>CM048747.1:201141770-203541770 GCA_026315105.1 Locusta migratoria | reverse complement strand
TCAGTTCGGTGACTGGAAGGGTGAAGGCTAGTATTCATCCCTCGGTATTCGAATTCGGCCCGTGTCCACTTTCTCTTCTACAACCTGATGCTGGATGCTTCCTTTCCTGCGTTCCTCTCTCCATAGTACGAAAGCCTAAAAAATAACTGCCTGTTAAACAGAAGATCCGGGTTAGAATGCTTGGTGCTAGTTTTTAAATGTTCATGTTGTATGGTTATAACATCTACCAACTAAATCTATATTTAGGACAGCTGTGGCATCATATAGCTACGCCTGTTTTTTCGGACCTGTCGGAAAGAACGTACGTCGCAAGTCTACCATGCTTTGATAGTAAAAAACATTACTATGATTTGTTGTGGATTTTAATGTACAATTTTGTGCCCAGTAGAGATCCGGTGATTTTGAAGTGTCATACCGTGTACTCTGCCGTAAGGTGTAGTCCGAAAAAGTAGAACACTGTCGTTTTCATAAACATGATTAAGGCTGAAGTACAAACCGTAGACAACGAAACTAATGAGAAGCTGTTTTGAGCATCTAGAATGTGCGATGTGTCGCTCATTCCCAACATTTTAATCTGTTCTGGACTCTGAAAAGAACCCGTTATTCTAAAATAATACACGTTGTGTATTTAACCATTTCGTCATCCAAGCGGACATCTAATCGTAGCAATTAGCACTTGAAAAGTATTGGAATACGTATAAAAGAATGTTTAGCCACTCGCTCTGCTAAACGGTTACTGACTACATGAACGTCAAGAATTTACTATGAGTGAGCAAGGATGCTCTTTCTGCAAAGGAGATTTAAAAAAGTACCCATTATACCTCTCGCGTTTCTTTAAAAAAAGTGTATGTTTATACTAGCTGAGGACCCGGTGTTCCATAGTATTTATTTACTCCACAGTCTAGTTAGCCCATCTCTCCCGCCATCTCTTTCTGTTTCTCTCGTTCCGAAGTCCAAGTGTGCAACTTTTTTTCAAGATCGGGATACAAATGTAGACAGGCGTCGAAGTCTATACGTGAAGTACCCTCCGCCATGCAACATACTAAATTTTATGTCGACAGTGTCCTTCCCTTTATTTTCAGGCTTAAGCGTAAAAAATTTCATAAAGGCAATGCATATTATTTATATGACGTGATATCTCTTGAAACAGCGCCTCGGCGGAGTGGCCAAGCACATTGAGGCGCTATGCTCCGATGCGCGAGACTGCTCCTCGTCGCCGGCCGCGGTGGCCGAGGAGACTAAGGCGCTCCAGTCACGGTCTGCACGGCCACTACTGTCGGGGGTTCGAATCCCCCCTCGGGCATGGATATTTGTGCCGTCCTAGTTTGTAAGTAGTTCATGAGTAGTTTGTAAGTTTAGGGACTGATGACCCCGTAGTTAAGTCCCATAGACTTTACAAACATTTGAACATTTTGCTCCTCGTCAGGGCTTCGAATCCCCCTCGGGCATGGATGTTTGAGACGTCTTTAGTATAAGGTAGTTCATAAGTAGTTTGTAAGTTTAGGGACTGATAACACCGCAGTTAAGTCCCTTAAGCTTGACAAACATTTGATTTTTAAAACAGCGTCGAAAAATATTGGAAGGTATCCTCCGCCACGCACCTTAAGACATTTTGTGTAGCCACTAGTGTTCTTCTTGTGTTGAAGGTATAGTATACATCAGTTACATCAGCATCGAAAGAAAAACTGTAGATTGGTTGATTTTGTCCATTGTATGTAAGGATACTGGGGTCTCAGCCGTATATATTGTAATGAAAAACACCACCATAAGCTGTATTTTTATATTGTCATTTACTGGCAACCAGTTTCGATAAACCACGCCATCATCATCAGGCTCTTAAAATAGGGCAAACTGCGTTTTGCTGCGTGGTCTATCGAAACTGGTTGCCAGTAAATGACAATATAAATATGGTGTTTTTGTTTTCATTACTGTAGTTCAGTGTCAACGTCTGTTTAAGGTACCATCCGCCATGCACTCTACGGAATCTGGCAGTGATATTGCTCTTATTTTGAAGTGAGTAAAATTTGATCAAGATCGGAATGAAACTGTAGTTTTTGTTAAAGCCATTACCGTAAGTAAAGTACCCGCCGTCGTGCACCATACGAAAATTGATGTAGACAGTGAACTATCTCTTGTTTTAAAGGTCAATTGGGCAAAATTTCAAGACAATGCATCTCTACATCTACATAAATACTCTGAAAATCACATTTAAGTGCCTGTCAGAGGGTTCATTAACCACTTTCATAACTTGTCTCTACCGATCCATTCTCTAATAGCACGCGGGAAGAAAGAACACCTAAATCGTCCCTTTTTCGATCTAAATTATCTTATTTTATTGGGATGGTCATGTCTCCCTATGTAGGTGGGTGCTAGCAACATATTTTGACATTCACAAGTAAAAGTCGGTGATTGAATCTTCGTAAATAGATCTTGCCGCAACGAATAACGTCTTTCTTTTAATGATTTCCACCTCAAATCGTGCAACATTTCCGTGACGCTCCGCCCCCCCCCTCCCCGCCTGTAACGTGATAAAACAAAACAATCTGCCCTTCACTGAACCTTCTCAATGTCTTCCGTCAGTCCCACCTGGTGAGGGTCCCACACTGGGCAACAGAACTCCAGGAGAGGACGCACAAGTGTGATGTAGACAGTCTCTTTGGTGGAGCTGGTGCATCTTCGAAGCGTTCTGCCAATGAAACGTAACCTTTAGTTCGTCTTCCCCACAATATTTTCTGTGTGTTCTCTCCAGTCTAAGTTGTTCGTAATTGTATTTCCTAGATATTTGGTAGAATTTACGACCTTAAGGTTTGACTGATTTATCGCGTAAGTGAAGTTCAGCGGATTTCTTTTAGTGGTCATGTGTATTACTTCACACATTATTTAGTGTCAATTTCCAATTTTTGCACCATGTAGAAATTTTGTCTAAATTGCTTTGCAGTTGCTTTTGATCCTCTGTTGACTTCACTAACCGATAAACGACAGCACCATCCGCGAACAGTCTAAGGGAGCTATTCAAATTGTCTCCTAAATCGTTTATAAACACAAGGAAGAGTAGGGGACCTATAAAGATTCGCTGGGGAACGCCAGATATCACAATGTTTAGAATGTGATGTCTCCTGAACTGTGTGTCATAGGCAGTGGTCACCCGTGCAGCAATTGTTACTTGCTGGCAAGTAATATGTGCACCAAATTTAGATCAAATTGGTCCAGTAGTTTGGGATGAGAAGTCCAACTTCGACTGGCGATGCAGGAGTTTTTCGCGCATTCAATTATTAATGACGTCACACTAATGAACTTAGTGTCGCATAGTTATATACACTATGCGATCAAAACCCCCGGAAAACAGACGTTTTTCATATTAGGTGCATTGTGCTACCAACTGCTGCCAGGTACTCGATATCAGTGATTTTAGTAGTCATTAGACGTCGTGGAAGAACAGAATGGGGCGCCCCAAGGAACTCCCGGCCTTCGAACGTGGTCAGGTGATTGGCTGCCACTTGTGGCAGAAGTGTGTAAGCCAGATGTCGACACTGCTAAACATTTGCAGGTTCACTGTTTCTGCTGTGATAGTGAAGTGGAAACGTGAAGGGCCGGCCGCGGTGGCCGAGGGACTGAGGCGCTCCAGTCACGGTCTGCACGGCCACTACGATCGGCGGTTCGAATCCCCCCCCCCCCTTCGGGCATTGGTATTTGTGCCGTCCTTAGTGTTAGCTAGTTGGTAAGTAGTTCGTAAGTTTAGGGACTGATGACCCTGTAGTTAAGTCCCATAAGCTATACAAACATTTGAACCTTGTTTGAAACGTGAAGGAAGACTTGCAGAACGAAAGCGTACAGGTCGACCTCGTCTGTTGACTGACAGGCACCTCCGACAGTTGAAGAGGGTCATAGGCAGGCATCTACCCAGACACGAATTCCTAACGGCATCAGGATCCACTCCAGGTACTATGACACGCGGGAGGCCTGACCATGAGCCACATATGACGCAGGAGGGTAAACATTGGACGATTGAGTTGTGGAAATGTTCAAATGTTTGTAAAGCTTATGGGACTTAACTACGGGGTCATCAGTCCCTAAACTTACAAAGTACTGAAGAACTAGCTAATACTAAGGACGGCACAAATATCCATGCCCGAGGGGGGATTCGAACCCCCGACCGTTGTGGCCGTGCAGACCGTGACTGGAGCGCCTCAGTCCCCTCGGCCACCGCGGCCAGCAGTTGTGGAAAAACGTTGTGTGGAGTGAGGAATCACGGTACACATTATGCCGATCCGATGTCAGGGAGTGGTTGTGGCGAATGCCCGGTGAACATCTAAATGTTTGTATAGCTTATGGGACTTAACTATGGGGTCATCAGTCCCTAAACTTACAAACTACTTACGAACTAGGACGGCACAAATATCCATGCCCGAGGGGGGATGCGAACCCCCGACCGTAGTGACCGTGCTGACCGTGACTGGAGCGCCTCAGTCCTGTCGGCCACCGCGGCCGGCGGTGAACATCTGCCAGCGTGTGTAGTGCCATTGGTAAAATTCGAAGGCGGTGGTGTTATGCTGTGGTCGTGGTTATCTTTATTTTTAGGGAGCTTGCACCCCTTGTTGTGTTGCGTCGCACTATAACAGCACAGACCTACATTGATGTTTTAAAAACATTCTTTCTTACCACTGTTGAAGGACAATTCGGGGATGGCTATCACAGCTTTCTAGACGATCGAGCACGTGTTCATAATACACGACCTGTGGCGGAGTGGTTACACAACAATAACATCTTTGTAATGTACTGGCTTGCGCAGAGTCCTGACTTGAATCCTACAGAACACTTTTGGGATGTTTTGGAACGTCGACTTCGTGCCAGGCTTCACCGACTTAATCGATACTTTTTCTCAGTGCAGTTCTCAGTGAAGAATAGGCTGCCATTTCTCAAGAAACCATACAGTACCTCATCGACCGTTTGCTTGCAATTTGTCATAAAGGGTGGTCAACGCCATATCGAATTCCAGCTTTACGGTTGAAGGCCGCCACGAACTTTTAAGTCATTTTCAACCAAGTGTCCGGATACTTTTGATCGCGTAGTGTGACTGTGTCCATAACTTTCAGAAAAGTGCAAACACCATGTTGACAAAGGTTCATCACAAATGGATGAAAAGTACGGCAGCGCATAAAATACGAACAAATGTGAAAAAATAAGTTGGAATAGAGGGCAGTCTCTGTTGCAAATTGTATGTAATTGTTTTATTTGTCCAGTTACGCGTTTTGCGCAGTTAGCGCATCATCGGACTGGAGCAATTATGAAAATGTTTACAACTCAAGTATGTGAACTCAGAGGGAAACAGAACTAGGAACGCTAAAGGTAAGTAAATTTGAAAGGCTTGGTTGAATGTCGATGGTTGTTGCTGAATCTGGAATTATGGAATCTTATAAAATTTGTATAAAAAACCTAAGTGACTACTAAAATTTCCAAATTGGAACGAAAGGCACGCCAGCATGTAATTTTCTTTTTAATTTTTAGTTCCAGTTGAAATTGTGGCTAATCTGGTTACTCAAGCCCAACTGTGAAACAGTAGTTACGTACAAGCAGTGAAACGGCAAAAGAATGGATGAAAGTTATCGTGCTACTCATGACCTCTTACAGGTTGTCGTATCTAACGGCAAAGGGAAAAATCACATTCCAGGATTTAAAATGTAATTTTATTTTTTTTATACAGAGATACAGTTTTATATTACGCCAGTGAACCTGGTGTAAGTCTGTCAACTGGACGCCACTTCGGTAACTTGCAAGTCGCTAACCTATCCCAGTTTTCAAATCGGGAGAAGGCAACCTCGAGTTTAACGTGGAATCCGAGTCACGTGTAGTTTCTTGCGGTTCTTCACTGGGTTATACGCAGACTGCAAAAATCCGTGATACAACGGTTTTTTCTTCTTCTAATTCCTTGGGTAGCTTGGTTCCTTGCAGACTTGATATCTTGCTCGTTTCATGGTTGGTCCTTGACTTCTGGCCTCAGTTTTTTTAATTTATTTATTATTTGTTATGGGAGACAGAGGACCACGATACTGGAAACGCCGTGTTGCGTCCGTCCGCCGTCGGGGTTCGAATCCCCCATCGGGTATGGATGTTTGTGTTATCTTTAGTATAAGGTAGTTCATAAGTAGTTTGTAAGTTTGTAACATTTGAACGTTTTGAGAGAGAGGATCCACCCGTTTCATTGAACGCCCTGAGCCACCGTGCCTGCTTGTTTCCTTTTGATTCTCAGGAACACGGTCTAAAATTTGTCCATTTGTTTGATCATATTGCTTTAAAGATCATTTCAGGTATTGTACGTACATCACATGGGGGCTTAAGTGTTCTGTGCACTGGGAATTGAAAAAAAAAGAGCAAACAAAGGTAAATTCCATCTACTAATGTGGTATCGGATCGTACGGTCGAACCTTCTCTTGAGCTGCAGGACGCAAGTGGCGAGCACAGCTATCAACAAAATCGAGACGATTGCGAGTCGAGTGCAAATCGATCCGTTGGCGACACTGATCTCTACACTGCTTTGGCGGTCACCCGTTCAATTACGCAGGCAGTAGAATGATAATAGAATCGCGCCGAGATCGGCTTGGCGTCCACGAGTGCGAATCGACCCGCGGGCGGACGGCCAAACAGTTTCTGCATTTAGTTCTGCGAAAAACTAGCTTCTGCTTAAACTGATTGCAATGAAAAATAAAATACCATGCAGGACGTTTTAATATTTTACTTACTCTGTCCTCAGGATACTTTCCAGAAACTGTTCACATACACAGGACGTCACTGAATGGATATGAAAAAATACATCATTATACCACTCGTAGCTCAGAAGATATGACGTCAGAAATACATTGGTCAAAAAATTAGGGGATCAGGTGAGATATCACACAAAATATACATATACTAACGTATTTTATTCAGATATTGGTTACAATTGTAATTTGTGTGCGATACCATATTTTACTTGAGGTTTACATGGCGTTTACTTAGAGTGAGGCACCAAGGGGCTACCATAATAGTGAAAGAGTCATTCTTGTTGCCTTTTGTAAGGTGTTTGGTCACCTCGGTCCTCAAGTATAGTTGCACACTTGCGTGCCATGGACAGTATGAGGTTATCAATCAGCGCTTGAGGGATAGTCTTCCGTGAGTGCAATATGCAGCTCTGCAACCGTTGTGGGAGGTGCCAGTCTAGCTGCAGTGCGCCTGCCAAGTGCATCCCAGAATCCTTAATCGGGTTTAAGCTGGCCATTCCATGCGTTCAATTCCCTCAGCTTCAAGCATGTTGCCCACCAGTGCAGCTATGTGGGGACGAGCGTTATCGTCCACCAGAAGGAACCCATCTCATATGGCACCAGCGTAAGGCACAAAAAAGGCGAAGAATCTCTTCTCTGTACCTCTGAGCAGTCAAAGCGCCATTCTGAACGACACATAGGCCCGTACGTCCGCCAATTCTGACTCCTGTCTACATCATTCGCTCACAACTATGATATGGTGATGTTTCCTGCACACAATCAGGACTGATTTTTTATGCGTCAGGAGCCTCAGTCATATACAATTTTTTAAAGGAATTGACCGTCATTTGAATGACGAGGGATTTTTTTTTTTTTTTTTTTTTTTTTTTTTTTTTTTTTTTTGTCAAAACCTGGTTTCGGCCTTACGCCATTTTCAAGTGCTGTGATAAAAGCAGGATGGTTCCGTGTGCCACGTTCTCTCCAGATGAGGGGACGACGATTGTCCTGATGAACACAAAAAAATGTTCAAATGTTTGTAGAGTCTATGGTACTTAACTATGGGGTCATCAGTCCCTAAACTTACAAACTACTTATGAACTAGCTACTACTAAGGACGGCACAAATATCCATGCCCGAGGGGTTGTCGTAATGTCGTCTCTACTCCGTAGAACCATTTTAGTTGAGTCTGCCGATGGCAGAACCTGGATATCTCAACTGATCCCCTAATTGTTTTGATCATTGTAAATACATGAGAAATATGCTTTTACTTAAAATAAGGCGCAAATTCCTGAGGTTTTATCGATTGCATAATAATGAGAGCTCTTAACGACTTCCATCAAACTTAAACCATAATTTCAAATTGTTTTTATAAGCTTATTCTCATTTACATTCTTAACGTCAAAATTAAATGCATTAACTCACTGATAAAGTTATCACCTGTTTGATGTTATTTTACACTTGAGAGTTAAAATATCGGGTTTAGTGTTGAAACACTAAGGCCCATACTCTGTTATGCACTAACAATGGTGTAACATAACTGTATGTCAGCTGTAATATTTACAGGTAACGCATGTGTGACAGATAATTTCCACACGTATCTGTAAGACGTACGACAGCTCATGAAATATCACTTTCGGTACTTAAGCGAGTAAAACTAAATTAGCCTGATCTCTTTACCCTCTGGAGATGATTGGAGATAGTTAAAATAGCGTTGTGCTTATAATGTAAAATGAGTGTCATGGAATATGCACCTAATATCCTGTGTGGACTCCGCTGGCCATGCCGACTGCAGCGAGACGCGGTCGAAGAGAGTCCACAAAATCCTGTTCGTGGCTGCAGGATCTGTGGCACGAACCTTCTTTCCATGAGATTCCAGGTATGCTCAAATCGATTCCGGGGTAGCCATCTCAGACTTTGCATCTCCCTTGCATATTCCTGTAACCATTCACGTGCGCGTTGGGAGTGATGTGGCAGCGCATCTTGAAACGCCGCAGAACCGCCAGCGCGTTGAAAGGCCAAAAATGAATGGCGTTGGTCCCCGAGAATCACAATATACCCCGGTGCATTCTAAAACTACTAGGCCCAATCCATACCAAGAAAATGGACCTTAGACCATAACGACAACATCTCTGAATACTACGTTCCTGGCAGGCGGAATCCACGGATTTAGTAACCTGTGACACACACGGTGCGTCTCATCGGTATAGTGAAGTCGCAATTGTGATTGTTCCCACCGTACCACGTTCCGCCTTTCTTGCAGGGTCCATCCCTAGTGATTGGCGATCTGTTGAAGCCGTTGTGCCTTGACGTTAACTGTGGGACTCCCATATTCTATGAAGCCCTCGTTCCTATGCATTGTCCGATGGGAGACTTGTCTATCATGTCCTCTATTGATCAGATTAGATTAGATTAATACTTGTTCCATAGATCACGAATAAGACACTTCGTAATGATGTGGAACGTGCAAGGTTAATAAAAGGTGTCTGCATAAGATATTACATTACACAAAATATTACTTGACACAACTATATTTTTTATTATCTTTTTTCCTTTTATTTGTTTTCATTTCTTTTTCTTTTTTATAGATTTACTAATTTATATCTAAAAATTTTTCAATGAGTAGGAGTTGTCCTTTAGAAACTCTTTTAATTTATTGGCCCACTTTAAGTTACGGTAGTAACACTAAAAGTGGGCCTTTGCTATCGCCTTTTACAGCTCGAAATTTAAATAAAAATAACGCCTTAAGCGTTCATTTGGCACGGAAATTGAATTCATGAATTTGTAGAGTAGACAATTCTCTACAACTTTGCTTTGTTAGGTTTTTTCATATCTCTCATCGTTTCAGAGATATTTGCGAAAATAACGACGAATTTACGATGTCTGTCTGTCTGTAACGTGTTTCCACTTTTTAGGTAAAACCGTTCAACCGATCGGCACCAAATTTTATACACGTAATAGTCGCCCGCCAGAGACCAGAAGCTCGCTTTTCCAAATATTTCGGACAAAAAATACGTTAGTAACACCAAAAGAAGCCTTTTGTAATGTAATTTTAATTGCAAATAAACTGTTCATCTTATACGAAAATTGAATAATCGAATTTGTAGAGAAGAAAATTCTCTACAACTTTGCTCTCTTATGTTCTTTTCATATCTCGTATGATTTTAGAGATATTTGCAAAAATAACGGAGATTTGACACCCTCCATTGAATTAACGAAAACCAACCGTTCGGAGATGTCACGTGACATTCCTCGCCCAGAACGCTGTCATATGCCATCTTGCGTTGCGTATTTGATGATTTTCTTATTATAACTTACACGTTGCCATTTCTAAGCAATGGCGCACTGAAAAATTAACAAAACTCGTCTTTCTTCGTACGATAAATGATAGCCCAGTGTCTAAAAATGTCATATTAGTATCAGTTAACAACTGCCATTAGTAGTACGAGATTAAGATTGTTCGCTGTAGTGTAGGGGACAGCGCATTACACTACTATACACTTGGTCAATGGTTCGGAACTCGCCTGTACAAAAATATTTTTCTCCTTATTTTCCTTAAAGGGTTTCGGGCACTCTTATTAAATTAAATAGAACTTTGTTCTTAAATATTTATAGTTGTGCATATGTAAGAATGCTCCCTCTAGAATGCGTGTTTGTTCTATTTCGTGTACATGTCGTGAAATACGTAACAACGATTTGAACAATGGTCGTCTGAAGCATATGCACGTAAACTGGGAGGATACTGTAATAATGAATATTCTGAACAAGTATTGATACTGGTAGTTTCGTATATGAAATAAGTCATAGATTTCTGTGCAAAGTGTAGTTCCTTAATGAAACGGAAGGGAAGTGTGTACATGGCAACAAATTACCTTGTTTATTTTCTTTTCTAAGCGATTATGAACTATTTTTCTAATATATTGAAAGTCATTAATTAGAATCATTGCATCTACTAAAATGTTTGTCTTTGACATGGTTGCTATGGACGCTTTTAACGTAGGGTGTTAACTTCCCTGTAGTTCATATATGACTTCATGTTCCTTTGTTCTGTGCTAAAATAAAGAGCAAATACTCTAGTTCAAACCGTGATTACGTTTTCTTTTACAGCTAAAATCACAAACGGAATAAGTTGGTAATACTAATAATTCCACATAAATCTAGTACTTAATATATATAATGTTGGTACTATCATTTCCGCGGTGGATTAGCAGTGCGCACTGGGGCGCCGTGCTGCGGTGCGCACAGTCTTTCGCCGTCGGAGACTCGAGTCCCCCTCGGGCATGGGTGTTTGTGTTGTCCTTAGTTTAAGTAGTTTGTAAGCTATGGACTGATGACCAAGCAGTTAAGTTCGATATATTTACAAATATTTGAACATTTAGTACTGTCATTACGTTATTTACAACAGTCATTGGAAAAGTATCTCTCCAGTTTACATACATGTGACAAAGAAGTATATTTTTGCAATTCGTTGGTATGTATTTCATGCCATGTTCTCGAAACAAAACAAATGCACTTTTCAAAGAAGCGGTGTTACCTTTGAACAACTCGGAATCTTGCAGAATATAGTTGTGTTCAGTTAACAAGGGTGTGCGAAAACCTTTTAGGACGCAAGAGGAAAAAAATTGGTGGTTACATTTTTTAAATATCCTTTTTGGTCTTTAGGGAGGTGGATGCTTTGCGGTCATTTTATCATGTTCGGTCTGGGTTGTTCGTCGAGAATTTTGCTCAGTTTTTTTTATTACAGATGGCGTTGAACGATCTTTCTACCTCTCTCTTTCATTGGTTCTTCGATTTGATCGACACTTTGTGAACGTTGGTTTGTTTTGTTCTTTATTGATCGTATCATAGATGACTCAGTCTTTTCGTTAGAGGGCGTCGGGCTATCATTCCGGCAACCCTCTGACCGAGTGCGCTGAGCTACCGCGCCCTAGCAAGTTTCGAACCACCATCTAACATTTTCGTACATCACAAACTAATTCGTCGCCCGTTACGCCACGGCGAACAGCTGCGTTGGCAGGACGGTCGGTAGTTCGTCTGCCGTTCACTGTTAAGACGAACTGTTTGGCTAACAGTAATAAGAAGAATGGGGGCAAATAAGTTGCGTCATATGAGCGAGTAAATCCCCGTATCTAGAAGTAGTGCTAACTCAACGGGGTCCCCATTTTTGTGACAAACGTCTGGCATCCTCTCATTACGTTCCAAAGGCCTGTAGCATTATGAGTTGGTAAACACTTTGCGAAGTAATTGGAAGTTCAAGTAATAGCATAGTAATAGAAACATACAATGCAATACAGCTCTGCATTTCTGTCACAACTACAAATATAGGCGTCAATAAGTAAGAATTTACATTTCTTCTACAAGAATGAATTCTTAGTCACTGGCTTTGATTTCTATTCCAGTAGAAAATCGTATGAAAAGTTTATAATGAAAACAGCCACTAGCCACAAGTACAGTATAAAAATGTTTATTTGTTTAAACCATGACCGGTTTCGGATTTTCTTACAAATCCATCTTAAGTTGGTTCACATGCTTCCCAAATGGAGCCTCATTTTACGTTTGTAATAGTTCCACAGTCCTAGGATACACAAAAATGTTTTGTTTACTGTTTGCTGAAATTGGCGTTAGGTTTCCTTATATTCACCTCTTTCATCACATTTACAAAAGAGTTTTAAAGTTAAAAACACATGAAGTGTGGGGAAAACTTACGTGTTGTGTCCTTTCTGGGAAATAAGTATTTCATACCTTCCTTAAATATTCTGAAAAAAATTTGTAAGAAGTTACAATTACTTACAAATAACATGCAGTAATATAACATTTACTGAATTGCAAGTTTTTGACAAATCCATCAGTGTAGGATTAGAATGAAAGTTCAGATAACAATTACCTAAGAGTTTACATTTTTTATTGCTAACAATTTAATGAAAATACTGGATTAATCCCGCAATATTAACGTATTTTTATTTAAAAAAAGGGGGGGAGCTATTTTATGCCCTCCCTTACAAATTAGTCAAATAGAAAATTCGTTAATTGTTGTTGGTTTATGTAGCAACATACTTTTTAAAGATGTATTCACATCTCTCGCAAAAGAAATACCTCCTCTTCCAAGACACATTCTACATGGATTATATTGTCTACGACAGCATGTCTTCCATATGGTTGAAGTGTATCATTTCAATTATATATTGTGTCAGAAGTAGTACTCCTGTATTCTTAGATAATCTGCTAGAAATTCAGCACTTTCGTTTTCGTAATTCCCATCTCACTAGGGCGAAACTATTGTGTAGCAACTATAAGGTGTAAAGTAGGCATTCTTTTAAAAGACAAAGCAATGCACATATTGACTCTACTAAAAAGATTTTAAAGTGTAGAGCATCTTGTGAGAGTGTGTACAATGAAGCGCACAGGAAATAAAGTGGAACAAATCCACATTACCTTTATTGTATTATCTATAATATATACAAAAGTATTTTATCCTGCTTTCAGTTTATTTGGTTAGAAGCCTTATGCTGTCAAAAACTACAGTGCTTGCAGTTTTATGTTAACAATTATATAAAAGGGTCTACTTAGAAAAGCGCTATGAATGCTACACGCCAATAAATTAAAATTAATGTCAAAACAGCTTCAAATAGTTTTTGAACGGGAGAATCCCTGGATAATTTGTTTTCTTTTGTAGGAAACCGCCCATAAAAAATATCAATCCGCCAAATCCGAGATTTGTGTGAAGAAAAATTACTGGCAAGAAAAGCAGGAAACAGCCGACCTAGTGTTGTCCTTATTGATAAGCATCTGTCTTCATGCCCGAATACTTGAAAATTGTTTACACTGAAGCAGAAGTCCATGACATGACTTAAAAGTATATTTCGCGATTTAGTTTTTAATATGTTGTGCTAAGTAATGTTGCATTTTGTACTTGTAATGTCTCTCATACCAAACTGCCATATAAACTGAGCTACTTATGCGACATGTTTGAATTGTATGAAATATGATTTTCTCGAAAACAGTTTACTCATCACAGTTCAACCTTTGTAAGTTTATAACCGGAGACCTTTCTACGCCAAACAGGCTAAATTATGTGAGTTAGTGTTTCTCTCTTTAGCCAAGGTTACACTACTTTACAGCAGCTTGGAAATTTGCCTGAGAAGTAACACTACTCAAGTGCCACAAGCCGATACGAATATACTGCAGTGTGAAAACGCTCTCGAAGTTTTTGATATTTTTGATAATGCAATTATGTGACTCCTCCAATAATCAAATGAAGCACAGTGATCATTATCTCAATCCGTGGTCAAATTGGTACTTAGTTACTTACTTTCTGTGTTCGGATCACAATTTTAAATACTGAACTTCAAAAAATCGGCCACAAGTGTGGGTACAATGGTACATGGGCTTATTTTATTATACACGTTTGTAATTCTGCCTTGTAATTTTGTGTAAATTCTGTCACGCAGATAATCTGAAGCTGCACTGCTAAAGAGCGAAACGCGTCATTGATTAATAAAAAAATTGCAATCAAGACTGTTTTTTACTGAAGGAATATTTTTTCTCACTGATTGCTGTACACCATGGACTGGAAAACTCTTTTCACTGTGTTGTCCAACTGTTTGAAGACACTGGAAGTGTTAAACCTAGAGATAGAATCGTTTTTCAACTATTTTACAGTCATTTTCGTTTTCACCGATTGCAGAGCCATCTACCATGAAACTAAAGAATTTTTCATTCAAGAGTTCCTTTTTTCCTGGAGAACCAAAACCTACAATAAAAAATTTGTATTCTTCTATAAGATTTCAAAGAATGTCCCCCCCCCTCCCCCCTTATTTCCCGTCCCTGGGGCGGTTCAGGGGTGTCGAGCTTTATTTCAATGGATGTCCCTCTTGGTGATGAACAACTTTTATTGCAGATTTTCAATCCGATATTTTTTTTCCAAATGTACCAAAAAATGCTTCAGCCTGTATACGGCAATGTTTCCCACGCCTCATTTTTCACAGTACAAATGTTATGCGTAGTGAATCTAATAGTTTATTTAAGAAAAATTTCAACTACATATGATAAAGTTTCATCCTGAAGTCACAGTGGTCAGTTGTTTCAATTAAATCCTTCATAAATTTGTCTCCATGAATGACAAGCGTTATAAAGTAGACAGAGCGCGGATAAGGCGGTACTTAGGGGTATTTCCAACTTATATTTGGCTACTGCCACTTTATTATAACTTTAACACCGACCACCATACCCGTCCGAATGGTATCACCTCACGACGACGTTGCATGCTACAAAATCACTTGCACAACCGCGCCTCAGGAGATATCCTTTACAAATGCAATTGGCAAAATTAACAGTCGCAAAGTCAAAAATGATTACACCTTGGACGAGAACACGAAAAAAATGCTATCTCAGGTAATGGTACCTTAATAACATACTCCCTGCTTAAGTAATAGGCAACAAAAAACAGTGGCTCTTATAATACGCAAGTAGCCACTAGCTTGTTATATGAAATGTCGTTTCCTGACTCACTACATTGAAAAACCTGTTAAGACGACCTGTTTGGATAACAGTAATAAGAAGAATGGGGGCAAATAAGTTAGCGTAGTATGAGCGAGTAAATCCCCGAATCTAGTTGTAGTGCTAACTCAACGGGGCCCCCATTTTTGTAATAAACGTCTGGCATCCTCTCATAACGTAGCAAAGGCCTGTTTTATTATGAATTGGTAACCACTTTGCGACTGAAGTGTAAGTTCAAATAATAGCATAGTAATAGAAACATACAATGCAATACAGCTCTGCATATCTGTCACAACTAAAGATATAAGCAGCCAATATACACGTAGTTGACTTTGTTAACAGATTTACTGAACCATAAAAATTTTACCGTTACAAAATTATGAGGTAAGTGGAGGATTTGGAAATGTATTGAAATTTCTGAGAAAAACACAGTTCTCAGTTGCAAAAACTGTTTATTGCAGATCGATTTCGGCTAAATTTCTAGCCATCATCATTGTTATCTACAATAGGAAAGCATAAGTCACAGAAAATAGTAATATAACGGTGTATAACGTCCACGTTTACTTACCAATACTATAAACATTGTAAAAATATGCTTAAACTAACACGTAGCTATAAAAAGAGAGGATGCTGCAGATAAATCCCATTTAGCGGACATGATATACCAACTATTAAATTGCACGTAACGCTACTGCATCGTGCTGAGACAGGGAGATGTATGGCCATTCTTGAAGTGTTTTGTCCCCATAAATCCTGGGGGTCCACTTAATGAGCAGATAACAAAAAACACCCATTCTTTTTCGAAGACCACCTGCTTAGCGGAGGCGGACATCACGAAGCTGCTAAGGTAAAGTGGCTTTTATTGAGCCTGCCACAGCAATATGTTTCGAGTATATATATATATATATATATATATATATATATATATATATATATTCTCTTTGATTTATTTTTTTCTTATCTCCATCAATTTCAAATACTTAAAATTTGTAACATCAATGAACTAATGTGTAATATAACATGTAAAACTATAAATGTACGTCCTGCTTTATATTAAAAGCTAGCAAGGCTGTAAATGGGAAATAAAAATAGGCTCATCGACAAAATTCGCAAGTATCATTGCCCAAGTGGCATTCGCCGATTCAGATGCACTTCGAATATATTGTAGTCGGAGTTATAAGAACAATATTCAAACATTATTTCATGGTTTCTACTCTACAACTGTGAAATCCCATCTTTAAATATTTAGATATAATAATTACGTTAGAAACAATCATTGGATAACTGTGTGCAGTGACTGTTGGTATAATTACTGAGAAAAACACAGTGATCAGCCGCGAAAAACTGTTTATTTCGATTAGATACCTAGCTGTCATCAGTGTATCTACAATAGGAAAGCATAATTTAAACAAAACAGTAACAAAATGACACAGAACATCAACGATTACGTAACAATATTTTATAAATATTGAAAACGTATAGTATCTCAGCAGGCGCGTTACGCAATCTGCCGCTATAACTGGAATTATATATCATTAAAATTAATAATGGGCTGTGATGCAACAGTTGGCTTTTACAGACATTGACGCCATTTATACGGGCGAATTCCTAACACATTAAATGTTTAATTAATCCTTCAAATAAAATAGCATACATTTATAGTTACAGGCGTAGTATACATTTTTTTATATTGAAGGAATGTAAGATATTAAATACGAATTGGTTAAGTTTAAATGTGTACCCAGCCGAGAATTGGATCCGGGTCTTCTGCAATTGCGGTGACCTCTGCACCATTGGGGACACATCTGCATGGAATTACTCAAGTACGCCTCCCGTCAGATACAAATTCTCAACTTTACACGTTCCCACTAGAACTCAAACTCGTAGTTATTGTAAACTAATTCCCGTAAGAGTAAGGGCTTAGGAGTGCCTCCGCACAGAAGAAAGGATCATTTCCCGTAATCGTGTGTGTGTGTGTGTGTGTGTGTAGCGTCTGTTATTTTGGACATGTCCGAAAGAACAGAGGCCACATATATATAACTAAAATTTATTTTTATTTTTTAAATGTCATCGAATGCTGTTATAGATGAGTAACTGTGACATGAAAGTAGGATACAAAGTCTCCAGGTGCAGTTCTCTTACTCAAATCCAGCATTTATAGTTATAGAAGTAATTTTGTCATTGTCATTCAATGATGGTACTGTGCAGGCGTCCTATTGTAACTGTCATAACCAAAGCTAGCTGGAATTGGATAAATGGAAGTCCGGGTTCGATTCCCGGCCGTACCACAAATTTTAATTCAATGCTTCAGATCTATCAATAATGTCTTTGACATATTTGAGACGTAAATCCGTCTCTGGAATTCTTTAATTGTATTATTTGATAGTTACATTGTTGTTACACACATGTTGAAATTTAATGTATTCTGAAATTTGTTAATTGTAATTATGGAATAAAACAATGTAATAGAAAAGAAATGAAATATATCTAGAAATAAAGGGAGTTTTCTGTCCTGGTGGCTAGTTACGTTATCCTGTGGTCATCGTAGGACAACACCGCCTCAAGAAGAGGCCTGAGCCCTGTCGTGTCTCATTCAAAAATTAGGAGCAAGATCACACAGCTAACTGGTTGGCTGCTGGGATACAGCCCACTGTGTCACGGCGGCCAGCCAGTCAGCTAAGCGATCACAGCCTACTCTGTGTGACGTGACATGACAGCACTCAGGCCTCGTCTTGAGGTGGTGTTGCTCTAGGCACACTGCTTCCACTATCTGGGACAGATGTAGTGTACCATTAGTACGGTTTTTTCTTCTGATGAATTATTTCTGATAAGTGGTGTATGACAAATTGTATGATGGTCGCTGTTGAGTATAAAGGCTTGTGACTAAAATCGAAATGCAATAAACAGTTTTTCGTTACTGACCACTGTGTTTCTCTTAGTAATTATGCCAACAGTCACTGCGCACAGTTATCCAGTGATGGTTTCTAACATAATTACTATAGGTTTAAAAGGTTTAAAGATATGATTTCACAGTTGTAAAGTAGAATACGTAGTGTAACAAGTGACACTACATTCCTGATTACTGACTCAAGACAACCATATTTAGTAATTTAAGAGATTTAGAATAGCAGGGGACAAAATTCTGCCTAGGGTTTTCTGTCTTCCTGGATGAAAGTACCTGGTGACATCTGCTATGGTAAGAAGGGTGATTACGCAGGTTTACCAACCTGTGATGAATAAGTGGCACAGAGAAGAGAGCTTAGTAAGAGTTCCGTGCTAAAATGTCAGAGATAGACAGAAGACTGTGCTACTTCAGTTATTGACATTGTTTTATTGAGAGAGACACTAATAGAGACTGGAACTGAACATGTTTTGTAACATGTGTCTCTGTATAATTATAAGTCGTTGATTATGGGATTGTATTCTGCAGTACAATACATTTAGTACTGTAATTTGTTAATTACTCACGACTTTAATTTATTAGAAGAAGATTAGTATAATATTGAAAAAAAAAAAAAAAAAAAACATTTTGTGCTACTCTCTCGTTCTGAAGAACTTTTGATACGAGTGTCCGATGTTTGTAATATCAAGAAAAAGCTTCTAGGTCGAGGAACAGACTAGCTTGGCCTCATTCTCCTAGGACTACACTTAATAGCTGACATATACCAAACAAGATATAAGGACATGATATAAGTAATATATATTTTATAGTGTCGCCAGAAGAAGAGATACACGGTTGTAACACAACAAGTAGAAATATAGGAATAATTTTTCACCACTTTTCTTATATCTCTGACTACATCATATTCAAAGTGTATTTGAATTGACGAGTGATACTTATGAATGTTGTCTCTCAGCCTAGGACAACACCGCCTCAAGACGACGAGGCCTGAGCACTATCGTATGCGCAGATTTGGAGATCGCAGCAAACTGGCTGGCCTCTGGGGCACAGACCACTGTCTCACAGCGGCCAGCCAGTCAGGTATGCGATCGAGGCCTACTCTGTGCTCTGTGGGACGTGACATGACAGCGTGCAGGCTCGTCTTGGGGCAGTGTTGCCCTAGGCATGCTGATTCCATTATTTGCGACAGATGTAGTGTGTTAAGCGTTTCTTTTTCTGGCGATTTAAGTGGTGTATGACACATGGGATGCCAGTCGCTGTTGAGGAGAATGGCTGGTGACAGTCGGCGCACGCAGTGCCTCAGGGAAGGTAGGGCTGCATCACAGCGTCCTTCGTGATCCTCGGCGCGGCCTCCTGTAGTCGGCGGCTCTGCAGATCGCCCGCGCTCAGCACCAGCGACGCCCCACGTAAACTCCCTGCTGTCCGTTTCTGCAACCACACCACACACAGTGGAGCAAAAATCATAGTGTGGTTACCACTCTTGAAAAGTCAAACCGCAACTACATCTACATGATATCTACATAATTATATTGCAAATCACATTTAAGTGCATAGCACAGGGTTTATCGAACCGCTTTTATGATACAAGGGATGCGTGTTCAGCAATTTGCTCGAGCGAGCTGGCTCGTGCTCGCGCCACAGCAGTGAGCTGTCGGCCGGCTCGCGGTGGCTAACGGCACAGAGTAACATGTACAGAGGAGTAGCCCCCCTAAGCCTACGCTCCCCTCGTAGTTCCATAAGATGCTAGCAGGTGTCAGGCGGATCGCTGGCTTAGGGTGCCTCTCACACGTCAGAGGATAGCGTGGAGGGGAGGCTGAGGGGAGAGCTCGTGCTGCCTGCCACGAGGCCACTGCTGTGTCTGGCTTGCTGGCGTTTGAGGGGAGGTGGTGGTGGGGAGAGCTGCTACCTGCCGCCTGCTCTGGCCAGTTTAAAGAGCTGCTTCTGACTGCAGCGCCATCATGGGACATCTTACGGAACTGCTGGAAACCCTCCCTCCCCGCACCCCTGAGCGTAGGACTGGGCCCATGCGGAGGTTTCCCATCTGTATATATTTGTCTGTGCTAATGGTAAGGGACGAGTCGTGAGGGGCTGTGAGGGGAGGCAGGAACTCCAACGGAGAATTGTCGGGCTACTGATCTGTTCTACAGAGAGATTACACTTCTTGGTGGTTGAATAATCTATTCTGTAAGAAATTAATTGTGTGAAACTAAAGTATGAAAGTGAAAATACAATTTAATTCTTATGAATGGAAGAGATTTCTGACGATGAAAGACAAAATACAAAACATTTATTATTTTTATTGTTTTTGTATTGTATACCACACAGTAGACACCATAGACAACGCACTAGAAATTTTGCATTCTGTACAGAAGGGATACGAGATGAATATTCTTGAAGAAATGAAAGTCTACCTACATGCAATTAAGAACACAACTAATTTGCTAGACGACCATACGGATTTAAGGCACAAAAATTATTTCGATAATTTGATTCATATTCTAGTACATGACAACGGATAAACAATCCCACTGCCAATCATAGATAATAGTGCAATAACAAAATTACCATTAATGATTATCTAAGGAGACAATCTCATCGTTGATCTGACATAAAAATATGCCAACAAAATTATCAAAGATGAAAAACCCAACATTTAGTTTAATATCAAATAAAAGCTTTCCCTCAAATGCACAGAATCGACACCACACTCATAGAACGATCATATAATCTATCTCTTAACACTCATAGGTACACTCATAGATATATGTATTCTCTGTGCAAGTAATGTAAACATACTACATCTCTGGAGAGCTGTCAAATAAATGTCAATATCCGTAACTTCATAGACATCTAGCATGACAACACAATATTATAAATTACGTGATTATATATCAATAATATCGAAGTATACAGCATATCAGAATGTGGTATGTATAATTTCTTTTCCCTCTATATAAAACAAGTATGCAGCATAGTACTAAATATTATGAAAACTTATGTATTGCAAGCGTAACAACTGAATATGACTTTTAAGTCGAAATAAGCTTATAGTGTAACTAATACGAATTATGAATATACAGTGTTGAAATTATATAATTCTTATTATTAAAATACACTTAATTGCGTGTTAATCACTGGTCCCGATGCTCTATATTAGAATAAGATAAGGTATTACAATATGATAATGTTATAAAATACATATAAAAAATCTAACAAAAAATTGCCATGAAGGAAGCTCGAACGTGGATCCACGGATTGACAGTCGATGCTCCAGACCCCACAACCGGTGCTGGCGCGCGGAGTGTCGCTCGTATTTACGAGTACCTAAGCTAGAGCATCAAAACACGAAAAAACGTTAATTACTCGAACGCTCCATATATAACAGTAAAAAATGTTCATCTACAGACAATCTTTCGATGTATAGCACTGAAAACACGATTTTCCATCAGCAACTTTCACCTTGAATTTTAAAAAAAGTTACCGAGTGTCTAGCAAAGAGCCGAAACTCGTGTTCTTTATGTTCAACATAGAAACGTCTATGCAAAATTCAATCGAAATAGGTGACCCACATATCAGACCCTGTCCTTGTTAGTAGTACATTCTTTAATCTTTGGACCTGCGCTTTCCGCCCTTCATCTTTCAAGTGCCCATGATCCTTCACAAGGAAGGTATTGTAATGCCATTGTAAATTAAATTTTTTCGTTGTATTCAGAATTTTGAAGCATGCTAAGCATTTTCACACAATCGCATATAAGAAACATATACGCTTCTTGTACTGACATGTTGTACATTGACGTTGGTGTGTCTGCTTTTCGCTTTGAAGCCATACTATTAAATTTCATCGACGTGAAAAGAGGTGCTCTGTATGTTACGTACCGCGTGGTGGGCATACGCGCTCGCATCTGAAACTAAGCCGGAATAACTTTGTGCTTAGTCGCGTGAAGACACTGCCTGTTTACACCTCCCTTGCGCTGTACTTTTCATTGGACTTCTATATTTCATATTAAAAATAGGTACTTTAATTTTCGTATTGACATGAACTAGGAAAAATATACTACCGGAAATAAATAACTTACACTATAAATACGTACACTATCAAAATACTTCTCCAGTACTCCCACGCTCCAGTACTCTCACGCATGTGAGAAATATCGGCTGTAATTTCATCCTCATGCGAGCTTATTTTGAATACTTTCGGTGTAGAAACATAGTCACTACAATGGAGAGACACTGAGTATCGCGCTATAAGCTTCTGTTCAATTCCGAGAACATACGTTTCTTGAAAAGTTGCCTAATATATTGCTTCCTTATGTCTCACCAAAAGACTACAAGGATAAAATTTAGAACACACACGGAGGGATATCTGCAATCGTTTCTCCCGCCTACCATAAGCGACTGGAATGTGACGAAGAAGTGACAATGGTATGCTAAGTACCCAATGCCACATACCGTGAGGTGGCTTGAGGAGTGTAGATGTAGAATGGTGCGAATACATAACAGGTATCTGGGTGTGTCGAAAGTTACATGAAATTTTCAGGAGGAGATACCGACAATAAATGCGTAGACCATGTGAAAGCACGCCTTATTGCCTTATTATAGTCGAAGAGCGGATCATTGGCACGGAAGACCGTTGCTATTCACAATATATATAAATGACCTAGTGGATAACATCGAAAGTCCACTGAGGCTTTGCGGATAATGCTGTAGTATATCGGGAGGAAATGGAATGTTGTATTGAAATGCAGTAGGATCTGCAAGGAATTAACGCATGGTGCAGGGAATGGCAATTGAATCTCAATGTAGACTAGTGTAATGTGCTACGAATACATAGAAAGAAAGCTACACTACAGCTGGTCAGCAACTGGAAGCACTTAATTCCATAAATTATATGGGAGAAGTCATTGGGAGTGATTTAAAATGGAACGACCCTATAAAATTAATCGTCGGTAATGCAGATGCCAGACTTAGATTCATTGGAAGAATCCTAAGGAAATGCAGTTCGAAAACAAAGGAAGTAGGTTACAGTACACGTGTTCACCCACTGCTTGAATACTGCTCACCGATGTGGGATTCGTAACAGGTGGGATTGATAGAGGAGGTAGAGAAGATCCAACGGAGAGCAGCGCGCTTCGTTTCAGGATTACTTAGTAATCGGGAAACCGTTACGGAGATATACAGGGTGTTACAAAAAGGTACGGCCAAACTTTCAGGAAACATTCCTCACACACAAAGAAAGAAAATATGTTATGTGGACATGTATGTGTCCGGAAACGCTTAATTTCCATGTTAGAGCTCAATTTAGTATTTCTCTTTAAATGTAAATTGAAATAATTCGTACAGACAATTGTCAAAATACCCAATTGTTTCGTTAGTATGTACTGTACTTCCTCGATTCACTGCCAGTTGTTGCAAATGATGGAAGGTAATGTTGACTTCAGTGCATGTGACTCATTGCTCTACAGTACTAGCATCAAGCACATCAGTACGTAGCATCAACTGGTTAGTGTTCGTCACGAACGTGTTTTTGCAGTCAGTGCAATGTTTACAAATGCGGAGTTGGCAAATGCCCATTTGATGTACGGACGTGTTCGTACGCTTCTCAACAATGGATTCGGTGACCGATGGATTGGTAGAGGCGGACCAATTCCATGGCCTCCACGCTCTTCTGACCTCAACCCTCTTGACTTTCATTTATGGGGGCAACCCCGGTACCAAATAAATAAAATGTTTGTAGAGCTTATGGGACTTAACTACGGGGTCATCAGTCCCTAAACTCACAAACTACTTATGAACTAGCTACAACTATGGACGGCACAAATATCCATGCCCGAGAGGGGATTCGAAGCCCCGACCGTAGTGGCCGTGCAGACCGTGACTTGCGCGCCGCAATCCCCACGGCCACCGCGGCCGGCCGGTACCAAATGTAGAGACTCTTCGTGTTCGTATTATGGACGGCTGTGATACAATACGCCATTCGCCAGGGCTGCATCAGCATCAGCATCAGCATCAGCATCAGGGATTCCGTGCGACGGAGGGTGGATGCATGTATCCTCGCTAACGGAGGACATTTTGAACATTTCCTGTAACAAAGTGTTGCTGTGTGTTTCCATTCCACGATTAATGTGATTTGAAGGGAAGTAATAAAATGAGCTCTAACACGGAAATTAAACGTTTCGGGACACATGCTCACATAACATATTTTCTTTCTTTGTGTGTAAGGAATGTTTCCTGAAAGTTTGGCCGGACCTTTTTGTAACACCCTGTATATATATAATCTCGCGAAATCATGAGAATAATATCAGAGGGTTAGAGCCCACACAGAGGCATACCGACAATCTTTCTTTCCTCGAACAATACGGCACTGGAATAGGAGGGACAACCGATATTTCTTTTTTTTTTTTCCTTCCTTTTTTATTTATTTAATGTATGTTTTACAACAGAGAAATTTTAATATTTTCGTGATTGTGTATCTTCTTGGTCTTCTCTTGTTTTGTACGTGTCATGTCGTGTCTTGAAAGGACGATATTAACATAATTTTGCGATAGTCGCTGTTACATTGTTTTCCTCCCGAATACCATTCAAGGTCTGTTAAGCGATTGAAAAATCTCAGATATGAACCTAAATAGAAACATTAAACTGTATATCTTGTTCTTCATGATAATATCACCAAACAGGCCTTTTAAGCATTTTCAGGATTTTAGCTCCAGTTGCAGGATTTCTTCAACATCGGCCGCTGAACTGCCGTCACCGGCTGCTATTCCGCAGTTAATTCAAGTAAATAATTATAAATGATTCAGGGACGGGTCTTTAAATAAAATAGGAGTTTTAAGAATTATTTTTCAACTTGGACGACGATCCTGAACGGTATTGTAATAAATTGTAACGATGCAAATCTTAATGAAAGTTACATAGATCTGTGAATCAAACGGAAGGGATTCATAGATTTTTTTTGTTGTTCTTTTTTTGTATTGTGGCGAAGGACAAACCTTCAGTTAACAATTATATAATAGACAATTCTCATACTTAAAATAATTTATACGCTGAGTCTAGTTACGATAAAGTACAGCCGTAAATATTTTTATTACAATTTATTATTCTTTGGCTAATGTACTCTATTTGTAATAAAAAGAATGCTATAACTTAATGCAGTATATAATAGTTCAGCAAATTTCAGTTCAAGTAACAGTATAACATAGTAGTACTTTATATTTTATTTGCTAGGAAGCCACTGGAGCGCCGTGCTGCGGTGCGCGCGGCCGTTCGCCGTCGGGGGTTTAGTCCCCCATCGGGCATGGGTGTCTGTGTTGTCGTTAGTATATCTTAGTTTAAGTGGTCTGTAAGCTAGGGACTAATAACGAAGCAGGTAAGTTCCATAGATTTACAAACTTTTCTTTTATTGAGGGGCTACTGACAACCGAAATACTAGACGTAAACATTTGCGTATACGAAGTGCTATCCGAAATTTTCGGGGCTGGTGCTGCCATCTGTTGAAAACCTTACCTTGGTACAAATGGTCACCATCATCCTCGAAGTAGGTCTCATCCTCACGTACACACCGGTCAAAGCGCTTCTGACACTGGTCAAAAGTTTTTTGGAAGTCCTGTTCTATGAGGGTGTTTAGTATCGCCAGCGATGCTTCTTCAATCCTCTCTAGTGTCGAACCGACGGCCTTTCAACTTGAATTTCAGTTTTGGGAATAGCGCAATGTTGCAAGGTGCCAAATCTGGCGAGTACAGTGGGTGGGGTACAAGCGCCATGTTGATTTTTGCCAAAAAGGTCCTAGTTAGCAAGGGCGTGTGACAGGACGCATTGTCGTGATGTAGAAGCCAGTTCCCTGGATGCCAACGTTCGGGCCGTCGCCGCCGCACGTTTTCATGAATCCGTCGCAAAATGTCACAGTAGTACGCGGGATTCACTGTTTGGTTGGGTGGGACGAATTCTTTGTGCACAATTCCCTTGGTATCAAAGAAAACGATGATTATGCTCTTTCATTTGCTCTTAACCTGTCTCGCTTTGTTGGGTCTTGGAGAGCCAGGTTCTTCTACCGGGACAATTGTTCCTTTATCTCTGGGTCAGAACCGTAAATACAGCTCTCGTCGCCGGTGATAAACCATGACAAGAAGGTTGGATCATCAGATGCATAGTTCAAGACGCTGTGCCTTCTGATAGGCAGTTAAGACCCTTGGCACGAATTTTGCGGCGACACGATGCATGCCCAATTCGTCAACATTTGTAGACTATTTTTCCACTGTAAGATGGAGGTGTGAAAATAAAGCTGTTTGTGTGAAGTTCACTGTGTTCAAGCCTCTTAAATACTAGCGTGTAACAAGAACATGTCTCATAACCAATACCCACTTCATCCGCAACGTGTTGAATGGTTCGACGTCGATCTGCACGAACCAATTGTTCAAGTTCGGCAACAATGTCTGGCGTTGGGCAGCTAACGGTCCTTGCAGTGCGAGCATCATCTTCGACGTCTGTAAGGCCCGCCCTGAACCGAGCATACCACTCACACACGCGTACGGCTCATGCTCTGTTCCCCGAACATTTGGTGGATCAATGCAAGGGTCTCCGCAACACTCTTCCAGAGAGTCGCAAAGAATCTGGTACATACGTATGTTCGCGGATCCATCTTAAAATCGCCACAAACCAAACAGAATTCCGGAAATCACTGTTGACTCGCACAGGTCTTCCCAGTTGAATGGCACTCTGTGCACTGACTCATCAGGTACGCAGCTGTCGCCACCTGGCGGTGCAAAGACCTATTCTTACTTTCTAGATGGTAGCATCAGGCCCGAAAATTTTGAATTTCATCTCGTATAATAATTAAAACTTCCGGGGTGAGAGGCCGTGGTCTAACAGTAGAAATTCTTTCCCCTGACGTTTCGGTGCCGGCAACATCTTCCGAGTTGAGTCGACGACTGGCTGCTGGGCCGTGAAGATCCTGCTTATATAGAGGGCATAGAGAGCGCCAACACTCGTCACGTGATGTCAACAGTAAAACTAACTATCTCTGGATGGCGTCATTACTCTCGATCAAAGGTAATCGATTGTCACATCTTTGGTATAAAGTAGACCGCCATATCTTGTCTAACTTCAAGCCTGCTTCCTTCCTGTTAAAATTATTGTGGTGTTTAAAAATCTCTATAGCCTCTCTATTCATACGTGCATAATAATGCGATGTCTTAGCTAGCACTCTTATCTCACTAAATTTTATTTTGTGGTCACCGTTTTCAAAAACATGTTACGTTACAGCAGATTTGTCTATGTGTCCCAGTCGACAGTTCCTTTTGTGGTCAGTTAGGCTAGTATTGATACTTCTTTTCGTTGTTCCAATATAAACATTCCCACAACTGTAGTTGTGGAACCTTATACACACCCGGAGTAGCCAAAGGGAGTTGCGCTCCTTTCGTTGATCGTAAGCATTCACTGATCTTTTTGGTGGGTTTGAATATTGTTTCGACTCTAAACTTGGCCAGTACTTTCCCAATGCGGTCTATGATATTGTGGATGAATGGGAGAAACACTTTCCCCGCCAAAGGTTGATGTTGTTGGACGTTAGCAGACATTTGTTTTCTGGGCTGGAGTGATCGAACCGCATTTCAGAAAAACGGATACAGTGATAATGAGATAGATCGAGCACTCCAGCCCAGAAAACAAATGCCTGCTAACGTCCAACAACAACAACAACCTTTGGCGGGGAAAGTGTTTCTCACATTCATCCACAATACCATAGACCGCATTGGGAAAGTACTGGCCAAGTTTAGAGTTGAAACAATATTCAAACCCACCAAAAAGATCAGTGAATGCTTACGATCAACGAAAGATGCGCGACACCCTTTGGCTGCTCCGGTTGTGTGTAAGATTCCATGTAGTTGTGGGAAGGTTTATATTGAAACAACGAAAAGAAGTATCAATACTCGCCTAACTGAACACAAAAGGAACAGTCGACTGGGACACACGGACAAATCGGCCGTAGCGGAACATGTTTTTGAAAAGGGTGACCACAAAATAAAATTTAGTGAGACAAGCGTGCTAGCT
This sequence comes from Locusta migratoria, assembly GCA_026315105.1. NCBI lineage: Eukaryota > Metazoa > Arthropoda > Insecta > Orthoptera > Acrididae > Locusta > Locusta migratoria. Next base: position 203,513,600 of record CM048747.1, on the reverse strand, counting down.
AAGACATGGAATTATTATGCACGTATGAATAGAGAGGCTACAGAAATTTTTAAACACCACAATAATTTTAACAGGAAGGAAGGATGCTTGAATTTAGACAAGATATGGCGGTATACTTTATACCAAAGATGAGTCAATCGATTACCTTCGATCGAGAGTAATGACACCAGCCAGAGATAGTTTTACTGTTGACATCACGTGACGAGTGGTGGCGCCCTCTATGCCCTCTATATAAGCAGGATCTCCACGGCCCAGCAGCCAGTCGTTGACTCACCTCGGAAGCTGTTGCCCGCTGCCGGCAACGAAACGTCAGGGGAAGGAATTTCTTCTGTTCGACCACGGCCTCTCAGCCTGGAAGATTTAATTACTGAAGACGCCTGCCGTGCAAGCCTACACGTTATGATCCATCTCGTATGTTAATAAATATCTTGATCCGATAGCTAACAAACTTCACAGGATCACTCCCTGGGTGATATCGAGATTTTCTGATTACATCAAAATTGCTCCAGCCATCTTGGGGTGTATAGGGAACAGACATATATACATAGACACATCCATTTTTATAGGTAAGATTTTATCAGTAGCTGTTTTTAGTGCTTAGACTGAGGAGATTTGTTTGTGACGCTACCAAAGACCAGAGTGATATGACAAGTGAAAAGCGACAGCTCGTCAGTGATCCCTGGTGCAGAGCCAGGAGTAGCCTGCTACTGGCTGTGCTGCCTACCTCAGTGGAGAAGCGGTGTGCATTCCTGGGGGGACGAGCGGCCGCGAGCAGCAGCCTGGCCAGGTAGTAGGCCAGCTCCACCACGCTGAGCACGCTGCAGCCCAGGCACAGGCCCAGGATGCTGCCCACCGACACTGCCGGCACACGGTGAGCGATACAGCGCTGCACCACAGAGTAACACATACAGAGGAGAAGCCCCCCCCCCCCCCTAAACCTCTATCCTACACTGCCCTCGTAGTTCCGTAAGATGCTAGCAGATATCAGGCGGTTCCCCAGCTTAGTACCGGTAGACGACACTAGAGGCACTCCTGAGGGTAGCGTGGAGGGGAGGCTGAGGGGAGAGCTCGTGCCGTCTGCCACCAGGCCTCGGCTGTGTCCGGCTTGCTGCCGTTTGAGGGGAGGTGGTGGTGGGGGCAGCCGCTACCTGCCGTCTGCTCTGGCCAGTTTAAAGGGCTGCTTCTGACCGCAGCGCCATCATGGGACATCTTGCAGAACCTTCCCTCCCCGCACCCCTGAGCGTGTGACTGGGCCCTTACGGAGGTTTCCCGTCTGTATATATTTGTCTGTGACTGCAGTCACACGTCTGAGGCAATCACAGGCATATGGCCAGATTCAGGAGTGAAATATTACAGCCGAACATGAGTTTCTGAATAACATGGAAAAGTGAAGATGTAAAACCTGAGCTTCTCTTGGCGTGTAGACTATTCAAAACACTTACGGTTCACAGCCGGGTGACAGTCGATATTTTGACTGGAGCACATCCAGCCACTTTAAATCTATATCTATAAATGTGAATGTCTGTTCGGTGTACGTTTATCACGTCTGAACCACAAGACATAAAGAGCTAAAATTTGTACAGTTACTAATGTCTACCCAGAACCGGGGAAGGCTTTAGGCACGGTTTTATGGCGATCGGATATATATATATATATATATATATATATATATATATATATATATATATATGTCTGTACAGTGTACGCTTATCACGTCCGAACGACAAGATGCAGATACTTAAATATTTGTATAGTTACTAATTTATACCTGAGGAAGGTTTCAGGCACGGTTTTATTGCGATCTGATAGATATTTAATAATTTGAAGAATATAATGCGAAATACGGAAAATAATTACTCTTTGAAAATTATATTCACTCTTTGAAAATGGTTTTATTGGTTGCATTGTTGCTTGAGGGTTGATAATGATAAAAGGATGAGTATATTGGGATGGAAAGTTATCGGTGTGTATAAAATTTTACGTGTGTGTGTGTGTGTTAATATTTCGCTCTGCAACGAAAACTACAGAACGCAAACCAATGGTCTGTGTATAATTGTTGTACAAAGTCTCCCGTTCTACACCATAGCAGTTCCATGCCGATAGCTATAAGAGGGTGGTGAAAGTAGTCAAATTATAAAAAAATTCGGCCTGAAGGCCAGCGATGACGTTTGCGACCCTATAGCAGGGAGGTTACACACAGAGAAACGTGATGCCCTGGACCATATCTTTGGTCTGTGCATACTAAAATGTCTTCAGCTCTTTCTCTGTAAGGATAAGCATACGAATAAGGAAATATAACAATAAATAAATAAATACCCGGCAACGCCGGGTTTTCAGCTAGTATAATATAATATAATCTATACATCTTATAAAATAGACTGTATTAGTGATGGGCAGTTTGGATCATTTCACTGTTTCGAAGCATACGGATCACCTGAGCCTAGTGAGTCTACTCACTGTTTCGGCACACGAAACATCTGGCGTGCTGCAGAGTCGTGCGTCGCGCTACCTTTCCTGGTTCAAGTGAATCGCGACAGCTGCAGGGCGCCGCAGTGAGTCGACTCGCTGCTTCGTCTCTCTAAACTTACGACGTGCCGCATCCTGCGTCCTGCTGCCTCCGCTGATTCGCGTGAGCCGAGAAAGCTGCAGGGCACGGCACAGTAGCGCGATACAGCAAAGACGGAACTTCTGTGAAGTGTTAACGTGGTTTCAATACGGTATTCACTAGACTGAATTGAACAGCACATTATTTGTTTGCTGCTATGATTTTACAATCGTCTTGTAGCGTAAACGTTTCCTAAGTTACTCCTATTTTCATACAAACAAATATTGAAATGAAGGAAGCACAAAATAGTAATGTTCAAATACCAAAGTCATGAAACTTTTTCCAACCTTCAAAATCTCGCAGTTAAGTTTAAATAAGAAAAGAAAGATTATGGTTCAAATGTCTGTGCATCCAGGAATGAATAACTTTTCTAACCAATCAATATAAACAAAATATTGAAGGTTTCTTCCTAAGACATATTTTTGCAATCAACAGATATTACTACACGTATCAACATAAGGAAACAAATTTGACAATTTGCGTGACGAAATCAGAGTACTTAACTAAAACTTTCCAATGTCCTGATAGGTATTCCGATAGTCATATTCATTGTCAGTCAGTCAAATAAAAGAGATTCAATTACAGTTTCTTTGAATTGAAATTCAAAAATGTTATTTTTGACATCTTACTGAGAATGCGGTTTCGTCTCACTGGAATTATCTTTCTTTGCTTCGAAAAGATGCGTTCACTTGTCACAGATGTAGCAACAATGTAGAAACATCGCTTCGCAATTTCGAATAATGTTGGAAACATTTTTCGGTGCTCATTCCACTAAAGAAGAGAGTCCTCAGTTCGGGGCAGTAGCTGCTTGACAATATATTTGTCGACTTCAATGATTCTTGCTGCTCTTGGATTATCCGTCTGTTTTCGAATGACAATTTCTACATCCGTGTCGAAATTTCTTCATACAAAGCTTGATGTATCGCTCTTGCTGTGGAGGTCTAGGAAATTCCGTTTGCGTTGTGGACTTCCGCAACCTGCAACATTTGTTAAATATGCACTTTATCTAAAGTAACTTCCTCAAAACACCGAAAGACTTCACAGCTTTTCTCTATGGTATCCCAGTGTTCAAACCTCAGCTGAAGGGTAGCATAATTCAAAATCCCGCGGGGCGCGACAGGGGAACACTCTAGCGTTAAAACTTCAAACCTGTTGCACGCCTGGGCGCTGTGTCGAACTCATCCAGGCAGACTGACAGCAAAACACATGTTACCGGTACCTAGCGTCCGAAACATGAATCACAAGATTCGTTGTTTCGAAACAGTACCGATTCAAGTTTTGACTCAGTCGAACAGTTCGGTGAGTCGAAACATTCAGTAGGCAACTCTAGTGTGTATGTGGGTATTTGTGTATGAATGTTCTACATTTACTCCTAAACTATTGGACCGATTTCAACCAACGTAGGTACACATGTTCCCTACTATCAGGCAACAGTCGCTGTCTGGGTAAGAATCGTCTACGACACATACGTCAGGAGATACGACGTGTTAAAAAATGAATCGTGAAAAACATACGCATCATGCGGTAATATTCTACATCTGCTCCTGAACTAATGGACCGATTCCAACCAAATTTGGTACAAATATTCTTTAAGATCAGGAATCATTTGCTACGTTTGCAGAAATCACCTACGATTCTAATTGATAAGATATCACGTCAGCCGGCCGCTGTGGCCGAGGGGACTGAGGCGCTTCAGTCACGGTCTACACGGCCACTACGGTCGGGGGTTCGAATCCCCCCTCGGGCATGGATATTTGTGCCGTCCTAGTTCGTAAGTAGTTCATAAGTAGCTTGTAAGTTTAGGGACTGATGACCCCGTAGTTAAGTCCCATAAGACTTACAAACATTTGAACATATCACGTCATAAACAGTGAAAACTGCCCCATCTTGCAGCGCGTGATAGCGTGATTTTATTCCTCAACTATTTGGGAATGAGAGCACTTAGCAATTTGCAATAAACTGTAACCATAATTTCAAATCTTTACCATACTTTTTCTCGCTGACAACCTCAACAAAATGATGAAAGGAAAAATGTTTATCGCTTACTACTTTCTACACTGTAAATTTCATTCATGAGACAATTCAGACAGTACACCTATATCCCACTGAATGTTCCTTCGATACTATGTCACAGGTTGACATATAGTTCATGTGATATGAAGTCATGAACAATTTGGTCCATGCGCTATTTTTCCATATCTCCTGCTAAAATAATGGTCCCATTTCAACGAAATTTGGTAGTCATATTACTTACTATCAGACAACAGTCGCTGTGAGGTTAAAACTACCGACGACTCAGCCCTGGAGATATGACATTGTAAACAGTCAGTCACAAGAACTTTCACATCACGCGACGCGTAATTTAGGAGACTTTATTCAGCCACTATTTATTCATCGTCATATTACTCCCCACAAAACTGGAATATATCATTGTTGGATACATTGTCAACGATCTACGCTGTCTCAAGTATTAAGCTGATAATTTCTTTGTTTTACTGTTTCAAAATTTCTAAGCTGATTTCATTAACACATGAAGATGAAATCTACTACGAATTTTTTCGTTTCTTATTTCAGTGCATATACACCCCGGAAAAATCGGGTTTATCAGCTAGCATAATATAATATAATTAATGGTAAATGTAATGAAATAGAACAGCATCATAATTACAATGAGGTACGTGATGTCTTCCAGAAAATCAGCAGCATCACCGGTGAATTTAACCCTCGTACGTGGGTTGTATATCGAGACAAGGAATACATTGCTGCGAGGTGGAAACAGTATTGTGAAAAGCTGTATTCTGGAATTCACAACAGTACATACAATCAAGCAGTTGAGCAACTTACTTTGGAACCTACAATTTTACGCAGTGAAATAAAGTGATTCAACATTTGAATAATAATTAGTTTCTCCATCGTTGGATGGTTGCTGTTGCTGCAACTGTGGTTCAAATTTAATGAAAGTCCAGCTCCAGTTGCAATTAGTTGTGCTTTATTTAAGCCCACACTACCGGTTTCGGCCTCTATGTCAGGCCATTTTCAAGTGTGACAGACCTGCATATAATGTGTAGCAATAAGTTTATAAAAATTATATGGTACAAGATAGAATGATACATATGTAAAAAGGTAATGTACAGAAGCAGAAAGAAACTTACGTTATGCCATAGAGAAAGCAACGTCAAGTAATTAAAACGATAGAACTCAGAGAATTTAAAACTTTTGGTGCCCAATGGCGATATAAGAAAAATGGGCGTGTCATTTTTTAACATTCCAGAACATAATAATCGGCATGATCTGGTGTGTTCTGACATAAACATTACATCATTGCATGCTTAAAATTATAAATATCAGTTGATAAAATGTAAAGGTCAATAGTAAAAAATTACAATTGTCAGTTAGGATAAAAAACGGAAATTTAGCGGCCAATGAGGCTATGTGAAAAGTGGGCGTGTCGTCAATTTAAAATGTTTTTAATACAAGAAGTATAATAATTTAGCTTAAGGCCTCTAGCGAGCGAAATTTGAACCAGGAACGCTGGTGCGGGCTCCACAGCTGTTTGGACGCGTCGTTGAATGCTTACATTGTACTGTTTACAAACAGTAGTATGTACGTATTTCAAAAACAGCCACGAACTTACGGAGTATTTCTAAAAAATTTTGTCAATTACTGGGCGGCAGATATCTAAGAAATTGGTATTCTTTAAAGTGCATTGCTCGTTAAGCGCCCCTCAACTATCGGCTTGGACGCCTCGTTTGTTGCAATCATTTTACATTTTACAACCTAAGAATCTTTGTACCTTGTTTAAACAATACATTCAACTTTAATGTAAACTAAATTGAATACAATTGGCCTTAAGCTAAATTATTATACTTCTTGTATTAAAAACATTTTAAATTGACGACACGCCCACTTTTCACATAGCCTCATTGGCCGCTAAATTTCCGTTTTTTATCCTAACTGACAATTGTAATTTTTTACTATTGACCTTTACATTTTATCAACTGATATTTATAATTTTAAGCATGCAATGATGTAATGTTTATATCAGAACACACCAGATCATGCCGATTATTATGTTCTGGAATGTTAAAAAATGACACGCCCATTTTTCTTATATCGCCATTGGGCACCAAAAGTTTTAAATTCTCTGAGTTCTATCGTTTTAATTACTTGACGTTGCTTTCTCTATGGCATAACGTAAGTTTCTTTCTGCTTCTGTACATTACCTTTTTACATATGTATCATTCTATCTTGTACCATATAATTTTTATAAACTTATTGCTACACATTATATGCAGGTCTGTCACACTTGAAAATGGCCTGACATAGAGGCCGAAACCGGTAGTGTGGGCTTAAATAAAGCACAACTAATTGCAACTGGAGCTGGACTTTCATTAAATTTGAATAATAATAAAGCTCCTAGTGTAGACGGTATATCTCGACAAATAATCAAAGAAAAGGGGCAGGAAGGTGTTGATGTGCTGCATTCATTGTGTAAAGGAATTAGGGGAACTAGGGAGTGGCCGGATGACTGGTCAAAGTCCCTTCATCCCTTTACACAAGAAACAATGTATCGGTGTAACTGCTCCAATAACCGAACTATTGCCCTCATATCTCACGCATGTAAAATTTGGCTCTACATCCTCAAACAACGTTTGAAGCCGTACATTCAGCCTCACATACCCACTAAACAAGCAGTTTCCTTAAGGGAAAGGAAATCGTGAACAGATCCTCTACATAAGACAAATAATAGAAAAATCGTGAGAGTTTTGTTTTCCTGTTTCCATCTGCTTCCTTTGACTATGTTGTCTGGGAAAAGTTCTGGCAGGTGCTACAGACTTTGGTGTTCCACCCCACTTTATAGCATTGCTGAAATGTATTTACAATAATCACTTCGCTGTTGTAAGACAAGTGCTGACATGTTCGATTCCTTCAGAGTAGCAAAAGATGTGTCCTATCCCCACAACTCTTGATAGTTGGACAAAATGCAACTCAATTGGAGGGAGAGTTATCAATAATCTCCGTTTTTGTGATGACACTGTGCTTTTAGACAACAGCGAATAAGAACTTGCTGAGCTACTAATAAGAATAAAGGATATTACTCTAGCTTATGGATTAGACATCAACCTCAGCAAGTCCACACACATGATTTATCGAGAAGAAAAGGTCCAGCTTACGTGTTGATTAAAGGCACTGGAAGTCGTGCATTCCTTCATTTATCTTGGGTCAACCATCTGCAGCAAGGGGAAGTTCTGAAGATGAGATAAGAAGGCGGCAGCCGTTTGGGATGGAGACTAGGGTGGACTGAAAAAAGAGAATTTTTGAGTATCGAGCTGTAATTAGGCTCGAAAGTTGCGTATTTATGTGCTGGTTACCGAAAAAATAATTAAAAAAATCTAACTTAATATCTTCAGTTCGCGCAAAGGGCTTAAAGTTTCTAAAAAAAAAAAAAAAAAAAAAAAAAAAAACGATAAATTTATAGAATTTCTGGAAGGTCATATAAAACGTCCTAGTACCACGTCCTAATAGGACGCAAACTGCGTATCCATGTATAATTTAACATAAAAATATTTTTGATAGGCCTAGCTTATGTAATCAGTTCGTGCTAAAGGCCTTAACTATCGAAATATGAAAACATTTCTAAATGTTCAAAATGTTACGGAAATATACTAATATCTCGTATTTATATGTATGTTTTAAATATGTTAGGTTTTATTTATTGTGATCTGATTATTTAAAAAGATAACATCATAACTTTGCAGCTCTTCGCCCATTTCACCAGCAAATTTCGTTAAAGACCCAGAACTCACCACGAGGAGGTGGCTGCAATTCGAGTTCGACCCACACCCTACCCAACATTTGTATACCTTTATTTACACACTAGTCAAAGATGTAGTTTGCTTGAATACTGATTTGTATCCAAATTTTGGCATTATTGATCTTGACAGCAGAGTCGTCCTAATGAATCCATCTCTGCTATCTTGCCCACATACTTTTTCTGCAGCCTCTGTTACTAATTTTACACATCTTTCTACAGCTTCAATCTTAATAGATTGAAGCAAAGATCGAAAATACCTCCTGGATATTGCCAAAACTATTAAAAGTAGAAAATGTACTCCAGATCTGGCTAATCGTGATCCTGGACCTCTTAGTCACTCCCGTTGGTTGACATGTGCGAATAGAGTGTTGCGCTTGTATATTTCTGAAGTAAATCGCTCAAATCAACTCACGATTATAGTTGACTATATTCTAAATACATATGTGCCAGTCTGGTTCGATATTAAGAGATACGCCTCAGTAAAGTATGGTCCAAAGCATGTTTTTAAGATTATTAAAACTTCCAGACATCTTCCAGAGAACATAAAAAAGGAAATTGGTCCGATGATTCAACGAAACTTGTTTTTCTGTCATCCAGAAAACGTGTTATTGGCTATGATAGTAGACGAGAAATCACATATTAGAGAGTTGGGTTTTAGAAGAGTCCTAAAGGCAAAACATATGAAAACTAACTGCAAAGCTGCAGTAAGAACGTTTACTACACAAACACTAGATTTTGAGGCTACTGACTACAGTGAGCTTATAGATTGGTCAAAATGTGAGCTATCGCCTCACCCAGTGATGCAGAAATTGACGACAGAATCCATTTCTACATATTTGGTGAATAAGACTCTGCCAGGATTTGAATTTCTGAACTTTCCGTGCCACACTCAGGCTGTAGAAAGATGTGCAAAATTAGTAACAGAGGCTGCAGTAAAAGTATGTGGGCCAGATAGCAGAGATGGAGGACGACTCTGCTGTCAAGATCAGTAATGCCAAAATTTGGATACAAATCAGTATTCAAGCCAACTACATCTTTGACTAGTATGTAAATAAAGGTATACAAATGTAAATAAATGTATATATTGTAAATATGAGTATATAATTAGCACGACCTCCTTGGGCGGTTGGTTGGTTGGGTAGGGTGTGGGTCGAACTCGAATTGCAGCCACCTCCTCGTGGTGAGTTCTGGGTCTTTAACGAAATTTGCTGGTGAAATGGGCGAAGAGCTGCAAAGTTATGTTATCTCTTTAAATAATCAAATCACAATAAATAAACCCTAACATATTTAAAACATACATATAAATACGAGATATTAGTAAATTTCCGTAACATTTTGAACTTTTAGAAATGTTGTCATATTTAGATTGTGAAGGCCTTTAGCGCAAACTGATTACATACGCTAGGAATATCAAAAATATTTTTATGTTAAACTATACATGGATACGCAGTTTGAGTCCTATTAGGACGTGATACTGAAAGATATATTTTTATATGACCCTTCAGAAATTTTATAAATTTATCGTTTTTTTTAGAAACTTTAAGCCCTTTGCGCAAACTGAAGATATTAAGTTAGATTTTTTAAAATTAGTTTTTCGTTAATCAGCACATAAATACGCAACTTTCGAGCCCTATTATAACTCGATACCCAAAAATTTACTTTTTTCAGCCCACCCTAATGGAGACGCTTCGTTCATGGGATCACGAGGCTCGGCAATGAGCACAACGACTTATGATGATACAGAAAAATTGTGAAAAAGAAAAAAAGGGGCAATATATACAACGTTTCAGTATCAGTGGCGTAGCTTTGTCACCAAGGGCCCCGGGGCAAAAATGACGTTGGGGCCCTCTTTACACTAATACTGACAGATGCAAAACTACTTCATCATCAGCTCCTTACCGCCCACTGGAAGACATAATAAGGCAAACCTAAATAATACTGAGTAAATTATTATGTGTCACACAGCAGATAATATTTAGTCGTACTCTCTAATACACGTGTGAAAGTTTGTTTGTTTGTTATGCTTTCACGCAAAAGTTACTGGGCGGATTTGAATGAAATCTTGCAGAGGGATAGATTTGGACCTGGATAGGACATAAAGATAAACGACCTCTTGGGATAGTTTCGAAGTTGCTCCATACTAGGTGAGTGAAGTCGCAGGCATAAGCTAGTAAAAAATAATGAAGAAGTATTACTTAACCATGAAAACATGGCCCCCTGCAGCGAAGCAAACCGGGAACAGTCAAGTCCGCGGTGCCAGCAGGCGGACTGTTGTCAGTGCCGACATCTCACCGTCGCTGAACTACTGCGCTGTTAGGCCATGCAACGTACCGATCAGCCTAATTTCGTTGATAGCCCAATCAAAGAAGGGAAATAGGGGAAACATTAGTGTAGGATGGTTTCAGAAAAGAAAGTTGCCGGATTTTGTTTGATGGAATAGTTTGGTTTGAGCCGTGCCCCTACCAGGCCCATGTAGTATATATTAATGTCTGGCCAGGAAAAAGTAATAAGTAACTAAGTTGACATCTTCGCTTGTTATAGAGGCAGTGGGGTACAGGGTAATGTCTTGAATGCACAATTTACTATTGTGACAAAGTAACCATATTTTCTCTTCTTCTTGCACGAATTTCATACTGCAATTGGCTACAGCACTTCATTGGGATCTATGATTATAGAGGACACCCTTGGGGAATTCACTAAGCAAACAGTTGAGATGACATAATAATACCGTTCTGTAATAATACATTGTAGAGACCTCATATTCAAATGTGGTCACACAATGTCTTCTGTCAAACACTGTGCTAGTAATTCAGCACTGTTCGCTGTTATTTCGCAAAGATGGGCAGGCACGGCATCTCCGACTTCAACCGACAACACGCTGACGATGGCAGGGTCCACGTCTTAGCGGACAAGCAAAGGACCTTGTTATGTTTATATTATGGGGTGCGAATAATTTTTGGATTTCACTTCGTGCGTTTGAGGTTTGTTGGTCAGGGTTCAAAAAGTTCAAAGTCGAAAAACCTTCATTCAACTAAATTATTATATACAGTAGAACTTCGATTATCCGAAGTAATTGAGGGACATGAAAGTGTTCAAGGATCTACGGTAACTTTTTTTCGATCGTCGCTCACGAAGGCCGAGGGGCCCCTGTAGCTCGGGGGCCCCGGGGCACTGCCCCGCCTAGCCCTATGATAGCTACGCCACTGTTCAGTATACGTAACTATAACTGTATAGTACTGTGATCATAATTCATAGTTCACAATAGTGATAACATGTATCGTTAATAGGAAAAATTTGACTGTATATTCAACAATTGTTAATGTCTTGTCAAACAAAATATTTGTATAAATGAGTGAGTATGGGCGGGGGGAGGGGGGGATAAAGCTGTGGGGATGGTCTGCGGAGCGTGCCAGGATAGCTTAATCGATCTATGGCTCATCACGTTCGGACATAGGGCTGAACACTCTCTGTAATAAAAAAAAAACTGAGCCAAAGATTCAACGAAGACCCCAGAATGAACACGAACAAACGATCGCTAAGAACAAATTTATGTGGGGAAAAAAATAAATAAATAAAAACTCGATAGATCGCTTGCTCGAGAAAGGCGAAGGTCCCTGATTAGAATCCCGGTCCTGGCATAGTTTAAATCCTCCAGGAAGTTTAAACGGTAAGTAATACGTATAACATTGTGGCTTTTAGATCCCTCATGTTAGAGATACATTTCATTGGTAACATCTTTAGCAGTCGTCCGACTCGATAGCACAGCAAACTTCGACTGCTTTATCGTTAGCAGTCACTATGTGTGATGTCAAACCACAATTCAGTTGAGCTGTGTTCTCTCTGTCGTTACAGAACTCTCACAAATGACTCGGGACATGCGGCACTGGCGCTTTTTTTTTATTAATGATTTCATGGCTAAAACTTGTACATTTCGTAATATATTTTTAGAGAAGATAAGAAAAAAAGTGCGTTTTTCCCACTACTAAGATTTAAGATCGCCTCTTGCTCCAAAATGAGTACATTATATTTCACCATCCATTGATTTAATTCATGGGCTCTCAACTTTTTTTTTTTTTTTAGTTTAGGGCCACTTTGATTTATTTATTGTAAGCAGGGACCACAAGGCTTAAGAAATATAAATTATTTCAATCTAAAAATAACTTAGTTTCAAACTTGTAACACATTCGTTTAATTCAAAAGAAAATATGTATTAACAGTATTATTGTAATAGAAACTATCAATATGAAATTGAATTCGGTGTGCAGCGATGTGCGTTCATATTTTACTTGAAGTTCGGTTTTCGTTTGTCTAATACTAATGGTCAAATATCGTCACCTACATTTACTCGATATCTGGGTGTTGTTTTAAGCGTGAAAATAATTCATGGCGAAAATAGTGAGATGGCGGAAGGCGAAATTCGGAAGATTATTAAATTGTTTGTGTTTTGTATATAAAATTGTCCAAAAGGTCGGAGTTACATGCGTTCTTAGAGTTTCTAACATTTTGGAATTCAGTTATCCTTCACGATGCTGGGAGACAAATATATTTCAAAAGAATTCACTGTCTGTTCCGTCCGTCCTTGACAGAATATTATTTTTCATTTTTAATGAAGCACACGAGATAAAGATGTAATATCCTGCGAATTTATTGTTACTTCAAAACGGTTACCGGCTATTATGCCATCATCAGGTAAACACTACAGAGATATAGCAACACATCTTGGAAGTTGCTGTATAGACAGTAGTTGTACATTAATTTTCAAAGAAGATTAGGGTAACAATTACTGAACATTGATAAAATACGTGACGCAAGATACACTGATAAAAGCAAGTAGGAGATCAGTCGAAATATCTAGGTTCTGAAGTATTGTTCAAGTGTTTGTGAATCTTATGGGACTTAACTGTGGGATCATCAGTCCCTAAAGTTACAAACTACTTATGAACTACCTGAGACTAAAGACAGCACAAACATCCATGCCCGAGGGGGGATTCGAACCCCCGAGGGGGAACGGCTTCGCGCATCATAGCACTCTGCCGCAGCTGAAGTATTGTCATTGGCAAAAGGAACTAAAATGGCTCGACATCTTTCTGTCGGTTCTACGGAGTGGAGACAACAACATTACAGCAAACGAGATACTGGTAATAACAAAAGGTTGCTGGAGAGGAGATTGAGGTTGACTTGTGTTTACGAAGCTAATGACACAAGTAGTTGGGTTGAGATAGCTTAGTGTGTGGGTAGTGCAATACAACAATAACGTGACTTAACCTGATGAGGCATATACGAAGGTTGGAAGCGCGACAGACACAGAGGGAGGTGGCTGCAGCTACAGCTATTGGAGTGTCTCAGAGTGGAATTTTCAGGACATTAACACGATTTCAGACGACAGGAACTATTAAAAGAAGGTAGGGGTCGTTCACGGGTAACATCAGCAAGAGACAATCGTTATCTCTGATTAACAGCCTGTCGAGACAGGAGGCTGAATCCAACTCAGCTGCAACGCACCCTCCAGGCAACAACAGTACGCGCATTGTCAACACAAAGAGTCAGAAATCGCCTTTGGGAATGTTGGTTCTACGTACGGATGTGCCATTAAAGCCATGATACCGTTTGGCCCGCAGAAACTAGGTGGAGGAATCTCAGAATTGGATTTGTAACAACTGACGCAGAGTTCTGATCGCAAATGAAACTATTTTCAGCCGGACAATAGTCGTTCCCTCATCTGTAGAGAAAGTCGGACCGGAAACAATCTTTCTTATGTGCAGCGAAGATCACCATATCATGGTGGTGGACGAATGGTGTGGGTAGGAGTCAGTATTGGTTGATGTTCAGAATAGCGCATTGACTGCTCCTTCGACCTTTTATTGTGCCCTAGAGTGGTGCTACAGGAGTTGAGTTCCTTATGGTGCACGATAACGCTCGTCCTCATAGCTGCACTGGTGGACAACATGCATGAAGCTGAGGAAAGTGAACGAATGAAGTGGGAAGCTTGTTCATAGGACTTAAACCCAACTGAGCATGTCTGGGATGGACTTGGTAGATGCATTGCAGCCAGACTACCACTCCCCAGAATGGCTGCAGAGCTGGATATTGCACTCATGGAAGAATGGCCAAACATCCCCAAGAGCTGACTGATAACCTCATCCTGTGCATGCCACGCAGGTTTGCAACTGCACTGGCCATCCGATGTGCACACACCATATTAGGGGGCAACGAGAATGACTTTTTCACTATAATGGTGCCTTGCTCTAAGTAAACGTGATTTAAACCTCTAGTAAAGAGTTGAGATAGTAAAATATCACATACAAATTACGATTGTTTCTCGTATCTGATTAAAATGATCTCACCTTATCCAACAGTTGTATTCAGCAGTGTTTAAATTACAACATTTGTCCTAGGAAAATTCTCCATTTACTATTATATCTGTAGTGATTACTTGATGATGGCGTCATAGGCGAAAACCGGTTTCTAAAGGTTATAAATTTGAAGAATATTAATTTATCTCGCATGTTTCGCTACAAAAATTATTTTATATGGTTCTGCCATCACCATTGAAGTTGTGAAGATAGCATGGAGTCACAGTACATTTGATTGACTTCATAATAAGAAATTAATAATTTTGAAAAATTAGAAGTTTGAAATTTTATATCTTTCAGGGAGCATAGTTCAGCACTGGTGGATCGGTTGTAACCTGTGGACGACAGGTTGGGAACCAGTGATTTAACTGGACGCCCAGTGGCAGGTAGTGTTGCAAATTACTTTTTGTCGCAAGCAGTGGCGTCTGGTGCTTCAAATGACTGGGGGTTCACTTCTTTGAGTGCCGGATCTTGATTTTATCCCCGCGCCCCCACCCCCGGCTCCACGTCCAAAGACACAATTTGGCGCCGGGGAAAAGCTCTGTTGTTTGACCCCCCCTTTCCCCCAGTTAGATTAATTTTGTTAAAAGATCTGCAGAATGTCTTGCCTCTGCTTGTTTGCACTTGCTTCAACTCGAGCTGAGGCGTCGGCCAACTAAGCTTGTTTATTTCACCCTTTTGTTCCAAGCTTAGAGCTGAGTAATTTGTATCTAAATGATACTGAACGTTCTTCATATTTCTTTGATAATAAACACCAACAACATATCAATTTGCACATGAACACTAAAATAAAGTAACTGATTACACTGTTAAAGAGAATGTAACAAAATGAATCTGTTACTTTGAAGAAACCATCTACCTTCGGGTCACATGACACTGTAAGCAACACCCCCTGCTTAACTTATGCATGCAAAAAGATTGCTCTCACCCACATCTATTCAAACAGTTAAATATTTGTTACAATAAAGAGTATAAATCTAATTTATCCAAAAAAACACGACACATTTTTCAAAATATCCAAAGATTTGTTTCAAGTAACAATAAGAGTTATTGTGGTTCCATTATCTGATAAAAAGAAGATTGGGTTTTAAAAAAAACATTGCTTGCAGTAGGTCTAGAAGTGTGATGCCTCAAACCACATTCTTGCTAAGTGAAGAGCAGTGAACTCATTATTCATGATCGGATCTACTGAAGGCCTCTTCAGTTGATACATCTTTAATTTATAGTTTTGAGATATTTTACCAACTACGACGTGTTTTTCACGAATCTTTGATGCGCCGAAAACAAATATGAATTGCAGATGTAGCCTTAATCGAGGATTTACCGATGCACAAGGCGAGATGCGCAGCAGCTCCATTGTCTTTGCTTCGGGACCATCCGTGCTTAACCACAAGAGCTCCAGTAGCCAGGAGCTGGTGTGTCTACCAGCTCCAACGCCAATGTTAACAGCGGCGTTTCCTCTGGCCCCTTCATACCACGAGAGCGCCCATATGCTGCCTGCATGGGGTTCAGAAGAGAATTTGAACCTCAGCCGCGCGTGTGCATTGCAACGCTGCGGTTACTGCCGCCTATATTAAGCAGCCCGCTACAACTCGCATATGCGCTGTCTCACAAGAGGAACACCAAGTATGCTACTTTTATTATTTAAAAAAATAATTAGCAAAGAAAAAGATATAAAGAAAGAAAACGAAAATAATGAAAGGTCAAATGATTTAAAAATAACCAAGAAAATAAAAAATATTAAAAATCTTCCCCTGCGGGTCAATTATTTTTCACTTTTCTTCATTTCTCTTCTTTTATTGTGCATACTTATATGCCTTTACACCCACTTCTATGTTACAGCTTGAGTAAACAGTTAGGATAATAGTAAATAACACAGTAGCAACTGATTATTTTACTTCTTGCTCAGTGTTATTTACTCATTGTTGCCATTGTCACTATCTTTAACACCTGTACGAAATTCTGGGCGATAATTGTCATAGAAGCACCGAATACACAGAACACTGTAGCACCACACACATCTAATAAATGCTATCGCTTTACAGGCACAAGGTGTTTTAATCGGAGATACTGGAAGACACTGGTCGTTCACATTCAAAAACAATGTTCGGTCGTCAATTAATTGCGACTCAAAGCAGGCATTTTAATGATGGGAACGAAGATTGGTGCCCTGAACTGATGCAACAGTAATGAATGTATTCGAATCGAGTCTTCTCGTGAAACAATTTCGAAATTAGCTGTTAATAATTCATTATTTTTGTATTTTTCTTTCTTTATATATCTTTCTTTCCTTAATTATTTTTTAAATAAAAATTGTTCTGCCAATAGGTATCAAACCTGTCTCCTGAATGGGAGCCTGGCACCTTGCCAATTACTCCATGCTGTCTGGCTGAGCGGTAACCACCATGTATAAGTAGACACGTTACGCGCAGCAATTTGCTGCGAATTTGATTTCGATTTTCTTAGAAATCAAGGCTCATTGGAATAAATCCTTTTAGGTTGATGGTCTGGAGGGATTCCCTCACAACATACCAGCGACCCATCAAAATCCGTTGGTACCATACTTGGTGTTCCTCTTGTGAGACAGCGCATATGCGAGTCATAGTGGGCTGCTTTATATAGGCGGCAGTAACCGCAGTGTTGCAATGCACACGTGCGGCTGAGGTTCAAATTCTCTTCTGAACCCCATGCAGGCAGCATATGGGCGCTCTCGTGGTAGGAAGGGGCCTGAGGAAACGCCGCTGTTAACATTGGCGTTGGAGCTGGTAGACACACCAGCTCCTGGCTACTGGAGCTCTTGTGGTTAAGCACGGATGGTCCCGAAGCAAAGACAATGGAGCTGCTGCACATCTCGCCTTGTCCATCGGTAAATCCTGCATTAAGGCTACATCCGCAATTCATATTTGTTTTTGGCCCATCGAAGATTCGTGAAAAACACGTCGTAGTTGGTAAAATATCTCAAAACTATAAATTAAAGATATATCCACTGAAGAGGCCTTCAGTAGATCCGATCATGAATAATAACGAGTTCACTGCTCTTCACTTAGCAAGAATGTGGTTTGCAGCATCACGATTCTAGACCTACTGTAAGCAATATTTTTTTAAAACCCAATCTTCTTTTTATCAGATAATGGAACCACAATGACACTTTTATTGTTACTTGAAACAAATCTTTGGATATTTTGGCAAATGTGTCGTGGCCCATTGGAACTAATTCTTTTAGCTTGATGGTCTGGAGGAATTCTCTCACAACATACCTACGACCAATCAAATTCCGTTGGTACCATACTTGGTGTTCCCCTTGTCAGTGACGTAAAACGTTTCCCATGCGATAAAAATAATTTGAATGTGGATATGAAATGATTTTTTTCCTTTTCAGGACGCTGCCGGTCGCAAGTGAGGTAAGTGGTGTGTGAGAGGGGGCTCACCTAGGAGGTAGAGGGCGGTGAAGCTGGGCTGCATGACGTAGACGGTGACGGAGCCGCGGCCGTAGTGCACGTCTATGGCGGGCAGTGGGTGCGGCACCAACTGCACTGCCGGCTCTGGCACGGCGCCGCTGTGGTACTGCACGGCCGAGCAGGCGGGCAAGCACTGCCCGCAGCCCAGCCGGCCAGCGCGCGGGCTGCCCCACGGCTGCCCCACGTCCGGGAAGCGCAGCTCGTCTGCACACCACACACGGCCACTTCTGCAGCTGACCTCCCTTGTGCAGTCACTGCTAACACCCAACCTCCAGCTATCAGACATTCGGATCGCTACCAAAAGTTGTATTCTGATCGAGTATCAACCACTACTCCAATATAATTTGTGCTATGTGCTGTCATCCAGGGGAAGTGAATAAACTATAATAACATGTATCACCTGACTTACCGACTACCGTAGCGGAAAAGCATAACTGTGGCAGCATATCATATAGAGCTTCTGTGGGTACGTTGATAGACACTAAACTACAGGCCTATTTCATTGATGTCAATTTGCAGCAGGATTTTGAAACATATCCTGTATTCAAATATTATGAATTATCTCGAACTGAATGATCTATTGACCCAAGGTCAAAGCGGATTTAGAAAATATCGTTCATATGAAACACAACTAGCTTTTTATTCACACGAAGTGATGGGCCCTATCCACAAGGTTCGCAAATCGATTCCGTTTTTCTTGATTACCAGGAGGAATTGACACCATACCTCACAAATGGCTTTTAATCAAATTGTGTGGTTACGATGGTTTTGTGAATTGTTTATACATTATTATTTTACACCTATTGTATTTCATATTATTTTTTGAGTGAAAGTCAAAATAAAAAAAAATTAATAAGAAACATGCGGTTTTATATCTGTAAAAGTAGTTTAACAGTTGTAGATTTTTGTACAATCAATATCCATACCCATTCGTTTTATATAACCAAACAGAACTTACTTTCTGGATGCGCCTCGTAATAATGTATAAAAAATCCAGAAAAACTTATATAATTGGCTATTTATTTTTATTTTCTCTCACAAAAAGTATAAAATAAAGTGGATAAACAAACTTATATTGGAAAATTCAGAAATAGGTCTTACATTATACATACTTTTTTATTTTAATTTTCACTAAGAAAGTTTGAAATACAATGAAATGTGAGTATATGTATTTAAAAAAAATCCATGGAAAAAATTACAGTTGCGGTCTTAAGCAGGTTCTTAGTTATTTACACCTGTGGAGCAGCTTATGCGAATAGTGTCTCCAAAGTGATTGGTCGTTAGTCTTGACTGAGAATTATTCCCCAAGAAATTCAGTTTTGAAAAGGAAACTTCACAAATAAATGTGGAGCCAAATACAGCAGCCAGGTAAATCGCTTATTTTTTTGCAATTTTCAATTTTTTCAGGACATGTTGAGTCCTAAATCCTTCATTGGATTCAGTTTGATACATTTGCAAGGAAATGTCTTCCTGAAATTGTATTATCTCCATTTGGAGTGAAGGCTTTGAAAGGTGAAACAACTTTGCAGCTACGACCGTCCATTCTGCTGCAGGAGAAACCTCAAAAGGTGATTTTAAGAATCGTGACAAGTCGTATTTTGCTTTGAATCTTACTGCCAACTTCTTCTAAATATCTGCCAAAAAATTTGATAATATGGATTGTCAATATCTGGATTGTTTAAGTTGTTGCAAATTAAAGAAATTCCTGACTAAAAACGTCTCTTTCAACGAATCAGTTTGCGATGGAACGATGATACACTTTGAACCAATTCACATATTAATTTCCCATTTCCTTATAGCTCGGTGTTAAAGAATTCCTTTTTTTAATAATTAGAGTCTATAACGTACACTTTCAAAATATTTTTGGTGGTCCAGTTTCTGACCTTCTGCGGTCCGAACCTGGACCGTGGTCCGCCAGTTTCCGACCGCTGATATAGAGCATCTGTAGGTAAGTTGATAGACAAGCCCCCACTTCACAATTTAAATGACAAATATCTGACAGATAACAAGGCTTGCTAACAGTATGAAATTTAAACCATTAAGAGAAAGGCAAAGCGTTACTACATTTTATATTAGAATAACTTTACAAGGGAGGCAAGAAATTTAGCATAACTTGGTCCAGTGGGCACACATTAAGAAATACAGGAATAAAATCAACACAGAATGAAAAGACAGACAATTAAGATGAAGAACTAGCCCACATCAACAACACGATATGAAGACGTGATTTCTTGAATAACTCACCTGCAGGACAAAATGTAAATTACTAGATATTAATAAAAAATGACATCTCCCCTTTTTTATTTAAAGCAAGAAAGATTGCATCTAAAGGCCTGAAGAGGACAGAAACATAAATAAATAAATAAAAAGAACAACAATTTACAATTTAATTATACATTCGTCAACAGTCCATAAAAACTAATTGCGAATGGCAACCATAGCAGCAGTACCACACACCTTAAGATGCAGCACAAACAACGCTCACAGACACATGGCCCCACAGTCACAGTCAGCAGCTTACGTGAGCAATGACTGAATCACAGTCTTGAAGCAGCAATGTCTTTCTCAACAAGATAATAAATAAATAAATAAAAAGGAAGTGGGATGGAAATGCGCCTTTAAAATTTACGGTGTTTGGACGGTGTTATGTAGCACTAGTCCAAGTTATAAGTGATGTAATGAAACCTAAAATTTTACATTTCCTTAATGTTATGAATGTTTCTCAGCTTTTTTTTTACCCAAGAAGGGTTAATGTTATTTCGATTAATAGTGAAATCTCAGTTAAACTACGGTTTATGCATCTACGGCTAGCATTCGTGGTCGCTAGGTTGGCAATAGCAGAGCAACAAATCAGGAGTCGAGTTATGCCGGTCAATAAGATTGCTTACTTTCAATACGAGTAAATTTGGCGTATTTCTGCAGTAAAATGTGAATGTGTCAGCATCCCGTGAGTTTTTTCTTTTCTTTCTTTCTTTTTTTCTTCTTTTTAATAACCTCAAAAATGAAATTTCATGTCGCACTTACACGCACAAGTGAAAGCGCGTGCATTACATTTTTAGAAG
The DNA here is from genome assembly GCA_026315105.1 of Locusta migratoria. Classification (NCBI taxonomy): domain Eukaryota; kingdom Metazoa; phylum Arthropoda; class Insecta; order Orthoptera; family Acrididae; genus Locusta; species Locusta migratoria. The sequence continues at coordinate 203,492,307 of CM048747.1, read as the reverse complement.
CGTACTTCTAACAAATTTATGGTGTTATAGTTAAAATGATGACTGACCGTTTATAACTTTTACATACACTGCTTCGATTTGTTTACATAGTGGAATTGTAACGCTCTCCCATATTGGCCATGGCATCGCGACTCCTGATTGGTTGCTCTGCCGTCACCAACCTAGCAACCGCGAACTTAAAAAATTCATTAAACTTAAGTTTCACCGAAATCTCACCGCAAATAACTCTTAACAGCACTAAATGCATTCACATCAGAAATGTAAAGTAATGGTGCTTGGTCTCGTGATGCATAAAACGATTCATTTAACCCTAAAACGTACTTCATTGTGTACAAAGCAACAAAGTTCCATGAGAACATTTCTGTCACCAGACAAAGACTTGTATATTATTATTATTATTATTATTATTGTGTTTGCAGTATCCGCAACACTTTATAATGATAACTGTTATATAGCCGAGAGATGCATAGTTCAGGATCGACTAATGTTGGCAACAGCAGTTTCTTCCCAGGAATTTTGTTAGTCAGTCGGTTGATAGTATGAGTGCTATGTTAAACGAAAATTTTTGATTTATTGACAGGACAATGTTAAATCGAGAACTTGTCAGCCATAGAGCAGGAACAGCATTAATTAATTTCCCCAAATAAGCCGCGAATTCCGAATGCTATGATAAAAGAGAATTAGGCCTATTGATTTATTGACCGGACAACATAGCTACACTGCTTGTTTAAAATGGACAGAAAACAGCTGCTGCTCTCTATAACTTCACTGACTATTTGAAACTTCCCACGATTGGTCGCCTTCATTCCCACGAGTTCACGACTTTTGCCATCATTCCGCGCAACGCATGTGTCAGCTATTATGGAATTTTACCGCTGACACTATTGAAGACTTTTCAAACACCCTAAATTTATATTCACGAGCCGCCAGTGGAACAAACATGACAGTCAGCTGACCAAGCAGGCCACTGCCTGTTGGCTCCTAGAGACTGATCTCCCATAAGGGATCTTTGATTGAAATTCAAGGTCCTTGGGGTCTGGAGTTAAGAATGGTCTGTCTCAAAGGCGCCAACATGCTGCACATGATCAAGCGCATTATGACCGCGTGGAAGGGCCTCTCGTAGAGACTAACTTGTTCTCTGTTGGCTATGTATTGGCTATATGGGGTTAACAAATGGCCACCTTCTTTGTTGAGGAAAGTGTTGCCATGGCGCTCACTTGACAGTGGTCCACATACAGCTGAACGTCATCTATTAGTTCTTTTGTGGCAGTTATTCAATCTACCTACTGTGCTTCCTTTAATTCCTGGTGATGTTTCATCTATTTATGACTGTGTTTTACATTTTATCTGTACAAGTGACTTTTATCATTGTATAATTCTGGCTGGAGGGTTTCTAGTGTGTGCGTAGTGGCTGGCTCACTCTTTATTTTTCTTGTGATTATCCAGTCGGAGCATCCTGCTGTAATGTGTTAGTTAAGTCATCCACTTGCTCTATTTGATCTGTGGTTTCATTCTTTCCCCTCTGAATTCTTAGCGTTAGATTCTTACTTTATTCAGCCTTTTGCTATACATAAACCATTTTTGTGTTGAACACAAAGGCACTTTGGCAAACCAAACATTAGTGTAAAAATTGCTGTTGGAGGGACATTTTTCTTGCAAATGTTTTTATTTATTTATTTAATTTTATTGTGAAAAAAGATAACAAATAATTGGCTGGAATCAAGAACCGAGTTAAGAAATAAAAAGTGAACTTAAATGGAAACTCATCTCACTCAACTGGTATGAGCTTTGAGATAACTGAGCTACTACACTTGAAAATTTATGCTGGACCAGGCCTCAAAACTGGATCTCCAGTTCCCTTCCTGTAAGTGGCTGTAAGTAGCAAGACGTTTAACTGTGTCAAACCACTTAAACTGAATGTATCGTCTGTCAATGCAGACAAGAAGCCCCAGTCCACATCAATAAACGCTTCCAATTAAATATGTGGAGTAGTACTTATCGTAATTTGTCTAATAGGCCACACATTGCTGAAAATGCACCACCTCTGGATGCAGCACTGCATGGGATTTTCTACAATGCTTTCGTATAACTTTTTCCCTTCAGTGGATTTCCTAAGTGATTTACCGCTTCTGCTAGAATTACATTGTCCTCGTCAAATTTTAAAGTTCTTTATTGCCCGATCATAATTCCTTCAGCAAATTCCTTCATGATTTCATTTACTTCGTCCTCAATGTATGGATGGAACATCATCTTTGACTGCCTGTTACTCTGGCTCACTCCCTTCTCAACAGCCATTTTGCCATCACACCAAATTCCATGTCCCATTCTGTAGTTACGTTTATTTTACTTAATAACATTTGCAGAATGTCCATTGCTAACTAGGCCAATCAAGGGAAGATCTATCCCAAAGTTAAATAAATGTACTACTTTCTGTGTTTCATTTTCAGCATTACATATTATAACATGATCGAAAGAATAGTAGATGAAGAGAGTGGACGAATGTAACATACCAATTTGCTACAATGGAACTGTATTTAACATGTTATATCATGTAACAAACACGATCTACTGGTCTTATATTCAATTATGATTCTAGACTGCAATTCTAGAGATGTAAAATATCTTTTTTATTAAGACCAAAAGGTAACTTTTATTATAACTTTGATGGTTATTATTTTTATTAACTCAATGTCTTAATAAAATAATATAAGATTTGATGTGCAGATTAGACCTTTTATTCACATTGTTGAATAGGAAATATTGTTCATGGTTCACTTATTTTGATTTTGATTAATCATGAGTTTTCATTATGTGATATAATGACTGCTGAAAATCTAATTCATATATAGTAATATAATGTAATTGTGGTGAATATAATTATGAAAAATACTATAACTGTTATTTTGTTGTTAAGGAGTATTTGAATAGTAATTAATTTTGGTAAAATTCCTTATATTGCTGTAAGACCACCTAATGATATAAGTGTTATTATTATGAACTTATGTTCTGTTTTTATATTTCCTATTGAGTTTATTTAATTTAACAAGAATAAATTGTTTTGAATATGACAATGGTGATTCAGTTTAATGTGAAGTAGACATAAAAATGTAATTCTCATATGTTTTCTCTGGTGATTATTGAACTAATTATTCATTCTAGGAGTCTAATTGATGAGTATGTTATAATTTTTCATAATTTAATCCTCCTATCGCTCCAATGATGATTCTTAGTATAATTACTACAAATGAGAAGTTTCTTGTTTTAATGCAACTGGATAGTGTTAATATTGGGGCGATTTTTTGTCATGTTATCACGATTGAGCAGTTGACTCACCGTGTTGAAGATATTACTTGTGGTACTCAAAAGTGGACTGGAACTGCTCTTATTTTTATTATTATTCTTGATATAATTATTATTAATGGCATATTATCTCATCATATTGTATATTTTATTTAAATAATTAGAATTGAAAAATCAAAATTATTGATGCTAATGGAGGAAGGAAGCTTGGAGTTTAACGTCCTGTCGACAGTGTGGTCATTAGAGTCGGAGCTTATGCTCTGAAGGGTTTGGTAAGGATATGGAAGGAAATCGGCTGTGCCCTTTCTAAGGAACCATCCTATCATTTGCCTGGAATGATTTAGGGAAATCACCAAAAACATAAATCAGGATGGCCGGAGGTGTATTTGAACCACCATCCTTCCGAATACGAGTCTAGTGTGTTGCCACTGCGCCACCTCGCTCAGTTGATGCTAAGGATTGTATAATGAAGTAATTTCTGGGCTGACAGCCTATGGTCGATAGAGAAAACTTCCCCTAATGTCTCGTCTTCGGCTGTGGGACACATCCTCGGAGGTGAAGTAGCAACTGCAATGAGGGCTTGAAGCAGATGCCACGCTCCATCACTTAACCTTTGCTGAGAAGCTGTCTTTGGTAATGCCAACCCTAGTGAAAGAAGAAAATCAACTGTAAACGTGTTGGTGCAATATTGAAGTCCAAATTCGGATAATTTGCTCTTCTCTATTAAAATTATTGCGGTGTTTGTAAATTTCAATGGTTCTTTATATGTGTGAGCATATAACTTTTGATAAAACACTGGTTTTATTAAATTTAATTTTATGATTGCCCTCTTGGAAAACAGTTTTTCTTATGTTCACTCAGACGAGCATGGACACTATTTTTATAGTGCCTATGTACACTTAGCCACATCTGCAAGGAATTTTAGATTCTCCCGGTGTATCCAAAGGGTGTCATGCATCTTCCTAATTTGTCTGAAAATAGTTTCCACCACATATTTGTTTAGCACTTTTCCAATGTGATCTGTAATCTTACTAATTAACGGAAGAAACACTTCCTCCATGGGTAGTTCTGGTTGCTTGTTGGTTTTAGTTTTCTTCCTAGGGAGAACAACTCTGTCTATGTCACTGGTGGAATAACTATGCTTCTTGAAAGTCTTTTGTAACTGTTGGAGCTCATCTTGTAATAAACAAGTTCACAAATTTTTTGCATCCTGTCAACCAAGGTTTTAATCATCTCTCTTTTTTGTCTAGTGTGGTGGCTGGAGTCTTTATGAAGTTAATGATCCGTATGTGTACCTTTCCTGTAAACTTTGTGACCCAACATTGCATCTTATCACTTGATCACAGACACATGTAGAAAATGAAGCTGGCCATGAAGCTCTCATTCCATAGGAAACTTGATCCTGGGGTTGATACTGTTAAGATGTATCAAGAAAGCATCTCATTCATCTTCACCATGTGTCCATACTACTAAGGTATTATCAATAAACGATACCACTTGGATGGTTTTTTGCTAGCAGTCTGCAGCGCTTGTTGTTCAAAAGACTCCATGAATAAATTCGCTGCACTTAAGGACTGCCCATAGTCACCCCATCAAACTGCTTCTACTCTGAAAATAAGTAGTGGTGAGGCAGTGTCTAAACAAAGTCACTATGTCCAATGGAAAAACTTGCTCTATACATGAGATGGCTACGTTTGCAAGGATAAATACAGATGCCACATCGTGAACTAACAAGAATGTCACTCGGGACCACATTCATTTCATTCAGCTGTTCAATGAAATGAACTGAAGTTTTGATATGAGTGTCCATGCCATCAATATAGGACTGCAGCAATAAAGCGAGGTATCTCACTAACTCGTGTGTAGGAGACGCTATGGCACGTAAAGTCGGCCTAAGTGGTGTCTCTTCTTTATGCACTTTAGGTAATCCACAGAGCCTAGAATGATATGCTTCCATTTCAAAAAGAGAAGGAAGGTGCTTCCACCAATTGAATCTTTGTTTTGAAGATCTTTATAGTTGGATCCTTTTGCCATTCTTTGTAGTTGGTGGGGTGAAAAATATCCTGGATTTTCATCACAACGCTTGTGTTTTTCCCTTGGCAGCGGTAAGGACAATAATGTTCGGCTATGTGTTGCTGTCCCTCAGCATCTTCCTTTGTTCTTACGACATGTTACTATTTGGTGCCACATTTTAAGCTGCTTGATGCCTGCCTCAATATTTGCTATGATGTCTTCGGTAGGTACTTTTAGAGCTTGCCTCCTTCGGCTAGGACAGAAATTCCAGCATCTGTGAAACTTTTATCTGATAGATTAATGACAGTGGGTGAATTATCGTCAGCTGGAGCACCAGACACGTTATTCTGTACACCAGAAAATTTCTTTTTCTGTATATTGACAGAAATGTCGGCACTCCACTTCATAGTTCTGAATGACACGTCAATATGGAGTGGAAACTGTTTTCAGACCAACCAGGAAAATTAAAGAGTATTTAAGATCTGCAAAAGATGCATGACACCCTTTGGATACACTGGGCATATATAAAATTCCTTGCAGCTGTGGCCAAGTGTACAGTGGCACTACTGAAACAAGTATCAATACTCGTCTAAATTAACATAAGAGGAACTGCCACATGGGACATACACAGAAATCGGCCATAGCTGAACATGTCTATCAAGAGGGCGACCAAGAAATTAAATTTAATGAGACCAGTGTTTTATCAAAAACTTCTCACTACTATATTTGCACATACAGAGAGGCCATTGAAATTTACAAACACTGTAGTAATTTTAATAGTAAAGAGGAAGGGGTTAAATTAGACAAAATTTGGGCTTCAATGTTGCACCAACATATCGACAATCGATTTTCATCTATCACTCACATTGGCAATACCAAAGACAGTTTCTTAGCCGACGTTATGTGATGGGTTGTGGCGGCCTCTACACCATCTATATATACAATGCTCCTTAGAGCCCGGCTCTGAGAACGTGTTCTGCAGCCAAAGACAAACCATTAGGGGAAAGTTTTATCTATTGACCACAGTCTATCAGCCCAGAAATTTTAAGTGAAGTTGAGACTGGTTGTAAATGCCTACATTGTATGAGCATTCATTATTAAGTTTTTATTATAACTATCAATAAAATTCTTCCAGGTATGAGACTGTGTCGTCATTTTATAAACTCTACCGACTTTTTGGCCACTGTTGAAGGTAGCCTTCATCAGGATCTGTGTCTGACTGCTGAATGTACGATCGCTTGGGGTTTATATATCAGCAGATGAGGGAGAGAAAGGTGGACGTTGGTTTTCCCTTATTGGTGGTTAACTTTTTATTATAAGTTAATACTGGAATAATGGAAAGTAAGTTGATTAAGACTTTTTATGGAGTTGTCGCACATTAAAAAGAAGGATTAATACCTTCATAAATGGGGTATGAACACATTAGCCTAATTAGCTTACCTTTTTAGTTATACATTAAATTGTATGATGCACATTAGTTTTTAGGCTAAAAGTGATAGTTTTATAGCCACCTCGAAGCATAATTTCAATTAAAGAAGATAACCACGGCTAAAATGTACATTGATCATCTTTATTCAACTCTGAAGAAAGACAAAGAATAATAATAACTTTAAATTCAACATGAGAGCTTCTATTAGTCTAAGAGAAAAAAAAAACAAAGAATAGACATCTAGAGCATAATGTCTTTGCCGTAGAACTCCGCCATTTTGCATCGACCTTGTCACAATCTTGTTCCTTCACAGCCCCTTCTCTGCAGAGTGGAGCTTCAGGTATATTTGGGGATTTATAAGGAATTCGTCTTCCATCCCGAGTAAACTTTACTGGTGGTTGACTCTCTTCTTCCTTCGTTGTCTTCTCCATCATATTTTGTCTCTCCGCTGATTTGACCTTTGTGTTAGTAAATGTTTGTCCCTGTCTGGGCAAGAAAACTCGATCCATGTCTTGTATGTCTCCAGGCAGCAGGAGAGCAGGTTTGACTCGATTAATTGACACAGTCACTTGTTTGTCTTTAATCATGAGTTTCATAGCATGCATTACGTTCCAGTACTTTATAAGGACCTGTATACAGTGGCTGTAGTGGACCTCGTACAGCATCTGTCCTTAACATAACGTGTGAACAGTTACTTAGTTCTTTATGTACAAAGGCACGACTACCCACTCTTCAGTAAGTATGGAAGGTAAACCTTTTCACTGTTTTCTTAGAATAACTCGCTGGGAAGTCGTAAAGTTTCTCCATACACGAATTCAGCTGTAGATGCTCCTAAACCTGGTATGAAAACCGAACTTAGTCCTAATAATACCAGTGGTAACACCGCTGCCCAACTGTCACCATGACACATTAATGCAGTCTTAAGCGTTCTGTACCACCTTTCCACGATCCCATTACTTTCAGGGTGATAGCTAGTGGTTCGGTGACAACGGAAACCACAAATATTTGCTAGTTCCAGAAATAATTGTGACTCAAATTGACGGCCTTGATCAATAGTGACTTGCACTGGGCATCCAAATTTTGCTATTCATGTCGATAAGAAACTTCAGCTTACTGTCTCTGCTGAAATATCTTGAATGGGTACGGCTTCTGCCCACCTAGTACATCTGTCAATTGCTGTGAAAATGTAACCGTAACCTTCAGACATAGAAAGATCAAGATGCACATGATGAAAACGAGCAGAAGGTTCATCGAAATGTCCAACTGGCTTCTTCACATGTCGACCTAATTTACAAGTTTACCAACCAAGACAATTCTGTGTCCATCTTCGGCAATCCTATTTAAATCCAGGCCAAACAAAACGTTCTGTCAGCAATTTCATACTTTCTCGTACTCCTGAGCGAGCTACATTATGTATGCTTTCAAAGATCTCCCTTCATAAGTGTTGCAGTACAAAAGGTCTTGGTCTTGCCTGTGAGATATCACACCATACTTTAACTGTCTCCTCTTCTGGACGTATTTCTTGTAGTATCAACCCAGTAGAGGCGCTTCCACAAAAAATTTTTTCTGCTGCCAATTGCGCATAATCAACAGAATGTCTAATGGCAGTGACTCTTGAAAAATAATCTGCCACGATATTCTCTGCACCATTCACATGACGTTTATCGGTAGTGAACTGGCCTATGTATTCTAATTGTCGAAATTGTCAGGGGTGACAAGGTGTCAGTACGTTTTCTGAATGGAAAGGTGAGTGGTTTGTGATTTGTGAATATTGTAAACAACCTATCATCCATGTAGGGTCGGAAATACCGAATCGATTCATATATCGCTAACAATTCTCTGTCAAATACACTCCAATTCTTTCGTGCCTTAGTAAGTGGCTGCCATTGACAAGCGACTTCTTGATGTCATGCTGCACCTATTGCCGTTGCGCTAGCATCCACTATGCTAGCAAGTATCGCATCTCTTACAGGATGAGATGGTAAAACTGCTTGCTTTAATTCTCTCTTAATTCGTTCAAAACCCTGGTGAATTTCTGTCATCCATTTAAGCTCTTGCGATTTACTTGCAGTAGACCCTGCTAATATTTCTGTGAGCGGAGCATGTATTGCTGCAGCTTGTGGCAGATGCCGTTGGTAAAAATGTATTACACCAAGAAAATGGTGTAATTGTTGCAAATTCTGTGGCCCGGGCATTTTTCTGTATGCTTTCAACTTTCTCTTCTAACAGAAATATACCGCTGGCTCTAAAAGGTATAACCCAGATACATTACATGATTTTTCTTTAGATTGCACTTTTTGGCATTAATAATTACTCTGTATGACTGCAGTCTATAAAATAACCGTCTTTAGATGCTTTTCATGAATATATCATGTAAGTATGTGAACATAAATTCTAACCCTCTTAGCACTTCAGCTATAAAATAATGTCTTATCCGTAGAACTTTGCATCGCCCTTGTCACAATCCTGTTCAAACAGTTTAATTCATTCTTACGTAAATAATTTATATCATATCAAGATAACCCTTTTTCCTGGAATCTCATTTTAGCTTAATGATTTTATACACAAGTTAAAAATTCTTGTTTGGAAATGTGATGTGGGCTTCTGCTTCTATTTAAAATAAATGCTGCTTACATTACACTTTTAAGGTATTTACTTTTTATTATTTAATATAAATTAGATATTTAAATATATCACATTTAATTTAAATATTATAATAATATTTATCAATTGATACTAATTGACTATCTCAATTGATATATTTATTGAAAGTTGAACCTACCTACTTTTTAGGGCAAAATAAATGATTTTATAACAAAATATTTCATGTTATGTAATCAAATATTACACATGGTAATCTATAATATCATCAATATAATTTACATGTTTAAAATGATAATAATAACAAATTATCTAAATGTATTAATTAAATAATATTTTAATGAAATATTATTTAATATAAAACAATATTACATTAATATAGGAAATATAATTAATTAAAACGTTAAATTATATATTATTTTGAGTTTGGCAATTATTTTATTTAATGTTTCTTTATTAATAAAGAATAGAAAGTTTAATGATAAAGATTGATAATGTAACACATTTATTTGTAGACTAGTTCCGTATTCATCTTTTTAATGTATAATACAGAAGTTGTTATACATCTTGAGGAGTAATATTTTTTGTCTTTTTTCATATTGTTTTACAATTTATTTTCTATATATATATATTTACTATGTTCTACTTAGTATACCGTTATTTTTATTGTATTTGTTTCATTCAGGTTTTAATGTTTTATTCTTTCTTATTTAATCACTTTTAATTTATATTATGTATATGTTTTATGTATGTCCTGTTATTTGTAGTAATTAAATAGAATCATCAAGTTATTTTGGAATTTTTAATTAAGTATTGGCGTATTTTGTACCAGCATCCACATTTATATGATTAATGCAGGTGATTATAGTTGCTCAATGTAGTTATTGGATCTATTTTTTGAATCTATTTATAGGCAAACTTGCTGGGACATCTAGAAATTCTACTGCTCTTAATTCATTTTCAGGAGTTATGTAGGTGTCAAATTCTATATGAATGAAGTCTGAATATTCATATCTTCAGTATCATTGTCGTCCATTGTTTTGATTGTAATTGTGACATCTGATGATTCATCAAGTATCATAATGATGGTAATGATGATAATGCAATAAAGGTTAATGTAATTGCTGGTAATGCTGTTCAGATGGTTTCAATTAAATGCACATGAAGTATATTTAGGTTTCTTTAATTTGTTAGTAATATATATCTTAATGAGTAACCTAAAATTATTGGAACTAATAGTAAAACGATTATGGAAAGAACGATAATTGTTCTATTAATAGGGAAGCACCAACTTGTATTGATAAATTTGATCATGTTGTCATATGGTTTTTAATAACAGGCCAAACCTTTATTTTTTGAGCCATTAAACTGCCATATTGGAATCTATAGATTATAGGCAGTTTTGAATATCTACGTTCTGAATAATACAGTTCGATTTTTAATTATTCTATCTCATATAATTAAAATGCATATAATGATCCCCACAATTGAGATGGTTGATCCGATTCTGGAAACGACATTTCGAAATGTAAATGCATCAGAATACTGTCATCATATTCCTGCTAATCCTAAGAAGTCTTGTGGGAAGAATGTCAAATTTACTCCAATAAATGAAATGGTGCATTGAATTATTAATAGTATATTATTTATTGTTATTCCTGTAAATAAGGGATATCATTGGATAATTCCCCCTTTGATTTCAAATACTGCTTCTATGAAAAGTTCATAATGGATGTGTGCTACAACATAATATGTTTCACGTAATACAATATGTGGTGATGAGTTTGCAAAGCCGAACACAGTGGCCAATCGGTTTGTGGCGCACCAATTACGTTCTACATGGCTACTATGGTTGGGGGTTTGAATCCCCCTTCGAGCATGGGTATTTGTGCCGTCCTTAGTATTTTTGAAGTTTGCAAGAACTAGTCCTGTTAGTCCACTTATTGTAAATAGGAAAATGAATCATAATGCTCATAATAAAGGTGGATAGAATTATAATTTGGTCTGTAAAGGGTTGCTATGCATTTAAATACTTTAATTCCTATTGGTATGGCAATAACTATTGTTGCTAATGAAAAGTAGGCTGCTGTATCAATGTCATTCCCTACTGTAAATATATGATGTTCTCATAGAATAAATCCAATTAATCAAATTGTTAATATTGCATAAATTATACAAATGGTTTCAAATTTTCCTCCTTCTTGACAAAGAATATGTGAAATGATACCAAATCCTGGTAAAATTAAAATGTATTCTTTTGGATGTCCAAAGAATCAAAATAAATGTTGATAGAGAATTGAATCTCCTCGTCCTGCTGGATCAAAGAATGATGTATTTAATTTTTAGTTGGTTTATAATTTTGCAATAACTGCTGCTACAACTGGTAGTGATAATAATGCTATAATTGCTACTCATCAAACAAATAATGGTGTTTGTTCTATAGTTATGTTATTTGATCATATATCAATTGCAAATGTGATGAAATTAATTGCTCCTAGGATTGATGACATAGCTGCTACATGTAATGAAAAATTTGCTGTCTACAGAGGCTCCTCTATATAACTCTTGCTAGTGGGAGGTAACTGTCCATCCTGTACCGGCTCCATTGTCAAATCTAGAGGATAGGATAGAGTGACCAGACGTCGCGTATTTTACGGGATTGTCGCTCATTTTGCCTAAATGTCCTGTTGTTCTGTAAATGGGATGCAATTTACCCCATATTTTACCAACTGTCCCATATATTTTTAATTAACAGATTTTCAAGTAATTTAAGCATAACAAAATGGAGAACAAATGTCATAATCAACAGGCTTCAACTCAGAGGGGATGAGTCACGGGTTTTGACGTAATTTTTTTTTATAGATTTCTATTATTTCAACCTTTGGGGGCGACCTTCCTTGTTTTCAATGCAAAAACGCGGTTGCACAAAATTGCTATATAAGTTTTAACGTATTATTGGGCAATTTATGACTTTTTAAAGTAATGCTTGTACACGACTTGTGGAAGTCTTCCAACTACACAAATTCAGTGATTAATGAATTCGTTGCTAGAAGACAGTGTGCTGAAAGAGTCTGATTTGTTGAACATTTCACGAGATGGTAACTGATTATAATGCCAAATGCTCTTACCCATTTCATGTGTTGAACGCCTTTAACTAGTCTCAGCTCAAATATTTTCTTCTCTGGAAGTCTGTTCAGTAAAGAATTAAAAAGTTATCTGAGTTTGATGAAAATATTTTGCTTAAAAGCTGTCAAAATCAGCTTATTGAGAAAGTGAACCATCTTCAACATATAAGGAAAAGAAAATTTTTTAACCGAGAACTGTGTAGTGAGTTAAAAAATGGTCTCTCATTTCAACTTACTTGCATCTGACGATATCTGTAGCAAATGCTGATGGGGAAACAATGTTCTCCATCACAAATATTTTATGGACTGCAAGAACAACATATTCAGTGTGCAAACTGTGAAGGAATTAATTGTAATTAGAATTAATTTTCACAATACTTCATGTTGTGATCATTATGTGAAGATATCGACCTCTGAAATGACATACATTCTTCTGCAAAATATAATTCACATAGAAGTACTTAAAGCGCATATTAACAACTGACTAGGTATGTCCTAGTTATTGAGATTGCCTAATACACGGTGTTACAAAAAGGTACGGCCAAACTTTCAGGAAAGTTTCCTCAGACACAAAGAAAGAAAATATGTTATGTGGACATGTGTCTGGGAACGCTTACTTTCCATGTTAGAGCTCATTTTAGTATTTCTCTTTAAATGTAAATTGAAATAAAATTTTAAATATTCACAATCAACATGTGTGGGCTGATGAGAATCTGCAGGCAATTGTGAAATCACGTCATCAACCCAGATTTTCTGTGACCGTTTGGGCAGGAATTGTTGGTGATGTCTTGATTGGGCCTCATGTTCTTCCACCTATGCTCACTGGAGCACGTTATCATGATTTCATACGGGATACTCTACCTGTGTTGCTAGAACATGTGCCTTTACAACTACGAAACAACATGTGGCTCATGCACAATGGAGCTCCTGCACATTTAAGTCGATGTGTTTGTATGCTTCTCAACAACAGATTCGGTGACCGACGGATTGATATAGGTGGACCAATTCCATCGCCTCCATGCTCTCCTGACCTCTTGACTTTCATTTATGGGGGCATTTGAAAGATCTTGTCTACGCAACCTCAGTACCAAATATAGAGACTCTTCATGCTCGTATTGTGGATGCCTGTGATACAATACACCATTCTCCAGGGCTGCATCAGCTCATCAGGGTTTCCATGTGTTGGAGGGTGAATGCATGTATCCTCGCTAACGGAGGACATTTTGAACATTTCCTGTAACAAAGTGTTTGAAGTCATGCTGGTACGTTCTGCTGCTGTGTGTTTGCATTCCATGATTAATGTGATTTGAAGAGAAGTAATAAAATGAGCTCTAACATGGAAATTAAGCGTTGCCGGACACATGTCCACATAATATATTTTCTTTCTTTGTGTGAGAGGAGTGTTTCCTGAAAGTTTGGCCGCACTTTTTTGTAACACCCATTCCAAAAACACGTAATTTCGATGCTTGTCCTGTTGTTTTCATGTTCTTTAAGCACTTAAATACTGTTCCTGTTGTGGTAATAGTTTTCTAAAACAAATGTAAACATGAGTACAACCAAAATACACGTCAACTTGGGGAGGGGGACACTGGCTTTGTTCACTTATTCATTATAACTGTGTGCATCAGTTCGAGTGTTATGTATGCTTTAATGGTCCAGGTACAGGGAACCTTTAGTGTGACACACATCAGTACCCAAATGTGTCCCGTATTTTTAGTTTGGAAACCTGGTCACTCTAGGATAAGAAGAGTGTTAATCATTGTAGCAGTAATCAAAATCTTATATTATTTATTCGTGGGAAAGCTATATCCAGTATTCCAATTATTAATGGCCAATTATAATTCGTATAACTATAAAAAGATTATAGTATCTGTAATAATTATGATGTCAATTTTATCATCTCAAATTATTTATCCTGGTTGTCCAAATTCTTCTGGAATAATTATTCTTATTGATGTTTTTACTATTTCAGCTCATACACCAAATATAAAATATGAGGTACCAAACTTGTTAAAATTAAAGTCAAGCATATTGAAAAGAGAAGTAATGCAGAATAAATTCAAATGAACACTTTTTATTTCCTGCTATGGTACATCATACAATATATACCTGCAACATTACTGCTACAAAATAAAATCAATAAGCCCATTAATGTACAGAAATGTGACTGCATTATGCATAGAAGAATGAATCATGTTTGTGGGTGTGCTGGCTACCTCTCTTGATATGCCACACCTTACATCAGCCTATATGAATGTTCCCCTGGTAGACTCTGTCCGTAGGTAGTCTCACAACCAGAAGTCACATTGAGTGAGATCAGGTGATAAGAGTCAGCCAAGCATTTAGATATGATCGCCAGATAATGCGATCATTTCCAAATTTTCTACAGAAGCAGATGAACATCCATAGTGATTTGCATGAAAACTGTTGAGATTGATGCCTCTCTCTTGTAGGGTGGATATGAAATGCTCACCAAGCTTATTTCAGTAACGCTGATCAGCCACACTGCAAGTCTTTGGTCCTCAAGCGCCAGTCAACTAAATAGTAGTAATAATAATAAGAATAAGAAAATGTACCAGTAATGAATGTAACCATGAAGCAACATTATTTGGTGACAGTTATTATAGAGGGACTTCATGCACAGTAACATTCTTCTATTCTGTGTGTTCCATCACAGAAAAATGAGCTTTGTCTGTCTATAGAATGGTCCAGGTACAGCCATCGTTCAATCCTGTTGAGAAATTGTGGAGCAAAGTCAACAGGTCATTTTACATCCGTAGCACAAAATGCTTTTTGATATGGATCATATACCAATTGAAAATGGTTCAATGCACCTTCTGTACATTGGAGCATGTGGTATTCAACTGTCGTGACACAGCATGCAAATTGCTTGATGATCGTGAATTTCGCGCAGCATTGCCTGCCATAGAACAGCGAGCTATGATGCAACCAGTGATCGGTCTCTTCCCAGAGCGATGTCCAATTCTCCAGTTGATTCTAACTACATTGCTCCACATAACAGGTGGGGAACCTGTAGTATTCTTCTGCTGCTTTACTGTTATTTTGATAATACAGCTTCATCAATACAAATACAAATGTTTGTAGAGCTTATGGGACTTAACTGCGGGGTCATCAGTTCCTAAACTTACAAACTACTTATGAACTACCTTATACTAAAGATGGCATATACGTCCATGCCCAAGGGAGATTCGAACCCCCAATGGGGAACGGCCTCGAGCAACGTAGCATAGCGTCGTGGCGAGATTCACCAATATTGCCCTTCTTTTGTCTAAGCTCAAGTTTAAACACTGACAAGTGCACTGCAACTAGTCAGTGGTGTGAGACAATGAATCTCTATGATTGATGACGGCACCTAAAGGACATGGCTGGATCTGTGATGCATGAAAATCACGCACCCAATGCTCTCAACATTAATGCTATCATGTTTGGTACGTGTGTGGTAAATAGCTCCCATGTTATGTGGACTGAAGATCACCACCATAACAACAACAATAAATTAAACAAGGAAAATTTAATTATATTCACCCAGTATTACTAATGTAAATAAGATAGTAAATGGTTTATGTCCTACATGTACATAACAAAAGACATACCATCAAAATCGTTTCGAATGATATGTTGACAAATTTATCAGTACAATTTAGTTTGGGGATGGGTCACAACATACTGAGCAAGCAAGAATTAAAAATACTTATTTTATTACTCGTATTTTGGTTACACGCCATCATACAGTGGAACAGATGTTTCCGTTATATATCTGCCAGTTTTAATTAAAAGCTAGTCGCCAAGTGCGAGATATCAGAGTTTCAAAAAGTGACTCACCGTCGAGTGCGGCAACACACATCATTTGTGTCAGGTCGCACACGGGACCTTCACCTGAAATGAAGAAATGCGCCATGTTTGTTGTCTTTGTAACATGTGATTGTAGTGTTTCTACTTCTCAGAAAAATTGTTATGCTTCACAATCATTTTGTGTCACTACTACAGTACATTATTAAAAATGTACATAGTAAGAAATATGAGCATCCCACTAAGTGAAATACGGTTAATACCATGAATTATGAGTAATGAAGAACATTTGTGAAATTCCTTGCTAATTTGATAAACAGCAGATTCGAAGTATCGTTATTTCACTGACAAGCTCAAAAATGCCAAGAGTTTAGAACATAGAACACACGCTAAAGATTATTGTTTATTCTCGAACGAGAAAATTATTTACAGGTACTTAACGAAAAGTTTAATTTAAAAAATTTGGATTAAATATGACGACCCATTATCAAGCATGAAAAACCTTTTTAAAACATTACTAATCATTACTCTCTCCGTTCAATGTTGATAATAATTAATGAAAAAGCGTTTAGAATTTCCTGTAGTATTCCCTGCTACAAGAAGCCTCTCCTTCTTACTCTTTTTCTCCTCTTCCCCATTCTTATCCTACTACGGCTCTACTGCAGACCTTCACCTTGTCTGAGACATCTTAAACAACGAATAATACAATCAGCCATGTGTCAGTATTTATCTTCTATATACGTAAAACAGTGTGTCCGTGTGTTTGTGTGTATAAATTGCATACAAATCAACAGTTTTGGTCCAATCTTAATGAAATTTTGCACATATGACCTCCAAACCAAGAGAACGATTGCAGTAAGTGTAAGAATCACGCACAACATATAGTTCGCGAGATATTACGTCATAAAGATCGAGATGCGTGAAAAACTGCTGCATCACAGGACGAAGTAGCACACTTCCTCCTAAACCAACAGACCGATTTCAACCAAATTTGGGACACGTATACCTTACTGTGAGGTAAGAATTTCCATTGGGGTAAGAACCACATACCATACATGTTTCAGGAGATATGTCATAAACAATTTTGTTGTTGTTGTGGTCTTCAGTCCGCAGACTTGTGTGATGCAGCTCTCTATGTTACCCTGTCCTGTGCAAGTGTCTTCATCTGACAATTCGTTCAGCAACTTACATCCTTTTGAAACTATATTCTCCCCTTGGTCTCCCTCTACGATTTGTACTCCACACACTTCCTTCTAATGCTAAGTAGACAATTCCTTGATGTCTCATGTGTCCAGCCAAACTATCCCTTCTCTTGGTCAAGATATGCCAGAAACTCCTTTTCTCCCCGATTTGGTTAAGTACCTCCTCATGAGTTACGTGATCTACCCATCTAATTTTATCATTGGTCTGTAGCACCACATCTCAAAAGCTTCAATCATCTTTTTATCTGAACTCCTTACTGTCCACGTTTCATTCCCATACAATGCTATAGTATAGACAAATGCTTTCAGAAATAACTTCCTAACATTTAAATTAATATTGGATTTCAGCAAATTTCGCTTCTTCAGAAACGCTTTTCTTCCCATAGCCATTCTGCATTTTATATCGTCTTTACTTCGGCCATCAGAAGTTATCTTGCTACCCAAATAACAAAATTCATCTACTTACTACTTTTATTGTCTCATTACCTTATCTAATTCCTTCAGCATCGCCTGATTTTCCAACATTGCATTCCATTACCTTCGTTGTACTCTTGTTAATGTTCATCTTATATCTTCCTTTCAAGACACTGTCCATTCCATTCAATTGCTCTTCCAGATCTTTCGCAGTCTCTGACAGAATTACTATGTTATCGGGAAACCGCAATGTTTTTATTTCTTCTCCCTGCACTTTAATGCCCTCTCTAAAGTCCCCATTCCATGCCTTCACTGCCTGTTCAATGTACAGATTGAACAACATTGGGGAAAGGCTACAACCATGTCTTACTCCCTTCCCAACCTCTGCGTCCCTTTCTTGCCCTTCGACTCTAATAACCGCTGTCTGGTTTTGTATAGGTTGAATATAACTCTTCGCTCCCTATATTTTACCCCTGCTACCTTAAGAGTGTTTTCCAGTCGACATTGTCAAAATTTTCTCCAAATCTACAAACGCTAAAAATATAGGTTTCCCTTTCCTTAGCCTATCTTCTAAGATAAGTCGTAATGTGAGTATTGCCTCCTGTGTCCCTACATTTCTCCTAAATCCAAACTAATCTTCCCCAAGGTCGGATTACACAAGTTTTTCCATTTGTCTGTAAATAATTCGTGTTAGTATTTTGCAACCATGACTTATAAACAATATGAGTCGTAAAAACTGCCACATCATTTTATTAATACTCTGTATGAGAATGAGACTTAGCGATTTGCAACAAACTTTGAACATGATTCCAAGGTGCGGCAGAATAGCCATGCACACGAAGGTGCCTTGCTGTAGTGCACTCTGCCATTCGCCATCGGAGGTTTGAGTCCTCCCTCGGGCATTGGTGTTTGTGTTGTCCTTAGCATAAGTTACTTTAAGTTAGTGTAAGTAGTGACCAACGAGGATAAGTCCCTTAGATATACAAACATTTGAACATCTGAACATAATTGTACTCATACACACCTTTGTATAGCATCACAGTACGACAAGTAGTTCATGAGATATGAGGACATAAAAAGGAAATTTCATGGAAAACTGCACATCATGAATCAGGTTTTCAAAAAATCAGTTGTTTGTAAATCTATGGGACTCAACTGCTTGATTATCAGTCCCTAGTTTACAAACAACTTAAACTAAGGTAAACTAACGTAAGGACAACACATACACCCAAGCGTGAGGGAAGACTCGAACCCCCGATGGTCAACGGCCATCAGAGTTTAATGTACTACTTATTTACTAGTAACTGCATTCGTAACAGATTTTACCAACATACAGCACTTAAGCAAATTAATATATACCTGCAAAATTACCTGTACAACATATAATTCAATAAATATCAGATCATATATACTGCGAAGGGTAAAAGCCTTTCATTTCATTCCACTATTCCAGTCAGCTTAAGGAAATTCCTGAAAGATGACAGTGCTGTTGACAAATTTGGAACAACTTTGAACTGTGAAGCGCATATGGTTGCAGGCAAAAGCAATACACTACTATACAGTTACAAGAAAAGAAGAAAATTAAACAGTGTACATCCAATGAGTACCCATTATTTCCAACAGATATACCTTTTACCTTCAAGATACATGCATTTTATATTACGATTAATAAATCGTAGGGCTATATGTTAAATACTGCGTATTGGATTTGACTTTTCCACGTTTCTCACTCGGACAACTTTATGTCACTTGCTCAGGGAAGGGGGGGGGGCTCACCAAAGAATTTATTCATGTTATATCCTGAACAACTAACAAAAAATAATGGTTATAGTCAAATTTTGAATTAAATGAATGTATGAAAGTTACATACCATTTGTATTTTGAATACTACCTTTCTTTGTCTGGATACTGCACTTACATTTTGTACATCAAGCAAGATGGCCTTATTTCTTATACATAGAACGTGTTTTTAGAAAAGAGAAGGACAAAGAGAGAAGGGTAGGAGAAGTACTAACTGAAGGCTAGAATAAGTAAGTAAGTACCCAGGTAACTCTGGGTTTTCAGCTGGTGCCATGGATCCTGTATCCACAAAGAAGCCAGAGTTTCCTGTCAGCGTTGAAACGATTTAGTGTCAGGAGTACCTGGATCATAGACTGTCCACAGCGTCTCACCACAGTCTTAAGGTTCAGGGAAGGCCTTAAAAGATATTAGGTGCCTATCCCATCCAATTCAGTGTATAGCAAATAACTTTTTTTTAGGTTGTTTCCAGTCATCTATTAGTGGGTCCAGGGTTTAAATTGTATTCAACGGCGCAGCCACGGCGGGGGGGGGGGGGTTTAAGGAAGCCCTCCCCCTTAGCACTTCCCGAAGATTTTGTAGTTTTACTATTTTTACTTTTTAAAACCTGAAATTTTAAATAGTACACATGTAAAAAGAAGCACAACGTAACTATAATATGCCAAGCACAAGTGAACGGGTCGCCAACGTGATGCCGCCACTGAGAACGTGTGCTGTTGTTACTGTGAGCTGTTTTAATGCCGCCGCGACCAGCTTTGATGCTGCCGCTATTGTTACTGCTGTGCTGAAGTTACAAGCAGATTGTTTATGTACGCCGACTCGCTGCGAGATACGAGATATTCGATCAAGACACGCATAAAGGCAAATTCACACTGTCCGTCACGTCACGTCACGTCACCGTCCATCAGAACATCCCCCAATGTATTTCTAATGGCGGCATTCACGCTGTCCATCACCGGACCGTCACGTCACGTCAACGTCCGTCAAGCTTTCTCGAGAAGAATGTTTTGACGGAACGGCCGTCTGCTAACATCGGAAGTTAACCTATTTTCGTCACGCGAATTACGTGTTGCAGTCGACGATTGCACTGTTTATATGCAAAGAGGGTCTTATTCATCTTTGTGTTGTTGCTGTACCTCGTTTTAGGGGTAAATCTCAAATGTTTCATGGCGACTTAAATATTTTTGTCAATTGAGTGTCCCCCTAAAATCGAGGTCGGATATCTGAAACAAAAAAATGGTTTATGTTACGTAACATTGTAACAGAAACGACTGAAGCAAACTGTTTATTTGAATAAGATTGTAATTTGATTACGCATTTTTCATTAAATAACACTTTAAATGAAAATGTAAGTTCTCATGAAAGACAAAAATTCAGTTGTTTACGACGGTATTAACAATGTCAGCGAGCAAATCGTAATGGTTAAAGTAAACAGGCGCTATTTATGGTCTTACAAGTATGGTTTGATGTCTTCATAGTTTTTATTTTTTCGCTTGAAAATAGATGTCGATGTTTTGAAATGTTGTTTCAGATCCAAGTAAGTTTGCCAAAAACATACACTGTAAAGTTTTCTTTGGCCGCTAATAACATTTAGCGTTGTTGTTCCCCCTTTCTAGTATTAAACTATGACTTTCTACATAACAGATCGCCATTCATAACCTAACTTTCAACGTCCCGTATTGAGATGGACGAATTGACGTGACGGACACGGACGGACAGTGTGAATACAACTTGACGTGACGGTTCCGTGACGCGACGTTGACGTGACGGACAGTGTGAATTGGCCTTCTAGCGGCTGAGAGTAGCAACAGCAGTCAAAAGGCGCCAGATGTTTGTGGACAGAACTAAAGGGGTCCGCCGTACCGTAGAAGTAGGGCGTGCAGCCGCAGTGGCTGTGGATGTGGTGGCCGCGGCAGCGCGCCAGGCAGAGGCGCTCGTCGTAGGAGGCGTCCGGGCTGGGCGCCGGCCACTCGTCCGCCAGCAGGCAGCCGCGCCGCCGCAGCGCCACGCCACGCACGCCGGCCTCGGCGTACGTCACCTGCGCCCAAGTGCCGTCCAGTTGAGAGGCCCGCACCGGGCCAGTGAGCCGCGCGAGGTTATCGTCACGAACATAGGCCAAAGATAACATAGACTGCGCACGTCCCTATCTCTGCCGTGTTGTGGTTTGAAACCAACATCTAACATTGCCCCTAGTCACGTGACTGAGTTTTCGTCAATATGAGCAACAGCTTTTCTAATTTTCATCTCAAGTCAAATATTCATTTTTAACAACAGAATGTCTTTTTTACGCTTATTACACATGTAGTAGTAAAGGTAATGCAGTTTTTGCACAATTTTACTAATATTAATGCTATGATCGTTTTTATATGTAACACTTATTCACAGTTCTTTTTACAAGAAAAAGAATTACAGCTAGTGTTTGTGCAGCATTATGAGTTTTTTTTAACTGATGAATGCAATTATGGAGGGGACGGCAATTCCAGTTGGCCTTGCCTAAATTTATATTTTATCAAGTAAGTCATTTCTAGTGCAGATTTGCTTTTAATAGCGTTGTACACAGCTTTATTTCAGTACACAACAATCAGTATAGCTATAAAATTAGTCTTAGTATTGTTTGCACATCAATTATTCTAAGTCGGCCGCGGTGGCCGAGGAGACTGAGGCGCTCCAGTCACGGTCAGCACGGCCGCTACGGTCGGGGGTTCGAATCCCCCTCGGGCATGGATATTTATGCCGTCCTTAGGATAAGCTAGATGATAAGTAGTTTATACGTTTAGGGACCGGTGACCCCGTAGTTGAGTCCCATAAGCTTAACAAACATTTTGAATTATTCTAATGTATATAGGGAGTACTTTGCAAGGTTTACGTACTGACATGGCTGCATATGCAGAAAACGTAAAATATAAACGCTTGTATTGTTTAAAAAATGATATTATGGATATAGATCGTTTTTAGTTCCTATAAAGGCATAACATAACTTTAACACATATTATTGAAAAAAACGTAAGGAAACTGATGCTGTTTGTAAAACTGATTTTTCGTCTTCTACTACTCCTATCGCGGCTGCAAAGTGACGCTCAGAGCAACGAAAACAGCTATTCACTTAATAAGAGCAAGTCATTTATACGTTTCACCCAACCACATTTAAAAACAATAATCATGGCATTAACACTAGGAATTACGGAGAAATAACGTAATGCTGAAAGCGTTTTAGGATATGATTAACGTTTTGTTGTTAAATTCAACGCCTCATTTCAGTTATAAATGAGAAAAACTACATCTGTCAGCTGCACCTCACATTTCGTGTAACGACGAAAACTGTTTGTTGCCCTGAGTCACGTGACTTATATGTTGGTTTCAGTGAAATGATGCCATGCGCAGTCTGTCTTATCTGTCGTCTATAATCACGAATGTTACCTCCGCGGAGACGCTGACGCGCAGCACCGGGCTGCCCACCGCCGCCGACATGAGCAGGCCGCGCGCGCCGGGGTCCGGGTACGACAGCGGCGAGTGCACCACAACCTGCAAGCCAACACAGCTGTTGTTTGTTTGTTTACGATAGGGGGACTAAACTAGTTAGGTGTGCAGGAGAATTTGCATAGCTGCTACAAAGACCGTAGCATCTGTATCTATTCATACAGCCAGGCAGCCCTGAGATCACTGGCAGCTCCTGCAACAAGGTCTAAAATTGTTGCAGAATGTCACAGGGTTCTGGGGGAGCTAGGGGAAAGAAATAGGGTAAACCTATTGTGGGTCCCTTGGTAACTCGGGGATCAGTGGCAACGAACATGCCGACAGATTAGCCAGGATGGGGGCAAGACTTCATTTATTGGACCAGAACCTGTCCTGACAATCACCAAGGCAATGATCAAATTGGAGCTACGTAACTAGCTCAGAAGACAGCAAGTAGAATGTTGGACCAAAGCCGGCCGCGGTGGCCGAGGGGACTGAGGCGCTCCAGTCACGGTCTGAACGGCCACTACGGTCGGGGGTTCGAATCCCCCCTCGGGCATGGAAATTTGTACCGTCCTTAGTATTAGCTAGTTCATAAGTAGTTTGTAAGTTTAGGGACTGATGACCCAATAGTTAAGTCCCATAAGCTTAACAAACATTTGAACAACTTTTTGAACTGATGACCCTGTAGTTAAGTCCCATAAGCTATACAAACATTTGAACATTGGACCAAAGTCTGTCAACAAAAACATGGCAAGGTAATGATGCCAAAGCCATGTTTTAAAAGAAGCTCTGCAATCTTGGGCCTGAACAGGAGAGAGATTAGACTCGTCGTTGGATTGCAGACAGACCATGGGAATTTCAAAAAACACCTACATACGAAGAGGACCCTAAATTTAGGATCTGTGATGACGGTGATGAAACTGCATCACATCTAATCTTCGAATGCATTGCTTTGGAGAGTAAAAGGCACAGAACATTTGGGACAGCCAGACCCGAAGAAACTGTGTCCAATAAAGAACTGGTAAATGGACTCCTTGCACTGTTCAAGGGCATTGGTTGGCTTTACTAGATATACAGGGAGCGATACCACACAATAAACTTACTTTCGGTGTGGGCAGTGGCGGGTTGGACCAAGACTGTTTTGGCTTCCCTGAGAAAATCAATCAATCAAACTAGTTACGTTATCAATACCCCGGTGTGGAGGTGAAGGAGTTATGATAGGAAAGGAGTGAGAAACGAAACGCAGTCCGGGAAGTAAAGAAGGAAGGAAGACTGCATCAGCTGGGGACCCGTGCTCGCCACGCACGTACTCACGAAAGAATCACGAGCCCCCTGGAGGCCAACATAGCTGCACTCGCACACATTCGGCTATTCACCGTGCTCCAGCCACCCCTTTGCAGGAAGAAATTGATTTGATTGAAACTGTAGCACACAATAACGGCTATGAAATTTCGCTAGTAAAAAAGATCTTTGAACAGAAAACCAATACAAGAATCGTATAAAACACAGTTATAGGCAGTTGTAGTTTTGAAAATAAAAAGCCAAGTTTGCAGTTAATCTATATCTATAAATGTGAATGCTTGTTCGGTGTACGTTTATCACGTCTGAGCCACAAGACATAAAGCACGGTTTTATGGCGATTGGATAGCTATTTATCTATATATATTAATGTTAATGTCTGTTCGGTGTACACTTACCACATCCGAACGACAAGACGCAAAGACTTAAACATTTTTACAGTTTCTAATTTATACCTGAGGAAGGGTTTAGGCACTCTTTTATAGCGATCTGATAGATATTTAGTAATTTGAAGAATATAACGCGAAATGCGGAACAATAATTACCCTTTGAAAATTATATTTACTCTTTGAAAATTGTATTATTGGTTGCATTGTTGCTTGAGGGTTGATAATGATAAAAGGGTGGAGTATATTGGGATGGAACGTTATCGGTGTATATAAAACTCTACGTGTGTGTGTGTGTGTGTGTGTGTGTTAATATTTCGCTCTGCGTGTAATTGTTGTCCAAAATCTCCTGTTGTATACCTTAGTAGTTCCATGCCGATAGCTATAAGGGGGTGGAAGATACGATGGTTGAAAATCGTCAAATTACATTAAGGAAAAAAAAAAAAAAAAAAAAAAAAAAAAAAAAAAAAAAATATTGGAGTGAAGGCTAGCGATGACGTTTGCGACTCTATAGCAAAGAGGTTACATACAACGAAACGTGATGCCACAGACCATATCTTTGGTCTATGTGTTCTACAATGTCTTCAGCTCTTTCTCTGTAAGGATAAGCATACGAATAAGGAAATATAAAAATAAATAAATAAAGCAGTAAAAAAGAAATTTCTTTTAATACATCTCTTAAAAAATCGATTTGACGTTTCGCGCATTACATCAAGTGATCGATCTGTGTTATTATTACAATCATTGTTGTTAAATTTCGTGATTGGATTATTCTAAACGAGTGCATTTTTACGTGTGATTTCTTATTCTTATATATTCTCTGATAACTGTAACATGTTTTTAGAAAAAAGGATATGGACAGAGAGAGAGGGAATAGCAAAAGTACTAACTCAAGGGCTCAATTAAATAAATAAATACCCGCGCAAGGCCGGGTTTTCAGCTAGTTTGATTATAAGTCGTTTGTGAGTTAGGGTGTCAAAAGCCTTCTGGAAATCAAGAAATATGGCATTGATTTGCGAACCTTTGTCGAAAGCGCACATCACTTCGTGTGAATAAAGAGCTAGTTGTGTTTCGCATGAACGATATTTTCTAAATCCGTGTTGACCTTGGGTCAAAAGATCATTGACTGCGAGATAATCTGTATATATGAATGTGAATGTCTGTTCTGTGTAGCTGGCCGCGGTGGCCGAGGAGACTGAGGCGCTTCAGTCACGGTCTGCACGGCCACTACGGTCGGGGGTTCGAATCCCCCCTCGGGCATGGATATTTGTGCCGTCCTTAGTTGTAGCTAGTTCATAAGTAGTTTGTAAGTTTAGGGACTGATGACCCCGTAGTTAAGTCCCTTAAGCTTAACAAACATTTGAACAACAACAACTCTACAAACATTTGAACATTTTGTTCTGTGTACGTTTATCACGCCTGAACTATAAGACACTAAGAGCTCAAAATTTGTACAGTTACTAATATCTACCCGAGGAAGGCTTTAGGCACGTTTTTATGGCGTCGGATAGTTATTTATCTATGTATATTAATGTAAATGTCTGTTCGGCGTATGGTTATCACGTCCGAACGACATTACGCAGAGACTTAAATATTTGTACAGTTACTAATTTATACCTGAGGAAGAGTTTAGGCACTGTTTTATAGCGATCTGGTAGATATTTAGTAATTTGAAGAATATAACACGAAATGCGGAACAATAATTACTCTTTGAAAATTATATTTACTCTTTGAAAATGGTTTTATTGGTTGCATTGTTGCTTGAAGGTTAATAATGATGAAAGGGTGGAGTATATTTGGATGGAAAGTTATCGGTGTATATAAAATTCTACATGTGTGTGTGTGTGTGTGTGTGTGTGTGTGTGTGTGTGTGTGTGTGTGTGTGTGTTAATATGCAGGAAAAACTACAGAATGCAAACGAATCATCGGTGTGTAATTGTTGTCCGAAGTCTCCCGTTGTACACCATAGCAGTTCCATGCCGACAGCTATAAGGGGGTGGAAGATACGGTGGTTGAAAGTCGTCAAATTATAAAAAAATGACGTTTGCGACTCTATAGCAAGGTTATATACAGTGAAACGTGATGCCACAGACCATATCTTTGGTCTATGCATGCTACAATGTCTTCAGCTCTTTCTCTGTAAGGATAAGCATACGATTAAGGAAAATTAAGAATAAATAAATAGCAAACTACTGAAAGATAGCTTATTTATCATAATCAACCAACACGCGAGCGGAGCCGCGGGCTTAAGCTAGTTTATAATATATGAATACAAGATACGTTCCAAAACCCTGCTGCAAACGGACGTCAGTGGAACAGGCGTGACGTCGAAGCCCTGCTGGTGTAGGTACCTTGACTCCGGCGCCGGGGTCGCGCTGCATGCCGTCGGGCAGGGCGTGCCGGTTGTCCTGCGGCTGCAGCACCACCAACAGAGCAGAGCGCGCGCCGTGCGTCGCCGTGGACACCAGCTGGCACCGCGGGTCGTGACCCCGCCACGCGGACAGGTCACTGTGGACCGATTACCACGTGCTTCACAGTCAACGGCTCCAAGTTCTAATACCATCATGCAATTGTCTATGTAAAAACAGAATTACAGCTCTAGAAGCACATACGAGGC
Organism: Locusta migratoria; assembly: GCA_026315105.1. Classification (NCBI taxonomy): domain Eukaryota; kingdom Metazoa; phylum Arthropoda; class Insecta; order Orthoptera; family Acrididae; genus Locusta; species Locusta migratoria. Next base: position 203,464,858 of record CM048747.1, on the reverse strand, counting down.
GTGTTTTTTAAGTAGGGTCTGTTACGTTGTAGACACTAATAGTTCACGTGCATACCGAAACGAGCGCGTGCGTCGTGTACCGGCATGCCTCGGTAACAACTGTTCTCAATTTCAGCTCTGTAACTAACCTGTACAATTCTGTTCTGTGCTTTAAAAATGTTTAAGAGTATCAGTTCGCCCGCCGCGTGTGAGGTTCACTCAGTGTTATGGTTTTGTCAGCAAGGATCCTGTCTGCTACAGAAATTCATCGACAGATTTGCGAAGTGTACAGTGGTACTGTTAAGTGCTTAAGTGTGTACGAGAATTCAAAGATGGCCGTGACGACCAGAGCTTGTCACAAGTCCATTAATCCGTTAATTGTTAATTAATTAACTAAGTTGACTGTTTGAGTAACGGATTAACTTTCAAGTTAACTAAAAAAATGTTAACAGACTCTTTAACTTCCATTAATTTGCGGTTAGCCCGTTAATCCGTTACTTATGTACCTACTTCTTATGACAAAAGTCTTGCCCGTAAATTATGCTCATTTTAGCCATGGCCATTCTGCATGCGGCTATGCTCAGGCAGCACATATGTTTAAGAAATAAAGCCGAAAGTCTAGTGTCGATGTGTCTGGACATGAAATCTAACGAGACAGCCCGCACAGTTTAGCCAAGAAAGTAGGGGCACACCTGAAAACATACACACCAAGTCGATAATTTGCATAAATCTTTGGAATACTATTATAATGGAATTGTGAAAAATCCCCATCGATCCTTACATGAGGTCTAAGTTTGCAAAAATGTTTTTTTTGTTTTTTTTTTCTTTTTGTTACGAACCTGTAACTTCTATGATGAAAATAACTAAGACAAAGTCGTAGATTATCTAATTATCTACGAAAATTGTTCTGATACTTTTCCCTATTTACCGTTTTTGAGAAAAAGTAATTTTTAAGTTATACCCGCCAGCCGTTCTGCACAGTTACTTCCGATTTTGAGAGATGGTCTGCTGTTCCATTATGTACTTCCGATTCCCGACTACCAGCTGTTTTTCGAAGGTTCCGACAAAATATCGTTAGTCTTGAGTGTTCCCTTGTAGTGAAAACAGGTCTTTCTTGCTAATAGTCTCTATTGAAATTCATGCTATATTCACTTTTTAAAATTTGTCGCAATTTTGCACATTTTAATAAGCCTTTGCCTGCCAATGCCGTTGTTACTGTTGATCGTGGTATGAAGACGTTGACTGACGGATGTGTTGAAAGGGTTGATGAATTTACTACCTAAAAGGTCAAAACTCAATGAAAATTCAAGTGCTCTGTCGTAAAAACTACACTCGAAACAGTACTATTTCGGAGAGTACTATTTCTGTACTGAAAACACAACATTAACATGACAGTACATCGGAATCTTTTAACATTTTCTTTCATTAATTTATGACAGTGCCAACCAGCCAATAACAATTTCTATCAAATATTCACAAGTAGTCCTGAGTCATTGAAATGATGAAAGAAAACTTCACTAACGAACATATTTTGTTGCATATTTCCAGTATTACTTTATCAACTTCTGTTTTTATATGCTGTGACTGGCTGTGACACAACTATAGCATTAATCTGAAGGGGTAAGACAATAGTTTTTAAATTATTGGAAAAACAAAATCTAGTTGGATGTGCACACGTTTTTTAGGACGCAGAGTCCAGAAACTCTAATTACCATCGAAATACGCTTTCGTTTTTGTGTACGGAGCTCCAACAAAAATTAATTGCATTGTTAAGTTACGGTACTAATTTTTTGGAAAACATAAACGCAATAAGAAACGTATGCAATTGGCTTGCTACCTTCAACTACGGCTTCTGATCATCGACATTTTTAACGAATGTATTATCAGGTTCAAGTGTGACTGGGTAATAACCTGTATCCAGAGGAATGGGGCTGGAAGCTAATTGATAATGTGTTGGAGCCAATGCAGGCTCCACCTACACCTACACTAGGATAAAACACTTAACTTTATTTTTTGTTACTGGAAAAAGGGATGTACTATAAAAAGCGTTTCCAAAAAGTGAGCTTATTTTGTTCAGCACCATAAATCAGTTGTGAAAGCCAGTCGTTTTCTAATGCTGAATCTCCAACAGAACAAGGTACTCACATCAACGACGAAACAACTTATGTATCGCTTTTGCAACAATTTCCGTCGACTCAGGAGGATGTAGAAGATGACGACGATGAAAGAAGAGAAGAAAAAGACGTGAGATTCCATTATACCAGTGAAGTAGACCACGGAGAAAAGCCTACCGGGGAAACCAAGGAAAAAAAGTACAGTACGTGATATGTGGCGTGAAAAAGTGTGCAAATGATGGAGAGTACTACTTTAAAATGCCATTTTCTCAGAAACGATAAATATTAGGGGAAAAGTATCAGAATTTTTTTTATAGATAATTACACAATCTATAATTTTTGTCTTCATTATTTTCGTCACAAAACTACCCGTTTCGCCAAAAAATCTAAACAAAAATGATTCTACTACCTTTGACCTTGTGTAAATTGTTTGCACACAGGGATCGATGGAGACTTCTCAATTTCTTTATAATTGTATCTCTAACATTCATGCAAATTATTCAGTTTGTTGGGAATTTATGCAAGGGTGCTTGTCTATTTTGGCTGGGCCCAGGTAATGGGTCCCATTTAACATTTGTGGCAGCATATCAATTGGCCTTCTTCTTAATCTGTTGCTATAATAACGCGAGCTTACTTCAGAAAGTATGCGTTTCTGGACCTATGTTATTTGGAACTACCATCTCACTAAGTAGTCGACCTATTTTTTTTTAACATCCTGTATACAGTGCGAATCTCTAAAAACATCAGATTCTGAAGCGAGGTTTTCGGGGCCAATTATAGTGCACTAAGGCGCACATACATTGGTCTTTGATAAACAGTCGTAATCTTTTTACTTTTTGCAGAAAGTGTTTTTGTTAATTGAACCGTATACTTTTCATAACAAAATTCAAGGTTTATTATTATCACCGACGAAACATTTCACAAAGAAAATGGAAAAAAAACACGAGAAACGTACTAAAATTTAACGCAAGGAGTCGGCTATTTATGTATAAAAACCGCCTACCAGTGCTTCATAATATCAGGTGATAAATCTTTAAGAAGAATTCATGCGTCTCCTGTCAAAGATAGATCAGGTTATTATTTTTTTTTTTCAAGAAAGTAGATACAGTAGTTTCTTCTGCTCCCCGGATAAGGCCGTTTAACATTATGAAGTATAAACGATCAGCGTTTCATTTGTGATTGTTGCAAGAAAACAACAACGGTGAAAGTTTAAATGAAAAACTGCCTAGCGGAACTGTAGTCGTTTCCACAAAAGCCTTGTAAAGCATACACGTTTTAATATTTTTCTTCAGCCCCATCTGATTCACCTCAGAATAACATGCGCCGTAGCCACATTTACAAAAATCGTAACTTTCTTGTATGTATGTCGGAGAGAAATCGAGGAAGGCTTATCTTGCTGCGTTGTAACTAGGACGCCTGGCGTGACACCTCTGATAGCGGTGTTTGCACGGTAACAGCCGACTCCGGCCGCAGTGCTACCAGTTTTAATACATCTGCGTAAAAAATTTAACTGTCAATATTAACAAGCGTTGTATCACTATAATTGTCTTCTCAGGAATTACTGAACGCATAGTATACCATTCTATTAAAAAACAGACTTGCTTCACTATGTCGCTCGCAACACAAATGACATACTTCATACCACATACGAAAGTAAGTGTCTCTTAGAGCATCATCATCTATCGAAATCTTATATTCGATAGTAAAAAATTTTATCGAAAAAAAAAAAAAAACATTAAAAAAGGTACTGCTGCATGTTGATTGAGTTGCTGCATGTTGCTGAGTGTATAAAGGTACCCTTGCCACCAATCTTGTGAAGGTTTGAAACTTCTTGGACAGGCTTTGAGAAAATAACTTTATTGTGTACCTATTTGTTTAACCGTTTAGTCTGTAAGGTTTGTGGTGGGTATGGATTTTTTGTAAATGACAGGAATCGAGGTAGGGGACATTAAATGAAAAAAATTGTTGGTATTTAGAACAAGGAATTACGGACAGATGCGGCTGACGCTCAATAATTTTCTGAAACATTAATGTTGTTTAATTAATAGAGTTGTTATTGAATTATCCTGATTGAGTATTTTTCAATGATAAATTACTTGTTTGGCCCTGTATAGCAACCTTCTATCATCTCCAGTCCCACAGGCATATCAACAACAATTACAGTGAACATTGACTTTCTTCTGTAAAATATATGAATTAAAACGGGGAAAAACAATACGTTAAGAAAAACAAATTTTCTCAGCTATAAGTTTATTATAAACGAAACAATATTCGTATTATTTCACAGCAATAACTCAAAAATCTCAATTAAAATGGTCATCAATATTCATATACATACAATACAGAAAATATAAACCTACGACATTGCTTTGTATTAAACTGATAACCGTCAACATGAATTTTAATAGTGATTGGCAAGTCAAAATATCCCCTAATGGGAAACGATAACTTCGTAACAGAATGGAAAATTACGAACATACTCGATGTCGTAACGAAATATTCTGAGCAGAAAAAAATTATAAACAATACATTCCCGCTAGGTTGGCGAACCTGATACAACTTCCACTTGCTGCTGGCGAGCGCAAGCCATACATTACCAATCGACGAACTACAGTGCGATCTCGCTGCGCCGCTGTGGCGCGGGAACCTGGCGGTTATAAGCTGAAAAGTTCGCGACCACGAAATAAAATCTCGCTCCGTTATTCGGAAGCTTTACTGCCTAATATCAGCCACTGTGCTCTCCGTAGTACACAGTGCCTACGACCTCAAGCAGTTCTGCTAAGTCTGGGTCACTTCAGTTAACAAAGACAAGTACGCATAAGTACTAAAGGCCTAAGACTCCAGAAAGCTGAGCACTTGTATGTCGTAATTGGTGCCCTGGTGGAATTAATTACAGCTGGCCATTAATTACGACTCACCGAACAAAAACTATCAGTACCAGTTCAAATGACAGAGCGCACTCTGAAATTCGTACAATTTCCTAATCCAAGAATTGGCTAAACAAGCAAATCTCCACATCCGTTCCCGAGGAGATTATGAAGCAAAGTCCACCCAATCACACTGTCAGCAGCGCAAGACCGCCCGAAAAACGCCGTTTTTCCAGAAAGCCAATCAGAATCAGAAAAAAAGTTCGAATGTTTGTGAAGCTTATGGGACTTAACTGCGGGGTCATCAGTACCTAAACTTACAAACTACTTATGAACTACCTTATACTAAGGACAGCACAAACATCCATGCCCGTGGGGGGATTAAAACCCCGACGGGGAACGGCCTCGCGCATCGCAGAATAGCGCCTCAATGCGCTCGGCCGCTCCGCCGCTGCCCAATCAGAATCAAGCTTCCTAGCACCGGCCAGTGAAATTTCATATACGCCTGGCCAGTTTCGAAAATCTGTAGCTCTACCCGGCAGCTAATCAGAGACGGCTACCCTTTCCCTTAACTCTTCTTGAAACGATTTCTCACGCTTTCCGTTACCGTTCACTGGACCCGATCCCAGCCCGAGCTGGGAAGGAAATTTTCCGACAGCTAAAGCCTCCTTGTCCTTGCTCCGCAGCCTGATTCCTAGAGCTGTCGTTTTTTAGGAAACACACTTTGGACGCTCATCCGTCGAGATAGCAGTGGGGGACGTCCCACCGGCTTGTTATCTTCTCTCAAAATCAGCGAGATCGGCTCTTTCGCAGCTTACACAATCCTCGCCTTGCTCCTTCCGCAATTTGGAAAGCTTGGCTGACATTTTTACAAGCACTTGGCCCAAGGCCTCTGCTGTATTTTGGCTCTTACACAACCCTTGGATCACTGGCGCGGCGAGCCAGCAGGTAATGAACGCCGAAGTCGGCCCCACTCTGGAATTCTACCCCCAGAGCCTTCCTCCTTCATCTCACATAAAACCGCCCTGTTCCAATATTCCATCAACAGCAAATTACGCGTAATCTACTAATGACATGATTATTCTTATGTTGAATTAATCAAAAAAATGATAAATGGACTGCCATCTCTCAAGTCTTACACAATGTTGTGGCTACCCGCCTTTCACCTTTTTTTAATAACTAGCTCAAAACACGGCGTTCCTTCCTCTCCACTATCTCTGTTCATACTTCATTTCATCGTCCCCCTGTCTCCAGCAAACTCTTCATCCTCTCGTCTGTCCATTTCCTCATCCAACTCCAACATTTCTTTTCATCTTCTCCTCACTTTTTTTTCTTTCCTTGTGCCTTTTCCCGCTTGCGCAGTGTCGGTGTGGTGGACTATGGATTTAGCATGGTTAATTTTAACGGAATGCAATGTCAGAAAATCAGGCGATGCTGAAGGGATTCGATTAGGTAACGAGACAATAAAAGTAGTAGATGAATTTTGTTATTTGGGTAGCAAGATAACTTCTGATGGCCGAAGTAAAGAATATATAAAATGCAGAATGGCTTTGGGAAGAAAAGCGTCTCTAAAGAAGCGAAACTTGTTAACATTGATTGGTTGTTGTTATTAATTTAAATGTTAGGAAGTCCTTTCTGAAAGCGTTTGTCTGGAGTGTAGCATTGTATGGGAGTGAAACGTGGACAATAAGGAGTTCAGATAAAAAGATGATAGAAGCTTTTGAAATGTGGTGGTACAGACGAATGATGAAAATTAGATGGGTAGATCACCTAACTAATGAGGAGGTGCTTAATCGAATCGGGGAGAAAAGGAGTTTCTGGGATGTCCTGAGTAAGAGAAGGGATAGATTGGTTGGACACATTCTGAGACATCAAGGAATTGTCAACTTAGCATTAGAAGGAAGCGTGTGGGGCAAAAATCGTAGAGGGAGACCGAGGGACGAATATAGTAAGCAGATTCAAAAGGATGTAGTGCCGAACGTATTCCCAGATGAAGAGACTTGCAAAGGACAGGGTAGTATGGAGAGCTGCATTAAACCAGTCTGCGGACTGAAGATCACAACAACAATTTTAAGGGGTGATGTATCGATCAACTTTCATGGTAAAGAGTGAAATTGTGTTAAATTTATTGCAATTTATCCTCTCTATGTACTATAGGGTACCTTTCTGTAGGTCAAGTGTGCGAAATTTCAACAAGGTCAAAATAAAAATGTATATACTGGTAAAAATCGTCAAATAAAGTACCCTGCGCCATGCACCAGAAGAAATTTTATGAAATCAATAAGTAATAAAATATTTTTTTGTTCTGAAACAGGGGTTGTTTTATTCAGCATTCAAATACACCATGTTATTCTTCAATCGTTTAACGACTCTTTATTCAGTGCTACGGTTTGACGCCATTTTGAAGTGAGGGCTTGTATGCCTGCAAGGTACAATTCCACTGGTCGATTGCGGAGCTAACGTCGTACTGCATCAATAACTCCATCATTCGCGTAGCACGTCCTACGTATGCAAATCCGACGGTGCGGAATCGTGGTTCTAAGGTGGATGAGGAAGAACAGTCCACTGACGTTTTTTGATCTCCTCTTAAGCTTGTGTGAGGTCTTGCGTTATCATAGAGAAGGAGAAGCTCGTTTTTGAACATACGAACACGCTGCAGCCGTTCCTACAATTTTCAAAGAGTAGCACGATACACCTCTGAGTTGAACCATTATGAAGGACATCGAATAGAATAACTCCTGCCGCGGGGGAATGGCCGAGCGCATTGAGGCGCTATGCTGCGATGCCCGAGGCCGTTACCGTCAGGGGTTCGAATCCTCCCTCGGGCAGGGATGTTTGTACTATCTTTAGTATAAGTAGTTTGTAAGTTTAATTACTGATGCCCCGCAGTTAAGTCCCATAAGCTTGACAATCATTTGGTGGAAGTTGAAAACATTCTACCAAGTGTTGATCTAAATTGGAAGTTCTGATCCTTGAAGAAAATTTGCTATTTCATCTGCGATTATTTAAAATTGTTCATGTAAAATTCGAAGTTCATGCTCCTTAAGGAAAGTATCTGGTTTACCTGCGATTTTTAACTGCATTAAATGATTATTCAGAATTTGAAGTTCTGGCCCTTTAGGAAAATTATAAGTGGTTTGCTGTTTTGAACTTTAAAGCTGTGGTTAGGCCTTTACTTGAGATCCGAATTTTAGTCCTTAATGTTTTGAACTAACATTTGGTAACTTACGAGGACATTGCCAGCATAATGTATTGGGAAGTCTGATTTTTTTAAACTATTTTGACTATTGTTTAAAATTTCAATTTTGGGTGCCTGACTGTTTTAAAACTTGGAATTGTGGTTTAGAGTTTACTTAAAACTGATTGTCAGGCCTTCTAAGAATATATATATATATATATATATATATATATATATATATATATATATATATATATATTGCTGTTCGTTAGTCTCTCTAAAACTCGAGAACGACTGTCCATTTTGTTCATTTTATCTTGAAATATTCGTATAAGTCCAGGGAATGTTTAAACGGTGATAAAATATGGAAATGTTGCCCAGAAAAAGAGGAAAATTGGGAAGAACTGAAAGAGCTTTTCCAGTGAGCTATCAATACCGTTCTTGCGATAAAATGTTCTACATTTCATGTTGAAAGCATGGGAAAGATTCGCAGCAAATAAAAATTTGTAAAAGGCGCCCAGAAAGTAGTAAAAGTTAAGAAATACCGAAAGCGATTTTTTGGTATGAATGAAAATTAATTTCCACATGGTTGTAAGAGCATCACTTAAGTACGGCTCACAGGACAAGGTTTGTATGAAATACATGTTTTGGAAAAAAGACAGGAAAATTTGATAAAAACTGAAAGTACGGTTTTCAATGTGTTTTTGATCGAATTCAGCACTATAATTGACTATTCGCACGACGGAGAGGGTTAATTCTTTTTTCATTATGGTCTTGGGAAAGTTGCCAATAAAAAAATAATGCGACACAAAGGGAAAGTCGAAAACTTCGAACAAAGTTTCTTTTTCAATGTGTTTCTAAATCTACTCAACACTTCAAGTTAAGAACCGTTCATTCGATTGCGATAAAATTTTGATTCTTTATCGTTCAACGAAAGATGAACGTTCTTATGAACTAAAAATTTGGGAAAGTCACCCCAAAAATTTGAAAATTCGCGAGAAACTGAAAGAGCTTTTTCAATGGGATATCAATATCATTCGTGTGATTGCGATAAAGTATGCATATTTGACGTTCAAAGCAAGAGTAACGTTATTATGAAATAAAAAGTTGGAAAAGTATCCCCCAAAATTGGAACATTCAGAAAAAAATAGAAAGAGATTTTTCTATAAAATATCAGTACCATTCATGCGATTACGATAGTTTTTCCATATTTTATCACGGCTTAAACCTTCCCTGAACTACCACGAATGAGACATGAACATTATCCGGGTCATATGTGCGTGATTTTCCCACTCTTACCGCCAACTATCAAGCCAATACTTAAGAGTATCTGATGATGCTTTTTTAAATCTTCTGAATTTAAATTATTATGGTTTACTTTAAGAGGTAAGTGATACGAAGTTCACCTGGTCAACTAGTTTTTAACAAATTGTGAAGTAGCAATTGATTTTATTGGTCCCCCTCCCCAGTCCTTCCCCAGTCCTTCCACTTCCCCCTTCTTTTCCTCTAAATTGTTAAATTTGAGGTCTCATGTACAATAGTAAACTCGAACAACACACTGTAGTGGCTGATGTACCTATCACCAAGGGTCACGATTCTTTTAGTCTAATCGCCGATCGTGTCTTCTGGGTGCTTTACCCTTTTTGTCAGCAATGTGATATATGATGTGTGCATCTACGGAAAAATCCACCTGCTAGATTGTCTAATCGTGCAACTGTTGTTCACTTACCAGTGTGGAGCGCTTTCGTGGGACAGCGTGTTGAATGAATAGCAGTAGCCAATCTCGCTAGGCCGGAGATGGAACATCTCACAGCAGTCCATTGGCTGCTGTAGCCAGAAGCATGCGTTGAAAACGGATCTGCAGTTGGGCAGAACCTGCGTGAAGGAGAAAAGGAGAGTGAGACGAAATCAATATTTCTTTTAATGTCCAGATCAACCTTGGCTCACTGCTGACCACAGGATTCGAGATGCCGCTCAGCTTCACGCCTTTCTTTTTACTACTGGAATTATTGTTGTGCTTAATAAATTCTGTGGTCTCTCTACACAGCCTTTCATGGTATCCAGTTGTGGCTCCCAGTACCTGACTTCTATCAAACTTAAAGTGATGGTTAAAATGTTTATAAACCTATGGCACTGAACAAATGTGGTGGTGCGACGTAAAAATTACTTAATATAACTTAAAGCTTGTAACAAAGCATTTGTTTCTATTACGGATCCTCCCAATACCACTGTTGCATAATAATAGATATGAATGTAATTAGCCTATTATCATTTTCTTTTCCAAAACTTTAGTTATTCTTTTTTGCAAAGTAACTAGCTGAAATCATTTTCTATTATTTGAAGTTGGTGATTTTTTTAATTACTAAATATTATTTAGTTCGTGCCAGAGGCCGCGGTGACCGAGGGGACTAAGGCGCTCCAGTCACGGTCTGCACGGCCACTACGCTCGGGGGTTCGAATCCCCCTCGGGCATGGATATTTGTGCCGTCCTTAGCATTAGCTAGTTCATAAGTAGTTTAGGGACTGATGACCCGGTAGTTAAGTCCCATAAGCTGTACAAACATTTGAACATTTGATATTGTTAAAGTTCAGATAGCATGCTAATTAGTATGTCTGATAAAACTAAGTATGTTCTTTTCTCATAATATTAAAGTAGGCCTTATTATGTTTCACAATTAATGTTAGGTAAGGTTTGTCCTCTTTAGTTTCTGTATAATTACCTTTAATTACGAAAGTATTGTTGATGAACCTATTTCGTTAAATACGTAAATGAAACACAATTAGTATAACTGATATTTATATAGCAATTTAGTCAGTATTATTTACGCTATCTTTTACTATAGCCAGATGTCTATAATTGTTTACTTATTCATTACGATTAATTTCATGTACATAATTAACAATACGCGGTTTTCAGTATCATTGTTTGAAAGATATGAACAGGATGCGTTCACGGCATGTAATCGAGTATTGTTTCGTCCTTTGTCTGAGGCACAATCCACGCAAGTTCTGACTATTGTTTCGGCCATGCTATGACGTTCAATCAACGCCAGTTTGAACTTTAATTTTGAAAAATTATGTAAAAGTTCATCAGTGTTACTCGTGTTACTACCGGTATTGCGAATGGACTACAAATATTTGCGCCACATTAAGATGTACACCTCGAACTTTTGTATTCCACACACAAACGGTGTAAATTCGTATTGTTGATGTGTGGAATGTGCGTACCTGGTCACATTAATTGTGATTAATGAGATTTGTACGCTGGCCATAAATGGGGAGAATTGGGCTCTAATAAGGAATTAACAGTGTCAAAGAACTGCAATTCTGTGTTTCGCCTACGTTATTTGTAGTGGATTAGTTTTCGCCCCATGAAATTTCGGGTAGACCCGAACTGGGCAACTTTTAGTGGCCATTAGAAGGGTACTCCGGAAAGGACAGTTAATCCCACACTCTAACTGGGCAACTTCCGCTAGCAGGTAGCAGAACGGTCCGACCCAAGGCGTTCCTGGCCCTCACTGAACTCGTCAGTCCTGCGAATGACACCAGCTCGCTGACATCTGTGTAGAATCACAGTGTTTCGTTTTGTATTTCAGTTTAGTCATGGAAGCGAATAATACGGCAGAAAGTCACGATTTGCAACCTTTTATTAGTGATCGTGGTAATACACATTTGATCTGTGACGGTTATAAATTAAAACCGTACAGAAGAGTTATAGCAACGGAAAACGTGGATGGCGATGCTGCGGTAAACGTTCGCGGTGTGCTGTTAAGTTATTTACAGTAGGCAGCGAACACATTTCGCGTTTGGAAGGCACTCACGACTACGCATGAAAAACACAGTCACTTAGTTTGGCTTCGATCTACAAAGATAAGGATAATGAAAGAGGCATTGCGTTACATCTTTGGGCTTATCTATTTAAATCCTCAAGATGTTTCTGATGTTTTTGCTGATCTGGTCAGCATACAACCACAAGACGACAACATCACAAAATTTGCGGATTACATAACTGAAAACTACATTGAAAAAGAAGATGGAATCTTTCCTCCAAAAATTTGGACAGCAGATTGCCCTACCTTGTGGAAGGCGACTAACATTTGCGAAAGCTTTCATTCCCGATTCAATGCTTCATGTGAATCTTCTCTCACAAACATCTTTCAGTTTGTGAAAAGTCTGAAGCATCAACAAACTGATACTTATATAAGAATAAACTCAGTAAACAATAATGTCACCATCCAAACGGACTCAAAAACGAGGAAAGGGAACGCTTTTCTGCAACAGAAATTAGAATTACTTAGGAAAAGTGTCACTTCGTACTTTCATATACATTGCAAATCTTCGGAAATTTTTTCTATTTGTTCTTATTATAATATTCTCAATACAGTTCTTAAATTTTTTTGATACATTTATTCGTTACTGAGATACATAGGGTGAAAGCCATCATAGTTTTGCACAAAATCAGAAAACCCGATATTTAGCCGTATTTGCACCGTGAGTCACAAATATATAAGTCAGAAACCTTAGAAAATTGTTCAAATATTTACAACCCATCCTGTAGATATTTCTCAAGAAACGACATTTTTTTGTTTTCGAAAATCGTTGTTCGTTATCAACCTAAAAGGAAAAACCGCGATGTTTCGTTAGCAAAAGTGTGTATTGTGTTGAAAGCCCTCTCTGAAACTTAAAATATGACTTAAAATGGAGACAATGATGGAGACTATACGTGTGAATATGGCGACAATCATAGGCACATAAAATAACTAGGAGAAAATACCAGGTGTCTGCTGCGGGTTGGCCGTTCACAGTTCATAAAATAAAACGTCACACTATAGACACCATATTCGTGAATACACTCATTAAAAACACTGACGATGAGATGGCAGGAAAGAGAGGGTAGAGAGGGAGGGATAGAGGGTGAGGGTGGTGGATAAGCCGGAGAAGAATGTGGGGAGGTGAGAGAGGTACCACAGGGCCAGGAGGAAGAGGTTGGAACGTATGAAGCCCCAGGAAGCCAGGGGGGAAAGAATAGAGAGGTGGGGAGGAAAGGAGGGTGGGAGTAGCTGGAGCGACGTTCAGGGGGAGGGAGTAAGGAGAGGAGAAAGAGGATTGGGAAGGGAGGGATGGACAGACCCTCAGGGGGAGGACGGGAAGAGGGAAGTTGGGGGGGGGGATCACAGGTGTTAGGAGCGGTAAATTTCGGGACAGTGGACATCACCCCGGAGGGGGAGAGTGCGTAAATTGCCACTGGAATGGGTCCGGAAGGTCGACGGGTGAAGGACTGGGAGGACACAGAGATGGAGATTTATCCAGTAATTGTTTTGACCGCTGTAGTGTATACAACGTGCATGGTGGCAACACTGCTCCCTGACTCTGCAACCTATTGGTCAGAAAGTAATTTTAATCGGAATAGTGTTTCCCACCTTGAGCATGAAGTCGGTGACGTTGAGGCCGCGCAGGTGGCGTGGGAGCGGCCCGGCGGCCCTGAGGAACGGCGCCAGCCTCTTGTAGAAGGGGAACTGCAGCAGCGACAGCGCCGCCAGCACCGACTCCACGCGCTCCCTGGTAGCCTCTGCCGCCAGGCCGCGCTCCTCCAGCCACCTGCAACACGCGCTGCCAACCTGCTGACACTCGACACAACCATCTGCACCGAGATGACGACGCAATGAGATGCTCTCTGATAGCTCGTCAGTAAACTGTAAACTCCGTCCTACAGACCTTGAGAGGCTCAACATGTATCAACTGGCCAGCATGTCATCCTTCGCCCAGAGGCGTCACTGAATTCCGTATGGACGGGAACGTTGTCAGCGAACCCATATTCTCAGCCGTTATGTCGGTCTTTGCAGCCGCTACTTCTCAATCAAAGAGCTCCTCAATTGGCCTCACACGGTCAGAGTGCTCCTCACTTACCAACAGCGCTCGGCACACCCGGACAGTGACCTATCCAGGTTGTAGTGAAGCCCGACAATGCTTAACGTCGACGATGTAGCCACTACGACACGACCGTTGGCAATTATCCTATTGCCTGGCAATCTGAAGCGACATGAATAATTAGCTAGATAACTCCTACAAGAATATTCAACCAGTCTGCCTCTGTAGCAGTCCATAATTATGGACGTGTTTCCAGTGCACGACTTTGTGCGCAAACTGACCTCTTGATTATATCATACGAATATTTTATGGGATTCACCTTGGGCAAACTGAGTGACCATTCGCCAAAATTGTCCAGAATATTCTTCAGACCAATCCTAAATCATTGAACCCACGAAAATGCAGAACTTCTATCACCAAAGTTCCATCGTCGTTTGGGGACAGGAGGTCCATAAGTGCCTGCAATTAGTTCCCAAATAATGGACCATAACCATTTCCATAGCGATCGGATCAGTTGGACCTCAGGGCCATCAGTGCATCCCATGTAAAACAGCCCATATCGTGATGGAGCCATCGTCGGCTTGCACAGTACCTTATTGAAAAAGCTCCATGGCTTCACTGGCCGGCCGCAGTGGCCGAGAGGACTGAGGCGCTCCAGTCACGGTCTGCACGGCCACTACGGTCGGGCATGGATATTTGTGCCGTCCTTAGTATTAGCTAGTTCGTAAGTAGTTTGTAAGTTTAGGGACTGATGACTCCGTAGTTAAGTCCCGTAAGCTATACAAACATTTGAACATTTGCTTCACTGGCTCTGCCCCACACTCAAACCTAACATCTTCTTTAACGTAAAGGAAAGTGTGATTAACCCAATCAGGCCACTGTTTCCGCTCTACTTTGATTAACGCACATCAACACGAGCCCAAAAGAGGCTTTTAACAGAAAGGAAGTTATAATGATTGGAGTTGAATGTCTCCTCAACATCGTGGTCTTTACAGACAGATCACACGCTGGGATAGTTTTTTAAGGGATGAAGAAGGAAATCGGCCACGTCGTTTGAGAGGATCCATCCCGGTGTTTGTCTCGCGTAATTAGGGAAATCACAGAAAACCTTATTCAGGATAGCCATTGGCGGGTTTGAACAATTTTCCTCACAAATGGGAGTCCATTTTGTTTCATACTATTAGAAAAGTCATTAGTTCCAAATTCCACCGCGGTATTCCGACGGATAAATCCGTGAGTTTTATACATATAAAAACAGTCTAGAGTTCCAAGATTGGTTGTTTATTACCATGTAGGACGGCGCTTCCGCTTATAGAGGTGGAGTGATAGGGAAAGCGTGAAGCGGAGGAGCTACGGTCGAGCGCCAACAGTGCAGCGTACGGAAGAAACATTGTGTAACGTTGCCTAGAGAATAAATAGTATTGGCTGCCAGTGCAGTAGTGGAGGGGGATGCTGTGACAGTACGGCCCAACGAGTAGCACTAAGTCATTATGTTTGGAGGAATTTATCAAGATAGATTAAATGTACCGCAAACACTGAGCTTGCCAATGCACAAAATTGTTACACTCTTTTCTTTTATTAATTTTGGTAGCATGTAGAGAGGTGATACTCATGGGAATGCATTATCTGTATAAATCTGTAATTTGGTAAAAATCATGTTAAACTGCCGTGAAGCTAGGGCTCATAGTGGGCTGGCAAGCGAAGAGATGGTGTGTGTGTAAGGCGGAAACGGCCGGCCGGGGGCGAGCAAAGCACTCGGTTGGAAAGGCCGTGACGTCAGAGGGAATACACTGCGCAGCTGGCGAAGCGACAGTGAATTGTATACGATTAAGTTAAATTTAAAACTAAAACATAATTAAGACAGAGAAGTGCGACACAGTTTGGGAAATGGTTTTATATGACATGTCTAGTAACGCGCAGACATCCATCCTATTAAGTACATATAAAAAGTTTTAATAGAATGAAAATAGGGCAATTTAGTGTAGTTAAAAAAACATTCATAAATTGTAAACCATTTGATACAGAGGTGAGCGAAGCTGACATAGAAGGTCTCAACAATATGCATCATCTGATATGCTTACAGTCGACGTAAGATAATACTGATAACAGAAAACCTAATCCACTAATACGATTGTATAAATTTGTTAACATAAAGTACAAGACAGATACACGACCAGCATGGCATTGTTTGTTCACAGATGCAAATTGAAAATAATTATACCATAAAATCACATTGTTCACATTTACTTCTGTGCCGCGACCTTTGGAAGAGACAGACTTTAAAAGTTTTCAGAGTGTAAAAGTGCGGTCGAACGTAGATAGATTTATCTAATGCATAATTTCTTCTTGAGTTGCCGAGTGCTACGTTGAAGAATGCAGCAAGTTTAGGCACTGTGACTTCAATAAATTTTAGTTGGAAACTGATTGTAAAAGTGCGTCTTATGAGGAAGTGTTAACCGAGTTCTCATAAACATTCATTCATTCGATATCTGTTATTATTTTTTTCAAATAAACTGTGAATATAAAGACAAAGTATTCGCGTTCAGGCACAGACTAATGGTACATTGTTTATTCAATGAACAGTAGCCTGACAGGCTACTTCAAAGCATTTTCGGCAAAGTAATTATTGTCTGGGGGCTGACTAGCTATATTAGATACGCCAACGTACAGTGCTTTTACTGGTGACAGTGTTTTAATCCACTAAATAAACAGACTACTTAATAATTTTAAACAAAAATGTTGAGATAGTTATTTGTATGAATGCATACTTCTACTCAGATTTAGTTGTTTTTTAATTAATCATATGCAGGTGGGGACTGTGGACGTTATAATAATTCAATAAATAAATAAATAATCCAAGTTATTTTGATTTGTTTGTTTTGGTCCATTTTGTGAGGGACAACTTGCTCCACTTTCCCCTACCTTGTGTGTTTATTTAAAAATGAATAAAATATTCTGTCCAGAATCGAGGGAATAGTCAGTGAATATACTGATTAAACTATGTGGAAGGACTGTGCATCGAACCAGGGCTATACTTCATGAAAGAAACCATTGCAGAGGGACAAGTGTCGATGCTCTAAGAGTGTTGTTGCTGCATCAAGCTTCATAATGAGATATGACCTAATAATTAGATCGGTGTTCAGCAAGGTTTTGGAAACCATGCTTTCTCGCCACATTCACCAGTATCTATCAACACCAACTCCTCCCCCTCTCCCAGTGTGGCTTCTGACCCTCCTTCTCTGACGATGACCAACTCTTCCGCCTCACCAACTTCCTTTCCATCCAGTTAAATTCCCATGGCTCCGCCATCTTTGTCTCCCTCGACATCAAGAAGGCCTATAATCGGGTATGGCATTCCAGTCTCAATTTAAAATTCCAAACTTACGCTCCTTTCTCTCCCACCGCCCATCCTATGTCACTGTCAACAACTCCAACTCCCGCTTGTTCTACCCCTCCACTGGGGTGCCCCAGGGCTCTGTCCTCTCTCCCCTCCTCTACCTCATTTATTCGACTGACATGCCACAACCCCAGCCTCCCGCCCATCTCTTTCACTATGCTGATGACACCGTCTTCCTTGCCCCCTCCCTCTCCATTGCTCGTTCTGAGCACCTTCTCCATTCTCACATCTCGCAATTTTCCACTTGGCGTAACTAGTGGCTCCCCTCCGTCAATCCCACCAAATCTCAAGCAATCATTATAGGTCATACAACATGATCCTTGCATCACTGCGACCTGCACCGAACACTCCATGACCATCCCATCCCCAAAACCTCCACCCTCAAATATCTTGGCCTCACCCTGGATCGCTCCCTCTCGTCTCAATCTCCTTAAGCTTCTTTCCTATACATCTATCGTTTCTTGATGCATCCCATGCTTTGCAGTTTCCATCCTGCTTGGATTTCCGCCTCCTCCACCTGTTATACATCCATCCAAATCCTAGAACGCCATGCTCTCTGCCTCGTTTACTGCATCCAGCTCCCTTCCCCCATGCGGATACAATCTCATTCACCTTCTAAAGTTTCTAGTACATATTTGTAACCTCTACACCACCAAAAAAATAAAATCCCGTCACCCTGTTGTCACTCCCCTCCTGCTCAACCGCGGGCCTCTTCCACACCAACATCAGTATATCCCCCTCCCTTTCCACATCCTCTCCCAGGGTAAATTTCGCTACCACCCTCTCCCGGATTATACCCTCCGTCCTGATATTTACCCAACCTATCAGCCCTAATCCCTCCCCTACTCATATATTGCATGCCTTGCCCTCTCCTCGCAATCCCCCCTCTTTCCTCCCCCGCTTGAATCTCCCTTCCCCACCCTCGGAGTTCTTAGTTTTTTGGACCCCAACCCTCATCCCCCACCCTCCCCTTCCTGTCCCTCCGCACCTGCCTTCCTTCCCCTCTCCCCCCTCCTTTTTAACAGTGTCTTTAACAATGCACCGTGCTAAAGTGTTGTGTCAGTGTCAAGTTATGAGTGTGATTTTAAGACTTCAGCAACCGCCGAAGCAGAGCAATGTGTTGCTATATTTTTTATTGTCTCTCTGTTCTCGTCACCGTTAACTGTGTCTTTTAACCATCATGTTATTTGTGTTCTAAAGCCTTCATTTCAACGTTTTTAATTCGCCAATTTTATCTCCTTTTTATTGTTCAATTCGACATTCATTATCTCCTGTTTTAAAATACCATTAGAGATTGTGAAACTCATATGTACATTAGACTGTAGAGCAGGGTACGAGGCTGCTGCCAGCCTGCCCCATGGGACATTAAAATAAAATAAAGAAAGAAAATTATTAGGTTACGCTGCTCTACCGCACCTTCCAATCATTATATGTTGAGATACCTGGTGAGCAGCTGCGTGGCGAGAGTGCGGTTGGTCTTGATGGTGGGGCAGAGCGTGACGGCCGGGAAGGGCACGCTGGTGAGCGGCAGGTGCCTGGTCCAGAGCAACGTGCGCGTGGGGCTGCGCCAGAACTCCGCCAGCTGGTCGGCGCACAGCAGCGCCGCGCCGCACGCCGCCACCGCCACCAGCAGCCCCCAGCAGGTCCTGCGGCCGCGGCTCTGCTCAGTACCAGTAGCTAACAGGACGTCATATTACCACACCATACAACATATCTAACATATCACATCCGACAATTTTCTTTGACTACTGAGGACCTCAAAAGATGTCTCTTGTAGTTGACGAAACGTGAGGAGGAAACATACATCCATCAGGACTTCTTAGTAGGGAAGTTTTAACTGAAGAGTACATCTTATGCTGCCAGAAAAAAAAATATTAGTACGCTAAACCACATGAAGCACAGACATTGGCAAGGTGGGGTGGCTTGCGTGCCTCATCGAAACACGTAGCCTTACCGTAGGTGGCCTGTCCACGTGGCTCTCAAGCACCGCGTGCGCCAGTGGTGTGCTTTTACTATGATGCCATGAAGTAAACATTCTGTATTTACGTCAGAGCCCCACTCTGCGCTGTGCTGGGGGCTGTTGGGCATCACCGCGACCGCCAGCTTGCTGGCTTCCACCAAGCCTCGCCTTGGCACGAGCTGCGGTTGACCGGCCAGCCCATAGCTCTCGAGCTACGCCTAATACAGGCACCGAGTGCAAAACCAGGCTCAAAAGTTTCTGCCAACCCACCCAAGTGTGTAGTAATAACTAACACCAGAGCCGTGCAGAGCGCCACATTTACCCGCCCGAGCTCGCCTGCGTCCGGCCGCTGCGCTCTGCTGCCCGCACCGCGGGTAGTCGGGCTCCACTGCACCGCTGTACACAGCGAGCGAGCTGCGGTGCGCCGTCGAGTCCCGACACTTGCCGGGCGAGCGGGTACCCGCCGGGCCCGAGCAACAGCGCTACAGACGGCGTTGCGAGCGGCGGAATGCAGACAGTTCTGAGCAAGACGTTGTAATACTCACAGCGTAGGCTTCACGCACCTTTTATGTTACCTACATAGCAATTTATAAATAATCGATCGTTATGTCTGAAGTAAATAGCGACCAGGACAGATCGTACCAAAGTGCAAGGAATAGATGATCCGAGGAAGAAACAAAAGACGTTTCCAGGAAACTCGCGGAGAGAATCTACAAGCGTTTAAAGATATCTGGAAACAGCATTGTATGGGAGAGTTTTATGTTGACTGTAGGTAATGAAAATAAACCTGTTTGCAGCGTGTAATGGCTGCCGTAAATTATTGTCGTTCCGTGATGGCAGTACCACTACGCTGTTACGGCACCTGAATAGCTTCAAAGCTTATCTGAATACTGATTTGAACGGTTGTAGCAATATTCCAGGGTCAGCAAAATCTTTTGTGCTGGAGAAATGTGTAAGAATGTGTGCAATAGATTTGCGGCCCTTCAGCACAGTTGCGGGAGAAGGATTTCGAGACCTCGCACAGGCTTTGATGGAGAAAGGAGCACAGTACCCCACTGCAAGTGCCAAAGACGTTCTTCTTCATCCTTCAACAGTTTCTAGGAACGTAAAAAGAATAGCAGACGAATACCTAGTTCGCAAACTAATGGCTTTTCAAAGATTTCCTGTTTACCTTGGTAGAATTTTAGCTAGATAATTAGTTGGACAACCTTGAACAAAATTAAATATCACATCATCGTAGGACATATAATTTTTTGTCACATACATAAAATACGTAGATTTACTAGCAACAAGGAACGGAAGACATTTAAGGAATAGTCTTGTTCTTTATGTTAGAGCCATCACTTAGTTTAATATGAAGTGAAAGTGAAACACTGTATAAGTAAATACCGAGCAAAGTATAAAACTACCTACAAATTTGCTGGAGCCGGCTAACGCGAAGCCAACGACTTTCAACATGTTTAATATTTCCGGCGCGAGCCGATTCGGCTACCGATTTGCTTTTGCACAACAAAATTGGACGTTCTGCTTTTACCAGGTGCATTACTGCGCACGTCTAATTTTTTTTCCCTCGCAACTGATAGTACACAGACAATTCAGTCAGTGAGGAAAAATTCCAAGTGTTTTCAAGATACATGAAAGACTGTCCAGCATACAAAACTGATTACTGCGACCTTGAATGTCACCTCTCTAATAGTGGTGACTCCCTCGGGGTTTCAGCTACCCCCAGCCAAAGTAAAACGGGGAAAATATAAATTAAAATAAGACAACAACAATGGTCCACACGCCTATATCGATGAACAGTAATTAGTTTACTTCCCTTGGAGTGGTTAAGCGTAAGCTGTACTTTCTACCAGTTAATCGTTTGTAATGACCTCGATTGCAACTGAACGTTTATTTTTATTTTTGTTTATTTAATTATTTTTTCTTAGCAGCAAGGAAACATCAAGCAATTTAGCGAAATGCCCACAGAAACGCTATTCGAACACGCGATGAATACGTATACTTGCTATCGCATCACTGATGCTGCTCATTAACTCGCAATTACTCATGATTTGAGACAGCTCTATTACAGTCGCTTTAATGTGTGTTCTAAAATACATCGATCAGTAAGCTGCCCGCTATCTAACTTTTCAATACACGATTTGTAAATGAAAAGTTGAATGTTTTGTTAGAAAGCTAAGTTGCTGTAGTATCAGACGTCCAAAAATCATTTTTTTAACCCCACAGTTTCTTCAGAATCGAGTGAAAAACATTATGAAATTAAAAACTCACGCTGAATGAAAAGCAAACTTGTTATCATTTCACAAGGAAAGTAAAGCTTGTACGAATAAACTAAGTTCATAAACCGATGTGTCGTCGTTTGTAACGTTAACAGATTTTACTGTGTGAAAATCAACAGTGGTTTTCCCGCTAAGCGTGAAGCGGCTGGCAGGCGCGTGCCCCGGCTACAACTAGCAGCAGAGCGGCACGGGCGGCCGGGCGGACCGGCACTCGGCGGGTAGTTGGGGTACCCGCGCTGCCCGCCGCCGTCCGTTGCGGCTCGTGCCGGCAGGTCGGGCAGCGCGTGGCCAGGCCCGCCCGGGAGGCGCGGCTACGGGCCCGGGCGAGCAGCGCAGGCCCGCTGCACGCCTCTGATTAACACAGCTAGAGCTATTTTCCTATAAAATGAGCAGCCACTTTATCTTTTGACATTTCATTCAAATATTTAACGAAGTTAAAGAATAGAATCATGATAAACGCAGCTATCACATAATGTTTCACCTAGATAGCAATCATACGACACAGGAAACTATCTTTTAGACACAAGAAAATGTATATTCAACCTAGAAAAGTACGTATGTTTTAAAATTAAACAATTCTGATGGGAACAACACAATATATATATATATATATATATATATATATATATATATATATATATATATATATATATATATATATGTAGTATAACATTCACGTTTTGTGCACTTATAAAGTGTTCTCATGTCTCTGAAACAATAAGTGCTACGAAACAGAAATACCTTCTGCTGACGCCGTTCATTTACACGATTGTTCTGTTATTCATAGTGAAGTGTTTCGTAGTGGGTTCATAGGATCGACTGTTCCACGCTTATATGAAGATTGAGAAAAACAAGTGCCAACAATGATATATGCGAGTTCTAATTACCATTATATTATACACACACATACCCATACCCGAGGGAGGGCTCGAAACTCCTCCTATGCGAGCAGCAGTTGGATCCATGAAATGGCACCTTAGACCGCGCGGGTACTCTGCGGGGCCTTCTTACAATTGTAACATACTTTGTACGGTAAAGAGTACAAAAGCTCTTCGCATTTGTTGGTGGTTGAAATCTCATGAAAGATATGTGCTACACTGAAAACTGAGAGCTTGAATACACTTCGGGAGTACTGGCGAATGATGGACCATGCTTTCCCGCTTAAAACGACCAGCACATGGCCATAGGCAACAAGGACGCCACGCGCTTAACTCGTCACACATTGTTTGCGAATTTGTAGCTGCACACGCGGGATGCGGCGTAGAAATGAGCTGTAACAGGCAGTGTAATGGGGCAGCGACTGCCAAACCACGTGCCGGATACGCGCTCGCTGCAGCGCCCATGGCGAGTGCGCGGTGCAGGCAACCGCGTGGAGCGGCCACGCGCTAGCCAACTTCCGCTGCGAGTGGCACTCACGCGCTTCCGCCACGCGGATGCAGGGCTCTAGTGGGAACACAATGGGGAATTTGTGAAGAGGCCAGAGAAATGCGTGTTTCCTAAAAAGGCGTAGCAGCCTTTTCACCAGTTACAGAGAAAGAGTCTGGATGATTGACTGATGTGGCCTTGCAAAATCAGCAAACGTGGCTTTGCCATGCGGCTTCTTCGAACGGCTGAAAGCAGAGGCAAAATACAGTCGTTACTTTTCGTAGGACATGCCACTCCACTGTATGAATAATATAGGGTTTCGTGGTACAACTGCGACCATTTCAGACAAATGTTATTGTAACTAAATGTATCGAAAAAGAAATAATTTCAACTATGATACTTGTTCTTGGATGTTTAATAAATATGTAACACAAATATTAGGCAATTACAAATGTTGGTATAAGCAAAAAATAATAACAATAAATAAATAAATAAAACAGTTACAGAATTGAGAAAAATCAATCGAAAATGTATCACA
Source organism: Locusta migratoria (assembly GCA_026315105.1). NCBI lineage: Eukaryota > Metazoa > Arthropoda > Insecta > Orthoptera > Acrididae > Locusta > Locusta migratoria. The sequence continues at coordinate 203,441,310 of CM048747.1, read as the reverse complement.
CTAGGTACAATTGTGTGTGGTACAATTTTAACACACTGTCATCTTTCTACGTAAAATGTACTTTTTCCCTCGGGTACCAACGTATACTTCGTGGTACCAAACATTGTATTTTTGGCAGCGAATCCAGTCATCCTTAGGTACTGTTTCTATAAGGCGCGTTAGACTGCTTCACTTACCTCATAACAGGAATAATTTATATCTTCGTAGCATAAAGTGATGTATTCTTGGAAAAAACAGGATGAGCTGTAGAAACAACGCCACACACAGGCAAGTGCTACCAACACTACGAGACTGATAAATAGCGAGAAATCTTATATTGACCGGAATTGTATCTATATCGAATTTGTACCACCTAACCCTATGATACTGGCGTCTCCCCGGGTAAAATCTTTCGCTGGTAAAATAGTCCCAACCGCCCGCCCCCATTCGGATTTCCGGTCGGGGAGTTCTAAAGAGGATGTCGTTATCAAGGAAAACAAAATAGGTAATCTACTGATCGGAACGTGTGTAGATCACATAACAAACGAAGACGTTTTGAAGAGAATAGGAAAGAAACGAAATTCCTGGCATATCTTGACTAACGTAAGAGAAGGAATAGATTGGTGCGTCACGGTCTGAGACATGAAAGCATCGTCAATTTAGCACTGGAATCAAGTGTGTGGGGAAGACCGAAAGACGAATATGGTACGCAAGTTCAAAAGGATAATTATAAACACAAATAAAAAAACCACACTTAATAATTCCTTCGTTACGTACAACTAGATACTATAATACTTAGCTTTGATCTCATCGAAGCTTTGGCGGTATCTGCTTTCGTGCAATATTTTACTGGAGAGGTATTTGTAAGAAAAAATAATTACTTCAAACAATTCTTCGTATAATTTCCATTTTGAGCCATTTATTCCAGAATATCGACAACATAGCTCCAAAGATCTTTCACAACTGTGAAGACTTCTCGAATGTTCCAAAGAACAAACTGTTACAGATCTGACGTCCAAACAATGACTAAAACACCAACTCCTTTGGCGCTACAACGTACATGTATATATATGCTCGCAAAAAGAGTACAGTAGGAGACATTTTTGAACAATACATGAAATGTTAGTTACAATAAAAAATTAGCAATGTTAGGTAAATTAAATCAATAAATGTTTGTTATAAACAGTCCTTTACTTATGTTAATTACATCTCTTTTAAGTGTCGTCAATCATAACAATAATAGCTATCCAACAATACCCATTACAAGAACTAATTAAACTCGTTACAGAGATACTGAAAATTGTTACTTTTACAAAAAATGTTCAAATGTTTGTATAGCTTATGGGACTTAACTACGGGGTCATCAGTCCCTAAACTTACAAACTACTTATGAACTAGCTTATACTAAGGACGGCACAAATATCCATGCCCGAAGGGGGATTCGAACCCCCGACCGTAGTGGCCGTGCAGACCGTGACTGGAGCTCCTCAGTCCCCTCGGCCACCGCGGCTGGCGTTACTTTTACACAGTGGCTTGTGCAGGGCAGAGTTGCGTGGAGACCTGCATGAACCCAGTCTTTGTAGACCACAACGAAAACAACAACAACAACGAAGACGGCGACGAGGACGGCAGATGCCACGTACGGTACGATCTACGTGCTGATAACGGTTTCAGTGTCGTGTGCCGACAGATGTCGTAGCGACATTGCCGTGCCTTAGTGACATAGTGCAATGTAGCTGCTATCTATGATGAACATTTTTACGCCCGTAGACGAAGTTCTGAACGTTCACGCAACACAGACCAGAATAGTCCGCCAGAATAGTCGAACTGCAAGGACAGTAGTGGCAGATCGTATGGCTACCACACCACAGATAAGAGGGTTTGAGAGCCTAAGAGTGTCAACAGGAACTGTTGCTAACCGTTTTTTAGCAGTGGGTCTATGGGGACGTACACTTGACAGAAAAAAAAGTGGATCACTGCTGAATGCAACCCAACTAACGTAGCTGTGTTGCCGGTACTCCACATTCAAAACCCCTGTAGAGTACAGTCGTTCTACTATTCACAATGGGTACCAAAGAAGCAGTAGAGAACATTGCTCCTTAAGGCAGTCGGTCTACGTGTAATTCAATACCGCCACACAAAAAACATTAGAATACAAGTTATTAGAGTCGAGAAAGCAACGTAAATTCAATTTAATTACAATAAGTGTACCTTATCAAACTCAGTCAATGACACAATGAGTTTTTGTTCGTGCTCTGAATTTGAACGCACTGTTGACCAAAAAAAGCTTAGGCATGAAGAGACATAAGACATTGACGTTTTCATTGGTATCGCTTTACAAGGCCCATGTCCGAACCCGGTTAACTTTAGCATTGCACCAGGAATGGCATGAAGTTCAAATTGTTTCTGAGAGGTAACCACTAAAGGTATATAATACAGTGCAACTCACAGGTGTCAAACGTCATAAAATTGTGGAATATAAAGCAGTACCTATATGAATCGTTAACGAAGCACGATCACACGTCAGATATTAAATAAATTCACAGATAGCGCTATATTTGAACTTGAAATGACGATACAATTGACTTCTTTCCCGGCAGGGACCCAACCCCGGCTCTATTCGCTATTTATTATATATACGCAAAGAGATGAAATAGTTACTGTTCTCACCATTAGCGGGATGTGCATATGTTCGGCTAGAATTAGCGCAAGCCGCGGCGGATTAGCCGTGCGCACTGGAGCGCCGTGCTGCGGTGCGCGGCGCGACTGTTCGCCGTTGGGGGTTCGAGTCCCCCCTACGGGAATGGGTGCTTGTGTTGTCCTTAGGTTAGTTTATCTTAGTTTAAGTAGTTTGTAAGCTACGGACTAATAACGAAACAGTTGAGTCCGATAGATTTACAAACATTTACAAACATTTTGAAGTAGCGCAATAAATAACGTTGTGCTGCCTGGGACTCCAACCCCGCGCCTATCGTCAGCGTTGACCTCAGATGACTAGGTAACAACTCTCACAATCTCGTTTACTAGTAATTAGAATCGCGCCGTTCGTAGAGACCTGGAGGGGTTTGGCATTTTGAAGAAACAACGAAAACTTATGCAACTTTGTTCTAGTCAGTTGCGAATGGACATGTTTAATGTGATTTGAAAGACGCCACAGTCCTAAATTCCTTTCTTGCCGTTATTAGAGGTGGAGAGGGGGATGTTTGCGATTGTTAAAAACTGTTATCCCGGCAGGAATCAAACCATATCTTAGCCATTACAAGATGGCAGTGCAAGATGGAGTGAAGAACACATGGTACTAGAAGTAAAATAGTTCGGCGGTATCTGTCTACGTAACAGAAATTTCTTGGCCTCGCGGTCTGATGCGTCTTGTCGCGGAGTTGCGGTCGCTCCAGCCAAAGGTTCGACTCCTTCCTCGGGCATGCGTAGTTGTGTGTGTGTGTGTGTGTGTGTGTGTGTGTGTGTGTGTGTGTGCGCGTGTATTCCTTAGCGTAAATTAATTAAAGTAGCATTTAAGGCTAGGTAGGGACTAATGACCTCAGGTGATTTGTCCATTAGGACCATAACAAAAAAAGTTATATACAGTATGTAGAATTATGTAGCATTGCGTATGATAATATGCTACGTTTTAGCATGCTCTGTGGTGATTTTGTATGAAATGTTGCCTGTATGTTTATTTAACTATAGTCTCGTTTCGCTCAAGTTTGTATGAAAAATGTGTGTGAAATCTTATTGGATTTAACTGCTAACGTCATCAGTCTGCACACTACTTAACATAAGGACAACAAGGGCAATAAGGAAGCGATTCACGCTGCAGCTGTTCGCTTCCTTCATGAAAATGTCGACGCTCTTTAAAGATTAAGAGGCAGTAGCTCTCAGTTACAAATTGGAGCGAGAGTAACATTTTACCCACTCTCTGATAGAGCTACAAATTGCTATATCGAACTGAGAAATATTTGTGACGGATTATGCTGCTGTCTAGTAAGCGCCTCAGAAAAGCATAGCCAATTTTAAAATGATATTGAAGTTATATCTTCATGATGCAAATTCAACCATTGACCCTAAACATAAATATGCGTATAGTTCACCACATGCTTACCAGAAAATTTTCGTCAGTCCTTGAGAAATCGATAAACAAAACAAATTTAAGGATTATACACATACCAAAATTTCTGGTGGGTACAATTGAGCCGGCCGCGGTGGCAGAGGGGACTGAGGCGCTCCAGTCACGGTCTGCACGGCCACTATGGTCGGGGGTTCTAATCCCCCTCTCGGGCATGGATATTTGTGTCGTCCTTAGTATTAGTTAGTTCATAAGTAGTTTGTAAGTTTAGGGACTGATGACCCCGTAGTTAAGTCCCATAAGCTATACAAACATTTGAACATATTCTGGTACAATTGAAAACAACGTTAAATACGAAATATACATGTTTTGGTGAATATAAAACAAGCGCCTATTATTGACACAACCATTAGAAGATTTAAACATCTCCCTAGGAGGCTATAAACCCTGCAATTGCTCCACCTCTTCCGCAGTATTGCTGAGCAATGTGCGATTTTATTACCTGACGGTACAGAGGGAGGACACTGAAAAAGTTGGAAAAAGATATCAGATTGTGCGATATAGTGAATTAGCGGAAAGAAGGTCTCCGATGTTTTCCTTTTTTTTTTTTACTTCTTAGCTTGGGGAGGGGGCGGAGACGGCAGGGGGATGAGGTGGGGCAGCAAAATATTAAAACAAAAGAGTTTTCAGTGTAGCACATATATTTCATGAGATTTCAACCACCAACAAATGCAAAGAGCTTTTGTACTCTTTACCGTACAAAGTAGGATACAATTGTAAGAAGGCCCTGCAGAGTACCCGCGCGGTCTAAGGTGCTATTTCATGGATCGGACAGCTGCTCGCGTAGGAGGTTCGAGTCCTCCCTCGGGCATGGGTATGTGTGTGTTGTCCTTAGAATAAGTTAGTTTAAGTAGTGTGTAAGTTTAGGGGCTGTTGAACTTAGCACACCACACACATTCGAACATTTGATTTGAATTTTAAGGATAATATAATGGTAATTAGAACTCGCATATATCCTTGTTGGCACTTGTTTTTCTCAATCTTCGTATAAGAGTGGAACAGTCGAGAGACTAAAGCGATCCTATGAACCCACTACGAAACACTTCACTATGAATAACAGAACAATCGTTTAAATGAAGGGCGTCAGCAGAAGGTATTTCTGTTTCGTAGCACTTATTGTTTCAGATACAATGAGAACACTTTATAAGTGCACAAAACGTGAATGATATACTACATATATATATTTGTGTTGTTCCCATCAGAATTGTTTAATTTTAAAACATACATAGTTTTCTTGGTTGAATATATATTTTCTTGTGTCTAAATCTAATGCAGAGCGCTGGAAAGATAGTTTCCTGTGTCGTATGATTGCTATCTAGGTGAAACATTATGTGATAGCTGCGTTTATCATGATTCTATTCTTTAACTTCGATAAATATTGGATTGAAATGTCGAAAGATAAAGTGACTGCTCATTTTATAGGAAAATAGCTCTAGCTGTGGTAGTTAATACTACACACTTGGGTAGGTTGGCAGAAACGTTTGTGCCTGGTTTTGCGGTCTGTGCCTGTATTAGCCGTGGCTCGAGAGCTATGGGCTGGCCGCTCAACCACAGCTCGTGCCAAGGCGAGGCTTGGTGGAAGCCAGCGAGCTGGCGGTCGCGGTGATGCCCAACAGCCCCCAGCACAGCGCAGAGTGGGGCTCTGACGTAAATACAGAATGTTTACTTCATGTCATCATAGTAAAAGCAGATAGCCGAAATACAAATCAGGCCGTCTCACTGCGAGCAATCAACTCTTACTGAAGAGAAGCTGGTTCGACGGCGTTATAGATTCTACGCTGAGATGTATTATGAAAGAAACAAATAATGAGGGATTCTGAATAAATTATTAGTACTTTAAAGTTTTTCTTTGGTTTTTTTTTTATCTCCTAAGTGAGACTATAGAAGAAATAAAATATGAGTTTCTTTTTCCTTTGAGCTGCCTTTAAATGATTTTTTTTTAAATATACAGTTCCTTTATTATCCTATTTTATTATAAATTTTTATACCTAGAGACAGTTTTCCGCATCAGTATGTCAAAGAAATTAAGTGAAAGGAAAAGCATTGAATTAAAGAAAGTATGGAGGTCTGAGTTCGATTCCCGCCCGTGGCACAAATATTAATTCAATGCTTCTCATTTCACTCAAAATCCTATTTTTATTCATTTATACCTAGACTCCATGCATACAGAGTAATCAGTTTAGATGGACACTGTTAAATTAATTTTTGCTATTTCAAATACGTCTCTCTTCTCCCCTCCATCCATTAATACACCCTCCGTCCTTTACAAAATATGCAAACGATTTGTCTTGTATTTATTCGTTATTAATTTTTCCTCCTTTCTCTCCTTCTCTCTGTCACCTCTCTTACATTAGAACCACTGTTGCCCTTTTGGTCTATTGCCCCAAAAAGCTGTAAAAAAGTGTGGTTGCCGTTAAAACAATGCTGTCTCTTTTAATGTCTGCTTTCTTTACTGTCCATGGGTCCTCTCTATGAAGCAGTGTTCTTTTATAACTCCGATAATCCATCCTTCGTTCTGTAAAACATTCCTTACTTTTCTCTCGGCCCTAAAACAAACTGTGATATATCAGTAAGGACTACTTTGCAAGCATTTCACTCTTTTATTTTCCAGTTCTATACTCCTGTTCATTCCCAGATCCCGCCCTCCCTCCTGCTACCCCTCCCTTGAAATATTTATCTGCATCTCCGTGCTTCTTTTCACAATTTTGTGCTTGGCAGATTTTTTTAATCACTTTCATTAATTGTACGTCGTTGACTCTCGAAAAGCACGTGGATATAATGGACAACCTTACCATGAAAGCAGTATTGTCGCCATTAAAATGGACATCTATTCCAACAAATACCAGTATCCAAGCTTTCAAATGGCAGAGACTGAAGTTCTCCCCATCCTTCCCAGTTGGATATTATGCTTCCCATGTAATCGCATTTTCGATGCGACATTGTATCAGAATCCACATTGCTGTTTTGTAACCTCAGTATGACTACTGAAGGCAACCATACCGTGAAGAATAATTGGTCGACACATTTGCCAGTTATCGGATACCTTGTCACTGACCATACTAGTAAATCACAGAAACCTCCTTCATCGAAGTCTGTTTGTGTTCCTGAAAGTGATGAATAAATGTCAAAACGAAGTTACTTTCCTAATTTCAAATACTAAAACGTAGTATAATATCATGCAAAATCCGCGATAAGGCGCCTCACACTACGTGGCCATCCCGTGTGGCCAAGAATGTCTTACCTAGCCAGACACCTCTGAGCTCTTTAACTGGTCGTACTGTCTAATGAGTACTCCATTATGACAAAAAATTATGCCAACGTATCTGTAATTCGCTGGAGGCCGGGATGAGGTTAACTTGTAATAGCTAAGGTATGGGTCCGATTCCCACTGCGGGTAACAGTTTTTAACGGCCACAAAAATACCATCTACACCTCCAGTAACTCCAATAAAGAACGCAGGACTCTGCCTTGTTTCAAATCAAAATTGCACATGTCCATGCGCTACTAAATTAAACAAAGTTTTCGCAAAATACCAAACCCCTTCCACGTCTCTAGAGACTAACGGTGTGATCCTAACTACTGGTGAACGACAATGTGATAGTTGACGCCTCATGGTGTCAGGTCAAGAGTGACGGTATGTGCAGGGTTAGAGTGCCCGGAAGAAACAAATATATCAGCAGTATTACTTCCTGTTGTACAATAGCAAATGGTGCTGGGTTCGAGTCCCTGCCGGGAATAATTAATTGTATCGTCGTTTCAGGTACCAGTATAACGCTATTTGTGAACATATTTGATATGTGACATCTGATTGTGCTTAGTTAACAAATCATCAATACACTGTATTCTATTCCACAACTTTATGATGTATAACATCTGTGAATTGCACTATATTACGTATCTTCAGCGGTTACCTCTCAGCAACAATAGGAGCTTCATGCAACTCCTGGTGCAGTGCTAAGATAATCATTTATTTCTGGGTTCATACATCGGTCTAAGAAACTAATGAAAACGTCAGTGTTTTACGTCTATTTATGCCTAGAGATCACGCGCACTTAAACGTGGACCCTGTGCGGAGAATGTTGGGAGCTGAAGCTTGCATTCAGCTCATAACGGATTGGCTGTTAGAACAAGCCCCGCCTCTTTCCCCCAGTGCCGGCAGCTTACGGCGTATAGATTACAGGTTTTAAAAGAAACAACATGTAAGGGGTTAAAGCGTTACAGATGGAACACGAAATTAAGTATCACTTTAATGTTTGAGTAATAGAAAAGTGGAACGCATATCTACGAAATGTTAATATTTGAAAGGGACTTATTAAGCGGATGTAACAACGCTCTCTGCCTCTTTTTATTGTTGTAACAGAATAAAAATCAGAATTAACATTATTCACACCACTTTCAAGGACAGCCTTATTTCTTATAAAAGTAGTCGTCGGGGTATGTGAACATATTTTATCAAATAACAAAGTGGAAGACAATAATCAATACGAAGCACAAATCAACAATACATTGACGAGGTCTATGGTGTACAATACTGTTACGAGGTAAGGTTGGTAGAGAGCATAAACATTCCGTTGACACACGAGCTCAGCCGACTCCCGCCGATCAGAGAGGGACCACGAAAAAGTGCGTGATCTGTAATCGCATCTCGATCAGGCATACAACTGTTTTTTGCTTAACAGTGCGTTCAGATTCAGATCATGAACAAAAACAAGTGTGATAACTTATCTGACTTTTCCCTTATTGCAACTAAATTTAATTTACAAGTGTTACTGTCTCATCTCTAATGACGTTTATTCTAATATTTGTTGTACGAAAGTATTGGTTTGTACCTTGCCTGAATGCCATAAGGAGAAATAGGAGGCGGCCGCGGTGGCCGAGGGGATTGAGGCGCTCCAGTCACGGTCTGCACGGCCACTACGGTCGGGGGTTCGAATCCCCCCTCGGGCATGGATAATTGTGCCGTCCTTAGTATAAGGTAGATGATAAGTAGTTTGTAAGTTTAGGGACTGATGACCCCGTAGTCAAGTCCCATAAGCTTAACAAACATTTGAACATTTTTTGAGAAATGGGAGACTTACTTAGTACTTATTGTGGGTAGGGAATAACTGTACTGTGCAATGATTTGACGACCTGCGAAGCAGCTGTGCAATGGTGGTTGCATAGCGTCAGGTGCGGACTCCACTTAGGAATTCAGGGGTGATCCACTTTTTTGCTGTCAAGTGTACGTCTCTAGCCCGTCTTCCACGCACACTACACCAACGACGTGATCTAAGCGACTCGTGCCGTCAGAGGCTCACTTGAGAGATGGAATGGCGCCATGGTCTTCAGCGATGAATGCATGTTTTGCCTGCATGTAAATGATGGTCGTTTGTGCGTATGACGTAGACCTGGCGACCTGTCTCGTAGAGTTCATTCGAGGAAGTCACACGGGACCCTCCCCAGAACTTGTGATCTGGGGTCCGATAAACTACAACTTTATCTTTTTTCTGTGGAGGAAACGCTGACCAGCGCTCGACACGTTCAGAATGCTGTAAGAGCCGTTCTTTTGCCATTCTTGCAACAGAAGGAGGACATATTGTTTAAATAGGACAATGGTCTCTCATATGCTGCGCATGAAACTCAACTGGCTCTGCAGAACGTGCAGCGCTTTCTTGGTTACCACAGACTTTTCTTCAACCGAGCAGATGAGGAATATGATGGAAAGACAACTCAGACATTCAATTCGTCAGATCACGACTCTTGCGGAAATACTTTAACAGATGTAGCAAGAGGAATAATGTAATCCAGGTATAACAGTCACCCTCCCAGCGTATAATAGACAACTTGATACGACCCAATACCACGATCGCCGCGCAGGAATAGCCGAGCGGTCTGGAGCACCATGTTGCAGATTGCGTGGCCTCCCGCGTCGGAGATTCGAATCCTCCCTGGGTCATGGATGTTTGTGTTGTCTTTAATATAAGTTAGTTCATAAGTAGTTTGTACTTTAGCGACTAATGACCCCGCAGTTGCTTTACAAACGTTTTAACATTTTGAATTCTACGATCTCCAATACTGAAGTTGTTGATAACACTAAAAGGACTATTCAGGTTTACGATGCCAGTACTGGAGGAACTTTAGTACTTGGTTTAAACAGAAAAGTCGTCAAACTATGTGATGTGAATCAGTGGCAATATTTATGGAGTAATCTGTAAAGTTAATTCAATGACAGTTAAGTTGTTGTTGTTGTTGTGGTCTTCAGTCCGCAGACTGGTTTGATGCAGCTCTCCAAGCTATCCTGTCCTGGGCAAGTCTCTTCATAACAGAATATGAAAGATTAGCTTCCCACTTTATTATTTTCGCGTTTATTTGGCTATAAGGAGCAGAGCGAGAACAGAAATATTATAGAGAAACTAACTGGTAATTGGACTTACGGAAAATACTTAACCTTTCAATGACGTGCGCCCCTGGTTCAACGATGTAGCGGACCCCATGCAGTGAAGATACGTTCAAATATTCTGTCAACACATCCAAGGCCGCTTCATACCTTGAAGATTCCCCTAAAAGCAAAAGTATGAAAAATACATTTTAAATATACAGAATACAGCACTGAACATGTTACATGATGTAGTTGTTACATATCGGTAAATATGAAGAGGTTATCGTTACAACGCAGTAGCGATTATACTAATGCCACAGTGTAACAAATACATTCACGACACTCCCGCAGAACTCTGTTATACGCTGCGACAGCAGCGCTCCAAGCGGCCGGCAACCTACATTTCTGAATGCGATATTGGATGAGTGTGAATAGTATCGTTTATATTGAATTTAACACACTTTTTATATTAGAGAACGTATGTGGTGCCATAAAATTAAAAATAAAAAGTAGCTGGAAACACCAGAAGACCTGCCCTTTGTCAGAAAGACGTTGTTTTTCTACTCAGGAACGTTTCTTCACTACGACTCCATTAAAATAGGTGAGAGTGGAACATAGGAAACGAATATAGACTGTAATAACTATAATATATAACATACCAAATCAGCCACCACAGTTTTAGGTGAACTAAAAACGCCACAGGCATGGCAAGAAAACGGAAAAAGCAATCAAACTGTTTTCAAAACTCCAATTCCACAATTGTTGTTACTGCTGAACCCCAAACGGCAAGAATCTACAAAACATTTTTTTCTTAAGCTAAAGTGATCACACTCAAAAGAATATGTGCGTATAAGAAAGACGAATGAAGCTTAAAATTTCCGAATCATTAGACTCCGCACCAAATTGATAGGAGTAAAAAAACCCTTTGTCATAGTAAGAACAGAGCATAATAGGAATTTATGTTTCTCTTATGTTTATATTCTACTTACATTCAGCGGTATAAGCTGCAAATACACACATATTCGTAAGTATTGATTAATGATGAAATTCTTCATTATACCACTGAATCAGTTATATTCGCCTGTTTTTACATTAATTTCCGTATTATGTATATCTCTTGATATTTTACTAATGCATGTAAAAATTATACTAACTGTTTCGTTAATTATGTACTCAAATACTTATAATCAAACATCACTCCTTCGGCGGCTTGTCAACAACTAGGAGCGCTAGTGTCGTTACAATTGTCAGTTGGTAAAAGTGATCTCTATATACCATGGATGTATAACTCTGGCGTCTAAGCATTGAACTGTAGCGTGCCTTTACATTCATATGTTGTAGCGTTACCATAGGGGTAGGAGGGAAAAGGTATACATAAGAGCGGAAGAAGAATTAATGTCTTCTTACAATATTTATTTTCACAATTGATGTAACGAATGTACATTTTTTTACTTTCTGTATATTCATGTATAGATTAATTAATTCACGATAAAAAAGCAAATGGTAATGTATTTTCTTCAAAGAGGTCCAATTATAAATTCAACAGTGTAAGAATTACTTTCAGACGTTAATGAATAGAACAAGCGAAGGGTATATAGAGACTGTCTATATATATATATATATATATATATATATATATATATATATATATATATATATATATATATATATATATATATATATATATATTGTGAAGTAGTCAGTATCAGTATGATGTTCGTAGCCGTTCGAGAATGTTATAAATGCAAATGTACAAAATGTAAAGTTTTTCGTTCTTCAAAATATAAGTGGAGTTTAATTGGAATTGTACTGTTTTATTCATAATTGAAGAGGAGATATGGCCTAAAACTTGGACTTACCGCACATCGCACTTCCGTTTCCGCAACAATTCCGGTGCACGTGTTAGGTGATTCAGCCTGTGTACGCCACAATTCTACCCAAAATGAAAGAAAGGAATATTAGGTTTTAACGTCCTGTAGACGTTCATTAGAGATGAAGCACATGCTTGGGATGGTTTGGAAGGAAATTGGCATTTCCCTCTGAAAGGCACCATCCTGGAATTTACCTAGAGTGATTTAGGAAAATAGTGGAAAACCCAAGTTTGAACCGCCGTCCTCCAGAATGCGAGTCCAGTGTGTTACCAGTGCAGTGTACAAAATGGAATTTCTGCGAAGTGTCTGATCTCATTCAGGGCGGCCCCTACCGCCACGGTCAGAAAACACGGTACGTCACTCATTTGTGACTTAGTGCAACGTTTAGCCTTTACATTTCCGGGAATATAAATTATTACAACCTGTCTTGAGAGTTTTCCAGTGCATTCAAGATTCATTGTTGAAACAGTACATTTGGAGTACATATACTACAGATCAATACCTCAAGCTGTACTGAGGTACAGGCTAAAACACTCAGGCTAGCACGTTCTGTAGCCTCCAAGGGAGGCAATACAAGCATCCATTCAATCATACAGTTGGCGAATACTGTCTTGGGATATATTATTTCACGCGTGAAGACCTGCTGTGCTGATACCAGACACTGAAGTACGTAGTACTATTCTCCTCTAGCGCCGTTCTATCTATGGTTGTTGTACATACTAGGTGTTGACACATTAATTTTTTAATAATTTAATTATCATATTTGATGTACTGCGGGTTTTGTTCGTTTGTTTCTTTCTTTCATGTGATCGAGAACGCTGAGTCAACGACGACGACTGGCAGCAGCAGGCTATAGCAACAAAAAAAAAAAAAAAGTTCAAATGTTTGTAGAACTTATGGGACTTAACTACGGGGTCATCAGTCCCTAAGTTTACAAACTACTTATGAACTACCTAAGACTAAGGACAGCACAAATACCCATGCCCGAGGGGGATTCGAACCCCCGACCGTAGTGGCCGTGCAGACCGTGACTGGAGCTCCTCAGTCCCCTCGGCCACCGCGGCCGGCAGGCTACAGCAGTGAAGGAGTCTGGCCACTACACGATTCCACCCGACAGCCATGCCTCGCCAGAGGGATACGTCGTTGAGCCAGCGGACTCTAAATAATACATCTCTGGTGATATTGATGTTGTTAGTGTTGCGAAATCTGTATGTTCATTACGATTTGTAAATTATACTACAAATAAACAAATCTTTGAAAGAGACTGGTGTGATGTGGGTTTCTGGCGAAGTATGTATAAATAAAAAGAAACGAAAAATAGATACCAGTGAAATGAATGGAAGTAATAGTGTTAAAAAAATTGATTTATTCCACTAGTGTAAATGTTTCAGTCTTCAATATTACGTGGTTATAAATTAATAAAATTCAGCAACCAGTTGCTTGTAATTATTTATTATAGACGACCGGTTTAGGACGCTTGAGTGCCCTTCTTCTGGTCTATTTTAGTATTGTTGCTTAGTGAATGTAGCTACATGCTATTAGGAGAATCAACACTGAGTGCAGAGATTATGTAATGAATAACAAACAGCTGCTAACAAAGGTGGTTATTTAATTGTTTTGTGTATGATTAAGACTGTATTTACGGGTGTTAGGTTAATGTGTCACAAGTATAAGTAGTGAAAAATGTCAGTATTTGTAGTGGTTACATTACGTTAACCAAAGATTGAGGGATTGACAGTTTGTTTATATCAGAAGCTATATCGGGATTTCCTTGGTTACGGAAGCGAACAGCGAGTGTTATCGTAATAGAAAGTAATACAGATTGATCATCAAAATTGAAATTAATGCCTGTATGTCCATTATTATTATGGACCTGCAAAGAAAAAAAGGCATACTTCGGAACATAGATGACTAAAATATTACTAGTCTCTATAAACTGTTGAGGTCGTTCTGGAAGAGTTGTAGGTTGACGAATCGCTGGTGTCAGTTGTCCCATCGTATCCAATACGTGCTCGACTGGAGACAAGTCCGGAGGAGGTGCTGAAAAGAGAATTTTGCTGCACATCTTGCAGAGCACGTTGAGTATCACGCATACTGAGTTGGGCGTGCGTTGTCCTGCTGGAACAACACATCTCCTTACTATTGCACGAATGGCAAAAGAACGGGCCTTACAACAGGCTGCTCTTACCGAGCACTGGTCAGAGTTCCATCCACAAACACCAAAGGTGAACGAGAGTTGTAGCTTAATCGCGTGGCTTGAGGTGAAGACGTGCTAGAGATGTGTGTGCCCGTAATACCGCTCCCAATAACTAGTTGTCGACAGCTCGCGTTCACACTTGTGGGCTCACAAAGCCTCTCATCTGTACTGTGGCAACTGCCACTACTGCCCTTAGAATACGACGATCTTGGCGGACGTCTGAGCTACGAGCACGTCCAGTATGTCGTCTACGGGTGTGAGGATGTTCACGTGAACATCGCAACCGACATTGTTTCACAACTGACACCGCACCTCCAACTCGTCTGGGAATTCTCAGATAGGACCATCCCGTCTCTCCGACAGAAACAATTAAACCCCTTCAAACTCGTTCAATTCACTGTACGGAGCACAGTGCTTCTCCGTGGCACTGACTGTGTTTGTTCAGATATTGATATCATACTACGGCTGTAATTTTTCTCTATTAAATATACACATAGACGGCGCTCTGGCAGTTAAGTCACTATGTTCTTAGTGCTGTGGTGGTATAGCCGTGCGCACTGAGGCGCCCTGCTACGGTGCGCGCGGCCATTCCACGTCGGAGGTTCGAGTCTTCCCTCGGGCATGGGTTTTTGTGTATTCTTAGTATAAGTTAGAGAAATCGGGTGATATACGGGAGAAGAACCAAGAGGGAAGATCTGAGGAACTAGAACGAATTGCTAAAATTAGATTTGGTGCAATACAGGGATACAGTCATTATCCTCTACTATTCAATATATGCGCGTGGCCATTACACTTGCTACAACACGTAAATGACGTGCAACAGACGCGAAATTTAACCGACAGGAAGAAGATGCTGTGATATGCAAATGATTATCTTTTCAACGTATTAACACAAGGTTGGCGCCGGTGGCGACACCTACAACGTGCTGACAAGAGGAAAGTTTCCAACCGATTTCTCATACACAAACAGCAGTTGACCGGCGTTGCCTCGTGAGACGTTGTTGTGATCCCTCGTGTATGGAGGAGAAATGTGTAACATCACGTTTCCGACTTGAATAAAGGTCGGCTTGTAGCCTATCGTGATTGCCGTTTATTGTATCGCGACATTGCTGTTCACTTTGGTCGCCATCCAATGACTTTTAGTAGAATATGGAATCTGTGGGTTCAGAAAGGCAATACGGAACGCCGTGCCGGATTCCAACGGCCTCGTAATCACTAGCAGTCGAGATGACAGGCATCTTACCCGTATGGCTGTAACGGATCGAACAGCCACGTCTCGATCCCTGAGTCAACAAATGGGGACGTTTGAAAGAAAACAGCCATCTGCACGAACAGTTCGACGACGTTTGCAGCAGCATGGACTATCAGCTCGGAGACCATGGCTGCGGTTACCCTTGCCGCTGCATCACAGACAGGAACGCCTGCGATGGTGTACGCAACGACGAACCTGGGTGCATGAATGGCAAAACGTCATTTTTTCGCATGAATCCAGGTTCTGTTTACAACATCATGATGGTCACATCCGTGTTTGGCGACATCGCAGTGAACGCACATTGGAAGCGTGTATTTGTCATCGCCATACTGGTGTATCACCAGGCGTGATGGTATGGGGTGCCATTGATTACACGTCTCGGTCACCTCTTGTTAGCATCGACGGCACTTTGAACAATGGCCGTTACATTTCAGATTTGTTACGACCCGTGGGTATACCCTTCATTCGATCCTTGCGAAACCCTACATTTCAGCAGGATAATGCACGACCGCATGTTGCAGGTCCTGTAAGGGCCTTTCTGGACACGAAAAAATGTTCTACTGCTGCCCTGGTCAGCACATTCTCCAGATCTCTCACCAACTGTAAACGTCTGGTCAATGGTGGGCGAGCAACTGGCTCGTCACATTACGCCAGTCACTACTCTTGATGAACTGTGGTATAGTGTTGAAGCTGCAAGGGCATCTGTACCTGTACACGCAAACACTCTATCCAAGCTCTGCTTCACTCAGTCAGTGCCCAGGCGTATCAAAACCGTTATTACGGCCAGAGGTGGTTGTTCTGGTTACTGATTTCTCAGGATCTATGCACACAAATTTTGTGAAAATGTAATCACTTGTCAGTTCTAGTATAATATATTTGTTCAGTGAATACCCGTTTATTATCTGCATTTCTTCTTGGTGTAGCAATTTTAATGGCCAGTAGTGTATGTTGTGAAAATTAAATTCTGCTTTTGGTAGATAGTATTAATGCAGTTCTTTGAAATAGTCATGAAGCATCATGTCGTACACAGTGCTATTACATCTGACCGAGGGTACTGAGGCGGTCCTGTCACGGTCTGCACGGCCACTACGGTCGGGGGTTCGAATCCCCCCTCGGGCATGGATATTTGTGCCGTCCTTAGTGTTAGCTAGTTCTTAAGTAGTTTGTAAGTTTAGGGACTGATGACCCCGTAGTTAAGTCCCATAAGCTGTACAAACATTTGAACTTTTTTTGCTATTACATCAAATCTTCCATATTTTCGGATCTGTATAATGCAAACGTTGTGGTACATACTTGTTTCTACAATTTTTGACTGTTTTATGTATTATCTGACGTTATTTAATGTATTTACATAGTAACACAACGAACGCGTACAGTAGTTTGAAAGTGCATATTTACGTGATATGTTAGGGGTTAAATGAAAATTAATTGCGATATACATATATTGCTTGTGAATCCTGTATGTTAACTTACTTTGCATCCTACGTTTTCGTGATGGATAGTGCATGTTCACTCACAGAGGGAGCAGCGTACTTCAGACTGGCAAAGCTCTTGCAAAGCTTATACTCTTATAGCAGTGTGAACGACATGCCCCTTAAGTTTGTTTACGGCGAAAGAAAGGAAACTCCCAGTGGCTGGCCTGTTTTCGCTGCTCGGGAATGAAAGCGAGGCGAGAGTCCTCATAAAAGAGGCTCCCCTTGAATGCGAATCAGAGGCAGAGCCGCACAAAGGCACCGCCCCGCCATTTGTCAGGGAGGCCGACTTCGACAGAAAATGAAGCAGCCATTGATTGCAGCGCAGGCGTGCCGTGGGACAAACACCAGAAAAGGCGCCTTAATGTCGGCGGCTTTGACATGTCAGGCGGCGTATCCACTCGAAATCGACAGTAAAACATGTATTTAAGTCTGGAAAGCGCACGTCCGAAATACGTTCACGACGTTAATAATTCACCAAAGGACTATTTCACTGAAGGAAGTGACTGAAAATTTCCACTTTATATCTGTGCATACAAATTGAAAAGAAACGGTCGATATGCACCACAGGTCATCGCACAACGTAAACAATTATGAAACGCGTACAATACGTAGATGAAACATCATTTTAAATCTTCATTTGGAAATAAATACCGTATATAAAAAGTATTTGCAACATCAGTGTCTCTTCTCGCATCCTAAGTGCCATCGGTCCTTGTCCGTCTCCTTCCAATTGTTGTTTCCCCATTTCTTCTTGAACAGTATTTATCCCCTTTTTACGTGGTCTCCTTCGTTTATTTCTATGTGGTGGAATCCAGCTCCATGCTGGTAACGGTATACTTCCCTGTTCCATTCGTCGCAATGTCCATATCATTTTTCCGGCCGCAGTGGCCGAACGGTCTGCGGCGCGTCAGTCACAGTCGGCACGGCCGCTACTGTCGGGGGTCCGAATCCTCCTTCTGGCATAGATGTTTGTGTCGTCTTTAGTATAAGCTAGTTCATAAGTAGTTTGTAAGTTTAGGGACTGATTACCGCGCAGTTAATTCCCTTAATTCCCATTTTTTTCCATATCATTAAAAATTTTTATCATTAATTTTATCTATAACAGTGCTTTTAGCTGTCATCCTTTCTCCAATTATTTCATTCCTCGTGTGATCAAATAATGTTAAGATGCAGCATCCTCTTCAGTATAATATTCTGTAGCAACTAGTTTCCGTTCCCTATTTTTAATTTTGACCCACATTCTGACCCATACATCATGACGTATTATTGCATTAAATATATTTTTCCTTTCTCTGCTTTGACAAGTTATTACTCCACGGTTTCGGATGTATGGTCTTAATTACGTCCTTTCATTTCCCTATATTCTTCCCTAAGTCCTTTTCGTCCCTTTTATCTTCACTAAAATAACTCCTAGTTAGTGCGGCTCGGTAGAAGTCGCGGGCTCGATCCTCGCCAGGTGCTAGGATTTTTATCTGTCACTGTCCATTTCTTTCACCTTTGGCAGCGTTGCTGATGTGAAAATACCGAGTAGCACAGTGGTACGGAATCCACGTTAAACTGTAAGTCCCCTTATAACTGACTGGGTAAGTCAGTTTCAAGGTCGGAGGAAGGCAGCGACATACCACCTCCAAATAGGATCACGCCTAGTAAAAGCACTGTGGTGTTCAAACCAATCTTTGGATTGTTGACTGCATTATCTTAGATTCATTTACATTTTTATAGTCCCTCTCTCCATTCCTGTTATTTGTCCTTTATTTCCCATTACCATATACTTTGTTTTCTCTGTACTAAATTCCAAACCCCAATTTCCATATTCATCAATTAACATTCCATACACATAAGTCATGTCCTGCTATTATTGTTTGGTCATCTTCAGAGAGAATATTGTGTAGATGCCTGTCTCCGAAATGTATTCCCATCAATTTTTCCAGTCCGTCGTTACAGAGCTGCATTCAAGTGAATTTCAAATAATGGGTAAAAGACATCATCCTTGTTTCATAGTCTTCGTTGTTAAATATGAGTCAGAGTTACAATTTCCAATTTGTACTATGGCCTTATTATCTCTATAAATGCATTTATCGTATTCCAATAATTTTTACTTATTCCAGCTTTATCTAAAAATAGCCATAGTTTCTGCCTTTTGGAGTGGAACGAGTGAAAAGTCTTTCGCAGATCTACAAAGGTTGTATATAGTTCACTTCCCTTCGTCAAACATTTTTCCTATGATTTTCAAAGTGAATATATTGTCTGTGCAAGATCTCCCGGCCCTAAAACCATTTTGCTCTTTCATTAATCTCTTTCCCTATTCTACGTTCTAAAACTTTTCCATACAGTATCCCTAAAGTAGAGTTATGCTTTTACCTTTATAGTTACAGCAAACGTTTGCATCTCCCTCCTAGTAGATCGAAGAAATATAGAAAAATTTTCAGTCCTTTGGTAGATTTTCTCCCTTGACTTTGACTTTAAAATAAAAACAATTAGAAATGATTTCTGCATGTTAAAAGTTCACATGATACTGCTTGATATTCCACATGTTTCTCTCATTAATCAACTCATCTTAGTAATGAGAGTGCACTGTATTAACAGCTGAGTCGAGCTGTTGTCCCCAACGAGAATAATGATGAAAGTTCGAAAAAATAAATAAATAAAATAAAATAGAAATGTAGTTACATATTGTATCAAGTTTAGAATACAGAAAAAAATATGCAAACAGTCGGATACATTTCATTGAGTAACACTGGATATGTGTATTTATGTGTACAAGATAAATGACACTCAATGGAAATACTCAACATCACCGTTATTAATACTTGTAATCATTTTTCTTACCTACTTTTATACACAGTAACTAAGGTTATCAACACATTTAACACATCATGGTACGACTTTCATAAAGCCCTGCTGGTAAAAGTGCTTTTGGATTGCGTTTAAGCAACTGAGGGCTGCTGATTTCACTTCCGCGTCTGTCGCAAAGCTAGGGGGGACGTGACGATAGCTACCCTGGGAGAGGATGTGCAGCATATATAGGTGCAAGGAAGGAGGGATACAATGGTGAAAGTGTGGCAGAGGCCCTGTATGGGTGAGGATATTCCAACAGGTGACAGGACTGTATCTTGTAGGATGTGTAAACGATTCGAATATGTTCTAGGAACATCAGCACGGGAGCAAAACGGAATGAGGTCATAGGCGATCAGCATGGGAAAATGGAGGCAGATATGGTAAGCGAGGCGGAGGGCGTGACTTTCAAGTATTTGGAGAAGCTTGTAAAAGGTGGGGAAGATGGAAATTCAAGTGTTGTGGAAGCTGCACAAGTTGGGATGCATGAAGGAACGATATGTGTAGAAGATGGGGTATTGGTCGAGGCCCTGTGTTCATCCAGGGAAAAGGTTTATGGGATTGAGGGCTTTGTCTTGGGGAGGAGAGGAAGCTGATGAGTGGCGACGTTGGCACCAGTTTGATCTTTGGTTATCGGTCGATCTCAGCCGTCCTATCGATGTCTCTGGTTGCCGATCTTTGGTCAACCGTCGCTGGATTAAGTGGGCAGTGGGCTTTTGGTGGGGAGAGCGGTAGTTTTTGGTAGAAGCTAGTGCTCGGTGGGCTTTCCTTGCGCGCATGCGGCAGCTGTCACGTGAGCGGGCGTTGCTATGGCTCCGGTGAGACGGCTTGACGGCCGAGGTGCATTCCTTGTTATTGTGGAGCCCGTGATTCCCGGGATATCAAGCATTGAGTCTAACAGCTCACGGCAAGAGGACTGAATAATCTGACAAGCCTGAAGGTGGTGACTCAAACTATGTTGTATGATCTGCCAGGAAGTTTCATATCAGCGCACACTTCGCTGCAGAGTGAAAGATTCATTCTGATCTGCTACATTTTTAACAACTGATTTTTTGTTCTCAGGAGAAGCGCCTGCTTGCTTGGCTTATTTGGAAGGCTGTATAGTGTGTGTGGGCCTGTTAAAACTGGGTTGTGGCTGATTCAATAACCTCGTTTGATGTTCGGAAGTCGTAATATGTGTAAAGAGCCTCCGAGCCATTTTACGGATTTGCACACTCCAGTGGTAAACGGCAAGCCTTATATCAAGGTAGTATAAAGACTTTCTGCTGTTTGTTGTTAGATGAACTTCATACAATTGCGTGTTGTTCTGCATTTGTGGGCTAATGTATTGCGCTGCCCCGCCTTCTATAGTTAGGCAGCTTTGTAATTGACTGGTAAAATGTTGTATAATCGAAGTTATTCCTCTTGAACAACCAGAAGTAAGGGAAAGTTTTCTTGGTAAAAATATTAAGTTGTTGTTGTTGTTGGGTATTGAGGGGACTAAACATCTAGGTCATCAGTCCCCTGTTACTAGCTCAGAGTCCACTGCCAAGAACGACAAAATTAAACAAAGCTCTAAAAATGATCACGCACATAAGGGACAAGTGGACAAGGGACAAACCTCTGATAACTTAAAACGAAGACACACAGAAATGGTAAAAGAAAGTCAGGAATAAAACTGGATAGCAGAGTACCTTGGCTGGCTGATCAAAAAGAAAAAACAGGATGAGCCAGCCATACTGCATACACGAAGAACCCCTAAGGGCGGAAAAGGTAAAAAACGGGATTGGTGGTGGCCTAAGATATCAGGCCACAGCACCTACCGTTAGATCGATTCATAAAAACCAGCAGCGCGGATAAAACGTAAAACTTTGGTAGCCATAGAGGCGTCGTCTCCTAAAACTGAAGGTAGTGCGTCTGGAAGAGTAAAATAGTGCCGCAGGTCGGCTAAAAGTGGACAGGCCATCAAAAGATGGGCCACTGTCAATACAGTGTCACATCGACACACGGGTGGAGCCTCACGCCGAAGAAGATACCCGTGGGTGAGCCACGTATGTCCAATCCGGAGGCGACAGAGGACAACTGACTCTCGGCGGGTCGGCCGCAGTGAAGATTTCCACAAAGCTGTGGAGAGCTTTACTGCCCGAAGCTTATTCGGTGCAGTCGCCGTAGCCCACTCGGTGCTCCAAGCCTCGCGCACCCTCCGGTGCAACACCACTTTAAAATCCTGTTCCGTGACACCAATAGCCAGAGGCGGTCCCTTAGTGGCCTGCTTGGCCAATCTATCAACATGTTCATTCCCTGGTATGCCAACATGACCTGGGGTCCACACAAAGACCACAGAACGGCCCGATTGGCATAGAGAGTGAACAGTGTCCTGGATCGACCGCACTATTGGGTGCCGAGAGAAACACTGGTCGATCGCTTGTAAGCCACTCAGGGAGTCAGTACAGATGACGAATGACCCCCTGGGGCAGTCTTTGAGATGTTGGAGAGCTCTGAGAATAGCGACCAGCTCGGCGGAGAAGATGTTACTCTCACAGGGCAGAGAATGCTGTTCTACGTGGTTGTGATGTAGAAAGGCATACCCAGCACGGCCATCTACTACGGAACCATCCGTGTAAATGGCGTCTGTGGCACGGAACGGTTTGAGCGCTTGCAGAAACTGGTGACGGAGATGGACGGGAGAAACAGAGGCCTTCGACGCATGGGACAGGTCCAGACGGAGCTGCAAACGAGGAATGGACCAAGGAGGAGTGTGAGAGGAATAGTGGAAAATGGTAGGAAGTGGGTAGGATGTGAGAGACGAAAGAAGGATACGAACACGGACCGAGATCGGGTATCCCGACCTTGGCCGTCGTGCAGGGATAGGTAGTGCAGCGTCTGGAAATAGGAGCCGACGGTTCGGGTGGAAGGGAGAGGCCTGAACACGAGCAACATAGGATGCCAGTAGGTGTTGCCTACGGAACCGCAGCGGGAGGACTCCAGCTTCGACAAGGAGGCTTGGCACAGGGCTTGTGCGAAAAGCCCCCGTCGCCAAACGGACACCACAGTGCAAAATTGGGTCCAACGCCTGCAGTGCTGATGGCGCAGCCGAATCGTAGACTATGCAGCCATAGTCTAGACGCGACTGAATGAGCGCCTTGTAAAGTTGTAACAGCGTCGGGCGTGAGGCTCCCCAAACAGTGTGGCTGAGACAACGCAGGATGTTGAGGTGTCGCCAGCACTTTCGTTTCAGCTGGCGAAGGTGTTGCACCCAGGTGAGACGGTTGTCGAACAGCATGCCTAGAAACGTGTGTGTTTCTACGACATGTAGCAGGTCTCCAGCTAAATAGAGTTCGGGTTCTGGGTGTACTGCCCGACGTCGGCAGAAATGCATGACACGGGTCTTCGACGCAGAGAACTGAAAACCGTGGGCAAACGCCCACGACTGCGCTTTTCGAATGGCCAGTTGCAACCGACGTTCAGCAACACTGATGCTGGTGGAGCTAAAATACATGCAGAAGTCATCGGCATACAAGGAAGTGGATACCGATGACCCCACGGCCGCCGCAAGGCCGTTGATGGCGACTAAAAATAAAGGGACACTGAGAACGGAACCCTGCGGGACTCCGTTCTCTTGACAATGAGGTGAGCTAAAACAAGAACCAACACGAACTCTAAAAGAACGCAACGCCAGGAAATTCTGAATGAATATGGGAAGCGGACCCCGTAAACCCCAGTCGTACAGCGTAGACAGAATATGGTAGCGCCAGGTAGTGTCGTATGCTTTCCGCAGGTCGAAAAATACGGCAACCAGGTGTTCGCGGCGACTAAATGCTGTACGGATGGCCGACTCCAGTGACACGAGGTTGTCAACAGCGGAGCGACCTTGACGGAACCCACCCTGTTGTGGCACCAAAAGTCCCCGGTCCTCGAGGATCCACATGAGCCTCCGACTCACCAAGCGTTCGAGAAGCTTGCATGGAACGTTGGTGAGGCTGATCGGGCGGTAACTATCAGCCACCTGCGGATCTGCCCCAGGCTTAATCACCGGAATGATAATGCCTTCCCGCCACGAGGACGGAAAAACACCCTCCAGCCATATCCGATTAAGCAGGGCGAGAAGTTGGCTCTTGGCATCCGCTGATAGGTGTCGGAGGAACTGACTGTGAATTCGATCGGGTCCAGGGGAGGTATCTGGGCATGCAGCAAGGGCACCTTCAAACTCGCATTCAGTGAATGGGACGTTGTACGGTTCCCGACGCCACGTTCGAAATGAGATCAGATGGCTTTCTGCACGCCCTTTAAGGGCGCGAAAGTCTGCACCATAAGCAGCAGTCTCTGAGGTGCGTGCAAAATGGTCTGCCAGGTGCTCAGCGACGGCGACAGGGTCAGTATAGAGCGTACCCTGAACGCTGAGACACGGAATTCCCGCCGGAGGGCGTTGCCCAAAGAGGCGTCGAACCTGCGACCACACCTTTGAAGGAGAAGCGCGGGAACCAATGGAGGCGACGTACTTCTCCCAGGAAGCCCTCTTACTGTCTTGTATCAGTCGCCGTGCCCGTGCCCGGAGACGCTTGAAGGCTACGAGATGTTCGACACAAGGGTGGCGTCGGTGGCGCTGTAGTGCTCGCCGACGTTCCCGGATGGCCTCAGCAATCGCCGGTGTCCACCAGGGCACCGATGGGCGATGGAGCGAACCGGATGTGATGGGAACAGAGTTTTCGGCTGCAGAAACGATGGCGTCTGTGACCTGCTGAACGGCGGCATCAACATCTGCTGGAAGCGGAGAGGAAATCACAGCAGCTGAAGAATAAGCTGGCCAGTCAGCCCTACGGAGGGCCCAGCGAGGAGGACGGGCGGCAGGTGAACACTGTGGGAGCGACAGGAAGATCGGAAAATGGTCGCTCCCACACAGGTCGTCATGGACCCTCCAGGTGAGATGTGGAAGGAGACTAGGGCTGCAGACAGACAGGTCAATGGCAGAAAACGAACCATGTGCTGTGCTAAAGTGGGTAGGAGCACCGGTGTTAAGAAGGCCGAGATTCTGCTCTGACAGGAGAGACTCAACATCCCTACCCCGGGCCGAGGTCTGTGTGCCACCCCACAGAGGGTGATGGGCGTTGAAGTCCCCCATAAGAAGGAAGGGTGGGGGAAGTTGAGCGACCAAGGCTGCGAGGTCTGTGGGAGAGATGGCCTCATCAAGTGGAAGATAGACAGAGCAGACAGTAAAATCTCGTACTACCCGGAGTCGAACAGCGACTGCCTCTAGAGACGTTTGAAGAGGCACAGCAGCACTGGGGACAGAGGCGTGGACATAAACACAGACGCCGCCAGAAACCCTGTCGTAGACGGTTCGGTTTTTAAAATAGCCCCGATACCCTCTGAGGGCGGGGCTCTTCTCGACGGGAAACCACGTTTCCTGCAAGGCAAGACAGATGGCAGGGAAGCGGCAGAGTAAGTGCCGCAGCTCAGCCAGGTGGCGGAAAAAACCACCGCAATTCCACTGCAAGATGTTGTTTGCAGTTTGCTGAATAGCCATAATGGAAGGCGGTAAATGGTCATTCAGCAGGAGCACCTGCTGCCAACTGCGCAGACTCTGCAGGATCCTGAACCATCGGTTCAGGCGTTCCGAGTATGGCGAGATCCTCAGGTGATGCGAGGATCTCTACCTCGTCTTCAGATGCCGAAGAGGTGGCAGAGCGGTCCTTCCGAGGCACTGATGATGCCTCCTTCGCATCCTTTTTCTTCGGCTTCTTTTTGCCCTCTCGCTGGCCCTTCGGTGTCAAGGGCCGGGAGGGCTTCCCAGAAGTGGCAGCAGAGACTGTCGAAGAGCCAGAAGCCCTTCGACCAGAAGGTTTTGGATCCTTCAGCCAAAGGCTGGGATCCCCTGGTGCACTCTGGGACTCCCCAGAAGGGAGCGTCCCGAAGGACCCCTTCCGAGGGAGAGGTGCCGGAGGAAGCTGTTGTTTCTCCGGCTGGGGGTTGGGGACTGGTGTCCCCGATGGTTGTGGGGAGGTTTCCCCCACAACAGGTGCTTTAGTATCAGATGGAGTGTTGCCCCCATCTGATGAGGGCGCTGTGGTACTTTTATGGCCTCTAGGGCCTACAGATGGAGGCGATACCTTGTTGGGAGTCGTACCCGTGATGCGCGGGGACGACGCTACAGCTGCAAAGGAGGTAGTCATGCTCACCGGATGCAGACGCTCGTACTTCTTTCTTGCCTCATTGTATGATAGCCGGTCCAAGGTCTTAATTTCCATTATCTTACGTTCTTTGTGTAGAACTTTGCAGTCTGGAGAGCACGGTGGATGCAGCTGGTTGCAGTTCACACAGACGGGAGGTGGGGTGCAAGGAGCGTCCGGATGAGATGGACGTCCACATTCCCTGCACACAGGGCTAGAAGTGCACCGGGAGGACATATGCCCGAACTTCCAGCACCTGAAGCACCTCATAGGGGGCGGGACGTACGGTGTAACGTCGCACCGGTAGATCATGACCTTGACCTTCTCAGGCAGTGTATCGCCTTCGAAGGCCAGGATGAATGCACCGGTGGCAACCTTGTTATCTCGTGGTCCCCTATAAACACGTCGAACTAGGTGAACACCTCTGCGCTCCAAGTTAGTACGTAGCTCTTCATCAGACTGTGACAATAGGTCACGATGGTAAATACGACCTTGGACCATGTTGAGGGTCTTGTGGGGCGTGACACTGACAGGTATATCACCCAGCTTGTCACAGGCCAATAATGCCCTGGACTGGGCTGGGGATGCCGTCTGTATCAGAACAGCCCCATTTCTCATTTTAGAGAAAGACTCCACCTCACCATGTTTGTCCTCGAGATGTTCAACGAAGAACTGCGGCTTGGTGGACAAGAAAGAGTCTCCATCAGTTCGGGAAATAACAAGGTGCCGCGGTGAATAAGGATCCGGACAACGTAGAGCTTGACGTTCTTCCCATGGCGTTGCCAGGGAAGGGAACGACTTAGGATCATATGCTGTAGCATTATAGTCTGATCTTCCACGCTTAGAAACGGCGTTTTTGCGACCGCCCACGCTAGTTATTGCTCGTTTCATTTTCGTCCCACGAGCAGCTAGGGAAAAGAGGTCCACCCAGGCAGAGCCCCGCTTGCCTGGGTAAGCCTTGTACAACTGAGGTGCGGCAGGTTCCTCAGAGGTTGCTCGCTAGCGGCTGTTCAACCTCAACAGCCATGCATCTCCTCGGCACGTAGCACACCTTGAGATTGAGGTTTTTTTTATAGAGGTTTGTACCGTCCTCGCGACCCGGGCGATTAAGCCAAGATCCCCGGGCTCTGAAACGTACAACGTTCCACCGTCGCGCCGAACGATGGTCGTTGAAGCACGCACAGAGCTTACGGTGTAGCGGACTGTTGGCGCGACACAGCCCACAGCTCAGGACCCCGGGTTCGCCAAGCCCGTACTCAGCAAATTAATGCCGAGTCCCTGAGGGGAAAATATTAAGTAGTTTCAGTATATTCCCTCGTAAATATGTTGAATATTTTAAGTGATAAGTGTCCTTTCTATGTGCAGTGACTGTTTATTTGTTATATTGCAGCTTGTGCTACGTATGGTGTGCCCTTCCCTACTGTATGGCCGCACCAGGAGAAGAATTCATTCAGTCGGGAATGGAGGAGGTGTCGGGAGCGGGCAATGGAGGGGGCGAGGGCAAGGGCGACAGTGTCATCTGTGTACTGAAGGAGATGGAGGCTGGGGTTGCGGCATATCTGTGGAGGAAGTGAGGTAGATTAGGAGGGAGAGGACAGGGCCATGGGGCACTCCAGCAAAGTGGTAAAGCAAATGGGAGTTGGAATTGTAGACGGCGACAAAGGATGGACGATTGAAAAGAAAGGATGTAATGAAACGGATATAATTAATAGGAAGGTCGTAGGTCTGGTGTGTGAAAAAGAGACCAGAATGCCACACAAATTGTACTCTTTTCCTACGCTGAGGGAAACAAAAATAATGGAGCGATGAGAGTTAAGCTGGAAGGAGGGGAGGTGAATGAGGCAAAGTAGCTGGTTGTCAGTAGAGAAGGAGGGTCAGAAGCCACATTGGGAAAAGGGAAGGAGTCGGTTTTGACGGAAATGCTAATGGACACGGCGAGACAGAATGATTTCCAGGACCTTGCTGAACATTGAGGTGAGACAGAAGGGACTGTTAGGTTTAGGGAACATCATACTGTGGGACGTTTTCCACAGGTTGGAGAAGTCGCTAAAGAGGATTATATTGTAATGGGAGGCGAAGGCAGTGTGGAAGGAGAGGGAGCAGGCTCGGAGGTGGTGGCAGGTCAGGTGGTTGTGACTGGGACAGGTGTTGTTGCTGGTATGTCAAGGGCCATGATTGGCGTGTTCAGTTCAGAAGAGAAGATGTGGTCCAAGTTCTGAAAACTGGAGAGTGAGCGAGAGAGCAGAGGTGTTGTGACACTCATGGACATCAGGAAAATGGAAATAATCATAGTGGGGATTCTCCAGGATGGAGATAGTCTTACTGACATTGTCGGGGAAAGAAAGGTTGTTGTGGAGCATACGGTAGTTAGGGGTGGGATTACTGCAGTATAGTGGTGAAAAGCTCACTAGTACTGAGTACTGGGAGGAATGGATAGTGTGGCATTGAGACAGGTGTATGCACGTTGCCAAACCCAGCGTTTTTTCGCAGGAAGGAGGTTTATGATGTAGCGTTTGAATATGCCTGTGGTGCAGGAGTGTGTCTTGGTCCTGAGTAAACAGGGAGAAAAAGTAGAGACACCGGGATTCATGGAGAAGGAGGACAGCCTGTGGAGGGAGTACAGGAGCATGGTTATTACCAATAAGTTCAAGGACATCTTCTGTAACGTGCCCCAGGAGGTTAGGAGACCCCAGGACAACGATGGTGGTGGTATTACTTTCGGGGCAGGTTGGTTGTGGGATGGGGAGACGGTTGCACTAAAGTGATGTGGTGAGGAACTCATGCCACTGCCGGAGTTCAGGAGAAGAATGGGAAGAAAGGTTAAGGTTCACGGCAACCATATAGGTTGTGAAGGATCAGTTGACATGAGAAAGGAACTCGTACAGGAGAGGGACATGGGCGCAAATGTAGATGGTGGCTAGGGTAACAGTGAGGGAGAGGAGAAAGTGACTAAGAATGTGGTCGTTGAGGAGAGATTGTGGCCGGACTATGTGGTGATGGAGGTCGCCGATCACCACTCCACCTCAGGGTAGCGGAGGGGGACCGTCAGTGGTGTTGGGAGTGAGTATGCATAAACAGGTTTTGTGTGTGGGGAGGGAACGCACGTTGTGGTAAGGGGAGAGTAAGAGGAGGGGCCTGCCATGCTGACTGCAGTTTGGGTCGGGGGGGGGGGACAGAAAAAGGGGTAGGTGTGTACTTTAAACTAGGACAACTTGCCGGGAGAAGAAATGGGAGCTATTTTGGGAAAAGGAGGCATAGGTTTCCAGCTGAAGAAAGAGCACTTCAGATGAATACAAATCAAGGTTAGCTTTGTCACCATTAAAACAAGGCCTATTTTGCGAAGTATGCACTTTTTGCGGTGGTTCTTAAGGGTGAACATTTTTAGATGCGAGGACTTGAAATGCCGTAGCAAAACACTATCATCAGTAAGATTTTGAACATGCTGTTTGAGATTATCAACACAAAATCAACGAAGATTTAATAGATTTGGGGAATCCACCAAAGATTTAGGGAAATCTCTGGAAACCATATTTCAAAGTGCATCACACGCAGAAAGTAGGCAAAGATTTCTCATAAACCAATGAACGTGCGTGTGATCAATAGGAGTCTTTTGAAAATGACAATATTTGTCAAAAAGCAAATGAAGAAAGTAAAGGTCCCTTAATCACGGGAATTGTGTTAAACAGTATGTGAAGTCTTAATCTCTGTCTTAGTAAATGCATTGGCATTGCAACAGATGTATGTTCACTAACGAGTTCCGAAGAATGTAGCAATGCTGTTTAAACCTATTCCGAAATCCTCTGATGTGCAATTGGTAGGAAACTCAGTTCGTATAGTTAAAGAGATGATGTCGTTTTATAGATTTTATTCATAAATCATGAAGGGAATTAGCTAGTTTCCATGTGTGAAACAAGGTTAGTAGAAAGGCATGTCTCTGTAAATATCTTTCCTAAATAGCATTGAAAAATTTGTGTCATGCCTCAAGGATATCTCCCAATGATCATACTTTTCAGTTAGCACAGCTAGCGTAACAGCAAGGACGCTTTTATATGCAATCAGTAAGGCGAATCCAGTCCCTTTGTGCTCAGTCAACCATTAACATTAGAATTCACACATTCAGATTGCTCTTTACAATTTTATATAAAAATTAAGAAACTGAAAATCAGCTTCATACACTTGAAACATGTCAAAATAATACTGTGCTAGTAGAAAAGTAAAATAAAAAAATATAAACACTATATTTTTTTATACAGGGTTCTCAGTGCCAGACTTTAATCTCACAGTAAATAAAAATGTACAATATTACATTCCCAGCTTCAGTTGCATGCATACTATGGAAGCTTCTAAGTTGCTTTAATGGTGCAATACCCCCATTGCTTACACTTTACTTGGTGGTATTACATTCCCAGCTTCAGTTGCATGCATACTATGGAAGCTTCCAAGTTGCTGTAATGGTGTAATACCCCCGTTGCTTACACTTTACTTGGTGGTATTTGTCTGAAGTACATTGCTGTAATAATATAAAAAAAAAGTATCTGGGCTAGACTTTATAGATATTATAAAAAAATATAATCGTTATATATAAACAAGGTAATGTATTCCAATTTTCAATTATTACGTTCTGATTTGTTCAGCAGAGCAATGTTCACATAATGCTTCTAGAACTTGTGATCCCTCGGGCATGGATGTTTGTGCTGTCCTTAGTATAAGTTAGCTTATAAGTAGTTTAGGAACTGATGACGCCGCTATTAAGTCCCATAAGCTTAACAAACATTTGAATTGTTTTGTTTTATTTTTATTTGTTTATTTTTGAAAATGTGATATGACAGTTAACAGTCATACTTCCTGGCGTATTAAACTGTGTACTGGAACCGGCTTTCGAACCTAGCACATTTGCCTTTGGTGGACAAACGCTCTATCGACTGAGCTATCCCGACACGCATCGCGGTCCGTTCTCACAGCGTTACTTCGGCCAGTACCTCGCCTCCTACTTTCCAAACTTCACAGAGACTCTCCTGCGAAAAATTGCAGGACTAGCATTCCTGAAAAAAAGATATGGTGGACAAGGCTCAGCCACAGCCTAGGAGATTTTTCCGGAATATATGTTCACTCTCTAGAGGAGTGGGCACTGATTAGCGTCATTCTGGTAGATTAAACTGTGTTTCGGAACCGAGATTCGCTCCTGGGACCTTTGCCTTTGGTGGGCAAACGCTCTACCGACTGAGGTACCCTGACATGCTTCACCGTCCTTCCTACAGCCATGTCTCTATCACATGCTTCCTTCCAGGAGTGCTAGTCTTGAAAGTTGCGCAGAACTTCTGTAAAGTTTGTAAAGTACTGACAGTCCATCTCGCCAATATATGGCGAGGGTAAGAAACAGCAATCATTTACTTACTTACTGCGTTGCCCACACAAATCGCAGTCGGTCTTTGACCTCACCAATCGACCTCCGCCAGTGTCCTCGGTCCACGTAATCTTCTTCAGACAATTCCAGCGTACTCGTATCCTCTATGATCTGGTCATTCCATCGCAGTCGTGTTCTTTGTTCTTACATTACCTTCCTGGCCTTCTCGCCGCATTACGTGTCCATACCACTTCAGTCATCTTTCTTTATTACTGCCACGATGTCCACTGACTTGAATGACTCCTGAAATTCACGGTTCTCTTTTTATCTCCGTTCATCTCCTTCCTTCACTGGCCCAAAAATCTGACTGAGGGTGGTATTCGCAAGCGCCAGGAGTTTACTTTTGATCTTTCGGGTAATAGTCCAGGTTCTGCTCCAAGACTAGCTTGATAGTAGCCGGGATCTCAGAAGCTTCCGCAGAGCAAACCTTTCCTGCTTGTATTCGTGCGGTAATTTCCTAATCTATCTCGATCCTTTTATTGAGTATTGCTCCAAGATATTTAAAGTGTTTTATCTTCCAAAGAAATTTAGAGACCTGTCATCATTTTCTCTGCTAACTACGTGGTACAATCAAGATGAAAAATATCGCTGCGTTACAATAATTTGGCAATGTACCGGCTAGAGTGTCCCACTCTTCACCGTTTCTGTGGAGAACCTGCTCATTTATTATCTCATCTTAATTTTTCGTATTAATTTGTAGTATATCTAAAACAGTTGGATTTTCCCATAGTCCATGATTCACTGACATACAATGCTACGGATTCATTCGCATCTTTTGCCTATGCTGGTCTACTTTTTTTGTCTCTCTTGCTTCGTCCATGGTGCGTAATTTTGCTACCAAGACAGCAATATTCTTTGATTTTGGTAGCACACATCGTAATCATCAGTAACTTGATGTGAAGTTACTGGGTATTTTGATTTATACTACTATTTATTATTTTTGTCTGTTTTTCAGTTTTCTGTCGATCCATTTTACGTATTGATTAGTCTTTTCATTCCATTCAACAGATCCTTTAATTCTTCTTGACTTTCAATGGGGATAGCTCTGTCATCAGCGAATATTGTTATTCACGCCCTTTCTCACCAAATTTTTATCCCACTTTTGACCTCTACTTCCGCTATAGCTTCTTCGATAGATACAGAAATGTCAGAAAAATGTCTGAAACGCTTGCAAGGATTTTGCAGGGCAGGTTGTGCAAAAGACATAAATGGTAGAAAAAAAATAAATAAAAAAAATGATGCATTTCATCTTTTGTGAGATATTTAGCACTGAAATCAGCCAATCAGGTCGTTGCGCGTACAAATAACGATTGAGGGACGCAACCGCAGATCACCACAGCTAGGGCAGCCGCTCATAGGCTGCCAGAATCGCCGACTGACTTCCGTGCTAAATATCTGAAACGGCGCAACACATTACTTTTTTTTCCTTAACATTCATGTCTCACTACAATTTGCCCTGGAAATCCTTAAGACATTTAACACCACTCTGTATATAGAACAATAAGGGTAAAATTACTGTCCCTGTCCAAGCACTTTTTCTTGATAATTTTTTAAACATTACTGGAAATTCAATGATTGTGGTGCATAATTAAATGTAATTTAAAGCCAGTCCAGATCGCTATTATTTCTTTCTTGGTTACCGGTTTCGAACTTTTATAAGATCATCTTCAGGCCATACTGGTACAGTAAACGCTGTAAATACATGATCAACTGCTGCAGTAATACCAGCTTTATCTGAAATTTTCAGAAAAGGAAACTTTTTATTTTCTACCGGTGGCCAAGTGGGAGAGGGCGGGGAGGAGAGGTGCATTCAGGCGCAAATATGTTTATTGGTTCAATACTTTTATTTGGTACAAATTCATGGTGAGCTACCAATTAGAGACACTCGAAAGACCAGCGAATTATATGAGAAAACAAATGATTTTGAAAGAATAATCGAATAAAAACAAGTTTGTGAACTGACTGAAATGTAATTCCAGATTGTAATATTGGTTACAGTTTTGATAGCCATAAAAGTGTAGTCATTTAATAGAAGTATTTTCACAAGTTGTCATTTTGGTCTCCAAGCAGTAACAGTGTGTGAGATGCAAGTAGCGATTACACGTTATTATACACTTATTTTTCTAAAGTTGCACTTTCACAAAACAACTAATAATAAAAAGTAATTTATTTTTATACATCCTCATTTCTTACAAGCATGAAACGATTTTCTCCACTCGCATTCAGTGGAAGATTTTATATCTGGTTGGTGAAAGTTGTAGTTCTTAAATCTAATAAATAAATAAATAAAAATAGTCCAATATGAAATAGTTCATTCATAAAACGAAGTGTCGATTTCTAATATTTGACAGTATTATTAACTGTTTTATTAACATTTCGTGACACACATACCAAGGAAAACGAAAAATAAAATATTTCTCTTCACTAACAGTTCCTCTAACGTTATCATATATGAAGTCAGATATTTGCTAAATTATTTCTCTCCTAATTTCATTAGCATCATTGTTATTATTTTTATCATCATCAAGTGCTAGGGTTAAGTTTCAGCGGCAAATAACATCGACTCTATTACCAGTCTAGATATATGTATAATTTGCTCCACAATTAAATGAATCGAAAAACAATTAACTTGGATACGAGGAAATGTGAGAACACTTACGTTAATATGATACAATGACTCATTTTAGAGAATAGGTTGAAGAAAGTATACCTATGTTTATAGCTTTAAACAAACGAGAGACAATATTGGCTGGAATACTCTCGCTGAAATTTCATTAGTAGAGCGACAGAATGTATAAACGTGAAACGTTGTCTACCGAGAACAAAAAGAAAAATAATAAGCTACAGAAGAGTGCATTATATTACATGGGTCGATTGTATAACTAATTGGGGGGGGGGGGGGGCTACCGAATCGAATTTGGTAGGAAAGAAATTTGTATCACATACTGAGTAAAGGAATTGATCAGTTGAAGGGATACACGACGGAATTCTGAATTTTTATAGTAAAGGAGAATTTAGGGAGGCAAATTCTAGATGATGATCAAGGCTACATTCGCGTAACGCTTTCAGATGTTGTACAGTAGGTTGTAATTGTTACTCATAGACGAAGTCGTGCACAGGACAATCTTGGAGAAGAGAACTGGCGTATATTTTGGCCGATAATATGACTTTCACATAATATAAAGTACAAACATTTGTGAGGTGTATACGCTTTTATGGTATCCGCGTCCTATAAGATGATCCCCAAACTATTAACGGGCTGCAAACTTAGTGTAGTGCAGTAATCGTCTGGATAATAATGCGCAGAAAGATTCGGGTAATGCTCTTGAGTATTTATAAATATATTGGCTATTGAGTTTTGCGGACACGACCACTCTTAATTAGTACGTTGCATACATCGTAAAGTAGAATATTCTTCTTTTCCTGTAGAAGCAGATGCCAAATAACGAACTCATATATACAGTAAACAGTTATTTTGTCGATTGTGCAGTGTGTACAAACAAGTCGTAGGATAATCGGCGTAAGAATTCCAATTCAAATATTTTTGTACAGCTTATGGGACTTAACTGCGGGGTCATCAGTCCCTAAATTTAACAAACCACTTATGAACTAATACTAAAGACAACACGCAAATCCATGCCCGAGGGAGGATTCGAACCTCCGAGGCGAAAGGCCGTGCGATCCGCAACGTGGCGCTCCGGACCTCTTGAGTACTCCCGCACGGCAATCGGCGTAAAATTTACAAAGTTTGTGTAATGATGAAACCAAGGAAATACAAAGTAAAATTCATGTTAGATGTCATAAAACAAGTCAAAGAATAGAACAATTGCTCTTTCGATGTAATAGAGAAGATGATAATTGTCGAAAGAATGAAGACGCTATCAAAAATGCTAACGGAAAAGTGTTCTATGAGAAGAGCAATAGCTTGCTGGCCGGATTCAGAAAATTGCATTTCAGAATTGGTACACGAAAAGAGGCAGACTCTATAAGTTGTTACAATAAATGTGATAAAGTCCTGTGCACTGAATTTTGCACAAGCCAATTCAGAACTTGGCAAAGAATTTAAAGCAACACTTTGGTAACGATCGTTGCAGGAACATAAAAATCGGGTAATTCGCCAGGAAACGAAATTTACACATAATTATTGAGAGATCTTGACCATAAAGTTTGTTATTTATAAGAAGCTAAAATACAACTTTCCACTATATCATTTTGGAAATGTGGTAATACACTAATGGCTTTGGGTATGGTAAAAAATAGACCTGTGGAAAAGAAGACATAAAAACTGTTCACGTCAGAAGTATGGGATATGAAAATACCAGGTAGATGGAACAGTGTTAAAAGCTACAGTTATTTTCAAGCGGAAAACCAAACATTTTCAATCCACAATTTTACACTATTGTCGTCCATCCATCCCTGTTAGTGAAAATTTACCAAAATGAGTGGTGGAAATTTTAGGTAAAGCAGTCAACAACCCGAAGATTGGTTTGAATACAACAGTGCGTTACTTGGCGTGGTCCTGTTGGAGGTGGTATGCCATTGCCTTCCTCCGACCTTCGAACTGATTTACCCAGCCAGTTATAGGGAGATCTACAGCTTAACGTGGATTCCGAACCATGGTGCTACTCGAAATTTTTCACATCAACAACACTGCTAGAGGTGAACGAAGTGGGAAGTGACAGATAAAAATCCTAGGACCTGGCGGGGATCGATCCCACGATCTTCGGATTCATAGTCTGATACTCACTGTGCTATCGAGCCACACGTGGAAATTTTATGTTAGGAAATTTCCATCAGTCAATTTTGTACATTTTTCATGAAAAGGGGTGGATGGACTATAATAGTGTCAACCAAGTTTGTTGGTGTGGCATGTGTCACTTCGTAACTGAGAATACCAGAAGTGTCATAGTACGAAGCAATACTAAGGTTGCTGTTCTACCGTATAATTTGACGTAGATGCTACAACCTCTGGACGTCTCTCTGGTTAACCATTCGAAGAACATATGCAATAACAATAGAAGAATTTGACGATTATTAGCGAAAAATAGTATGTGAAAATTGGAGCAATGCGGGCTGCATCACTTTTGTGTGATTTCGTGACCGTGACTGGAGCGCCTCAGTCCCCTCGGCCACCGCGGCCGGCAATGATCAAATCCTTCAATATGTGAGCGATTTCATTTACTATGTGTTTCATTTACTGCGGATTACATCGCTTCTAGTTTTATAGTTACTTGGCATGTTACACCTATGGAGAGCGATCTGTTTTTAATATTAATAAAATACACCTTATTTAGGTTGTTAAGCCAAGAGTGCCAATAAAATAGATTTATGTCTCTTAACCTATTTCAATTACTTATATCACCATCTTCAGAAGGGTTTAAAACATATTCACTAAGGAGAACATGTAAAATAAACGGTATCTCTTCGAAATGTAAAATGAGTAAAAATGCAGAGTCAATATGTTAAAATATACGTCACCAAAATGGATGGTCATATGAGATTAAAGGATAAAATGTGACAGTTTCTCACGTCAAGACCAAATACGGTCTTACTGTTTCTTACGTAGGACTAAGACAGACTACCTGATATTACGATCCATTTTGGTGACGTCTAACATACTGACCATGAATTTTTACTCACTTTAAATTTAGACGAGAAACCCTCTATTTTACATGTTCTCCTAAATGAAGATGTTTTAAACCCTTGCGGTGGTGATGATATAATTCATGGAAATCGGTTAAGAGAAATAAATACATTTTATTGGCGATCTTAGCTTAACAACCTGAAGAAGGTGTATTTTTTATTAATTTTTATTTATTTTTACTCTATCGGACTGAATTGCTTGGTTATTAGTCCGCAGCTTACAAACTACTTAAATTAACAGTTTTGTGCGTGGCTGTGAATCAGCGACTGTTACAATACAATTAAGTTTATAAGGGGCAGCCATCAGTCGCAAAGTACGAAAATAATCGTTACCAGGTTTCCATGCCGCTATGGGCACCTTCTTCAGACGAAGATGAATATGTTGAACCTACATGTCAAAATTTAAAATACAAAAAATATATCTGACATA
The DNA here is from genome assembly GCA_026315105.1 of Locusta migratoria. Classification (NCBI taxonomy): domain Eukaryota; kingdom Metazoa; phylum Arthropoda; class Insecta; order Orthoptera; family Acrididae; genus Locusta; species Locusta migratoria. The sequence continues at coordinate 203,403,597 of CM048747.1, read as the reverse complement.
ATTAGATAGCCATACCTAAAAAGTAAATAGTTGTAGACAGGCGGAGCAGCCTCAAGGGGCTGCAATGTCTCCCCTGCTAACATTAGGAGCTAATGTTAGCAGGGGAGACATTGCAGCCCCTTGCGGCTGCTCCGCCTGTCTACAACTATTTACTTTTTAGGTATGGCTATCTAATTATGTCAGATATATTTTTTGTATTTTAAATTTTGACATGTAGGTTCAACATATTCATCTTCGTCTGAAGAAGGTGCCCATAGCGGCATGGAAACCTGGTAACGATTATTTTCGTACTTTGCGACTGAGGGCTGCCCCTTATAAATTTAATTACTTAAATTAAGGTAAAGTAACCTAAAGGTACGTTTAGATGGGCAATGAAAATTTCATATTGTCGACAATATATCCCGGAAATGTTTTCAGGCAACATTGCAGCCACATGTGTTGCAGCAACGCAAGTGACAACACATCGGCATCTATTGCCCAGCAATGTTTGCGGCAACTAATTTCCGGGCAGAGGCTACACAATTTCATACAAAATGGATGAGTGCGACGTTATAGAAGTGAGTGTGGCTCACCTACTTTTACATGAAACAAGTGTTAATGCTATTCGAAACAAAAAGAAGAGAAATCGGACTCTGTGGTTGCGTCATTTTTTGAGTAGGCGGAGTAATTCAGAAAATTTAACTCGTGAGTTAATGCTAGATACGTACCTGTTCCAGAACTTCACTTGTATGTCTAAAAACGATTTCGAATATCTCCCCCAATTAATTGGTCCGAAGATAGCTAAATCCAATACAAACATGAGAGACTGTATTTCAGTAACAACACGACTTGCGATCACACTTCAATTTTTAGCTTCTGGAGACTAGTATAGAAGTCTGATGTACCTGTTTAAAGTCCACTATTCTTCCATCAGCATCTTGGTGCCAGAAGTATGCAATGCTTTAGTTGAAGGACTGAAATACGTCATTAAGGAAATTTTGAAATGATATACAATTGTTATTTATATGTTATTTATATTTTATTTCTGATAGACACACACACACACACACACACACACACACACACACACACACACACAATTACTGATACACATGTTCGTCAGCGTCTATAACGACTGTTGCAGCAATGAGGTCTGCATATGCATTTTCCTCATTGTTTCCTTCCACACTTTCTTCATAAATAACATTTGCCGAGCTGTATGACGTCGACTGTTGCTCACTTTCGTACTGTATCATCCTCAAATCGGCTTCGTATAATAATTTACTAATATTGAACTGAACATCTGCTCGGACTACTTTGTTGTAGCCCAAAACCTTTCCTGCTACATTATCTCCGAAACCCGAAAACGGATTCTTCCGTTTTCGCGAAGCATTGTTGATAATGTCAATAGCGTTTTGCACAGCTTCACTGTGTTCCTCAGATTGCTGTGGAACACATCTCTGTTTTCGTGACTGCAGCGCTGTCGGTGAGAGAAGCACAAACACCTTGAGAGCGAGAGTAAAGCATTTACAGACAAGGACCGAGATTGCCGTGCAATACGAAATGTTCTCCACCGTTCCCGGACAACACGGCAACCCCTCGGCAATCCCTCGGCAACTACCTGCAACATCAGCAATATTGACCGTCCATATCGAAATATTGCTGTATATTGCAGTCATATTGCAGCAGTGTTGACAGCAACACCATTTCAGTTAAATGTTTAGGTAAAATGTTGCCCGTCTAAACGTACCTTAAGGACACCAGTGGCCGAGGGAAGGGGGGAGGGGCGATGGCGAACGGCCGCACGCTCCACAGCACGGCGCCCCAGGGCACACGGCTAATCTGCCGCGGCTGTATTTTTATTCATACTTCTAGTTATCTTGGCTTGTGGAAATATTCCCGATTTTCTGTGTCAAGCTGTATATATCGTCTTGAAATTTAAACATTTCAGCTGCATTTTCATGAAAGAAAAAATAATTATTGTGCTTATTTTCTGATACTCAGATCCTTCTCCGTAAGAAAAAAAAAGGTATATAAAAATACAAGGTGGTATTTACGTAGTGTGTACAGAAATTGATTGTGAAGTATTGCTCGGAGTCTGCGGTCTGGCATTCATCGCAGCCACGTCGGCGGTGCGGGTGGGGGTCGCTGCGGCATGCCCTCGCGGTTCCCTGCGGTTCCGCCGCCGGTGGCGCGCCCGCTGACCAGTGGCGCCAGAAGGGGCGCAGTGCGCATGCGCGCCCAGTAGCGCGCGCCGACTGCGGCGACCAGCCGTCCGCCGAGGTACGCCAGCTCGAACAGCGACAGCACGCTGAGGCCCAGGCACAGGCTCAGGACGCCGCCGACGGACACTGCGCACACAGGCGGCACGCATCACGCCCACACCGCCACACACACACACACACACGGGCTTTTCCGATGTGATTCTTCAAGTTTTCCCGAAGTACGGAATATTGCATAAAGTTTCGGGATTGCAGCCGGATTCCGTCGACTTCTTACCACGATTTTTCTACTGACAACCGTTCAGCCATCTTCAGGTGAGTGCGTTCCACTGGAGATTGTTAGTTTTTTTTCCTTTATTGTTGTTTTAAAGCCAGCTGTAGAAACAGCTGGCAGGTTGGCAGCAGCTGCGGTGGCTGCTCTTTAGCCATGCGACATACAAAAATTTGACAAATAAGAGATAAAATATAAAAAGAGGAACAAAATTGCGGAAAGTTAAAACAATTTACACGCTGAGTTTTCGACAGACTAAAACGTACATGGATAAAACGGGATAAACATATATCAGGGAACGATGAACAGACGAGGAGTAATAAAAAACACACATAGTTAGTAAAAACAGGTGGCCACGGTCGCGAGTTAAAAGTACATTGTAGAGACACTAAGTTCACACATGAAGACATCGGACGGCGTACTGAATAAAACATGGGGACGGCGATTATGGAGGCACTGAGTAAAACACACGACACTGGAGACACTTGCACTGAACACGTAGATAAAAAGTCGAGACGCCCCCGCAGGGGGTGGGGAGGGGATGGAGGGGGGGAGGTGGGGCAGGGACGGGGGAAGTGCGAGGGAGGGGGAGAAGGGGAGGGAAGAGACCGTAAGGAGGGAAGGAGTGACGAGACTCTGGGCATGGGAAAGGGGTAGCCAAGCGGGCGGGAAGGAAAAGGGACGGGGGAGAGGGGAGGGGCGCTGATGCTACGGGGAAGGGATCAGAAGATTGTTAGGTCCCGACGACGCCTTTATAGCAAAAATTGGCGCGGAGGCGCATGGGCCTCAGTGGCCGTCACAAGCGCACTCTCTTTCGAATTTACCGCGCACTCAAACGGAGTGCGGACACGTACTGTATTTTCCACCTTATGCAGTCCTGACGCGTTCCGATAGATGGCGGACACGCAGTTTCAACTTCGCGCAGACACCCGCTCGCCGCATGTCAACTGTTTTTCACAGAGGGCGGTAAATTCGAAAGAGGGCGCGCTTGAGACGGCCACTGATGCGCACGCGCCTACGCGCCAATTTTTGCTATAAAGGCGTCGTCGGGAACTAACAACCTCCCCCCCTCCATCCCCCTCCCCAACCCCCGCGGGGGGCGTATCCACTTTTTACCAATGTGTACCGTGCCAGTGTATCCAGTGTCGTGTGTTTTTAATCAGTACCTCCGTGATCGCCGTCCCCAAGTTTTATTCTGTGCGCCGTCCACTGTCTTCGTGTTTGTCCTTAGTGTTTCTGCGATGTACTTTTACATCGTCGACGTGGCCAACTGTTTTTTACTGACTATGTGTGTTTTATTACTACTCGTCTGTTCTCGTTCTCTGATATATGTTTGTCCCGTATGTCCATGTACGTTTTAGTCCATCGAAAACTCAGTGTGTCGATTGTTTTTAGATTCCGCAATCTTATTCCTCTATTTTATATATTGTTTTCACCATTCTGTCATGTCATGTATGTCACATGGCTGAAGAGCAGCCACCGCAGCTGCTGCCAGTCTGCCAACTGTTTCCCGCAGTTGGCTTAAAAATACAATAAAGGAAAAAAAAAAAACTAACAATCTCCAGTGGAACGCACTTATCTGAAGATGGCTGAACGGTTGTCAGCCGAAATATCGTGGCAAGAAGTCGACGGAATCCGGCTGCAATCCCAAAACTTTAGGGAATACGGACTATTCCATTTTAAAGCGGACGAAAAATGAGAAAATTGAAATCCTATTTTTTTTTTTTTCCAATTTTCATCTCCATTCATCATTAATAGAATACAATTCCTCTATGATCCCCCATTCAATGCTAAAATTGTTGTCTCGTCTGATGTATAGTCTTTTACTTCAAAATCGTTCTTCACCTTGGCCTACCTCGATTCCTCTTACCCTCCGCTGCCGAGCCCATGACTATCTTAGATTACCCTTTCTTCTGCCCTTCGTGTAACACAGACATAGCCAACACTTCCGCCCGGTGGGCGCGCCCGCGCCCCGTGTGCGGAGTACACTGTACGAGGTGCATTCAAGTTCTAAGGCCTCCGATTTTTTTTCCTCCGGACTGGAAAGAGGTAGAAACATGCGCATTGTTTTGAAATGAGGCCGCGTTCATTGTCAATACGTCCCAGAGATGGCAGCACCGTACGGCAGATGGAATTTTACCGCCAGCGGCGAGAATGAGTACTGTTTTAGATACTTAAAATGACGACGTTTTCCTTACTTGAACAGCGTGCAATCATTCGTTTTCTGAATTTGTGTGGTGTGACACCAATTGAAAGGAGACATGTAGTGATGGACTTATGGAAGAGTCGAAAGTGCATTCGTGGTTGCGACAGTTTAATGAAGGCAGAACATCGTGTGACAACAAACCGAAACAACCTCGGGTTCGTACAAGCCGGTCTAACGACATGATCGAGAAAGTGGAGAGAATTGTTTTAGGGGATCGCCAAATGACTGTTGAACAGATCGCCTCCAGAGTTGGCATTTCTGTGGGTTCTGTGCACACAATCCTGCATGACGACCTGAAAATGCGAAAAGTGTCATCCAGGTGGGTGCCACGAATGCTGACGGACGACAACAAGGCTACCCGTGTGGCATGTTGCCAAGCAATGTTGACGTGCAACGACAGCATGAATGGGACTTTCTTTTCGTCGGTTGTGACAATGGATGAGATATGGATGCCATTTTTCAATCCAGAAACAAAGCGCCAGTCAGCTCAATGGAAGCACACAGATTCACCGCCACCAAAAAAATTTCGGGGAACCGCGAGTGCTGAAAAAATTATGGTGTCCATGTTCTGGGACAGCGAGGTCGTAATCCTTACCCAAAGGGCAGTACGGTAACAGATGCATACTACGAAAATGCTTAGAAGAACAAATTCCTTCCTGCACTGCAACAAAAACGTCTGGGAAGGGCTGCGCATGTGCTGTTTCACCAAGACAACGCACCCGCACATCGAGCTAACGTTACGAAACAGTTTCTTCGTGATAACAACTTTGAAGTGATTCCTCATCCTCCCTACTCACCTGACCTGGCTCGTAGTGACTTTTGACTTTTGGCTTTTTCCATCAATGAAAGACACTTTCCGTGGCCGAACATTTACCAGCCGTGCTGCTATTGCCTCAGCGATTTTCCAGTTGTCTAAACAGACTTCTAAAGAAGCCTTCGTCGCTGCCGTAAAATCATGGCGTCAGCGTTGTGAAAAATGTGTACGTCTGCAGGGCGATTACGTCGAGAAGTAACGCCAGTTTCATCGATTTCGGGTGAGTAGTTAATTAGAAAAATATCGGAGGACTTATAGCTTGAATGCACCTCATAGTTCACCGCCCCGGCCGCGACCGTGTGTCGCTATAGTCGGGCCGAAATACAATGATCCCTGGTTCCGCCTACTGGGCTGGGAAACCGCCCCGGCCGCGGAAACTGAATGCAGCCGTGTTGACAAGTAGCTGCCTGCGAGTATAGCTACCGGTCGTTTTTGTCTAACAGAACTGGCAAAAATGCGCAGCGTAACCGAAGGCGCGCATGTGCAGAGCAAAGCTCACGTTTGACTTACTCCAATGATCTGCTGCCGCAGCTGGCGCTCAAAGCCGATTGGCGCAAGCGCCAGGGACCATCCTCTTTTGGCTCGACTTCAGTGTGGGCAACGTAGCGAGAGAGAGAGCTGCGGAAACAGACCGTACCGCACTGCTCTGCGCAGACTGTCCCGCGGTCAGATCGAACATAAACCAAGTAACAGAGGAAGCGCAACTCTGTAATGTGGTTTTAGAACCATAAATGAACTAGTATCACAAATATGCTATTTTAAAAATAATTTTATGTAGGGATATAGAGTCTCATTCTTACAAGTACAAAAAAAGATTCGTTTTAGGTGCTCTTCCCCACAGTTCCTCTGAAAAGAGGCGCGAGCCGTTTTGACGGGCGCACTGCTTCCCCCACCACTGCAATGCCAGCAGCATGTGTGAGAGTGAGACGGCTATATGCCAAATGCTGGAAGGGGGAAACGAAGGAAGGCATTTTTTGCAGCAAGTGAGGCTAGTAAGGTAAACTAAAGACAAACACACACACCCATGCCCCAGGAAGGACTCGAGCCTCCACGGCGAGCAACGGCGCGCTCCGCAGCGAGGCGCTTTAGACCGCTCGGCTACTCCACCGCGGCACAAAGTACGGCCAATCACGGCTTGCGTTCCGGAGTCGGACAGCCGAACCCCCTTACTATAAAATAGCAGTCAATTGCCAGCTCTTCCGTGTTTCCACTGGTCGGTCCTCGCCATTTCGTCCAGCGTTCTGAGGGTAGTGGCGGATGGCCTTCGTGCACCTTCGAAAACACGGCCAGCAAGTTTCTCCCAGCAAACGGCCAAACTCCCTCGCTATTGTACAATTGCAGCGCCCGCCAGCTTGGAGCCAGACGTCAATGTCCTATCGGGTGCCACCCTGGCGTTCGCCAACTCGGCGCCAGACGTCTCAGCTCTCCCCTAACCGCCCATGGAGACATATTGTATTGCTTCAGACGCTCTCGGCCAGACGACGCCAGCTTCGGTGGCGTCAGACAGATGGCAGTAACATGTGCGAAAATACTTGGAAGGCTCACTCCTCAGTCCTACCTGCTGTGGCCCTTGGCCGTAAGGTGACTTCTGGGAACTGCTGACCCTCCGAATAACAGAGCCACCCTTGTGCTCGCCGTCAGTCACCATTAGCTCTGAATGCCTGAGTTTCCCTCTTGCTACAGGCCTCACACAACCAAGTAACAGAATATTTCTCTTTCGCCACAAGTTATTAAATCAATAACCTACGAATAATCTAATAAAATTAACAAGGTTACATTGTCCTTTTACTGCTGGAAGCCAATGTGGTAGTACTGATATCTCTCAATTTTTAATCACGCGCTCTTGCGCCAGTTTACGTCCAGCCACGCCGCTGTCCGTGCCGCCTGGCTCTATCAGCTGCTTTGATCGACGAGGGCGGTTGTCGCCCTGATGTTTTGTGTGAAGCGTTCTGACAGCCGGGGTTGTTGTTGATTGTACTGGCGAGCCCCTGGTTTTATGTTTTAACTGTAAGTTGTATTTCTGTTCCATCTTTGTCCAGATAGGCTTATTCTGGTTTGTCACTGGCTTAGTCTGGTGTTTTTTTTTTCTTCTTTTTTTTTTCATGTATGTGACCCAAAGATGCGACTTTAAGTCGCGAAACCGGGGTCTTTTTAAAATAAGTAAAACAGCTGAAGTGGACCCTTTTATTAAAGATGTATCATCTTATCTTTGGATATCCGTCAACAGAGGTTTTATCTCTGAATTTATTGACATGAAATATTAATTTAAATGTTAAGAAGTCCTTTCTGAAAGCATTTGTCTGGAGTGTAGCATTGTATGGGAATGAAACGTGGACGACAAGGAGTTCAGGGAAAAAGATGATACATGCTTTTGAAATGTGGTGCTACAGATGAATGATGAAAATTAGATGGGTAGATCACGTAACTAATGAAAAGATATTTAACCGAATTGGGAGAAAAAACAATTCTGGCATATCCTGACTAAGAGAAGGATAGATTGGTGGGACACAATGTGAGACATCAAGGAATCGTGAACTTAGCATTAGAGGGAAGTGTGTGGGATAAAAACCGTAAAGGGAGATTGAGGCACGAATACAGTAAGCGGATTTAAAAGGATATAGCTTGCCGAATTTATTCTCAAATGAAGAGACTTGCACAGGATAGGGTAGCGTGGAGAGCTGCATCAAACCAGTCTGCGGACTGAAGACCACAACAACAACATTGATTGAAGTGACAGGAAGACCAATACGATTGATAGCCGTCGGAGGTTCGAGTCCTCCCTGGGGCATGTGTGTGTGTGTGTGTGTGTGTGTGTGTGTGTGTGTGTTTTCCTTTGGTTAGTTTACCTTAGTTTAAGTAGTTTGTAGCCGGCCGCGGTGGCCGAGGGAACTGAGGCGCTCCAGTCACGGTCTTCACGGCCACTACGGTCGGGGGTTCGAATCCCCCCTCGGGCGTGGATATTTGTGCCGTCCTTAGTCTTAGTTAGTTCATAAGTAGTTTGTAAGTTTAGGGACTGATGACCCAGTAGTTAAGTCCCATAACCTATACAAACATTTAAACATTAGTGCCAGTCTAGTAATGTGTATCTGTGGTTCTGCCGAGGAGTGTGTTTTGCCACCCAAAATGCTGATATTCCCGGACGTTTTCATTTCGATGCTCATCGTACATCAATTTCTTCGAAATGAACATTGATGTTACCATCGATGGTTTTCTAATGTCGATAGGGTAGTTGTTGGTACCACTTCAATTTTTTACGTTCAATTTATATTAGAGTTGGAGATTTTAAATCGAGATCCAAGCTATAGCTTTGAAAACATCTACTCCGTTTTACCACACTAATGATTGTTGTATTGTGTACATCTACAGCAAACCATCTTTAGAATTGAAACTTCCTGGCAGATTAAAATTGTATGCCGGAACCGGGACTCGAACCTGTGACCGTTGCCTTTCGCGGGCAAGCGCACTACCGACTGTGCTATCTCGACACGACTCACGATGCCGCCTCACAACTTTACTTCTGCCAGTACCTCGCCTCCTACTTTCCAAACTTCACAGAAGCTCTCCTGCAAACACGCAAGACTAGCACTCCTGGAAGAAAGGATATGGTGGAGACATGGCTTAGCCACAGCCTAAGGGATGTTTCCAGAATGAAACTTTCACGCTGCAGCGGAGTGTGCGCTGATATGAAACTTCCTGGCAGATTAAAATTGTGTGCCGGAACCGGGACTCGAACCTGGGACCTTTGCCTTTCGCGGGCAAGCGCACTACCGACTGTGCTATCCCGACACGACTCACGATGCCGCCTCACAACTTTACTTCTGCCAGTACCTCACCAGTAAGTAGGAGTAAAGTTGTGAGGCGGCATCGTGAGTCGTGTCGGGATAGCACAGTCGGTAGTGCGCTTGCCCGCTAAAGACAAAGGTCCCAGGTTTTAGTCCCGGTTCCGGCACACAATTTTAATCTGCCAGGAAGTTTCATATCAGCGCACACTCCGATGCAGAGTGAAAGTTTCATCTTTAGAATTATGTAAGTTGCATTGTCTTCCTGCTAAAATTGTCGTAGAAAATCGGCACTTCAATTTTCAAGTTCGCATATTTATATTATGATATCACGTGACAATCCTAGCTTAGTGTTGATAGCATCAAACGAGACCACAACAACAAGCGTGGTGTGGCTTCTTTTCTGCGCAAAACTCACCGACGAACTCGTAGGTGCCGAAGGTGAGGTCCTGGCGGTACATGACAGCGACGGCGTCCTCGTAGTGCAGGTCGACGTAGGCGTCGCGCGGGTTGCGGTGGGTGTTGGGCTCGTAGTCGGCAGCCACGCTGTACGAGTAGTAGGAGCAGGCGGGCGGGCAGCCCAGGCACGAACGCCACTGCTCGGGCCCTGCGCCGCGGAGGGAGAAAGACTTAACAGCCAAACTTTTATTCATTACACATTATTAATTCCTTGATAAGCGGTCAGTCCAGGCACGGCCAACATCTCCGCCCGGCGGGCGCGAACGTGCCCCGTGGGAGGAGTACTCTGTAGTAGAGACGGGAAAAGTGAAACATCTGACGGTTTCGAAACGAATGAAACCATACCATCAGTGGTGTCGATGATGTCATATATTCTATGAATATTAATTAATAACAACTGCAGGATCAGAAGTGACGTATGTTCTTTCGGAGTACTGTGGGCAGGGCGAAGCTGGGAATTTGTATCTGACGGGAGGCATGCTTAGGTATTCCTTGCAGATGCGGTGATCACTGTGTCTCCAGTGGTGTAGGGGTCAGCGCAACTGCTTAGAAAGCAGGAGACCTGGGTTCGAATCCCGGCTGGGTACACATTTTCAGCTTTGCCCAATCGCAGTTGATGTCATATATTCTGTGGATATTAAATAATAACAACTGCAGGATCAGAAGTGACGTCTGTTCTTTCGGAACAGACGCCAGATGTATAAATGTACGTTTTGTCATGAAATCTTCGTTCTAGGAGGGCAATATTTTTCACCATGTGAACAAGGGTACATACATGAACCTGTCAACCATAGAGTATATATTTACTTCTTGGTCTGTACGGAACATGTTGATAAAGATTTTCTCCCGTGTTGTTGATGTTGCCAATATAGTCACACGAGGCCGCCGGTATGATAGGTAAAAGTTTACCCCATTAGGAACTCACAAACTGCAATACGGTACGCATATTGCAGTGATGGATATAAAAATAATAAAGTAAGAGTCAAGTTCACCACTTGTATGTCTTGAGCGTTACACCACCGCCGCAATTCTTTTAACATGAGTGTCGAAAAATTATAACGACAGTAGGTAACTTCGTTTTCGCTCATAAGAAACCAACTCTTCAACACGAGATTAAATATGCGATCTACCCTTGTTAGTATAAAAAATGTCATTTCAGGCTTCACTTTGTATCTTATTTTAAAGATTGTAGTTTCATTCGTGTGTCTTTAATATGGTAGGTAAATCTAGAATTTAACTGGTTTTTCAATGCAAATAGTGAACGTTGTTTTATTGTTCTTTTACATTTATAAACCAGACATTATGTCATTTCGGAATACAGCAGTCTCTTGCAAACGAATCTTGATATCAGTAATCATAAGCTGCAGACTCAAGAGTGTCAACTACTATTTGACACTGTCTAAATGGTTTATATACGAGTAAGTTATATGTGTATATGTGTGGAGCTTCAGTAAAATGAAACACCACATTTCGATACCCCTAGTCTCTTCCGCGTTTCTGCATTAGTGGTTTGAAACCGACATGAAATCGTGAAACCGACATGAAACCGTGAAACCGACACGATACCGTGTAACCGACAGGAAGAAACGGTTTCAGTGTATCGACAATCGACCGCGAATGTGATCCGAAACAGAACGGAATGAAACCGCATGGTTTCGAAACCCTGAAAGATGCCAGATTTGAAACACTGAAACTGTTGTGTGTATCGAAACCTGGTTTCGAAACCATGAAACCGTAGCCAACTCTACTCTGTAGTTCACCGACCCGGCTGCGACCGTGTGTCGCTAGTGTCGGCAACGGAGCGAGAGAGAGAGCTGCCGAGAGAGACCGCACTCCACAGCTCTGCGCTGTACTGTTCCGCGGTGAGATCCAACGAAAACGGAGGACGTGGAGCTCTGTAATGTCGTTGAACAACGGTGAAACAAGCAATGATTAGTGTTGGTACAGCAGAATCACTACGCGAAGCTTTAGAAGATATCCAAAACACAAATTTGATTCTATTAGTATTGTACGGATCGCGCACTTAAACGTGGCCCCTGAGCGGAGAGTGTTGGGAGCTGAAGCCTGCATTTAGCTCGTAGCGCATTGGCTGTTAGAACAAGCCCCGCCTCTTTCTCCCAGTGCCGCCAGCTTACGGGCTGTAAAAGAAACAACATGTAAGGGGTTTAAAGCATCAAAGATAGAACACGAAATTAAGTATCACTTTTATGTTTTGAGTAGGGGAAGGTCGGGTAAGTTGATGTCGACTCTAAGATGACGAATTTTCAATTTCTCCGGTATCTCTACAGAATGTGTTACGTGCACAATGTACTATTGCTTCCTTACCGCGATCTGCAGGTACGTGTGTTGAAACAGAACCGCTCGGTCATTTTGTTTTGTTGACGACAGAGGCTCGGAAGTGGATGCTGTTTTTGTAACAATTGTCCTGAGGTTTAAGTAAGTTTCATGCCAGTAATACTTTTGTATTAACGAATATGAGCTGATTTCTCTTAAACATTGTGGATATACTGACATTTTAATAACGGTTTAATGAATTTATTTTGTAAGACTGTGTGCATGTTAAAGTCTGTATCCAAAATGTCGACTGCGGCTAATATGACGAATTACGCATTTCATCAGGAAGGCAGGGTGACATAAAAAAAAAAAAAAAAAAAAAAAAAAAAAAAAAAAAAAACCAACCCTGCTGATGACGTAGGATCTCCTCAGTGTACGGGCTTAAATTACAGGGATGCAAAGAAGAAATGTTACGTTTCTGTCTCTTTTGATAAGTAGATAAGCGTCAGTAAAAGTCTGTTTTCTAACTAAAATGTTCACTTCGCCATCATACCCTCCCTGTATGGCAAGCGGACGAATGGTACTAACAAAAACAGACCTAGCTTTAAAACAATCTTTAGTCTTAGCAAACGTTTAAAAGCTTCATTATAAAGGATATACATCAAGCAATCGTTTTTCCATAAATGAAGTACCCAATCTCAACGTGAGTGCCGGAAAAAAATATCTTAATGTCGCCATCTTACCCAACTTCCCTTAACAGAGAACTGGAACGTATATCTGCGAAGTATTAATATTTTAAGGGACTTATTAAGCGGGCGTAGCGACGCTTTCTGTCTCCTTTTATTGTTGTAACTGAGTAACAATCTGAATTAACATACAATTTTCAACGACAGCCTTCAGTTTTCTAAAATAATCGTCCGGTATGTGGACTTATTTTAGCAAATAATCGGTACCACGCACAAATCAACAATACATTAACGATGTCTGCGGTGTACAATGCTGTTACGAGTTAACATTCCGTAGACACACGAACTCGGCCGACTTCCGCCGATGACAGAGGGGCCATGAAAAAGTGCGTGACCTATACATGCACACTCGTCATATATACAGTAGCCTTCCTGTGAAAGATATATATTTCTTAAATGAACTAGTATCATAAATATGCTATTTTAAAAATAATTTTGTGTAGGGCTGTAGCGTCTCATTCTTACTTGCAAATATTTTTTATTAAAACACAAACAAACAAAAATTGGTTTTAGGTGCATTTTTCCCCGGTTCCTCTGAAAAGATTCTAGCGCGAGCCGTTTTGACGGACACACTACTACTACCAACATTGCAGTTTATATGAAAGTGAGACGGCTCTATATGCCAAACGCTGCAAGGGGGAAACGAAGGAAGGCATTTCTTTGCAACATAGTGAAGCTACTAAGTGGAGATGACAATGTTGCTGAGTACTTTTATAATCGGGATTTTAGCGCTAATATATATTTGCTACCTTTTTTCATTCGCCATAGCAATAAGATTATTCTGTAATGAAATAAGCACATTACGCAGTATACATGTGATTAGCAGAAATAAATATCTTTCTTGAAAAACAAAACCATTTGCGTTAAGCTGTTTAACATATTTAGAAACTTTTATTGAATTAAAATCTGCCCCACATACCGCCACGGCAAACGCGCCCCCGGGGAGGTGTTTGGCCATGCCTAGGTTAGTCAATCGTACTTTGCGTCGACGATAACTCGACAGAAGTGGATAACAAAGGTACCATTTAAAATATATATTAATTTGTCTCCCAATTTTGGGAACGCATATTGAATTGCAGAATGACTGAAACTGTAAGAACGATTTTGTAATAAAATAACATTCAAGAAATCTCCTTCCGCCATTTTTCGTTTTTTCTCCACGCCTTATGTAAACAAACGAGTATTTTTTTTCTTCATTGATTGAATGTTCCGTTGGTGCTTGGTACAATATTTGATAAATCTAAATCTTTATATAAAGGCTTGTGTGTGTACGTGCTGACAGACTTTTCTCCATGAGCATATACTGCCACCCACTCGTGGTTGTGATGGTAGATAGCCCTTGGTCTAATGATGTTAGTAAGGGAGTTTGGTCGCAGTGTGTGGCAGTGGGTGAGTGTGACGAGCAAAACTTCGCAAGATATGCAATAAATACTCTTAAGGAGTTCTTATATCCCAGACAAAATTTTCTTTCCCTCCAATGAAATTAGCTGTTACATTAGCCAATGAACGAACACTTTGGAAAGTGACGTGAAAACGATATTCACTTGTTCCTTCCATGCCACAGACGCCATCTTGATTTGCCGTATATCTCACAGTTTTGGGTTTATAACTCGCAATAAACAGTTTCAGGGCTACAGCGAATTGAAGATGAATTACAAAATCATATCTGGATCAATTTATTATAACTAAATGTAATTAAAATCATATTAACATTGAGAACCAAACATGTGGGAACTGGTATACAAATCATAAAGGCCTAGTGATCACTAAAACACACACGACAGTGGTGTGATATTCCGCACGCCTAAAATAACACTATAGAAGTTGGAGTATCAGATAGGGTGACTCCACTTTTGCAGTGGTAAGAAGAGGAACTACTTAGAAAAATTGGAAATCAATAAACACATAACTACTTGCCCAAGTATGGTACCCAACGACCAGTGTTTCCTTATTATCCACTTCTAACTGCAGATAAAAATACACCCACGTAATCATTGTACTTGTTTTCTAATAGTTTTATGATTTTCACACATTTATTTACCACCTATTTCCAATTTTTATCCAAGACACTATAACTGAAGATCTCAGGGGTAAATAATGTTAACCCTCAACTTTTGTATTTTTAATGTATTTGGTGCTAACAATCATATCCGACAGAATGTTTCATTTTCTTCAGGTAGTACATGAAGCTGCAGAGAGATGGCAAATATAAATATTAAAACAAATATTAAAACATGTAATAGAAACTATTTTTCAAACATACAAGAAGTCATATCTCAGCACTTTATAAATGAGGGTTATCATTATTTTCCCCCGAGGTCTTCAATTATTTCATGTGACCTCCTTTTCGCAAGCAAACAATGTAATTAATTTTTTGTCAATTTGTTACTTACTTTTCTAACAGTTGTTATGTAATTAATCCTTTCATATTGTCGCATACTTTTCTTAGCCACTTAGTACAATTTCACACCAGTTCTTTATATACCTTCCAACAGTACGTTTATCTTTTGCTTGTTAACGTAATTCTTTGATGCACATTTTGTAAAATCTTTGACATAGCATTTGTTTATAGCAATCTATGGCCCCAGTGATGGCGTAACAGCCGAAAACTAGTTTATATAAATCAGTAAATATTGTAGAATATTACGCTAGTGTCGTGTGTGTTTCAGAATTTTATTTACTCAGATGAAAAAGTTAACGGGGTTGCGGTCGGGTCCCTGTGTCAAACTGTCACGATATTTCGGCAACCGAACCTGTTGCCATCACAGGTGTGTTGAGGAGCTGATTGCCTCTCTCTCTGTATATCCATGAAGCACCACAAGGCTTTGTCCGTCAGACTTCTAGCATGGCTGATGATGGGCAGAAAAAAGTTTTCATGTTTCATTTATGTAGTATTTTTTATGTATGATTGTTTGTCTGTAAACTGATATCCCATAAATTTTCTGATTAGTGTGCAGATTGATCTTTGGTTCGAAGAGTTGGGTTATTGTGAACCTAAATGATGAATAAGATTGTGGGCCAAAGTAGAAGATGTATTTGGGGATTGATGGTTCTCCTAAGAGTTCCTTAATGTGTGCGTTAGAAGCGTAGCGTTCAGCATCCACGATATCTCGGAGGATTCATCTACATCTACATCTACATAGATACTCTGCAAATCACATTTAAGTGCCTGGCAGAGGGTTCATTAACCATTTTCATAACTTTTCTCTACCGTTCCATTTTCTAATAGCGCGCGGGAAGAAAGAACACCTTCTGCAGTCTCTGTAGCTTCTTCAGTTGCGAGTTTGCGGCCATCGAGTAAACTTCTGAGCCGTAAAGCATGCCCGGAAGGTTAGTTTGTCGTTATAGTCTGCGTTTACTCTCCATAATGAGTCCTTCCGCTTTTAGTAGCGGTTACAGCTGAGTCCATGGAGTGTAACCTTTTCACCTTGACCTATTCAGCTGCTTTGCAAACGTCAGTCTCTTGTCTAATTCGAGGCCGAGATATAAGGCCGAATCACTCCACTCCAGTTCCTTTCCATCAAAGGAACTTTCGCTGTCTGATTTTTGGAACTTCGATCTAAATATGACTCCAACAATATCCTGGATTTATTTTAATGTTCCAGTTAGTTCACCACTGTGATATCTCGTCCAGATGTTGTTTCCGCTTCCTACCAATAAAGTTTAGGTTGTTGCTACTTTTAAAGACCGCTGTATGATAGGCATACGGCGCAGTCTCGCTACCTGCCAGTTTTGGTACGTCATTAGTACACGACGAGTGCAGTATGGGGCCCAGACCGAGCCCTATGGGACTCCTGCCACAGCTGGCGCCGTCTCCGCTGTTTCCCCAACCCCGACCGACGTCAGTTCGTTATGTGATATTTTATTTCTCTTCTTAATTATGCTGAGTGCAGGTTGTCATGCTTTACTATGAAGCCGCTGTCGCGATTAATCTGCGGTTCCCTCACTCGGATCTCGATGGTCTGTTTAATTATACACTCCCAGAGGCTGCACGTCTTGGTCAGAACGTTCGTATTCTTGTAGTCTATATGTCATGTAACTCAGATAGGCAGTGTTCTACGACTCCGATTTGTTGTAGTATCGTGTGTAGCTGATGTTCAAGACAGCGATATTCGACATTACGCAGCATTTGAGCAACGTAGATCTCACCACAATGGCAGGGGATCTGATAAACTCCGTAGACCTAGGTCATCCTTAATCCTGCCAAGCAAAGCTTCAGTTTTGGCAGGCGGGCGGAAAACATTGATTGGTGTTTTCGGAGAATTCACTCTATCTTGCTGGATAGTGCGCCACAATATGGAAGAAATGCAGTGGCCACATCCTCCTGAGATTCCTAAAATGATTTCTCCGGAGGTGCTAACAGCGTATGACGTAGGGATAACCGAGTTTGCCACTCTGTGTAACCGTACTTCTCGAAAACAGACTAAATGCTCAAGTGCCTCATTCATATGTTTGTAAACCTAGTGGACCAAATTCCTATGGTCATCAGTCTCTAGTCATACAAACTAACGAATTCCAGTCCCCCATCACAGTTAAGTTTTTCTCAGCCTTGACTGTCTGGATAATTTCCTTTACCTCCTTAAACATTTCTTCAATCTCCTCATCATCGGCAGAGCTGTTTGCCATATAAACTTTTACCACTGTGGTCGGTGTTGCTTTCGTATCTACTTTGACTACGATCATTTGATCATTGCTCTGCTCATAGTAGTTTACCCCCATTCATAGTTTCTTATTAATTATTAAACCCACTTCTTTAATATTCCCAAATGAATTTATATTTGTAATCCTGTACTCACCTGACCTGAAATCCTGTTTATCTTGCCACCGAACTTCGATAATCCTCACTATACCTATGGTAATTTTGTATACCGGGAAGATGATGTTATTGACATCTGAATGTTGTTGTTACCAGTAACATGAGTGAATGATATGTTGACCTCTTGTGCTTTTACCACTCTTATCTGCTCACACTATCTTCATAATTTGATGTAAGAAATTTATCCAATTTCTTAATGCCGTTTGGTTGCAACTTCTCCCGCCGGTTTTAGAAATTTTGCAGTAATTTGGTATTTCCCTCTCAAACTCTAGTTCATTTATGTCTTCCATTTCGGCTCAAATGTTTTTCTTCCACACACTCAAACAAGTGTATAGCGTCGTCATTGCCTTTTATAAGGATTCATTCACGTGGGATCTAATAAACTTTAAAATTCTGTGCTATATTCTGGTTGAAGCCAATTTGTGACTGACATAATACAGTAACATGGGCAGTGGTGTTAGTATGCAGCCAGTACTTCACATACCAAAAAACAGTACGTGACAGAAGAATTGCAGCTGGATGGCAATTGGTCCACACGACTGGACTCACTCTATCGTCAGTCACAAGGTAATTTTACTAGCTTGAATGTAATATTACAGGCGACTTGCTGCATAAAACATGCAGAGAATTTCAGAACAAACATAGCATTTTAGAAAACTTCCTGGCAGATTAAAATTGTGTGCCGGAACCGGGACTCGAACCTGGGACCTTTGCCTTTCGCGGGCAAGCGCACTACCGACTGTGCTATCCCGACACGACTCACGATGCCGCCTCACAACTTTACTTCTGCCAGTACCTCGCCTCCTACTTTCCAAACTTCACAGAAGCTCTCCTGCAAACACGCAAGACTAGCACTCCTGGAAGAAAGGATATGGTGGAGACATGGATTAGCCACAGCCTAAGGGATGTTTCCAGAATGAAACTTTCACTCTGCAGCGGAGTGTGCGCTGATATGAAACTTCCTGGCAGATTAAAATTGTGTGCCGGAACCGGGACCCGAACCTGAGACCTTTGCCTTTCGCGGGCAAGCGCACTACCGACTGTGCTATCCCGACACGACTCACGATGCCGCCTCACAACTTTACTTCTGCCATTACCTCGCCTCCTACTTTCAAAACTTCACAGAAGCTCTCATGCAAACACGCAAGACTAGCACTCCTGGAAGAAAGGATATGGTGGAGACATGGCTCAGCCACAGCCTAAGGGATGTTTCCAGAATGAAACTTCACTCTGCAGCGGAGTGTGCGCTGATATGAAACTTCCTGGCAGATTAAAATTGTGTGCCGGAACCTGGACTCGAACCTGGGACCTTTGCCTTTCGCGGGCAAGCGCACTACCGACTGTGCTATCCCGACACGACTCACGATGCCGCCTCACAACTTTACTTCTGCCAGTACCTCGCCTCCTACTTTCCAAACTTCACAGAAGCTCTCCTGCAAACACGCAAGACTAGCACTCCTGGAAGAAAGGATATGGTGGAGACATGGATTAGCCACAGCCTAAGGGATGTTTCCAGAATGAAACTTCACTCTGCAGCGGAGTGTGCGCTGATATGAAACTTCCTGGCAGATTAAAATTGTGTGCCGGAACCGGGACTCGAACCTGGGACCTTTGCCTTTCGCGGGCAAGCGCACTACCGACTGTGCTATCCCGACACGACTCACGATGCCGCCTCACAACTTTACTTCTGCCAGTACCTCGCCTCCTACTTTCCAAACTTCACAGAAGCTCTCCTGCAAACACGCAAGACTAGCACTTCTGGAAGAAGGGATATGTTGGAGACATGGCTTAGCCACAGCCTAAGGGATGTTTCCAGAATGAAACTTCACTCTGCAGCGGAGTGTGCGCTGATATGAAACTTCCTGGCAGATTAAAATTGTGTGCCGGAACCGGGACTCGAACCTGGGACCTTTGCCTTTCGCGGGCAAGCGCACTACCGACTGTGCTATCCCGACACGACTCACGATGCCGCCTCACAACTTTACTTCTGCCAGTACCTCGCCTCCTACTTTCCAAACTTCACAGAAGCTCTCCTGCAAACACGCAAGACTAGCACTCCTGGAAGAAAGGATATGGTGGAGACATGGATTAGCCACAGCCTAAGGGATGTTTCCAGAATGAAACTTCACTCTGCAGCGGAGTGTGCGCTGATATGAAACTTCCTGGCAGATTAAAATTGTGTGCCGGAACCGGGACTCGAACCTGGGACCTTTGCCTTTCGCGGGCAAGCGCACTACCGACTGTGCTATCCCGACACGACTCACGATGCCGCCTCACAACTTTACTTCTGCCAGTACCTCGCCTCCTACTTTCCAAACTTCACAGAAGCTCTCCTGCAAACACGCAAGACTAGCACTTCTGGAAGAAGGGATATGTTGGAGACATGGCTTAGCCACAGCCTAAGGGATGTTTCCAGAATGAAACTTCACTCTGCAGCGGAGTGTGCGCTGATATGAAACTTCCTGGCAGATTAAAATTGTGTGCCGGAACCGGGACTCGAACCTGGGACCTTTGCCTTTCGCGGGCAAGCGCACTACCGACTGTGCTATCCCGACACGACTCACGATGCCGCCTCACAACTTTACTTCTGCCAGTACCTCGCCTCCTACTTTCCAAACTTCACAGAAGCTCTCCTGCAAACACGCAAGACTAGCACTCCTGGAAGAAAGGATATGGTGGAGACATGGCTCAGCCACAGCCTAAGGGATGTTTCCAGAATGAAACTTCACTCTGCAGCGGAGTGTGCGCTGATATGAAACTTCCTGGCAGATTAAAATTGTGTGCCGGAACCTGGACTCGAACCTGGGACCTTTGCCTTTCGCGGGCAAGCGCACTACCGACTGTGCTATCCCGACACGACTCACGATGCCGCCTCACAACTTTACTTCTGCCAGTACCTCGCCTCCTACTTTCCAAACTTCACAGAAGCTCTCCTGCAAACACGCAAGACTAGCACTCCTGGAAGAAAGGATATGGTGGAGACATGGATTAGCCACAGCCTAAGGGATGTTTCCAGAATGAAACTTCACTCTGCAGCGGAGTGTGCGCTGATATGAAACTTCCTGGCAGATTAAAATTGTGTGCCGGAACCGGGACTCGAACCTGGGACCTTTGCCTTTCGCGGGCAAGCGCACTACCGACTGTACTACCCCGACACGACTCACGATGCCACCTCACAACTTTACTTCTGCCAGTACCTCGCCTCCTACTTACCAAACTTCACAGAAGCTCTCCTGCAAACACGCAAGACTAGCACTCCTGGAAGAAAGGATATGGTGGAGACATGGCTTAGCCACAGCCTAAGGGATGTCGGGATAGCACAGTCGGTAGCGCGCTTGCCCGCGAAAGGCAAAGGTCCCAGGTTCGAGTCCCGGTTTCGGCACACAATTTTAATCTGCCAGGAAGTTTCATATCAGCGCACACTCCGCTGCAGAGTGAAGTTTCATTCTGGATAGCATTTTATACTTTGTCTGATTAATTTCAAAGAAGAAATTCTTTTGTCCATTTATATATTATAAATCATAAAATTTAATATGTGAATGTTATTACTAGTATGTGATTACTACATAATACAACCATGATTTATATAAACAGCTGTTATATGGAACAAAAGCCTTTAATTAATGCCTGATTAGATTAATAAAATTATATAGGATAATTTTGAGATTGATCTGCAAAAAAGAACTTACTGCTTACGTTGATTAAGCAAGGAATATCCTCCATCTTGCAAATTCGATAATCTGGAAAAGAAACCATACATCAAATGAAAGATAATAAAATTCCGGATTATAATTTATGAGTATACTTTCATATTCCTGATATATGATGAAGATTAAGCCCACAAATCATTTGTATGTGTGTATTTGCTATATTAAGATGACAATGGAATCCTAGATCCTTACATTTAGAATGGTTGGTTACTGAGTGACATTGTAGACCATTTAGTCACAAATGTGAATCTATTTCTCTAGACTTTGTTAATTACGAAGATTTATTCCAAAATATAAATTAAAGCACTCAACAGAGAAGTAAAGCACATGAGTCTTGTGTCACAAAAGTCACATTATACATCTGTAAGTGTATTTTATAATTGCAGAACAGAAAAAATTCCAATTTATCTATTCTTTGGCTGTTTTCAGAACTCAAAGCCTTTACTGTTATTGTTGTTCAATACACACTGCTAAATCAAAACAATAACTCTGCACAAGCAGCATGCTGGTCCAGCTTTGGAACAGAACATACCATTAAACCGAACTTCACGTGGCATTTTAGGTGTTTAGATATATGTAGGACCAGATAAGCAAACAAAGGTAATCTAGTCTCGTAGAGTACGAACCGGTGTTCTGTGTTCAAGGACTGGTATCTGACAGTGTTCCAGGATTTGAGTTGTTAAGAAGCGAATCTGATGTCCAAAACATCAAAGTAAGTTCACTGTCATCGTCCTCAAATCATTGTAGCAGGAATCAGGACCTCTGTCAGCAACAATTATCATGTTGGATGTGCCATTATAGTCTTCTGAAACAATGAACATACAATTTACAATTGTCTTGCATTAATAATGCAAGACCTGTGGAACCCCTGCTGAATGACTGACATAGCATAATGTTCCACGTTATAATATTACCTGGCATAGCAGTTTGAAAGGAAAAAGGGATAGCATCTTTAATGATATAAAAATGTGTGAGGTAATAAAGAAATGGTTCTAAAACAATTTACTTTTACAAAAGTCATGACTATTTAATTAACCCTCTAACTGTAACACCTCTTACATACAGTATGGAGGAAAACAGGTCTCCTAGACCTCTACGACCTTTAAACTATATTTTTCTCCATCTTCTTGCCTTTTTGCCGCTTCTGCGTTGTTTTGTCACTCATTGGCATTTAATGCGTTTTGAACTACATTGAAGAGCCAAAGTAACTGCCTTGATAGCGTCCACTATGGCGATACCTCAGACCGATGTTCCGTTCACAAGGTTGAAATGTATCAATGATGGAATAAATAAAATTAAAAAAAAAAAACATCATTTGCTTTGATCTAGGATTTTTCAGCTGTTCCCCCTCTCTCTCTCACTCTTTCTCTAGGTTTCGTTAGCGTTTGAATAGGTAACACATACTGAATTTATGTTTCTTCCCGAGGATACGATAAGCAGAATTTTTGAAAGAGGTATATGTAATTGAAATGTCTTTTATGTTTGCGTTTTTTGAGTAATAGCATAAATATTTCTCTTCAAATATCTATGAAAATTATTTATGGTCCTTTTACACCAAGAGAAAATTCAATTATTAAATGTTTATTTTTCATAACTGAATGACATCTGCCATTAAAGAGTGAGTGGGAACCAATTGTAGCAGGAATAATTTCATTGAATTTCATTTATTACTTTCAATCTGGATAATTTATTATTCCCCTGAGATCAGTAGGCGGTTTATCAAAATTTCAATTATTTTAGCTAGGCTTGGTTAAGTTGGTCCTAAATCAGTTTTACGCAGTCCAGCTGTTGATTTTTGTTTTTTTTCTCTAACGCCAGGAATCTTTTTTTCTCTTTTCCTGTATTTTTTTTTTCATTTCAAGAGTAAATGATTTATGGTGCGTTGCTTATTGTTGCAATGCTGTTTTCAAGACTTAATTTATCCATTCAGTCAACCACAACGTAGAACGTTAATCTTAAATGCACCTATTGGACCAAAGTGCTACAGTCATCAGTCCCTTGACTTACAAACTAACTTACTCTAAGGACCACAGACACACACACACACACACACACACACACACACACACACACACACACAGACACACACATGCCCAAGGGAGGAACTAAACCTCCGACAAGAACGGTCATCCAGTCCATAGCATGACGCTTTAGTCTTAAGCATAATGTGTAAAAGGGCTCATAGGGAACATTGTCTCCCTATTTTCTTAAGACTAAGAGTGCTCACAATCATAAATCTATACATCTATGTGTTTTTGCTGTATTCACGAGAGTACCACTCCAGGACACACTCGATTTAATCTGTGAGAGATTTGACGGAACTGTACTGGATCTATTCAAGCACTTTCTGACATCTATTTACTTCCTTTGTGGAGGATAGTTCTATTAACAGACTGAAGGAGTGGCGATGGGTAGCCCCTTATGCCCAGTTGTGGCTAATCTGTTGTTGTTGTTGTTTAAAGGGGACCAAGCTAATCTGTTCATGGAGAAATTCGAGGAAGAGGCATTGACAACTGCTGACTACCAGACAACGTGTTTTTTCAGCTATGTGGATGACACATTTATCATTTGGCCACATGGCCGGAATAGGCTGGATGAGTTCCTGGTCCATCTGAACTCACGTCACCCCAACATCAAGTTCACCATGGAACTAGAGGACGGAGGCCAACTTCCTTTCCTGGACATCAATAACCGCTTTTCGGTTTTTATTGATATTATTTCCACAAACAAATGTAGAAACGTTTTAAGAGTTCCTCACAGTTTGCATTATACTTTTCTTCAAGATATTTAGTATTAAAATATCTTGTAAAATAACATCATAGCAATATGAATCAAATTTATCTTTTCTTCCAACGAACATGCAGATGCTTTCTGTTTAAATGATGCCGCAGGTTTGCAGTACCTCCACCCAGTGGTGGATTTTCACATTTGCTGCCAGCAGGATATTCAATTTTTTCCGCCCCTGCCGACCCCTATAATTCGATATCCTATTTCACAATCACACTAATTACAACTTTTTGTCAATGAAATTTAGACTTTATATTGTTTGCACAATCTTCCTAATTGCAACATATTTTTCCATAATTGGTATGGTTGTGAACTAGGCAATCAGAATCTCACTTACTAGATTATTTTTACAAGAAATAGTGCAAATATTGAGCTAATAAAAGCGGAGAGTTGCTTGTTTCTGACTCAGCATTGTTATTAAATTATCAGTGATCGTATTTCCTAGTTTGTGCGATAACCTAACATTTCACTGCAGGGGAAAATCTAGGAATGATATTACTAGTTTTTTTTAATGATTTAATAACAAATTGCATTTACTTGAAAATAAATGTCATGACAGCACTTGTCGCTTTTTTACGCCTTATACGTTTCGAGTTTCGTAATTTTCGAAGGCAAAGCTTAGTTAAAAATTCCTCCATAAAATAATTTGTATCACTGACATACGACAGAATATACAAAACAGATGTTTTAAATACATATCCCCAGACTTTTTATTTTATTTATTTATTTTTTACAAGGATAACTGCAAGTATGTACTTGTAACAAAGAGACGGTCTGGGCGTAGGTTTTTGGTGTTAAGTTAAAGTACATAAAATATATTTTGAAAGCATGCTGAATTACATATGTTATTATGTCCTTAAATGTATTACTCAATATGCACAATGTTGTGATTAGTTGATTCTACATTCTCTCACTTATGATTTCATCAAGTAAGAATTTTGTAGGTTATTTCGAGATACCCTTGATAAGTTCGTGACGTTACTTGGGTAATTTCGTGATAATGGATTAATGAAGTAATGGAAGCATTGCATTTCTATAAAAGATTTTATGTTAATATTTTACGACATTGAGACTTAATTATGATAATAATGATGAACTACTAACCAAGTAATGAGCAAAAACACCGAATTGAATTCGCTGATTAAATGAAAGCCTCAGTTTAGTCTTCATCAGAAAGGTTTGACACTTGTTGCACAGAAAACCGTCCTCACTCTTTTCAAAAGTATGTTGACACTTCGAATGGTACCACGTTAAACAAAAACTACACTGAAACCATAGTGTACTTGAGAAGACTGTCTAGGTTGGTGTAAGATGGTAGTTAAAATGCTAAGATTATTACTAGCGAAGCTAAGGCTATTACGTGTAAACTAACGATCGCAAAAACACAAACTTTAATCAGAAAAAATTATTTATATCACATAAACAACTGTGAAAAATGAAAATAAAAATGTTACCTTGTTAATATGGAGAGTAATCAGCTCTTTGAAAACACGTGGGATTCTGCAGCGCGAAATCGAAAGACAACTACCCCCAACGGAACGAAACAACTGACTTTGCTGCCAAGGCCGCTGGTTGCGCCGCGTGAAATGTCGATGCAGGTGAGGGATACGTGCTGCTGTCAGTGGGTCATCGACTGTCCTCCTAACTTGGTTGGTAGATCCGTGAAGAGGAATCCACAAAGTATCATGAAATAAACAATACCAGGAACTTACCAAGGTTTACCCTACATACTGGATGATCAAAAAGTCAGTATAAATTTGAAAACTTAGTAAATCACGGAATAATATAGACAGAGAGGTAAAAATTGACACACATGCTTGGAATGACATGGGGTTTTATTAGAATAAAAGAAAGTTAAAAATGTCCAACAGATGGCGCTTCATTTGATCGGACAAGCAATGATTAGCATAACAAATTAAGACAAAGCAAAGATGTTCTTTGCAGGAAATGCTGAATATGTTCACCATCATTCCTCAACAATAGCTGTAGTCGAGGAATAATGTTATGAACAGCACTGTAAAGCGTGTCCGGAGTTATGGTGAGGCATTGGCGTCGGGTGTTGTCTTTCAGCATTCCTAGAGATGTCAGTCGATCACGATACACTTGCAACTTCAGGTAACCTCAAAGCCAATAATCGCAGGGACTAAGGTCTGGGGACCTGGGAGGCCAAGCATGACGAAAGTGGCGGCTGAGCACACGATCATCACCAAACGACACGCGCAAGAGGTCATTCACACGTCTAGCAATATGCGGTGGAGCGCCATCCTGTATAAAAATCGTACGTTCCAGCAAGTGTTTATTAGGCCGGCTGGGGATGATGCGATTTTGTAACATATAGGCGTACCTCCCACCCGTCACGGTAGCAGTTACAAAACCAGAATCACGCGCCATCTGTCGGACAGTCAATTTTTACCTCTCTATCTACGAGGGCTATGCAAAAAGTACATTACGTTTTGGAATTAAAAATAAATAAAGTATTGGAATTTTTTTATTATATACAGATGAAAGCCACACTTAAATACTACTTTTCTACATAGTTGCCATTTAAATTAAGGCACTTATCGTAGCGATGGACGAGCTTGGAAATTCCTTCGTCGTAAAATTCGGCCGCCTGCGCCTTCAACCACGTGGCTACCTCTTCTTGAAGCTGTGCGTCGTCATCAAAACGTTGCATAGGCAACCACTTCTTCATTGCTGGGAATAAGTGGAAGTAGCTCGGTGCCAGGTCGGGACTGTACGGCGGATGAGGAAACAGCTCCCACTTAAAAGATTCGAGAACTTCACGAGTGGCATTTGCAGAGTGGGCCCGGGCGTTGTCGTGAATCAGCAAGATTGAGTCCAACTTTCCCCTGCGCTTGTTTTGTGTTGCTCTTCTGAGGTTGTGCAGAGTTTGGCAATACCTTTGTGAGTTTATTGTAGTGCCTCTTTCCAGGAAATCCACAAAAATCACACCTTTTCTGTCCCAAAAGACAGTCGCCATCACCTTCTTTGCCGACAGTGTCTGCACGCATTTCTTGGGTTTTTGGGGGGAATTTCTGTACCCCCATTGCATTGACTGCAATTTTGTCTCGCTTAACCCATGTTTCGTCACCAGTAACGATGCGATCGAGTAATGAGTTGCCCTCTTTGTCGTAAGCGTCCAAAAACGTTAAAGCTGCAGCCATTCGCTGATTTTTGTGAATTTCTGTCAAGATTTTTTGTATCCATCTTGCTGAAAACTTGTGGTAACCAAACTCGTAGAGACTTACGTTATTGTGAAATTACGGTTTTCATGGACTGCGGCGTCGACTTTTTCGACAAGTTCGGCAGTCACTATGCTGGGTCTTCCTCTTCGCTCTTCGTCGTGATCGTTAGTTCGGTCATTTTTTAATTTTATGACCAATTGACGTACTCCACCTTCAGCGATTATGTTGTCCCGATACACCTGAGAAAACTGCCGATAGATTTCTATCAGTGTACAGTTTTTTTGCAGTACAAAACCTTATTACAGCACGCACTTGACACTTCGCGGCATTTTCAATTAACGCTGACATTTGAAACTGAACGGAATACGGCACGAATCTCTCACTAACACGGCAGGATGCCGACCAAGGTGCCGACTGAGCGGCGGAATGCCATGACACCAAGATGGCCGCGCTAGCCCCGCCCCTAACGGACACAAACGAAAACGTAATGTACTTTGTGGATAGCCCTCGTACATTATTTTCAAATTTATACTGACTCTTTGATCACCTGGTATAATGACGTATATCTGAGACAAATTATTTTAAGGGGGATTTTTTAACTAAGCTTCGAAAATGACGAAAGCAGAGACGTGTAAGGCGTAAATAAAGTGCTAAGCGCATTCAAGACATTGATATTGTTCTGAAGTGTATCCAGCTGGACACTACATCTCGTCAAAGTCTAATGCTGATATCAAAGAAAAAATCATTTAGAAGTACTGCTACAGAAAGTAATTTTACAATGTTACCGTCAGTGGCGTAGCTATCATAGGGCTAGGCGGGGCAGTGCCCCGGGGCCCCCGAGCTACAGGGGCCCCTCGGCCTTCGTGAGCGACGATCGAAAAAAAGTTACCGTAGATCCTTGAACACTTTCATGTCCCTCAATTACTTCGGATAATCGAAGTTCTACTGTATATAATAATTTAGTTGAATGAAGGTTTTCCGACTTTGAACTTTTTGAACCCTGACCAACAAACCTCAAACGCACGAAGTGAAATCCAAAAATTATTCGCACCCCAGAATATAAACATAACAAGGTCCTTTGCTTGTCCGCTAAGACGTGGACCCTGCCATCGTCAGCGTGTTGTCGGTTGAAGTCGGAGATGCCGTGCCTGCCAATCTTTGCGAAATAACAGCGAACAGTGCTGAATTACTAGCACAGTGTTTGACAGAAGACATTGTGTGACCACATTTGAATATGAGGTCTCTACAATGTATTATTAGAGAACGGTATTATTATGTTATCTCAACTGTTTGCTTAGTGAATTCCCCAAGGGTGTCCTCCATAATCATAGATCCCAATGAAGTGCTTTAGCCAATTGCAGTCTGAAAT
Source organism: Locusta migratoria (assembly GCA_026315105.1). Classification (NCBI taxonomy): domain Eukaryota; kingdom Metazoa; phylum Arthropoda; class Insecta; order Orthoptera; family Acrididae; genus Locusta; species Locusta migratoria. The sequence continues at coordinate 203,374,980 of CM048747.1, read as the reverse complement.
TCGTGCAAGAAGAAGAGAAAATATGGTTACTTTGTCACAATATTAAATTGTGCATTCAAGACATTACCCTGTACCCCACTGCCTCTATAACAAGCGAAGATGTCAACTTAGTTACTTATTACTTTTTCCTGGCCAGACATTAATATATACTACATGGGCCTGGTAGGGGCACGGCTCAAACCAAACTATTCCATCAAACAAAATCCGGCAACTTTCTTTTCTGAAACCATCCTACACTAATGTTTCCCCTATTTCCCTTCTTTGATTGGGCTATCAACGAAATTAGGCTGATCGGTACGTTGCGTGGCCTAACAGCGCAGTAGTTCAGCGACGGTGAGATGTCGGTAGTGACAACAGTCCGCCTGCTGTCACCGCGGACTTGACTGTTCCCGGTTTGCTTCGCTGCAGGGGGCCATGTTTTCATGGTTAAGTAATACTTCTTCATTATTTTTTACTAGCTTATGCCTGCGACTTCACTCACCTAGTATGGAGCAACTTCGAAACTATCCCAAGAGGTCGTTTATCTTTATGTCCTATCCAGGTCCAAATCTATCCCTCTGCAAAATTTCATTCAAATCCGCCCAGTAACTTTTGCGTGAAAGCATAACAAACAAACAAACTTTCACACGTGTATTAGAGAGTACGACTAAATATTATCTGCTGTGTGACACATAATAATTTACTCAGTATTATTTAGGTTTGCCTTATTATGTCTTGCAGTGGGCAGTAAGGAGCTGATGATGAAGTAGTTTTGCATCTGTCAGTATTAGTGTAAAGAGGGCCCCAACGTCATTTTTGCCCCGGGGCCCTTGGTGAGAAAGCTACGCCACTGGTTACCGTGCTTTTACCCGGTTATTGACAGAAAAATAAGTTAAACCGATAACATATATCGAAAAACCGGTTACTGATAACTAAAATCCCGGTATCTGTTTTTGCAATGCCTATAGTAGAGTGCACTTACCGGACCGGTAGCCGAAGAAGTATGGCGTGCAGCGGCAGAGGGAGAGCGCGCGCTGGAGGCGGCAGTGGGCCTGGCAGTGAGGCCGCGAGTAGGCGTTGGCCAGCCAGCGGCCGCGCCGCGGGCGAGACTCCGCCGGCAGCAGGCAGCGGCGACGCGGCAAGGGCAGCGCGGACAGCGCGCGGCCGCCGCGCCGCAGCGCCGCGCGCAGCCGCAGCAGCAGCACGCGGCCGCCGCCGCGAAGCACCGCCACGCCGCACCGCGCGCAAGGCACCTCCGTCACCGGCTGCACGCTCACCTGCCGACGACACGCCACAGTCTAACAAATACAGTCACGACACTCGCGCAGATTTTTGTTATACACTACGACTGCAGCGCTCCAAGCGGCCGGTAAGCTATGTTTCTGAATACGGCATTGGATGAGTGCGAATAGTATCGGTTATATTGATTTTTACAGACTTTTCACACTAGGGGATGTATGTACTGCCATAAAAATAGGTAATAATATAAAATTAGTTCCACCTTTGTCTTTATTAGGTTTACTGAGATCCCTGATGAGGTACTAAAAGGTACATTGCATGACAGTTTATTTACAGTTATGTTGTAACCTACAGGCTTTTGCTGAATAATATCATTTTCTATTAAAAATAATAAATGTCTAAGAAACAACAGAACACCTGTGTTCGGTACCGGTGCGAGGCGCCACAAGGGCGCAGCAGCGACCGGACGCAGGGGCTGCAGGTAAGGGCGGCCGCTACCTGCCCGGCCCTCGCACAATGAAACGGCCGGTGCAGGGCCGGTGGGGGGACTCGGCCGGTGACCGCCAACCTGTTCGGACGCATGTGTTTCTGCCTCAAAATGTAGCGATTCTCACAAATACAGTCCACTTCTACCAGAAATGTACTTTTATTTCTAAACGCCTTTCCTTTGCAGCGAATGATTGCATTCGTCTGGACTGTGGAAAGAGCGAGGCAGCGCAGAATGTACGCGCGTTTTGCGGCTGCCCACAACCTGCATTTGGCAAAAAGTCGTCGCTTTTCTACTCAGGAACTTTAAGGCTTCTTCACTAAAATTCCAGTAAAATATGTGAGTATGGAACGTAGGGAACGCAAATAGAATGCTATAACTACAGTATTTAACGTACCAAATCAGCCACCACAGCTATAGCTGAAAGGAAAGCGTCACGGATCTGGCAAGAAAACGAAACAAGCAACCAAACTGTTTTCAACAAAGACGAACCCAATTCCACAATTGTTGCTACAACTGAACCACAAACGGCAAGAATTTTCAAGACATTCTCTTCTTAAGCTAAAATAATGACACTCAAACGAATATACGCGTATCAGAAAGACGAGTAAAGCCTAAAAATGAGCGAATCATTAGGCTACACATCGAATTGATATGTGCCAAAAAACTCTTGTCATAGTAAGTACACATCATAACAGAAATTTATGTTTCCCTTATGTTTATATTCTACTTACTTTCAGCGGAATAAGCTGCAAAATAACATGTATTCGTAAGTATTTGTTCATGACGAAGTTGTTTATTACATCTTCGAATCAGTTAAATTCGGCTGCTTTTACATTAATGTCCGTGTTATGTATATCTCTTAATATTTTACTAATGCTTGTAACGCAAAAACTATACCAACTATTTTGTTAATTATGCACACAAATAATTATAAACAAACATCAATCCTATGGCAGCTTTCCTACCACTAGGAGCGCTCGTGTCGCAGCAACTGTCAGTTGGTAACAACTTTCACAGCAGTAAGTGTCGCGACTGTATATGTTAGACTGTGGACACGCGCCGTCGCTGCTGTACTAACGAGTTCAGCAATGCGTATGGGTCGATTTCCCAGAAAAACCCATCCACCCATGTCAATTTATCAAGCCTCATTCCTTAGATCTTACAACGCGTGGAAATTTGAGGTGGAAATAAACATATGTGGTGCCAAAACTACAGTGCCGAAAATTAACAGTAGAACACTCTCTTAGAGTTTTTTTTTTTCATCAAAATTTATTGCTGGAACTGTTGTGGCGTCGCCATTCGCCACAACGCCGGCGATTTACACACGTCGCCACGCGACTTGAAGAAGACGCGATAAAGGCTCCGTCAAACGGGGAGCGGGCAGACCGCGCTGTTGTCCGCCGCGTTCCGCAACAGTCATACACAGCGCGGGCAGCGCTCGGCGTTCCAGCTGTTGACTGGAGCAGTGCGTGAGTCAGCTGCGGAGCGTATAAACGTGAGCAGTAGTTTAGGTGAAGATGAATTTCTACTTCTCCTCACGGTTGCGCCAAAGAAGCGAAGAAAATAGTTACATGAAATTGATACGAAACGACAAGAATATGGTAAATTTCATCGTCTTTGTAAAGAACTGTGGCCATGTAAAGACAGTTTTTTTTTCTTTTTTTCTCCTCGAATGTCTCCCGAACAATTTGAAACGATACACAAGCTGTTTGACTAACGTATTATAAAAATTCAATCAAACTGGAGACAGCCTATTGGATCTCTGGAAAGATTGTCAATTTGCTTGAGGTAAGCATGTTATTTATTACACGTTTCATTCATTTTAATATTTCATTTATTGTTTATTGTAACTACATAAGTTGACTTTTATGAGGCATATTACAACTAATATCACGATTGTAGTTTGATCTGTTAATAAATTCCCGCCAAAATCCGAACCTACCCTAATATCATTACATTTCTAAAGAGACAAACAAATACAATCCTGCACTAATTGTATAACATTTCTAAAAAAAAAAAACTTCCGTATACAGACTGAAAATGTCTCTTTCAGGGTTTTCTATAATTGTTTCATTGATGAAAATTCTCCTTCCTTGTTTCTGCCTTCTTAGACGCATTTCTGTGTTCCGGGTCACGTGTGTCATACAGGAATGGCGTTGGACGCCCCGCTCACGCTTGCCCGCCGCGTTCTCTGTAGAAAATCAGAGCCTGCCCATTGCACGCTGCACCGCTCCCTGTTTGACCGAAGCAGTAAGCTCGAATGCAACACAGTGCCAGCGCGTACTGCCCGCGCAGGCTGCCCGCTCACTGTTTGACGGAGCCTTAGGCCAGGCGCACATTGGGACGCAGCTGATGCAGGGCAGGGCAGGGCAGCACAGCGAAGGAAACACTTTGCGACACAGCGCCTGCGCATATTGCGCCATTGTCGCACAGTCGTTCCTTGTTCAACCAGTGCACCGTGTTTCCTTGTACAGTTACGGGTGCACTTATGAACCTTAGTTCAGAGTTGGATTCTGATCAGGAATGGACATGCTGATATTATTGTATAACGGTTCATAACGCGAGAAATCAGAATGGAAAAGCAATAGCATGAACAAGAGAAGCACCTTTGGGGAATTGGCTATGACATCAGAGTTTTCTGATAAACATTTCCCGAACTACTTACGTTTAGACCAGAGTCAATTCCACGAGGTTCACGAACTGATGAGAAAATATATATTTTCCGAAGAATGTAATGCCCAATGTCAGTGTGTCATAGTCAGAAAATGGTTGCATCGCAGCTATATACAAAAATTTAAAGTTTATGTAATCTCAATGCCCTCACTTTTCCCAGACCTTATTAGTATTCTTTCTGTAGTCTGTGTACTTATTACGTAAACTTAATACTGTACGTGATACTGATGGCAAAACATCTACAGCACATTTCATTCATTTTCCTTAAATACATTTTTCCCCACAGATATTTAGCCACAGGAGAGAAAAGTATTGCCCGAAACTACAGAATGGGCGATCGAATTGTGTCAGATACTGTTAATGCAGTCTCACATGCGATGTGGAACACCATGCAACCACTATATTTACCACAACCCACAGCACAGACACAGAAAACAAACGGAGAATGTTTCGAACAGCGATGACAGTTTCCACACTGTATCGGAGCTCTCGACGGAAAAAATTTTGTTGTTAAGAAGCCAGTATCCAATGGTTCATCATTTTTCAACTACTGACTTCCATATTTTGTAGTGCTAATGGCTATTCCCAATCACTATTGATCTGGGGTCAATGGGCAGCTTTAGCGATGGGAATATTTTTTCAAGTATTACGTTGGCAAAGAAGTTATGGAGACAAAATTTGCAGGTACCTCCACTTTCTGTACAAGAGCTTCCTTTGATATCTAACAATAGTAGAAGTACTTTCATTGTGAGAGAGAAGTTTACTGAGTTTCTTAACAGGGTTGGAAGAGCATCTCGGTAAACAGGCAGCATTACAAAAGGAAAATACTAGAGAAAACAATTGATATTTTTACGACTATAATTTCAATATAATAGGGAAGGTCTCCGTAATCATGAAAGCACGTTGCTTTGATGTTTAACACGATCTACGTGAATAAAACTGAAGTACTAGATCATAATACGTACTATTCTGCATATCCAGATCTTTTGCAATAAAAACCCAAATTTGTTGTATTAATTTGGTATTCATGTAGTCATTGTGATTGGTATCGTACAAAACCAGGTTCGGGGGAACTACTTAAATTGCGTTTTCCTCCATGTCAAACACAGACTCGTGAAAACGCGCGGTAAGCAGCTGGAGAAGACTGGCAGCGAGCGGACAGTGGGGCAACAGACCGCACCCCAGCCCAGCACGTGGTGTCTGCCGCCAAGGCTGCGCGGCACTCGCACAGTAATCTGTGTCCCGGACACTGCGCGGCCCAGGCGGAAGCAGGAGCTGCGCTGCCCTGGCCTGCCCTGTGCCGCAACTCGCGCTGCTGCATTTAAACCCGGCAGTCACAGAAACCTGTGCTGTGCTGCCCTGCCCTGCCCTTCGTCGCCTGCGTCTCAATGTGCGCCCGGCCTTAAGGCCGTGCTTATAGCACTCGGTTGCTCCGCGGCGGAGGAATCGCGGCGTTTTGTAAGAGCGCTTTTTAAGGTTCCTATCATGCGGCGGCGGCTGCGTTTGCGGTACTTCTACAAAAATGTCGTTACGGCTGTAGAAGGTGAACTGTTTGTGAAAATGGTGTAAAAGTTTCCTTGTGTATTTATGTATCCAACTTTGTCTGTAAGGATTGAACCATGAAAGACCATGAAAGACAATGCTTGGAAAGAGACTGGAGAGCTTATGCAGAGGTCAGATAAGAATATTTACATGATTTATTAACAATGTGTTCAAATGTTTGTAAATCTATCGGACCAAACTGCGTGGTCATCAGTCCGTAGCTTACAAACTACTTAAACCTAGGTAAACTAACCTAAGGACAAACACACACACCCATGCCCCAGGGAGGACTCAAACCTCCACAGCGAGCAACCGCGCGCTCCGCAGCGAGCCGCTTTAGACCGCTCGGCTACTCCACCGCGGCTAACAATGTGTAAAGTTACATAAAAATTTATAACAGCAGAAATAGTTATCACAAAATGCCACATTGCCATGGATGGAAAAGTTTGTATGCATGTTATCGATTTCAGGCCATTATGCCCATCTTCACACCTGCTGTTGAGTACACACGTTTAAACACTACAGCGAAACGGCGCGTCAAGACAGAACCAAATAAAATTCTCAAAAAACTAGACCTAGATGCGAATGAGGATTGAAAGTTGTAGATAATGCACTGTCTAATGTTCAACAGAGTAAATTATCTGTGCAAAATGCGACGAAATTATTCGTTAATAATTAATGTTCAAACATAGCAGCTGAGGATTGTAAGAGACAATGGATACCTATCAAAAAAGAATGAAAAAGGGACAAGCAACTGGATCTTCTACATCAAGTCAACTTAATAAACGGCCACTGGATGATATGTTAAAGTTTCTTGAACGAGTGGACCATAAGAGAGAGCACGTTTTAGCTCACCATTGTCTCTAACCTTAATGTTCACTCTTAATTAAGCAATTTCAGTTAACATGATTCAACTTTACTTCACAGACGTATATTGAGCATTCACCTTTCTGATGTCAGTAAACAGAAGATGATGACAATGAAACCATTACAACAGAGCTTTCTTCTATACAGAATGAAGACAGTGTTGTTGATTTACTTTCATCAAATTATAAAAGGCAGAAACGAAGTCACAAAATCTTCGAACTTTCGGAATCTAGAAGGAAATAATATTATTAAGTACCACCATGTCTGGCGTGTGCGTTCAGAAGCACTGCGGCTGCTTATGACAGCCGCAGTCGCAGCCGCGGCATAGGAACCAGATCTTGCAGCGTGGGCGCTGTTTATAGGCGCGGCTGCGGCTACGGCCCCTCCGCTCTTCCGCTGCGGCGTCAAAATACCAGCGGCTGCACTTCCAGACCGCTTACACGGCGGCTAATGGGGCTGTTCGGAGCGCCATATGTCTGGCCGCCAGGTGGCAACAGGGTGCTCAAGGTCACTGCGGATGAACAGCCTGCCGTGTGAGTGACGAGCGGAACCTGCGCAAAATCACAGCGGTTGCTCCGCCGCGGAGGCACCGTCGTCTATAAACGCAGCCTTAGTCTCACTACCTCTCTTACTTTGCACGCAGGCCAATGAGGAGAAGATGTCTCGGCTAGGTAGGCTGGTGCCACAGCCACGAGAGCAGTTTTGTGGAGGACTACGTTCAGTCTAGCAGTCAACAGAAGAGTACTTCAGTATAGAAGAGATCCGTCTGCAGCTAGCCAGTCGTCTACGTTAGCTCATCCTGGAACACTACTGTACTCCGTTCACCGAAACGAGAGACGGACTGTAAATACGCTGAGGCGCGTGCCTAGGGGTGGACAAAACAGAGACGCTCACTCAATGTCGCCACATCATTTTCAGGTGTAAAGCGTTTGTGTGTGTTATGAGGGGTGATCTCAGATGCTGGCTATAACGTTGATCTTAAGGACCAGTTGCTGAATAGCAGTATAAATATCAAGCATTCATATTCAATCTCTTTTTCTCTTTCTCATCTGTATCACGCAAGTGTAAAGTCATTATATCATTCTACATTTTGAACCCAGCCAAGAAGCGATCAAAGAAGAAAATTAAGTTCTCACTGTGTGCAAAAGGGAATTGTTGTGTCCAGAACAGTCAATGACAGGCATTCTTATGAAAACAGCTGCATCTGATGGTGTTGGTCTTTCCTGAGTTTATCGTATGGTAAGTAATTACAAGGTCACACAATGTTTGCAGTCTGCAAACAGACATAACGACAGAAGCTTACAGAAAGTATTGATGACTTTCACAGAAATGGGATAGTACATGAATTGTTGTGTTGACAAAGTTCTTACTGTCGTAAACGAAAGTGCAAATTTTCTCAATTTTTATATAGTCTGTGGATTATTAAAAGAAATGAATTTTAAATATGCTTGGCATTTAATATCACTGCTGTATAACAAAACACACAACCGCTTTACACCAGATACAGATGTGGCGGCACTGAGCGAGCACACAGTTTTTATCCACCCCTAGTCATGTGCCCAGGACTGTTTACAGTCAGTCTCTCTTTTTGGTGAATGGAGTATAGTGAATGACGTATTGCAGAACTGTCTACTATGTATTAGGCACCACAAGCACATCACACATAAAAGTTGAGTATTCCTTTCTTTTGTAATAAAAGCATGTGTGAACTAATCACTTGTTTCAGTTGCAGACCTTGTCCATCATCCTTGCTAGTTGCAGGCTACCTCCCGAACACAGTGACGCATCCCGAGGATTCAAAAGAAACAGTGTATAAAGTGTGTATGAAATTATATTTACATACCAATAACGCAAGCGGAACTGAAGTACCGGAGGTCGACCCATATTGAGACACCTGTCTTAGTAGTTGCAGTAGCCTCTATGGTTGGCAGTGCAGATACAATACTGGGATACATTACACCGCGCCTACGCGACCTGCGCAAAAGTTGTGGGTTCACGAATCGCTTGTGTTAATTGTTGTTCCATCATATCCCACCCGTACCCCATTCGGGACTCGCCTAATGAGTGTGCAGCCCAGGTGAAGTGGCTGCACGTCTTCCAGAGCGTGTTGAGTTTCATGTACAGTGTGTTTGATCAAATCCTGTTGGAAAACACCTTACCTTCTTGTTCCAAGAATGACAAAATAACCTCACTATATTATCACCATGAACTACAGACATTGTCGAGGTGGGGTGGCCTGCATATTTCAACGATACAAATAGCCGGACTGTAGGTGCAACCTCAGAGGAGGGGTATCTGCGCAGAGGCCTGATAAACGTGTGATTCCTGAAGAGGGGCAGCATCCTGTTCAGTAGTTGTAGGGGAAACGATCTAGATGACTGACTGAGCTGGCATTGTAACATCAGCTAACGTGGCTTTGTCATACAGTTACTGCAAACGACTAAAAGCAAGGGGAAACTACAGTAGTTAATGTTCCCAAGGACATGCAGCTCTACTGTATTAATCTTCTTCTGCTTCATGTACACTTTCCAATTCGGAGGTTGGCTATCATAAGTTTTGGAAGTTGCGGCGTTAAATAGGTCAGATGACGTGACGTTAGACCAGTTTTGCAGGATCCCAAGCCAGGAAATCCTTCTTCTTCCAACAGATCTCTTTCCTATTATCTTTCCTTGTACACTCCTGGCCATTAAAATCGCTACACCACGAAGATGACGTTTTAAAGACACGAAATTTAAGCGAAAGGAAGAAGATGCTGTGATATGCAAATGATTAGCTTTTCAGACCATTCACACAAGGTTGGCGCCGGTGGCGACACCTACAACTTGCTGACATGAGAAAGTTTCCAACCGATTTCTCACACACAAACAGCAGTTGACCGACGTTGCCCGGTGAAACGTTGTTGCGATGCCTCATGTAAGGAGGATAAATGCGTACCATTACGTTTCCGACTTTGATACAGGTCCGATTGTAGCCCATCGCGATTGCGGTTTATCGTATCGCGACCTTACTGCTCGCGTTTGTCGCGGTCCAATAACTGTTAGCAGAATATGGAATCTGTGGGTGCAGGAGGGCAATACGCAACGCCGTGCTGACAGGCATCTTAAACGCAAGGCTGTAACGGAGCGTGCAGCCACGTCTCGATCCCTGAGTCATTAGATGGGGACGTTTGCAAGACTACAACCATCTGCACGAACAGTTCGACGACGTTTTCAGCAGCGTGGACTATCAGCTCGGCGAACATGGTTGCGGTTACCTGGGTGCACAAATGATAAAACGAAATTTTTTCGGATGAATCCAGGTTCTGTTTACGGCATCATGATAGTCACTTCCTTGTTTGGCGACATCACAGTGGACGCACATTGGAAGCGTGTATTCGTCATCGCCATACTGGCTTATCACCCAGGATTATGGTATGGGGTGCCATTGGTTACACGTCTCGGTCACCTCTTGTTCGAATTGACTGCACTTTGAACAGTGGCCGTTACATTTCAGATGTTTTACGACCCGTGGCTCTACCCTTCATTCGATTCCTGTGAAACCCTACATTTAAGGAGGATTGCACGACCGCATGTTGCAGGTCCTGTACAGGCCTTTCTGGATAGGGAAAATGTTCGACTGCTGCCCTGGCCAGCACATTATCCAGATCTCTCACCAACTGAAAACGTCTGGTCAATGGTGGCCAAGCAACTGGCTCGTCACAATACACCAGTCACTACTCTTGAAGAACTGTGGTATCATGTTGAAGCTGCATGGGGATTTACACCTGTACACGCCATACAAGCGCTGTTTGACTCAATGCCCAGGCGTATCAAGGCCGTTATTACGGCCAGAGGTAGTTCTGGGTACTGATTTCTATGCACCCAAACTGCGTGAAAATGTAATCACATGTCAGTTCTAGTATAATATATTTGTCCTATGAATACCCGTTTATCATCTGCATTTCTTCTTGGCATAGCAATTATAATGGCCAGTAGTGTATTATAAGTTGCGGAATGTCGTACCTTGGAGCTCTCATGATGTGGCCGAGATGTAGTTTCCTTTTTTCACTTCCTGTAGGATCTCTACTCCTTTTCCTAGTCTTCTAAGAACCTCCACGTTGATAACATACTCTGTCCATGATATTCTCAACATCCTATGATACAGCCACATCTCGAATGCTTATAATTTCCACTCGACATATATATTAAGGGTACAAAGTTCTACTACGTACAATGCGAATGGGAACATATAACAGCTGAGTATCCGAGTTCTCATATCCAGGCTCGATTTGCGACTAAAGGGCAGCTTCAAGATCTTCATAAAGGACACACGGACCACCTCAGTGCGAATCTTTATTTCTGAACAGTAATCAATGGACCAGTTAACACTTGCACTCAGGTGTCTTACTTCTTGACTCTTGACAGCCTTTTGCCTTCCACATACAGATGTTCAATGGACACTTCCGTTTTGGTGACAAACATGTATTTGATCTTTTTAATTTTCAGTATCATGCCATATTTGTAACTAGCCGTTTTGACACTATTCAGCTGTAGGTCCTGCATGTTTTCGGCTAAACGTATTGTATCGTCCCCATAACATAAATTGTTCAGTTGACTCGTATTCCACCGGCATTATTTTCTAGAGTTTCGATCAAGTTTTCCTCTGAGTAGACGTTGAAGTGGAGTGGTGAAAAAACGCACCTCTGTCTGACTCCCCTCTTGATGTCCACTGTTTTTGTTTGTTCAGCTTGGACGTGAACAGTCGTACTTTGGTTTAGGTACAGTTTTAGTATTTTTGTAACTCATAAAAAATAAAAATAATTCCTGTTCCCAGATTATATTAAGGAAGTAATTGCCCCTAGGTGTTGTTCTACAGTCAACTTCAGCACATCTGTAGGTAGGTTGTCAGAGCCAAGATTTTTTCCACTTTTGGCTGAGGGTTTTTTTAATTTTTTTTTATTTTTATTTTGTGCTTCTACATTGTCAATTAAATTAGATGTTCGGTTCCATTATTATTGGAAACACTTATTTCCTCTCTTTGCTCAATGAATTGGGTTTTGATGTATTCTTCCCATGAGGTCATTTGATTAATATCCAACAGAAGATTTCCTCCTTTATTTTTAAGACTGTATGATTTTTGGCTCTGAACATTTCCAGTAAAATCATAGCTTATTCCTGCACGTTATGGGAATCACGCAGTCTTTCAAGATTTTCTATCTTGGTACATTTCTCTTTTATCCTTTCCTCCTTTGCTTAGCACTTCTGCACTTCTTTATACTTCTATCTGCTGTACTTGTCGGATTTATTCTTTCTTTAATTAACACTACTATTTCATCAGTCATCCAGTCATTCAGATTTTTTCTTTTCACAGGTTTCAGATGCTCCATACAAGGTTGTATAATATCTGATTTTAAACTTTGCCAAATGCCTTCAGACTGCGTTTCCAAACAGTTCCTTATTGATTTATTTAAGTTTTCGTTTATATCCCGGCACACATTCATTTTAACATTACTGTTTCTCAGTAGGCTGATGTCAATGGGTATTTGATTTCACGAAACTTTCAGCTTCTTGAGTTTCACAATAATCTCCGCCACAAGAAGATTATGAAACAAGCCTATAACTGGTCCTAAATAGGTATTTGCACTTTTCTCGGCATTCCTGTATCTCTCAAGAGAACATAGTCGATTTGATGCCGAATTATACGTTCTTTACTGTCTTGTAGCGATATCCACGAGTACAGGCGACGTTTTGGTATCTTGAAATAGGTATCATTTTTTACCACGGAGGTTTTTTGGCAGAGTTCTAGATGTCCTCCTACACTTCGTTCACCTAGTCCGTTCCGCCCAATCAATTTGTCAGTTGTATGATTCTAACATACTTTCGAGTACAGTATTCCGGAGGTAAAATAGTTAACCATTCGGATCTCCAGACAGGGACTACTCAGGACGATGTGGTCTTCATACATGACAATACTGGATCGGAGCAAACGACGTAATCAGGCATGGACGTTAGAAAATTAAAAAAAAAAAGACAGGTTGAAGTCACCTTCCTGACCATTAAAATTGCTACAGCACGAAGATAACGTGCTACAGACGCAAAATTTAACCGACAGGAAGAAGATGCTGTGACATGCAAATGACTGGCTCTATTTGACTCAATGCCCAGGCGTATCAAGACCGTTATTACGACCAGAGGTGGTTGTTCTGGGTACTGATTTCTCGGGATCTATGCACCCAAATTGCGTGAAAATGTAATCACATGTAAGTTCTAGTATAATATATTTGTCCAATGAATTTCCGTTTATCATCTGCATTTCTTCTTGGTGTAGCAACTTTAATGGCCAGTAGTGTAGATATAGCGGGGATCTGCGAAGTTTGGTGGAAAGATGAACAGGACGAAACAGTGGGGATTAGCGACGGTTGATGGGAAGATGAACAAGACTTCTGGCCAAGTGGTACATGGTTATAAATACAGAAATCAGTTGGGGGTATTATAAGAGTAGGTCGAATAATGACTAAGAAAATGGGAGTGCGGGTAAGGTACTATGAAGAGCTCAGTGATACCTTTATTGTGCTCAAGTTAGATACGATGCAAACACCGATCACAGTAGTAAAAGTTCTGCCAATAATGAGGAGATTGAAGAAATATATGAGGAAATAAAGGATATTACTGAGAAAGATAAGGGAGAGCAAAAATGTTCAAATGTTTGTAAAGCTTATGGGACTTAACTACGGGGTCATCAGTCCCTAAACTTACAAACTACTTATGAACTACTTACAAACTAGGACGGCACAAATATCCATGCCCGAGGGGGGATTCGAACCCCCGACCGTAGTGGCCGTGCTGACCGTGACTGGAGCGCCTCAGTCACCTCGGCCACCACGGCCGGCTAAGGGAGAGCGAAACTTGGTTGTAATGGGGGACTGGATCTCGGTAGTAGGATAAGGAATAGAAGGTGAATATGGACTACGGAAAAGGAATGCCTCGCAGGAGGTTCGAATCCTCCCTCGGGCATGGATGTGTGTGTTGTCCTTAGGTTAGTTTAACTTAGTTTAAGTAGTTTGTAAGAATAGGACTGATGACCGACGTAGTTTGGTTCCATAGCATTACAAACATTTGAACAGTTTTGAAAAGGAATGAAAGAGGAAGCTGTCTGGCAGAATTTTAGCACAGAACATAATTTAATCATGACAAACATTTGATTTAAGAATATATATGGTTGTGTACGTGGAAGAAGCCAACCTACACCAAAGTTAGACATTGATTTCGGAATCAGTTATGCAATACATATCCAAGGTCAGATATACTGTCTCACCATATCTTATTGGTTTATCAGTGCAGACTGAAACTGAAGAAACTGCAGAAATGTAGGAAAATAATGCGATGAGATTTGAATAAATTGAAGGACCGTGGGGTTCTTGAGATTTTCATTGGGAACTTTAGGCAACAATTGACAGTAATACAGGAGATGATGAATGGGTAGCTTTGATAGATGAAGTAGTGAGGCGGCTGATGACCATATAGGTAGAAACGCAAGATTCAAAAAACGATTTGAGTATCACAGGAAATATTGAATTTAACTGATTAAAGGAGAAAATATAAAAATGTTATAAATGAAGCAGGTAAACTTGATTATCGGCAACTAAAACATGACATTGATAAGAAGTGCAAAATGCTTTAGCAGGAGTGGATGGAGGGTAAAATAAAGTCTGTAGACGAAATAGTAAGTAGGGGAAAGATACATACAGCCTACAAATAAAAGAAACGTTTGGAGAGAAGAAATTCAGATCTATCAATATCAGAAACTGAGATAGAAAACCCGTTCTGAGCAAAGAAGAGAAAGCTGAAAGGTGGATAGACAACATAGAGGAGCTCTACAAAGGAAATTAACTTCGAGAAAATATTTTAAGAAGAAATAAGGAAGTATGTGTAGGTGAAGATGAGATAGGAGAACAGAGCACTGAAAGACCTAATTCGAAACTAAACCCCTGGAGTAGACGACATTCTGTCAGAACTATTGAAGTCTCTGGGAGAGCCAGCCATGACAAAACTATTCTACCTGATGTGCAAGAAGTATGAGACAAGCGAAATGCCCTCAAACTTCAAGAAATAGTAATTATCCAATTTCGAAAAAAGTCGGCGAAGGCAGGTATGCAAATTAAAGAACCATGAGAATATTAACTCGTGGTTGCAAAATTCTAACGCAGATTGTTTACATAAAAATATTGTAGGAGCACGTGATACAATATATTATGATTCAGATAAAGGAAAGGCAAACCTACGTTTCTATCTTCATCATAGATGGAATAAAAGATAACAACTTTTTGACTAGAATATACTCTTTCAAATTCCGAAGTCAGCAGGGGTAAAATGTTGGGCACTGGAGGTTATTTACAACTTGTCCAGACAGCAGTTATTAGTGTAGGTGGGCATGAAACAGAAATATTGATTGGGAAGAGAGTAAGGCAGAATTGGAGCCTTTCCACATCGTTATTAAATCTGTACATCGAACAAGCTGTGAAGGAAAGTAAGGAGAAATTTGGAGAAGGGATTAAAGTTCATGGCGAAGAAAAAAATCTTTATTATTTGCCCATGACATTTTAATTCTGCCAGAGACAGCAAAAAAACCTGGGAGAGCAATTGAACGGAATGGCCAGTGTCTTGAAAGGTGCGTAGAAGATGAATATTAACAAAAGCAAAACAGGGGTAACGAGATGTAGTATAAAAAAATCAGGCGATGCTGAAAGAATTAGAATAGGTAACGGACAAATAAAGGTGATAGGTGAGTTTAATTACTTGGCTCGTAAAATAACATACGCTGGTCGCAGCACAAATAATATAGAATGGAAAATGACAATTGTAAAAAAAGCGATTATAAAAACAGAAATTTGTTACCATCAATATTAATGTAAGTGTTATGAAGTCTTTTCTGAATGTTTTGCGTGGAGTGTTGTCTTGTAGGTAGTGAACATGGACGCTAAATAATTAATACAGTAACTGGATAAAAGCTTTTGAAATGTGTTGGTACAAATGAATGCTGAAAATAAGGTGGGTAGATCGCGTAACAGAATTGGGGAGAAAAGGAATTTCTGGCACACATTGACTAAAAGAAATGATTGGTTGGTAGGATACATTATTAGACATCAAGGAATCGTCAATTGATCATTAGAGAGAAGTGTGTGGGGTAAAACTCGCAGAGGGATACCAAAAGATGAATACAGTAAGAAGGTTCAACTAGACGTGGGCTGCCTTTCTTATGAAGAGGCTTGTTCAGGATAGAATAGGCTGGAGAGCTGCAACAAACCAGTCTCCAGAACAAAATAAGAACACAACATTGGTCAACGTTCCTTCCAAAAAGGTAAGCGAGATTTGTAGCTTATGACACCCCATATGAATAGGTCTGCAATGGGGCCTTTGTACCTGGGGCAAATGCACGCTTTTAGGCAGTGGTCGCCGAGTCTTAGCGTATGCACAAAAATCCATTACTTTCATAGACACTATCTGCTTTTACCGCTATAGAATACGGACCGCAATTTCATCTTCCAAGTGATCCTCTGACGGCAGCAGTCGCGCAGTGGAGTTGGTGGAAGATCGCTTAAGAGGTGTGCATGCCCCATAGTCTCACCGCTAATAAACGGTTGGAAACTTCGTGCTGACACTTCGGGCTCACATATCCCTTTATCTGTGCTTTGCTGTGGCAGCTGTACGATCTAACACTTCCGCCATTAGAATGTGATGAACTGGACGTCTTTTCTGCATGGATGTCCAGAACTTTGGTTATAGTGAGAGTTTTCATGTGAACCACACGTTGATTGTTATGAGTAATTCTGTCTCTGTTTGCCCGTATTAATTGCTTCCCATAAAATTGTGGAGCAAGTGGAAACATTCTGATACGGACGGACTTTATGAGAAGCAGGAGGATGCCGAGACATGTTCCGTCGCCATCGGCACCACGTGGACCGACACTCATGAAAGCGCGTAATCAGTTTTCTGCATGGCAGAAGCAGCCCTGCTCGGAGAAAGATGGCGTCTGTCACTCAAAAAGCATTTTGCTATGATCTCAGGAATGAGGGTTTTTTTTTTTTTTTTTTTTTTTTTTTTTTTTGAGCGCATCTAGAGGATGCCTCCTGCCAAGTCATGACCGGCATACGCTGTATTTTGGGACGTCTGAGGCCGTTACGTTGGCCCTGGCAACGTTGCGGCCGTCTGGAACAGGACAGTGATAGATGATGACAATTATAGTGCTCTGTAGGCTACTCGCACAGTAATTTATGAGCAGAAACTCGCAGAGATTATGGTTGCTAGACCCCTTGGTGTAGGGCGTCTGGTGCCGAGATGGCGGGCAATATTTGGAATAATTGCTCTTTTAATATGGTCTGATCAAAATACCACCATAGGTGTCCGTATTTGTGGCATTTCCCTCCGGTTATCGACCCTTTCCGTTTTAGCAAAACGATCTCCAAAAAGTAATTTGGCATTTGCTGGACATTGCTATCTGGAAGAGGACTGAAGGTTTGAGTTTAGTGAGGATGTGGCCCTTGACTTGCGTTTGAGCTGAGGACTTGCATTTGAGTGAGGAAAATAATGAATAAATGATATTTGAGTTGAAAATCTTGACACTTTTCAATTTATCTAGAGTAGCTTTTAACACTATTTTGGAAGGGTTTAAAACGTGCATTTTGACACTTTAATTTTGCCATAGAGTTCAATTAATTAGCTTTTGGAGGGTCAGCCATTCGTATCATTTGATATAAAGTGCTACCACATTACTGTTCTGATCCTTCACTGGACCCCACCTACATCCTCTATTAAGACCGACACCCCCATAACTTTCAACAGGTGTGACAATTGCTATCGCCACTGTTGCTCCCCTGACACGAGGAAAAATATAGCAAAGCTCTTCTATGTTTAGTGCTTCAATCCTTCATTAGGTTATGTAGTGTTTTGTCAGATATGTCATACACTTTTCAGGTGGTCCCACAAGAAGAAATCAAGTGGTGTGAGATCATATGAACAAGCTTCTAACCCATTTTTCAAGGAATATCTGTTGCCGGTGTTCATGGACTCTCAATGCTATGTGTTCTACATATCGATCCAACATCTGTTCACAAACAACTAGTGGGATATCGTTGCCTACCCTACAACCTTCCCAACCAAACTACTACAGCATCTATTGTCATAAGTAACAGGATGATCTTTGGTAATTACTTGCTTAGACCAGATTCCTTACCTCGATCCAAGTGAGGTGGCACAGTAGTTAACACACTATACTCCCATTTGTGAGGTCTGTGGTTCAAAATCACCTCCAAATATCCTGATTTAGGTTCTCCATGATTTTCATAAATCTCTCCAAGCAAATGCCAGGATTGTTTGTTTCAAAAGGTACACCTGAATTCCTTCGCAAGCCTTCACAAAAACAATCTGAGATGGATAGGGTATCCGGAGACTGGTTTGATGCATCTCTCCACAATACCCTATCCTGAGCAAGCCTCTTCAACTCCACATAAGAACAGCAATATCTGTCTGAATCTGTTTACTGTATCCATCTCTTGGTCTTCCTCTGCGGTTTTTACCCCACACACTTCACACCAACGCTAAATTCACAATTCCTTGATTTCTAAGAATGTGTCCTACCAATTGATCTCTTCTTTTAGTCAACGTATGCCAGAAATTCCTTTTCTCCCCAATTCTGTTCACTACCTCCTCATTAGTTACGCGACCCACCCACCTAATCTTCAGCATTCTTCTGTAGCACTACGTTTCAAAAGCATCTATCCTCTTCCTGTCCGCACTGTTTATTGTCCATGTTTAACTCCCGTACAAGGCAACACTCCTCACAAATGCCTTCAGAAAGGACTTTCTTAGGCTTATTTCAATATTCGATATTAACACATTTGTCTTTTTCAAGTACACTTTTGCACCAATTGTCATTCTGCATTTTATATCTTCTGCACTGCTACCACCATTTGTTATTTTACTGCCCAAGTAACAAAACTCAACTACCACCTTTATTGCTTCGTTACCTAATCTAATTCCTTCAGCATCACCTGATTTTCTTAGACAGCATTCCATTACCCTAGCTTTGCTCTTGTTAATGTTCATCTTATATGCACCTTTCAGCACACAGTCCATTCCGTTCAACTGCTCTATCAAGACCTTTGCTGTCTCTGACAGAATTACTATGTTGTCAACAAAATGCAATATTTTTAATTCTTCACCCTGAACTTAAATTCCTTCTGCAAATTTCTCCTTATGATAAGCTGTAAAGTGAGTATTGCCTCCCGTGTTCCTGCATTTCTCCTGAACCCAAACTGATCTTCCCCGAGGTCGGTTTCTACCAGCTTTTCCATCCTTTTGTAAATAATTCGTTTTAATATTTTGCAACCATGACTTATTAAACTGATGGTTCCTATAGTTTTCACACCTGTCTGCATCTGATTTCTTTGGAATGGGGATTATAACATTTTTCTTAAAGACTGGGGATACTTTGCCTCTCTCATACATCTTACACACCAGGTTAAACAATTTTGTCATGGCTGGTTCTGCCAGAGAATTCAGTAGCTCTGAGGGAATGTTATCTACTCTAGGGGCTTTGTTTCATTCAGTGCTTTGTCAAATTCATCTCCCAGTATAGAATATCCTATGTCTTCCTGATCTACTTCTTCTCCCCTTCCTACAATATTGTCTGTAAGTTCATGTCCTTTGTAGAGCCTCTCTATATACTCTTTCCACCTTTCAGCTTTCCCTTCTTTGCTGAGAACTGGTTTTCCATTTGTGTCCTTGATTTCATCTGTTTTTCGTATCTCCAAATATCTCTTATTTTCCTGTAGGCTGTATCTATTTTCCCCCAATTTATACATTCTTCTACATCCTTGCATTTGCCTTCTAGTCACTCCTGCTTAGCCATTTTGCACTTCCAGTCAATCTCATTTCTTAGTTGTCTGTACTCCATTATGCCTGTTTCATTTACTGCATTTTCATATTTTCTCCTTTCGTCGATTAAATTTAGTATGTCCTGTGATATCCAAGGATTTTTATAGGTCTTGTCGTCCTACCTATTTTGTCCTCTGCTGCCTTCACTATTTCATTTATCAATGCTACCCATTCCTCCCCTATTGTTTTATTTTTCCCAGTCTCTGTCAATTGTTGCTTAAAGCTCCCTCTGAAATTCTCAAGAACTTCCGGTTCCTTCATTTTCCTACCTTTCTACAATTTTTTTCAGTTTCAGCCTACAAATATCCCTTGAAGTTTGTAAAATGATCACTAATTACACTGCATAATTTATTAGTCTCTCTGTTATAGATATCTGTATCCTTTGGAACTTATATAACATCCAAAATCGTATGTCAAAGTTTCATTGTAGAACAGATAAGTGTACTTTTCCATTATTTGCCATTCTTCCTCAGTAATGTAATGTATATATCTATGTATGTAAAGAGTTGCTCCTAGAGTTGAGTCGTAAACTACTCACTGTGACTACATATGTACAGGGCAGCAAAACGCTTATATAGTTCACATCAGTTATTTCACATTTATTCATTTTACTTGACAAATATAAATACAACTTACCACAATAGAGACTCATTTAGACAGTTTTGTTTGATGTATGTCTCTCCAATGAAGTCACTATTGCTTTGATTTGGTTCAGTTGATAGACAAGTGCAACACTGACTGTAAACATTCTTTCACCAAGGGTTCTTATAATTGGATTTGTTAATGTTCCTTACAGGAGTAAATTGTTCACTTGCACCAAAACAGGCTAGGGCATTTAAATATATTATCTACCTATTAATTGTTTCTATTGACATTATGATTTGCTTCATGGCAGGTAATTGCATTCCTCATTGTTTTGGGTTTCAAGAACTTATAGCTATAATGTTGTGGTTCATTTTAGTCAAAGTGGCATTAGAATTGTGTAAGAAAATATAAGAATGATTGTTAGAGGTCGGCTCAACATTGCGTTTTGTGCACCCCTGATTTATAGTAAAGTATTCGCTGTTTTCTACAATAACATGATGTCTTCTCCTGTTATCATGCATTGAGTGTTCTCTATGCTATTATACAACCTTTCTTTAAGGTTCAGACACAACACACACACACACACACACACACACACACACACACACACACACACACACACACACCTAAATATTTTATGGCACTGTCTTTATGATTTGAAGACTAAACACCAATAAGAAAAATAAAGTCACAATTCCAGATATATGATTAAATAATTATTTCGTGTTCAGTTGAAATTTTTGAATGTAATTTGATGTCTTACCTTAGCTATGGCATGCTCCAGCTTCCCATCAAGAGTATCTTCTGACGGAATTCCTTTGAGAAACAACTCAAGGCCAGTTGTAGGACCAGATGCTATGTTACGCTTCACATGGCAGGGGTCTTCCAGCTGCTTTAATGTTGTAGGTGCTTTGTACTCAACCAGTGGTGGGCTAAACACAAATATTATGTGACGATGTTTACTGTAATATTGTGTTGTTGAAACAATGGATACATCATACAAATTCTACAAATAAGCTGGTATATATATATATATATATATATATACAACGAATATAAAAATTATACAACTTTAAAATGTAAAACAAATTATATATATATATATATATATATATATATATATATATATATATATATATATATATATATATATATATAATATGTATTATAGTTGAATATCGTAAAACATTGTATGGTGATGTATACCATACTACATGTACTTTAATTACAATATCATAATACAACATATATAAAATATCCAACTAATACAGTATTTAAAATATATACTGCTATAAAATATTTACAATATAGACCACAAATTCTTAAATTTTTATATAATAAATGCATTCACTACTCAACACTTCCAAAAAGCAGTTGAGATTGGTTTACCTGATTTACTTAGATTCAGTCTACCTTATTTTCATAAACTTAATCAACCTCATTTTTGTCAGAATTGTTTACAGTAGACTACTTATGGTACATATTGCTGTAACTGTTATCCTGATAAAGTGTTTATATTAATAAAAAATACAGATGTAAATATTTTCTTATCGTTTTATATATTTCGTATAAAACTCGTGGTGAGTAATTTCGTTTATGTTTAAAAGAGATTAAATGGCATGTATTAAAGAATATATTACTGCATTCAACTATTTTTATATTCGTAAACCCTTACCTACAAATATTTTAATGCAGAATTAGCTAACGTGTTAAATATTAAGCAGAAATAAAAATATGTGGAACTAAAAGAAATATTTAATTGGGAACTATTTCTAACTAGAAAAACACTTGAAATAATTTAAAAACTAAAGGAATTTATTAATATATCGAAGTTGAAATTATAGCTAAATAACTCCATCTTTTTTTCTGAATATGTCAAAGCATCAAATATTCCCTATTAATACACTGAGTTGTGTAGCATATTTGAGATTTTTTTACTGTACATAGTTATGAATGTAAGCATTATATGCTACTTTTTCTTTGAATGCAGCAACATCTACATGGCTGTTTTTATGTAGCTACTGTATTTTTCTGTGTGTGATATTAATCACATACATAGGATAATTTGGTAAAAAATTATATGGATTTATATAAACATCTTCATTTCATTGTGTTACCCTATTAAAATAATCATCTGAATCATTAGCCTTTAAATAATTATCAGATGATGAAGCGAAACATAATATTCATGTAGAAATAAGTAATGAGCTACAAAAATCATTTAGGAAATATCATAATCAAGAGAAGTAGAAACATTTGGAATAGGTAATTTATGGCAAGCAGATTAGTAGAAATGGATTCAGGAAAACTAAAAGGAACATCAAAAGACAATAAAGAATAGATATATTTGCTAAATGTTATTAATTTTCTTAATATGAATTTGCAATTCCGACTCAAGTTAAGTCAGGTGAAAACATAAGCAATACAGTTAATAATAAATTTAAAATTAGAACACCAAAATATTGACTAACTCGTAATGGTACAGGATTATATAATAATTATTTTAAACAGTTCATGAAAAATATAATAATCAACATTTTATCAAGATTTACTGAAGTGTTACTATTTCTTCTCAACAGGACGTTAAAAGAAACAATATGCAAAAACTTTTTATTCAAGGGAATTACAAGCAGATCGATATTGTTTCAAAATTCATATACGAATGTAGTAACACAATATGTTCAACTATAAAAATGAAACCAATTTATATTAATCATAATTTTTTAACCTAGTACAACTGTTACATATCTAAATTAAGCAAAATATGCCAGTGATGATGAAGTGAGGATACGTAAATTGAAAGCGATATTTGAATAAGGATATAGTGCTAATTGGGCAACATAATGATTTTGGAACTGAAGATGTTGATTTTTCAAATCGAATTACTTTTAATTAAATGCTGTTAAAGGTAATTTTTAGTAACATGAGATATAGGAAGCAAATTATCCAGAGGTATACCTTCTTGATAAGGTATTAACAAACCACAGAGTGAAAGAATTTGTTACAATTGGACAGTTCAGATAACAGTTTGGTAAATGAGACTTATGTATATTTATAACTACTATTTAGAAACTAATATTTAAAAATTGTATGTCAATTTATTTGTTTTATGACATTGACTGATTTATTCCACTTATTGTTCTTTTATTTAGCACAGTGTTGTAAAATGTATGTTAGTGAAAATAATAAATGCATGAAACATAATGATTCAAATAAAGAATTCTATTTATTTAATATATTTAGATGCTAATAATTTATTTGTCTATGCAACACCACAATATTTACCATATAGAAGATTTGAATAGGCTGATACAGATTACTTTCATTCTAAGAAAATAAACACATTGTCAGACAATTCTCCAGTTGAATACATATTTCAAGTTGAACTAGAATATCTAACTGAGATACATGCCAAACAAAAAGATCTACCTTTAGCACCAGAATATGGTTATAAATATGAATATTTTATACATCATAGAAATTTCAAACAATATCTACAATTGAGATTGAAACTAAGGATAAAACATAGATTTTTAAAATTTAAACAATCTAATTGGTTGAAGAAAATATTGAACTGAGTAGTCAAATGAAATAGATTTCTTCAAGTCCATGAATGATTCTGTGCTTAATAAGACAATAACTAATATAGATAATAGGGTTAATATAAAGCTAGTATAAGACATTAACAATTTGATAAATTAATAGCTAAACCATATTTCAAAGAACGAATTATATTTAAAAATGCTACTAGCTTTTCACATGAATAAAACAGTTATTAGAATGAAACTTTCACTCTGCAGCGGAGTGTGCGCTGATATGAAACTTCCTGGCAGATTAAAATTGTGTGCCGGAACCGGGACTCGAACCTGGGACCTTTGCCTTTCGCGGGCAAGCGCTCTACCGACTGAGCTACCCCGACACGACTCACGATGCCGCCTCACAACTTTACTTCCGCCAGTACCTCGCCTCCTACTTTCCAAACTTCACAGAAGTTCTCTTGCAAACACGCAAGACTAGCACTCCTGGAAGAAAGGATATGGTGGAGACATGGCTTAGCCACAGCCTAAGGGATGTTTCCAGAATGAAACTTTCACTCTGCAGCGGAGTGTGCGCTGATATGAAACTTCCTGGCAGATTAAAATTGTGTGCCGGAACCGGGACTCGAACCTGGGACCTTTGCCTTTCGCGGGCAAGCGCTCTACCGACTGAGCTACCCCGACACGACTCACGATGCCGCCTCACAACTTTACTTCCGCCAGTACCTCGCCTCCTACTTTCCAAACTTCACAGAAGTTCTCTTGCAAACACGCAAGACTAGCACTCCTGGAAGAAAGGATATGGTGGAGACATGGCTTAGCCACAGCCTAAGGGATGTTTCCAGAATGAAACTTTCACTCTGCAGCGGAGTGTGCGCTGATATGAAACTTCCTGGCAGATTAAAATTGTGTGCCGGAACCGGGACTCGAACCTGGGACCTTTGCCTTTCGCGGGCAAGTGCTCTACCGACTGAGCTACCCCGACACGACTCACGATGCCGCCTCACAACTTTACTTCCGCCAGTACCTCGCCTCCTACTTTCCAAACTTCACAGAAGTTCTCTTGCAAACACGCAAGACTAGCACTCCTGGAAGAAAGGATATGGTGGAGACATGGCTTAGCCACAGCCTAAGGGATGTTTCCAGAATGAAACTTTCACTCTGCAGCGGAGTGTGCGCTGATATGAAACTTCCTGGCAGATTAAAATTGTGTGCCGGAACCGGGACTCGAACCTGGGACCTTTGCCTTTCGCGGGCAAGCGCTCTACCGACTGAGCTACCCCGACACGACTCACGATGCCGCCTCACAACTTTACTTCCGCCAGTACCTCGCCTCCTACTTTCCAAACTTCACAGAAGTTCTCTTGCAAACACGCAAGACTAGCACTCCTGGAAGAAAGGATATGGTGGAGACATGGCTTAGCCACAGCCTAAGGGATGTTTCCAGAATGAAACTTTCACTCTGCAGCGGAGTGTGCGCTGATATGAAACTTCCTGGCAGATTAAAATTGTGTGCCGGAACCGGGACTCGAACCTGGGACCTTTGCCTTTCGCGGGCAAGCGCTCTACCGACTGAGCTACCCCGACACGACTCACGATGCCGCCTCACAACTTTACTTCCGCCAGTACCTCGCCTCCTACTTTCCAAACTTCACAGAAGTTCTCTTGCAAACACGCAAGACTAGCACTCCTGGAAGAAAGGATATGGTGGAGACATGGCTTAGCCACAGCCTAAGGGATGTTTCCAGAATGAAACTTTCACTCTGCAGCGGAGTGTGCGCTGATATGAAACTTCCTGGCAGATTAAAATTGTGTGCCGGAACCGGGACTCGAACCTGGGACCTTTGCCTTTCGCGGGCAAGCGCTCTACCGACTGAGCTACCCCGACACGACTCACGATGCCGCCTCACAACTTTACTTCCGCCAGTACCTCGCCTCCTACTTTCCAAACTTCACAGAAGTTCTCTTGCAAACACGCAAGACTAGCACTCCTGGAAGAAAGGATATGGTGGAGACATGGCTTAGCCACAGCCTAAGGGATGTTTCCAGAATGAAACTTTCACTCTGCAGCGGAGTGTGCGCTGATATGAAACTTCCTGGCAGATTAAAATTGTGTGCCGGAACCGGGACTCGAACCTGGGACCTTTGCCTTTCGCGGGCAAGCGCTCTACCGACTGAGCTACCCCGACACGACTCACGATGCCGCCTCACAACTTTACTTCCGCCAGTACCTCGCCTCCTACTTTCCAAACTTCACAGAAGTTCTCTTGCAAACACGCAAGACTAGCACTCCTGGAAGAAAGGATATGGTGGAGACATGGCTTAGCCACAGCCTAAGGGATGTTTCCAGAATGAAACTTTCACTCTGCAGCGGAGTGTGCGCTGATATGAAACTTCCTGGCAGATTAAAATTGTGTGCCGGAACCGGGACTCGAACCTGGGACCTTTGCCTTTCGCGGGCAAGCGCTCTACCGACTGAGCTACCCCGACACGACTCACGATGCCGCCTCACAACTTTACTTCCGCCAGTACCTCGCCTCCTACTTTCCAAACTTCACAGAAGTTCTCTTGCAAACACGCAAGACTAGCACTCCTGGAAGAAAGGATATGGTGGAGACATGGCTTAGCCACAGCCTAAGGGATGTTTCCAGAATGAAACTTTCACTCTGCAGCGGAGTGTGCGCTGATATGAAACTTCCTGGCAGATTAAAATTGTGTGCCGGAACCGGGACTCGAACCTGGGACCTTTGCCTTTCGCGGGCAAGCGCTCTACCGACTGAGCTACCCCGACACGACTCACGATGCCGCCTCACAACTTTACTTCCGCCAGTACCTCGCCTCCTACTTTCCAAACTTCACAGAAGTTCTCTTGCAAACACGCAAGACTAGCACTCCTGGAAGAAAGGATATGGTGGAGACATGGCTTAGCCACAGCCTAAGGGATGTTTCCAGAATGAAACTTTCACTCTGCAGCGGAGTGTGCGCTGATATGAAACTTCCTGGCAGATTAAAATTGTGTGCCGGAACCGGGACTCGAACCTGGGACCTTTGCCTTTCGCGGGCAAGCGCTCTACCGACTGAGCTACCCCGACACGACTCACGATGCCGCCTCACAACTTTACTTCCGCCAGTACCTCGCCTCCTACTTTCCAAACTTCACAGAAGTTCTCTTGCAAACACGCAAGACTAGCACTCCTGGAAGAAAGGATATGGTGGAGACATGGCTTAGCCACAGCCTAAGGGATGTTTCCAGAATGAAACTTTCACTCTGCAGCGGAGTGTGCGCTGATATGAAACTTCCTGGCAGATTAAAATTGTGTGCCGGAACCGGGACTCGAACCTGGGACCTTTGCCTTTCGCGGGCAAGCGCTCTACCGACTGAGCTACCCCGACACGACTCACGATGCCGCCTCACAACTTTACTTCCGCCAGTACCTCGCCTCCTACTTTCCAAACTTCACAGAAGTTCTCTTGCGAGGCGAGGTACTGGCGGAAGTAAAGTTGTGAGGCGGCATCGTGAGTCGTGTCGGGGTAGCTCAGTCGGTAGAGCGCTTGCCCGCGAAAGGCAAAGGTCCCAGGTTCGAGTCCCGGTTCCGGCACACAATTTTAATCTGCCAGGAAGTTTCATATCAGCGCACACTCCGCTGCAGAGTGAAAGTTTCATTCTGGAAACATCCCTTAGGCTGTGGCTAAGCCATGTCTCCACCATATCCTTTCTTCCAGGAGTGCTAGTCTTGCGTGTTTGCAAGAGAACTTCTGTGAAGTTTGGAAAGTAGGAGGCGAGGTACTGGCGGAAGTAAAGTTGTGAGGCGGCATCGTGAGTCGTGTCGGGGTAGCTCAGTCGGTAGAGCGCTTGCCCGCGAAAGGCAAAGGTCCCAGGTTCGAGTCCCGGTTCCGGCACACAATTTTAATCTGCCAGGAAGTTTCATATCAGCGCACACTCCGCTGCAGAGTGAAAGTTTCATTCTGGAAACATCCCTTAGGCTGTGGCTAAGCCATGTCTCCACCATATCCTTTCTTCCAGGAGTGCTAGTCTTGCGTGTTTGCAAGAGAACTTCTGTGAAGTTTGGAAAGTAGGAGGCGAGGTACTGGCGGAAGTAAAGTTGTGAGGCGGCATCGTGAGTCGTGTCGGGGTAGCTCAGTCGGTAGAGCGCTTGCCCGCGAAAGGCAAAGGTCCCAGGTTCGAGTCCCGGTTCCGGCACACAATTTTAATCTGCCAGGAAGTTTCATATCAGCGCACACTCCGCTGCAGAGTGAAAGTTTCATTCTGGAAACATCCCTTAGGCTGTGGCTAAGCCATGTCTCCACCATATCCTTTCTTCCAGGAGTGCTAGTCTTGCGTGTTTGCAAGAGAACTTCTGTGAAGTTTGGAAAGTAGGAGGCGAGGTACTGGCGGAAGTAAAGTTGTGAGGCGGCATCGTGAGTCGTGTCGGGGTAGCTCAGTCGGTAGAGCGCTTGCCCGCGAAAGGCAAAGGTCCCAGGTTCGAGTCCCGGTTCCGGCACACAATTTTAATCTGCCAGGAAGTTTCATATCAGCGCACACTCCGCTGCAGAGTGAAAGTTTCATTCTGGAAACATCCCTTAGGCTGTGGCTAAGCCATGTCTCCACCATATCCTTTCTTCCAGGAGTGCTAGTCTTGCGTGTTTGCAAGAGAACTTCTGTGAAGTTTGGAAAGTAGGAGGCGAGGTACTGGCGGAAGTAAAGTTGTGAGGCGGCATCGTGAGTCGTGTCGGGGTAGCTCAGTCGGTAGAGCGCTTGCCCGCGAAAGGCAAAGGTCCCAGGTTCGAGTCCCGGTTCCGGCACACAATTTTAATCTGCCAGGAAGTTTCATATCAGCGCACACTCCGCTGCAGAGTGAAAGTTTCATTCTGGAAACATCCCTTAGGCTGTGGCTAAGCCATGTCTCCACCATATCCTTTCTTCCAGGAGTGCTAGTCTTGCGTGTTTGCAAGAGAACTTCTGTGAAGTTTGGAAAGTAGGAGGCGAGGTACTGGCGGAAGTAAAGTTGTGAGGCGGCATCGTGAGTCGTGTCGGGGTAGCTCAGTCGGTAGAGCGCTTGCCCGCGAAAGGCAAAGGTCCCAGGTTCGAGTCCCGGTTCCGGCACACAATTTTAATCTGCCAGGAAGTTTCATATCAGCGCACACTCCGCTGCAGAGTGAAAGTTTCATTCTGGAAACATCCCTTAGGCTGTGGCTAAGCCATGTCTCCACCATATCCTTTCTTCCAGGAGTGCTAGTCTTGCGTGTTTGCAAGAGAACTTCTGTGAAGTTTGGAAAGTAGGAGGCGAGGTACTGGCGGAAGTAAAGTTGTGAGGCGGCATCGTGAGTCGTGTCGGGGTAGCTCAGTCGGTAGAGCGCTTGCCCGCGAAAGGCAAAGGTCCCAGGTTCGAGTCCCGGTTCCGGCACACAATTTTAATCTGCCAGGAAGTTTCATATCAGCGCACACTCCGCTGCAGAGTGAAAGTTTCATTCTGGAAACATCCCTTAGGCTGTGGCTAAGCCATGTCTCCACCATATCCTTTCTTCCAGGAGTGCTAGTCTTGCGTGTTTGCAAGAGAACTTCTGTGAAGTTTGGAAAGTAGGAGGCGAGGTACTGGCGGAAGTAAAGTTGTGAGGCGGCATCGTGAGTCGTGTCGGGGTAGCTCAGTCGGTAGAGCGCTTGCCCGCGAAAGGCAAAGGTCCCAGGTTCGAGTCCCGGTTCCGGCACACAATTTTAATCTGCCAGGAAGTTTCATATCAGCGCACACTCCGCTGCAGAGTGAAAGTTTCATTCTGGAAACATCCCTTAGGCTGTGGCTAAGCCATGTCTCCACCATATCCTTTCTTCCAGGAGTGCTAGTCTTGCGTGTTTGCAAGAGAACTTCTGTGAAGTTTGGAAAGTAGGAGGCGAGGTACTGGCGGAAGTAAAGTTGTGAGGCGGCATCGTGAGTCGTGTCGGGGTAGCTCAGTCGGTAGAGCGCTTGCCCGCGAAAGGCAAAGGTCCCAGGTTCGAGTCCCGGTTCCGGCACACAATTTTAATCTGCCAGGAAGTTTCATATCAGCGCACACTCCGCTGCAGAGTGAAAGTTTCATTCTGGAAACATCCCTTAGGCTGTGGCTAAGCCATGTCTCCACCATATCCTTTCTTCCAGGAGTGCTAGTCTTGCGTGTTTGCAAGAGAACTTCTGTGAAGTTTGGAAAGTAGGAGGCGAGGTACTGGCGGAAGTAAAGTTGTGAGGCGGCATCGTGAGTCGTGTCGGGGTAGCTCAGTCGGTAGAGCGCTTGCCCGCGAAAGGCAAAGGTCCCAGGTTCGAGTCCCGGTTCCGGCACACAATTTTAATCTGCCAGGAAGTTTCATATCAGCGCACACTCCGCTGCAGAGTGAAAGTTTCATTCTGGAAACATCCCTTAGGCTGTGGCTAAGCCATGTCTCCACCATATCCTTTCTTCCAGGAGTGCTAGTCTTGCGTGTTTGCAAGAGAACTTCTGTGAAGTTTGGAAAGTAGGAGGCGAGGTACTGGCGGAAGTAAAGTTGTGAGGCGGCATCGTGAGTCGTGTCGGGGTAGCTCAGTCGGTAGAGCGCTTGCCCGCGAAAGGCAAAGGTCCCAGGTTCGAGTCCCGGTTCCGGCACACAATTTTAATCTGCCAGGAAGTTTCATATCAGCGCACACTCCGCTGCAGAGTGAAAGTTTCATTCTGGAAACATCCCTTAGGCTGTGGCTAAGCCATGTCTCCACCATATCCTTTCTTCCAGGAGTGCTAGTCTTGCGTGTTTGCAAGAGAACTTCTGTGAAGTTTGGAAAGTAGGAGGCGAGGTACTGGCGGAAGTAAAGTTGTGAGGCGGCATCGTGAGTCGTGTCGGGGTAGCTCAGTCGGTAGAGCGCTTGCCCGCGAAAGGCAAAGGTCCCAGGTTCGAGTCCCGGTTCCGGCACACAATTTTAATCTGCCAGGAAGTTTCATATCAGCGCACACTCCGCTGCAGAGTGAAAGTTTCATTCTGGAAACATCCCTTAGGCTGTGGCTAAGCCATGTCTCCACCATAGCCTTTCTTCCAGGAGTGCTAGTCTTGCGTGTTTGCAAGAGAACTTCTGTGAAGTTTGGAAAGTAGGAGGCGAGGTACTGGCGGAAGTAAAGTTGTGAGGCGGCATCGTGAGTTGTGTCGGGGTAGCTCAGTCGGTAGAGCGCTTGCCCGCGAAAGGCAAAGGTCCCAGGTTCGAGTCCCGGTTCCGGCACACAATTTTAATCTGCCAGGAAGTTTCATATCAGCGCACACTCCGCTGCAGAGTGAAAGTTTCATTCTGGAAACATCCCTTAGGCTGTGGCTAAGCCATGTCTCCACCATATCCTTTCTTCCAGGAGTGCTAGTCTTGCGTGTTTGCAAGAGAACTTCTGTGAAGTTTGGAAAGTAGGAGGCGAGGTACTGGCGGAAGTAAAGTTGTGAGGCGGCATCGTGAGTCGTGTCGGGGTAGCTCAGTCGGTAGAGCGCTTGCCCGCGAAAGGCAAAGGTCCCAGGTTCGAGTCCCGGTTCCGGCACACAATTTTAATCTGCCAGGAAGTTTCATATCAGCGCACACTCCGCTGCAGAGTGAAAGTTTCATTCTGGAAACATCCCTTAGGCTGTGGCTAAGCCATGTCTCCACCATATCCTTTCTTCCAGGAGTGCTAGTCTTGCGTGTTTGCAAGAGAACTTCTGTGAAGTTTGGAAAGTAGGAGGCGAGGTACTGGCGGAAGTAAAGTTGTGAGGCGGCATCGTGAGTCGTGTCGGGGTAGCTCAGTCGGTAGAGCGCTTGCCCGCGAAAGGCAAAGGTCCCAGGTTCGAGTCCCGGTTCCGGCACACAATTTTAATCTGCCAGGAAGTTTCATATCAGCGCACACTCCGCTGCAGAGTGAAAGTTTCATTCTGGAAACATCCCTTAGGCTGTGGCTAAGCCATGTCTCCACCATATCCTTTCTTCCAGGAGTGCTAGTCTTGCGTGTTTGCAAGAGAACTTCTGTGAAGTTTGGAAAGTAGGAGGCGAGGTACTGGCGGAAGTAAAGTTGTGAGGCGGCATCGTGAGTCGTGTCGGGGTAGCTCAGTCGGTAGAGCGCTTGCCCGCGAAAGGCAAAGGTCCCAGGTTCGAGTCCCGGTTCCGGCACACAATTTTAATCTGCCAGGAAGTTTCATATCAGCGCACACTCCGCTGCAGAGTGAAAGTTTCATTCTGGAAACATCCCTTAGGCTGTGGCTAAGCCATGTCTCCACCATATCCTTTCTTCCAGGAGTGCTAGTCTTGCGTGTTTGCAAGAGAACTTCTGTGAAGTTTGGAAAGTAGGAGGCGAGGTACTGGCGGAAGTAAAGTTGTGAGGCGGCATCGTGAGTCGTGTCGGGGTAGCTCAGTCGGTAGAGCGCTTGCCCGCGAAAGGCAAAGGTCCCAGGTTCGAGTCCCGGTTCCGGCACACAATTTTAATCTGCCAGGAAGTTTCATATCAGCGCACACTCCGCTGCAGAGTGAAAGTTTCATTCTGGAAACATCCCTTAGGCTGTGGCTAAGCCATGTCTCCACCATATCCTTTCTTCCAGGAGTGCTAGTCTTGCGTGTTTGCAAGAGAACTTCTGTGAAGTTTGGAAAGTAGGAGGCGAGGTACTGGCGGAAGTAAAGTTGTGAGGCGGCATCGTGAGTCGTGTCGGGGTAGCTCAGTCGGTAGAGCGCTTGCCCGCGAAAGGCAAAGGTCCCAGGTTCGAGTCCCGGTTCCGGCACACAATTTTAATCTGCCAGGAAGTTTCATATCAGCGCACACTCCGCTGCAGAGTGAAAGTTTCATTCTGGAAACATCCCTTAGGCTGTGGCTAAGCCATGTCTCCACCATATCCTTTCTTCCAGGAGTGCTAGTCTTGCGTGTTTGCAAGAGAACTTCTGTGAAGTTTGGAAAGTAGGAGGCGAGGTACTGGCGGAAGTAAAGTTGTGAGGCGGCATCGTGAGTCGTGTCGGGGTAGCTCAGTCGGTAGAGTGCTTGCCCGCGAAAGGCAAAGGTCCCAGGTTCGAGTCCCGGTTCCGGCACACAATTTTAATCTGCCAGGAAGTTTCATATCAGCGCACACTCCGCTGCAGAGTGAAAGTTTCATTCTGGAAACATCCCTTAGGCTGTGGCTAAGCCATGTCTCCACCATATCCTTTCTTCCAGGAGTGCTAGTCTTGCGTGTTTGCAAGAGAACTTCTGTGAAGTTTGGAAAGTAGGAGGCGAGGTACTGGCGGAAGTAAAGTTGTGAGGCGGCATCGTGAGTCGTGTCGGGGTAGCTCAGTCGGTAGAGCGCTTGCCCGCGAAAGGCAAAGGTCCCAGGTTCGAGTCCCGGTTCCGGCACACAATTTTAATCTGCCAGGAAGTTTCATATCAGCGCACACTCCGCTGCAGAGTGAAAGTTTCATTCTGGAAACATCCCTTAGGCTGTGGCTAAGCCATGTCTCCACCATATCCTTTCTTCCAGGAGTGCTAGTCTTGCGTGTTTGCAAGAGAACTTCTGTGAAGTTTGGAAAGTAGGAGGCGAGGTACTGGCGGAAGTAAAGTTGTGAGGCGGCATCGTGAGTCGTGTCGGGGTAGCTCAGTCGGTAGAGCGCTTGCCCGCGAAAGGCAAAGGTCCCAGGTTCGAGTCCCGGTTCCGGCACACAATTTTAATCTGCCAGGAAGTTTCATATCAGCGCACACTCCGCTGCAGAGTGAAAGTTTCATTCTGGAAACATCCCTTAGGCTGTGGCTAAGCCATGTCTCCACCATATCCTTTCTTCCAGGAGTGCTAGTCTTGCGTGTTTGCAAGAGAACTTCTGTGAAGTTTGGAAAGTAGGAGGCGAGGTACTGGCGGAAGTAAAGTTGTGAGGCGGCATCGTGAGTTGTGTCGGGGTAGCTCAGTCGGTAGAGCGCTTGCCCGCGAAAGGCAAAGGTCCCAGGTTCGAGTCCCGGTTCCGGCACACAATTTTAATCTGCCAGGAAGTTTCATATCAGCGCACACTCCGCTGCAGAGTGAAAGTTTCATTCTGGAAACATCCCTTAGGCTGTGGCTAAGCCATGTCTCCACCATATCCTTTCTTCCAGGAGTGCTAGTCTTGCGTGTTTGCAAGAGAACTTCTGTGAAGTTTGGAAAGTAGGAGGCGAGGTACTGGCGGAAGTAAAGTTGTGAGGCGGCATCGTGAGTCGTGTCGGGGTAGCTCAGTCGGTAGAGCGCTTGCCCGCGAAAGGCAAAGGTCCCAGGTTCGAGTCCCGGTTCCGGCACACAATTTTAATCTGCCAGGAAGTTTCATATCAGCGCACACTCCGCTGCAGAGTGAAAGTTTCATTCTGGAAACATCCCTTAGGCTGTGGCTAAGCCATGTCTCCACCATATCCTTTCTTCCAGGAGTGCTAGTCTTGCGTGTTTGCAAGAGAACTTCTGTGAAGTTTGGAAAGTAGGAGGCGAGGTACTGGCGGAAGTAAAGTTGTGAGGCGGCATCGTGAGTCGTGTCGGGGTAGCTCAGTCGGTAGAGCGCTTGCCCGCGAAAGGCAAAGGTCCCAGGTTCGAGTCCCGGTTCCGGCACACAATTTTAATCTGCCAGGAAGTTTCATATCAGCGCACACTCCGCTGCAGAGTGAAAGTTTCATTCTGGAAACATCCCTTAGGCTGTGGCTAAGCCATGTCTCCACCATATCCTTTCTTCCAGGAGTGCTAGTCTTGCGTGTTTGCAAGAGAACTTCTGTGAAGTTTGGAAAGTAGGAGGCGAGGTACTGGCGGAAGTAAAGTTGTGAGGCGGCATCGTGAGTCGTGTCGGGGTAGCTCAGTCGGTAGAGCGCTTGCCCGCGAAAGGCAAAGGTCCCAGGTTCGAGTCCCGGTTCCGGCACACAATTTTAATCTGCCAGGAAGTTTCATATCAGCGCACACTCCGCTGCAGAGTGAAAGTTTCATTCTGGAAACATCCCTTAGGCTGTGGCTAAGCCATGTCTCCACCATATCCTTTCTTCCAGGAGTGCTAGTCTTGCGTGTTTGCAAGAGAACTTCTGTGAAGTTTGGAAAGTAGGAGGCGAGGTACTGGCGGAAGTAAAGTTGTGAGGCGGCATCGTGAGTCGTGTCGGGGTAGCTCAGTCGGTAGAGCGCTTGCCCGCGAAAGGCAAAGGTCCCAGGTTCGAGTCCCGGTTCCGGCACACAATTTTAATCTGCCAGGAAGTTTCATATCAGCGCACACTCCGCTGCAGAGTGAAAGTTTCATTCTGGAAACATCCCTTAGGCTGTGGCTAAGCCATGTCTCCACCATATCCTTTCTTCCAGGAGTGCTAGTCTTGCGTGTTTGCAAGAGAACTTCTGTGAAGTTTGGAAAGTAGGAGGCGAGGTACTGGCGGAAGTAAAGTTGTGAGGCGGCATCGTGAGTCGTGTCGGGGTAGCTCAGTCGGTAGAGCGCTTGCCCGCGAAAGGCAAAGGTCCCAGGTTCGAGTCCCGGTTCCGGCACACAATTTTAATCTGCCAGGAAGTTTCAAAACAGTTATTAATTTTAATAAACCAATTTATATTGCTATGAGTATATTAGATTTATCAAAACAATTAATGTATAAATCCCAGTATGATGTAGACAAATGTAAATTGATACAAATATTGAATTATGTTGTCAAGGTATTGAGAGCTACATATACAATATAAAAAAGATGACTTTTATAAAGATATGATAGATAATGCCACAAGACCACAAGTTATTTCTTTGTATTTATCATTTTCAGAATGTTCTGCGGGTTTCTTATGTTAACTAATCTTCTCATTTCTGATACATTCTGTCTCTGTATGAATAGCAGAGCACTCTGCCCAAGATCAGTCAGTGCTGCATGTATGTTTCAGTTCACAATGACCCTACTTTCAGTGTAAGTGCTGTGTTCAGTTGACAACCCTGCCTTCGAAGTCAAGCCTGCTTCCATTTCAACACAACATTGTTTGGTGGAGGCGCCGGGTATCCTTTGTAACAGCTGCATCACTGTGACTCCGATTAGGTAACGTAAAAGCTGTTGCTTACACGCACTAGAATCGGAGTACAAAAAGTACATCTTTCTGAAAGTCCGTGTAATCAGAGGACTCATGGACACGAAACCAGCGGTAAGCCAGCCACACAGCAGACACCTGTCTGTGTTCTCTGGAGACACTGGACAGGATCCCAACAATTGGCTAAAAGTTTCGACCGTGTCGCCAAGTATAACAGGTGGGATCATACAATGTGGCCAACTTTTATTTCTACCTGGACGGAACAGCCCAGAAATGGTTTGAAAAAAACCAAGAGAAGCTGAATGACTGGGAAACGTTCCAGATGGAACTTATGAAGACATTTGAAGACCGCCAGTGACAAATCCGCTCGGCAGAAGAACAACTGAAGAGCCAGGCCCAACGACATGGTGAGCTGACACAGTCACATACAGAATGTTTTAGGCCTATGTAAGGTAGTTAACCTGGATATGACTGAGACTGACAAAATCGCACACCTGATGAAGGGCATTGCAGAAGACATCTACCAAGCTCTTCTTATATAAGACGCCTCTACAATGTACGAGTTCATCAAGTTGTGCCAGGGGATTGAAGAGATGCAACAGAAGAGGGTTGGCCAAAAGAAGTATGACACAGTCCCCAATAAAGTCCCTACAGCCATTGTTGAAGACCAGCGTGACTTTACTTCTCTCATACAACAAATTATGAGAGAATAATTACATCAGTTTATGCCAGCTGGGACTGTGTGGACTTGGGCATGGATGTGTGTTGTCCTTAGTATAAGTTTAAGTAGTTTGTGAGTCTAGGGTCAGATAAGGCTACAAGTTTGGTCCAATAGGTTTAGAAAGTTTGAGCGTGTGTGAGTGTGACGGAAACTCGATGAGCCTAAAGTTGAATATTATCGAGATACCTTAAGCTGACTTCTCCTATTCAAAATATTGTAGTAAAACGTTATACAGAAATATGTGTGCAATATAGGTGACATACACGTAAGTTCAACATCACCTTATAACCCTCTGATCAATTTTAGCCAAACTTTTAGGAGACAGTTTGGGTAGGACATGCACAAATGGAAAGGAAGACAGGTAGTGAGAAGAGAAGGAGAAGGGGAGGAGAAGAGGGACAAAAAGATTGGGAAAGAGGAAACGAGCAGATAGAGGTAGAAGAAGGATGGCTGAAGGAAGGAAAAGAGGAGAGGGACGACTGTGGGTAGAGGGACCAGGAGAAGGAGGAGGATAGGAAATAGACGATTAGTGAGGGGGTGGGGAGAGAAGACGGACAGAACGTAGGAAGCGGTAGCATCCTCCATCTCTTCCAAATGGATTCATATGTTGCAATCGCAAAACTCTGTAAACTCTCTGATCTTTATGTTTATGCTGCAAACGGACGACGAAAACATGGTTTGAACTTTGCTTGTACACTGTAACAAAGCTCAGTGAGACATATGTTCTAAAGGCAATGTAAATTAACTGCGGTTAAGGCTAAACGAAAAACGTTTCACCCTATGTTCCTAGGTCAAAAAGGAAACGAGCACCTCAAAGAGAAAAAATCAACAAGAAACAACAACAATAAAATGCCTAGTTTTATGCATTAACTTTTTAAATATATAAGGACAGGAAAAAAGAAATAAGAACTATTACTTTTTCTGATATTACTGTTATGGCAAAAGTATTTAGTGTTGCACACCTTCAACATAATTGCTCCCAATATTTCTGTTGATGGACACCTTGTAGAATGGATAATATCATCTCTGGTTGTACCAGATACCTTGCAGTGCTTCTTTCACTTTTGCAAAGAGATCATAATCAGAAACATTCATGTTGGCTGAGTACGGTGATGCTCCAGAATTTCCGATAAGCAGCAGTGTAAGAGGTCCTAGATGGCTGCTGCTTGTGCTACTTCAAATCAGTATCGCCTTTGAAAATGGTTGGAGAAGATTTCATTGCTCAAAATGAACTTAAATCTCAGTTCAAACAAGCTATGTAAAAAACGAAGAAGAGAGGACAGAAAGATACTATGACAATAAAAATACAGCTTAAAAACACTGACTACTGAGGTCGTTGATAACCTCACATTATTATGTATACTAAGGTCAGTTCCTTCAAAAGGGGACGAAACATAAGGTATTTTATTCTGCATTTGACAACACACATATCAGAAACACGGAAGATATTATATTAATTAGTAAATCAATCACAGATGACATTAATCATTTCTTCAAATGAGTCTAGGTAGCCACATTGATCTGAAGATGGCCTGTGCAAGGCTGAAACTGGTCTTATTCGTTCAAATAAGTAATGTGGTCTGTGACTGATTTGCTAATTAATAAATTGAAATATTCAAATATTTATAAAGCTATGGGACGAAACTGCAGTGGCCGTTGGTCCCTAGACTTAGAAACTCCTTAAACTAACTTAATGCTAAGGAGAACACACATCCATGCCAGAGGGAAGACTCGAATCTCCAACAGGGAGCAGAAGTGGACTCCTCAGCATGGCACCTTAGAATGCATGGCCACACCTGTGCAATTAATTAATAAGTACCAAACGATCACTGCTTCTTCTTACCATTGTCAAAAAATTTTTGTGTATATATTATAGACAAAGCCGATTAATACATCTTTATTTTGCAGATTAATTAGCCTGAACAACTACACAGGAATCATGTGTTGATAACAAATAATTCCTTTAAGAAATCTTATGTGAACAGAAAGGTTTGTCTCTCAAAATTTTGTTTCTTTGGTTGCATACATTATGGTTTTGGGAGAATCCACATACCAATCTTATTTACGTTTCTGATGCACATATAAATGCCTTTTAGCATGTTAAAAATTACCAATGCCATGTCTTTTCAGATGTAA
The DNA here is from genome assembly GCA_026315105.1 of Locusta migratoria. Lineage (NCBI taxonomy): Eukaryota > Metazoa > Arthropoda > Insecta > Orthoptera > Acrididae > Locusta > Locusta migratoria. The sequence continues at coordinate 203,336,357 of CM048747.1, read as the reverse complement.
GTGAGTTGAAGCTGTAACAAAATCCTGTATCTGTTCGCTGAAGGGAAAATATTTCGGAACAGTTCGTCCTGTATCCTTGCCAGTAGCATATAGCGAATATATCTTCTACTGTTGGAAGTACCTGAAAAAAAAATGTTGTTATACTGGTTGAAAAATTGTAATTAGAGTTTTATATATATAAAATTAATATAATAAATTAATATAAGAAGATATTCATTAACTACAGAACTAGCAGCGAAACAACTATACCAAATTAGATAAAGTTTAGTTTTTTCTTAGAACTCATTTAACAACTTTATTGGGAAGAAGGGGCTTCCCAAACTGCTTCTAACTGTTGTCTGGTGAATTTGTGAAGCCATTTTCATGAAAGAGCATGGGTTGTATAATGTGTAACTACAGATAACGTATATGTGCAACTCAAAACATAACCGTTGAAGTGCTATTCGTCTGACATTTGTATGTTTACAGCTTACAGCGAAATTTGTTCCTAAAGTTTTCATTAGTTTCTTTCTTCCTTAACAGTTATTCTGCAACGATAATATTCTGTTTAAATCTGACATCATTCAGTACCTTAGTTTTCATTCTGCAGTGTTTTGAATTTGGAGCTTTAATTCTGAGCACCCTAAGTATAGAAATATATCGGATTGCAAAAGTAACCCATTGCCAACATAATATCCATAAGACTACATGTAGGAGAAAACCGTTGTGATCTGAGACAATTTGCACACAAGTTCCAATTAACTAATTTTCAAGTTTGCAAAAACTTCTAATTTTATTATTTAACAGACTGAGTGCATTAAGAACACTTTGCTAAAAACAAAACTTTACTTTGGTGCCAGACCACAAAAACTTTAACAAATACCAACAAAGTAACCCATTTAAAATTATTAGTTTAGTCTGTGAAGAAAATTATTAAGAAATTATTAAAATGTAATTTTATTAATTTCGCCTTCCCAAAATCTCAAGAAAAATGTGAATCTTGATAGTACACTGTATCTACAATGTTCGCTTGATGTTAATCAGCCTAAAGAAATCCAAAGAACTATGTGGAGTAAGACCCATGTTTTAAGACAAGGCAGATTAACTTTAGTTGAAATTCACAGAAGATGCCATGTGCATATCGCACATGCCTCTCCTATTACACCTCATGAAAGCAATTTGTTCAAAAGTTATGGGACAAAACTGCAGTGGTCATCAGACCTTAGAGTTACAAACTACTTAAACTAACTTATGCTAAGAAAAAGATACTATGGTGATCAGTCATGCACTCTGCAGCAAGGTGACTTAGAGCACTTGGCATTCCCATGCGGCTAAAGCAGTTTGTGATGTCCACAGTAAATAGGTCTTTAACATTAATATCTGACCAGTTAAACTACCTTAAGCTAATCATGCACGTCTATTCACCTGATAGGAGAGGTTAACAAAGGCGTTGACTCTAGAAGACGGATGCAAACTATGCCATGAGAACCAACTTACGTAGTTTCTAGAAATGTTTGTTAATCTATCGGACCAAACTGCGTGGTCCGTAGCTTACAAACTACTTAAACTAAGCAAACTAACCTAAGGACAACACACACACCCATGCCCCAGGGAGGACTCGAACCTCCAACGGCGAGCAACCGCACGCTCCGCAGCTACGTAGCTACGTGTACAATTGTTCTTCCCGCGCTTTATAAGCGGCTGTAATAGGAAAAAGCGTTAGTAATTGGTTCACTGGGACATACCTCCAGCGCAATTTGTCAAACTGTCGAACGACTCTTTGCCTTCACGTAGTATTGTAGACTTGCTCAGTATTATACCTTTAGTTTCAAGACACAAAGGAATTTAAGATGTTACTGCTAGTGGGTGTTAAATTACGTCAGTGGCCAAAATTGAAGATTATTGCGGGACTGGGATTCGAAACCAGGTCTCTTGCTTACTAGATAGTTGCGCAGTCTAGTACTCCACCTGGACACGGTGGTCACTATAACTGGATGAACTTCCCTAGCAGGCCTCCTCTCAGACCCAAATAATCAGCTTATGCATATAAAATGATGTAGTGTCCCTCACCATTATCTTTTTGGTCGTGGTCTTTAGCCGATTCCCATATTGTAGATATAAGATGAACATTAACAAGAGTAAAACGAAGGTAATGGTATGCAATGTCAGAAAAGCAGGCGATGCTGAAGGAATTAGATTAGATAACGAGAAAATAAAAGTAGTAGATGCATTTTGTTATTTGGGTAGGAAGATAACTTATGATGGCCGAAGTAAAGAAGAGATAAAATGCAGAATGGCTATGGGAAGAACAGCGTTTCTAAAGAAGCGAAACTTGTTAACATCCAATATTAATTTAAATGTTAGGAAGTCCTTTCTGAAAGCATTTGTCTGGAGTGTAGCATTGTATGGGAGTGAAACGTGGACGATAAGGAGTTCAGAAAAAAATATGGTAGAAGCTTTTGAAATGTGGTGCTACAGATGAATGATGTAAATTAGATGGGTAGATCACGTAACTAAGGGGAGAAAAGGAGTTTCTGGCATATCCTGACTAAGAGAAGGGATAGATTGGTTGGACACATTCTCAGACATCAAGGAATTGTCAACTTAGCATTAGAAGGAAGCGTGTGGGGTAAAAATCATAGAGGGAGGGAGACCGAGGGACGAATATAGTAAGGAGATTCAAAAGGATGTAGGTTGCCGAACGTATTCTCAGATGAAGAGACTTGCACAGGACAGGGTAGCTTGGAGAGCTGCATCAGACCAATCTGCGGACTGAAGACCACAACAACAACAACAACAACAGATATTATCTGCTCCGAAACGATCGTTATACGTCATCGGCTTAATTACATATAAATATGTATATTTACAACATATATGTCCTCTACACAACATGTATGGGTGCATCTAGGCCGCCAACTAAGTCCAGTGCTAGTGGTAACCGAGGTTCAGGCAAAACAATAGTCAGTCGGTTTGCCCCAGGAAAGGAAACATCGACTTCGTGTCATGGCAGTCCTGGCTCGTTCCTTGGCTACCCGTATATTAATACCGCTGACTTTCGGTGCAATTTAGAATTCCTGGGGAAGAGACAGCAGTAACGTTTATAATTTACCATTTGCAACGTCATGATGCAGACAACATGTGTGCTGCATAAATTTCAAGCTAACTTATAGATATTTATCTGTGACATATGATTCAGTATTTTGTTCTACACCTTTATTGTGTAATATTTCAGACTTATGTCCCTATGTTAATTTCTGTCCCGTTTTGAATGAAAGAGTGAGTGACATTGTCTGTTTACTACGGATTTGCAATACGGATGGTTCAGTTCGAATATAGTAAATAGAATATAGTAAATTTCCTTGAAACGGAAAAGCTTCTTTCCATGAATCAGCACGGGTTTAGGAAACATCGTTCATGTGAAACTCAGCTTGCCCTTTTCTCACATGACATCTTGCGAGCCATGGACGAAGGGCAACAGGCGGATTGTGTTTTTCTCGACTTCAAAAAGGCGTTCGACACGGTGCCACACTGCAGACTGCTAACGAAGATACGAGCTTATGGAATAGGTTCACAGATTTGTGACTGGCTGGAAGACTTCCTAAGTAATAGAACGCAGTACGTTGTTCTCGACGGCGAGTGTTCATCAGAGACGAGTGTATCGTCAGGCGTGCCCCAGGGGAGTGTGATAGGACCGCTATTATTTTCTATCTATATAAATGATCTGATGGACAGAGTAAGTTGTAATTTGCGGCTGTTTGCTGATGATGCTGTGGTGTATGGAAGGGTGTCGTCTTTAACTGACTGTAATAGCATACAGGTTGACTTAGACAAAATTTCTAGTTGGTGCGAAGAATGGCAGCTAGCTCTCAATGTAGAAAAATGTAAGGTGATGCGCATGAGTAGAAAAAACAATCCTATAATGTTCGAATACAGCATCAGTAGTGAGCTTCTTGATGCGGTCGCGTCGTTCAAATATCTAGGCGTAACATTGCAGAGCGATATGAAATGGAACGAGCATGTAAGGACAGTTGTGAGTAAGGCGGACAGCAGACTTCGGTTTATTGGGAGAATTTTGGGAAGATGTACTTCACCTGTAAAGAAGACCGCGTATAAAACGCTTGTACGACCACGTCTTGAGTATTGCTCAAGTATTTGGGACCCGCAGCAGATCGGTTTGAAGGAAGACATAGAGGCGGTTCAGAGGCGAGCAGCTAGATTTGTTACCGGTAGGTTCGACCAATGCGCGAGTGTCACGGAAATGCTCCGGCAACTCAATTGGGGATCGCTGGAAGAAAGACGACGTTCTTTTCGTGAATTTCTGTTAAGTAAATTTAGAGGGCCGGAATTTGAAGCTGAGTGTAGTACGATCTTGCTGCCGCCTACTTACATTTCGCGTAAAGATCACAAAGACAAGATAAAAGAAATTAGGGCTCGTACGGAGGCATATAGGCATTCTTTTTTTCCTCGTTCAATTTGGGAGTGGAATAGGAAAGGAAATGCCTAGTAGTGGTACAGTGTACCCTCCGCCACGCACCTTACGGTGAATTGCGGAGTATGTATGTTGATGTTGATGGTAGAGCAGTGCTTACTTCTGCTTTAGCTACAGTTTGACCAACGTTGGGTTACTTAACGAAGGCAAAGAGGTTTCTACCAGAGGCTTTTGTCATTCACAGGCCGTTACGTTGCTGTTAGAAGGGATCCCTCTGGTCCTATCCGTTAGCAATTGGTGGTTCGCAGGAGTCTAGGAGACGGCATTCTGCTGCTGACTGTTGGTAAGGTAACATCGTCTTGCAAGCGTGTTCTTACGTGAGGTTTGAAACTATGTAAGGCTTCAGTCTATCTGAAGTTTTTTAATGGTTTCTTCTTTAGCGCTATAGAAATCATTATTCATCATTTATTTAGTACAGGAGTGGGTATTATTTTCCGGTTTTGCTGTGTTTACTTGGAAACTTTCTTTTTCCCATGAGACTTATGAGGCGTCAGAATAACCCACTACAACGTGGTTTGAGTATTCCATTTATAATGTGAATGTGCGTATGATTGGGACTTCGTGTGTGTGTGTGTGTGTGCTAATAGTTTTCACCACTGTAAATCAGGCTTATCAACTACGGCTATAAGTTCCCCGTGCTCATGCCGGCAACGAAGTACACACCTGCTAAAATTTTTCAACTGGTAAGTAGGATGATACTTCCAAGTTCTGTGTAAATTATACTCACTTTGTAAATCACCGAAAGAACCTCTCATAATATCTCAACACGTGCATTGAGTTTGCTATTCTCTATATTGGTGCTTCAATGTGTTTGCTCACGTACTGTATATTACAAACAGCAAGGGAACGCAGAAATCTTCCTCTTGGTTACAAGCAGTCGGAGGAACTAATGTCTATGTAAAGTACCGATGACTACAGCAGTTTGATCGCTTTGGTTTACAAATATTTGAAAATTTTTCAATAAAGTGAAGTCGGTGGCTATGAGGTTCTGAGCGAATGCGCCCTCTGCTCAGGCTGGGAGCTGCTGGCGTAACTCTCCTGACGTCGTTCCCTCGTACTTCCAACTGTCTCCGACCTCATTTACCTGTTTTCCAGCAACCACGTTGGAACGATAGATTTGCATTTGTTAGTCCTAGACGTTAATTACTATCTGAAAGATTAGGATTAGTCTATTGACGGCAATTGGCCATCAGTTTGCAATTATACGACCCACCATCTATTTGAGACCATAATTGTTGTACATACACATTATTATCGTTAAAGCTGTGCACGTCATCATTACTATCAGAGAGTTCTCTGAAAATATTTCATATCCTCCACCCTCATGGTGAAGGTCTTCGGCAGAATGTTGGTACTGTTAGTACCGTACGTTTCATAAGAGGTGAATCATAAGCTAGAAAATGATTTATGTGCATTTGGCAGTACTAATTTACGAAACGTAACCATAAAAATAAAATATGTAATGTGCGTAGCGAGTGTATAATTCTAGTATAGGATATCGTCTGCCAAAGAACGATCTAGCAATCACCAGTGGCGGATGCAGAATTTTTTTCGGGGGGGGGGGGGGGGGGGCGACACAATCCTGAGGAGGGTAAACATTTCCTTAAGGTCTTTGTGAGACTAATTTTAAAACACATTTGTTCCAAAGCCACAGTCGCTTCTTAGGAAGAAAACTTTTTAATTTACTTCCATCTACCAATGCACTATTAGTTTCTGCGTACTATGGCATTTTCAAATGCCTATGATCACATTAAACAGTGTAAATTTTCTAAATTTACATAAATTTAAAAAAATCAGAGAATTTAGAACGTGAATGCCCAGGGTTCAGCTGTGGGTACACTTGTTTCATCCTTCATCATAATAAAGGATAAAACACTTGCCAACAGCTGAACACTGGCCTCTGAATTTAATTCAATATGTAACTGATTCTGAGCTTCGGCAGGTGGGTAGCCTATATGCGAATCCCTGTACAGATAAGCCATGCGAAACTGGCATAGGTTTCTCTACATATTACAACTTTGGAATAATTGGACTATAATACTGACCACTCGAAAATTCAAAAAATTGTACAATATAGTTGAAAAATGTTTTGTACACATTAAATGAGCCAAATGACTTAATGGTTACTGTACAAAAACGTAGGACGTATTGTTTCAAAAAAGTTCAAATGTTTGTGATCCGAAGGGACCAAACTGCTAAGGTAATCGGTCCTTAGTCTTAGAATCTACTTTAACTTATTCTAAGGACAACACACACACACCCATGTCCGAGAGAGAGGACTCGAACCTCTGGTGGGAGTGGCCACGTACTCCACGACGTTGCGCCCAAGATCACACGACCATTTCCGTGCGGCGCACATGGTTTGAAAAATTATTAAACGTCTCACTGTTTAATGTGGTTGAATCATTGTAAAATTTTTTGTAATCAGAGGAACTTGAGAATGACGCCATAGTGCGTCGAAACTAGTAGTGAATTGGTAATTAGATGGAAGTATATTAATTTGACAAGTGAAGACGATTTTACCTGGTGATGGCAGCAGCACAAAACATCTGAACTACTTCAAGGACATCCTTTTTTTCGGATTCTGATTGCTGTCAACGTTACGCTGCCCCTAGACGTGAAATATTACTGCGTTTCCAACACTGCGACACTACTTTCTGCTCGCTGATGCTCGTCCCCCCCGCGGCAGCCATAACTTACTACACGCCTCCTGCCGCTGGCAGCTTACCGTGGGTGAGCAGTACAGTAACCGGAGTAGCTGTGTCATTACCAAACAATGCAGAAATTGGAAAAACAGCGTATCCTAAAAGGTCGCCTAATTACGAGTCAGAAGCAAACAGCCAGTAAATACGAGTATATCACGCCAAGTTTGATATTCCCTCAAAAGCTAAAACCAGATTTCCTCTGTTTGCACTGTACTGAATCAATTTCTTCTTCATTCTTGGTAAAGTTGCTATGCAAAACGGCCAAGAGAGCTTCCGCGTTCAACAAACTTACACTTGAAACATCCCGGCAGATTAAAATCGTGGTCCAGAAACGGGACTAAATCAGTTTTTTGAATCCAATTTCCATAGCAGCTTAGTTCCATAATTTCTCATTACATTTTTAATTTATTTTATTGCAGGGTGGGGGTTATTCAAGGAGAGGTTTGATTTACCACAAGCTGTTTGCCTTTTTTAACCAACGAATCGTGCAGTTTGCATCCAACATGGATATTTTAAAAATATAAAACATGTCCAGTAAAATTGCTGTAGCAGAACACGCGGAAGAAAGAAGAAACGAGTAGAAGAACTTAACACCTGCTCCCACAGGTAAGAGAGAGATTGGACATGAAGAACTTCCAGCCAAGGAGAGGAACGCTGCACTTTTTGACGGGGCACGGGCCGTATCCCGCATAACTATGTCGATTCAGTAAAAAGGCTACAGCCGCGTGTGACCGTGGAGCTGAAGAGGGCACATCTGAGCGCGTCGAGTTCTTGTGCCCCACATACGGCAGGAAAGCTGCTGATCCAGGCCTCTAGGTGCCGCATAACGGCAGACATGAACTTTTGAAAAGTGAGCAAACGTTCAAAACCTTGAACAAACTGACAGATGTTATTTCTAAAAATATTGACTTTATGGGCAATAACACCTGAAGAACTGAAAAGGAACCAAACACCGGACTTGAACTTCCACACCCTGCAATATCGCCGGGCACGGAAAAATGCGCCTATGGCAGCAATATGCCTTGACGTGGTGCGCACACTACCGGACTGACAACAAAAAGTCCTGTAGACGTCCTTAGGTTAGCTGTAGTTTAGTTGTAGGCAGGCCCGGCGATTCTTATTTTTAAGAGGTGGTTGTGGTTCAAAAGTTGCCCCTCCCCCCTCCCCCTCTAACTCCTCCCTTCCCAGCTGTTAATCTATATCTATAAATGTGAATGTCTGTTCGGTGTACGTTTATCACGTCTGAACCACAAGACATAAAGAGCTAAAAATTTGTACAGTTACTAATGTCTACCCGGGGAAGGCTTCAGGCACGGTTTTATGGCGATCCGATAGCTATTTATCTATATATGTATTAATGTGAATGTCTGTTCGGTGTACGCTTATCACATCCCCACGACAAGATGCAGAGACTTAAATATTTGTATAGTTACTAATTTATACCTGAGAAAGCTATTAGGCACGGTTTTATAGCGATCTGATAGATATTTAGTAATTTGAAGAGTATAACACGAAATGCGGAACAATAATTACTCTTTAAAAATTATATTTATTCTTTGAAAATGGTTTTATTGGTTACATTGTTGCTTGAGGGTTGATAATGATAAAAGGGTGGAGTATATTGGGATGGAAAGTTATTGGTGTATATAAAATTCTACGTGTGTGTTTTAATATTTCGCTCTGCAGCGAAAACTACAGAACGCAAACGAATGGTCTGTGTGTAATTGTTGTCCGAAGTCTCCCGTTGTACACCATAGCAGTTCAATGTCGATAGCTATTAGGGGTGGAAGATTTGGTGGTTGAAAGTCGTAAAATTATATTAAAAAAAATAAAATAAAAAAAATAAAAAAAATTGGACTGAAGGCCAGCGATGACGTTTGCGACTCTATAGCAAAGGGGTTACATACGGTGGAACGTGGTGTCACAGACTATATCTTTGGTCTATGTATGCTACAATATATTCACCTCTTTCTCGGTAACGATAAGCATACGAATAAGGAAATACAAGAATAAATAAATGAAGCAGTAAAACAGAAATTTCTTTTATACGTATCTTTAAAAGAATCGATTTGACGTTTCGCGCATTACATAAAGTGATCGATCTGTGATATTATTACAATCATTACTTACTTCACATTTTTTTTATTTGAATGTTGATTAAAAATGTTTGTTTCATCCTTCAAAACCAGTCTCATAGCACACTACTGAAAGATAGCTTATCTTTCATAATCAACCAACATGCGAGCGAAGTCGCGGGTTTAAGCTAGTAATCTCTATACATAAAAAATACGTACACATACTGGACAAAGAGTGTCATTTTAAAACGAGTGTTACGAATTAAGAAAAGGTTAACGTTTTGTTAGAAAGCTAAGACACTGTAATATCAAGTGTCGACAAAATCAGATCTTTAAATTGTATGCTTTTTCAGAGTGAGAAGCGTTATGAAACTAAAAACTCACGCAGAATGCAAATTACGCATTTTCACGAGCAATGCAAAGATTTTACGGCGTGAAAATCGGAAAAGTGATTTTTCCCCGTTCTTCTCAGCCCGGCCCTACCGTGAGTGGCCACTCTCGCGCGGGTCAATGTAAATAAATGTTGCTTGAAGTGAAAAGTGGGTATTTTACCCACTCTCAATTTTTTGAGTGGGTAACAGCTACCGCGGTACCCACTTCAATCGTCGGGCCTGGTTGAAGGTAGTAGAAGGAGTATGCAGAACAGAGAAAATGGAGAATAATATGGAACGGTAACAGTTTCTGAGAGGGATGGGGCCATATCGGACCGGTGCCAGGAGCACCAACACCGGATTCAGGTCCGCGGACGCGGCGCAAGATTCTGTATGTTTATAAACACACTGGCACAACCTGTAACTTAGCAGGTGGTACTTTAGCGTAGTAGCAACGTAACAGTAGCTAGTAAATAATAGTAGTAGTAGATGAGTATGTTTAACAACTGTAGACACAAAAAATGTAGAAAAATAAAAGATTAGAACAACGACTTTTAATAAATGTATAATAATTCAATAAGGAAAATTAAAAAGAGATTGAACACATCTGTGTGCTAGGGTCTGATCACTGCAGCATACGAACGTTAACCACAACTCCTTACAAATTAAACAAGTGCATCAGTGTCGTCCTTCCTAATACTGTACTGTCACGTACCGTATCTTAAAAGACGAGATTTTCTGATATATTCAATGCACCTTTGCATTTACCCTGCAAATTTCGTACTATGCAAGAATAAAAACTAAATACATCAAATACAACGCATCGCCTGTACTGTGAGAACTACTGCGAGGAATCAAGAAGAGACAAGATCACTAGATAGCTAATTTTTTCGACTACTACAAGAGCAATAAACAACTCTCCTTATTGTCGTGATACTATGCTCCTCAATTTTCTCTGCTATTTTGCACAATGTTGTATCTAACATTTCTTAAACAGTCCGTAATTTCATTTATCATAGTGGCATATGAATGCCGGTGTTGATGAAAAAGTAATGCAACCAGGGTACTCAGAAGCAACCACTCGACACTTTTAAGCAATCTACAGATGTCTATGCAGCACAAGCATTATTTACTGATTATAATATCGTATAAACTTGTGTTAAACAATATAAAAGCGGAGCTGTTTTACATTTATTACTTTAATTCTGCATGGATAATTGTTTGTACCTACATCAAGCATGAAACTGGTAATGTTGAGGGTATCGAAGACTCCGACTATTCCCTTTACGTTTTCAAACGCTGTCAACGCTGTTTTGCTCGTCGGGAACTCTAGGAGAGATAGAGCTTTCATTATGAGGCGTAGTTGTTCACGCAGCGTTTCATTCATCACTGATACATTAAAATATCTGTAACAGGAACCATCGAAAAGCGACATTTAGAATAAAGCTTAAAAGGTCTAAAGTGACATATTACAATAACTTTATATTAAAAATGCAGTTCGTAAATGCGAAACAGGTATACAAGCAGTATAGTTTCAAATATTTTCTGTGAAATTGAAAGAGGCGATGGTATTTTTCTTGAGGAATGTGTTCGTCTTTTCATTCACCAAGGAGGATCGAGAATATCAATCTCTACAGAAATATATTACCAATAGAAACAATTGAAATAATAAAGAAGAACCTGATGAGTCATGGAAAAGTATCCATTATTGAATCATATGATATAATTGAATTACTAGAACTAATAGGATCACAAAATTATTTTAAATCAGGCCTATAGACATTATTTTGAAAGCTTCAGACCTATACTGCTCACAAAAACATGTTATAGCTGCCGGTAGCCTTTGCAAGTTTTTCATTTCTTCAAAAATATAAAAATCGTATTTGTAGTTTTCCATTGTAATTGATATAACATTTATCTGCGTCATACCAAGACTATTGTCTAAAACACCGTGAAATACCGTTATGAGAATAAAACTGGTACTTACTATAGTTGCATATACAGCAGCTGAAACGTCCATACAATCAAGGGAATGTCAGTTAAATGATTACAAGAAAGTCATTCACGCATACTGGTGGGAGGCGGAGAGCGTGGATACCAGGATCGGTGGTGCATGCGCCGTGGAACACATATGTTTAGTGGCTAAAGTAGCCGATGGGAGAACTTAATTTGAATTTACAATGATGTTAAGTAAATGGAATATTTGCATAGAAAGAGGGAGAGGGTAGAGGGAGTTGAGGAAAGCTATGGAAACAAATATTAATTTGGTCAATTTTAAAAATATACTAACAGGTACTGTTGAAATAAAAATGTGTAAACGAACAAAAGTAATGTAAGAGCGTACCTCTCAGATGAACACAAATAAATTCCATTAGCACAAGGCTCATAGTGTGGTGACATAAATGTTACAAAATGGATAGATAAATGTTATATCAATTACAATGGAAAACTACAAATACGATTTTTAGATTTTTGAGGAAATGAAAAACTTGCAAAGGCTACCGGCAGCTGTAACATGTTTTTGTGAGCAGTATAGGTCTGAAGTTTTCAAAATAATGTCTATAGGCCTGATTTAAAATAATTTTGTGATCCTATTACTTCTAGTAATTCAATTATATCATATGATTCAATAATGGATACTTTTCCATGACTCATCAGGTTCTTCTTTATTGATTTCACAAAAGGAAAAAGAAACGTTTCGATACTTTAAGCTGGGTAAACAGCGAAGATATTAACATAAAATATGTCGTTGGAAACAAGCATCAAATAATACGATATTTGTATACTGACAGACACTTTGTCTGTGTCAGTGATCTCTATACAGACTAGACGTGTAACTCCAGTGTCTGAGCGTAGAACTGCAGTGTGCCTGCACGTTCGTATGTTGTGCCCACAATTTCATTTTGCCTGCCATGTTCTAATTTGTCAAACGAATTTATTACTGCTGTGACGTGACAAATAATTACTTGCTTACTACTTGATTTCTAATTTATGTGATTTTGTGATGTGGGAGCGGAATCTAAATGTAAATGGTTTTCGTTTTCTTGTAATTCTTCATGTCAGCCATATTTCAATTTGGCAAAAAACCGAAATATGAACATCTACGACTGGCACGCTCAGACAGCTCAAGTTGAACATCCAGGTAGTATGGAGATCAAAGGTTTGTGCATAAAACTAACTTCACTGAAAACAACATAGATATTAGCAAAAAAAAATTTCCGCGCCGAGTGTCCACAATATGAAGCTGAGAACTGTGAAGTGTTTGGAGTACCAGTTCATTGGAATTTAGTGGTTAGTTCACACTTCATAGTGGTGAAGGGTTCATTGTGAACGACTCATTCACGAGCTACCGACTACTAACAGGGGTGGTTTAGAAAAATAAATACCAAAAGGAGCGACTGAACAACAGAAATTTTAAAAAAAATCTATAATCCGAAGTCTTCTTTCCCCCCTCGAAAGGTAACGCGCCGTACACAGCCGCATGGGAGCTGCAGCCATAGGAAGAAAAAGGGGCACTCTGCTGGGCCTTTGATGCGTCGTAACGTTAATACACGATTCGAAAATTGGAGTACATATTTTGTTCTTATATTTCTGATATAAAAAGAAGAGTGTAACAAGCTATCACGCGGCAAACAGAAATTTTCTTCAGAGCGTCATGCGAAAACGACTAGCAGAATTAAAATTTTGTCTCTCCTGATACGAGGCTTCTCTGTTGATATTTTCCTTATCCCCATCAACCATGCGATATTTAAATTAGCTCTGTTGCCGTATGACTAGCTGTCCATAACTTATAGCTCTGCTGTATGTTGCTCATGATATTATATACAGCTTGAGCAAGAGTAGAATCCAGTTTTCCCACGGAGGTGTGGCATGATTTTCAGCAGTGTCCATCAATCTGCTCCTTGACAATCTTACTGCGGGTCATGCTTCAGAAACGTTATCAGATTCGTACGGATGTTAGTAGAAATAGAAAGCTATTGCGTTTTTCACCTGAAATTGTGAACTTTTTAACTGTATGTCAGTACGTGGTGAATCATGAAGATGCATTGACTTCCCGAACATGGCTGAAAATGCTTCTTCATTGCATGGGCTATCTTCGTGTGGCTGAGAATGTTTCGGTCAACTGCCATTTTTCACGAAATACAAGTACCTTCTCTACATAATTTGCAGCTGGTATTCATCATTTGGTAACTTGACCAGACGGTAAATGGTAGCATCATCTACAAACAACTTAAGAAAGCTGCTTTTCCCGTTGATTTGCCGTGTACTACTATGAACGATAATGTTAAATGCCAAAACGTCAGGTTGTTGTCGTCCAGTTCAGTCCATAAGCAATCTGATGAAGAGTCGCTTGTGAGGAACCGTCTCTAAAGCTTTCCGGATATTAAGATCTCCTGTCAGTACTAGTCATTACTACACAAGAATGAAGAACTAGTTATTTGCACAAGAACAATATTTTCTGTGCCCGTTTGTAATTATGCATCAATAGATCGTTTCTTTCAAGATCATTAGTAATGTAGGAATACAGTTTTTGCTGTAAAATTATGGTACACGTCGACCTCAGGAATAAGGGTATGTGACTCAATGGATTATTCATATTTTCCATCTTCGAGGTTAGTGTGACTTGCGCAGATATTGTCGATTTGTGTCTTTTCTCCAACGTTAGTTCACAAATACATAAATATCGAGTGAATATAATCAAACATAAATTCCGCAGCAATAGTTGACTGTTTCATTGCCTTATTCTGTGCTGTACATAGTCTTTACATATTTCCCATGAATGATATATACTACAATACAAAATGTGTAAGCAACAGCATGAAATTCTAAACTTCAGTTTAATTAAAACATATCTTCCACATAGCTGAAGTTCATTTAATTAACTCACTTGTGTCAGAGATCGAAGAGTTACAGTTATGATTATAAAATACTGTTTCAAATAGCCTTCTTACCTTGCAAGAATTTGCTCTCCCACAGTCCTGCGTATTTTAGTATACGGGCAGACAGTAACTGCCGGGAAGGGAATGCGATAGAGAGGGTAATTGGTCATCTCTATGGTTGTCGACGTGGGGCTGTCTTGATACTCGGTCCAGAGGTTGTAGGTGAACATCCCGCAGAAGGGCGAACAGCACAACATAGCAGACAGCCAGTACAGTCTGAAACAATAACACAACCGTTTCCTGAGGCCGCGGGGGATTCGCAGTTCGATCTCCGCACAGAAAACAAATTTAAAAAGGGTTAATTAATTTTGGGAGCGCGTGAATGCCGCGTGCTCTAAGGCGTCTTGCTACGGACTGGGCGGCCTTTCCCGCCAGTGTTTCGAGTCCTCCCTCGGGCATGGGTGTGCGTATTGTCTTTAGTAAACGTTAGTTTAAGTAGTTTGTAAGTCTAAGGGCGCAGTTTGGTCCAATAGGTTTACAAACAATTAATTTTGGTGCTAAGACCTACATTCGAATTATTCGTTGAAAGGTGCAGAAAGCCTTCTCGCAGTGTTGTCGATTACAACGTCTACAATTTTACGATTATGCCGCACATGTTATTGTTCACTGTGAAACGGAGGTGCTGGCATCCACTATTCCAAAGTTAAAAAATTATTCACATAGTTAATAATAATTTCGTGTGGCTCATTGGCCTTGTGCAAGTCTTTCAATTGGACGGCACTTTGGCGACTTTCGTGTCCGTAGCCTACCCCAGTTGTCCAACCGCGAAAGGGGACCTACTGCTTAATGTGGAATCCGAATCACATGTCGTTTCCGGCGATCCTCACATCGTTAAGAGGAGATGGCGGGGTTAAAACGCAGACTGAAAAAAATCCCAGATCCTACTGGGTTTCGAACCTGTGACTTTTCGGTTCGTAATCGAGCACTTTACCCCGAGACCACCGGGCCGAACAGTCAGACAGTTGATGCTACTAATTATTAAATAATTTGATACATTAATTTGACTATATAGTCTGGCGACCGTAATTATTATTATATTTCTTGGTACTTTATTACCAGTATTGCATTAGTTTTTCAAAATTTCCCCAAGTATAAAGTCTTAGAGAGGAAAGATATGCCGGCCGCGGTGGCCGAGTGGACTGAGGCGCTTCAGTCACGGTCTGCACGGCCACTACGGTCGAGGGTTCGAATCCCCCCTCGGGCATGGATATTTGTGCCGTCCTTAGTTGTAGCTAATTCATAAGTAGTTTGCACGTAACTGGCCGTTTTCTATGGATTATTTCGGAGTATCCTAGACAGCAGGAGCGTTAGCGTTGCAAGTACTGTATGTAAGTGGAAAAGAATTTCTTTGTTTTCACTCGAAATGATGTAAAGCAGATGGCATTTCAACTTGCCTTTACAATCTGCCCCATCCCTTTTCTAATCAGGGCAGGTCGAAAGTGGTAGATTTTGTTTTTTAAGAAATTGTTCCAGTTAACAATAGGAATACCACAATCATTGTCAAGAGCTAGGTGCTCCTAATTTCGCTGGTTTGGCGGTAATAGGAACATAGGTAGGCAGTATTAGGAACCCAGTCTCGGCAGATTTCCTTTAAACACTTTCTAAATTTTCGTAGATTACTCACAGTAGCATAGCTTTTGAAGATTTTTGGCCTATGGAAACCAAAGAATGATAGTTTATAGAAACATTCATGTAGTTTTCAAGTTTTAATTCACAAACCATAAGGCTGATAAACAGGGAAATAATAATGATATGCGATATTTGGGGCCCTTACCCTAATTTTGAAATCATTGCAACCATCCAGGTGTCACCACACGTATTAACATTGAAGGTTGGATCAAGAGTGATGCTCATCCGCAACTCAGCACCACCGAAGTTGTGCAAAGTAACCAGATTGACCATCAATTAATTGAGATTAATTCAATCAAGACAACAATCTTCGTCGGCAGATTCAATGGCGAGGACGTACTGATTGCACACATACTGATGATTTGCAACAATTTCAAGGCGTTCGACTTTGCTTTGCATCTTGCCTTTGCTATTATCATCAACGAAAATATTCTGGCCCTATGTAAAATCGGTAAGCGGATCAAAGGCCTCGATCCATTCACTTGATCATTCTGGCTCGTGAAAGACCACAGCAAAATAAAGTTTTAAATTTGACGTTCAAGAAATCATTCACGCAGAGGAACCAGGCAAACTTATCTTCATTTGATGATCGTACAGACTCACAATTACAGGACATAGTAATAGGCGTAGCCAGTGTAGAGAAACACCTGGACCACGGAGGATTAGCCGTGTGTACTTGGGCGCCGTGCTGCGGTGCACACGGCCTTTCGAAGTCGGGGATTCGAGCCCTCCTCGGGCAGGGGTGTTTGCGTTGTCCTTAGTTTAGTGTAGCTTAGTTTAAGTAGATTGTAAGCTAAGCACTAATAACCTAGCAGTTCGATACTTTTACAAACATTTGAACATTTTTGAGAAACACCTGAGAGAGTTGAAAACAAACACGTCCACATGGGGATTTTGCTAAGAGTACTCTGAAGCATTGTCTCCTTACATAGCTTGCATTTATAGCGAATATTTGATCCAGCGAAAAGTTCCAAGAGACTGTAAAAAGGCGCAGGTCACTTCCATGTGTAAGAAAGACAAAATAACGGTCCCACATAATTACAGACCAATTTCATTAACATTGCTGTAGAACCCTTGAACATATTCTCAGTTCTGATACAATAAATTTCCATTAGGTAAAAAAGCTTCTGTCCGTGAATCCGCATGGTTTTAGGAAGCCTGATCGTGTGAAACCCAGCTCGCCCTTTTCTCTCATGATGTCTTCCGTGCTGTGGATGAAGAGCGACAGCCAGACTGCATATTTTTCGATTTTCGAAAGGCTTTTGACACGGTATCGCTCTACAGACTGGTAACGAAGGTACTAGCTTATTGAAAAGTTCCAAAATGTGTGAGTGGCTCTAAGACTACTTAGGTAATAAAGCCCAGTACATTGTCATCGATAAATAACTGTAGTTAGATGAAATTTCTACTTGTTGTGGGGAATGGTAGCTAGCTCTATATGTAGAAAAATTTAAGGCAATTGAGATGAGTAGGCGAAACAATCCCGTAATGTTAGAATACAGTATTGGTAATGTGCTGCTTGATAGTCGCGTCAATTAAATATCTACGCATAACGCTGCACAGCAATATGAAATGTACAGTCGTGGGGAAGGCATATAAAACAGTTGTGCGATCCCCGTCTTGAGTACTGCTCAAGTGTTTGGAATCTCCATCAGATCGTTTTAAAGGTAGATACAGAAGCAATTCAGAATCGGGCCGCTAGATGTTACTGGTAGGTTCGATCAATGCGCAATGTTGCTGAGTTGCTTCGGGAACTCAAATGTGAGTTGCTATAGCGTAGGAGACGTTCTTTTCGAGAAACACGGTGGAAGAAATTTAGAGGGCCGGAATTTGAAGCGAACTGCATAACGATTCTACCACCGCGAACCTACATTTTTCGTAAAGGCCACGAAAATAAGCCGGCCGGAGTGGCCGAGTGGTCTGCGGCGCACCAGTCTGCACGGCCATTACGGTCGGGGGTTCGAATCCCCCCTCGGGCATGGATATTTGTGTCGTCTTTAGTATAAGGTAGTTCATAAGTAGTTTGTAAGTTTAGGGACTGATGACCTCGCACTTAAGTCCCTTAAGCTTAACAAAAATTTGAACTTTGAACCACAAAGATACGATCAGAGAGTTTAGGGCTCGTGGAGATGCAGTCAAGTATTCTTTTTCTCTCGTTCTGTATGGGAGTGGAACAGGAAAGCAAGTACCCTCCTGACCCCCCTTCGGGTAGGTTACGGAGCATGTATGAAGCTAGATGTAGAACAAGCAAAAGTCCAATCGTTGCCAGTCATTTGTGTACGGTTTGCTCCCGAGATGACGCACCACAAAATTTATACATTTGCGAGACTTAAAATCATTTGATTAAAGTAAAATAAGTGTATTTTTTTCAATTTTTATTTTTAGCTTGGACTTAGGAAGGCACTGTACTTATAGACAGTTTTGCTAAAACTTCGTGACACGATCTTCTCGGTCCATCCATCGAAAATCATGTGGCTACAGTAATTAGTGCTACCTGTGCAAAGGTGGGGCTGGACTTCAGCAGGGCCGCTGAGAGCCGGTACTGCACCCTGGACTAGATGTGTGATTGGGTCCCATTTCCAAACGTAGAAACCCTATTTTACTGTTACTTAGAAAATGGTCTGACATGTTTAATACTCACGTAATATAGTGAATATTGGTAATACATCAAAATACTCATTGGGTTAATAAACAGTGAACAATATAATTTCCTTTGAAAAAGAGAAGATAAGGTCACAAACGCAATTTATACTATGGTAATATACTTTCCAACGATATATTACCGGCAGAAATTGCGCCAACAAACGGTTGTTTATGGTGCAGTTTATTGGATCCGCGGTCTGGTAGTGAAGCCACTATTAACACCAGTAATTTTGACTGTATGTTGAAGCTAAATTATTTTCAATAACATTCTGATATTTTCCAATCTGAGCTCATGGAGGGCCCCAAACCCTTGGCTGGCTGATGTGAGGTCCCCATAAGGCTTGAGCTTTGTTTTTTTCCCTCCCCCTGCCACCCTTGTCACCCAGGCTGCAACCGTCAGCTGACTGACTGGCCGCTACAAGGCAGTGGCCGTGCTCCAGTGGCCAGCCTATGAGCTGGCTGCCGCGGCCTGGTCGGTGTCACGTGGCACGGGCTGTTTTGAGGCCTTGTCTTGGACCAGCCCTGATGGCAGGGACGAGCAGGGGGAGGTGGCAAAAACAGAAAAAGAAAAAAAAGGCAGAGCTCAAGCCTCATGGGGACTTCACATTAGCCAAGGGTTTGGGGCCCTCCAGGAGCTCAGATGGAAAATATGTGAATGTAAAAATATCAGACTGTTATTGAAAATAATACAGATTCGGCATACAGTCAAAATTAGTAATGTTAATAGTGGCTTCACAATATATGTGTGTTTACTACCAGACCGAGGATCCAATCAACTGCACCATAAACAACCGTATTTGGCGCGATT
The DNA here is from genome assembly GCA_026315105.1 of Locusta migratoria. Classification (NCBI taxonomy): domain Eukaryota; kingdom Metazoa; phylum Arthropoda; class Insecta; order Orthoptera; family Acrididae; genus Locusta; species Locusta migratoria. The sequence continues at coordinate 203,316,715 of CM048747.1, read as the reverse complement.
TCTGCTGGTAATATATCGTGCAAAGTATATTAACATAGTATAAATTGCGTTTGTGTCCTTATCTCCTCTTTTTCAAAAGAAATTATATTTTACACTGTTTATCAACCCTGCGAGTATTTTGATGTATTACCAATATTCACCATATTACGTGACTTTTTAAACATGTCAGACCATCTTCTAAATAACAGTAAAATAGAGTTTCTCTGTTTGGAGATGGGACCCAATCACACATCTAGCCCTGGGCGCAGTACCGGCTCTCAGCAGCCCTGCTGAAATCCAGCCCCACCTTTGCAAGGGTACCACATGATTTTCGATGGATGGACGGAGAAGACCGTGTGAGGCCTTGTCTCTAGATGGTGTTGGCCGTTCACCAGTCCTTGATAAAGTTGAGCCTGGATCTAATTCTTGGAGTTGTCACGCCACACTGCAGCTCACCTGGCGGCAGCGGAGGCCCCCGGCTTGGCGAGCTGGTGGCAGCCGTGCAGGGAGGCTCCCGCGCAGGCCTCCGCCGCCAGCCGCCCCCACATGGCGCTTAACGAGCTGCGTCGCAGACTGCCTGCGCTGCCAAAACAAACAACCTGCCGTGCCGGCAGTGCAGACGCGCGCCTGTTTGCCCGCGAGATAACGAGTGCGAATCATGGCGATGATTGATGGCCGCGCGCGCTAGGTGTTTCCACGTTAGTAGGCGAAAATACCCACTGTGTATTTACCTTCTTCGATTAGAGGCTCCAGTGATCAAAACACAAATTACACCTGAACGCAGGCGGACGACATATGCAACACTGCGTTTATTCATTCTTCTTTTAATAAAACGGTTTGTAAATTTCGGATTATAGAAAAAAACCTGTGTTTTTTTTTTTCCCCCGGACCAAAATGTGTGGTCATCAGTCACCTAAGGACAACACACACACCGCCGGCCTCGGTGGCCGAGGTGACTGAGGCGCTCCAGTCACGGTCTGCACGGCCACTACGGTCGGGGGTTCGAATCCCCCCTAGGACATCGATATTTGTGCCGTCCTTAGGATTAGCTAGTTCATAAGCAGTTTGTAAGTTTAGGGACTGATGACCCCGTAGTTAAGTCCCATAGACTGTACAACACACACACCCATGCCCCAGAGAGGACTCGAACTTCCACGGCGAGCAACCGCGCGCTCCGCAGCGAGACGCTTTAGACCGCTCGGCTGCTCCACCGCGGCTAACCTGTTTTTGTTCTACCCCAAAAAACTGATCTATGAACAACATAAAAACAGTAAAACTATATTCTGGTGTAATATAGTAAAACTTATACATCTATATCTATAAATGTAAATGTCTGTTCGGCGTACGTTTATCACGTCTGAACCACAAGACATACAGAGCTAAAAATTTGTACAGTTACTAATGTCTACCCGGGGAAGGCTTTAGGCACGGTTTTATGGCGATCGGATAGCTACTTATCTCTCTCTCTATATATATTAATATGAATGTCTGTTCGGTGAACGCATATCACGTCCGAACGACAAGACTAAGATACTTAAGAGATGCAGAGACTTAAATATTTGTATAGTTACTAATTTATACCTGAGGAAGGTTTTAGGTACGGTTTTATAGCGATCTGATAGATATTTAGTAATTTGAAGAATATATCGCGAAATTCGGAACATTAATTACTCTTTGAAAATTATATTTACTCTTTGAAAATGGTTTTATTCGTTCCATTGTTGCTTGAGAGTTGATAATGATAAAAGGGTGGAGTATATTGGGATGGAAAGTTATCGGTGTATATAAAATTCTATGTGTGTGTGTGTGTGTGTGTGTGTGTGTGTGTGTGTGTGTGTGTCTGTTAATATTTCGCTCTGCAGCGAAAACTACAGAATGCAAATGAATGGTCTGTGTGTAATTGTTGTCCGAAGTCTCCCGTTGTACACCATAGACGTTCCACGCCGATAGCTATAAGGCGGTGGAAGATATGGTGTTTAAAAGTCGTCAAATTATTTTAAAAAATCGGACTGAAGGCCACCGATGACGTTTGCCACTCTATAGCAAGGAGGTTACATACAGCGAAACGTGCAGCCACAGACCATACCGTTGGTCTATGGGTGCTACAATGTCTTCAGCATTTTATCTGTGAGGATAAGCATACGAATAAGGAAATATAGGAGTAAATAAATAAATCAGTAAAAAAGAAATTTCTTTTAATACATCTCTTTAAAAAATCGATTTGACGTTTAGCGCATTACATCAAGTGATCGATCTGTGATATTACTACAATCATTATTGTTGAATTTCATGATTGGATTCTTCGAAACGATTGCACTTTTACATGTGATTTATTCTACACTACTTTCCTGATTTCCAGATTTCTGCAATCTGATAGGAATATTTTTCAGTTCCGCTTTATCAGCGACAATTCCTCAAAAATTAGTGAAATTAATTACATTTATTGAATTGTTATTTAAACTTCGTAGATAAATATGCATTGCGTTACTTTACACATTACAACAGTACATCTACTTTTAATAGATCACATTCAGACAACACGCCTCGGAAAAGGAAAACGTCATTATTTCTTATATATTCTCCGATAATCATATTTAAAAAAGGTAGATGGACAGAGGATAGAGATAGGAGAAGTACTAAATCAGAACAGGAATAAATAAATACCCGGGAAACGCCGGGTTTTCAGCTAGTATTCAAATAAGATACAATATGTAAACCGTAATGTCTGATGCACAGCAAATATTAAAAGCGTTTATTTTGACAGTTCAAAACAGTTCACGACCCACACAAATATGCACCATTGATTTTAAAATAATATTACGTAATTTAGGTAACACAAGTAATGTGTATAATTTTGTACTTCCTTTAATAAAATTTTAATAAGTGACAGGAAGCAAGTTTATTGAACACCGACTGTAATGCGAAAAGAAAGGTAAAACTTTTCAACAAATTTCGTAACCTAAGACTGTGTTTATGTACATCTTGAGTAAAATGTTTGAAAATCAATCGAAAACTATTTTGAAGTGATTAAAAATTATCAAAACCAAAACAGTTTATTTGTTTTAACCAGAAATGTGGTATTCTTCTACCAAGAAGTGCCGGAAGAATCCATACAAAACATTTTGAAAATTGTTTCAATCGTTCTGGTTTGTCCACTGTTTCCCAGTTTTGTTCTGATAGTCTTCCGACCTTTTATCATATAGTAATTCTTTAATACAGACTACAAGGAGTAACATTCATAAGTACAAATATTTTATATGTGACAAGCTTATACGCCCATCCTTTGCAACGGTTGTTAAAGAAGGACATGTGCGTATCATAGCTGTTTAGGGCTCCAGACCTCAGTCAGTAAAAATCCTTGTTGGATCGATCTGTCAATAAATTCAGTTGTCCTAGCCACGATGTCAAATGTAAGTAAAAGTCATCCTCCGGAACGATGTATCTTCATAAAGTTTTTGATACAAAATGAAACATGCGAAAAGAAGCAAAGAAATGCCCTTAAGTATTTAATACACAAAGCTAAATCAGTGACACTATGTTCAATGTTTGTTGTTATTCACAGAGATAAGATTGCTTAATTCTATCACAGACGTTCGCTTACTTACTGTACTATCCCATACTTAATTCACAGCAGCGGCGTCTATAAGTTCTCTGGTGCACTACAGCGTCTCTATCGCTTGTTTTCTGTACTATGCCAACCATACTTCAAGCATAGCCTATATATAAATATTTTCCCGTGATCTCACTTTTATGAAACAAAGTTGCTACATGCAAATCTGTGAAGTAACATGAAAATTTATCAGTGATATTCGCCATTTTAAACATTTATTTCATGATCATTCATATCTCTTGACAATGTACTGAGGCACGCAAAGCTGAGATATAATAAGTATTTTATTAATGAAGTAGAAACATAACTAAAAACCATTATTATTCTTACGGTTGGGTCTCTTCCCGCTAGATGCACTATAGTCGCTTCAAGCATGACATTTAAACTTCCATAGGAGTTGTACGTATATGTTCAACTGTGATATCAGTATGTAATTGAATCAGTTTTATATTCATTGCGTTGAATCCTACCTATCAGTTTTCTGGTGCACTACGAAAGCAACAGTGCGTCTATTGGTTCAAATGTTCAGATGTTTGTAAAGCTTATGGTACTTAACTACGGAGTCATCAGTCCCTAAACTTACAAACTACTTATGAACTACTTACGAACTAGGACGGCACAAATATCCATGCCCGAGGGGGATTCGAACCGCCGACCGTAGAGGCCGTGCAGACCGCGACTGAAGCGCCTCAGTCTCCTCGGGCACTGCGGCCGGCGTCTATTGGTTCTTTGCTGCATTACGCCGTTCTTTACTAGCATGAAATATACTTAAAACTTCAAATTACGATAGCTTTTGTTTTCCTGATTTGATTTTCATGAAATGAAGCCTATATGTTGCCCCAGGCTATTATCAATTTATCTTTGATATCCCATGAGTGCTTGTTTAGTACCTTTAGATATTTACCGTACTACACTATGCTTGTAAGCATAGTGTGCACATAAAACTTCGAAGTACGATATATTTTCTTTCCCTGATTCGATTTTGATGGAAAGAAGCCTACGTTATGCTTCAAGTTATTGTAAAATTTCGTGTGAAGCCCAACGAATGTTCGTGCAATACTTTTGAAGATTACTCTCTACAAATAGACACATGCGATTACTTTCAGAAAAATGTTTAAATTGTGATATCTTACTTTTTCTGCTCAGATTTTGTGAAATGAAGCGTTTATGTAACCGCTTGACACCCTATCGTTACCTGTCAAAAACTTGTGAAAATTCGATTATTAGTTTTGGAAATTAACATGATGAAAGAGAAAGACAGACATGACGGTTGTAGTTAAAAAACGTTAAATTGTGATATTAATTTTTACAGTTACCGATTTTTATGCAACTAAGTTACCTGTGAAAATCCCATGTGAATTCGTGAAGTAGTTTTGGAGATAAGTGGTTTCTAACAGATGAATAGACAGACATGGGGTCACTGGAAACTAAATGACGATATCTCTCTTTTTTTCGTGATTCTATTTTGATGAAATCATGCCTAGATCATTAACGTATCTTTGCATATGTTTTCTGTGAAAACCGCATGAAAATTCGTGCAGTGATTGAAGTGAACAGCCTACATTTACAGATTTATTATTCGTAGAAATGTGTTGTACAATTGTATAATTTTGCAGGAATATATTGATTTGTGCAAGTGCTGTATGTCGCTAAAATCTATTGCGAATATGGTTACAAGTAAAGTAGTAATAGATTAAAACATGCTGCTTGATGGGGCGGTTTTCAATGAACGTCACTCTTTACGTCCTCATATCTCATGAACTACGTGTTGTACTGTGATGCAATTTTGGACGTACATTCAGCTTTAAGTGTGTATACCGTCTGCAAAATTTCCTGCGAATACAATTTGAAGTGTAGTAATTATAAATTGTAACGTCATACCGAATGCCATGGACAGCGGAAAAGTAGTAACCGTGAACCTTCTTTTCCTTTCATCATTTTGCTATGGTTGTCAGCGAGAAAAAGTTAAATAAAGATTTGAAATTATGTTTAAAGTTTGTTGCAAGTCGCTAAGTACTCTCATTCCCATATAGTGTATTCATAAAGTCTCGTCGCATTATGTGGCAGTTTCTTGCAACTCTTATTCTTTATGATGTCATGTCTCCTGAACCATAAAATTGTTATCTCACATAAGGAATATTTATACCAAATTTGGTTGAAATCGGTCTATTCGCTTAGGAGCAGATGTAGAATATTATCGGATGATGCGGTCGTTTTTCGCGACTGTCATTGTTTATGAAGTCATATCTCCTTCGTATGTGGGTTAGGCGTTTCTTACTCCGAAAGCGATTGTTGCCTGATAGTAAGGATCTTGTGTACCAAGTTTAGTTGCGATTGGTACACACACACACACACACATACATATATATATATATATATATATATATATATATATATATATATATATATATATATAAGATGTAAGATTTGTTAATACGTACAGTTATCAGTGAGTTGGTACTATTTTCCTTACGTCGAACAGCCGTCCCATGCAGCAAACACAAATATTGCAACCTGAGTTTTCTTACATGTAGATGGGACGTGGTGTCTGTTCTTTCAGACATGTCGTTTACTTCACCGCAGTTAATCAAGTTGGACCTCATATGAAAATTCTAAATGGCGAGTATAATAGGGCATGGGCGGTGGGAGCGCCATGGCAAATAGCGTGCAGATTGTGGGAATTTGTGACGGACAGGAGAATAGCGCCAGTAGTCAAGAGATTTACGCAAGTGCTGGCCAGAAGTGGGAGACCCTGGTTCGAATCCCGACCCCACTCACTCTTTCAACTCCCATTACTGAGTTATTTCAATCCTATAGTACAGCTAGTCATTCTGACCCGAACACGTGCGATTATTAAAGACAAGTGACAAAATACCCTGGTATAATGACAGATGCACTGTCCTTAGTCAATTCTACAAATATTTGCACTGATACATGTTACACCCTCTACTGATCACACACAGTCACGTGATCAGTCAAGTGTGGTTGATTCCTTTAAATTATTTATCTGGCCATATCTCTTTATTGTAGTGGAGGAGTAATAGTGGTTCTATTGTGATTAGCTAATTAACAATAATAAAACATTTTCAAAGAAACAGAAAATACTCAGCAGTTTACTATCAATTTATTTATGGAATATGTGTAAGAAATCAAATTATTTTTCAGTCATGTGGAAATATAGAGGGTGTCTGGGAAGGAATGAGAAATATTTGTCCTTTACAACTAAAAAATGTATTTAAAAGTAATGGTCTTCATTTTTACAAACACATTAAGTATGTATGCAAAGAATTCTCCTTATGGCCACCGAAGGTGTGCAGCAATGAGCAATAGGTTCATTGAAAGTCTCTATGACATGTTCACAGCCACGGCGGAGTGGCCAAGTTCATTGAGGCGCTACACGCCTATGGGCGAGGCTGTTCCCCATCGGGGGTTCGAATCCTCCCTCAGGCATGGATGAATGTATTGTCATTAGTATAAGTTAGTTTATAAGTAGTTTGTAAGTTTAGGGACTGATGACTCCGCAGTTAAGTCCCATAAGCTTAACAAAATTTGAACATTTTTGAACAGGTTCACAAACATCTGAAAGGATGCCATTAACAGCCCTCTTAATTTCATCCTTCAATTGTTGTTCTGTTTTTGGTTTGTTCATGTACATTTTTTATTTCACAAATCCCCACCAAAGAAAAAGTGAGAAGGCATTATAACACATTATCTGGCAGCTCATGCCAGGTTGCCTTGCAAGGAAAAAAGTTTCCAGAAAACTTTTTAATTCAGAAGAGAAATCGCTTTACAAAATTTTTAGATGTTGCACCATCTTCTTGCAACCAAAAATCACTTCTTTTCATTAAATAGAGGGAAAACCAATTAGAAATCTTGTTTCTATACTGATTGTCATTTACATTCTAATGTGCTAAACCTATGTTGTTGAGATTTTATTCTACTCTTCGAACTATTTATAGTGCGCAACGGACAGATCGGAATATTTACTGTACCCGAGGCTCCTACAAGGAAGACATCAATAGCATGTCACGTAGAAGTCAGAAAGATGCTTCTTGTCTACCTACATTCAGTGAAAATTTATCACTTATGTAAAGATAGACGTAGATGACATCTCCTGTAAGAAAAAAAATCTTAAAATTAACAAAGTGTAACTAGTGAGGATCAGTTCATGTACTAAAGTGATGTTGCTAGTTACTGAAATAAAAAACTGATTTTAAATTTTGGCTTTATTTACTTATATGAAAACTTAAATGAATAAAGAAACAAATTAAAGTTTTAATTTGCAAGTTCCACATAAGTTGACAGGATCGATGAAACTTATAAACAATTTCAAAATAAAGTAAATTTGATAGAATGGCTGAAGAAGCGTGCCTACTTGACTAAAATTAATTCAATTTTGTCACTTTACGTTCAAGGCTGTCGCATTGTCAGAAATATTACGCAATGGTAAAAAAATGTATTTGTTATTGCTGTTTATGGATGGGTGGAGTTCGCCTGAAACATTTGCACACAATACCACTAACTGCGCCAATAGCTGCTATATGCATCTTTACTGAAATTGAAACTAACATTGTCTGTCTTGATTGACTACTGGAGATAGTACTTTCCCTGCATCTTGATGAAACCTACAAATGCTAGTCGCTATAAATTGGCATGGTATGTCAATCTCAGACTAACCCACCACCTTGCCATTCAAAAATGCGCTGAAAATCATTAACTAATGCACTCTATGTTCACACCGGATATGAAGTATCTCGGTCAACACTATGAACAAAGCGCAGTTCTTAGTACTCTCCACTGGAGATTTGCTAGGATCCGCTCCATGAGCGAGGTGCTCCTTACAATGCAATACTGTACAAGATTCTTTATCACCTCTCCACACAAAATTCTCTTTGAGTGTGTCACACCGCTAGCGATGACACACACAGCCAACATGGGCGAGGCAGCGAGTCTGCCTTGTGTATATCTGCTGATGACACTGGTGCTTTCCCACCAGTGGATGACCTGCCAATCAGATAGTGTGCCTTAAAATGCATATGGCTCACTGGCCAATAGTGAGTCAGCTAATGTTTCAGTTAGGAATTTTCTCTGACATAACAGCGCCATTAAGAGTTCCAAGTAAACATTCTTTGTTGAGCGTGGCATTGTGTGGCTTTCACAAGGATTTTAAGCATCCGTATTTCCCCAAGAATAAGAATAGCTTTTGCCACAGACAAATATATACAGACGGGAAACCTCCGTAAGGGCCCGGTCCTATGCTCATGGGTGCGAGGAGGGAGGGTTTCCAGCAGTTCCGTAAGATGTCCCATGATGGCGCTGCGGTCAGAAGCAGCTCTTTAAACTGGACAGTGGAGGTGGCAGGTAGCGGCTGTCCCCACTCTTCATACGCCAGAAAGCCGGACACAGCCGTGGCCTTGTGGCAGGTGGCACGAGCTGTCCCCTCAGCCCCCCCACCACGCTACCCTCTGACGTGCGAGAGGCACCCTAGGCCCACTGGCATCTGCTAGCATCTTACGGAACTATGAGGGGAGCGTAGGGCAGTGGTTTAGGGGGGGGGGCTTCTCCTCTGTATATGTTACTCTGTGTGTGCTTTTGGGCCACAGACAGCCCGGGGTGAGAGAGTTGGGGTGAGGAGCCTTCTCCCCACCTGCTATTGTCACCAGTGGCTGCCACACAGGTGCCCTGCCTGGGTTTAAAAAAACAAATATTTGTTCACTAGTACATGTCAGCCTTGATTATCTTATTGCACTTGCGACATGATCTCATAATTTGCATATCAAACTGTAATTATTACCATTGAAAATGTCTGTACCCCATCGAATTTATATTCAAAATATTCGTCTTGACGAGTAGAATGTGATTTTGAGGTCGAAATATGCAGGAAATGACAGTGATGAAATATGACTCCTTAGTGACAGTGATGGTAGCTCTCTTATCTTTTTCAAAAAATACAGGGTGATCACTCTTCCTGCCCACAACCCATCGAATACAGTCATGTATACATGTTACCTTCCACAGTTACAGTTCTTTGTTAAGGCATCATGGTATGGACAGGGCACCCAGTCCCACCAGAGATTCGAGTTCTCCCTTAGACATGAGGGTGTACTTTGTCCTTAGTGTAAGTAAGATTCAGTACTTTCTAAATCTAAAAAACAACATTTTATTTTCGTTATACCAAATTCTGTAGTTGTGCTAATTTTGACATACCTAATGATATAAAAGTACGCCTTATCTAATAAATTAATTTTTTTCTGACATTCTCATTCTTGGGTTGTGGAGCCAAGGCCCTTTGAGCAAATCGATATCTCTTTTCATAATCACTTGGATATGTTGCTCAGATGGCATCTGCCCCATAATGAAAATAAACATCAGACAACACTGCCTCACTGTTTGTGTATCTGGCTTGTATTAATTGTTAAAAGAAATCATTATTGTCTTTTCTTAAAAATGCATTATTATGCGCAGTATAAATGTTGCAGATAATATGGTAATATCAAACTTTGCGTATCGATGAGACCTTTCACTTGAGCCCTCGCTCGTTACTGTACTTTAATTAGTTTAGTTTCTGGGTTTTTTACAAGTGAATTTATATTAGTTTTCTCGATAACTTTTTTATGAAATTAATATAAATGATGACAACACATCATCTGAACCTCGCTGTTCTCCTCTTTCATTTGCTGCTCCGTGCTAGTCCAAATGTTTGTAAAGCTTATGGAATCTAATTGCGGACTCATCAGTCCGTAAACTTATAAACTACTTATGAACGAGCTTATACTAAAGACGGCACAAACTTCCATGCCCGAGGGGGAGATTCGAAACCCCGACGGGGAACGGCCTCGCGCGTCGTAGCATAGGGTCTCAATGCCCTCGGCCGCTCCGTCGCGGCTCCGTGCTAGTCTGTAACTCTGATAGTCTCACCACAGTGTCTAGAAATTAAGAAAATGCCGTATTTTTGGTAGGAAAAATGGCAGTTGCAAAGACGTCACGTCCGCCAGCCTGTTCTCCACGCGGTCCCACGCCCGCCGATGCGAAGCTGGACGAGTCTATCTTCCTCGCAGCGGCTGATTGCCTGTTCAATTGTCGCAACTTTCGACGCTCTTTGATGTCAAACTAGCGCACTTTTATGCTCCAAATTGATGTTTGTATGCTGTTGTAATGTCATAATTGTTCTCTCCCACTTTGTATTAACTACTTCATCTAAATCTCACATCTGCGCTTCGAGGACTACTATCAGCAAGCAAAAGTGGAAAAATAAACAACACATGAAACTTTTTCTAACTTCGAACCTTGGTGATCATGTAACAAATGGAAAGAGACTATTGTTCTGTGATTCCTGTGCGATTAATACAGATCGTGTGTTTTGTGCTTTTATAAATACTTGAAGTATAGAATTTTTGGTGCAGATGATGGAATATATAATGATACACTGATATCATCAAAACAGATATAATTTCCTTCCTATGATGTTGATATCTTGTTACTTAGATTCTAGCTTTTAAACAGTTACGTGAGGTACAATGCAACGTTTTGCATGGAAATGACGCACGCTACTGTCCTATTTATGATTGCCTGTTTTTTCCAGGCATGGTTTCGTGCGGTTCCCAGCGTCCCGCTTCGGAGGTTCGAATCCTCCCTCGGTCATGGATGTTTGTGTTGGCTTTAGTATAAGTTACTCCATAAGTAGTTTGTAAGTTTATGGACTGATGACTCCGTAGTGAAGTCCCTTAAGCTTAACAAACAGTTGAATATTTCCACATTACAAATCGTCGTCTATTTGTTTACGTATATTTTGTGATCGAGGTAGCGCCAATGATGATTTGCTACTGGTAGGTTCGACCAATGCGCGAGTGTCACGGAAATGCTCCGGCAACGCAATTGGGGATCGTTGGAAGAAAGACGACGTTCTTTTCGTGAAATTCTGTTGAGGAAATTTAGAGAGCCGGAATCTGAAGCTGAGTGTAGTACGATCTTGCTGCCTCCTACTTACATTTCGCGTAGTGATCACAAAGACAAAATAAGCGAAATTAGGGCTCGTACGGAGGCATATAGGCATTCTTTTTTTCCTCGTTCTATTTGGGAGTGGAATAGGAAAGGAAATGCCTAGTAGTGGTAAAGTGTACCCTCCGCCACGCACCTTACGGCGGATTGCGGAGTATGTATGTAGATGTAGATGATGGCAGGAAGAACTGTTGTGCCAAAGATCTTCAGCTTTACAAACATTTGAACATTTAGTTTCCAGCGTTCGAAATGAACGGTGTCCCTTGTGAGGGAGAGAGGCGAGGCGGGAGTCGCGGCAGGGCAAATATGTCAGCTTGCCGTTTGACGCCACTGCCCAGGATGGCTTAGTGGTGAGCCTAGCTCTCTACAGCCAGAGACTTGGGCTCGAATCTCGTCCTTCTGCCGATTGTTGTGGCAGCATATAGGCCCGAACATGTCTTTATTCTGGAGGACACGAAATCCTTTCACTCTTCTTGCAATGAAGTAGCATAGTCCGCAGAACATTGATTGATTACTATCCTGTCAGCAACTGAAATGACACCATCAAAGTCATCAAGCACGTCCCGGATGGCTACCGGTGCTCTGCCTAAATGTTTCAGAGCTGAGGCTACAGTATAAAATGTTCAAATGTTTGTAACGCTTATGGGACTTAACTGTGGGGTCATCAGTCCCTAAACTTACAAACTATTTATGAACTAATACTAAAGACAACACAAACATCAATGCCGGAGGGAGGATTCGAACCTCCGATGCTGGAGGCCGCGCGATCCGCAACGTAGCGCTCCAGACCGCTCGGCTACTCCCACGCGGCGGCTACAGTGTACATTTTGGATCGTACAGAAGAGAATTATTCATTCAAGTGTTTTGCTGTCTGTGGGTCGCGACTCCCAGAGGGGTTTCGAAGTCTCGCTCCGTTGGTCCATAAAACAAACAGCTCGGGGGAAGGGGGGTTCGAATCCCCCCTCGGGCATGGATACTTGTGCCGTCCTTAGTCTTAGGTAGTTCATAAGTAGTTTGTAAGCTTAGGGACTGATGACCCCGTAGTTAAGTCCCATAAGTTCTACAAACATTCGAACAAACAGCTCAAGCTTGAGTGAAGTCTGTACTATGTTAAAATTACTGAACTCCTTGTTTAAGAATAATCCTGAATTCAATATTACGTAGATAAAAGTTTGTCATATTTAGGAGGCGATTGTTACAACTATTTTACTAACGACAACAGCCAAAATGGCTTACATTTTTTATTTATATTACGGGTTTAAACTTCCATCTTCGAATCTTTCATTTCATTGAGACAGCACAAACTACAACTTCTAAAAATACGCCTATTCACCAACATTATTGATCGCTTGTCATCACACAAATAAAATATCAAAAGCCTCATCCTGTAATGTGACGTGTGACCACATCGCGTTACAACATGAGACTTTTGACGCTTTTTTTTATTTGTCAGGAGATGAATAAAATGAAAGATCAGAAGATGGCAGCTTAATCTGTCGAAACCCGTAATCTAAATAAAAATTGAAAGCCATCTTGGCTGTTGTCCTTGATAAAGCACGTAGATTGGTTTAAAACAGTGTGAACAATAAGCACAAGTTCTGAAAAATGATTTTAGGAAAATATCGATAGGTAAAAGAACAAGATAGAATAAGTTATAATTTTCCTGTTCAATGAGACCATTTTTGTATTATAATAATTCTTTTCTCAGTGTTGGCATAAATGCCAAACTTTTTTACTGTGAAACATATTTTGCTGTCGGAAATCATCCGAAAGTGGTATAAATGTTCCATTCCGAAAAATACCCTAGAAACTTCGACAATTTACGGGGAAACTGTATCAACAGGAAGAAAAGAAATAGCCGCGCGGGAGTAGCAGCGTGGTCTAAGGCATCATGCTAATGAATGCGCGGCAGCTCCCGCCGGAGGTTGGAGTCCTTCCTCGGTCAGGTGTGTGTATGTGTGTGTGTGTTCAAAAAAATGTTCAAATGTTTGCATAGTCTATGGGACTTAACTACGGGGTCATCAGTCCCTAAACTTACAAACTACTTATGAACTATCAATAAAATTCTTCTGGGTATTATACCACGTCGTCATTTTGTAAACTTTGCCGACGTTTCGGCCACTATTGCAGGTGGCCTTCATCAGGGTCTGTGTCTGACACCTGCAATAGTGGCCGAAACGTCGGCAAAGTTTACAAAATGACGACGCGGTATAATACCCAGAAGAATTTTATTGATAGTGACAACTGCCGCGGAAGCTTACGTTTGTACTTATGAACTACTTACAAACTAGGACGGCACAAATATCCATGCCCAAGGGGGGATTCGAACCCCCGACCGTAGTGGTCGTGCAGACCGTGACTGGAGCGCATTAGTCCCCTCGGCCACCGCGGCCGGCTGTGTGTGTGTGTGTGTGTGTGTGTGTGTGTGTCTATTGTCCTTATTAGAAGTTAGTTTAAGTAGTTTGTAAGTCTAGGGACTGATGACCATAGCAGTTTGGCCCAATACGTTTACATTTGAATTTTGAAAAATGTTTTCTACCCCAATTTTTATAATTAATGGTCGAAGTTCCAGCTTCGACTGTTAATTATGGAAAATTTGTGAATTAAAGTCCAGGAGAGGGAATAAAAACCTTGCGATTAACTGATGACATAGTAATTCTGTCAGAGACAGCAAAGTAGCCGGCCGCAGTGGCCGAACGGTCTGCAGCGCGCCAGTCACAGTCTGCACGACCGCTACGGTCGGAGGTTCAAATCCTCCCCTCGGGCATGGATGTTTGTGCCGTATTTAGTATAAGCTAGTTCATAAGTAGTTTGTAAGCTTAGGGACTGATGACCTCGCTATTAAGTCCCATAAGCTTAACAAACATTTGAACAGCAAAGTACCTGAAGAGCAATGAAATGGAATGGACTGTGTCTTGAAAGGAAGATATAAGATGAACATTAACAAGAGTAAAACGAGGGTAATAATGAGATAATAAAATGAATTTTGTTATTGGATATCAAGATAACTTCTGATGGGCGAAGTAAAGAACATATAAAATGCAGAATGGCCATGAGAAGCGTTTCTGAAGGAGCGAAATTTGATGACATCAAGTATTAGTTTAAATGATAGGAATTCATTTCTAAAAGCATTTGTCTGGAGTGTAACATTGTATGGGAGTGAAACGTGGGCGATAAGGAGTCCAGACAAAAAGATTATAGAAGCTTTCGAAATGTGGTGCCACGGACGAATGATGAAGATTAGGTGGGTAGTTCACCTAACTAATGTTACTTAACAGTATTGGGGAGAAAAGGAGTTTATGGGATATCATGACTAAGAGAAGGCATAGGTTGGTGGGACTGTTGTGGTGTAAAGTCAGCGCCACACGCCAGACGTAAGAGAACGATCGTAGAGGAGGCAGCGCCGCACATCCTGGAGGGAGTAATCGAAGATGCGCGCCCTCTACAAGTAGCTATATTTAGGCCGACATACGTCTGGACGCCCGGCTGTTACTATTCGGGAATACGGAACTTACTAGTGAGAACTCGTCAGTGACTATTCAGAACTCAGGCAGTTATTAGGCAGCTACGATGACAGAACTAGGACAGTAGTAAGTAAGAACGCGGCTACGAACTTAGCAGTAACTAGGTTACAGTGCTGCTAGCATTATACGGACGCCGCCGCAAGAAGCGAAAAGAGAGAAAAAACAGACATATGTTCTAAAGCTGAGTATTATACTTGTCATTCAATAAATATCTTGTAATATTAAATATATCAGTGTTTTAGATTTCATCCTGCACCAATACCTTTATTCACAACTAGACCGGAACGAGTAAACAACAAAAGGGACGAGGTTACATCAAGGACACATTCTGAGACATCAAGGATTCGTCAACTTAGGCATTAGAAAGAAGTGTGTGGGGTAAAAATCGTATAGGGTAATCGAGGAACGAATACAGCCGGTTGCGGTGGCCGAGGGGACTGAGGCGCTTCAGTCACGGTCTGCACGGCCACTACGGTCGGGGGTTCGAATCCCCCCTCGGGCTTGGATATTCGTGCCGTTCTAGTTCGTAAGTAGTTCATAAGTAGTTTGTAAGTTTAGGGACTGATGACCCCGTAGTTAAGTCCCATAAGCTTTACAAACA
This sequence comes from Locusta migratoria, assembly GCA_026315105.1. Taxonomy (NCBI): domain Eukaryota; kingdom Metazoa; phylum Arthropoda; class Insecta; order Orthoptera; family Acrididae; genus Locusta; species Locusta migratoria. The sequence goes on along the minus strand of CM048747.1, from coordinate 203,301,003 downwards.
TTTGAACATTTGTACATTTGAACGAATACAGTAAGCAGATTGAAAAGGATGTAGGTCGCCGTTCGTATTCTCAGATGAAGAGGGTTGCACAGGACAGGGTAGCGTGGAGAGCTGCCTCAAACCAGTCTGCAGACTGAAAGCCACATCAACAAACTACGGTCAAATAATCAAGTTGTTGCCTGCATCACCCGGCCTGATGTAAATAAACAAATTTCCTGTCTCTGAGACGACAAACACAGTTTTGTTTTAGTTCGGAAGGAGAGGCGAGTGTCTCCAAGAGTATTTTGACTTGGATGGGGGTCGAATATTTCGAAAGGTTGAAAAACAAAGGCCTATACAGTGGGTTTTATACTTTTGACGATTGCAGCAGACGAGAAAATCGCGAACTCTTTGTTCCAGTCTCCCATTACGCGTGCTGCGCTGTAACTGATTTTATATTATGCATCGGTAGGCCATTAAAGCGCTCTCGACGGAGCAGGTAGTCGATGGTGAACAAAAGAGAGGAGTCGTCCCAGAGAGCGCAATCGACGCGTGTCTGCGCGGCGGCGGCAGTTAATGAGGAGTGTTTGTGTTTGTGCGGCCGCATCGCAGCGTGCGCGGCACGCAACCGCGCCACCGACAGTATCAGCAGTGGACGGGCAGTGGGCAGCATGTGGAGGCGCGTGCTGGCGGAGTACGCGCAGGGCACCACGCTGCACGGCTTCCGCTACCTGGCGCCGGGGCTGTGCGGGCGTGCCGCCAGGTGAGCGCGCGAGTTTCCGAGGCTTGTACAAGGCAGTAGGCATACAGTGTCTCGATAAGGATCCCGTGCAAGAAAACGTCATCTAGAGTTCCTAAGACCCCAACCTCTAGACCAGTGTTATTAATCCGCGGGAGGCGAGTCTTGCGCCGCGGTGCAGTAGCCGAGCGGTCTAAGGCACCTCCCTGCTGAGCGCGCGGTTTAAGTAGTTTGTAAGCTAAGGACTGATGACCACGCAGTTTGGTCCGATAGATTTACAAACATTTGAACATTTTGAGCGAGTCTTGCTCGGGGTGCCGCCGTCACAGGACGAAGTACTTGCACCAAAAATAACCAGGGGCTACAAGAAATGTGTAGCATTCAACATGAACAGATAATAAATTATTGTATAATACAGTGTGTTCATTATGAATAACAGCAAAGTCTGAAAACTGTTTTCAGGAAGCAATAAGTTGGTAAAAAGCATGGATACAATAAACTAACCTGAAAAATTCGAAAAAAATTATTATTTGTTTACAAATTGTCTATACAGCGGGACCTTTTTTGACGAGCATATTTCGTTTCTGAGAGTTGCATAAAATGCAAAACACTCGTTTAGCGAAATATATTTTCCTCTCGAAAATCATGTAAAAATGTTTAACAATTTAAAAGAAATTTGAAGCGAAAAAAAATTAGATAACATAGTTCTGTTACAGATCATGAGGAATGGTGGAGAGGGGAGGGGGTTCACTAGAATATTTTTATTTGGAAGGGGGTCGCGAGAAAATTTGTACTCGGAAGGGGGTTGCATATTACAAAAGGTTGAAAAACACTGCTGTAGACGCCAGACGGTAAGATCCGTACCTAACGTTGTATATCGATAATCAAACAAAGCTCAGATATAATTTATGTGCTGTCGTACGCAGTAAAGGAAACGCACAACTGTGAGAGCATCCAATTTCCAGTTTCTGTGGGAAAGTTGCTGGAGCGTTAGTTTCTTGCACCGAGGATCTTTCTTCCAAGCACAGCTCAAAGCACATTTAATTTTTATTTATTTATTTTTTTTTTTTTTTTACTGCCGTACGTTGGCAACTGTTACTTGGTGTAACGTGCTCCTGACATGCAAAAGGACTGCAGATTCTATAGCAGTATATTACCGACATGTTGGTTTTACTTCGTTTAGTTGAAAGTGGCACACCTTTAGGATTTATTTGTAGTTTCAAATTCAAATGTTTCTAAACCTAAGGGACTTAATTCCTGCGACTATCAGTACACAGGAACATATGAAAAAAGAAATAACAGCTTCACACATGTTGCCCCCATGTAAAAGTGTATGTAGATAGATTCCAAAGTAATACAGGAATAATGTTCGACCCACCAGGGCTTGAACCTTCAGTCCCTTTTTTTTTTTTTTTTTTTTTTTTTTTTTTTTTTTTTTTTTTTTTGACTGATTCTTGGCGGACGTTTGTATTCGTTCTGGGTTGTTCGTTGTGTTTTTGGTTCAGCTTTTTAAAATTATTATTAGTCTCTACGTCCCTGACCGAGCACGCTGAACCTCTGCACCCGGCAATCCCTGAGAGGAGAAACGTACGCTCTATCGACTTCCCCACTGGATCTCAAGACGACGCTCTCTCACAGATATATTTTTCTTGTATTCCGCAGGCCAGGTGTTACTTCTTACGCATTTTCTCCTAATCGACAGCAAATAGCACAAATTATATCGAAGTTTTAGTTGCTAATCTTTCGATATACAACGTGTGGAACCAACACCGCCTAGAAGACAAGGCCTCATAACTAACCCATGGCCTACGAGAAAGACAGTCCCAAGCGCAACCGTCATGCCACGTAAGCAAGGTAGTTCCGAGCCGGCGCCATCGCTAGCTCAGTGGCTGCCCGCTATGACGCAGTGGGCTGTGCCACATCCCCAGCGGCCGGCAAATCGGCTAGCGATCGCGCTGGCTCGGAACTACCTTGCATACGTGGCGTGACGACTGTGCTGGGGCCTGTCTTTCTCGTAGGCCTCGCAACTGACCGTGCCTACGTCACACCAAGAGGCGGCGGCTGCCAGTTGACAGGCTGCCTGCTGGGGCACGCCCACCCGCCTCGTAAAGGCGGCCAGTCAGATTGCGTCCGCCGCCTCTCGGTGTGACGTAGGCATGGTCAGTTGTGAGGGAGGATAATGTTGTGGGGAAGGAAAGCCAGAGCCTGCTTTTTCCTGGCAGGGCCGGCCACGGTGAGCCAAGTGGCCTGTGGGCCAGCTGGGTGGTCCATGGGCTGGCCAATTGCCCACGGACTGTCTCGGGTTTGCTCGGCACTTCTCGGAAGTACTCGCTACAGCGAGACATTTTCCTACCATGAGTGTTTATCTGTCACGCCCACTTTTCTGTCACTCACTTCTGCATATATTTTAGATATTTATATCCCCTACATTGCACGTTAGAGATTTTTTTTTTACTCCAGAGTGTGTTGGTTATACTTGGAATGCAACGGTTGGTGTTCTTTTGTTTCTGCTGTTTGTAAAAATCACGCCATCAAAAATGTTCAAATGTTTGTAACGCTTAAGGGACGTAACTGCAGAGTTATCAGTCCATAAACTTAGAAACTACTTATGAACTACCTTATACTAAAGCCGTCACAAACATCCATGCCCGAGGGGGGAGTCGAACCCCCGACGGCGGACTGCCGCGCGCACTGCAACATGGTGCTCCAGCACGCGCGGCTAATCCGCCGCGGCATCACGCTTTCAAACACGCGGTTAGTTTTGTTCAAATGTGATTGCGAGTAGTAGTTGTACTTACGTTTGCAGTGCTTGTTTACGTGTGTTTTCTTGTGAAGATGACGAAACGTAAAGGCGTTTGCAAGAAACGACAATTTAGAAGAAACAAGAAGAAGTGACAAGGGGTGCAGTAACATTATTATAAATTTGAGAATATTATCAGATGCAGTTTCTAAATTTGTACTGTGTAGGCAGTGTGGTGAGTTACAGAGTGTGAAAATTTCATGAGAGTGCCAGTGGGAGAAAAGGCCTAGCAATTGCTTTGCATTTAATTTGCACTCAATGCTCAGCTGTGATTTCATTTATGAGTTCTTGAAAACCAGATGCAAGTGGCCCTATGAAATCAATGATTAGTTTATGCCTTACGATCCATTGGCAAGGGCATGGCTGCAGAAAGGACATTTTGTTCAGTGATGAACTTGTAAAGGGTTGAGTGTGTATTTGTGGGTTTTGACACCAAGTGACGAGGACTTTGTCTATGTCAGAATAGCGACACCTAGTTTTCATCCCTGTGGGCTTGGAGTTCAGTGCTCGGGAGTTGGGGTGGCAATGAAACAGTGCTCCAGTATAAGAAAACATTTATTGACACTGGAGCTTACAATACAGCCGGAGGCGAGTGGAGTGTGTGTGTGTGCGCGCCGTATCACGCTGAGTAGGCGTCCAGCTGACGCCACGAGCCGCGAAGTGGCTGACGCCGCCCTGTCGCCGCCGCGGCCGGCTGTCGGCTGCTTCTGCCCCAGTGTTGTGCAAGGCGAGGCCCTGCTTCCATGCCCGGCTGCCGTCGCCCGTCTCTCGCTTCCCGCGCCGCTCTTTCCCCCGCGCTGCCGTCATGCAGGCTTCTCGATGCTGCCTGTACCGCGACCGGCGATGGTCGTACAGTGTTGGGTGTGGCCGGGGAGTTGAACCCAGGTCCTCCTTCGCCCACTGCTGCTGCTCGCCCTGCAGTCAGTCACAGGAGCGCTTAGGTGTGGCCACGTCCTTTCGCCCATCCCATCAGTTGTGCGTTTAACAACAATTACAAGTGTTGTCGACGAGTAGCACAGTTCGGGCGGCAGGTGACTGCCCAACCGTGGTTGACTGCCGAACCTGTATTTTCCGCCTGTATTTATACGACGAGGTTGAGCCCTTCGGCCTGTGTTTCACAAGTGTGGCATAGCTGATCATTGCTACACACGGTCGGTTTCCTACTTCCGATCATGTACGACCCAGTCACTTGTTCCTTTAAGCAATATAGTTGTTTGGTTGTTACGCAGTATAGCGTCCTCGCCGACCGACTTGCGTCATGCCAATCTCGCTGTGCCGTTCCACTTTACTTGCTGAGATCATAAACGTGCTTGTCCTGCTCTACTTTAAGTCACACATCTGCTTTCAACACAGCACCGCTTCCATGTTCAACTTCTGTGTCAAATTTCACTCGCCACTCGCCACACATCTGCTTTCAACACAGCACCGCTTCCATGTTCAACTTCTGTGTCAAATTTCTCTCGCCACTTGCCAACTTTTCTTATATTAAATGTCTATATTCTCCCTACCTCCTACATTCTTCCATCCCCGGGGAAAATTCGTCCCGAATTTTAAACAGACACCATCTGCCTCATAACTACTACACATATAATATTACAGTCAGAAATATCGAAGAAATAATATAACAAAATCACTAAATACATTCTTGCGACAATAACCGATTTATATGTATTATGTCAACATTTGTTACCAGTCTAGCGGGATTTGATGGACAGGGTCATTGTTACTCTCATTCTTCTTACGCTTACAGAAAATAAAACCTACGCAAAAGAGTATCAACAGAAAAAGGGAACCAGAAATACTTGTCCTCAACATTATAATTGTTGTCTTTCCTTTTTAAGTTGCAATACAAGTTGGATAAATGACATTGGCATCAATTCTGCTCTGCTGGTTGCCGATGTAGTGATCTAAATATTTGAGGATTTCCGGATCGAGTGAATCGTTAAGGAAGGTTAGGTTTTGTTGTGGTAATATCTGTAGGGTCGTCTCAGGCCAGTAAACAAGAGAGTATGATATGTTAATTCTAATAAAGGCAATCATGGATGCAGGTAAATGAAAATTATTTCCCGTGATTGCACATTAGGTGCTGTTAAGAATAAAACTACTATTCTGAAGCTCTAAATGCTGTACAGAGGATACCACTCCAGCCTTGAAACATTGTGTAAACATATTTGTTGTTTCTTGTACTGCATATAACCAATTGTTGCCCACCCGTTTGAAAAAAAAAAAAAATAGTCCATTGAGGGTAAAATTTCTTTCTTACAAGCCTCTAATCTTCTCATTTCTCAATGTCCATATACTATAGACCATAGCGATACTCCACTTATTATTCGTTATCGACACTGGTCCTCATTTCGAGAACATAATTCTACTTTTTAATTCTAGTACCCCAACTAAGCAGAGTATTACTCCTACTGCTACTGATATCCTGTGAAGCTCTATCACGATAGACGGTGCTCCCTGAAAAAGACAATTATGTTATGTACTAAGCTGAACTAAACAAAAGAAAAAAGAGGAAAGGAAAAAAATCACTGCAGTATTAATTTATCTTACATAATTTAACTAATCTCTCGTAAATTGTGTGGACTTCCTTGTCTCCTCCTTGGAACCGCTAACGGATACTGTTTCTGACGTCGTGCATTTCCGTTATTAATAGGTACTACTGGTGGAGGTAAAACATCAATTGTCCCCTTAAAAGGTCTTAACCTATTTACGTGCACAACTGACGTTCGTGTTGGCAATTGCAATCTTACATTTTTTGGCGACGTCACTCCCACAATCTGATAAGGCCCTTGATAATTAGAAACTAACTTTTTTAATTTCCCACATGGATAGCATGACCCATTGTCCGACTTTATAGTCCGGATATCTTGCTCCTGTATTCCCCAGTCTTTTCTGTCACTACAGTGCCTTAGTGTTTGCTTTCTGTACTCTGGACCATACCTTTTTCATCATCTTTGAGAAATCTTCCACCTTCTCACCGTTTTCTCTTTTTTGCCTTAATACATCGAAAGGTGATGGCATCTTCCTTCCGTACACCACCTCATAGGGCTACAAACCCGTTGCCTCGCGTGTCTTTGCATTGTAGCAGGACACAACCATTGGCAAGTACATTTCCCAGTTATTGCACTGCTCACTGATGTAGTAGCTGAGCATTTTACCAATTGTTCGGTGTACCCTCTCTGTCTGCCAGTTTGCCTGTGGATGCAGATGTCTTGTACCCAGATTTTTATCTTCAATAGCTGACAAAGCTGCCTGAGCACGTCGGCCATGAAATTTGAGCCTTGGTCCGAAATAATAGCCTCTGGTACTCCAAATTTAAGTATCCAGTTATTTACGAGTGCTTGTGCAATCGTACTGGCTTGCTGGTCTGGAAGACTCACCATTGCTAGGTAACGAGAAAAAAGATCTATAATCGTCAGGTCATACTTGTTACCAGCTAGCGACTTGTGAAATGACCTGTACATATCGGCTCCAATTAGAGAAATTGGGGCTGAGGCTTCCGGTAATCGTAGTAAGGGAGCCTTCTGGCGGCTGAAGTCTGCACGCCGCGCGCACTCCACACAGTTTCGAACGTACTGGACCACATATTGCTTCCTGGTGCGCCACCAAAACCTTTCTGCCACTCGTCTCTCCGTGGTCCTCTGTCCACCGTACCCGGACAGGACATGATCATGGGCCTCCCTCATTACCTCTTGTCTGAGGTTTGCAGGCACCACTAATCTGGGCGCAAGTCTGCTCTTGTGACATAAAACTTCATCTTCCTTGCAAAACTGCTTCTGAGAGGCATAGCTACTTCCGACACTCAGGGTTTCTTACCTGTGCTCTCTGCCACTCTTCTGCACTCTACAAATGCCACTTTCCTACTTAGGCCATCCGTATTCAAAAGTTTCTTTCTCGGCTTGTGGATCACTTCAAAATCCATCTCTGACAAACACAATGAGCAGCGAATTAACTGGCTGGACGGACCCCGTAAGTCAAGGAGCCATTTTAATGCAGCGTGATCCGTCGCCAACTTAATTTCCTTCTGTATAAATAGCATCTGAAATTCTTAATTCCGTATATAACGCTAAGCAATTCTTTTTTAGTTGTTGAATAAATCCACTCTGCCGTCATCAACTGCCGGGAGGCACAAGCTATCGGATGTTCCGTCCCATCCACATTTTAACACCACACCCACACGCATCACATGATAAAATGAATTCTTTACTATAGTCCAGATATGCTATGACTTGGCTTGGCCCGAGTTTTTGTTTCAATGTCTGAAAAGCCACATCACATTCTGTCGTCTATTGAAACTTGGCCCTCTTCTTTAGCAACTGCGTCAGGGTTCGTGCTACCTCACCAAAATTTTTTACATATCGTCGATAATAGCTTGTATGCCCAACGAAAGATTTCACCTCCTTAGTGCGTTGTGGTCCTGGAAAACCTGTAACTGCTGTTATCAGACGTGTATCTGTCTTAACCCCATGTTCACTAATCATGTGCCCTAAATAAGTAACCTCCTTCAAAGCGAAATTGCATTTATCCAAATTTAGTGTAAACCTGGCATCCCTAAGCCTCTGGAACACTTTACGGAACCGAGTTGCATGTTCTGCAATATCCTTAGGCAATACAATTACATCATCTAAATATACACAGAATTCCGTGTCTTAAATCCTCGCAACACCCTATCCAGCAATCTCTGGAACGTAGCAGGCGCGTTTTTTAACCCAAAGGGCATTGTCCAGTATTGCCAGTGCCCACCAGGCGTGGAAATGCTTTTGTGTGCCTGTCTTCTTCTACCACCTCCAACTGATGGTAGCCACTGCGCAAATCGTCGATAATATTCGACAGTCGATAAACATCCGATACCATCTGACTATTTAGGTGTCTATAGTCGTAGCAAAACCTATAATCGCATCGTAGTTTTATAGGCTGTTGGATTACCCATAGTTTCCCTCTCAGACAGTCAAAATCTTCCTCCTCAAACGTACTAATTGTCGCCAACAATATTCCCTTCTTCAAATCTCTATCTTCCATTCCAAAATTATCTACAAGTAGCAGTTCTTATTTGACCCCATCTGCCTCCTTAATCTTTACTATGGTTCTCCACACAAAACAGTGTACCGTATCTAATTCCTTATTTGCCACTAGAGGCTGTATTAAACACAACCTATCAGCAGGTAAGACGGTATGCACCTCTATTCAGAACACCTTCCCTGTACCCAAAGGTACTTTATCACGCGAACCTATTCTCAAGGGAATTACTTGCGGTTTAGGTGATTCTTCCTTGTGCTTAGGAGAATTCTGCTGTGGTAAATCATTTGCAGCTGTGTCACCTAATTGGAAACAATACCCCATCAAATTGCGCCGTTTGCTGACCGAGATCGCTTATAGCGTGATGTTTATTGCGGAAGTCAAGTCCCAGAATCACATATTACCCGTCACTTATTTTTGACACCACATCTACAATTTTCTGAAATTGCGTAGCATTAACTGAAAACACCGACGTGGTATACCCTATTGATCGTATCCAAATACCTCCATCTCCACTTAATTTAAACCTGGGAGGGCGACACTCCCTACTTTCAACATTCTTGTCACTGAAAACTGAAACATCGGCGCCAGTATCTATTACAAATTTTAACGTCCGATCCCCCATCACCCCCAATATCCAACAATCCGCATTTGCGTGCGTTTTTACTGCATGAAGTTTAACGGAAGCCCAAGACGGCGGCTCTTGGACCCCCATTGTCATATAGCGGCCTCCTCCTGTCACTGTCCCGTCTACCCTGCACTCCCTATCCGAGTGCGCCACTCTGTGACACAGTCTACACTGTGCTAACTTGCAATTTTTTGCAATGTGACTCTGCCAGTCACACCTAAAACATCATACCCCCAGTGGGAAAACATTACGCTCGTGTTGCAACATCAGTTTCCTCGAAAGCCGTTGGTTCAGAGACGGCTTCATCCAAGGATTTAGGGAATTCTGCTCTTACCCGGTGTGACATTTCAGCCGGCAGCCCCGGCAGAAAAGTATAGCGCCTTACTTTCTAGCTCCTGTAAAATGACCTTGTTTACCACGTAATTACCAGTTAGCTGGTACATATTGACTTTAACCCTCCTAATCCTATCTACACAACTTTCCAGCGACTCATTCTGATGCTGACTAATAGCGTTCAATTTCTCCCTATAAAATCTACCATTGATTCGTCAATAGTTAATGCATTCCTTAATTTCTCATTGTACAGAACATGCGCCTTAGCCTCCCCTACCAGACGTAATTTCGTCATCTGCAAAAGCTGCTTGTCAGACCACAATCCTAATTTAGATGCTGCCAACATATCGACAAAAGAGACCGTGACATCCGCCCCTGGTTTGCCAGAAAAAGGGCTGCGGAAGAATCGAGGGAGGGCAGAATTGTGCCTTCTTGCCGAGCATTACCTCTCTGTTCCATCAGTCAATTATCATCATTTTTCAACTGTACTACCTGGTTTACTAAACTTTGTCTTGCGTTCTGTATTGTTGGTCTCTTATTTGCAACATCTTGCTTATCTATACTCGTACTTATGAGAATAACAACAAAATGAAAATGAAGGCGTGTTGCTATAAGAAACTTACTGACCTGGCTATACCACTGACCCAACCAAAACAAATTACTAAAGCTTCCCCTTTCAATTATTTCAACAAACTACTCCATTCCCACCTTCTCATCGAGTTGAGCTCTTTTCTAATTTAAAAGTATTGAGTATGTATTTGTTGGTTTTGACACCAAGTGACGAGTGTTTTACCGAGGACTTTAACTATGTCAGGATAGCGACACCTAGTTTCTTTCCCTGGGGGCTGTGAGCTCATTACTCAACTCGGGGTAGCAATGAAAAGTGATCCAGTATAACAAAACATTTATTGACACTTGTGCTTACAATATAGCTGGGGGCGATTGGAATGTGCGTGTGCGTCGTATCGCGCTGAGTAAACGTCCAGTCCCGAAGTGGCTGACCCTGTCCTCTCGCGGAAGCTGCTCCCGCCGCAGGGTCGAGTCCTCATCACCGGAACGTGTGTGTGTGTGTGTGTGTGTGTGTGTGTGTGTTTTGTCCTTAGGTTACTTTAATTTTGGCTGAAAGTATAACCACACCAGAAGTCACCGAAAAAGTACGCTATATTCTATTGGATGATAGCGTAAGGAGTGTGAAATTGCTACTACTGTAGAGATAAAGAAATCGAAAATTACATTTTGCACGAGGAAATTGTACGTGAGAAATCTTTGTGCAAGATGTTTGCCGCATTACTAACTCGAGACCACTAACGCATTCCAATGAAACTTTCCGAAAAGTGCAAGAGACACATTTTCTGCGTCACTGTGAAAGCGAATGAAAATTGGATTCGCCGCCATACGCCAGAACTGAAGGTACTCTCTTTCGTCGAAGGAGACGTCCTTGTAGTTTACTCTCCCAAATAATAATCATAATAAATATGATTAACACCAAAAAAGGGGCGGTGGCGGTTCTTCAGCTCCGAAAAAGGCTATTGCTATCGGGAGGAAAGGCTACATGTTTTTTGTGGTATAATTTACCGTCAATTCGAAAACGTTTCAGTACGATGATCTTTTCTCGCTATGTAACATGGTGAATATAATTCATCGCAGCAGCGAAAAATGCCTTTCTGGTAAAGGGTGCCACTAAAATTCACATATAATATTCGTGACACACACTCAACTATATGAAGTCAGTACGAAACTAGGTGCTTTTCTTTGGACATTTTTGATGTCCTATGAAATCTATGTGGTAAATCTCGTATCACACCAGTTCAGGACGGACAAGGGTAATGAATGCAATGTCTTTGATGGAAAATTTGTTCTACGCGTTCTGCCAATAAAAAAGAGCCGAATAGAGAATGTCTGAGGTACGACAGTGTGACTTATACTACCTGCTCACAGCCAGTAATCATATGTTTCAAGCATGATAAGAAATATCTTAAGCTGATATTTGAACGCTTCTTTGTATGACGTCATAACATTGAGGTCCTTAAGAGTCACTTTTAAATACGATGCTCATGATGGATGTCCATTTCAAATGGATTGAAAGTTATTTAAGAGTTTCATCCATAATATATGCCTGTTTCTTTACAGGGTATAGAATTATTTTCGTTACCAATCACAATTGAGGCGTTTGAAAGTAGACAGCCATAGGCTGAAGTTAATTATTTATTGATTTTTAGCTTTATTTTTGTCAATCTTAACGTGTATCCGCCTTATAGCTTTATTTTGTATCTGAAATTCACCCATGATCGATAATCTCAGTCCATGTTTGTAACTACTGCACATTATAATGTCTTTGCAACTGCGATGTAGCATCTGCGCTACAGCAGCTTCTTTGACTGCTGAGGCGAGTAGTAGGAGTGAGCTGTTGAGCAGGTAGGGTCGATCTTGGGCTAGGCTAGCTGACAGACGTATGGCAACTGTGTTGTGCACTGAGGTTGAATTGGTCAGCAATTATTGTATTGAGTTTGATTTATTTCACTCTATATTTATGAATACAAACGTATTATATTGGACAGTGGATTCTGTATCAAGAGGAAGAGAATATTTGCATGGGACGGAATTGTATGAAACCATTGTATTATATTGAAGACTCAATAAAGGTATGTTTCTTTAATTCAATAAATAACTTAATGATTACTAATTTTTCTTATTTCAGCTCAACCTCGTCCATTATTTTCCTGATTGAGACATTTTTGAATTTGTTGTATGGTACGTGTTGAGGTTTTTGAGAAAAATATTTCCTTTTAAATGTAAATGTTCACGCACCAGTAAAGTAATCAGTCCTTACATGCCACTGAATCTGAGTGTCAGAAATAATGTTCACAGAAGTACAGATTGTTTTACTTACAGTGCCTAATTTTGTTTGTTAAATTCGTTGCGCAAATATGACTAGAGAAACTCCTTGATTTAAATAGAAAGACTTAATAAGAATAGGAAACTTTCACTTAACAAACTTTCATCAAGCTTTCACTTTCACTTAATAAACATACAACAAGAAGCTTTCACGTTTTAGGGTTTGTGTCTCTCTTCAGGTGGTCATGAATTCATTTTACAAGCCTCCATATTAAATGCTGGCGTGCACTACTTCCACTATCCGTTATTTAATAACCACTGTGTGATAAACAACACCGCGTTCTCGCCACTGAAGCTGCCCAGTAGAGACTGTTTATTCACATCTGAACACAGTTCGAGTATTTTAGTTAGAATTTACCTGCACCTTGCTGTTCCTTGTTAACAGACTATGCTGGTTCGTCGCCATCGCCACATCCATAGTCTTCGCGGCGACCGCCATCTCGGACACGTGGACGAAGTACCGCAACACTCCCACGACGACGTCGGTGGTGAGCACCAACTTCCCCCTCTACCAGATCCCCTTCCCAGGCGTCACCATCTGCCCAGCCACCAAAGTGCGCAGGACCGTCGGGGAGAAGTTACTGATGAGGCAAGTACACATTCGCTTGATCCAACTGTTTTACTAGTATATTTCATTCCGTCTGAATTGCTGATATTATTAGCAGAGCCAGTCGTGAAAAAATTGTATCACCTGGTATGCAAGATGTATGAGACAGGGCAAATACCCTCCGACTTCAAGAAGACTATGTAATTCCAATTCCAAAGAAAGCAGGTGCGGACAAGTGTGAAAATTACAGAACTATCACTTTAACAAGTCATGGTTGCAAAATACAAACACGAATTATTTACAGACGAATGAAAAAACTTGTGGAAGTCGACCTCGGGGAAGATCAGTTTGGATTTAGGAGAAATGTAGGAACAGAGGAGGCAATACATTACGACTTATCTTAGGAGATAGGCCAAGGAAAGGAGAACCTACATTTTTATCGTTTGTCGATTTGGAAAAAGCTTTTGACAATGTAGACTGGAATACACTTTTCCAAATTCTGAAGGTAGCAGGGGTAAAGTATAGGGAACGAAGAGTTATATTCAAACTATACAAAAACCAGAAAGCGGTTATTAGAGTCGAAGGCCAAGAAAGAGACGCAGAGGTTGGGAAGTGAGTAAGACAAGGATGTAGCCTTCCCCAATGTTGTTCAATCTGTACATTGAACAGGCAGTGAAGGAATGGAAGGAGAAATTTGGAGAGGGCATTAAAGTGCAGGGAAAAGAAATAAAAAGTTTACGGTTTGCCGATGACATAGTAATTCTGTCAGAGACTGCAAAAGATCTGGAAGAGCAATTGAATGGAATGGGCAGTGCCTTGAAAGGAAGATATAAGATGGACATTAACAAGAGTAAAACGAAGGTAAGGGAATGCGAGGTCAGAAAATCAGGCGATGCTGAAGGAATTAGATTAGGTAATGAGACAATAAAAGTAGTAGATGAATTTTGTTATTTGGGTAGCAAGATAACTTCTCATGGTCGAAGTAAAGAAGATATAAAATGCAGATTGGCTATGGAAAGAAAAGTGTTTCAAAAGAAGCGAAACTTGTTAACATCCAATATTAATTTAAATGTTAGGAAGTCCTTTCTGAAAGCATTTGTCTGGAGTGTAGCATTGTATGGGAGTGAAACGTGGACGATAAGGAGTTCAGATAAAAATATGATAGAAGCTTTTGAAATGTGGCGGCTACAGACGAATGATGATAATTATATGGGTAGATCACGTAACTAATGAGGAGGTGCTTAACCGAATCGGGGAGAAAAGGTGTTTCTGGAGTATCCTGACTAAGAGAAGGGATAGATTGGTTGGACACATCCTGAGACATCAAGGAATTGTCAACTTAGCATTAGAAGGAAGCGTGTGGGGTAAAAATCGTAGAGGGAGACCGAGGGACGAATATAGTAAGCAGATTCAAAAGGATGTAGGTTGCCGAAGGTATTCTCTGATGAAGAGACTTGTACAGGACAGGGTAGCGTGGAGAGCTGCATCAAACCACTGATGACCACAACAACAACAACAAATTTCATTGTACACGAAGGGGCTTAACTACGTTGGTCATCAGTCCTTACAAACTACCTAAAGTAACTTATGCTTACGAAAACAGAAATACCCAAGCCCTAGGGAGGACTCGAACCTCCGACGGAGAGTGTGCGCTCTGCAGCAAGGCGCCTCAGAACGCTTGGCCACGCCACCGCGTCAAGATACAGTTCAAAGCGCAGGCAGACATAATAAAGTTTAAGGATCACAAATGCAGTGCATATCAGGTAACACATCTTAACAGTATCAATAGGCATCAATATCAATGACAAAATATTCACAGTTCGATGTATCGATTTCTAGACAATAGCTGTAGATAACCTTCGATATATCCATCAGATGTTTTATGGATTAAAATAGTTAATCTTCCAGAAAGAATCTTCACTCCGCATTAGTTTGTGCACGGTTTTGCGACTTTCTGGCAGATTGCAACTGTATACGCGACCGAGACTCGAAACTGGAACCTTTGACTTTCGTGGGCAACAGCTCTGCCGACTGAGCAATCGAAACACCAGTTACGGCCCACCCTCTTAGCTCTACTCTCGCCAGCTTCTACTTTGCAAAGTTATTCTCCTTTCCCCACTTCATAGGCGTTATTAAGCATGTCTTGGAAGACTGGGACTCCCAGAACGGAGGGTCAAAGAATGTTAAAACTCTGAAACATCAATGATTACTCAGATAATTCAATAAAAATAAATTCACAGTTAATATGGATCAGTAATAGAGACTGACGAGACGAGTAATGATCAAAGGTATTTGTTGCAGTGAAAATTCAAAAATGTTCAAATGTTTGTAAAGCTTATGGGACTTTATTGCGGGGTCATCAGTCCCTAAACTTACAAACTACTTATGAACTAACTTATACTAAAGACACAACAAACATCCACGCCCGAGGGAGGATTCGAACCTCCGACGCGGGAGACCGCGCGATTCGCAACGTGGCGCTCCAGACCGCTCGGCTACTCCCGCGCGGCTGTTGTAGTCAAATTGTAGATCATCGACATCTGTTTGATAATTTTTTTAATGCTTGTTTCGACTAAATCAATTAACCATCTTCAGACCTAACCATTTTTCCTTGTATGCATCAGCAGTTGGCGGGGTACAGTATTATAATTTCTAGATGCTTCGCTTGTTACATAATCCTAGCTCATAACCAAATCGAACATTTTTCACATATAAATAGTGAGAATCCGTTTGTTTCAAATGACTGTGTTTTTCCTTTCTTTGCTAGCAGCACGACACAACAGCTGTAGGTTCGGAGTGTGTTGGTAACAACCTCTCGATATGGTGCTTTATTTTATCAAATGGAGGACTTCATATACATTAGTTATTCTGTTGACGAAATTTTACTTTCGAAATCATTTTTAATTGTAGTATTTCATTTGAATAGCTGGATGAGCAAACATTTTAACATTGTGATGATTTTATCCTAGCAGTCGCGTTGCACGATTCACGGCAGACTTCTTACGCCACACTTCATCGAACTTCGTTGGGAAAGTTCCTCTGCACTAATACCGATTGCAGGCTTTTACTGAGCGTGTACCCGATGATTACGTTTAGACTGTTTGTCCCTTAATCACAGTTCGCGTATCATCTGCTGGCTACCTTTGTTTAAATTATAGGTAACAGAGTAAAATGTAATAAGAGAGGAAGATTATGTTAATAAAAATGAATAAATAAAATCTAATAAAACTAGAAATGATGTTGCTATTAGCCTGTTTGTTGCACTGCCTACCTATATGATTACTCTGTAGTGTGTTGTCTACGTATGTTCCTTGTAACTGCTGCTAATTTAGACTCACAATAAAAGAATGTCTAATGAAATAAATCGCAATTTGTGATCACTTATGGCTTCACTGTACTAGGTTTAGATGTAATACCAATGTGCATCGAATGAAAATGTGCCTGGCCGGGATTCGAACCCGGGTTCTCCTGCTTACTAGGCAGATCGTTGACCACTCCGCCACCGAGGACACAGTGACCAACCCCACTGCAGATGACTCTTCCCTACACGTCTCCCGCCACACCTAAATCGCCTTGTCTCTTAATCTGTTTTGAGGAAGTCCTGTCATGATCAAATTATGTGAAACTTTGCAAACAACGTCATCTGAATTGGTAGTCCTGAACATGAAAATTTATGACATTTGAATAACACTGAAATGGGTCTGACTTATGCGGCATGATAACGACTGAATTTCTCAAATGTTCAGATATTTGTAAATCTATCGGAATCAACTGCTGGGTTATCAGTCCGTAGCTTACAAACTACGTAAACTAAGTTAAACAAATCTAAGGACAACACAAACACCCATGTCCGAGGGGGCAATCGAACCTCCTGCGGCGAACGGCCGCGCGCACCGTAGTAGAAAAAGAAAAAAAAAAAAAAAAAAAAAAGAAAAAAAAAAAACTGACCAAGCCATGAATAGAAGTTAACGCAGCGGCAACACTATGTTGACACTGCTGTCGCAAGAGGAATTCTAACTACGACATCGCAGATGTGCTATGCAGAACCATCTAACTACAAAATCCATCTCATGAAACATCTTTCGAATATTGATAATTCTAATTTGGGCTTCTAATTTATGAAGAGTGATTGAGACTAGACCCTATTGGATTACTCTATTTGAATGCATATATTTTCAACCAATACTTAATTTGACAAATGAAACATATTTACTTTTACGCAAATTTTTTGTCTACACGTCTTCAACAAATAACACAGTTACACAGAACTTATAAGTCGGAATCGATTAGTTACACTATTATTATTAATAATTAATTATGAAATATTTGAATCTTTCTTATTCATGACACTTGCAATGATTGAGAAAAACTCCTTACTTAGACCTACTTGAACATCTGTCTGAGATGGAGTATACTACGTGACACCGACATTCACAATCTTGAGGAACCACACGTTTGCCTGGCCTCTCCACACATACCCCTCCACTGTGGTTGCACCTACGGTACGGCTATCTGCATCGTTGAGGCACGCAAGCCAACCCAACTCGGCAATGTCTTTGGTTCATGGGGTGGTGGAGACATATATACAATTGTTTATATGGTGTCTGTTCTTTTAGTCTCTGTATGTCTCCAGTATGACTCCATATCGTTTTGGGAATCAAAACAACATCCAGGATTTCTGCATGTATTTCCAGTGTTGCACTACTTATAAATGAAATAAATCTCAAAAATGAGGCCGTGCGTAAAGTTTATAAATTTGTTACAGTCATTTAGTAATGTACATTGATTTAAAAATTTATTTTCGTATTCATGTAACTTGTTTTGCAGTGGTATCTCGAAGCGCACTTTCTGAAATTCAGTTGGAACTTGCCGACTTCCATTATAGTCGCCAGGTAAAGGTTCTGTACTGCAGAAGATATAGATTAACATCCATCGTAAAAGGTTCCCGCAGTTGTTTCGAATAGCTGATCGAGTGTGGAGTACATTCGGAACAACATATTTGTGTGAATCTGATTTTTTTCAACATTACGAAAATCAAAGCTTATCAGTATAGTAGTTTCACTGACGTTCATGTAACTCAAGTAACGGGTTCTAAAGCCAGTAATCTGACTCCAAAGATTGAGACTGTAGTCATAAGACATTTAAGGATTAAGTGGAATGATGAAAAGATACTTCTTGCCATTCGAAATGCAACACTCAGAAGGACCGGAGATATCACATTTACTTGGGAAATAACACGTTGCACGAAGATCACTTGACTGAAAATACTGCCCCGAATAAAGTCCGAAAGATGATGAAATCAGTATCGAGTGTTTCCTCCATAGCTGGATATTACCGCTGCTACAGACTTCGATATTGATTATAAGAGGCTATGGATGTGTTGTTGGGATAGAACACTTCATGGTGTTTTCACTTATTGCCAAACTGGTGTAACTGTGGGTGGCGTGATGCCATTGAGACGAAGAAGTTTTGAAGACTGCTGGCCTCGTTTCGTCATGCATTTTCTGTTGTGGCGTCGCTATTCGCCACAACGCCGGCAGTCTACACAAGTCGCTACGCAACTTCAAGGATATATATATATATATATATATATATATATATATATATATATATATATATATATATATATATATATATATTGTGGGTTCAGGTGCACAAATGCTTAGGTTATTAGCGCCCGACCTTAAACGTGAATGTAACAAAAACCAGAGTTAAGACAACTGCCAATGAGGACGATACCAGGATTCGCTAAAAACATAGCGAATCCTGGTATCGTCCTCATTGGCAGTTGTCTTAACTCTGGTTTTATTTATTTTTATAAATAAAAAAAATAAAAATAAATAAAACCAGAGTTAAGACAACTGCCAATGAGGACGATACCAGGATTCGCTAAAAACATACGGTAAAAAACATCAAGAGGAGGAATTAAATGTCCTTTGATAAATGAGTCATCTATATAAAACGCAAGACCTGAGCAGCTACTCGTGTGTCGTCGGCTAAAATTTCCTATAAAGTGTTCGGCAGATTAAGGGCAACACGGACATGATTAAAATTAGCACAGGACATTAAAACATGGCGCACCGTCAGCGAATCACCGCAGGAACACAAAGCTGCGGGGTCACCTGTCAACAAGTTACGGTGGCTGAAGCGGCAGTGACCGATTCGCAGCCGGGCCAGGATTACTTCCTCCTGTAGAGAGGGGCGTGAGGAGGTCTTCCAAGTTGTTGATTGGTTTAATGGTACTTCGGCCCCCGGGGGCGCCCGCAATCTAGGTACCTCTTTGCTTCGCGCACCGCAAACAGGAAGAAAGGTGCTCGCCTAGATATTGCCGGCGCACCACAGCCACGACAGACAGTACAGGAGTTCCAGTCAGTACGAAGCAGTTCCAGGAAGTTCAACAGAAGAGCACCATCTACTAAAGCCAGCAGTCTGCAGTACTATTGCCTGATGCCGTAGTATTACATAGCAGAGCCGTATAATAGTTAGGACAAAGTTGTACCACGACAAGCACGTCAAAGTTCAGTATTTGTTTCATCTAATAAATAGTTCATTTGTACTATCAGTTCTGTTAGTTACAGACCTATGTCCACACCCTTGCTCGGCACGGTCCAACTCCTACTACTCCAGAAGTCACAACATTGTCCTGTTTGCAATGTGGCCGTCGACAAGTTTCAGAGGTGTGGCAGGTCTAGAAGCCCAACAATTAACGCTGCATGATTAATTCATCGGCAATGCGCACTTGCTGCAGCAGAAGTATGGCTATGCTTAAGGCGACAGTAGAACATTCGCACAACTGTGTTTCCAATCTCCAGTACAATCATCGCCGTGGTGCAGGAAGAATCGTGATACGTTGGAAAAGAACGGTGTGGTTGGAGATGGTTGCATTATTGTCTGGTGTATTGCCATTCTGGTTCTGCAGCAGGTATTATGGCATTACGATTTGTAGTGGTGCCCCAAGGAAAAAAAAAACTTTCAAAACAAAATTTCATTACTTCCTCTCCGCCAATAAAGATAAAAAAAAGTGGAAAACAATAAGGTGATTAAATAAATCCGTTACAGTGTGAAAAACAGTTGCAGATATCTTCAAACTTTAATACTTCTTACGTATTGTTTATTCACTTTTTTTTTTTTTTTTTTTTTTTGGTGCATCAGATTTTTAATCGGAATTTTAATAACGGCTTCATTTTATTCCTTCTGGGCTATACTAAATGTAATTGTGTTGTACATTCAGGATGATGGTAAGAAACTGTGGCAACAGTATTTATGTTGGACACATAAATGGATTTACTGCGTATGTGCTACTGAAATATGCTTGCTTTTTAGTACCAAGGTAATCTGCCTTCAAATACTGAGTGGATAACCAATCAGGCGTTTGATGTAATCGCTGGATCCTCGCCATTTGCCACTGTCGAACATTGATTTTGCTGATACTAATTGTAGTACCACCTGCGCAAAACGTTGGTAATTCGCGCTTGTGATTATTTCAGAGGTTTTAGAAATCGCGCTTTTGATGACTTTCGAGCAAAGTTGTACATGTGCGCGATAGGACAAGATGCTGTGAAAGCAAGGAGTACTGCCACCGGCACTTCTGTAGCACAGTGGTTATCACGTCTCCTTCACGCGCAGAAGGTTGGAAGGTGGCAGTATTGCCTTCTCACTACCTTTCCACTTTATTGAGAAGTTGTAACTGAGAAATAGTTCCCAGGAGAGGGGAACAGGGAAACTGGTGACTGGACATCAAAGACTATACATGATAGGCGTTGCTTTTGCAACAACAAAACGCATTTGTTTGTTATTTTTACACTTGCACTTCACATGGATGATACAGAGAACGTGAAAAGCGGTTGAAGCCAACGATTACTCCAGGTGCAGTTGGTGCAGCCGAAGTTGGTAAACACGACTGTTCTCTCGGACGGAGTGCCAACACGAGTGCACTTAGATGCCACTCTGAACTTGGCGTCGAGTACATTTGCTGGTAACAAGTCTGCTTTAGCACCACTTCAGACTTTGGAGCCTATCACTATTCTACTTCTGCTTCAAAAAGGTGACGACCTCTCAACTACGATTAGCTGCTAAATAGCTTCATTTTGTCAGAACAGAACACGGCAGGATCAATGCCGCTGTTGTTTGAGTTTCACAATCATACTTGAAAAAAGTAGTTGATCGGCAGTGTTACAAACGTGTGTATCAATTCTGACTGAGTTTTAGTATTAAATCGAGAAAGAAGAGTAGGCTACGTAATTTATCTTTCCACCCCATCCCTTGTCATCTGTGCCATACTCTAGATGAATACTGTAAGCATCAATACCTACTGAATTGGTATTCTTAACATTTTTGCTGTCCTTAGTAAATAAATAATAATGTTAAACTCTAGGGATTGTTCTGATTCAAATATAACTCCTTTTGGTGACCTTATTTTGGAATATTCGTTTTGGGATAACAGTATAAATTTCAGTTATAGTATTTATATGGAAGAACTTTACATTGATACAGGGCCATTTATCATTAGGTTAGACGATAATGGATCCCTTGCGCATTGACTAGAGTCGATGTACAGGGCGTGCCGTTCTTGTGTCGTCGCTTGCACACAGACAGGAATTAAATAATTGGCATTACCCTAATTTACAAGCACGACTACTTCCATTAATGACGACCCCTATGCAGAATTTCGATTCCGTCACTTCTGTGACTACGTCAGAATATCTATCAATATAGTGCGTAACAAATTTACTTCAAAATTGGAGCTTTAGAATATTGCACATTGTGTCTTGGAAAAATTTCCACGGTTGTAATTGCAATGATGTTAATTCATTTTCTTCCTTCAGGAACGAGCTGTTACAAACTTCCTGTTATTACTTCATTTATTGTATGTTCCTGTTATTAACTTTTGATTCAATGGCAGTTACAACAGAACATTTGTCTTCAGCACTACGCTTCCTCAAATACTTCTCACATGTTTATGGCACTGGGTCGTTATTTTCGTTGCTTCAATGTATTTTGAAAACAATAACAGTACATAGAAAACTCCTCTACAAAATCGGTCAGTGTTTCGTCGTGTGTCATCGGCAGTCTTCGGTCTTTTTCTGCAGCTAATGCGCTTTGTGCACGGCGCCTCATAGCTCCACTGTGCTCGTGGCTAAATCTGTGGGCAGCTCACATGCCCATCGAGATAAATGTGTCAGATTGGTGATACGTGCGATAGGCATAGCGTGTTTCTCTAGGCCAGGATACGTCGTTAGTTGATAACAGGCGAAAAAGCGATGAAAAACAAAGAAAATATCTAGAAATTTCCAAATTTATGTTCAAATATCTTTACTTCTAAGGGACCAAACTACTTTGGTCATCGGCCCCTAGACTTAAAAACTACTTACACTAACATATGCTAAGCACAACACCCATTACCGAGACAGGACTCATTCCTCCGACGCGAAGGACGTTAGATTCGTAATGTAACGTCCCAGACAGCACCGCATTCCTGCGTGGAAATTCCCCTATAAGTGATTTAGATAAATGCTTCAGTTCAGTGTCTTAACCGCTGCGAATCCTTGCCCGACACACTGCCTAGAAGTAGTTTGTTTTCACCCACTGATCACTGTTTCACGTATAATCAGAATCTCCAGTTTATTTGGGAGTGTTGTAGGCCTAGTACCATAACAATGATGCAACAATACATTCAGTCAGTACAAAAGAACAGCGTCGCTTCGAGTCGCAGTTGTTATCGATTTTAAGGTTTTATTGTGTGACGGCTTTTTTACTGCTAGCACTTTCATTATCTTATTTATTGTCCTAACGAGGTACGGCCCTCATTCAAACACAAAAGCCATTTTCGTAATTAAGATACTGCTTCATTATCTTGTTCTGTAAATTTAGCGTCTAGCATTTAACAGAATTCTACGGTTATCCGTCCCTAGACTCACAAACTACTTCAACTAACGTATGGATGTTGTGGCGTAGTCAGCGCCACACGCCAGACGCACGAGAACGATCGTGAACAAAAGAAACTGCATACACTACGCTTGTCTGTCCATTTTTGCAGTATTGCTGCCCAGTGTGTATCAAGTGGGTTTGACGGAGGACATCGACAGAGTCCAAAGAAAGGCAGCTCGTTTCGTATTGTCACGACACAGGGGAGACAGCGTTACGGAAATGATACAGGATCTGGGATGGGAATCATTACAACTGTGCTTATCGCTGCGGTGTGAGCTATTTGCGAAACTCGAATCGCCAACATTCTCCTCCGAATGCGAAAATATATTGTTGACTCCCACATACATAGGTAGAAATGATCATCAGAATAAAATACGAGAAATCAGAGCTCCAACGGAGAGATTCAGGTGTTTATTCTTCCCGCTCGCTATTCGAGAATGGAATGGGAGATAAATAGTATATCGGTGGTTCGATGAACCCTCTGCCAGGCATTTAAATGTGATTTGCAGAGTATCCCATGTAGATGTAGATGAACAAGCCAGCGGATGACCGGCAGCCAATCACACGCCGGCGCCGCGCCTCCTGGAGGGAGTAACCTAGAAGCGCGCTCTCTGCAAGCGGCTATATCTAAGCCAACATGCGTCTGGGAGAGCCCATCTGAACTCGGCTGCGAAATAGGCAGTCTCTTGGACTCAGCGCAGCTAGCATCGAGGAAGACGCCGCCGCCGCAAGAATGGACAGACATATGTTTAAAATTTGAGTATTGTAAATAATAGTAAATAAAACTTGTATTACTAATCAGTACAGCTGTTTTAGCTGACCAGGCATCCCACTCGTCCTGAGAATATCCCTTCCAGAAAGATAGGTCGGGAAGGACAAAACACATGTCGACGAGGAATAAACACATAGCGACCAGGACCAAATAATAGTAATGACAAAAAACACATCCGTGCCCGAGGGAGGACTTGAACCTTCGGTGGGAGCGGCCGTACAGTACGTAGGATGGCGACATAGTTGTGAGTTTGGAAACTAACAGTGACCAATAAATGTAAAAAAAAAAAAAAAAAAAAAAAAAAAAAAAAAAAAAAAAAAAAAAAAAAAAAAAAAAAAAAAGTATTTAAAAAAAAAATAAAAAAGTGAAGTTACGGAACTTCATGCATAGTGTTCGTTAGTAATATTTCTCTTCGTAAAGTAACTACTGAAATTGTTTGGCTATAGTTTGTAAATACTATTTACATTCCTGTTTTACAGTTACTACGGTGAAAACATTACTTCATGCAAAGAAGTTTAAAAACCGTCGGGAAAAAAGATCGAAGACATCACAGTAGTAGTAAGGATGAGCCGGTCATGCAGCACTTTTGACTGAAAGGACACCCCACTCAGTATCCCACCTCCTCCCAGTCGCACTCCAAAACCAATAATCGCACGAACTGAGGTCTGGGGACCTGGGAGGCCAAGCACGACGAAAGTGCCGGCCGCGGTGGCCGAACCGTCTGCGGCGCGCCAGTCACAGTCTGCACGTTCGGGGGTTCGAATCCCCCCTCGGGCTTAGATAATTGTGTTGTCCTTAATATTACCTAGTTCATAAGTAGTTGGTAATTTTAGGGACTGATGACCCCGAAGTTAAGTCCCATAAGGTCTACAAACATTTGAACATTTTGTCCCACTTGACACGAATCTCCATTAGGAGAGAGCGACGCCGCTCTGACTGAGAGTTGCACGTCGAGACCTGCCCCCTACCCTGTCCCTTCGTGACTGACAATAATATGCACTTAACGAAGTAAAGGCTGACACCACAGGTTTGATTAACACATATAAGTGACCACCTTCCTTTATGACTTGGCCCTTTGGTGGAACGGTCACTCACAGCTAAGGGATGAAAATCATCTTTTCAACACTTGAAATTAGCCAAGTTCTCTGCCACCAGAGTAAATGAAGCATAAAAGTCAATATATAGGAGTCGCGATGAACGGAATGTGGGTAACGGGATGGAGAAGAAAGGGGCGATATACGAGGCCCGTCCTGAAAGTAAGTTCCGTTTCAATTTACCTCCGCTGCAGCGCTGCGATTGCAGTTCTGCACATGCGCTGTAGACGACGTGTATCAAGGAGAAGAACATACGCCATTTTGAGATCGCTGTCAGTTACGTACGCTTTGTTGTGCTTGTTTGAAATGTCGGCGTTGATTGAAAATCCCGCCGCCTGTGAGATGAGGTCGGTGATTCGGTTTCTGAATGCGAGGAAAGTGAAACCAAGTGAAATTTATCGGCAAATTTGCGACTTTAAGGGACCAAATGCGGTGAGTGATTCGATCGTGACAAGATGGGTCCGACAGTTCAATGGCGGGCGTAGTGATGTGCACGATGAAGAACGAAGTGGGCGTCCTCCTTTGGTTACAGAAGAACTGGTTCACGCGATTGATGACAAGATCCAGGAAAACCGTTGGTATACAATTAGTGCTCTCTCTATGGACGACGAACTGAAAGAAACTGTTTCCAACTGGTTGAAGACAGAGGCGGCAGATTTCTATGAAGTAGGTATACAAAACCTGGTACCACGCTATGACAAATGCCTGCAAAATTTCGGCAGTTATGTGGAAAAGTAGTTTAAGAGTTGTAGAATTTTGTGCAATAAAAATTTCTTCTGTATCTGTCTACAATTTCATTTTATTACCAAACGGAACTTACTTTCTGGACGCGCCTCGTATTTTTTTTCATATCGTGTACACTACCGACAACTGGAAAAAAGCTAGTGTGTATGGCAGAATAGTTACACTGCCGTATAACCGTATAAAAGATGATTAGTCGGCAAGGCAACGAAAATATAAACTATTCGTTAGCCAACTGTGGTCTTGTTGGCTGTAGGACAAGTAGTAATAAAGGTGGTAGATGAGTTTTGTTACTTGTGCAGTAAAATAACATGCAATGGTCGCAGTACAGAGGATATAAAATACAGAATGGCAATGGGAAGGAAAGTATTTTTGAAAAAGAGAACTTTGTTAACATCGAATATTCATTCAAGTGTAAGGAAGTCCTTTCTGAAGGCATTTGTGTGGAGTATTGCCTTGCATGGGAGTGAAACATGGACGATAAAAGGTGCGGACAGGAAGAGAATAGAGGCTTTTGAAATGTGGTGCTACAGAAGAAAGCCGAAGATTAGGAGGGTGGATCTCGTAACTAATAAGGAGGTACTGAACAGAATAGGGGAGAAAAGGAATTTCTGGAATACCTTGACTAAAAGAAGGGATCGACTTATAGGAGACATTCTTAGACATCAAGGAGTCGTGAATTTAGCTTTGGAAGTACGTGTGTGGCGTAAGTCTCAGAGGGAGACCAAGATATGAATGCAGTAAGCAGATTCAAACAGATGTAGGTTTCCGTTCTTATGAGAAGATGAAGAGGCTTGCTAAAGATAGGGTAGAGCGGAGAGCTGAATCAAACCAGTCTCCGGAATGAAGATCACAATAACAACAACGGACTGTTTTAATTTTAACTACTCTTTTCAACTAGAACCTTCGCAGCGCGCAAGAGCGCTACTTTGGTGCGCTTTCCCACCTTTTCCATTCACGCACGCACTTTCAGTTTTTCAACTCTTCCCACAGATTTTTAGATTACACTAGACCTCTATGAAGCTATTACAAAAAGGTAAGAACAATATCATTTACATTACAATACAAATAAGATTAAAATACACTTTTTTAAATACATCAATAAAAATTTCACAGGAACTCTCTTGTGTACAAAGAGTTTGAGTTTACAAAGATATATTTACTCATTAATTCATAGACCTTTACTTCATATACATTAATATAATTACGGAGAAAAAAAAATCAACGTGCAACAAACTTGTACATTTTTATGAAAAATAGCAATATCTGGTCTATAAACTAAACACCCTAGAATTCGTGCAGGTAACCTCCTCTTCAGTACTTCAATTCGAGTTATTTCATCGAATAGCTTACTAATATTTGCTAGTCTCTTTAAATGTTTCCTGCCAAATTCTTTCATACCCCCATCTGTTCTCTGGAAATAGGTCCATTCAAAAATTCACTCCTTATCCGAGCTTGTTCAGCTTCAGACCAGAACTTTTAAAAAAATTCAATAAAAGACATGGTCACACATTTAAGTTGGGTCGCCCAAGAAAAGCTTCACCTTACAGAAATCTCTTGACAATCATTAAGTAGTCACTCAAGATTTGTGAAAAACAATGTTGGATGAAATCTACTGAGTGAAAGGTTTTCTCTCCAGTAACATTTCTTATGAGTACGTTTGAGAAATTATTATAAAGAGTATCTCTTGAAATTTGATTTTCAAGTTTCTGTACATTTGTAATATTTTCACCCAATTCATAAATATGAAACTGTTTGTTTTGTGTTCTTTGACACACTCTCAACTTTATCATTAAGTACATTAATACAATTACTATTATCTGTTTTATATTCCTCAAGGACACTAGTTCGTTTTATCTCTACTTCCAGAATATCATCCTTGAATTTTAAATTTATGGTCTCGACAAGGGTTTCTACTGTCTTTACCCTGCCTTCCACTTTGCCACACATATACTAACTTGTGACATTTGTGTAAAGCTGTGGCTAAACCAATCTCTACCTCCTAAAGATATGTGCTGTATTTATCATCTAATTACTCAAATGACTTGCTTACTTTGTATCTATGTTTTCAATTTTGGTAATTGATTTATATACCTTCTGCGTTAATGACGAATCTACATTATGTACGTTACTTAAAATTTTACTAAAATGTGTGTTTTGATCTAAAAGATTAGCTTATTCCCTACCTGTTTCCGTTTTCTCATCTGTAGTGACTGTACTGTAAATATGTAAATTATTTCATTTTCATATTAAAGGTTATGCGTCTGGTATGGGAGCAGAACTCACAATTTTTATGTCACTCAATGCACTGTCAGTTCATTTAAAAACCGTCTGTTTGTTTCAAACTTTCTGCCAATAATCATTCTTAGTTTGTTATGTATGCTGAGACGTCATAACCTTATCTATTATATATGTCTTGTCCACTTGATGAGAAAGGCGATTTACCTAACATTTTCAGTTTTGTCGTTGCACTAATAAATTTTGTAACCTCCACTATTGGAAGACCTAAAATCACAAGTATAAATAAAAAATGTTTGTACTGAATAAATTATCGTCGATGGTTCCTTGGATTGAATCGCCACGACCATGCAACAAAGAACTATGTCCGCCAAAGGTTTGGTGTAGTCTCAATCATAGAGAAGGCAAAGAGAGGCTCGTCTTCGATGGTACGGCCACGTCATGAGAAAAGAGTGCGATTCTGTGGCTGAAACAGAACTCCAGTTTGATCCAGGAGGACGCCGACCCCGTGGTAGACCGCTCAAGAGGTGGATGGACAACATCAAGGAGGACATGTGCGATGCGGATATCAGCCCTGAAAACGTTCAAACAAGGCTCTGTGGAGGAGACGTAGAAGAAGAGCAGAACCAGAGTAATGGGGAAAATGCTAGGAAAGAAGAAGACGGTGTTACATACTTCATTACTATTATTCACACGTGGACCCAATAAGACCACGTAACGTACAAGCAGTTTGTCTTTCGATAGTTTGTTTCCCTTTATGACCACATTTGTTTCATCCTCGCAGAATGCATTCATTCCTCAGTCCTCGGTGTTTATAACCAGCTTCCCTATCGAATATATTTTGTCTGAATGTTTTTCTATCTGTAACATCTGCCTGAGTTATAGCGGCTACTTTAAGATCAAATGTTCAAATGTTTGTTAAGCTTATGGGACTTAACTACGGGGTCATCAGTCCCTAAACTTACAAACTACTTACAAACTAGGACGGCACAAATATCCATGCCCGAGGGGGGGATTCGAACCCCCGACCGTAGTGGCCGTGTAGACCGTGACTGAAGCGCCTCAGTCCCCTCGGCCACAGCGGCCGGCACTTTAAGATCCTCCGTAACCGTAATGATCCGTTTAATTAGCTCAGTTCTGGCCTTACTTCGGTTTCCGTAGAATTCTACTATTTGCTTTGTTATTCTAGTGGGTTCAATTATTTTAATATTCCCATAAAATTTAAGTCCTAGTTTCCTCATGTAACATGTATGTTGTATATTCTATTTCCTCATTACTTCTCAGGCTACAACTAACTCCATCAGTAGATATCATCGGAGTAGTGAAGCAACTAAAATCACTTAACAAGAACAAGTCTTTTGGTCCGGACTGTATTCCCATTAGATTTCTGATTATGCTGAAGCGATAGCTCCTTACTTAACAGCCATATACAACCGTTCTCTCAAAGAAGGATCTGTACCAAACGATTGGAAAGTTGCAAGGGTCACACCTATATTCAAGAAAGGCAGTAGGAGTAACCCACTAAACTACAGGCCTATTTCATTGACGTCAATTTGCAGCAGGATTTTGGTACATATCCTGTATTCAGATATTATGAATTATCTCGAACAGAATGATCTATTGACCCGATTTAGAAAATATCGTTCATGGGAAACACAAGTAGCTCTTTACTTACACGAAGTGATGGGTGCTATCGACAAGGGATTCGCAAATCGAATCCGTATTTCTTGATTTCCATACACCGTATCTCACGAACGGCTTTTAATAAAATTGCGTGGTTATGGTATATCACCCCAAATTTGCGACTGGATAGGGGATTTCCTGTCAAAGAGGACACAGTTCGTGGTAATCGATGGTAAGGCATCGACTAAAACATATCGGGCGCTCCAGATAGTAGTGTTATTGGTCCTCTCCTGTTCCTTATTTACATACACAATTTAGGAGAAAATCTAAGTAGCTCTCTTAGGTTGTTTGCAGATGACGCCGTCATTTATCGTCTATTAAAATCATCTGAAGATCAAAACCAGCTGCAGAATGATCTGAATAAGATATCACTATGGTGTAAAAAATGGCAATTGAGTCTAAGTAATGAGAAGTGTGAAGTCGTCCACATGAGTACGAAAAAAAAAAATCCGTTAAACTTTGTTTACAAGATAAATCAATGAAAAGTCAAGGCCGTAAACTGCACAAAATATCGAGGAATTACAATTACTTCAGACGTAAATTGGAAAGAACACGTAGATAATGTCGCGGGAAAGGCGAACCAGAGACTACGTTTTATTGACAGAACCCTTAGAAGATGCAACAGAACTACCAAAGAAACTGAATACACTAAGCTTGTCCGTCCTTTTTTTTTTTTTTTTTTTTTTGTTTTTTTTTTTTTTTTTTTTGAGTATTGCTGCCCTGTGTGGGTTTGGCGGAGGCCATCGAAAGAGTCAAAAGAAGGGCAGCTCGTTTCGTATTGTCACGATACAGGGGAGACAGCGTTGCAGAAATGATACAGGATCTGGGATGGTAATCATTAGAACAACGGCGCTT
Organism: Locusta migratoria; assembly: GCA_026315105.1. Taxonomy (NCBI): domain Eukaryota; kingdom Metazoa; phylum Arthropoda; class Insecta; order Orthoptera; family Acrididae; genus Locusta; species Locusta migratoria. Next base: position 203,270,753 of record CM048747.1, on the reverse strand, counting down.
ATCGCTGCGGCGTGGGCTACTTAGGAAATTCCAATCGTCAACATCCTCCTCCGAATGCGAAAATATATTGTTGACTCCCACTTACATAGTTAGAAATGATTATCAGAATAAAATACGAGAAATCAGAGCTCGAACGGAGAGATTCAGGTGTTCTTTCTTCCTACGCGCTATTCGAGAATGGAATGGGAGATAAATAGTATAACGGTTGTTCGATGAACCCTCTGCCAGGCACATGTATGTGATTTGCGAAGTATCCCATGTCGATGTAGATGTAGATCAGTAATTTTGGGGGCTAATATTGTCCTAATAATCTTTGTTTCTTTTAAATTTATTCAGTACACCTCATCCTAATTAAAATTAAAATTTCTGCTTCGTAAAGACATTCAAGTTTGATTACAATACTGTAATGACGAAGATTACTCAATTTAGAAAGGGATTTTTTTATTATTTATCTGAACGCCATTGCCATTTTTTGACAGCTAAATTAATATTTTTATATAATTTCAGAAAATTTTCTAGTTAGCTAACATCGTCTGCCACTGAGCATCAGGGGTAGAAAAGAAAAAAAAAAAAAAAGAATATAAACTCTTTATAAAAAGTAAAGTGACACTGTTAACACTGACTGAAAGCATCATAAAATGGAGAGAAACCTCGCCAGGTGCCAGTGGCGCCGCTAGATGTGGACAGTATGGTGGGGGCACACCCGCGCCGTATAAAATCATAGATATTATAGGAGATTATGGCTTAACTAAATTTTATTAATTTTTACTAAGATATAAAATTAATTTTGAATTGATTATAACTTTTCTTGGAATTAAAGAATTTTCCTACTTTATTCATTGTAACATTATTTCTTAGTTTCTTCCTCATCCTGTTTCTCAACCTACCCCGTACCCCCTCACACCCAGTATACTGGCTGGCGACACCCTTACCAGATGCCAGTATGTTTAACGGCACCACTTAAGTTGGTGGAACGCTGTGTCTGCTACTCGGCAGGTACCTGAACCTGTCGGAAGCTGACGAGGCGACGCGCCTCGGCCTGTACAACGTGATGGCGGCGCTGGCGCTGCTCGAGTTCCCCTACTACTACATCGTGCCCGTCTACATGGAGAAGGCCGGCGCGCTCGTCGACCTGCTCGACGACCTCAACATCACGCGCTTCATGCTGCAGGTACACGCACTTCACAGTTCAGAGGAGAAGTTTTAGCGGCGTTGCTTATAGAACAAATACCCCATACGCCCACATAATTCTAGACTGTTACACATGTGATAAAAAGTTTCAAAAGAAGGCCGACAATTTTACTCCTGTAAAAAATGTTGGAAAACAGAAAAAAAATTTTAAGTCTCCAGATTTGTTAGAATATATTCTAAAATATTGTCTTTGTATTCTATATTATTTATTTAGTTTGCCAGCTAGCTCAGTAAATCGATGAAACATGAACCTTCTCAGGGACGTGATTATTCAGATTAAATTTTAGTTGAAGGTCTTCAACTGGTGCGAGTATTCTTACAAAGTAGTCCCACATTAAATGCTATAGAAATGCAAATCTTGTTAATATTTCCTATTAAAGTCAATGTGGAACCTATACTTTATACTAAAATTCTGAATATTATTCTCAGTTACGTATATCATTGAAACTTTACTTGAATGTCCAACTAGAAGTAAAATCGCAAAGTCTGAATTCGCTGAAGCTAAATAAACACTGTCTTTTAACTTTTTTAGACATGTCTATCAGGAAATTATTTAAAGAAATATTATTCACTTCTCACTCAGAATAATAATAATAGTCACTTTGAATAATTATGCACTTCATAATTCATAGATCTTTGCAAAAGACCACATTTAACCATACATTACCACAGAAGTTGGCGTAATTTTTATATAATTTCACTTTGGTTTTGCAGAGCTGAAATAGAATATTATTATTTTTTATTAAGACTTATTTTCCACCCGTTCTTGCTTTATCAGTTAGGAATTCTGTATTTGCCACGTAATGGCGGCGGATGATGCAATCTGTGTCGTTAGCTTTTTGCTGAAACAAATGCTAATGGCGTCCTTCAGCATTTCATATAAATGATCAGGGTATTTATAACTAATTAAAGTCTGTACACTTATTTCATTTAATACATATATTTTCTGTATTTAAAAATGTTCAAACACATTTACAGACCTCATTACAATGTTTCCTCTATTTTCATCAGAAACAATCTCATCACGATACATGAATCTACCAGAGCAGACAAGATACAGTAAGATTACTTTTTTAACATTACATACATTTATATATTTTAATTGTACAAAGATAATATCATACATTAAAGTAATTATTCTTTGTTACGAATGTATACACAGACACCTTTTGTTACATGATGCGTCTATATAGGTGGCAACATTAAACTTTCAAATCGTCGATTTCGGTAAAAATTGGAAGGACATTACACTTCCCAGACGTGTTAAAACCTTACGGCGGATTAAATCTTTAGGCAGGGATCAGCTTCCCGCGAGTAATGTTCTTGTAGTTCAATTGTTTGAGGTTTTACAGTTTCAAAACTTCAAACTGACGTTAGCTCTTCTTTTTTTGTTGCCAAAAGTTCTTACAACGAAATACGTTTGCGAAGTACATATAACGACGACTTACAGTGAACACATTGTATTACAGAAAATTTAATCATGGTTTTCCCACCGAATATACACTTCCGAAAAGAAAATAGTAGAGCTCATAAAGTTTCCCGATTGATTTTTATTGTTAAAACAGTGCATATGAAATATAAGATATGATTACATTTACAGATCAAAAGCTCAAGTGGTACTGAGAGTCTAGGTGCCGATAGCTGCTGAAACGGCCACATTAGTACATGCTGCAGCCTCTACGAGTGGCAATACATGCGCTGATACTAGCGTTCATTCATTCAGATGGCGAAAACTATCCCGGGATACATCATTCCACGACTGCTCGCCATGATAACGTCGTTCTGCAAGATTTGTGGGTTGAGTCGCGCGTCTCAATTGTCGTTCCTGATATTCCACACATGCTTCATGGGAGACTAATCGTGAGATCGTGATGACACGGAAGTTTCTGTATGTCTTGCAAAGCACGTTGAATTTCTTATGCAGTTTGTCAACGAGCATTACATCGTCTGTCGGTTGTAAGAATGGCAAGATTCTACTCATAATGAGCGATGGTCAGGTTTCCCTCCAGAAATACTAAAGGTGAACTGCAGAAGGTCTGGCGTGGGTCAGAGTCTCTTGGGCGAATGCGCTCTACGTAAACCGGTCTACATCGTACACGCAAACGACTGCCACTTGCCTGCTGGCAGAATCTGCTTTCATTGCTGAAGATCGCAGCCCGCTATTCAGTCTTCCAAAAAATCATCTGACGGAACCACACGAGTAGACGGCAGACTAGGAGTGTGTATGGCAGTAGTCCACTGCTAGTAACCGTTTGGCAACAGTTCGTGTCGGCACTTCTGGGCTCACGAACCCTCTTATCTGTGCTGTGGTAGCTTTACGACCTACCCTTACAGTATGACGACATTAGCGGACGTCTGCTGTGCTGCGTGGATTTTCGGAACCTCGTCAACGAGTGTGAGAATGTTCACTTGACCATTGTAACCAGCGTTGTTGCGCAAACGATGCATAACGTCCAACGTAAGTGGCAATTCTTCGAAAGAACCATCCCGCCACTCGGAAATCACAGTTTGACTCCTTTCAAAATCACTCATTTGGCGGTAGGAAGCGCGAGTGCATCTCCACGGCGTGGTGCCTGTTTGCTTCGCACATTGATATCGCACTGAGTCTGATGGCTGAATACATTCCTCTTTATCTGATGGAGGTCGACGTTGAAACAGTTACCAAATACATCTACTATCCCCAAGTGGTGTCTGTCTTTATAGGATCAAAATTTACATCGTATTTTTAGGTTACCTTTTTTCAGCATTGTAGTTGCTTAGAGCTTTTTTCCCCATAGAGGTCATTACCTTTCACTAGCGTACAAATGGTTGATAACGAAGTGTCTTGTCTGATGATATAACAAAAATGCAATTCAGTTTTCAGATACAAAGTTTCCAATAAAAGCTGCAGTGCTCGGCGGAAAACGTACTACAGCAAGCAGTCAGTGGGCAGCCCATACTTTGAATCAGTCTGTACAGCTTGTTCCAAGGTTAACACTCAGTTCACGGCAGCTGCTGTCTTTTGACAAAGGAGGTACAAGCAAAATAAATGTGCTCCGTGTTCTTCATTTCTGTTTATACTACTTTACTTTTGTTCTACCTACGTAACACAAACCTGATGGAAAGTATCACAACATTGACATGCGTTTTTCTTGTGCCTCATCAATATGAATATAGCGACAGGTTCTATATTTAATTGCAGATGTAGCACTTATTATTTATCTGCTGATCGCACTTTCAGAACCTAATAAAATGAAGACTGATGGAATTCTTTTCTACGATATGTTGTCGATTTCCTCAGACTGTATACGTGCCTATATCGGACATTTTCCATTGTCTGTCTATAAATTTGCGTCGACATTTAAAAGAGCGCTAACATCCAGTGCATTACTACTATAGCAAGCAAAATAGAGCCAGTTGTCTACTGTGTTCTTCAGTTCGTAGCCCGAGATGAAACGCTTCCCTCTGAGATGTTCTCAGATTTTTTTTAACGAACAAAAAAGATGGAATTAATTCCAAATAATTAATGTATTCACCAAAAAAGCCGTAAAGTTTATGTTATTTTATTGAACGACCGGATTCGGTACTACACTAATAACATCTTCCAACTCTATACAAATAAATTTAAAAATCAGTATTGTATCTTAAACATCATGCTCTACATACGTCATATAAAATATAAAGAACAACAAGTACAAATGACCCAACAATCAGAATTGTTCAAATGTTTGTATAGTCTATGGGACTTAACTACGGGGTCATCAGTCCCTAAACTTACAAACTACTTACGAACTAGGACGGCACAAATATCCATGCCTGAGGGGGGATTCGAACCCCCGACCGTAGTGGACGTGCAGGCCGTGACTGAAGCGCCTTCGTCCCCTCGGCCACCGCGGCCGGCACAATCAGCATTGAACCAATAAAATAATGCCTAATGGATGGTATAATAAAAGGGTAACAAAATGGTATTTATAAATACTACAAGAATCAACGTTTCTGAAAGATATTACTTCTAGAAGCAACGCTTATGATTGTATGTAACACTGTTTGTGTTCTAAGATATCTTAGGCAGTAGTAGATGTGTATAGATATTTTTAAAATGCTATACCATGGTGAAATATACGAAATAGTGGTGTAGGGGATTATCATTGGTGTAATCAGTAGTTGAAAGTAACGATAAAATGCACAGTATATAGTATTAAATTAGTGAGTGGTCATCATAATGAAATTGACATGGTATACATCATACGTCAGTGACTAATGAACGTTATTATATATAGGATGTTCCAAAAAGGTACGGCCAAACTTTGAGGAAACATTCCTCACACGCAAAGAAAGAAAATATGTGGACATGAGTCCGGAAACGCTTAATTTCCATGTTAGAACTCATTTTAGTATTTATCTTTAAATGTAAATTGAAATAATGCGTGCAGACAATTGTCAAAATACACAATTGTTTCGTTAGTATATACTGTACTTCCTCTATTCACCGCCAGTTGGCCCAATTGAAGGAAGGTAAGCCGGCCGCGGTGGCCGAGGGGACTGAGGGGCTCCAGTCACGGTCTGCACGGCCACTATGGTCGGGGTTCGAATCCCCCCTCGGGCATGGATATTTGTGCCGTCCTTAGTATTAGCTAGTTCATAAGTAGTTTGTAAGTTTAGGGACTGATGACCCCGTAGTTGAGTCCCATAAGCTATACAAACATTTGAACATTTTTTGAAGGAATGTAATTTTGACTTCAGTGCTTGTGTTGACATGCAACTCATTGCTCTACAGTACTAGCATCAAGCACATCAGTAGGTAGCATGATTTCATACGGGATGCTCTACCTGTACTGCTAGAAAATGTGCCTTTACAAGTACGACACAACATGTGGTTCATGCACGATGAAGCTCCTGCACATTTCAGTCAACGTGTTCATACGTTTCTCAACAACAGATTCGATGACCGATGGATTGGTACAGGCCTCCACGCTCTCCTGACCTAAACCCTCTTGACTTTCATTTATGGGGGCATTTGAAAGCTCTTGTCTACGCAACCCCGGTACCAACAAATGTAGAGACTCTTCGTGCTCGTGTTGTGGACGGCTGTGATACAATACGCCATTCTCCAGGGCTCCATCGCGCATCAGGGATTCCATGCGATGGAGGGTGGATGCATGTATCCTCGCTTACGGAACATTTCCTGTAACAAAGTGTTTGCAGTCACGCTGGTACGTTCTGTTGCTGTGTGTTTCCATTCCATGATTAATGCGATTTAAAGAGAAGTAATAAAATGAGCTCTACCTGTTTCCGAACAAATGTCCACATAACATATTTTCTTTCTTTGTGTGTGAGGAATGTTTCCTGAATGTTTGGCCGTACCTTTTTTTTTAAACACAGTATTACTTCGGCTGTGGGCATGAACAATCGGCGACACTTCATGGGTTGACCTAATCATCATGAATACAAATGACTTAGACCATCACTATACCACCGACTGAATGTGAAATTTGAATTATGATCTTTTTATTAGAATATAACATTGAACTACATCGATTAAAAAGAGGTAAGTCACATGGCGACATGTCCGGCCTGTAGGGCAGATGCTGAAGCTGCTCCCACTTGAACTTGGCCAGTACTCGTTGTGTGACCCTAGAGAAGTGTGGACGCACGTTGTCATGGAGCAGAATCGCTCCTTCCCTGAGCAGCCCAGGCCGTTTGCTCTTGATGGGCTTACGTAGGCTACGGAGTGTCTCACAGTACACGTCACTGTTAATGGTTTTTCGGGACTCGAGAAGACGTCGAAAAAGACGGTGAGCATCACCTTGCCTTGGATTTTTAGGGGGAGGTGACGACAAATGCTTCGGGTTCCTATATGTCGCACTACTTTATTCAAAAGCGGCATCTTCAAATTTCTGCCGGTTTGGTTGTTAAAACGTTTCGCACCTTTTTATTTGAACACCTCTCGTATTTACTGTTTTTATTTACGTCGACACAAGGGCGTCAACAGTCAGCCGGCTGGAGGGAGGAAGGGGGGGATGAAATAAAGAAAGAGGATACGGAGAAATAACCGCAGAATGAATTGAGTAGGAAACTGTTTTGATGTCAAGAAAATTGAAAAACAATTAAAATGAATTTAGTACATTTCAAAGAGATTTAGTTATAATACAAGCTTCTCGATTTTATTAAAATAATTTTTGTAATTTCTTCCAACAGTTAATTAATATTCTGCCCCCTCTTCCGGCGCCCGAGCGTGGACATGTTGAATCTGAGTAAGCCTCTCTGAGTCCCCTTACGGGGAATAATAAATGAATTAGTAAGAATTAATTAAACGAACTATAAATGAAAAAAAACTATGGTAGATTATAGCAAATGATATTTAACTAACTTGACAACGCCGAAGGCGAAGATCTGTTTTAATTAACCAGAAAGCAGAGACAAGAAAATGAATATTTTGTGTTGTTAATTGTGTTGAGCTATCGCGAGGAGTGCGGACAGAAAGATCGCGCTCTATCGTTTAGGACCTTGCACTGATAGGACGTATCAGATAACTTCTCTCGACTTCAACAGATTTTATATGAAAAAAATTCTGTCGTGTATGAAAGAGTGTATGTTTGTAAAAGATAATTTTGCAATAACAGTTATTCAATACAGAACTCGGATGCATTGAGAAAAATTTAAACACGTTTGATCTTCTTTTCATAATTTTACAAAAATTATAGTATTATGTGATGTTCTATTTCAGCAATACGCAGACCTCCATCTTGACGTGGAACGGATGCAATTGTTGGAAATGCATACGTTGTTAAAACCGGTTCCGTTCACGGAATATATAAGAGAAATATATAAGAGAAATACCTTTTTCATATTTTACCACTTCCCTGAGATTTGCCGATTTAATTAAATTTTATCAGATTTATAATTTTGAGCTAGCCGCGGGATAAGTTTACTAAATCAACATTTCGCACTCCAACAGCTGAATTCTTCTAAACAAGCCAACAACTGCCGATCTTTATATTAAGATGCACTTCTTGCTATCATTTGGTATCAGCATTAAAATTTTGAAGCTAACTATTTAATTAAATTTGCGATGGTACATATTTTACAGTTCATGATAAATGCAGTGCCATTATGTAGAAAATGTAACAATATGTGGGAGACTTTATTTCTTTTCTTAGCACCGCGACGCTTAGAAACAAATAATCTTTGCTCAAACAAGAATTTAAATCAACTAAAATCATATTTTCAGACTGATAGTAAATGCACAGAATACTGATTTTTCAGTAACCCTGAGACGGTTTTTCGTCTCGAATATGTCAAAGACATTACAGATAAAGGAGAAGAAATGAATTAAAATTTGTGAATCGGCCTGGAATCGAACCCGTACCTCCATGTTTACCAAGCAGACTTTTTTCCTTTAGACCATCACACCACTAACGATTAAAGTGCCTCGGAGTAGCGTAAGTACGACTACCCTCCACGTCACAAACTTTAATTCAGCTTCTTTGTTCCATAGATAATTTCCACTACTGCCAAGGCTCTCCATGCAGCGGAATAGCACCTCGGCAATGGAGAGCCTTGGCAGTAGTGGTAATTGTCTATGAAACAAAGAAGGTGAATTAAAGTTCGTGACGTGGAGGGTAGTCGTATTTACGCTATTCTGAGGCGCCTTAATCATTAGTGGCGTGATGGTCTAACGGTGCCGGGGCCATGGCTCAGCGCGCCAGGTCAGAGGGCCGAATGTTCTCTTTAATAAAAAAGCTGAGCCAAATGCTCAACGAACGACCAAGTACGAACAATGAAAACGACCCCAAATCATAGATGTACATGGAAAAAAAACCGGTAAGCCGTCTGCCTGGTAAGCATGGAGGTCCGGGTTCGATTCCCGGCTGCATCACAAATTTTAATTCATTGTTTTTCCTTTATCTGATTTTTTTAATTGCTTGCTCTTGCATGCAGTACGATAAAGATAAAATAGATTTATTTATTTTTAATTGTTTCCCTCCAGCAAAATTAAAAAAAAAAAGATTCAGACATATTTTTAAAAAAGAAACATAATTACGTTACATTTCATACTACGAAATTGTAAGAAGAGTTGACTGTTTCAAGTGAAAGAGGACTGACTAGATTGTGGACAGAGAGACGTGTGATGTGTTGTGGCAGGCGCTGCCGACCGTGGACGAGGTGTTCTACGAGTGCTTCTGGCAGGGGCACAGCAACAACTGCTCGCAGATGTTCGTGCTGCAGCGCACCGAGGCCGGCTTCTGCTACGGCTTCAACTCGCTCGCCGCCGAGAACACCAGGCACTGGTGAGGCTGCCTGCTCTCCTCTCCTCTGCCATCCACTGGCTAGTCTCTGTGATCTGTGGACAACTGACGACCATTTGATGTTCCTTCTGAGCCAAATACTGTGGATGTAGAGCGAGCATCTCGGTGTGTTTGCACTTTGCACACATGTAGATCAAAATGACATACAATTTTTGCCATACACAGTCGTTAAGTGACCGCCGTCGCGACCAGAGCCCTGCAGTAAGAGCACATCTCCATTTGTAAGTGTAACCGGCTACTGACTGCAAGCGACATACTCTGATTTTTCTGTGCGGTTCTTCCTTTAGTTTCTTAAATTTGTCGTGTGCTCTGCGGTTACAGCGGGGGGGGGGGGGGGGGTGGAGACAGAAAAAATCTTTAAATCTATAAACCATTCAATGTTATGGTTAAAGTTTTTGTTATCAAGTCCACTTGTGACAGTTTCCTTGACATTTTCCTATCTTCCCTTTACCTCACTGCGCGGCGGAGTAGCCGAGCGGTCTAAAGCGTCTCGCTGCGGAGCGCGCGGTTGCTCGCCGTGGAGGTTCGAGTCCTCCCTGGGGTATTGGTGTGTGTGTTGTCAATAAACCGAACATTGCACGTGAGGCCCGTAGGCGGTTGTCAATATTTGACTAACCTGGTGTCTTCTCTCTTGTAGATTCTCCAGCGCAGAAGCAACGCACATGACGTAGACTCGAAGTTTTCTGAGGTGAGGCTGAAATTGTGGATACTGTGTCTGTCCAACTACCATTAACGAAGTCGATGAATTCGTATAGAGATGCCAGTGGCTCTTTTATTTTTTACCAATCACACAATACAGAAGCAACAAACTGCATGTTGACGTCAATATTAGTCACAATAATAACGTTGTTACAGTCTTAACATACTCTGACATACATTGCACGCACTTTACAAATATTTTAGCCCCATTATCGATCGATTAATACAAGGCTGGCTATCGCAAGTGCCGCTAGATGTTTACCGTGTCGGGGCTCGCAGTGAACTGACTAGCAGTGGAGCTGGGCTCCACGCTAGCGCCTAGATTTTGGCGCCAACCGAACTTCTAGAACGCCACAGTTACTCTTGACCTTACATACTTAATCTAATAAATCTACAAACAATAGTGTAATCATAGACAATTAATTAACACACATTATTTCAATAGAATTAATAACTGAATTTCTATTTATTAAATAATTAATAAAATAGCTGGGAGGTTGTGGCGCGTAAAGATATAGCAACAGACAATCAGATCACTCTTAGAGAAAGGGACGGAGTTTTCACACGGGACCGTACTTACAGTACCATCTGGCTACTATCTTGCTCACGCTACTTTCTACTATTCCATACAACTAAATGAAAATGTGAAATAAAATAAAGAAATAGCTGCTGGCTTACAAGCCAGTACCGCCACACAGTTTTTATTACCACATCCGTTGCCTATTTTTACCTTTAGTAAACCAGCGTAGTTTAATAACTGTGTAATTGCGCCGTCTTTAGAGCGATAGTCATTTTAGTTACGGTAGTCGTGTAATTTCATTGTCCAGTTTTTTACTATTACATGGAAGTTAAAATTCCTGCCGCAACTGAGGCATTTACATTACTTACGACTACTGTGGAGTCCTACAGAGACCTGCAGAGTCGTAACAATTGTAAATTTTCGAAGCTGTGTAGAAAATGTATCGGAGTCCAGCCAATAAGATCATGTACTGAAGAACATATTATTATAGGTAGTGAAAGCTGGCTAAATTCGGAGATGAATTCAACCGAAATTTTTATAAAGGGACAATTGGTGTTCTGGAAGTATAGATTGAATAAAATAGAAGGTGGCTTATTCATCGCTGTCTTTAGTGAAGAGGAAGTAAATTGTTCATGTAAATTGGTGTGGGTAGATATTATACCTGACAAAAAGAACACATTAATAATATTGGTTCTTTTTATCGACCCCCTGACTCACAACCATATGACAGCTAATACTTTGAAAGAAATCTTGAACCAAATTTAAAATATGTACTCCAAGCACACAATTGTCAATGCGGTGGCTTTAAGTTACCCATGATATGTTGGCAGATATACATGTTCAGTACCGAAGTCAAGCATAAATCATCGTATTCGAAAACTATTTCGAGCAATTAGTTTATGAACGCATCAAGTGTAACAGGCAAAAGGGAGTACAGACGTCTGAATAATGAGGTTGACAGGAAGTGCAGACGGGGTAAGCATGAGTGGCTAGAGGACAAATGCAGAACCATAGAAGAATGTATAACTAGGGAAAAGTTAGATACTGCCTACAGGAAAAAAGAGAATTTGGAGACAACAAAAGCAGCGGGATCCATATCAAGAAGTCAGATGGAAAACCAGTACTAAGCAAAGAAGGGAAAGCTGAAAGGTGGAAGGAATATATTGGGGGGCCGGTACAAAGGAAATAAACTTGAAGGCAGTATTCTAGAAATGGAAGACGAAGTGGAGGAAGATGGGTTAGGAGAGAACAGTTTGACAGAGCACTGTAAGATTTCAGTAGAAATAAGGCCCCTGGAGCAGATGATGTTCCGTCTGCTATTATCGTTAGTAGAGCCAGTCATGACGAAGTTGATCCACCTAGTATGCAATATGTATCAGACAGGGGAAATACCCTCCGACTTCAAGAATAATAAAGTAATTCCAATTCCTAAGAAAGCAAGTGCAGACAAATGTGAAATTTACAGAATTATCAGTTTAATAAGTCATGGTTGCAAAATAATGATACGAATTATTTACAGACGAATGGAAAAACTGGTGGAATCCGACCTTGAGGAAGATCAGGAACACGGGAGGCCATACATTACGACTTATCTTCGAAGATAGGGTAAGGAAAAAGAAACCTATGTTTTTAGCATGTGTGGATCTGGAGGAAGCTTTTGACAGCGTTGAAGGTAGCAGTGGTGAAATATAGGGAGCGAAGAGTTACATTCAACTTGTACAAAAAACAGACAGCAATTATTAGAGTCAAAGGGCACGCAAGGGTGACAGTGGTTGGGAAGGAAGTAAGACAGGGTGAAGCTTTTCCACAATGTTGTGCTATCTGTACACTGAGCAAGCTGTGAAGGAATGCAACGAGAAATTTGGAATTAAAGTTCAGGGAGAGGGAATAAAAACCTCGCGGTTTGCTGACGACACAGTAATTCTGTCAGAGATTTCAGTAATTCTGCCTGGAAGATTAATTAAACGAATGGAAAGTGTCTTGAAAGGAAGGTATAAGATAAGCATTGACAGAAAATCAGGATATGCCGAAGGAATTAGATTAGGTAATAAGACAATAAAAGTAGTTGATAAGTTTTGTTATTTGGGTAGCAAGATTACTTCTGATGGTCGAAGTAAAGAAGATATAAAATGCAGAATAGCTATGAGGAGAAAAGAGTTTTTAAGAAGTGAAATTTGTTGACATCCAATATTAGTTTAAATGTTAGGAAGTCCTTTTTCAAAGCATTTATCTGGAGTGTAGCATTGTATGGGAGTGAAATGTGGACGATAAGGAGTTCAGGCAGAAGATAATAGAAGCTACAGACGAATGATGAATATTAGATGGGTACATGGCGTAAGTAATGAGGAGGTGCTCAACAGAATTGGAAAGAAAAGGAGTTTCTGGCATATCCTGACTAAGAGAAGGGATAGTTTGGTGGGACACATTCTGAGACATCAAGGAATCATCAAGTTAGCATTAGAAGGAAGTGTGTGGGGTAAAAACCGTAGGAAAAGACCGAGGGACGAATACAGTTATCAGATTCAAAAGGATGTTGGTTATCGTTCGTATTCTCAGATGAAGAGGCTCGCACAGGACAGGGTAGCGTGGGGAGCTGCATCAAACCAGTCTGCGGACTGAAGACCACAACATCAACAGTTCATGAACCAACTAGAACAGCAAATGGTTGTAAAAACACTCATGATTCCTAGAAACAATTAATCCGGAACAAATAAAGAACATCAAAATAGGACATTAGTGAATACAGAGTGGCCGTAGTGAAACTGAATGTCGAAATTCCAAAATCCACATATTCAAACGAAAAATATATCGATTCAAAAAGGCAGATAGAAATTCGCTTAACACTTTCTTGAAGAGTCTACAGTCTTTCGAATCTAACAATGTGAGCTTAGATCAGATGGGGCTTACATTTAAATAAATTATATCGAAAACAATTGAGAGCCTTATATCAAATATGTTAACAAAAGAAGAGGCTTATCCCCCCATACCCTGTGATATCAAAACAGGTCAGATCAGTGTTTCAGAAGCAAATTCAAAATCATACCAAATGTAAAGTGATACAAAATTGTCAAGACTGTAAATCTTCTACAGAAACTCGAAATTTAGAACGTACTTTAATGTGCGAAGCTTATAATAGTTTTCATGACGAAACTATGCCTCGTAATTTGTTAGAAAATCCAAATAAATACGTAACAACTGCAGAGCACTAAGATCCATAATTCAACTCTTCTGTATTCCTATAATAGGCAATTCAAATATTAAGAGATTTATTCTCGGTATTTGCTACACACTCTGAGCTGCCAGTGGACATCCAAGAATAATGAATCAATACGGATGGAGGAAAGAGACGGCTGTTTGGTTTGCTGTCCATTATTGCAAAATATCAATTTAATGTACAGTATCAGAAAGACTGCATGAAAAGCCAATAAGTTAATCAGTTGCTTGCAATAATAAATGCACGAAAACTTTTAAATTTAAACACACATGCAACGATTGCACCACGAATATTTAACTTACCTGTTAGGCCAGATTTTAACACACCAACAATAAATGCATCAGTACCACAATTTCAGTATAATGAAGAATATAAGGGAGTTCTCTAAATACCCACAGGGATACAAAAACCACCCGAGAAACACGCCTAATTTCTAGAAGAGTCCCGAGATTCACATCTGATTATATGAAGGAGGATGTTAAAAAATTTAACACATATAAACATGTAAGGGAAGCAATATAAAAAGGGTAAAATAAGCTAACGGTAAATTACACTAATCATACTGTTCCCACGGGGTGCTAAGTACAACCTTTAAACCAGAAGTAGGCAAATACAAGTATTTAGGCGAGCGCGGGCGCCCCCGTGTGCCGCAGTGCTTGCAAATGTTCAAATGTTTGTTAAGCTTATGGGACTTAACTACGGGGTTATCAGTCCCTAAACTTACAAACACTTATGAACTACTTACGAACTAGGACGGCACAAATATCCATGCCGAGGGGGGATTCGAACCCCCGACCGTAGTGGCCGTGCTGACCGTGACTGGAGCGCCTCAGTCACCTCGGCCACCGCGGCCGGCTGCAGTGCTTGCCCGCGGGGAAACGTCCCCAGAAAGGCGCGCAGCCAGATTAGTTGTTCGTGGCCTTAGTGTAGGCTTCAAGTTGCATCTCGTATAGAAATTCGTTTGTTTTCATCATGTGTTGCCAACTTAAGTATGTGTATGAGTCGTCTGTGTTTTGTGTGTGTACGACAAAGATGGCTTTTTTTGTGTGTGTTTGTGCCTCTCTCTCTCTCTCTCTCTCTCTCTCTCTCTCTCTCTCTCTCTCTGTGTGTGTGTGTGTGTGTGTGTGTGTGTGTGTGTGTGTGTGTAATCTCAGAAAACAATACGAATTGTTATCTCTTGATGATTTGAGCATTGATATTGAAGTTTTGTGGAGGGGCGTTAAGGGGAGGGGTTTAATGGGAAAGTGAAAGGAGAGGACCTTTTTCTATTACATCTATAATGTGAGCAGTGAGTTGTTTGATATGTGTACTTGGTCATTCAACAGGATATTTCTTCTGATTTGGTTTTTTGGATGTGGTAATTTTCTTTTAGTGTTAGAAGTTGCTCTCTGTTCTTTATTCTAATTATTTTCATGCCCCATAGGGGAGACCGGGGCACATTTTCCATAGGGGCAAGTTTTCCAAATCCGTTTATTTTCGAAACAAACCGCTAGATGTAATCACCGGCGATATTGTAGGAAGTAGCAACAAAGCAAGCTTCATTTACGAAAGTTTCAGTGTTGTACCAGCAGTCACAACGTCGGCAGGGCTGTTTTCGTCATTTTTACAAATGTGAGTAAACTTTCGCGTTTTTATAGACACTTAAAATAAACATTCTAGCGTTAAACGTATTATTTTGACATTGCACACACTAAAAGTGGGTTTGTATTGTAAATAGCTTACACTGTTACTCATGTTCGTAGTGTTGTAGTTCCGAATATGGCGACGAGGCACGTTTTCCGAGTGCATATGGGGCACATATTCCTTATTGCTTTGAGTCTTACGCCAAGTCTAAATCAAATGAAAAGTGTGTACAGTGCACGAAATGGGCGCATGGAGACTGTACGAAAGGGAATGTTCCATTTTTTGTTTGCTTACATTGCGATTCAGACAATCAGTATAAGTATTGTTATAAATGTATGTATTTGAAAAATATTTAAGTCACATATTTTGTAAAAGCATTAAATAGCATTTGTTTTTATTTAATGTGGCTATTTTTACTATCCTCTTCTGCAATGTATTGTAAATTCATGATAAAAATACGTATTCAGTGAAATCAAGATAATTATCTCTGTTTTAACATTGAAAGTATAATTGGAATATTTGCCCCTGTACATTTTAAGTAAGCTAGAAAACTTGCACCGCATACGGGGCAAATTTTCCAACGTAACATGGTCAGACAAAACCATTTGCTACCAAGAATGGTATTTACTATTTTCAAAAATATCTATACAAGACTGTAAATAAAGGTGTAGGAAATATAATGATCCGCTGTTTACCGCAAAATCAATAAAAATAAGAAGTACAAAAATAAAAATGTAAAATAGTGGAAAACGTGCCCCGGTATCCCCTACACATATTCAATTAATATGGCAACGCATGATGTAAACAAAAGAACTTTTAAGCAAAATACATCTTCAAGCCTGTGAACTAGAAACATTGAAATAGTGAGTGATAAAATGAATAAGTAAATGCGCAAAATGTGAAGAAGCTTTCAGCCAGTGACCAGGTGGTAGGAACACCATGAAAATCACGTGACCATAAAACGTGACAAGCATATATTATTTGCATTAAAACAAAGTGAATTGTTTGTAATCTGTTGAGGCTACAACAGTGAGCAGAAATGTAATTTCCAGGTGTAGAATCCACCGAGGATCGCCCAAAAAAAGGGGGAAACGCGTATGAAAAAATAAAAAGATTGCAGCAAGAAAACGGATGTTTCATTTTCGAAAATAAGTATTTCTTTACTTGCTGCGGAAGATGTACATACAAATAAATTTGTTATTTCCTATTTTATTTGTTTTGTAATAGTCTTCATACATTAATTTTTGTGATGAATTTTAAAATAAACAAAGTAGTTTCTATGTTTTAAGCTTCTGAACTACTGAATGAATCCCGTGTCGAAGAAGGAGGATGCCACTTCTGTCATTTCTTTTCTTGATTCCTATGTGAATTATTTTACACAAGTTTTCATTTTATTTTAAAGCTAGTATTTGAGATTCTTGCATTACCAACCTACTCTTTTGTTTTACGAGTAAATTTAGTTACATTAGCTGTAACTGTAGCACAAGGACATAATGTTGAAACTACTGATTAAGATTTTTAAAAATGTTTCTCACAATTTTTAGCTTAGGGTAGTGTGCATTGTGTTGGTGTGGGATGTCTTAGTCTTCACTTCTGGTCAGACGGATTGGCGGTACTTGAGAAGTCACCGACAGTGTCCGGCAACAGTCTCTGCAAAACCTATGTGCTCAGCTATAACCGGCACCCCTCACGTTTCTGTTTCCATTGAATTCAAAGGAGATATGGCCCAGTGAGCTAAGATACACATGAGCAACAGGGCGAAATGTATTGGCAACTGGTGTCCCTCGACTCACCGTCAATTATCACCGCTCGAGGCTCATCATACTGTCCTCTCAGCGCTCAGTCCTGACTAGTGAGCACTGATCACCACGCACCACCCGCCGCTCACCAGTCTTCCTAAATTTTCGTTTATTACATAGAGTCCCCTTGTTTAGATGCTTTTGTCCATTAAAGAGAAATTAACATACCACAGAGGTTTGATATTTGGGGTTCAGTGTAGGTCACGTTTTGACTCAAAATGAGCAACTTTGGTAGTTCACGTGACTACAATGTGTTAGGAACTGTCACCCGGATGTTCTAATGCAGCCGGCGGCACTCACTGCTCTACAGCTTTGTTACTTTCCTGCCTGCCGTCCAACGCTTATCGCAGGTGTTATGGCCATGACCTGTATCCCTAGGCAGTGCTCGTGGTAGTCGCAGATGGAACCACCCCCTGGTGTGGTGTTATAGATGTAAGTAAAGTACATGTACAATCCTTTGCCTGTCCCGGGTGGAGTAACATTGGATACAACAAAGGTGGGCACTTTGAACTTCGAGCAAGCAGGATATAATTCAATACTTCGAACAAGTGGCCGAACTGCTATAAATTTCTCGACGTGTCTCTTTAAGCAAGTTACTTCCCTTTGTGCTAACTCTATCCTCTTAGTGGAGATGCTGGCATGTATTGAAAACGGCTTCATAGAGTTTATCGCTCTTCTTTTTCCACAACGTCTATCTCGAAACCTGTTGATGCAGAGCCTGTGCTCATATTCATTGGTCAGGTATCTTGATTAGTAACGAAATGAATTATGTGCCCATATCGATGGTCAAAGATATTGAATTCGAAGATGACTATGTGCCATCTTGGAATGTTTCATTTCTCTGTCGACGGGACGTTAAACTCCAAGCTTCCTTCCTTCCTTCATTTTTCTGTAGCATTATGCTAAGGAGAACTGGCTCATATTCATTGGACAGGTATCTTGATTAGTAAGAAAATACATTCTGTGCTCAAATCCGTGGTCAAAGATCTTGAATTCCAACATGACTATGTGCCATCTTGGAATGTTTCATTTTTCTGCAACATTTTGCTAAGGAGAACTGGCCTACATCCACAGTGACATCAAAGGGAGTTCCACAGGCCATCACGAATTCTGTACTTGAAACAAATGATCTTTTTCCACACTCAGAGGGAAAGAAATGTGATTGTTTTTTAATATCCAGTCAAATTTTGAATGTTTCGTCAATTTATACATAGGACAACTGCGCTATATAAATGCATGAGGGACAGGTTGGAAAAGTCGAAGACCCATCGATGACGCCAGCGAAGACGTCATAGCTGACCTACTTCGATCTCATCCAGCTAATCTACTATAGAGTACACCTCGATTATGGAAAATCACAGAGCAATGCATGGTCGGAAATGCTTTCCTGGTGCGTTAGTTACAACACAAAACATAGGAAAGGAATGGCACGAACATGCTGAGAACATGTCTATTATCCGTAGTAAAGCAGAACCAAGAAATATCAACAGCAGTGAGAACGAGTATAATTAAAGAACTTGATGTAAATTTATTGCCCTGTTCATGTCTTTCGTTTCTCGTGTTTCGTATTGTCACTACGACGCCAAGAAATGCTTTGTGAATTTCCATCGCCCAGGTGTACTCAATCTCTCCTGACAGTTTGTAACCGCTGGACTTAAACACCTATGTACTTACCTCAACTGGGCAATTCCCCCTATCGCCATCAGGTAGCATTCAAGCTTCAGTTGTGGTTACAACATTTCGATATGTAAGTTACTGTGTACCAGAGTGAGCGGGTGAGTTGCAGCTTGCGTGGTGTGCAGCCCGCCCATGTCGACGTACAAGGTGCCCGTCGGCGAGACGGTGCGGCGCGACCCCTGCCAGATGCGGCGCAACATCGCCTCCGGGCCCACCACCGGCCTCGAGGTCTTCCTCAAGGAGCTGCCCGACCACGAGTCGCTGGGCGAAGGCCAGAAGGACCGCGACGGCTACAGGGTCCGTACCAGTGCCCTTCTCTTCAGCGCACTTCTCATCTGTACTAATTATGAAACTGTAGATGTATGATTGGCTTTGTTCACGTCAGTCTGCAAAACTTCTAGAAGAATTTTCACGCAGAAGCAGGATTTCATATAAATCGAATCAAGAGAAGAAAATATATCGCAATTTGAAGTTTTAGGTGTATGCTATGCTCATCAATACCGTGTATTGCAGAAAATAATCAACAGAGCACTGTTAGATACACACTGCGCCAAAGAACTACTGAATAGTGTTACTGCGGTATTTTATTTATTTATTCTTTTTTCATGCTGGCGTTCAAGATCTATGGGAAAAGCATTAAACTAATCTAATCTAGGCAACCGAGTGAGGTGGCGCAGTGGTAGCACTGGGACTCTATAAGGCGATGGTTCCGGCCTTAGAGGTTTAGGTTTTCCACAATCCTAAACCACTCCAGGAGAATGCCGATATGATTCCTTTTAAAGGGAACGCCGATTTCCTTTCCCATCCTTACCCGAACAACCTGAGCGTAAGCTCCCTCCATCTCTAATGACCACGTTGCCGACAGAAAGTTAAAGACTAAACTTCCATCCGTCTTTATACAGACACAAAACTGAATTCAGCTAACAGACACGCCAAATCACCCCCACGGGGCTCGCGGTTCTTTCGTAAGTACGTGCGTGGCGAGCATGGGACCCCGAGCTAATGCAGTCTTCCTTGCTTCTTTCCTCCCTGAACTGCATTTCCTTTCCCTTCCCCTCCTTTCCTATCCTCTCTCCTTTCCCTCCCCACCTGGGGAACGATAACCTCAACAGTTTGGTCCCCCTATCCCAAAGAACCAGCCAACCAACACGCCAATGACTGGGAAGACAGTTCATAATTTTGTTTAAAATAAAAAAAATGAATAAATAAGTTGTTACAGTATGGGGGTGATTTGAACCCAGTTTCCCAGTTAGTAGGTAGCTCGATGCTGCAGCACCGCAGCTTGTGCAGTTTTGCTTTTGTTGCTGTTTTGATGCTCTGCTTTTGGTTCACTGTGGGGCAGGTGTTCCTGCAGCCGGTGACGGAGGTGCCGCAGGCGGGCACGGGGCTGCTGCTGCCGCCGAGCGCGGACCACGTGATGCGCGTGCGGCTGTCCGTGTCGTTCACCGAGAGCAGCCTGGCGCTCGCGTCGCTCGCCGTGCCGCAGCGCAGCTGCCTCTTCCCCGACGAGCAGCCGCTGCACCTCTCCAACTCCTACTCGCAGACCTCCTGCCTCACCGACTGCCGGCTCGCCTACATCGTCTCCAAGTGCAACTGCACGCCCTACTTCTTCAACCACATCACCGGTACGTAACCGCACTCACGCACTTCGCAATTGTCCAGTCTGCAATCAGCACACTTGTCGCAGCAAGCTACACATATAAAGTGGGACCAAGTAATTATTGGTATGGTCACCCATCCAGCCTGGATCTTTGCTCCCCCATCCTTCTAAAAATCTCTGGAGATATTGGAGCGCCATGCCCTCCACCTCACCTTCCGTATCCCCCTATATCCCCCCTCCCCCACACGGATCCTCTACGATCTCATTCCTTTCCCCCGACTCGTTCTCTTTATTGAACATCTCCGCCTCCGTTACATATCCCGCAAATCAGATCTGCCTAATCCTCTAGTCCATCCCCTCGTCTCTGCACCTGGTCCATAGCTGCGCCTCCATCACTGTATTCCCCCTGCTCTCCACTTGTCCAACCTCCAGATCCTTTCCCGTGGCAACTTCCGTACCCTCCCCCTCCCAGATGATGCCCTCTCACCTGACATCTACCCTTCATACCAGCTGTGATCCTTCCCCTTGTCTCCCTCACCCCCTTCTCTCCCTGAGGGCCGCATCTATCCCTCCCTTCCCGTCCCTTCTCCCCTCCTCATTCCACCCAGCTGTCCCTCCGGATCCTCCTCTTACCGTCCTCCTCTTTTCTTCTCCCCTGTGGCTTCCTGTGACATCACCCCCCCCCCCTCGTTCCTTCCCCCACCGGCCCTGTGGCTCCTCCCCGCCCTCTCCCTCTCCTCTCATCTCCTTTTCCCCCCACACCACACCTTCAATGCCGTAAGTGCTCCGCCATCTGTGGCACCTTCTTTGTGCTTCCATGTGAGTGCTTCGACAAGTGTGGTGCCTGTAGTAAAATTGTTTTATTTTACAACAGTGAACGGCCAACCCGCAGCCGACACCATCAGTTTTAACTTGTGTATTTCTCCGAGTGTGTGTTGTGTTTTTCGTTTTAACTCCACAATAGCGGACGGTCTAACCATAGCCGCCGCCCTGCGCTTATTTTAATTGTCTGTGTGCGCCACTGACCTTCGAACAGCTGTTTTTATTCGCCACTATCGCCGTTCCAAATCTTTTACGACGCCACCGTTTCTCTCCATTTTATATACTTTGTTTTATCTCCATTTTACATCTCCGTTTTCTTATTGGATTATCTCCAAAATTTTATCTCCTTTATGTTCGTCTCTCCTGTGTCAAATTTTATTTCTGTAGGCTGAAGAGCGCCAGTGAGCGCTGCCAGCCCGCCCCTTTTTAGTGAAATTGAAATCACAATAAAGAAAAAACAATTAATGGTGGATAAATTCGCTCCAGTTGTATTCATGTGATCCATTTCTTTGATACAATCGTGCGAGAAAAGTTTAATGATACATACTGTTCACAACAATCAAGGGAATCAGTGAGATATCATAGACATATTATTATTATTATTGTTATTGTTATTTTAATGTTCTGGCGCATGACTTATCGTCATTCCCCTTCTTGCTACACAATGTTGTTAAGTCTAAATTTCACAATTCTGAACACTGTTTTAAATTAAACATAAGGAGAGGCATTGAATTAAAATTTATGCTGTGGCCAGAATTCGAACCCGGGACCTCCTACTTACTCAGCTAACACAGCATTGTAGCCAAAGCAACTACACGGACTGTCTTAAAGCACGTCTCCCTCCACACCAAATACTTTAATTCTATCTCATGTTTCCTGTGAAATGAGGCAGAATTAAAGTATATCGTGTGGAGGGAGACGTGCTTTAAGACAGTCCATGTAGTCACTTTGGCCACAGTGCTGTGTTAGCTGAGTGGTTTAAAGCACCCACCTAGTAAGTAGAAGGTCCTGCGTTCGAATCCCGCCGGGCGCCGTGGCTCAGCGCGCCTGGTCAGAGGGCTGAACGCCCTCTGTAATAAAAAAGCTGAGCCAAGAACTCTTCGAACAAAAACGAACAAACATGATCAGCGTCCGCAAGGACAAGAACTACCCATAGAGCAAAAAAAAAAAAAAAAAAAAAAAAAAAAAAAGAAAAAAAAAAAATCCCGGCCACAGCATGAGTTTTAATTCAATGCCTCTCCTTATGTTTAATACCTTTCGTATAACGAGACAATGTTGTCTCAAGGAATTGTATTATTTGTTGGTATTTAGTGTTTTAAATGATCACTGTTCATTATGGTGTCACTCTTGTGACACAGAACACGTTCTGGAAACGGCAGGATGGAGATCTTGCGCAGGTGGGCTGCCAAACAGTCATGTCCAAGGAATGTTCCTACTACTCTCTTCTTGATCCATCTGGTATTGGTTATCCAAGAGGTTTTCCCAGATCATCGCCTCAGATGAGATTTTATTGACTCTTCTCAATTCTTCTTTAGATATGTTGTTAATCAAGCTTTTTACGGCAAAATACGAAGGGATATTTGTTCCACTTTGTTTAATTTTTGTGCCCATTTTGGCTAGAAAATAAGCTTCTCACTACCATCGCTGCCACAGTGAGTTGGTATCCACAGAATTGCAATTTTCTTGTTGTTTTGTTGTAGCGACATAATTCTTTCTTGGATATCGTTGACTTGAGCAATTTTTGGATCTCTTAACAATTGGCTGATTTGGAGTCACAGAATATGACTGTTACGTCAAATGTATGCAAATTGCTATTTAGTTGATTTACTGCAGTTGTGATGGTTTCAAAATGTTCAAATGTTTGGAAATGTAAGGGACTTAACTACGTTCGTCATCACTCCCTACGCTTACAAATTACTTATACCAACTTAATCTTATGGTAAGGACAACACAAACACCCATGCCCGAGGAAGGACTCGAACCCCCGACGGCGAAGGGCCGTGCACACCTCATCAGGGCGCCTTAGTGCGCACGGCTATTATGCCGCGACTGATGGCTTCAACTTCACCTTCAAAATTGGAGTGGTGTGATCCTAAGGGTTGATGAAAATAGAAAATTTTCCTATATATTACTACACCAATGTTAGCTTCTCTTTCCATTAATGATCCATCAGTGTAGATGTGTAGCCACTGATCTGCAGAGTATCTTTGACTGATTGTTTCAAAAGCTGTAGTTTTCATTATTAATGGATCTGTTTAACTTTTTTTTTATTATTTTCATTTATATCTATGATATACTGTAATTGAGGAAGAAGAATTGGAGAGAGTGCGAAAATAAATTTATCAGCAGTAACTTCTGGTAGGTGATACTGTTATCTTATATTTTCTATTTTTTCGATGAAGCTAATCTGTGTTTTTAATTGTTACATGACTCTTTATGCTTTGTCCATTGATCGTAATTGGGTAGACGAATAAGTTTTTCTTACTGAAGCAGTGCTAAGCTTTGGATACTTGTTTCAATGGGTTCTAGCCCAGTCAGAATTAATACAATATATATATATATATATATATATATATATATATATATATATATATATATATATATATATAAGGTAACGCACCTTATTGGTTACGATTATAATTTCTGTGTGATACAGTACGATATTTACCTGACTCAATTCTTTACCTGAGGTTTACATGGCATTTACTTATAGCGAGGCACCACGGGGTGCCAGAAGAGTGAAAGAGTCATTCTCGCTGCAGTCTAGTATGGTGTGTGATCACCTAAAAAGGCCATTACAGTTGCACACACCGACATGGCATGGACAGTAACATGTTATCAATCAGCTCTTGAGGGATATTTGGCCACTCTTCCATGAGTGCAACATCCAGTTCTGCAAACTTACTGAGAGGTTCTGATCTGGCTGCAATGCATCTGCCAAGTACATCTCAGACATGCTCAATCACGTTTAAGTCCGGTGAACACTCAAATGTTCAAATGTTTGTAGGGCTTATGGGACTTAAATACTGGGTCATCAGTCCCTAAACTTACAAACTACTTATGAACTACCTAATACTAAGGACGGCACAAATATCCATGCCCGAGGGGGGATTCGAACCCCTGACCGTAGTGGCCGTGCATACCGTGACTGACGCGCCTCAATCCCCACGGCCACCGCGGCCGGCCAGACGACAGACAAGACAGAAAGACAATAAAAACCAACCCGCCGCCCCCCCCCCCCCAAATTAGTACGTCCATCTCGCTTTGCCTTTTCTCTCAGTTCGTATTCTGTACACATCAGATTGTTCATCCCACTCTGTATGTCGAGTAATGCTTCTTGACGTTCATTCTGGGCTGCAATATCTCAGTGGACCTTATGTTGGTATCATTTATCTCTGGACTTTAATCCCATTTTTGACCCTTACTTTTCTTTCATGATCACGTCTTTGATGTATAGACTGAACATTAGTGCTAAAGACAACATCCCTGTCTTACACCCCTTGTAATCGACAAGGCTTTCTATTATTTTTGTTACCTCTTGATTATAAATATTTCATATTATACGTTTTTCACCACAGCTAACTCCGGCGGTGAACACTTATTCAGTTCTCTCAGCTTCAAGCATGTTGTCCATCAGTGCAGACCTGTTGGGACGAGTGTTATCGTCCTCCAGAACGAATCCATCTCCTATGGCACCAGCGTACGTCACAATAAAATGTCGAAGGATCTCGTCTGTATACCTCTCAGCAGGCAAAGAGCTATTCTGAACTACATAAGGGTCCGTACCTCCGCCAATACACCGTTCGTCCACCCCCATGATATGATTTCCTGCACATAAACAGGATTGTTACGAGTTCGACGCTCTCTCAGACGAAGGAACGACGATTGTCCGGCTGAATTCAAAACCTTTACTGATCTATGAACAGAAAAATGTTTGTAAACCAGTTGGACCAAATTGCTATGGTCAGTCAGTAGACATACAAACTGCTTAATTACGTTACACTCAGGATAACAGACACACCCGTCGCGGAAGGAGGACTCGAAGCTCCGGCCGCCCAGTTCGTAGCATAATACTTTAGACCACACGGCTACTTCCGCGCGGCTGTGAACAAAACCCGGCGTCATTCGTTACGACTCCAATCCTGTTGTACTTCTCCCAGTTTCTACGGGCTAGACGGTGTTGTGTTTTTAATGGAACACACACCATGGGCGTCCGTGCGTAGAGGCCACATTCCCGAAAGCGATTTCGGACTGAGTTTTGATATCGCGCGACCTGTTGCTGCTTGGAGGGTGCGTTGCAGTTGAGTTGCATTCAATCTCCTGTCACGAGGGGCTGTTAACTGGAGAGAACGGTTACCTCTTGCTGATCTTACCCGTCGAAGACCTACGCCTTACCTTCTTTTAACGATTCCAGTTGTCTGAAATCACGTTCAGGTTCTGAAAATTACACTTTGGGACATTGCAATAGCTGCAGCACCTCCCTCTGTGTCTGCCCCGCTTCCAACCTTCCTATGGCTCTCCATGTCACAGTCCCGTTGTTGTTGCATTGCACTACTGCTCACTTCACCAACTGCTGGCGTAATTCGTTTAGTAGAGCAAATACAAGTCAACATCAACGCCCTCTTCAGCAACTTTCTGTTCTTACCACTATCTCTGTTGTCGTAAAGTTGCTATCTCCACTCCGTAGAACCGACAGAAAGACGTCGAACAATTTTAGCTCATTCTGCCGATGACAATAGACTAGGTATGTCAACTGAACCCCTAATTGTTTTGAGCAGTGTAGGCTGCATCTTCAAGTGCTGAGTGAATACCAAAAGTCATATTAAAATAACTAAAATATCATGCTGAGATCCCGTGTCTGAGAGCCGTGCACAGCTTTGAATTATCCTTTCACCAGAGCCATTACAAGTTCTCGATTTGCACCAGACGAAACTGTCTCGCGGTAGTACGCAGCTGGCTCTTCTAACGTTTAGTCACCGGATTTTGACGTCACGTGACTCTCCTATAAATGAAAGCTTGGCTGCAGTCCTGCACCTGATGGAAGTTGTTGGAAACAGTGAAGAATTTAGTTTAGCGCGAACTGCATATTCATCACATGTTTGTCGTTCATGTACAATTAACAAAAAGGGGACAAAGTTACGAAGTAGGCGCTCATAGAGTTATGCAGTAGGTGCTCATACAAATTTCCGTAATTCATAAATGTCAGCCGCGACGGAGTGGCCGGGCGCATGGAGGCGCTATGCTCCGATGCGTGAGGCCGTTCCCCGTCGGATGTTCGTGTCCTTCCTCGGGCATGGATGTTTGTGTTGTCTTATACTATAGGTTAATCTATAAGTAGTTTGTAAGTTTAAGGGCTGATGACCCCGCAGTTGCCGCGGCGTATTAGCCGTGTGCTTTGGGGCGCTGTGCTGCGGTGCGCGCGGCCATTAGCCGTCGGGGGTTCGAGTCCCCCCTCGGGCATGGCTGTTTGTGTTGTCCGTAGGTTAGTTTACCTTAGTTTAAATAGTTTGTAAGCTACGGTCTAATAACCCAGCAGCTGAGTCCGAAAGATTTACAAACATTTGATCATTTGAACAACGCAGTTAAGTACTAAAAGCTTAACAAACATTTTGAACATAAATATCATATGCAGAAGACGCACCAAAATTCTCAACACAAACTTATCTTTTTTTTTTTCTGTATGACTATTTATCAGTTTGAGTTGTTACAACGAAATGTACTCTAAATAAGTAAAACAAATGTGGCAAAATAGTTGACGCTACGCTACCCTGCATATGAATTTGCCACCCCGACTTATTTCGCACTGTGCTGAAGACCTAGCTGTCGTGTGCCCAAAACCGCCATCCAGATTATTTTCAAATCACATTGACTTCGCCAGCTAAACATAGCTCTCACTGTTCAACCTAAACTACACTACAGCTGAACATATGACTTTCAGTATATCCAAGATTGCTATTTATTCTCTATTCCAGAGGGATAGAGACATGTGTAACTCATGGAAGTTTGGGTGTTGTCGGAAAGCTAGATTAGGATTAGTTATGAAGACAATAATACATTTACATAGTGTAAAAACTGGTCTTTGCACAGTGTTAAAATTCCCATGTCAGAATATGAAACAGATGGTCACTGGTATCATAACAGCGCTGTAAACTCTAAGAGTAACGCCTAATGTTGTACGATTATGTGATCAGTGTTATAAAGCTGCTTTTCACATTGAACTACGCAGGTTCTCTATTTTATTTTATTTTTAGATTTTATAACGCTGTTCTGATACCAATATACTGACAATATTATACTTGTTCTTAGCTGTTTGTTTTATATTTTGACGAAGGAATTGTAACACCATGTAAAAACCATTTTAATGGTATGTAAATGTATTGTTGTCTTCATAACTAATCTTAGTTTAGCATTGTAAAGTATAAGTTTGCTCTATTGACCCTCTCTCGGCCGAATGTTTTAACGATAGGCCAGTAGAGGTACTAGCACTAATAAAATTATTTCATCAAATCTTGCTATGTAGCGTGATTTTATATTTTACTTGTATTGATATACGTTTTGTGGAAAGGAGTTAAAAATTTCCTTTACAACAGTTTTAGAATGCACAAATACAGAATAAAAATCACCTCTAGTGTGAACAGCGCCCCCTACGCAAATCTTCCAATTAACATGGCTGGCACGGTTGGCAGTTGTAATGTAGCATGTTACATTATATGTTCTCTAGATCCACTCAAAAGCATCAAAAATTTTATCTTGTTTAAAGTTTGTTATTTAGGAACAGTAATTGGCGCAGGAATGTTGTTTTTTGCACAGGTTTCTGGTGTCAGAGGACTGGACAAAGAACTCAAAGTGATGTTGAATTTACAGTGTATCATGAAGCAATTATTCCATTAAAATATGTAACTTCTGTGACCATAAATAATTTTAACTTCCATTGTAATTATTACTTTAGGACTGAACTGTGATTGTGTCAAGACAGATGTATAAGATTAAGTTTTATGCTGTTCCTGTTGGATATATTGTAGTTCTGGGGCAATAAACCCACAATATTGTTTACAACTGAACTATAAGTATTTCACTCAACAACTTCAAGATACTGGGAAGAAATGTTTGAACCCTTCTGAAGTTTAATGCCTTATCGTACGAAGCTATAACTTCTAGAGTAGAGGCAATGGATATCAGGACCTCTATCAATAAGCTGGAAGTAATTGATGGTAATATTTAAGTACAAGCTATCAAGGAGTGTTTTTCTGTGGGGATACATGGTCATAAGCATTTAGACCATCTCCAGAACTAGTAACAACTAAGTATGTTAGTCATGAAAAAAGCATGTGTATATTGAAGTATGTAGTATTGTACTGGTATAGTGAATTAACTTCCTAATAACTCTGGACTTTGGTGTTCAACTGTATATACAATATGTAACAACTCAATATTCTGTCCAAACAGGTGGTTTGATAATGGAGTTTCAATCTGAAACCAGTCACCCACAATAAAAAAATATAACTCTTCTGTTAGTAAAGTTTCTTTCACCAACATAATCGTCTTGTCAATGAGGTACTGGTCAGGTGACTCGGAATCTTTGAAACTGTTGTTATTGTTGTTGTGGTAGCAGTATGTAGTCAGAAGACTGGTTTGAGGAAGCTTTCTACGTTACTACATTCTGTGCAAGCCTCTTAGTCTTAAAATAACAGTGGCAAGTCACATTCATTTGAACCTGCTTGCTCAACTCGTCTCATGGTCTCCCTCCTCGATCCTTCGCCATCCCCCTCCCAAAACACACACACACATACTCACGCACACACACACACACAAAAACACACACACACACACACACACACACACACACACACATACACACACACACACACACACACACACACACACACACACTTCCGTTTAATTTTCAAATGACTATTTCTGATTGTTTCAGAACGTGTCCTATCAATCGATTTCTCCTTTTAGTCAAGTTATGCACAATTCTTTTCTGTTCAGTACTTGCTCATTAGTTACGCAATCTATACATGTAATATCCAGCATTCTTCTGTAACATCACCTACAGAACTCTTGTATCCTCTTCTTGTCTGAACTGCTTATTGTCCATATTCACCATTGAACAAGACTTGAGTATAGTCTTGTACAAGGGTGAAGAAATCTATAGAATAAATTTTTTCAGATAAGCGTTACTAACACTTAAATTAATATTCGAAGTTAACAAAAATATCTACTTCAGAAATTCTTTCCTTTCCATTGTCAATCTGCATTATATATTTTCTCTATTCTGCCAACAAAATGTATTTGAATTCTGTGAGAGTAAGATCGGGGTGAGAGTTTAAAAATTGGGAAAGATTAATTTCTAAAACTCACAACCACCAGCTGCGAACCAAATTCCTAAACATGCAAAAACACTGGAACTGCGATTGCGGATGTTTGACTCGATTTCTAGGGGATGATATCACACGTTCGCAGCTTTCCTTCCCTGCATATGATTAACAAGACAAATTCATAATAAAATCAAGTTCATGAGAAAAAAGGGTGTACTAACTACTATTTTTGAAAACACGTGAAAGTTCACTTTATGTTGTTTATTTCAGAATATTTGAACCCTGTGGCTGACACGTCTGTACGTCGACACATTTACCAAATAAAGTTATAGCTCGTGAGCCCCCAGACAAAATGAATATTTGTCGCGAATTGTTTTCACACCACGTGGCTGTCTCAAACACCGTTTATATTCTTGCCTATGCGACGACACGTGTTACATTAACAAATCAGTCACTTTAATTCAATGCGATGCACACCTTGATCCACCGGCTAAATATTCACAAACACACAGTAGCACTCGATTCCCCTTGGTGCAGTCTACGACGAGCACCCACACGTCGCGATTGCCACACACAAATCTATAACATCCACCTCGAGGTCCATATGCTGACCGAATGCAGAGCGACGCCGCCCGACCAGTTCTCCACGTGGTCCCGAGTCCTCACTTCCTGCCCACGCGCGCGCGCGCGCGCCAAAAGCTCAACTGCCGGGGTTTTTTCCCCAACGTCATCAACTTCCCCATGTGAGCTGTTCTAACCGATTTACCAACGTACAGCGCTCAGCCAATACATTTCTAAAACTTTACTTAAAATCAAAATAATTACACTACACATTAAACAAATATTTTCTTACGTTTTTATATTAGTATAAACATCATTTCTACTGTTTATCATAATCGTGCAATTTCTTATATCACAGATAAGTGATTTAACTGAATACTTCAAGGTAAAATACAAAAGATTGATTGAAAATAAAATGAAAAATAGTTAATATATTATTTTTATAAACAAACATTGCCATGCTAGTTGTGTAACTGTCTTGCATTTATTGGTAATTTATTACTTTTCATTGTCAATTAAACATATTACGTCAGATGTGACTATATCAGCTAATGTATTGTTTATTTGTCAACAGGCTATTTTGTAATGAGGGGCTTAAAGGTTCCTAACTGCCTCGTATTACTTCAAATGCCAGTAGTATTAGAATACTTGTGCATTGCACTGTGCCTGGCACTCGCCATTGTCCCTCTCTCCCCTCGCCGGAAACGAACTGGAAAATCCTAAGTTGGAACAAGCCACCAACGTCGGCCTGCTCGCTGGCCTCCCGTCAGCTACAAGCACACAGCAAATCTCAACGTGGAGAATTTCTACCTATGGCCTAACTATAAATGTTGTCACCCAACTGTGTACATACATTGCTACCATAATTAATAAGATTATAATTGTGTAACATTTAGTGCATTGGCATGGTCAATGTTTGCAGTTAACTTCATACTGTTTAATTATCAAATGCTATTAATTTACCAGTATTTCTATTGGGCGGTAATCTCACAATTCCCATATAACAAAACTCATCTACTACGTTTATTGTCCCGTTTCCTAATCTAACTCTTATAGAATTATCTGATTTAATTAGATTACCCCTATATTACTTTTGTTAAAGTTCATATTAGACACTGCTTTGTAGGCACTGTCAATTTCATTTAATTGCTCTTCCAGTTTTTATTTCTTCTCCCTGATATTTTTTTGATCATGGCATTCTGCTGCGTAGTTTCCACATTGAGATCCGAATGACGAACAGTTTGTCGCCGAAAGAAGTAACAAATGTCGTTCCCCTTGCTTGGAGACTAAGAAGAAGAATTGCTCCTTACCCCTTTGACAGTGCCATATATTGAGAGGTTCGGAAGACTCCCACAAACAAAATCAAGTGTGCTGCTGTTGATGCTTCATCCTTTAAATATGACGTACAGTCTTCGATTGAGAGGCAAATCAATTTTCATAAAAAGGAAGGTCAGGATGATAAAATGCTACTGGCTGAGAGCAATGAGCCCACATGGACATCTCGTGTCTGTCACACTGCATGATTCTTGAGGTCGTTTTCGGCACAGGTTGCTGGGTTATTTTTCGAAAGCAGTGGTTTTGCAATTTCAGTGAATGGCTAAGAGCAAATAACCTAACCGAGAACAAAGAGTGGGTTTGTGAGGGACTGAAGAAGGGTAGGGACACGGAGGTCAAGTGTTTGTTGGATGTGAGAAGGAAGGAGCTAGGATTATGGAGAATTGACTTTGAAGATAACAAGTACTGTAACCTCAATTAGACCTACCCTCAGATGCAAAAAGTGCTTAAGTATGCTGAGTCATCGATTATGACCAATACTATCCCTGAAGTAATAACACAAAATAAAGTTGGAGAATATATTGGTAAGAATACCAGAAGGAAGGCTAACAGTACCAGTACTGAACTACAAATCAGGAGGAAAGAAGACCAGAATTGATAAATACCCTACTCTTCGAAATGGATTACAAGAAAAAGAATAAGACCTATCTTTCGGAGCCCCACAATAGTACTAATGAACAGAGTGAGAGGGTGCAACCTACTGGCAAACTACACTAACGTCTCAGAAAAGAAGAGTTCATCTCTATGTAGCCAAACAGATATAATTTTCAGAATGAAAGTTCACTCTGCAGCGGAGTGTGCGCTGATATAAAACTTCCTGGCAGATTAAAACTGTGTGCCGGAACCGGGACTCGAACCTGGGACCTTTGATTTTCGCGGGCAAGCGCACTACCTACTGTGCTATCCCGAGGCGAGGTACTGGCGAAAGTAAAATTGTGGAGCGGCATCGTGAGTCGTGTCGGGATAGCACAGTCGGTAGTGCGCTTGCCCGCGAAAGTCAAAGGTCCCAGGTTCGAGTCCCGGTTCCGGCACACAGTTTTAATCTGCCAGGAAGTTTCATATCAGCGCACACTCCGCTGCAGACTGAAGTTTCATTCTGGAAACATCCCTTGGGCTGTGGCTAAGCCATGTCTCCACCATATCCTTTCTTCCAGGAGTGCTAGTCTTGCGTGTTTGCAGGAGAGCTTCTGTGAAGTTTGGAATGTAGGAGGCGAGGTACTGGCGGAAGTAAAGTTGTGGGGCAGCATCGTGAGTCGTGTCGGGATAGCACAGTCGGTAGTGCGCTTGCCCGCGAAAGGCAAAGGTCCCAGGTTCGAGTCCCGGTTCCGGCACACAGTTTTAATCTGCCAGGCAGTTTCAGATATAATTTTTCTGTGATTTCCCTAAATCCCTTACGACACCCGAGATAGAATATGACATACACCGTTTCTCATCCTTGTCCAGTACAATCGTATTCTCCGGAGAAGTTGATCAATCCATTAATTAGATGTTGAGCACCAACCCACCATGAGCAGCCTTGATGACAGGAGCATCAATCAAGTAGGATACAAGTTTCCGGAGATTTTCTGTGAACCCATCTAGGTAATAGCAGAAATTTAGATGGAAGTTCGACAGCGAAAACTAATGACTGATAAGATAACAGCTAAAGAAAGAAAACATCCTTCTCTAGAAGCAGGCTGAGAATTTATTAGAAGAATGAAGCAGAAGGACCGATCGAAGGACATCTAATCTGATCGGCTGTCACCAGGTTCCTGACTTTTAAAGAACGTCGATGCATTGACCGACAGCACGGCAAAGACATGGTCACGTGCCGCCTCCACTACACGGATAAAACACATTGCAGTTCATTCGGTCTCATAAAGACTGTCATTTCTTGATAGTTATTTTAACAGAAATCTTGAAAAAGTCCAAATCTTACGAGAATGTTTGGGCTTAATTTGTTAACAGTTTTGTTAATACGTAAGCCACTTTGAACAATTTCCTGTAATGCTTCACTAAAAAATTTCCTACTGTAAAACATACTTGCAAAAACCGTACAATCGCTTACGCCAGACAAATTTGTAAAATCCTGGTATTAAATTTTGTTTTACTATGATTTATGTTAATAGCTCGATTATAAAATAGCCCTCATAAGAAAGTTGGAATAGTGACTAGGTTAAAAAACCATGCAGTTTGAATGAGTTTTTATTGGAAGTCTAGCTTTAGACAAAGAGACAAAAGTTGTGCGTGTTTTAAGGTTTTGAGATGTGTCTCACCTTAGGTCTAAACTTTTGTCCGAATCCAGATGGATTCAAACAGAAATGTTTTTCTTGGGGTTGTAATGTGCGCTTAGAATGTCAGATTACCGAGTTATTCTGACGTGAACTTTAAAAGCCTAAGTGTAGATTTCTGTAGACACAAATCTGAGTGGTTAAAGTGAGCAAGTAACATGCTGTCTCTCGCTAACATCTAGAGGAAAAATTCACATCCCTTATTTCATAGCCATGATTTGTGTCTCCTTTAACTATCGAAATCCATACTTACTTCCAAAACGAAAATTGTCACCCCTTGGCTTCTAAGGGTCTTTTTTTATGTAATCGTTGAACCACAATTTCAACGCCCTCTGTGTAGTACCTTTTCTGGTCTTGTCTTCGTATTTAATAGTTCTTCTCCAAACTACAGTGTATTAACAGTGTTCTGTGGCATATGTTTAAGGATGATTGCGTTTGATAATCTGAGAAAGACTGTAAAAGACCTACTGTTTCTTTTTTTTTCTGGCTTATCTACATTTTATACGCATTACTTACGTTCATCTCATTTAGAAATTTTATGGGCGATACTCATGACGATAACACCCACAACTGACACACAAACTTTTTCCTATGTAGGAACAACAGACTTCGCATTAGTTTCATTAGTACGGCAGCAGGTGATTTCTGAAGACAAAACTACCTGTATGTGTTACTTGCCTTGCTGCAACAACGAAGCTTCTGCGCATTTCTTTCACAACTACAGGAATGCAATAATTGTAACATGCAGTCAGATGTCTGTCTCACATAGAGTAAAAACGTCTATATTTATGTATGATTCACAACCACAATGGTCTCACACGATGAGTTCACTTCTGTAAGCTATTCGCTTTTTATTGCACATGGTACATATATTAGGCGTATCTGTTTTCACTGCGCGGGAAACGAATTGCACTCTTTTTTATCATTTATTTGTCTTTTTTCACGCTTTATATTTCTTAAACATTTACTTATATATTTAATCAACTTTTACTGCGTTGACGCAACTATATGAAGTAAAACTAATTTTTCTTTCTTAACCTTGTTCCAGAATATCGCGTTTGTAAGCTGTCAGAACTGAAATGTATTGCCTTCATCGATTGTGAGTATATTAAAGATTACACTTTTTCTAAATTAAAATTATATGCAATTTGGAAAACACTACTCAAGGGAGCAGATAAAATATATTTCATTTTATGATATTTAATTTAAGTTTTCATCATAATTCTTACTGTTAAAACATAAGTGATTTTTTTGCAAATAGTGATATGTTAATGACAATAATCTTAGTAAATGATTGATCTTGACAATGATTTCTTATTTGACATTTGCATATATATGTCGATAATATTGTCCAGCGATTTCATTTCATGTGTGCTGAATACACATACACCCGATTGATCTAACACATCATCTATTGTCTCGGTTATGTCCTAGGAAAGACCAAGTATGTTTTCGTGGTTCAACGCATTATAAGAGAGTAGAACAGGAACTGCCACTTGCATGGCAAAATGACACCAGGGATTATATAAACACTGAAACAATAACAAAACATAATGAAAGTAAATATAATTTGTTTCCTATAGAAAATTGCGATATTTACACTTAATTCGTACCTGAACAACTTACAATGAACCACATTGAGAAGAAAATATGATGAAATATAGAAAACGAAACCCAGTGCTCGGATCATTTACTTGAAACAAGTTGCACTATAAAAAGTTGAATATATTATTCACTATATATATGTGTACTTACAGAAGTGATAGGCACAGGCACATAAATGTGAAATTCCCCATGTACGGCATCTCAAACGTTTCCCGTGTGCATACTCATCAGCACTTCAAACAGTCTGAAGGCTGCTCTAATGATGCCATTATTTCTGGATATGAGTTTGTAATGAGAAGGTCCAGGTCAAAATACTATCAATTTATTTAATTTCGTTAGAAGATACTTTAAATCCATTTCCCATTGATTGTCATGTGACAGAACCTTCAAACCGTTATCTGAGACGATTGAATCTCGAACTACCATCTACACCTTGAGTCATGGTATTATGAGGAAGTAGATAAATTCGGAGGAATAGCTATTACGTTCTTCCCTACGATGATATAATGTGAAATTAAGAAGAAAATATAAAAGGTAGTGTAGCACTCGAGAGGATGGACTATAGCTTTCACTTGTGAAGAAGTTTATTGGCATTAACTTCAGTAAGATGAGGCAAAGTGCCCTGGATCGATGGTAACGTTTGGTATTGCTGAAGCAACCCACGACACAGGTTACTCCCACTTGACATTTCCTAAGGATGAGGTTCTGCAGGTGGAAAGAGTACCTGCAACTTAGAAGAATGCAGCAATTGTGATCATTAATAAATCACCGTGTACGTATAAAATAGGGCAATTTGTTCAATGTTGTGAAATCTATTCATCAGACACTAGGAGGTGACAGATAGGGTCCTGGTGATGAACCTTCGTGGCAATTCAATTCGTTGGCTCCAGAGCGACAACATGGCTGTCAAAATATAACACCAACAACGACCTGATATGTTACAGTCAAATTTATTTGGGAGATAACACGGTGAAAGCAAAGTGAGAAAGACGATGAATTCGTTATTGAGTATTGGCGCCAAAGTTTCCTACAACCGATAATCCAAAAGTAGCCCATTACTACTCACAGCACTTATGATAATCCATAGATAACCAGATAGGAAGCCATTCTCTAACCTTTTAACAACCCTATGATATCCACCCTTTCCCTCCCCCCCCCCTCCCCCCAACCACCGTGTCACAGGCTTTCTGCAGCAGACCCTTTAAGATGCTACATCCGCCCACATCAATAACAAAAGCATATGTCCTAATCGCCCCCCTCTACCACAATATGTAGTCCTCCGTTCCTATGCACTAGTGACCGGGATATACTTACAAGTCATCGACAAATACAGCAATACGTTACATATTCAATAAACTCGACGCTACATTCCCAGTTCATCAAGAACGGAAAGTATTCCACCGACAAAAAAATTTCAAATATTTGTTAAGCTTATTGGACTTAACTGCGGGGTCATCAGTCCCTAAACTTACAAAGTACTTATGAACTAACTTATACTAAAGACAGCACAAACATCCATGTCCGTGGGGGGATTCGAACCCCCGAAGGGGAATGGCTGCGCGACCCGCGGCAAGTTGCCCTAATGCTCACGGCCATTCCAACGCGGCTTCCACTGATATATCATCCTATCCGTCACTACCCGACCCTTCACAAAAACAATTCCTTGCGACCTGGGCGAAGCCGACCACTTTTCAGCCTATCTCTCCAATATATTCTTCATCCCTGACGATTTTTCCAGATCCTACTGTCCAAAAATGCACAGATATCACAGTCCTAACCAGAGACCCCAGTTTCAAGTACTTGAACAATATAAAATGAAACAGAATCAAATACCCCACTCACAGCACATGACATAAAACAAGATAGACTTCACGCAAAATGTAACACATATGGCTGTGACCTTATTACCTATCTACAGCTCAAAGAATGCATCTCCTTTCTCATACCCTTGCAATGCTGTATATCGCTATCCTGTCCGTAGGCCACTTCTACCTGTTGACAATCGCAATAATTATACATTTCCACAAACCAAACTAATCCGCCGCGGCGGAGTGGCCAAGCGCATTGTGGCGCTATGCTCCGATGCGCGAGGCCGCTCCCCGTCGGGGGTTCGAATACCCCCTCGGGCATGGATGTTTGTCTCGTCTTTAGTATAGGGTAGTTCATAAGTAGTTTGTAAGTTTAGGGACTTTTGACCCCGCAGTTAAGTCCCATAACGTTAACAAACATGTGAACATTTTTGAGTTTGACAAACATTTGAACACTTTGAACAAACTAATCCTCCACTGATACTTCCTCGTACCACTCGATGTGCCTCATGTCTGTGTTTAGCAAGGTCTCTGAATCCAGCCTCTCCTGACGAATCCCCTGTCATTTGCACCAATATAACCTGCTTGCTATTAGTCAGTCTGGTTTCCGCCTCTCCTCTGCTGAAACTTAACTGTTTCCTACCCCAACAGCTCAACATCTACATAGATACTCTGCAAATCACATTCAAGTGCCTGGCAGAGGGTTCATTAACCACTTTCATAACTTTTCTCTACCGTTCCATTCTCTAATAGCGCGCGGGAAGAAAGAACACCTAAATCGTTCCATTTTCGATCTGATTTCTCTTATTTTATTGGGATGGTCATGTCTCCCTAAGTAGGTGGGTGCTAGCAAAATATTTTCACATTCAGAACTAAAAGTCGGTGATTGAAACTTCGCAAACAGATCACTCCGCAATGAATAACGTCTTTCTTTTAATGACTTCCACCCCAATTCTTGCAACATTTTCGTGACGCTCCCCCCCCCTCCCCGTAACGTGATAAAACAAAACGAGCTGCCCTTCTCTGAACCTTCTCAATGTCTTCCGTCAGTCCCACCTGGTGAGGGTCCCACAAGGGGCAACAGTACTCCAGGAGAGGACGCACAAGTGTGATGTAGCCAGTCTCTTTGGTGGAGCTGGTGCATCTTCGAAGCGTTCTGCCGCTGAAACGTAACCTTTGGTTCGCCTTCCCCACAATATTTTCTGTGTGTTCTCTCCAGTCAAAGTTGTTCGTAATTGTAACTCCTAGGTATTTGATAGAATCTACGACCTTAAGATTTGACTGATTTATCGCGTAATTAAAGTTCAGCGGATTTCTTTTAGTGGTCATCAACATATGTAAACCCGCAATCTTGTCTCCCTAAACCAAGAGAAAGTATCTAAACGTGTATGGCATTATGAAACTTTTTAAAACTTTCCATTTAACTTTGTCTGCCTTATTTAATTCTTTCACTCCAATCACCACTCTTGTGTTACTGTTAACAGTGACTACGCCGTGTTGCATAGCGCGCGGCCGTTTGCTGTTGGGGGTTCGATCCCCCCCCCCCCCCTCGGTCATGGGTGTTTTTGTTGTCCTTATATTGGTTTAAGTTAGTTTAAGTAGTTTTTAAGCTACGGAGTAATAATCCAGTAGTTGACTCCGAAAGACGTACAAACATTTGAACTATTCCAGTACCTTACCTTTTGCTGAAGACATTGTAATTGTGTGAGACAGCAAAGGACCAGGAAGAGTAATTGAATGTAAAGGCCATTTTGTTGAAGGGAGTGTATAAGATTAACATTAACAAGAGCAAAACAAGGGTAATGGAATGTAGCCTAAGAAAATCAGGCGAAGCTGAAGGAATTAGTTTAGGTAATGAAACAAGAAAGGTGGTAGATGACTTTTGTTACTTGGACAGTAAAATAACATACGACGGTCGCAGTACATAGAATACAAAATGCAGAGCGGCAATGGGAAGAAAAGCGTTTTCGAAAAAGAGAAATTTACTAACATCAAATATTGATTTAAATGTAAGGAAGCGTTTTAAGAAGGCAGTTGTGTGAAGTTTTGCCCTGTACGGTACTGAAACATGGATGATAAATAGTGGGACAGGAGGCTTTGAAATGTGGTGCTACAGAAGAATTCTCAAGATTAGGTGGAGAGATCGCATAACTAATGAGGAGCTATTGAACAGAATTGGGTCGAAAAGGAATCTTTGGCATACCTTGACGAAAAGAATGGATCGATTGATAGGACACATTATTAGACACAAAGGATTGGTTAATTTAGCATTGTAGGGAAGTGTGTGGGGTAACAATTGCAGAGGGAGACCCAGAGACTAATACAGTAAACAGATTAAAATGGATGTGCGTTGTCAGGAGGAGATGAAGAGGCTTTCTCAGGATAGAGTAGGGTGGAGAGCTACATCATACCAGTCTACACCCTACTACAAAAGTTCCGCAAGTCCCGATGTCCTCTGCTGACATGCCCATTCCAGCGTTACCAGTCTATCTCCTTCAGATGACATAGCCTTCCACGCTTTCTATCTTACACTCCAGAAATCCCAATAATGCCTCCAATCCCTCCTCAATCAGTTGACATCATAATGTGCCCAATGGCTCCTCAAGATAAATCCGTCAGAATTGGAACCGTAACGAATGGCGTCGGGTTCTGTTCACAGATGAGTCAAGATTTTGTGTGCAGCCGGACAATCGTCATTACCTTATCTGGAGAGATCTTGGAAGTCGGAACAATCCCGTCTATGTGAAGGAAACATCACCATATCATTGTGGTGCACAAATGGTGTGGGAACGGGTCAGTATTGGCGAACGTACGGACCTCTATGTCGTCGAGAATGGCGTTTTGACTGCTCAAAGGTGTACAGACGAAATTCTTCGACCTTTTCTTGTGTCCTACGCTGGTGCAATAGGAGATGGTTTCCTTCTTCGGGACGATAACGCTCGTCCCCACAGAGCTGCACTGATGGACAACGTGCTTGAAGCTGATTGAACTGAACGAATGGAATGGCCAGCTTGTTTACCAGCATTAAACCCGATTGAGCATGTCTGGGATGCATTTGGCAGACACGTTGTAGCCAGACAAGCTCCTCCCACAACGGTTGCAGAACTGGATATTGCACTCATGGAAGAACGGTCAAATATTCCTCAAGAGCTGATTTAAAACCTCATACTGTCCATGCCACGCATGGGTGCAACCGTTCTGACCGCTGAGGCGATCGCACGGCATATTAGAGGGAATGAGGATCACTTTCTGACTACTGTGGTAATCTAGAGTGACCTGATTTCCAAAATCAAAACACGGGACACAAATTAGAAGTTCATATGGAGCTATATTTTGTAAAACGTTTCGTAAATGCTATTTCAGTAAGGCATATTTGAGTTCAAATGTTTGATACATACACAACCTTACCTTTTCTGTTAAGTCACGCATTTAAAACAGCGTAAAAATACGTTACATTACTAATGGTGTAAATATTTTATTGTTGTCACATTCAAAGACAGTATGTAAATTTTATATAACGACATCTTTCATTAGGACTGAAAGCTATTATTATATTCATAGGTTACTTATTTCTCACACTCTGCACTGTATTTTCCTGAAGAAGGCATGTCGAGTATGATAATTTGAAATACAGTTTTGTAAAGAAAGGTTTATTATAGAAAGTGTAAAGGATATAAGTAAGACCCATGTTCAGAATGCTTTATATGCTGTTTTCATCGGTCCATTAAAAAAATGTCGTGCACTGTGCAAAGGTAATTGTGAGCTGCAAACTTTGCAGCAGATATCACGACATGAAATAAGTTGAAAGATGTTTCTCACCGAGACAAAAGAAGTTTTGGCTCAAATAGCTAGGCCATGAGTGTGGAAAACGTCAAACCGATCACCACTGCCGACCGAAAAAGATTCTTCTGATTAAGCGTAAAAGTTTTTCGCTTTGTTGTTGTAATTTCACAAATGAAAACTCGCCTTGATTCTTTTCGGTATTTATGTGAAAGAGTAACGCAACTTGTGGCCCTTAGTTGGTATAAAACTACAGATTTAAATGACATGTTCTGTAGCACTGACTAAGGCACAACTGCTCGGAATGTGAAAGCATTACAAAGAACTTCATAGATCATTCCTTGTACACTTTGCTTTCATCAAAAAGTGTACTTTTATTTTTGCTATGTCTAAGATCACATATTGAGTTTTCCGTTTTATTGTAGTACATGTTAAGTAAAAACACAGAATTTCGAGAATACGGGCAGGTTAACGAAAAAAGGGACAAAATACGTCCCGTATTTGTTCTGTCGAGACAGCGAGACATTGAGGCTAAATAAAGGACGATCCCCTAAAAAACGGGACGTCTGATCACCCTAAGGTAACCCCATGGTGCCTAACTCTAAGTAGACCTCAAGTAGAGAGTTGAGACAGCAAAATATCGTATTGTCACACATAAATTACAACTTTAACCAATATCTGAATAACATACGCTACTTTATGTACATTGTATATAACATCTCACCTGATCCACCTGATCCAGCAATGTACATTCCTGGAAAATGAAAAAAGAACACCATGAATTCGTCGACCCACCAGAGGGAAATTTTATTGACACATTCTTGAGGTGGTATACAGCACACGATCACACAGACAGAGCTGTGCGCACGTGAGTACAGTCAGCAGAGTGTCCGCAATGTTGGCGTTAGTACCGCCTGTACCCTCCTTTTGCAGCAATGCAAGCTGTAATTCTCTCATGTAAACAATCATAGAGGTTCAGAAAGTGGCTCCGTGGAATGGCCTGCCATGCAATATCCACCGGGTGCCTCAGTTGGGCCACATTTCGTGCCACTCATGCAGACAGCTCAGCATGACGTTTCATGCGGTTCCAAACATGCTCAATGGGGGACAGATCTGGGATTCGTGATGGCCATGGTAGTTGACGTACACCTTGAAGAGCGCGTTGGGTGGTACTGGATACATCTGGGTCTGCATTGTTCTGTTGGAAAAACATATCACCTTGTTGGTGCGTGATTGGTAGCAAGACGGGTTAAATGATGGTTTCAGTGCACCATGCACTGTTCAACGTTTCTAGACGATCACTAGAGGAGAATGGCGAGTGTAGAATATCGCTCCCCTCACAATGATGCACGATCATGTTTGCCGTTAGAGTGTCCTCCGCTCACGCCCAAACATCGTCCAACCCACCTCCAATGGTGACATGGTAGGCGCTTATGCAGGTACGAATGATGTCGTGTCGTCTGCAGTGATGCGACTCGTCGCTACCTCGGTGCCAATGATGGTCGTACGCGTGTGTGGTGTCGTGCAGGGGAGCGCTAAAA
Organism: Locusta migratoria; assembly: GCA_026315105.1. Lineage (NCBI taxonomy): Eukaryota > Metazoa > Arthropoda > Insecta > Orthoptera > Acrididae > Locusta > Locusta migratoria. The sequence continues at coordinate 203,228,099 of CM048747.1, read as the reverse complement.
TCTGGAGTGTACGTGACAGAGGCAAACGAGGCCTACACCTGGCATCATGGTGTGGGGAGCCATACCCTACACTGGACGATCTCCTCTGGTATTCGTATTGGGAAAATTGAACAGTGCACGGTACATTGAATCCATCATTCAACCTGTCTTGTCACCATTTACGCACCAACAAGGCAATGTGCTTTTCCAATAGGACAATGCACGTCCACACGTATCCTGTAGAACCCAACGTGTTCTTCAAGGTGTACGTCAACTACCCTGCCCATCATTGTCCCCAGATCTGCCCCCCTTTGAGCATGTCTGGGGCCGAATGAAACCACCTTGGCGCCGTCTACACGACCGACACGAGACGTGGTTCAAAAAAAAAAAAAAATAAATAAATAAATAAATAAAAATAAAAAAAAAAATAAAAAAAAATGTTCAAATGCTTGTAGAACTTATGGGACTTAAGTACGGGGTCATCAGTCCCTAAGCTTACAAACTACTTATGTACTAGCTTATCCTAAGGACGGCACAAATATCCATGGCCGAGTGGGGATTCGAACCCCCGACCGTAGTGGCCGTGCAGACCGTGACTGTAGCGCCTCAGTCCCCTCGGCCATCGCGGCCGGCACACGTGGTTCATCTGAGGCATCAGATGGAAATTGCATGGCAGGTCATACCGTAAGGCTTCATTCGGCACCTCTGCAATCGTTTTCGTGAGAACGTTGCACCCAGCATTGCAGCAAAAGGAAGGTATACACGATACTAGCGTCGACATTGTGTACGCTCTGGTGACTGTACTGACGTGCGTATGGTTTTGAGTGCGTGATCGTGTGCTGCATACATCCTCAAGAATGTGTCAAATTTCGCTCTGCTGGCTTGACGAAATCATGGTGTTCTTTTTTCAGTTTCCAGGAGTGTAGATATTTTCATAACGTATAGAAAATGTATGTGTGTAATCGATGTGCTGCGTGTGTGTCAGGGGACCTGCGCTTCGTGAAGCCGCAGGGCGTGGCGGGCGAGGAGAGCTCCAAGTTCCTGGACGGCGTGCTGGACTGCTCGCGCTGCCTGCCCACGTGCCGCAGCTACTCCTACGTGCAGGAGATGCGCTACGAGCGCATGACGGCGCGCACGCCCTACCGCGGCTACGTCGACGTCCACTACGCCGACGTCAGCGCCGTCAAGTACGGGCTCGACCTCGCCTTCGACTCCATGACGCTCATAGGTAAGACTTGGTTTGGGTTGCTTGGTCGGTATAGGGGGACTAAACTGCTACGGTCCCCTCGGTGGGGAGGGGAAGGATAGGAGAGCAGGGAAACGAAATGTAGTCCGCGAAGTAAAGAAGGAAGGAAGACTGAGTTAACTTGGGGCCCCGTGCTCGCCATGCACGTATTCACGAGAGAAATGTGAGCCCCCTGAGGAGCAGAGGTAAGACCGCTGCCGCACCTGCCAAGTGGAATGCTCGGTCAAACTGATCAGGACACCGAACAGAAGGTGGAAAAAATAAGGTAATCACCATGCAGTGTCTCTATGACTATAAAGGTATACTGATCTGACTTCTTGCAGTAAACAAGTGGAATTAGGACGTGTGTAATAAGTGTTAGAAGTTACTTCAGCCCACTTTGAGGGTGGTCACGAAGTAAGCAGGGTGGCGGAAGTGGAAGTTTCCTGGCAGCAATACTCGTTGCGATAGGTACCAAAAAGGCGAGATCGCTAGTATATAATTTTATTTCGACGACTGGTTTCGATGGTCTCTGCCTTCCTCTTCTTGTCTAATTATTATTATTATTATTATTATTATTATTATTATTATTATTGTTTTTTGTTTGTTAAACCGTCATCTTGTGATGTCAACAGTTGTTGTATAAGATAATATAAAGTGCATAGATGCACTATGTAATTCTAATTAAAGTTTACATATCAGCGTGACAGTAGGATATCACAAGATGACGGCTTTGTAAAACATTTTTAGACCAGAAGATGATGGCAGAGGCTATCGAAACCGTTCGTCGAATGAAATTATATACCAGAGATCTTTGTTTTATCCTTTTCGGAACCTATCGTAATATTGGATCGCCTCCTTACAATATAAACAGAAAGAAGTCAATAGTCGTTGATTTCACCGCTCAACTGTTTAACATGCTTTTTAGAAGATGGAAACAACTGAAACACTTTATAGCACATTGGGTGCTATCTCGTATCGCCTGCCGGGGAAATGGTTAATCAGTAAGATTATTCTTTTCTTCCATCAAACTAAACAACACCTGAAAAAGGTGTGAACAGTTGTACTATAACTTCTGAAATACTTTAGCAGTAAAATGCAGAAATATGATATTTAGTAAATGTAATTTACAACAGAGCAATATTTAGTAATACTCAAAGTGAAGTTAACATACAAATCCTTCATATTGCAAGAGTTTTGTTTGTATATTTCATCTTAAAGAATTGGCTCACATAACTGTTTATTGTTACAAACTATTGTGCAATGGTGAAAATTAAATGCTTAGATTACATTAGAAAATTATTGAACTAGTATACTAAATGAAATATATGTTTCATTATATGGCCAACAATCTTTCGGTTATGAAAATAAACGCTCAGTTCCTACTTTCACCCAGGATACACAGAGTAAGTTCTATAATTTTAGGCAGGACTTTCACTTTTATTCGTTTTTTCTTTCACATTTTAAATATTCCAGTCCATCTGTTATGCATTTATTGGATGGTATAGTTTCAATAATTTTATTTTTCAGCTACAACAATTTAGATAACAAAGTAATCATCAAACATTTTTATACTACTTACTTCCTAACTCAATGGTAAACGTAATTTGACACCATTCATTTGCAGCAGCTTTTTAAAACTGGTCCTGTGAATTGAATTACAATGTAGTACCTGATTCCCCTTGAAAGAACATATTCAAGCGCTGCATTATTAGACTGAAGATAGAAATAAAACTTTCCGGCAAAATGCAAAGGTCCCAAGTGTGAATCCTAATTTCGGCAAACAGTTTTAATCTGCCAGAAAGTTTCATGTCAGTGTACACCCCACTGCATAGTGAAAATGTCATTCTAAGTGTGAAGAGTTTGATCATGATTGTACAGATCCTTCAAAATGTATTTAACATTAATATATTAATATTCACAAATTATTATCTTTCCTGCTTTTTTATTTTTCAAATAAATAATTCACAACAAGATGTTGTCTTGCAAAACAGTAAATCTGTAGAATACTTGTTACATCTAGATGGATCTAAGAGCAAGCCACAACCAGAATTTCGATTCCTCATTACTGAAAACTTATTGTGAAAACAATTGACAAATTGATTCAGAGAAGAAAGATTACTTTAGAAAGAATTTAATGTCAAATTATTACAGAGCAGGAAGCTGCTCCAATCATCTAGTACGAGTGTAATTTAATAGCTGATGATAACTTACATTTTCAAAATGTCAATCTCTGTAGTCTAGTGGACAGCATGGTAGATAGTCACGTATGGGTCCGGGTTCGATTTCCGATCGGGACTATGTGTTATGTTGTCCTCATCATCATTTCATTATCATTGACGCATAAGTTGCCCCAGTGGCGTCATATAAAATACTTGCACCAGACATGGCGAACACGATCCCAGCTGGAGTCTAATGACCAAAAATGCGACAGGATATGATCATCACTTTTCAAAATCACAGACCTCTTTGGAGTCTTTCCAAATTCACATTATAAATATAACAATCTTACAAATAATATTTTCTTTGTGAAATTGAAGATTCTGACTGATAGTTTCCACTATGTTGGGGACTATTTCTGCCATGCACTCACACCTGTATATAATTCCCTCCAAGGCTACCTGGTAATTTAGCAAAACCATAATTTAATTCTCTGCTACTTTTGTTTATCCCACCAAGAATAATGTTCGTAGCATCAGTGGGTAAACACAGAAACTTTCATTCTAAGCACTGATAAAGCAAAATAGAGATCACGTTTTTGGGTAAGGAAAAGGTTTCATATGAAATATAAATAAGCTGAATGTTGTTTTATACACGTTGGTTTCTGGAATGAAATATTTAACTAATACTTGAAGAGACTTTGATGATTTGCCATTACTGGTATCTGTGAAAAACATACTGAATTGACATGTTCAAGTTCTTCTTAGAAAATTAATTGCAGAAATGAATATTGTTAACAATAGCTACAAATGTTATTCTTTTACAATTAAATATGAGATGATAGAATTTTTTTAAATCCATTTGTTGGACAATCCCCAGAATTGCATAAATGTGGCTGTATCTGTACATAGCTAATTTAGTAATTATGGTGAAGTACTCTGTCAGCTCTCAGTGATAAATATATCGTTTTCACAATTAATGTGACGGTTTGTCACACTTGGACTAGCTAGGACGTGATATCATGATACTCGTTTCTTTTGGCAATTTTTTAAAATATTTAAATGCTTTTTCCATCAAAATTGTATAAGTAAATTTATTTGAATGTGTGAATCGATTTTAGAATCGTTAGACCGCAAGCAGAAGAACACAGTTAATGTTTGTTTCCTTTATCATGATGAACGCTATCCAAGATCATAACATGTCCCACCGAAAAGATGGCACTGAAAATTTTACACTAAACTTCATAATCATAAGTAAGTTTTTGTCTCTTTGACAAAAGGATATTTTTTCCTTTAAGTTGGAGGAACAAGGTACTTTGTCATGTACGTGGAAGAGCAGAACTATGCATAGTCGTTCCAACATTTCTCACAACAACAAATGCCCCATCCCAATAAATATTATAGAGGCCAGGAGACAAAAGTAAAGATAGGGGACAGTGGGCAAATGACAAGCTTATTAATAGTTGTGTTATTGCATTTCAGCAGATCCGAAATTGATTTACAAGATCTGGTAAATACATATTAGCCGAATAGATCTAGTCTCAATATTATATAAGATAATGAATAAAGGGTAAAACTTTTACTTAAAATTTATGGCAAGGCTAGATTCGAACGTAGGTCGCGGTTTACGAATGAGTCGGTTCAATAGAGAAGTGAAAACGTGATTACCATATGTTAATAGTTGAGTTGTTCCGTCAGTTTATTAGAGGACCACTCAGTCACCTTGGCGTTGCGGATCATGCAGTTGCACGTCTTCTACCCCACCACAAAATTCTATTAAACGTTTCCCTTTTTCTTTAAATTCGCGTCAGTATTACCGCAATTGTCCAATGTCAGAATCTATTATGTTTAATATCGTCTATGCCTGACGAAGACAGGATAAACACCATTATGTTCATTGCCCAAGTGCTATTGCAATACTGGAGAGCCTCAGCAATATTGGTGTTGTTGTTGTTATTTTCGTCTTCAGTCCGGAGACTAAATTGATTCAGCTCTCCGCCCTACTCTAGCTTGAGCAAGCCTCTTCATCTCCACATAAGAACAACTCGAATATATTGTAACCTGCTTACTGAATCGTCTCTTGGTCTCCATCAGCCATTTTTACCCCACACCTTTCCCTACAATACTAAGTTCATGATTCCTTGATGTCTAGAAATGTGTCCTGCCAATCTATCCCTTCTTTTAGTCAGTCTAATTTTCAGCGTTCATCTGTAGCACCACATTTCAAAAACTTCAACCCTATTCCTCTCTGAACTATTTATCATCAGTGTTTCACTCCTGTATAGGGCAACTCTCCACACAAATGCCTCCAGAAAAGACTTCTGACAGTTAATTAATATTCGATGTTAACAAATTTCTCTTTTTAGGAAATTCTTTACCATTGCCATTCTGCATTTTATATCATCTGTACTGCGACCGTCCTATGTTATTTTTCTGTCCAAGTAAACAAACTCATCTACCACCTTTATTGTTTCATTATCTAATCTGATTCTTTCAGCATCACCTGATTTTCTTGGACAGTCCATTACCCTGGTCTGGCTCTTGTTAATATTCATATTATACGTTCCTTTCAACACACTATCCATTCCATTCTGTTGATCTTCCAGGCGCTTTGTTGTCTCTGACAGAAGTACAATTTCATCGGCAAACCACAAAGTTTTGATTTCTTCGCCCTGATTTTCTTGGACATTCCATTACCCTGGTCTGGCTCTTGTTAATATTCATATTATACGTTCCTTTCAACACACTATCCATTCCATTCTGTTGATCTTCCAGGCGCTTTGTTGTCTCTGACAGAAGTACAATTTCATCGGCAAACCACAAAGTTTTGATTTCTTCGCCCTGAACTTTTATCTCTTCTCGGAATTTATCCTTGTTTTCCTTCACAGCTTGCTCGACGTACACATTGAATGATACTGGAGAAAGCTAACAAACCTGTCTTCCTCCTTCCCCAAGAAATGCTTACCTTTCATGCACTTCAATTCTAATAACTGCTGTCTGGTTTCTGTACAAGTAATAAATAACCTTCCATTCCTTATAATTTATCCTTGCTGACTTCAGATTTTTAACGATTGTATTCCAGAAAACATTGTCAAAAGCTTTCTCCAAACCTACAAAAGCCAGAAAAGTAGGTTTGTCTTTCTTTACTCTATCTTCTAAGACAACTCGTAAGGTCAGTCATGACTCCGTGTCCCTGCATTTCTTTCGAATCCAAACTGATCTTACCCAGAGTCGGCTTCCACAGGATTTTCCATTCTTATGTATATAACCCAAGTTAGAATTTTGCAAGCATGACTTCTTAAAGTAATGGTTACGTAATTTTCACAACTGCCTACTCCAGATTTCTTTGGAATTGGGATAATTATATTTTCTTGAAGTCTGAGGGTATTTCGCCTGTCTCATACATCTTACGCAGCAGGTGAACTAGTTCTGTCATGGCTGCCTCTCCTTCAGACATTAGTAGCTCTGTCGGAACGTCGTCTACTCCAGGGGCCTTGTTTCTACATAGATCTTTCAGTGCTCTGTCAAATTCGCTTCTCAGTATAGTATCTCCTTCATCTACTTCCTCTTCCCTTCCTATAAAATTGCCATTCAGTTCATTTATTTACTAGAGCCACTCAATATACTCTTTCCAACTTTCAGCTTTTCCTTCTTTGTTCAGAACTGGTTTTCCATCTGAGTTCTTGATATTCATACGCGCTTTTCTTCTCTCCACATGTTTCCGATTTTCCCCTAGTTATACAGTTTTCTATGGTCTTCCATTTGTCCTCTATCCACACCTACTAAGCCACTTTGCACGTCCTGTCAATCCCATTTCTTAGTTGCCTGTACTCCATTTTACCTTCTTCAGTTACTGCATTCTTAGATTTTCTCCTTTCATCAATTAAATTCAGCATTTCGTGTGATATCCTAGGAGTTCATGTAGCTCTTCCCTTTCTACCTATTTGATCCTCTGCTGCGTTCAGTATTTCATCTCTCAAAGCTACCCATTCATCTTTTACTATGTTACTTCCCCTGGGCCGGCCACGGTGGCCGAGAGGACTGCGACGCGCAAGTCACGGTCTGCACGGCCATTACGGTCGGGGATTCGAATCTCCCTCCGGCATGGATATTTGTGCCGTCCTTAGTATAAGGTAGTCGATATGTAGTTTGTAACTTTAGGGACTGATGACCTCGTAGTTAAGTCCCATAAGCGATACAAACATTTAATTTTCTTTACTTCCCCTGGTTTCTCGCAATTGTTGACTAAACTCCCTTTGAAACTCTTAAAGAGTCTCAGGTTCCTTAAATTTATCCAGCTCACATCTTGTTATTTTTCTACCTTTATGCAGTTTTCAGTTACAGTCTGCACTTCATAACCAATAATATATGGTCAGAGTCTATATCTGCAAATGGACATGACTTAACAGTTTAAAACCTGGTTCCAAAATCAATGTCTTACCAATGTAAAGTCTATCTGGTACCTTCAGGTCTGGTCTCTTCCAGTGTTTGTTATTATTAAATTGTGTTCTGTGCAAAATTATACCAAGCAGCTTCATCTTCCATTCCTTTTCTCCAGTCCGTATTCAGCTACTATTTTTCCTTACCTACCTTTCCCTACTACCGAATTCCAGTCCTCCTATCACAATTAAGTTTTCTCTCTCTTATCCGTCTTATAATTTCCTTTACGTCCTCATACATTTCATCGATCTCCTCATCATCGGCAGAACTAGTTGGCACATAAACTCGTACCACTGTGGTCAGTGCTGGCTTCGTATTCGATCACTGCACTGTTCATAACAGTTTACCTGTTGGACAGCCGTTTCCCACAAAATATGATGTTTCAGTGACTTAGTTGTTGTAAAAGTTTCCTTATGCCATGTAGTTTCATCTTTACCACATAGACTGTTTGCAGACATCAACTGCTTTACTGTTTCGTCAGTTCTGTCATTGAAAGGGCACGGCCGATTTCCTTCCATATCCTTACCGGACACTCCGAGCGTAAGCTCCGTCTCTAATGACCACGCTGTCGACGGGACGTTAAATTCCAAGCTTCCTTCCTTCTTAGTTCTGTCATTTTCATATTTGCTATTGTTACCTGTCTCCCTTTCAACTTCAGTATCACTACAACCACAAATGGCATCTTCAATATCTGAAGCAGCAGCGTCTTCTTCACTCAGAATCCATTCGTCTGTAGAATCTTCGTCGCTGAAATCTGAAGTGTCGTTCTCTATCTGTATCAACAGTAGACAATAACTTTGTAATATACTCTACTTTCTCTTTATACGGTATGCTGCTGTATTCAGATTTAGAATGTTTCAGTTCATCTTCAATGAGAATCTAGAGTTACGATTCACAGTAGAAAAGCTTAACTATAGTTAACAGTTCATACCGCAGTGAAACAGTAATAACAGTAGCCAGTAACAATTATAATGCATTTCTTATACACCCAGTACTGAGTGGTTCCAGCCTTGAATGAATGACAACAAATTCATTGGGTTACCCTGGTAACATTGTCATAGAACCAAACTATACTTTTTGGCCCACTTTCGGTTACGGTAGTAACACTAAAAATGGCCGTTTGCGATCTTATTTTGGCAGCACGAAATTTGAATGAAAATAATGGCTTAACCATTCATCTGACACGAAGACACCGAGTTTGTAGAGGAGAAAATTCTCTACAACTGTGCTCTGTTATGTTTTTTTTTTTTTTTTTTTTTTTTTTTTTTTTTTTTTTTTTTTCATATCTCGTATCGTTTCAGAGATATTTGCGAGAATAACGGCGATTTTGGGATGTCTGTCTGTCTGTCCGTGACGTGTTCCTTGTTTTTAAGACGAACCGTTCAACCGATTAGCACCAAATTTTACAGACATAATTGTAGGTTGCCAGAGACCAGAACCTCCCTTTAAAAAAAAAAAAAAAATACGGTAGTAATACCAAAAAAATCCGTTTGAAAATATAATTTTAATTGCAAACGAAGCGTTCATCTGACACGAAAATTGAATAACCTAATTGGTAGAGGGCGAAATTCTCTACAACTTCGCTCTATTATGTTTTTTCCATATCTTGCATTGTTGCAGAGATATTTGCAAAAATAACGGCGATTTGACGATGTCTGTCTGGCTGTAACGTGTTCCCACTTTTTAGATCGACCGATCGGCACCATATTTTACAGACGTAATTGTTGGCTACCAGAGAATAGAACCTCGCTTTTTGAAATATTTCGGGCAAGAAATACGTTAGTAATACCAAAAAAAGCCGTTTGTAATGCAATTTTAATTGCAAATAAACCTTTCATCTGACGCGAAAATTGTGTAAACGAATTTGTAGAGAAGAAAATCTCTACAACTTTGCTCCCTTTTATTTTCATATCTCGTATCGTTTGAGAGATTTAAAAAAAAAAAAAAAAAAAAAAAAAAAAAAAAAAAAAAAAAAAAACGGAGTTTTGACATCCTCCATTTAATTAACGAAAATCAGCCGTTTGCAGATGTCACTTGACATTCCTCACCCAGAAATCTCTCTGGCATACGTCATTTTGCGTTGTGTATTTGATGATTTTCTTATTGTAACTTAAAGGCTGTCATTTCAAAGCAATGGCGCACTGAAGAATTAATAAAACCAAGTCGTTCTTCGTACGATAAATGATAACCTAGTGTCTACAAATGCCATATTAGCATCAGTTAACAACGGCCATCAATAGTATGAAATTAAAGAACGCAGCTTCTACTTGTTACCTATAGCGTAGTGAGCAATGTGTTAGAGTAAGACACTGAAGGTCAGTGGTTCAGAACCTCCTCTACCTATTTTTTTTCCTAAAAGGGTGTCAGACAATCCTATTAATTAAGTTATTATTATTTAGATTACTATTTTGGTCCAAAATGTCTGCAAAAACTTATAAAACTACAAATGTAAAGTGGGCCATAAAACACTTCAGTGCGATTCTCTTGATTGTGTACACAAGGAATAACCCCAATTTATTGACAAGCAGTTATCATTAAGTATTTGAACTGGATAATAGAGAGGAAGTAAGTGGCTTACTTGAGGCCGCGTGCTGCGCAGTGTGGTTCGGCGGCATCCTGAGCCTGTTCCTGGGCGTGAGCGTGCTGTCGTGCGCAGAGCTGCTGTACTACGCGGCCCGGCTGGTGGGCGCGCTGCTAATCGCGCCGCACCTCACAGACGCCAGTGACGTTACAGGCGAGCCCCGCGCCGCCAAGCGCCGCCGGCCGCCCGCGCAGCGCGTGCTGGTGCAGCCCGTTGGCGCCAGCGCTGCCAAGTGGCGCGCCAGTGGCGTCATGGAGCCCCACACAGTCGCCAAGCAGGCGCACCTCTTCTACTAGCCCATGGCCGCCGCCGCCACCATCAATTACTGTACGAAGCGAAGGAACAGCAATCAATGCATTACGAATCACAATTTCCTGTATCTTCCACAAGTTTATTTCAAATCGTTAACCAGTTTTCGGCTCAGAAGACCAACTTCAGTCTTAACTCGTTTATCAAAGAAGTTACAATTTTTACATACTGACATGAAAGATATGTCACTCGTTAACATCTACATCCAAGCACATAGTAAATGTCATCTTTGGATCTATTGTAGCAGTACAATTAAGGCCAATTCACACTGTCCGTCACGTCAACGTCACGTCACGGCACCGTCACGTCAAGTTGTATTCACACTGTCCGTCCGTGTCCGTCACGTCAATTCGCCCATCTCAATACGCGATGTTGAAAGTGAGGTTATGAGTGGCGATCTGTTATGTAGAAAGTCGTAGTTTAATACTAGAAATGAGGGAACAACAACGCTAAATGTTTTTGACAGCCAAAGAAAACTTTACAGTGCATGTTTTTGACCAACTTACTGGGAACTGAAACAACATTTAGACACATCGACATCTATTTTCAAGCGAAAAAATAAACATATGAAAACATCAAACAATACTTATAAGAGCATAAATAGTGTCTGTTTATCCATTACGATTTTCCCGTAGCCATTGTTAATACCGTCGTAAATAACTTAATTTTTGTCTTTCATTAGAACTGACTTTTTCATTTAAAATGTTATTTAATGAAAAAAGCGTAATCAAATACAAACTTATTCAAATAAACAGTTTGCTTCAGTCTTTTCTGTTACAATGTTACGTAACATAAACCATTTTTTGATTTCAGATATCTGACCTCGATTTTAGGGGGCACTCAATTGATAAAAATATTTAAGTCGTCATGAATCATTTGAGATTTACCCCTAAAACGAAGTATAACAACGAAATGAAGATGAATAAGACACACTTGCATATAAACCGTGAAATCGTCGACTGCAACATGTAATTCACGTGACAAAAATAGGTTAACTTCCGATGTTAGCAGACGGCTGTTCCGTCAAAACATTCTTCTCGAGAAAGCTTGACGTGACATTGATGTGACGTGATAGTCCGGTGACGGACAGTGTGAATGCTGCCATTATAAATACATTGCGGTATGTTCTGACGGATGGTGACGTGACGTTACTGCCAGTGTGAATTGGCCTTTAAGATGATAAAAATTAAACAATCATCGACAAATATGCAGCAGGGGAGATCAGAAATTAACTTAATTTTAAGATAAGAAATCTGTGTCAATAACAAGTTGAACAATTAACCATTCCGATAAATAAATTACTTTACCGACTGCTGAAGAATATTTTAAATGACTTTTACATAGGATCTTTCATTGTGGAAGGTAGTGGAAAACAGAGAATAAACTTCAACAGTGAACTGAAAAATTTCATAAATACATCATGATAAATGCATTAACAATTCCAGTTGATAAGTTACATAACCAAACAGCTAAGTAATTTGCAAATTTTAGGTACAAACCAGGAACAAAAGTAAATTTTAACTTGGGAAATATACTAGTATAACACTTCCATTAGTTAAATATTCCAATAAAATAAATTACTCAAGCAGATTGCTGAGGAGATATTGTGATAATTTCCATACAGTTATCGGAATAGTTAATTGTTCAAAATTTTATACACAAAGATTTTTCAGCTTAAAAGCAAGTTTATTCCTGCCCCCCCCTTCTATGTATTTATCAAGCCTTGTTTAATTTTTATCATTTTAACTGTACTACTACAGTAGACCCAAAGATGATGTTTCCTATATGTTGAATCTAGGTCTAAGAGACTAACATATCTTTCAAGTCTGTATGTAAACATTGTAAGTATTTTGATAAAACAGTTAAGTCTAAGAATGACCTTGTAAACCGGAAACAGTTTAACTAATTAAAACAAACACATGAAATACACACAAAATTGTGATTCTCAATTCGGTATGATGATGTTTCACCAAGAACTCACGGAAGAATCAGTCAAAATGAATAGCAACCACTTCTATGCCACATACTTCTAGTGCAGTTGTCATCCTTTGTTAGTTAACATTTCATACTTGCAATTTCTGTTATTAATTGTAGCCAGACACCGTTCGGCTGTTGTAGGTATGAAGTTTGTTATTTAAGTAGCCTTAGACCAAGAATTAGCTCTTGAAAATCAATGAAATTTTCTGAGAGTGTTAATAACAGACCTTCATTAGGTCGCAAACAAATACGAAAACTGAAAATGAGCACTCACTGTGATGCACTTGGAAATAAGCTATCTGAATGTGTATGTTGATTCACATAAAATAGTTTAGTATCATAATTACAGAACATTGTTAGTGAGGCAACAAAAACGTAATGAACATTCAGTAAACGCTCACACTAGTAAACTCAATAGATAGGCAACAATAAGACAGCTCATATATGAGGAAAGCAGTACAGTTCCGTCAAAATAGCATATTCCATCACTATCAATAATGTACCCACTGGAAACAAAACTTCTCCTTATTTAAATGTACTACAGGGCAAAAACACTAGTTTAAAAATCAGTGTACACTACATCCGTCTATGGCTCCTAAAATGGTGCACTAACGAGTTTTTACTGAGTGAATCTTCAGAATTACATAGGAACGCATTAGAATTATTTGAGGAAGCAGAGGTAAATAAAATATTTTAAGGAGGCACAGTTTCTACCATTACGATGCATTTATATAAGAGATTCATAAATGTTCGTTAGAAATTAATTAGCAGTGAAATAGTATGACAAAAATTGTAAATGTATGTGCTATTTTGGAATAAAACTTTTGATCAAGTTATGATTACATGTATACTAATTATTAATATATTTCAAGAGTATCTGTTAATGAATATCTGACATGCCATTGACTCTATTTGATTACGAATATCATAGTTGTACTATACATAGTTGTACTATGTAAGATGACAACACCTGTGAGTTGTGGCACACCCACATATCACCTTCACTCGAAGGTCTCGTTTTAGTATCTGTCTTGGTTCTTGTACGTATTGTATTTTATTTTCACAATAGCATGCACATTCGTTACATGAAACTAAGGAGAGGACCTACCATACTTCGTGTATACCTTCCATTCAACATAAATGGGATTTAACAGATACAAATTTTCCTATTTTTCACTGATGAAGTATAAAATAGCTATGCATGGGTTCCATTTTTCTCCTGATGATGTGCTAAAATAACAGAAGCAAACAATTTTTGCAACAATGAGAGGAGTAAGGTTTCTTGCGTGTTTAAAATTAATATAGTAACTCGTCAACGAATCGCACAGATACATATGAACTGAAAATGAAATGCCTGTTAAATATTCAAGAATAAACTGCTTAAACAGAGAAGAGCTAGGATCGTATGTGAGTTATATATTTTTCAACTCTGCTATGTCAGCATGTATGTTTATAACTTACTGGTGGAGGATAAGAAGTGAGAAGGAAACAGGAATGACAGTCATTCCTTATACATAAGTTGTTCCATTATCATCTTACAAGTTTTAAGTTGAACAGGCACATTATCAGACTAATACAACAAACGTGAGCCATTTTTCTACCAAATTTATTTGTTTAAGAAAACCGCACACCGTGGGATACTCCATGCTGACAGTTATGTTGACGTCACAGTTGCATGAGCACAAAACTGTGACTGATACGAGCAACGCATTAAGGTTAAGTACAGCTACTGACGATGCCTGCTGGTACACATCTTATCTTCATATAAAGTAGTGGCCGTATTATGTTTATAATTCATAAAAATCTAGTTTTATTTCGATATTGACAAAATATTGCACACTTGATCTTCAAAAGAGGAAGATAATTATCTATCTAAGTTTTCCAACGGTGCATGGCGGAGGGCATCTTATAAAAGGCTAAGACACTATAGTTTCATTCCGCTATTCATGAAATTTTGTAATTTGTAACAGGTTTCGTCAATCTACCTGCAGTTGTGCTCCGATCTTGAAATATTGCACATTGGGACGTCGAGGCAACATTAAGGTCTGTGAGTTATAAATTTTCCAACTCTTCTATATTAGCATACAGAGTTTATAACTTACTAGTGGAAGAGAAGAAAAGTATCACCTTCACTACAATGTCTCGTTTTAATATCGCTCTTGCTTCTCATACATATTGTGCTTTATCTCTATCATAGCAGGCACATTCGTTATACGAACCTAAAGGGGAGGACTTTACAAAAGACTTTTTTTCTACTTGCATGTTCATGAAATTTTGCACACTTGACCTTGTGACCAAGATTCGTACGGTGGGAGGCGGAGGGTAACTTACCAGAGACTTCGACTCCGTATGACTGATCTCAATGAAAATTTACATGTTGTATGTTGTTACGTTCATTAAGCCTCGGCATTGCGCATGGCAGAGGGTACCTTCGACACTACTTAATCGACCTCCATGAAAGTTAGTAGATACATATAACTTTTCATAGGCAAAGAGATGAGAAGATGGACTAAGCAGTCGGGGTAATAGATGGATGTTTAGAGAGAGGAGGGGTATAGCAAAGAGAAAGGGGGAAGCATGAGATGAACAGAGAGAGGGGTAGGAGGTGGTAGAGAGAGAAGGAAAGATGAGAGGGACCAACAAAATATAGGATTAAATAAACACCCGCGCAAAGCCGGATTTTCAGCAAATAAGTCTACAAGACGAATTCGAATGAAAAAACTCGACATCCACCACAATGGGACTATGGAATCGTTCCCTTCAAAAGTAATTATTATTGAAACGTATATGTCAAAATAAAATAAACTCAATAAATTGAAATTACTCTGAAACTGCGGCTGAGTTTGAGTATGTGATTGCTTGTGTCTATGATTGTGTATGAATGCAACAGTATCTAGATTGGCACTGCACTGTGAATATAAAAATAGATCTGAATCTCCATGATTAACATAAGAATAAATATGATTAACCAGCCTGCAATTGACTGACTGTATTATGTATGGTTCTGTTAATATGCTCTATTGCACAACAGCTCTCTGATAATCTAACTAAATGACAAGTCCGATTGTAGCAGAAAGTAGAATTCGTTAACTTGTAAAATTATACAATCGATGACACAGGCCTAGCGGGCAAGCAATGTTGGTAACTGTTGAATTGCGGGAATGAAGCCGACCAATTGCAACAAAGTTTGAAATAGCCAATGAAATTTTAGAGGGCGACAGCTGTTTTCTGTTCATAATAAATAATATTATTTTGAAAATATTCATAACTTAATAAACTAGTTTCAGACATTAAAATTAATGTGGAAGATGATGTTTGTAATGTATATGAATGAAATGGAGAGCCTCTGTAGAAATAGTCTTAGAAAACGTCACCAGAAGAAAAATCCGTTTGCCATGAACGAAAGACGTAATACTACTTAGACAATTCACTTTTATTTACTTACGTCTCGACGGTATAGCAATTAGTATTCGTAAGTGAGAAGTCTTTGAGAAGAAACACAAACATTTGCGACAGCCAACGTTGTTACAACATAACACTACAAATTCGTTGGCACTTTCGGGTCCTCCTTTCAATCCCACCATTAGGCCATATATGCTCTATCTAATTCGTAAGTTTCCGACCTTTACCGTATTTCCTGGTTGCGATGTGGGACTCATCAACATTGACTATTTTACCGACACCGCCGATAGAGATACTGTCGTTTGTTACTGTTACGTAACAAATCTCTCGACAAAAACCTTAATAGTCACTAACGGTATTTATATGAGGATCTGTATATGCAGTACAATCTTATAAAATTTATTGCCGTATCCAACACGAAAAAAATTTGACATTGTTTTTGATGCTCAATTTCGTGTTGACAAAGCAGGTGTTGCTGCGAATGATGTCCTTATCATGCAGTTGGTACAATACAATTCATACGGAAGGTTTTCTTGTAGAGCTTCACACTAACCGCTGTATTACACTCCACATATCGTCTTGGGTCACTATTAGGTAAAAGTCCAAATACCCAACAAAATTATAAACATTTCTCTACCGAACAAATCCGCGGAATAAGCTAACGCTATGACAATTTATTGACCGCAATGAACCCACTAGTTTCTTACGATAAATAGCACACAAATAACTAAAAGGCCAGCTCTCC
Source organism: Locusta migratoria (assembly GCA_026315105.1). Classification (NCBI taxonomy): domain Eukaryota; kingdom Metazoa; phylum Arthropoda; class Insecta; order Orthoptera; family Acrididae; genus Locusta; species Locusta migratoria. The sequence continues at coordinate 203,211,282 of CM048747.1, read as the reverse complement.
GACGTCTTTCGTCCATCGCCCGCCCGTCACTTTTTCGATATATATATATATATATCGCTAGAGCTGTGAGAGCGATATAAATACTGCTGACTGCGAATCCCAACGCTTTTACGAAATTACCAATTCGAATATGAGATCCAATATGAAAGTGTACTTGGCTCTCAGGACAGGTGATTGTTGTGCCACAAGGATCACAGTAAGATTGAGTTTTAATTTCACTAGCAGACGACCTACTGAGTTGTAAACAAGAGGCGTAATTCATTTTAATATTTCTAGCGTCTATTATGTTTAGTATCTCCATTTATTCACCTCTTACATTCGTAATTTCGTGCAAAGTGATCAACAAACACATAACAATCTGTTTTCCTACTCGAAAGGCAAATCCTAATTTAAAATATTTAAATCTCACCTTGGTAATTTCCTAGATGCGTTGTCTCTCGAAATGGTAACGATATATATCGCTGCAATCAGACATATCGATATAGCTGTGCGAGCAATATGTATTGAAAAAGTGACGTACGCGCGTTGGGCAAAAGACGGATGAATCTGAACTCGAATTTTTATTCGGGTAGTGAACAAAATATTAAAGAATATTACAAATACTATTTTGAGGCAGCTTACCTTAGTGATAAGTGATGTTTTCTTCGAATGTTGATTGAAATAATGACAGATATAGGTTTTACTGGTCACTGGTTCCTACTTCGTTTATATTATCGGGTGAACTATATGATGCTGGAGTGACACTTGTTTTACCGTAGCCGGGATAAACTCTTGATATGTCTTTGTAGAATATGGGCAACATTTCACGTGCGTTGGTTTTCCCTGAAAGTCTCAAATTATGGAAATACAGAAATTGAAACAGATACATTTCATCTCTGTCGCCAGGTCTTCCCTCTTTTTTAATTGTGTCCTTTTTTTTTTTTTTGCACTTCGAACAGATGAGTTCGTAAGGGAAATCAGGCTGCGAAGCTTTCTTCTGAAGTTTAACAGTCCCTTCAGTGCCACAGTCCAAACATCGCCTACACTCACTATTAGGCAAAAGTTCCAATTTCCAGCACAACCAAATACACTTCTCCACAGAAGAAATCCGCGGAATCAACTCGCGCCACGATAATTTATTCATACCAACAAAATAACAACTGGCGAACAATAATCAGAACACGCGACAAATTAATTTCGAACAACGAAATGTTTAATTCCCGACTTCTTTTGTCCTTCGCACGCGCGTCACTTTTTCGACATATCTCGGTCACACAGCTATATCGATATGTCTGACTGCAGCGATATATATCGTTACTATTTCGAGAGACAACGCTTCTAGGAAGTTGCCCTCACCTTTATCTGCAGATAGGATGCGTGGTTCATAGGTAATATGTAACGTCTGGTCTTGGCTAAAGCAGTTAAATATTCCGTAATGTCATTATTTTTAGCCTCTGGTCGCCTATCCCGTTACAAAAGATCGTAAGAGATGCAGTATATGACATTAACGCAATATATTTAACGCATCTGACCCGTAATCTCGTCAGAAAATCCCTTATAATCTAAAGTACGTTAAATACTGTTCAGGATGAATATACACTTAAGCTTAAAATTTTGAACACAGCTGCTACTGTCCGCGACCGTTAGAACGTCAAAGGATAAAAATGCAGCCCTCGGTCGCAAAAATAAAATTCTTTAACCTGGTTTCGGCAATAGTTATGATTGCCTTCATCAGAATTATAAATTAAAACAAGTCACATAATAAAAGTTACAACTCAGCTGTAAGGCTGACGTCACAAAATTTAAAAAAAGTTTTTAGAAAGAGCTAGCCACTATGGGCTGCACGCCTACATGGAGGCATCAGACAGCCTCCTTGCAGACGTGCAGCCCATAGTGGCTAGCTCTTTCTAAAAACTGTTTTTTTTTTAATTTTGTGACGTCAGCTTTACAGTTGAGATGTAACTTTTATTATGTGACTTGTTTTAATTTATAATCTCCGATGAAGGCAATCGTAGTTATTGCCGAAACCAGGTTGAAGAATTTTTTTCCGGCCGAGGGCTGCATTTTAATTCTTTGATACACTTCAGCTTTAAACACAAGTACAGCGTAACGAAAATATGTTGCCACTAAAAAGCATACGCGGGCGACGCCGTAAGTAGAATTTAGTCACCTACGTAAACGATGTCCACAATCAGCGATTATAAAACAAATATACGTAAGTTACAAATTTTTATTATATGTAAAAAATCAAATTACTTTTGTTACCTTCGTCAGTGTAATTAGCTTCACAATACTAAAAAAATAAACGTCACTTCACAGTTATTAAATATATTTCAATAAATGAAACGATACGTAGGCTACCGTCGTTTTAGCTGTACTCTAAAATTTCCTTTCCACTTAAGTATTTCATTCAAAAGACTTCTCAACAAGCTTCTTCAAAAGATCCAACCTAAAGTCATATACTGTAATATTTCCTTTCCCACTTTTTGATGAGAGTTTTGTGTATTAGCCAAGACACTACGAAACTACGTTTCCGTACGTCAAAGATATAACTGTATAAGTCCTAATCGATCCCTTTACTAATACACAATATTTTCACTATATTAAATTAATATTCTCCTTTCATTTAAATATTTTATAGAAATATGTTTGACTTTATACAATATTTATCCTCAAAGAACAACCGTATATTTATTTTTAAAGCTCCTTTACTCTGGTATCATACTTTATTTTACCAGTAGACCAAAGATACTAATCTCTTTATCAGATATTTTCAAATTACGGTAGTAGTAATAATTTGTTACTTCATTCCTTTTACTTCTTTAGGAAAACTTTCTTTCAAACTATATGATAAATGAAATACGTAATTTCTTTTTATTACGTCTCCAGGCTTATTTCAGTTTTATTGGTTTCTTTTATATATGCCACATACAGATCTTAGCTTCAGCGTTACTGTTAACTAATTGTCCCCTCTATGTTTTTAAGTAGATTCAGAAAATAAAGAAATATAAATCCGACAGCGGCACCACTACTTACAGCTCCGTATTTACATTTAAGTGAACTTGAAGCAAGTTGGGAACCTACTTCAGGTGTTGGCATCTAAACAACTCTAATAACGTAATTATAACTTCCCCCACCGAACCTAAGTAACTCTTAGCTATTAGATGGTTACTTGTGAGATGTCTATCCGTCACTGCCAAAAATTTATAATAAGTATCGGAAGGAAAGTTCGTCTGTTATACTTACTTTAACTCACGGAACCCAACTGCACACAATTTGTAACCAGAGCCAATCAAAGCATACCAATAAAGCACACGACCCACACGTGGTTCAATAACTACCTCATGATTAATAAAAACACAATACGACGGCTCTCAAATCCCTTGGGACTAGCTACTACCCACACCACAAACCAGTACTCAATAGGTACGTTCCATAAATGAGTTACTTAATGCTGTCACACAGCATTAACTTCAATTACCATTTTAAAACCAACTAACACTTCCAATATACCGACAAATATCTTCAAGTTACACTTTTTCAATAGTAACTATGTCACTATCATCCACATAAACCTAACCACTCTGGAAAATTCTTTCCTCACAACTTCAGTTCCACTAAGGAAAGAAGTGTATTTAACTCTTATACGGAAAATTGCTAACATTTCCCAACATCCCTTGCAATAACATCATGTTTCGGAAACGATGTTAAATTCGCGACGCACATTGACACAGGCAACCACTAACACACTATTCTGCCTCTCAAAGCAATCAGCTCGGCAACTGACAAGCAATTAACCGCGAACAATCTTAGGAAACAATAAATCACTGGAAGATCTTTATCTTTCACCGAACAATGATAATTAATATTCCTTTTCAAGTTGAAGTACTACTTTTCGATGTTACCTTCTTTGGCATATTTGAATTATCTTGAGCGTCTCAATTGCATTTAAAATATATCTATGAGCTCTCTCCTGGATATATCTTTGGCGTTTCATTGGCGGAAAATCTAGAACACACATGAAACAAATACATTTTAGTTCAACAAAAATAATTAAGATTTATAATCCAATGTAATTTTCGGAAATAATTTTGAATACTTAATTTTTTTCTTTCGTAATAAGTTGAAAGGAAACATTTCGAAAACTCCGTAATGAGCCAATAGAATAATTTGTCCCGTTACAAATCTTTCTATACTGCATAGGCAACGTTAAATCAAAATCTTGAGATACGTGTCATGTCTAGTTACAAAATGTGATCATCCATTTTCCATATTGTATGCAAGAATGAACTTAAGAATGTCAACGTTTTGAAATGCGTACTAAATATAAGAATTCTTGAAATCAAATAACAAATATGTCCTGTATTAAAAATCATGTCCAGACTGAAGTCAAGCCATCCAAGAATTATTAAAATTCAAATTTAAGTACCAACTTACCCCTCTCTTTTGCGCAACCGTCTCTCTCTCTCTCTCAACCAATGATATTATTACACCATCTCCAAAGATATATGAGCACTTGACTATCAACATAACATTGTGGTGACCAACATTAAATTTATCAAGCAGTACAGTTTGCTGTCTGGTAAATAGCTAGCCTTCACTATGACTGATCGGAATTGTATGGTTTGTTTTGTAACACTAAATAAATTAAATTATCATTTATTTGACCGTTTTAAATAGTTTAAAGGTGTACATTGCTAGAAAAAAATCTTATATTCTCGCAAAGTACATACTGATAAAACTGCCAACATTATGGTAAGCAACATAATATTGACAATATCACAATACCCTCCCCTTCAGAATTTCATTACACATACGTATTAGCAATATTACAGAACTTTGGAGGGCCCCTTAACCCGCTGGGTAAGGCCCTCAGGCCTCTGGTTGCCCACTCCTGAAAGAACCAATTCAGCGAAGATGTGGTCTTATATCCTCCTGTTGAAAGATATCGCCACAGAGATATCGAACATCGGGCACCGCAGAAATATAACGCACGCTGTGTTACCGGCTACGTGGAGGTAATGTATTGTGTACCCATTAGCAGCTTAAGCCGTCACTGATCGACATGCCGCAGTGGCAGCATACGGGATTCGTACTTGCGACGACCGCAGCTCAAACCCGCTCCTGGAGATCATGATTTAGGTATTTTATGGTTTCCCTAAATCACTCTAGGCAAATGCAGGGACCATTTCTTTCAAAAGGCACAGCCGATGCCTTCCCGAAGCTTAACAAAGTCAATCTGAGTATGTGCTCTGTCTCTACTGACCACAATGTCGACGGGACATTAAACCATTACCTTTCTTCCTTCCTTCGTTCCACAATTATCTGCCACATTTTCGAGAGAACAAGAAGGAAGATCAAGGCAGCAATGCAGTCCCGTGGTCAACAAAAAGTCCCGTACAATCCGTGCCACGCGTGGTCGTGCATTATCCTACTGGAGGATGGCAATCAGTACACTACGAGGACCTGAAAGGACAATAGGTTTCAGAACTTTACAGATTTCATGCCGGCTGATTAGTTTACCAGCAACCATAATACTGGTTGCATGGCCAGTATGGCGATGTATGAGGCAATAGTTCATCAATCTCTTACCGCGATTTCTGCGACGATCGCGGGGATGCAGGCAAAATCGGGATTCGTCGTTACAAGCAATGCTAGTAAACTAACCACCCAGGGTTAACTGAACTGTTGGGGCCTGTTGAGCTTACCATCGGCCACACTTATATGATAATAGCACGCAATGTTCTAGACTTCGCTGTCCATCGGATTGCACTGCTGCCTAGGCCTCCGTTATCTCCCGATCTCTCTCGTGCCTAAAACGGCTGGTCAATAGGTGCGGAACGATTCGGCCGGGGTACGACACCACAACTTTGCCGCGGTAGAGTAGCCGAGCGGTCTAAGGCGCCTCGCTGCGGGGGCGCACGGTTGCTCGCCGTCAGAGGTTCGAGTCCTCACTGGGGCATGGGTGTGTGTGATTTGTCCTTAGGTTAGGTTACCTTAGTTTAAGTAGTTTGTAAGCTACGGACTGATGACCTCGGCCGGCCGCGGTGGCCGAGGGGACTGAGGCGCTCCAGTCACGGTCTGCACGGCCACTACGGTCGGGGGTTCGAATCCCCCCTCGGGCATGGATGTTTGCGCCGTCCTAGTTCGTAAGTAGTTCATAAGTAGTTTATAAGTTTAGGGACTGATGACCCCGTAGTTACGTCCCGTAAGCTATACAAACATTTGAACATTTTTTTGATGACCACGCAGTTTGGCCCGATAGATTTACAAACATTTGATTTGAACACCGCAACTTTGGCAATATGTAGAAGCAACAATGCGCTGCTGTATCTCAAGAATAGTTGCATAACCTCGTTGATTCAATGCCGAGGAGTGTAGCAGCCTTTACATCCGGCATTGACTAAAACACCCTACAATAATTTAATTCGCACTAAAGTCAGTCTAGATAGTAATTATTTTACGGTAACCGGTGTCGATATCCATTATTCAGGCCGCTCCAACTCAACACAACCGGATCATTCAGATCGCTGTCATATTGTCATCAAAATTAATTACTGTACTGGTTTCATCATCTTCCTCACATCACATGTAGCTGTATTTTTAATCTTATGACATTTGGACAACGTGTTATGTCTGGTTATTCGTGGCAATACATTTTGAATCACCAGAAGTGTAGGTATGTACATCTAAAGGAATAAATAAATAAACAAGTAATCGTTATGCCATATCTGTGTTCGGCCCTATTCATTAGTACATTAATATTTATAAAACACACAAACACGTATAATTACCGCTATGGGCAGCTAAAATTGAGGCAGTAAGTATTGATTATATCTAACGTGTCCATCGATATTAATTTTATTTCAATATAACTTAACGAATTTACCTTGTCAGAAGCAAGAGACATTTCTGAATCAGATCGCCTTAAACCTTCCTTATATGCTGAATGTAGATGCCGTTTACTGCTATCTACTTTGTACGGTTGTAATGAAATGTAATTTTTTGAATATCTTAGCGTATCGTACACTTTAACAATCCGAAGATTATTTTAAATCTATTTTTAAAATAAAGTTGTCCATTGTCCTTCACGAAAATCGAATCTGTTATGTGTGTGTGTGTGTGTGTGTGTGTGTGTGTGTGTGTGTGTGTGGTGTGTGGGTGGGTGTGTAAGATTTATTTATAAAGGGATACTGTTTTATGTAATATTTCAAATCAATGACAAATCAACAGTGTTTTACTCCAAAGTTATTGTTTACCAAAATTGTAAGATGCATTACAGCGGAGAAAATCGCATAACATCTGCTAACATTAAATGGCACTAACTCTGATACTTTAAGAATGTATACAATGACAGCGGTAAGTACCTATGTAGGCTAGTCCATGTAACATTCACTCGATTTTATAAACATTGTTATGACAAATAAATTTAACTTTCTGGTTGAGTTACATAATTCTAATATGGTAAGGAATGTATAATTGTCATTATTAACTTCATACTAAACATATGAACCCCCATGAACCACAGACATTGCCGAGGTGGGGTGGCTTGCGAGCCTCAACGATGCAGATAGCCGTACCGTAGGTACAACCACAGCGGACGGGTATCTGTGGAGAGGCCAGACAAACGTGTGGTTCCTGAAGAGGGGCAACAGCCTTTTCAGTAGTTATAAGGGCAACAGTCTGGATGATTGACTGAGCTGGCCTTGTAACATCAGTTAATGTGGCTTTGCCTCGCAGCTACTGCGAACGGCTGAAAGCAAGGGGAAACTACAGCCGTTACTTTTCCCGAGGACATGCAGCTCTACTGTATGGAAATATGATGATGGCATCCTCTCGGGTAAAATATTCCGGAGGTAAAATAGTCCCCCATTCAGATCTCCGGGCGGGGACTACTCAGGAGGATGTTGTCATCAGGAAAGACAATACTGGCATTCTACGGATCGGAGCGTGGAATGTTAGATCCCTTAATCGGGTAGGGAAATTAGAAAATTTAAAAGGGGAAATGGATAGGTTGAAGTTAGATATAGTGGGGATTAGTGAAGTTCGGTGGCAGGATGAACAGGATTTCTGGTCAGATGAGTACAGGATTATAAATACAAAATCAGTTGGGGGTATCACAGGAGTAGGACTAATAATGAATAAGAAAATAGGAATGCGGGTAAACTACTATGAGCAGCACAGTGATCGCATTATAATTGTCAAGATAGATACGAAGCCAACACCGACAACAGTAGTACAGGTTTATATGCCAACTAGCTCTGCCGATGATGAGGAGATCGAAGAAACATATGAGGAGCTAAAGGAAATAATTCAGACAGTTAAGGGAGAGGAAAACTTAATTGTGATGGGAGACTGGAATTCGGTAGTAGGAAAAGGAAGAGAAGGAAAAATAATAGGTGAATATGGACTGGGCAGGAGGAATGAAAGAGGAAGTCGCCTGGTAGAATTTTGCACGGAACATGATTTAATCGTAACAAACACGTGGTTTAAAAATCACAAAAGAAGGTTGTATACGTGGAAGAGACCAGGAGACACCGGAAGGTATCAGATAAATTTTATAATGGTAAGACATAGATTCCGGAACCAGGTTATAAACTGCAAGACATACCCTGGGGTAGATATAGACTCTGACCATAACTTGTTAGTCATGAACTGTACGTTGAAGCTGAAAAAACTGCAGAAAGGTAGGAAAATAAGGAGATGGGACTTGACAGAAACAGGGGGAAATAAAACAGAAGAGGAGGAATGGGTAGCATTGAGAGATGAAATAGTGAAGGCAGCAGAGGACAAAATAGGTAGAAAGGCAAGACCTACACAAAATCCTTGGATATCACAGGAAATACTAAATTTAATTGATGAAAGGAGAAAATATAAAAATGCAGTAAATGAAACAGGCAAAATGGAGTACAGACGACTAAAATATGAGATTGACAGGAAAGGCAAAATGGCTAAGCAGGAGTGGCTAGAAGCCAAATGCAAATCTGTAGAAGAATGTATAACAAGGGGAAAGGTAGATACCGCCTACAGGAAAATAAAAGAGACATTTGGGGACAAGAAAAGCAACTCTACGAATATCAAGAACTCAGATGGGAAACCAGTTCTCAGCAAAGAAGGGAAAGCTGGAAGGTGGAAAGAGTACATAAAGCAGCTCTACAAAGGAAATGAACTTATAGACGATGTTGTAGGAAGGGAAGAGGAAGATCAAGATGAAATAGGAGATACTATACTGAGAGATGCATTTGAGCCGGCCGCGGTGGCCGAGGGGACTGAGGCGCTCCAGTCACGGTCAGCACGGCCACTACGGTCGGGGGTTCGAATCCCCCCTCGGGAATGGATATTTGTGCCGTTTTAGTCTTCGCTAGTTCGTAAGTAGTTTGTAAGCTTAGGGACTGATGACCTCGTAATTAAGTCCCATAAGTGTTACAAACATTTGAACATTTTTTTGATGCATTTGACAGAGCCCTGAAAGACCTAGGTCGGAACAAGGCCCCATGAGTAGATGACATACTCTCAGAGCTACTAAAGTCTCTGGGAGAGCCAGCCATGACAAGACTATTTGAACTGGTGTGTAGGATGTATGAGACAGGCGAAATGCCCTCAGACTTTAAGAAAAATGTAATAATCCCCATTCCAAAGAAATCAGGCGCAGACAGCTGTGAAAATCAGTTTGATAAGTCATGGTTGCAAAAATTTTAGCACGAATAATCTACAGGAGACTGGAAAAGCTGGTAGAAGCTGACCTCGGGGAAGATCAGTTTGGATTCAAGAGGAACATAGGAACCCGGGAGGCAATACTCACTTTACGTCTTATCTTAGAAGATAGATTAAGGAAAGGCAAACCTACATTTTTAGCTTTTGTAGATTTGGAGAAAGCATTTGACGATATTGACTGGAATACACTCTTTCAAATTCTGAAGTCAGCAGGGGTAAAATACAGGGAAAGGAGAGTTATTTACAACTTGTACAAAAGCCAGACCGCAGTTATTAGACTCGAAGGGCATGAAAGGGAAGCATCAGTTGGGAAGGGAGTAAGACAGGGTTGTAGCCTTTCTCCGATGTTATTCAATTTGTACATCGAGCAGGCGGTGAAGGAAAGCAAAATTTGGAATAGGGATTAAAGTTCAGGGGGAAGAAATAAAAACATTGCGTTTTACTGATGACATTGTAATTCTGTCAGGGACAGCAAAGGACCTGGAAGAGCAGTTGAATGGAATGGACAGTGTGTTGAAGAGAACGTATAAAATGAACATTAACAAGAGCAAAACAAAAATAATGGAATGCGGTCTTAGAAAATCAGGGGATGCTGAAGGAATTAGATTAGGTAACGAAACAATGAAGGTGGTAGATGAATTTTGTAGTAAAATAACATACGATGGTCGCAGTACAGAGGATATAAAATGCAGAATGGCAATGGGAAGAAAAGCCTTTTTGAAAAAGAGAAATTTGCTAACATCGAATATTAATTTAAGGCTAGGGAAGTCTCTTCTGAAGGCATTTGTGGGGAATGTTGCCTTGTACGGGAGAGAAACATGGACGATAATCAGTGCGGACAGGAAGAGAATAGAGGCTTTTGAAATGTGGTGCTGCAGAAGGATGCTGAAGATTAGGTGGGTAGATCGCATAACTAATGAAGAGGTACTGAACAGAATTGGTGAGAAAAGGAATTTTCGGCATACCCTAACTAAAAGAAGGGATCGCTTGGTAGGACACATTCTTAGACATCGGGGAATCGTAAATTTAGCATTGGAGGAAGTGTGTGGGGTAAAAATCGCAGACGGAGACCAAGAGACGCGTATAGTAAGCAGATTCAAGTGGACGTGGGTTGCCGTTCTTATGAGGAGATGAAAAGGCTTGCTCAGGATAGAGTAGGGTGGAGAGCTGCATCAAACCAGTCTCCGGAGTGAACACCATAACAACAACTAAACATATTTACAACCAAATAAAATCTCAATATTAATTGAAAGAAACGTAAATCTTTGGTGAGATTTTGGTACATATATGTAACCATACCAGCCCTTCTTCAGTGTTGAACACTAAACGAATATCGTTTCAAAATAAATAAAGCAAGAAATGCTAGACGAACTACTTCTAGGTGTAGGACTTTGAATTTCAACTAAACACAATGTAAGCTTTGTTACCATCAATTTAGTTTGTAGCAATTGGGTGACATGAACGATATGAAGTGAAGAATGTGAGTTGGTGTGAAGCGAGGTATCACTTCCCTTTTTACAACAAAATAATATTTCTTGCACGCATTCATTATTTGTGTTTTCAGACTGATTGTAGAGTAATACTAAGATAGGGCCAACATGTACAACATAGTACGACATTCTATGATTGTTCTCGTAAAGTGACTATCAGCCAAGATTTTGCATCTGTTTAATCCTTCTAATATTGCAGTCAGATAGCGTAAGTTTCGACGTGCCCAAACTTGCCTTACGTAGGTCGGCATTACGTTGCGCACTAATTGTCAAGTTACTCTCCTAGTAATATTGCAGTCAGATCCATAATTTTAGTAGCCCGATACGATCTTTCATTTTTGTAGACCTCTGTTAGTACTGATGGCAACACACGCACACACGCATATTAAGTAGCCCCGTTTCACACACAGCAACCAGTCCCGTTGCACGTTTCAACGTTAGTGATGTCTGTAATGCTGCAACGTAAATTTTTAGATAGGCACCGTTTGTTTTTTTATAAAGAGGCACTATAAATTATTAATACCAAAGACGCTGCTTTTAATAAATTATTTAATACTACAGGCCTGTTTCGGCGTGAATGCCGTCAGGTGTACTGTAAAATACATAGGTGGGTATACTATTTAATTTAAGAGGATAATTGTACTTTATGCATACATTGGTAGCTCTTCTTACCCTTGTAAGATCGCTGCCTCTCTTATATGTCTAGGTCCTTATTTTTTTTTTTTTTTTTAATTTTTGTTGAGCTTATGCGACTTTATTGTGGGGTCAACTGTCCCTAAACTTACAAACTTCTTATGAACTAGCTTATACTAAAGACGGCACAAACATCCATGCCCTAGGGAGAATTCGAACCCCCGACGGCTAACTGCCGCGCGCACCACAACACGGCTCTCAACTACGCACGGCTAATCCACCGCGGCGGTTTTTATTTACATAGTAAAAAAACTGTTGTTGTTATAGCTCTTGTATATATATATATATATATATATATATATATATATATATATATATATATATATATATATAAATAATTCTTATGTTGTCGATGCTTGACAGTCGTTTTGACATATATGTCGGCGATATTACAAGTTTAGAGCATATCTGGTGTTATTGGTATGTCAATAGTATGTTTCAGTACTTGTATGTAAATGATTAACCATATATGTGGAATTAACACCACAAAATTACACCAAAACTAATTCCACAAAATAATTTTTGGTTAATCATTTACGGTACATACAAGTGATGAGACATACTATTGACATACCAATAACACCAGATTTGCTATAGATAATAGCAAAGAAATAATTTCATTGTAAACTTGTAATATCGCTGACGTATCTGTCTGTCAAGCATCGACAATATAAGAATTATTTTTTAAATATATATATATATATATATATATATATATATATATATATATATATATATGTGTGTGTGTGTATGTATATGTATATATATATATATACAGCTACATAAGAGCTATAACAACAACAGTTCTTTTACATACGTAAATATAAGAGAAGCACCTATCTTACAAGGGTAAGAAGAGCTACCAATCCTCTTAAATTAAGTAGTATACCCACCTATGTATTTTACAGTACACCTGACGATGGCATTCACGCTGAAACAGGCCTGTGGTATTAAATAATTTATTAAAAGCAGCGTCTTTGGTATTAATAATTTACAGTGTCTCTAAATGACATATACGACGCAGCTGGTCCAGAAGATTATAAATTATTTTTATAAATTTCATGCTGACAATAAAATCCATTTTAGTTATTTAACATGCTCCATTGACAATTCAGTCGGCATGTTAAAATTTAATTCACTCTCAAGTCCTCTACACTCATTGACTACTGCGATTAACATAATTCTGTTTCCTGTGTAAATATGGAATTTTAACTGGCGGAAGTGAAAGTAATAACACTAGAGTAAATATGCAGGTAGCACACCTTAGCGAAAAGTAGTTGAAGCTAAATCCGTTTTTATAAAGCAGATTATTAAATTATGTGTTACACTCACTCAACATGCGAGCGATGCCCTCTCGTACCTTAGGTTCCACGTGTGCTGTGACGGTTACAACTTCGTGCTAACCTCAACGAGGACTCGCTTCAAAACAATTGCACGCTCACTCAAAGTGCTGCACAAACCTGTTCCATCAGTGTTCGACTCCCCTACATGCCTACTCATGGCAGACTAATTACCAGAAAACCTTGTAACTACTTGTCTAAACCTGCCGCTACAACATTCAAGTGTTGAAACATTAACAAGTTTGAAGGTGGCCGTAAAATATTCAGCCACTATTAACAGGCCTGTGACTCGCAGTTCACCATAACTTAGGGTTCCAAAAAATACTCAAGTCTCGTAATGGTGGATAACGAAAGTTTCAAAGTCTGTAGTCACGCACTAAAACTGAAGCTATTCTTTGGCCACGCAATACCTTCGAGAAACCTTACCAATTCAACCACACATCGACAAATAACTTGGAGCACTGGCTTACAAATCTATCTAAAACTTCTTTCAGACACTACTCACGAAATTACACATGTTAAAATATTTATAAAGTTTACATATACATGGGTTGGACTAACTAATATGAAAACCTGACATAGACACAATATTTATTTGTTATTAAGGAGTCGGCCCACGACTAACTTTGAGAATGATTACAATTCTTCGAGCAATCGATTCCAAAACTGTGTCTATATCGTAATTTCCATAGACTTTTACCAAGACCTCTGCCAATTACTTCAACGAAGTTGAAACTGTAAACCTGCTCTTCATTCTTTGCTCTAAAACTCCCCTAACGGTTCATTTATGCTGAGACATGGTGATGCTCCATTCAAAGGAGAACTCTAATAATCTTCTGATAGTGTACAAGGCACACCTGAACCTTTTTCTGGCTGTGGGCGCATTATCATTCTGAAATCACAGTGTTCGTCAGCTGTATGTTAGCAATACAAAGCAGTTTCTTATCGCTGACGGTGAGATATTCACAGAGATCCGGCCAATGATGGTAATTTATTGGACAGTGCCATATACTTCCAGTCATCAAACATCCAGGTTTTATGATCGTGGTTCCATTTCCTCTGCGCTGCCTTTCGTTAGTAAAGGCTTACCAGCTTCACTCCTTCCACGAATATCGAGCACCAGACGTACTGTTTATCTCGAAATAGTGTTACTCAAGAGAGAGTTTAAAAGTCTCTTTTGCCATGGTAGTTTAATGTTTTCTGTCTAAAATCGTTCTTAATGCTCGTCGGTCGTTGTCAGCTAAGTTCGAATTTTACTAACTACTCTTCTTCGTCAACATTATTTATTTATTTATTTACATTGTTTTGTGTGAGCTGTATTACCATGAATACTGTCGCCAATGCAGCAGTTTTCGAAACAATTGTTCCCACTAACTGCGCATCATGTGCACCATAAAGTTGGAAGTCAGGAATTATACATTGCACCTATCACTCGTATCGACAGGCGTAGAGCAAACGTATAATACATCGCAAGCTTACGTGCTAGACCCTACGTCAATCGTGCACTGCAGTCGCGTCTCAGTGTTAACAAGTACGCAGTGGGGTCAACTTGCACTTTGTTCATATTGAAGGATGGCTTATCTATGGGGGAAGGTTGTCTCTTTGGAGAAAGTGGCATGAGAGACGGTTGCGTTAAAGTGAGTAGTGTTTCAATGGGAGTGGTGGTTGGACTGCAGTTGTGGCTGGACAGTAATAGCTGTTGGATAGCTTGACTTGAGTCTGGACACGTTTCAGTGACATGGTGTGTTTGTTACTTGGTAGGCAAAGGAGATACAATGATTAAAGTGTAGTTTATGAGTCCTCGACTGGTGCCTGACGTGCAGACGTTGGCAACGGCGAGATTGTTGACGGAAGGTGTAAGCGGCCAATCAGGAGTCGCGTTCGGGCAGCCAACAAGATTGTGTTTTTGATGTCTAGTAAATTTGGCATCAGTTAATTTGATCTGGCGTTTGTGAGCAACGTTTTTGGCAACATAATTTATATTCTATTTATAATCTGAGCTTATTGCGTTTTTACTATATATATGGAAGGTGTGATTGTGACGGAGTGATATACGGAACAACCCGATCATTTACATGTAGTATTTACGAGGATAATTAACCTATTCACCGGACAAGTTTACATCAGCAACCCTCAGCCACAGAGCAGGAACAGAATTAATTACTTATTTCATTATGAACAGAAAAGGTGTATGATCTTTGAAAACCTATTGACAGAAAATTAGGGGAATAATCTTTTGCGTCCACCACGAAATAAATAAACAATGCTGTTTCTGCTATGTGGTGACAGGTTCTTGATGTATACTTGTCCAGTAAGTGTATTAATTACCCTCGTAAGTACAACTCGTTTACAAACCATAAAGGCTAAAACTATTTCTTACTGGCCGCCCGAACGCAACTCCAGAATCCTGATTGGCCGCCTACACCCTCCGTTATCCATAGCGCCGTTGCCAACGTCTACACGTTAAGCACCAGTTGCGGACTCATAAACTGCACTTTAACCGATATAATTTCATTTTTATGTGGTAAATATGAACAAGTGAATGCTTTGTCTTTAGATTCACTCGAATCACAGTTTCTTTGACAAAAACAATGTTCTTGTACAGGCATCTGGACAATTCAGTGTAATGCATGACTGTTTATGAAACTCAGCTGATGCCTGACGAGATGCACTTCTACAACCAGTTTCCCAATAATCTGGTATAACCGTTCTGATCCACGTAAATTTAAGTCACAGTGCCTAAACTTCACGTGCTGCAATCTTAAAGCCATCGTTGCACACGGCGTCTCGAGAAGAAAGCTTCCAAGTTCAAAAGGTTACTTGCCACATTCGTAAATTCTTCTAAGTCGACTGCACTTTCCGCAGTCTAAAAACTTTTAAAGTTTCACTTTTCCGAAAGTCGCAGCACAGACTGCCATAGCCCCGCCGTCGCCCTCACACACACTGCCCCACCTAGGCCTACCGCCCAGCCTTTGTACCTGTTCTTCAGATAAACCCCGACGTCTTCAAATCCCCAGTTGCTACCGCTCATCAACGTATACAGTACAGTATACGCTTTGCCAAGTATACTGTACATTCATACATATACATCTTTAAACACTAATACTAAACAGAAATAAATATGAAGCTGATTACAGTAATTAAAATGTTTGATTTTACATTTCATTTCTCCTATGGAGCGATTCAGATTTCAATATCAACTCTCCCATCATTTGCAGTATTACTTTCCTCTTTCAAACTCACTTATGTGACAAACCTTGTTGCAAAAATCTGCATGAAACATGTCTTCCTATACTTTTGGCCTGCTCTTTACAATACAACAAGCCATTTTGGCGTACCATTTCAAATTAAACAATTATGGACGCTTATACACAAATTAATTATTTAAACAAAGAAAACATGCATAAATAAATTTAAACAATGTGATTTTGTGGTATAATCATTTCTAATACGACATCTGCGAACAAACCCTGCAATGCTGTTCGTGTATGTGTCTTGTACGTCATGTTATTAACAAATTTATACAATTAGTATTAGTGAATTAGGTTTCCTGTGATCAGTATTTATCTTAAGTTGAATATAAGCACATCATGTGACGCATCTTGTTGAGCCTTTTTATATGAGCCCTCGTTCTCCTCTGTACCTTCAGTGGTTTAAAAGATAGGAATTTTTAAATAATTACTAGATTCCCGTATTTTCATTCTATTAAAACGTTTTATATGAACTTGGTAGGGAGGATGTCTGTGCGTCACCAGACGTGACATACGAAACCCTTTCAGCAACTGTGCCGCACTTCTCTGTCTCAATTATGTTTTATTCTTAAATTTAACTTCATGATATACAATACACTGCCCCCTCCGTGGCTGAGCAGAGAATTCCCCTGACGTCATGGCCTTTCCAAGCGCTCAGGTTCCCTCTCTGCTGGCCAATCCACTACGAGTCCTAGACACACGGCTGCTAAACATGATTTTTCTATTTTCACTGTAGTATTCATTGAAGAAAACGCCTTTTGCTTCTGCAAATGGAGAGTTTTTATTTTTACGATTTACCCATACGCGTTTCGCCTATTTCACAAGGCATCTTCAGTGAGTGTCCTGAAATATTTACATGTTTCTGTTTACACACATAAGTTAGGATTTTACATATGTACAAAACATTTCGTTTCGTTTGTTTTGTAAGTGTTATCAACTTTCTCGGCATATTTGTAATCAACTATTTCACTGAAAGTGTGTTGAAGGTATCTTTGTGTGTGTGTGTGTTTTATTCATCCCTAGGTGTTACAAAAAGATACGGCCAAACTTTCAGGAAGGAAACATTCCTCACACACAAAGAAAAAAAATATGTTATGTGGACATGTGTCCGGAAACGCTTAATTTGCATGTTAGAGGAAGTACAGTACATACTAACGAAACAATTGGGTATTTTGACAATTGTCTGCACGAATTATTTCAATTTACATTTAAAGAGAAATACTAAAATGAGGTCGAACATGCAAATTAAGCGTTTCCGGACATAAGTCCACATAACATATTTTCTTTCTTTGTGTGTGAGGAATGTTACCTGAAAGTTTAGCTGTACCTTTTTCTAACACGTGTGTGTGTATGTGTGTGTCTGTGTGTGTGTCGGGGGGGGGGGGGGGAGGTGGAATTGTGGGTTTGTGATTGTGTTGGGATTTGTGTCTATCATCTGGTCAATCAGTGCAAACAGTGACTGATTCGTTAAATTTATTTATTTATGCTGTTCAGGTGGTCCATGAACTCGTCCAAACCGTACTGCCAAATCATGAATGTGTCGTCGACATAGCGGAAGAAGTGCTTGGGTTTAAGGTGAACATTTTGTAAGACTGCCTTCTCAAAATGTTCCTTGTAGAGATGAGATTCGCGATCCCTGGACAACTGGAGCCAATGTAAGTCATAGCTAACTAGGGGTCAGTAACATTAAAGCAAAGATCTATTTGTGTGAAAGTACAATTATGAATACTAGAAAAAAAGATCGAATAGTGCGGAGGAATAATCAAAGAACAAAGTTGTCAGCGTGATTTGCAAGATCTTATAATTTTAATTTATGTGAAGATACAAAAAAAGGAAACTTTGTTGCCCATTAATTTCTTCTTTACACACTTTTGAACTTTCTTCCAAATTTCAGGTCAATTTTTTTACTTTCAAAAACGTAAGTACTGCTACATATTTTCGAAATGTTATAGACGACACACGAGAACGGAAAAGCAGAAAACAGATTTTGTTGACAGGTGAGCACTTGTGTGTGAATTATCTTCATCCATCACGTAAGTCGTTCACGAAGAGCCGAGGCTCTTTCTGCCCGAAAATATTCAGAAAAATAGACTGGGTGGGCAGACCACGCTCCCTCTGCGATGTTTTGGCAGCCGATGATGTATCGGATAGAATCTTTCGGGGCTGGTGACATTTGACGGCTAATAAGGCGCAGTCACGCCAGCCAGTGATCAATGCCAGCGGGCTGTCGTCAACCGGCACAGTGCGAGGGACCGACTCACCGGCGAGATGTGGAGGTCCGTGCTCAGGGAGTTCGCCGAGGAGACGACGCTGCACGGCTGCCGATACCTCGTCCCGGGCCGCGGCCGCGGCGGCCTCTGCGCCAGGTACCCTCACCGCACTTGGCAAAAGTAAACTCAAGTCTTATGGTGTTATTCGCTGGGAGACGCCAAAGATATTGAACGTAAAAATGCTTAACGCTGGACAGTGTTCAAATGAAAAGGTACGAAACGTCTTAACAACCAAACCGGTTGAATTTTCAATTTGGGATAACGTAGTGCGACATCTATGCCCTCAGCAGGCAAGGTGATGCTCACCATCTTCTTCGACGCCCGAGGTCCGATACTCATCGAATCCTCGAGCGCAGAAAAACCACTGACAGTGACATGAACTGTGAGACACTCCGTAGCGTACTCAAGTTCGTCAAGAGCAAACGGCCTGGGCTGCTCACAGATGGAGTGATTCTGCTCCTTGATAACGCGCGTTACACAAAATGTAATGGCCACGTTCAAATGGGAGTAGCTTGAGAATCCGCCCTACAGCCCGGGAATGCCACCCTGTGATGTCCATCTGTTTTTTTGTTTTGTTTTTTTTTTTTTTTTCCTAAAAGAAAAGCGCTTCAACTACAACGACGAAGTGAAGAACACAGTAGAGGACTGGAAACAGGGAATTTTTCGGCTTGTTAAAGAGGGATAGTTGTGCTCAGGTCTCTGGTGATTACTTTTGAATAAAAACTTCAGCATCGTTTCGTACCTTTCAGTTTGAATATCCCTCGTAAATGATTATTCTAAATGACTGTCGGCATTTCGTGATTAGTTTTCATTGTTGCAGTAACGGTTAGACCAACTCTCAAAATTTTCTTTTGCATCTACTTTAGTAATATCAATTACGACCAGATGGCATCAGCAGCAGTGTTTTAAAACACGGTTAGCGGCAAGGAGAAAGATTTTTTTTTTCCTTATTTATTTATTTATTTTTTTATTTTTTATTTTATTTTATTTATTTATTTTTTTTTTTTTTTTTACTATCAATATCATCAATAACGATACCTGCCGGCCGCGGTGGCCGAGGGGACTGAGGCGCATCAGTCACGGTCTGCACGACAACTACGGTCGGGGGTTCGAATCCCCCCTCGGGCATGGATATTTGTGCCGTCCTTAGTATAAGGTAGTTGATAAGTAGTTTGTAAGTTTAGGGACTGATGAACCCGTAGTGAAGTCCCATAAGCTTAACAAACATTTGAACATTTTGATGCGTCACCATAGTCCAGCGTCATACCGGAATAAAATACGCAAATGGGCTTCTTCCGGTAACTCTATTCGCAGATGGTATGCAGTGTCGATCCCGCGGTGTCAGAAGCGGATTTGAATCGGATTAGGGGCGTTTTTCTCAGTATTCCAAAGAAATGAACTACTAGATGTAGCAGGGAACTGCAAACTTCTCAAACCACAGCACGACGTGTGTTGCAAAGGCGCCTAATGCTAAGCATTTACCGCCTAAAATTGCATCAAGCTCAAACAGCTAAACATGAAGCTCTACATTTCAACTTCTGCATGGCACTGCAGCAACGTTTTGAAAAAGATGATGGTTTTCTTGACAGATTAGTTTTCAGTGACAAAGCTACTTTTCATGTGTATGGGAAAGAGAACAAACCAAACATTCGCATTTGGGGTAAAAGAAACCTCCATTGTTATCTGGAACACGTGCAAATGGTGAATGTGTTCCGTGGAGTTTCAACAACGTGACAGGTTTGACTTACCTGGACACGCTCACAGAGTGGCTGTTGGCGACAGAAAGGACTCGTGTGAAGTACTGACTACTTCCTGCAACATCTTGTTCCCTGGCCCAGAATTTAGAACTGACTCAAACTTTACTTTAGCAGCAGGAAGACACAGAGACGATGACCAACATACGTCGTAAATCACGAGAATTACACACAATCATTAATATACAAACCACCCCGAACTAAAACATTTCATGACGGTGGCTGTGATAACATTTATGGTGCAACGGAATTAAAAATATGATAATATGCATCTGAATTTGTTCTCAGCACTGGTGAAAAACAATATTAAATAAAAAAACATTAAATAAAAAAAGGAAGGTATTCCTTAAATAATATAAGTAGGATAAAGTTTTTACTGACAATAAATTATTTATTCAGTTCAAACATGAGCAAATGGAGGAACCAATTTAGGTAAACAATAAAAATGCATCTCATTGAACTAGCAACTTAGTCTGAACTGAATATCGTCGGGGGAGGGATTTACAATCAACAAGCATTCAGCCACTCACACACGCGAAGCAAAGTGAAACTCAGCATGCTGATACGAAGCAGAAACAGGCGCCGCTATCGTAAGCGAAATTCAGCGAACCAGGATGTACCACACAAAACAAGAAAAAATAGACTTCGTAGGTTGCTCTGGTCTGTCCTTCTTTACTTAAGATGGTACGCGATAATAGTGAGATTAATTTTCATTCAAGCAAACCGTGAGCATGCAGAATTATTTAGACACATGGCATGTGTCTGTTACATTACATATTTGTACCTCACTGAAGGTTAAGTGCTTAAAGATCGCATTCATGTCAACGAAAACCAGCGGAATCACACATTACGAAGCAGTAATACTCAATAGAAGTGGCGAGAACTCAAGTGACTAGCTATAAACCCTTGAAGTCGGAGTTCAGAGCCACGTGGATCCGAAAACCAGTAAAAATACAAAAATTCAATTTCTGCATAGGAAAGAAAAGTAGCTGTGGCATCTGTAGGATATCATAGGAAAGCAAAATGAATACAGTTAGATGCGATTGGAAAGGTTTTACACGGATGGACAAAGTCCAGTCTTCAAAAATCAGAAAAGTGGAATAAATTCAAAATCGGAGTACGTCAACTACGAAATACGGCATGCAGCTGCTAGAAATACGTAGTATTTCATAAACAAGCTAATAAAGCAGGTCATACAAGACTAGAAGAGATTTTACTGATGAAGTCTGAATGCAAAGTACAAGTTTGGAAACGAAACAGCAATTTAGAATAGATGGAGAGGAGATCGCAATGTACTAAGGAAAATCAAAAAGATACATAAATGATTTCTTGCCTGAAGGGCCTAGAAAAAGACACAGGGATAGCTGAAGGCTTTGTTCTAAGAACACACCACGCGGAGTACATATCACTTGCAGAAGGAGAAAACGGAAGAAATATTTCACATGCACTACAAAGAATAAAATATTCCTGCATATTGGGCACGTTCCAAAAAGCTAGAAAGAAATTAAACAGAGTTCATACACCAGCTAGTCTCACACAGGCTACCGATTCCCAGCCGTTACCAAACCAAATTAGTTGCATATTCACCGTTTTTACCTATGCAAAATCACCGAAATGAAATTGATTACATTTCCATACATGATCAGAGAAACTTATCCCGAAAAATGAACCTAAGATCTGAAGTCTAACAAACGATACAACGAATCGCTACCATCTCAAGGGAGGAAAGAAAATCAGAAAGTCTTACCAGGTCAAAGCACAGCCACAGAATGTCCAGACGGCCAGGGAGTGGCCCGCAAGGGGCCAGCAGCTGGAAATCGGCAAAACCCATGAAATACAAGGTGGTGGGGAAGAGCTTAAACTCGCACGTCCTGTCGAGGCTCGCTAGTGGGCATTGCCAACCCAACTTGTAACAAAAGGGTGGAGGAACCTCCTTGGTAGCATGAAAAGCAGAGGTTGGTAACGACTACCTATTGACTCGATGCCAGAGATGCAAAGCGCACAGCCAGCAGCCGACTACGAAAATTCTAATACATACACTCAGACTGTCATGCTAGAAGATACTCATATACGCACATAAAGAATAAAGCAAGTACACATTCACACAGGGACAGTGGCGTCATGGAGAAACCGTTCATCTCATCTTGCCACATTCATAGACACAATGATAAATTATTAGCATAATAAAATCCCAGCAAAATTAACACAGTATTACAGAAACTAACATTTAAAAACATAAAATGAAATGCTATTCCTCATGCCTCCAAACGAAAGGGGTTCTCGTTTAGCAAAAAAGCCCATCTTGTGAACTTACGACAAATTTGACTGAAAATTTTGATGGAGGATGAGGCAATTTTATTGACTCATTGACAGCAAACTTTTCTAATCTAACATCTGGTCTCCTTATGAGCAAAACAGAAAATCTTGGGAATGTCACTCAAAAGTTACACATTATACGCAAATGAGATCATATTAAAATACAAAGTCAATGGAGATTCAAGTGTGGCTGGTGAGACCACACGTTTGGGACAACATACATAAACAATCCAAAATTACAAAGAAACATAGATAAGCAATTCATGAATACAGAATATACACGACATTGAAAATAACATTCGCTGAAAATGAAAACACACACAACATTCCATATGCAACAGTAACAGCAAGCGTGAAACAAAAAATTCACTTGATAACTTGCTGAAGGCAAAGTGAAAATTCAACAAGACAGAAATGCTCAAAAATACAAATTTGTAGAATGACAAACAAAATATATGAAATGTTTCTAGAACCAAGTAAAATTGCAGTCTTTCATTTTCTTAATTTAAACAAGATAGTCAAGAGAAGCGAATATTTTGTTTTAAAAATGTGCAGATTGCATAAGTCAACACTGCTCTACGTCAAGGAGCTTCAGTCCTAGTAGCACAGTCATAAAAATCATATTTAATGGATAAATTGTTGGAATGGAATTGCCGAGGGCGACCAAAATTGGTATTTTTATTAAGAGGATCTTAGTAGGTGAGTTATATATCGCACTCTTCGAGCATTCACTGTTTTCACTGCTCACACTGCTTTAACACTCATTGATGAATTTTTTTGTCATTGTCGTCCACTCAAGACTGTTTTCAAGAAATAAACACTGTGTTTCTCGCATCTAATCGTATACTAGGACCATTGAAGGGGGAGGGAGTCAATCTTGCATAGGCGACTTGGAGGACACTACACCCGCACATACAAGAAGATACCTTTGCTTTCTGTTTCTTCCTGGATGCAGTTCTTGTTCCAAGGTTCTCAGGATTGTTCTTTGTCTCCTCCTCCAAAGAATGGTTGGCCCCTGGTAATGAGGCTACTTTTCTCGTCTTCTTCTTCAAGGTGGTACGGTGCATTTTGCAACACCGCCCATCTCGACCGTCCGTGAGCAGCATTGGGCTTGGTACTCACATCCAGGTTGACCACATAATTTGTAGAAGAAGGTTAGTAACATTGTCCTTCCAATGCCCGTTTCTTGCATATACAACATGGAGTTAATTGGTGAGCTGAGCACAAAATGAACGACATTACGCTGCAGCGTTAGTTGATATGGGAACCTCTCGTGTGAGGAATTACAGAGTTAGTAGTTTAACAAGGGTCCTTTACCAGACAGGGTCATCACGGTCAGAGAAAGAAATTATCTTGTCATCTCATTCATGCCATTGGGCTCGGCATGAGTGAGTGGTCTAGTGCACACATTGCGCGTGCAAATATGAACAAGTTTTTCTTCCCTTTCCCAGCTATTCAAATGGATGCCGTACACTTGCCACGCCGGACTTTTGCCACGCCGGACACTTGCCACACCTGACCCTTCGCCAGGTAGTCGGATTAGCGACCCCTCACGCAAGGGACGCCCTTCCCCGTACTCCTGCTTATGCTTCCAAACCTCCGTCTCCGATCTTACTTCATACAGTCCTTACGGACGTTTTCTTCGACATCTCGCCGAAATGTACAACTTCTTTCTAATACCCCGAAATCTAAATATTTATAACTATTGGGAAACTAAAGCAATACCGTCGTATATTCAGTGTATAATTAGTTCTTCCGTCACAAATCTGGATCCATTCTCCCTCCGTCAATACAGTAGCTTTCTTGCTTACTTACTGATTACGATAGAAACATTCCATCGCTATGGAAGGAACACGGAAGGAACGACATAAAGGTAATTCGAATGTTCACTGGTCATTCAAGGTGATCACTGTATTTGCACATATATTAATTGCTTCAACTGCATTTAAAAAATAGAGTGGAAAGAAGAACGATACACTTCATAACTTTACTCTCTTGCGGCGAAACATTAGTTAATAAAGTGTATTGGGACAATGTTAAAAACAATGACAGAAAATACATTTACAAAATAGAGATAAGAGCGTCTATGTTTGACAGGTCATCTAAAGTTGCCATAAAATTTTAAAATATTTGAAATAAGGAAATGAAGGAATATAGAGTGTTATGCTTGTAACGTAGACTGTTGTTCTATATTGTTTAGCTTTGGTATCTGCTGCGTCGCAGAGGAAGCACCCTAGTTTTTTAAGGGAAAGGCCATAATTCCTATGATCTGCACTATAAAAGAAACAAAAAGCACAAAAGGAAATCGTAATGTAATTTATGTACTAGCTCACAAGCGAAACTGAAGCCGATAGTTTCTGTGAGTATGAGCAGATGTTGTACTCGACAACCGGAATAAATTAATAACGGACACCGTTTACCGATCCCCGCACTCTCATGATGCAGCCGCCGAACAGTTCATAGAAAACTTGAGTCTTAGTGCAAATAGGTAAGCTACTCTTACGGCCGAGTGCACCAACCTCGGTCAAAAGTTAATCGCGGTTAAGTCGACATTTAACCGTGGTCAACTCAAGTTTCTGGTGCACCGACACCGATCAAAGTTAAACGAGGCAGTTGATCGCGGTTAAATTTGATCGCAGCTGACGCCCGGTTTTGTAGAGATGATCAGGGTTATACTGGCAGTATCAAGATGGTGGCGCGTTTTGCTGTTTTAAACGGAATCGACAAAGATTTATTTTACCTCAATCATTTAAATCGGGATCAAAACCGGAACGTCGTGATTGTGGAAAGGGGGACTCTTTTGAAGATTACAGTGACAAAAAGTTCGAGGAAAGATTTTGTTTGTCCACAGAAAGTGTGGTGGTTGTTAAACCAAATCAGTGACAGGTTAGAATTTCCTACCGATAGAAATAACCCTATTTCGCCTACGAACAGACTATTGATTACGTTAAGAGCATATCCAACTGGTGCATTTAACATACTTATTGGTGACAACAGTAACATATATCGCGACGACACATTGCCAGGAAGAGCAGTTCGCCGCGCCATAATTAATGAATATTTCCAGTAAGGTAACTATCAAATTCAGAAAAAGTTTTGAATAAAAAATTACGATATGTTCCGTAACTATAATCTACAGCTTTCGTGTTATTAAAACATGTTATCTGTATATTTCTGTTACCAGGTGAACATGCGGTACATGGGAAAATACGCTGTGAACAACAATGACATTTGAGTTGATTTCTTCGAAACAATAAATCATAATTTAAGTAATTATATACATCTGTCTTAGGGTGTTTTTTTTAATAATCATTTCTCTTTGCAATATGACTGAATTCGGTAAAATTTTACGACGCTTCTCGCTGGGCTCCAGTGCTTATGTTGGCAACAGATGAACAATGAAGTGTAGAATTGCGTTACTATTTTTCACAAGCTACAGCGTAAATGTTATTGCTGCTCGTTTCACTCGCAGCAAAAGTAAAACTGTACCTGCTCTATGGTTGAAAGGTTCTTGTATGTACCCTTGTCCGTTCAGAAGAAAAATAATTTTAACTGAAGTTGTCACGAAAAATATTTATTGATCATCTTAGTTGCCGTCATTAACATTGATGCCAACATAACCACTGCAGCCCGGCGAGAAGCGTCGTACAATTTTACCGTATTTACAATCTTGTACATACAAATCACGTGGTACTGTCGTCATTCACCAAAGATAGTCGAGAATACACATGTAGGTAAGCTCAACTAATATCTTTGCATCACTTGGGTGCCTTCCATTGCGCTACACGGACTTGATCACGATCAAATGTGCGATTGGCTGACGACGGTTTGCTGACCGGTGATTAACGTTGGTGCACCGCAGAGACGTTTTAACCGCGGTTAACTTTTGACCGTGTTCTCGGAACCCTTGATTATTGTGCTTTTTGACCGAGGTTGGTGCACTCGGCCATTAGTCTTTCCGCAGGTGTAGATAACATAGGACATGATCTCTTTTGATTTTCCGTTACATTTCTACAAAGAGTTTCGTTGTGAAAACTATTAAATGAATGTCGCATTGAAGGCTGCGCTAAATTATGAGCTTCAGTAAAACTTCGGCAAATTTGGGCATTTTGCATTTGTCTAAATTTTCTGCAAAAGCTTTCTGTTCACGGGGGACCAGTTTAGTCTCTTATTAATTTATTTGGTAGGAATTCCTCCAGTGCTGTTGATACTATTTCTTTGAATGTAAGCCATATATGGTCTTCACTTACATAGTTAATTTAGAAAACTGGAGACTGTCTCCTAGTAAGATGTCAATCGAATATTTATCTTTTTTTTTCTTTTTTTAATAGATGTACTTAGAGTTTAGTTTTGGTAAACATCTTTGTTACGGATTTGAGCTTGATACAACTTTGTGTTCACTTATGCCTGTATCCGTCGTGATCTCAGGAGTATTTGTGACTAAGAGCTCAAGTGTGTTTTCGAAACCATTTACAATTTGAATGGGTTAGTGAACTAATTGTTCAAAATAATAAAAAAAGCATTTAGAACAATTTCGGAAGATGTATCTGCCACGCTATCTGAAGGTGTAGTTCTGTCAACATACGGATGGTAGATTTAAGTCACTGCCAATTATAACTGTATTGGCCGAGTGCACCAACCTCGGTCAAAAAGCACAATAATCAAGGGTTCCGAGAACACGGTCAAAAGTTAACCGCGGTTAAAACGTCTCTGCGGTGCACCAACGTTAATCACCGGTCAGCAAACCGTCGTCAGCCAATCGCACATTTGATCGTGATCAAGTCCGTGTAGCGCAATGGAAGGCACCCAAGTGATGCAAAGATATTAGTTGAGCTTACCTACATGTGTATTCTCGACTATCTTTGGTGAATGACGACAGTACCACGTGATTTGTATGTACAAGATTGTAAATACGGTAAAATTGTACGACGCTTCTCGCCGGGCTGCAGTGGTTATGTTGGCATCAATGTTAATGACGGCAACTAAGATGATCAATAAATATTTTTCGTGACAACTTCAGTTAAAATTATTTTTCTTCTGAACGGACAAGGGTACATACAAGAACCTTTCAACCATAGAGCAGGTACAGTTTTACTTTTGCTGCGAGTGAAACGAGCAGCAATAACATTTACGCTGTAGCTTGTGAAAAATAGTAACGCAATTCTACACTTCATTGTTCATCTGTTGCCAACATAAGCACTGGAGCCCAGCGAGAAGCGTCGTAAAATTTTACCGAATTCAGTCATATTGCAAAGAGAAATGATTATTAAAAAAACACCCTAAGACAGATGTATATAATTACTTAAATTATGATTTATTGTTTCGAAGAAATCAACTCAAATGTCATTGTTGTTCACAGCGTATTTTCCCATGTACCGCATGTTCACCTGGTAACAGAAATATACAGATAACATGTTTTAATAACACGAAAGCTGTACGATTATAGTTACGGAACATATCGTAATTTTTTATTCAAAACTTTTTCTGAATTTGATAGTTACCTTACTGGAAATATTCATTAATTATGGCGCGGCGAACTGCTCTTCCTGGCAATGTGTCGTCGCGATATATGTTACTGTTGTCACCAATAAGTATGTTAAATGCACCAGTTGGATATGCTCTTAACGTAATCAATAGTCTGTTCGTAGGCGAAATAGGGTTATTTCTATCGGTAGGAAATTCTAACCTGTCACTGATTTGGTTTAACAACCACCACACTTTCTGTGGACAAACAAAATCTTTCCTCGAACTTTTTGTCACTGTAATCTTCAAAAGAGTCCCCCTTTCCACAATCACGACGTTCCGGTTTTGATCCCGATTTAAATGATTGAGGTAAAATAAATCTTTGTCGATTCCGTTTAAAACAGCAAAACGCGCCACCATCTTGATACTGCCAGTATAACCCTGATCATCTCTACAAAACCGGGCGTCAGCTGCGATCAAATTTAACCGCGATCAACTGCCTCGTTTAACTTTGATCGGTGTCGGTGCACCAGAAACTTGAGTTGACCACGGTTAAATGTCGACTTAACCGCGATTAACTTTTGACCGAGGTTGGTGCACTCGGCCGTAAGTGAATGCCTTTATTGCACGATAGTGACGGTAATATTACTGACGACAGTGCCACTAAAGCAGAGTTATTAAATGCAGTTTTCCGGAATTCAGTCAGCAAAGCTTACGAAGTAAATATTCCACAATTCGAAATGAGAACTGCTGCAAACGTAACATATAAGCAGATACCCTCGGTGATGCAAAGCAAATAATTCTGTCAAATAAGTGATGTTGCAGACGAAACGATGAAATACATTTTCAAAAAGTTTCTAATGGATAAGAAAAATACGTCTAATATTTAGCATTAGAGGGAAGTGTGTTAGGTAAAAAACGTAGAGGGAGACCGTTTATTTATTTATTTATTTATTTATTTTAGATGAAGAGCCTTGCACAGGACAACGTAGCGTGGAGAGATGCATGAAACCAGTCTGCGGACTGAAGACCACAACAGCAACAACATTTGTTTACATTTGTTTATGATACTGTTTTGTAACAATTATTTTTGAACAGTTAGCTCCTTGCCTTGTTTCAATAGCTTTTACTGGTCTGATTAAAGGTAATCAATAACATGGTGAGAAACTTTAATTTTTAAGGACTACAGTTAAATGTACTTCATGAGATCTGCATCTACTGTAAATTTATTTCTATCCTTGTCTGAGTTTGGAGATTTGGCAATTATTTCAACACTATAGCTGACGAACTAGACAACTTTAGAAGCAGATCTTTTTTAGGGTGTCTCTTTTAGGTGCATTTCAGAAGTTCAGATTCTTTTTAAAACCTAAAGTGTACCTTATCAGTATAACAAAGATGAGATTTTTAAAAGCTACTTGCGGCTCTGAAGTGACAGGAAATAATTTTAGAACTCACAATCTTTGGTGGTAGGACGATAATATTAGAAGGTAGAGTAAATTATCTTAACATGTAAACTATGCGAGCTTTTAATTAAGTAGGAAATTGCAAATTGAAAAGTGGTAGATGTAATTATGAATTCTGATTGCAGGAGGATCATTTGAATGATGTTTCATGTATTTGCTTCGTTAAGTCAAATTTCACTGCCACGCTAGTGTACCGAACTGGGACAAGCTAGTTTCATCATTAAGTTATTTAAGGGTACTGAGGTCTGATAAACTCTTTTTATTTTTACAACTAATAAAGGACGCATCGTTAGGTGGTCCTCACAGATGTTCTCTACGTCCATTACGTCTCCGTTGTTCGAAAGCAACTTTTTCTTGCAATTATTCTATTTTCGGCGTAAGCACATCCACACCTTATTATCGCGTAACCATTGTAATGGGCAAAAGGCCTGCCCTTGGCCGTTGTAATAACTTCCATTCTGACGGTCACACTATGAAATGCGGAAGCGACCAGTGTGCAGATGTCCGAACGGGGTGGTGGCGATGGGGGGGGGGGGGGAGGAGGAGGAGGGGCACTCGACCCTTCGGAACAGGTAAAAGGGTGGCAAATGTCCGACGTAGCAAGTGTCCGGCGTGGCAAGTGTCCGCACACCATTCAAATGTTCCCAGAGTAAGGCGAAGGGTGTGGTCAGTGCACCTGTTCTTAAGCCTTCCGGCCCCTGTATCTTTGGCAGGTGGAGCGGAAGGATTAGCGTGCGGCTACCGTGGAGGGAGCAACCCCCGGCCGTGTCCGCAGCGGCTATTGTAAGCGTAGGCTCCTGGCCGCTCGGCCGCCTCTGTGTAACGCTAATGGAGGCGATTAGCCACAGCGACGTTTCCTTCAAGCCACGGTCATCTGTTCGGCCCGCGACCCACTGTCGCCTGGAAACGGAAACTATCCGTACAGGTTTTGCAGCCTATCCGACGCCCTTAGAAGTCCGTGATGTTTTTGTACGGACAGCTCGTTGATTCTGGCGGAAGCATTGCTCCGTCGTGGGCACAGTCACTCTATCTGTTAACTCTTTGGTTCACAATATTACTAAAAGAAACACTAAATTTATAAAGAACTCCAATGCTTCAATTTATGGACAGTCCACTTAAAACCTATATAAGAGTAGGACTTTACACAAGGCTCCACAAATTCATACAAAATAAATACATTCACAAATATAAATTAATAAAAAATAAGACCACATCATTTCGGGTCCACATGAGTGAGCTTGGTCACCCAGAGGTCAACTGACATCACAGATGTCCACACAAAACATTTTAAAATTAAAATCCCAATATTAATATTAACTGACACAGGAAAAGCAGTCATTAAATGCAACTTTTTGGTTCTAAGCTCATCGTATTTAACTTACATTTACACACATTCATACATAAACAGATAAGCTTTTCAACTAGTTGACTTGAACAGCAGTTTCAAATCTCCCTAACTCACATTAGTTTAATACACACTATCTTAAAGTTAACATTTTACATAGCGAAATGGCTAATAGAACTCCAGAGTTCTAAGTCCTTAAAAGTCACATTACACAGTGATACATATCAATAATAAAATCGAAATCTCATAAAGCTATAACGTAATGGAACATCAAGAGAAACGGTTATAATAAACAAAACAAGGTCAACTGTGTCTTAGCTATTATAATTCAGCACGCAGGGCATGTCAATAGTCATGTAAAGTCATAGTTTGTTAGTTTTAGGGAAGGGTATTTGGCCAGGAAGTCAGGGTAACCATGCAGCATGCAGCGCTATGCAGAGATTAACTACCAACCCACTATCTAGAGCCCAAGCGCGATTTGCTCTAACTATTCCGCAAGGCGCGAGTCACTTGGGTGCGACTGGTGACCTGATTCCTCACGGTGCAAGATCCTGTAAAAATACCCTACACAAATCACTCTCACGGAGGCAAGAAAACATAGTTACACAAGTTACTCTAAACAGAATAAAATGAAAAGACACCATATAACAGACGATGTAAAGTAACATCCTATGATTATACAACAGAAGTATGTAAAGTAACATCCTATGATTATACAAAGCCAAATCATCGAAATTTCGCTAAAATGTTATCAGTCAACAAGTTTGTGGCAGAACGATAACACCCATGTGGGTTGATTTTCATAGAAATTAAGCTGCAAATTGCAACAGAGACAACACAAAGAAAAACATATAAAATTAAATTGCAAAACCAACATATTCAACAAACCTAAATTAGCTAAGTGAGATCTAAGGTAAACAACTCAAAACATTACACATACGTTCTTACCAAATTGATGTCGCAAAAATTAAGAAAAGCAAATAAGTGGTTCACAGGAAAATCAGCTTTACTGTCCTATTGATGTTGGACAGTCAAGTGTCTTCGAGTGCTCAGCTGAGGCAGTTAGTTATTTGACACAGAGTTCGTCCTTCTTGAATTCCTTCATTTCATTTTCATTCGTCAAACGTTTTGCCTCTTCTAATGGTACATAGGCCTCTTCCACAGATCAGATCATCTCACTTCCTTTCCTTTAATTTACTAATTGTCCTGTAAAACGTATCTGAAAAAATGCAAGTTGGTTCTACTAACAGACCAGGGTATATATTGTCATATGAAGTGTGGGTGAACCCCTTCGTTCGAGCTCTCCAGCGACCTTCTACCGTCCAAATTGCACACCTTCTGTTACTTAGACAGACACTCCTTAGACAAAATTATCTAGTGCCTACCACGGCGTCTTATTAATATGCTATTCAGCGAGAGATTGCCGACACAAAATCTACAGTATGGGTGGCAGTTGTAGTAGCACTCTATTCACGAGGCTGGCTCCACTCACAGTGGAGAATAGCATACATAACGTAAACGATAAACAGGGAACAAATTACAGAAACAAAATTACACAATAATATACATAAACATGCCTACACAACTTAAATTTCACTCATCAATTCACTACGGGAAACATACTAATGACATGGACAGGAAGTACAACTAGCGATTTCGTGAGGTGGACGGCCTTATTGGCCAACAGAGACACTTGGATGTGTCACACTAACAAATCCTTAAACAAAACAGAGAGTCAAGATAACCTGCTTCAAACAGCTGATCAGGTGAAACTGGCGTGCACTATATGATACACAAGACACGCAAATAACCTAAAAACGTTCTGTTGCGAAGTGAAAATCGCACAACAAACACATATACAAGGGACACACATAACAAAATACACTATAAAACAAACCGCATAAAGAAAACACTGCAAAAGGCATAAAAAATACAGCATTTATTTACAACACTAATCACTTGAAGAATATCACTAAATTTACCTTAGAAAACAAAACTTAGTATATATGTGCTCCTTTCCGATCAAGTTGATCGCATGATGATCAACTGCAGGAGATTATCACTGGCTTGTGCTAGGGGCGGGTTCTTGGGGTCGGTTGTGGCGCGGATCAGCAGACCTGATTTCCACGTCTTCTGTTGGCGGGTCGTGTGGTTTTTTTCTGGCCTTTATCGGGTCGGTAACCCTTATTCCCGTTCCCGAATGTCCTCCATTTTTCAGCTCACTGATCACGCCAAGAACGTTGCTCGCTCCTCCTCTGCTGCTGTTTCTCAGCATTGAAAGGACTGGGCTGCCTGCTACTAGTACTTTCCGCCTGGCGATTGTCCCCAGCACTATTTTCACTCTGATTGCTTCTCCTAGAAGAGCTGTTTCCGTCTCTTCTAGGTCCATAATCTCCATCGAACTCCAGGTCCTCCAGGTAAGCCTGGAAGGACTCAATGTCCTCCTTGCAGCTTCACACAAGGACAGCATTGCGCACATTCCATGGTAGTTTTGAGGCGCAAATTCTAATTAATTCGCGTGGAGGATACAGGTAATCAAGGAACTGAGTTCTCAGCATCATTCCTTGACAGAAGTATCTGAGGCTCCTGCAATCGCTGTTCAAAAAATGGGGTATCACTAATATGCTACTTTTTACTCTTTGCTGCTCTGATCAGTAGGCAGACAGGAAATGCTCTCTAAAATCCTCATAGTATCGGAAATATTTCAGGACCGAATGCATGTGTGTGGCGGGCTTTCCTTCAAGATATCCGCAAACGTATTCGATCTTGTTCCCTTTGGGCCAATCGAATTGTTCCAGCCATGCATGGGGGTGCATCCCATCAGCATAGTTCCGGAAAACTTGGTACTTCCTTACAGTCAAGAAGTGTTTATAAACAAATGCCTGTTGAGGCTCCCGCACATGCACTTGATTTGGACTTTCCCTTCTCACAGGTCATACATACAGGGTTCGACTTCCTCCTCTTCAAAAGCCGAATCGTCTCCACAGGAAACATCTTCTACGGACGGGGTAGGCGTCGGTGCAGTAGAGGCTTGCTCTAACAGGGTGACACGTTCTTGTAGCTCAGCCGCTACATCACGACGCCTCTGATTTATTTCCCACT
Source organism: Locusta migratoria (assembly GCA_026315105.1). Classification (NCBI taxonomy): domain Eukaryota; kingdom Metazoa; phylum Arthropoda; class Insecta; order Orthoptera; family Acrididae; genus Locusta; species Locusta migratoria. The sequence continues at coordinate 203,177,102 of CM048747.1, read as the reverse complement.
GTTGCTCCTTGAACCAAAGCAAGTCACGGACTTCCTCCGATTCAGTCACAACAGCGGGAACGGCCCTTTCTGTTGCCGCCCCCCAGCCTGCAGAACCTGCGCCACCAAGGTGGCCAGCTCTTCGACACACGCTCCTAACTTGTCTGTGCGCGGTTTTGCCCTGCCGTCTACTAACTCAATACTCTCATTGAATCTCTCATCAAGAGAGTGGATATTCTTATCTATGCGGTCGGAGAGGGTAGCGATAGCTTCTACGTTCCCTGAAATCTTGCCTGTATTCTCTGAGATAGCACTCATTGCTATCTCCTGCCGTTCCTATACGAGCTGCACAATATCAGTGCATAGCCCATCTAGATTGCTGCTCTGCTCGTTTCTCGTGAATGACCTGAATGGTACCACCTTGTGCATCCCTTATGGAATCTACTTGTGCTTTCAGTTCCTGAACTTAAATATTCTGTGATTCACTTGTGGAAGCTACTTCTGCTTTCATTTCCTGAACTGAACTATTCTGAACTTCTCTTATGGAAACAATTTCCGCTTTCATATTCCTCATAAAAGCCATGATGTCATCTAAAATCGTGTCGGAGCCGGACACAGGCCTAGTTGGGTTGGGTGTTTAAAGGGGACTAAACTACCGGGTCATCAGTCCCCACAGGCCTAGTCACGCAATTTCAACTATTTTGAGGGGTAGCAGAAGTCGCCGTATGGTTGGATGGCGTATTTTGTTCGCTCCTGTTACCGCTTTCGGTAGCATCAATGTCAAAACTAGCCTCATTCTCATCAGCAATGCGGCCGTCTGAACCCGCCACATTTCCTAGAAATACGTAGTATTTCATAAGCAAGCTAATAAAGGGGGTCGTACAAGGATAGAAAAGTATTTACTGATGGAGTCCGAATGCAAAATACAAGTTTGGAAACGAAACAAAAATTTAAAATAGATGGAGAGGAGATCGCTATGTAATAAGGAAAATCAGAAAGATACATACGTGATATATCGTCTGAAGGGCCTAGAAACAGACACAGGGGTAGCTGGAGGATTTGTTCTAAGAACACACCACATGGAGCACATATCACTCGCAGAAGGAGGAAACGAAAGGGATATTTCACTACACAGAATAAAATATTCCCGCATATTAGGCACGTTTCACAAAGCTACAAAGAAATTAAACAGAGTTCATACACCGCCAGCTAGTCTCATACAGGTTACCGATTCCCAGCCATTACCAAACCGAATTAGTTGCATATTCACCGTGTTTACCTATGCAAAATCACCGAAATGAAATTGAATACATTTCCGTACATGAACCTAGAATCGTATCCCGAAAAATAAACCTAAGATCTGAAATCTAACAAAGCAGACAACGAATCGCTACAAGCTCAAGGGAGGAAAGAAAATCAGAACATCTTACCAGGTCGAAGCGCAATCACAGAATGTCCAGACAGTCCACGAGAGGCCCGCCAGCGGCCGGAAATCGGCAAAACCCACGAAAAACGAGGTGGGGGGAAGAACTTAAACTCACACGTCCTGTCGAAGCTCGCTAGTGGGCATTGCCAACCCAACTTGTAACCAAAAGGTGGAGGAACCTCCTTGACAACATCAAACGCAGAGGTTGGTAACGACTACTTATCAATTCGAAGCCAGAGATGCAAAAGTGCGCAGCCAGCAGCCGACTACAAAAATTCTCATACATACACTCAGACTGCCATGCTAGGAGATACTTATACATGCACATACTGAATAAAGCAAGTGCACATTCTCACAGGGACAGTGGCGTCATGGAGAAACCGTTCATCTTGCCAGATTCATAGACACAATGATAAATTGTTAGCATAATAAAATCCCAGCAGTATTAACACAGTATTACAGAAACTAATATTTAAAAATATGAAATGAAACGCTATTCCTCATGCCTCCGAACGAAAGGGGTTCTCCTTTAGCAAAATAGCTCATCTAGTGAACTTAGATAAATTATAAAGTTAAAAACCTAGGGAAGATGGCAGACAATGGACGTGTCACAGAACGGGAGGCTGTCTGATGCTCTTACGCTTTCCACTATGTACAGCAAAGTTTGTACAATACAATTTCTTCATGTGGGGATAAATTAAAGATCATGTATTTTCCCTCCTCTATGAGTAGCGACTGCCACAGTCGACGATGCCATGCTGGGATGGGTATAAAATGTTTGTAAATCTATGCGAATTAACGACTTTGGTCATCAGTCCCTAGGCTTACAAACTACTTTAACTTATGTTAAGAACAACCAATACACCCATGCCCTTCGACGGCGAGCAGCGCCATGCTTCACAGCCAGGTGCCTTGAAACGCTCGGCCACTTCACCGCGAACGGGTACGGCAAGAATTCAATTACCTTATTGATGTCTGATCATAGAATGAAGGCTTTCACGGCAGGTGTCGTCATTACTTAAAGCTTCTGGGCTGAGATGCCGTGGTCCATATATGAAACTTTCCACTGACGTTTTGCCATCGTCTGCGGAAGGCATCCTCCGAGGATGCCTTCCGCAGACAAGGGCGAAACGTCAGGGGAAAGTGTCATATATTGACCATGGCATCTCAGCCCTGAAGCTTTAAGTAATGTTATTGACGTCTGCCGGGACACTTATCGTTTGCATATCGAATGTTTATTAAAAAAGTCAGACTTTCTCTTCAAAATGCAATATGTGTATCATCTACACGTTTAGTTCTTGTGCAATAAATAATTTAAAGTGTTCCCTGACTTAACGCACACCGTAGACAGACTCCTCTCAATGTAGTGACCACCGTCAGTATGGCGGCCGAGTTTACACAACGCCGCCTAGAAGACAAGGCCTGACTACTGGCTGTGCCTACGTCACACCGAGAGGCGGCGGCCGCCAGCTGACTGGCTGGCCGCTGGGGCACGCCCAGCGCCGCGTAGCGAGCGGCCAATCAGCTGGCAGCCGCCCCCTTTTAGTGTGACGTAGGCACAGCCAGTAGTCAGGCCTTGTCTTCTAGGCGGCAAGGTTGCCGCAAGGAGCGCTGTAACTGATATATTAACCAGTGTATGTAACGCCGGCCGGTCGGCGGCTGTGTTGCAGGCTGTGCTGGGTGGCGGCGCTGGCGGTGTCTGCGGGCTGCGCCGTGGTGTTCGTGGGTCAGGCGTGGCGCCAGTACCGCGACAGCCCCATCCGCACCACCGTCAAGACCACCAACTACCCGCTCTCGCTCATCCCCTTCCCCGCCGTCACCGTCTGCCCCACCACCAAGGTGCGACGCACCGTTGGGGAGAAGCTGCTCGCCAGGTCAGTCTAAAGCGACCACAAAACTTTATTTTCAAGTCTGTAAAGCCCAGTTTACACAATGATCGAACTAGTAATGAAAGGATCGTGTTGCGCTCCATCTATCGACACAAACGCGGAACTATTAGCATTTCGTCTGTGTAGATGGCGTGTCGTACAAGTTAGTACGCTATAGGGCAAGTTTTAAATTTGCTCGTAGCGTCCTGAGTACGCATGCACAGAAGTGAGCTGCTTGTGTCGCTTTCATGTTTACATGGGGAATCAGTGGAGTCCAGATTGAAATTGCTTATGAAGGAGTTACATATCTCGCAAAATGGAGTGGAACAGAGCTGGAATTGGCATTTGACTGAGGCATACAGGTACGAATCAATACTGTTCCATGCAGAAAATCCTCTCATAATACGGTAGACTAAGAGTTATTTATGGATAAAACTACAGAAAAGTGATGTTGAGTGTTTTACCAAATTGCTTTCTTCGGTCCTTTGGCCGTAGGATTGCCTCTCAGCCTTCTGACTCTCCACTACTTACAATCATTTCGTTGCTCTCTTGGAGATCAGGTGCGGAGTGGCCAAGCATATTGAGGCGCTGTTCTCCGATGCGCGAGGCCGTTCCCTGTCGGGAGTTCGAATCCCCCCTCGTGCATGGATGTTTGCGTTATCTTTAGTATAAGGTAGTTCATAAGTAGTTTGTAAGTTTAGGGACTGATGGCCCTGCAGATAAGTCCCAGAAGTATCACAAACATTTCAACATTTTTTATTTCATCATATGCAACGAAGGATGTCATTCTGGACGATATCTCAACATATTCTGTACTATTGGTAGGATAGAAGTTCAAAATCTCGATCTGGTTGGAAAGCCCTAACCACACGCTTCCAAACATGCTCAACTGCTGAGAAAAAGGTGACCTTGACGACCAGGGTAGGGTCTGGCAACTAATTCTCTGTGTGAAGATTAAAATACACAATTTTGTGTTTGTTCTACGGTTTTGTTTATTTAGTGAATCGATTTTCGGCTTATTAGGCCATCATCAGACATTTACTGAAGTTCAGTCAAAGAACTTGTGTTGTCAGTAAAACAGAAGATATGTGCCATATTGAAAAGTACATTAACTTCTTTGATGGAACAGTTGCAGTGTATATAAATATTTGAATGAAATCTGTAAATTACTGAAAACACAAGTTCTTTGACTGAACTTCAGTAAATGTATGATGATGGCCTTAAAAAGCCGAAAATCGATTCACTAAATAAACAAAACCGTAGAACAAACACAAAATTGTGTATTTTAATCTTCATAATGAATAAGTTCTACCAATAAGAGACGGAAGAATCAGTTAACTCTCTGTGTCTTGCATTGATGGCAGCACTGCCGTTGTAACTGCTTGTGGTCTCTCTGGTGGTGCCTGCTAGCATTCAGCCTTTCAACAGATTTTTTCAACATTAAGCGGTCTTACCCTCTACTGTAGGAACCCACGAGTCTCTTAGGTAACCTTTCCTCTCGCATGCGTGGAACATGACCCACCATCTCAGCCTGTTCGCTCCAACTGCTTCATCAATGGTGTCCATTCCCAGGTTTTCTTTGATTCCCTCCTTACGGACGTTCAAAAATGTTCATATGTTTGTAAATCTATCGGACTCAACTGCTTGATTATTAGTTCATAGTTTACAAACAACTTAAACTATGATAAACTAACCTAAGGACAACACAAACATCCATGCCCGAGGGGGGACTTGAGTGTTTGCCTACATGCAGCCGCCGGTTTACATGCAGCAGACACAGCCTTCATATTTTCTAAGTGAAACCGGCTTCTGATTAGAAGCGAAATATAGTATATTGATTATTGTCTGCGCGTTATCGTTTCCGTTTGTAAATTTATACTGTGCTTTCGTGCATATTAGATTCAAATCCGCGTTTTTAGAAACAGTGTAGTCTTCCTTTGAGTGCATCGCGACAATAGGTTTTTATTTTCTCGGCACTGTAATCATGAATAGGGACTGTGACTGTTGTGTGCGGATGCAGTCTGAGCTGGTGACACTTCGCTCCCAGCTTCAAGCTGTGTTAACCTCGGTTGCACAGCTGGAGGCTGCGATCGAGGGGCGTCGTTGTTGTTGGCCGGTAGTGGGGACCGAACGGACTCCCGTCGTCTCCACCGATCGGCCTGCGGCAGCGACATGCCCTGATACTGCTAGCAGTGAGGCAGACACCCCACCCGTGGACGCGTGGGAGGTTGCTTCAGTGCGTCGCAGGAGGCGCAAGACATACCAGGGGACCGATCGTGAGGCCTCACTGGTTCGTCTTGAGAACAGGTTTGAGGCACTATCTGTTCAAGACAACGTTCCTGAGTCGGATGGTGTCTCTCATCCTGAGGTCACCACTCAGCCTGCAAGATCCTGGCTTTCATAGAGGGTGAGTTTGTTTGTAGTGGGGAGTTCGAACGGTAAGCGGGTGATGGAGCCCCTTAGAGAGATGGCTGCCAAGGAGGGGAAGAATGCCTACGTGCACTCCGTGTGCATACCGTGTGGAGTCATCCAGATGTAGAACGGGTCCTTCCAGGTGCCATGAAGGGTACGGGGTGCAGCCAACTGCAGGTGGTGGCTCACGTCGGTACCAATGATGTGTGCCGCTTTGGATGTGAAGAGATACTTTCGGGTTTTAAGCGGCTATCTGAAGTGGTAAAGACTACCAGTCTTGATTGCAAGATGAAAGCAGAGCTCACCATCTGCAGCATAGTTGACAGGACCGACTCCGGACCTCTGGTACAGAGCCGAGTACAGAGTCCACAATCTGCCCTAAGCTAAAGATCTGGCCCTGTCAGCCTATAAAAGGCTTAAACCCACTTTTACATTCTTCAAAATTAGTGTGATTACTGCTTGCGTCTGGTCAGACTGAACCTGTAACGACTTTCACGTCATTTCAGTTATTCTCTGTGAGCATTTAACTCCTGCCCTTCCACAGTATTTGAAGAATTCCAACTTTATTTGATCTACCCCAGCCGCATTGCAATGCGGTCTGTTGACCATTCTCTCCATTTCCTCAAAAGTGAGCGTGGTATTGTCGATAAGAATAAAAACAACCTAGATCCCCAAATTTATATATATTTAAGTAAGAACTTTCGACATATGCCATCAATTGATCTGAAAAATCTGAATAAATACAATTTAAGCAATCTTGCCAGTTTTTATTCTTAATCACACAAAAATAAGTAAATAATGACCGCGGACTAATATAGGAATTTTCTTCCTTTATACAAATGCGATCCTTTTTCCATCATTATTCCTATCCAATTTTACATCGAAATATGAAACATCGCTGAACATTTCACCTATATTGAGTAACTCTTCAAAATATTCCCTGCATCTGCCCAAGGCATCCACAGGATTTATCAACATCTGTCCTGACCTGCCCAAATTACTTGTCAGTTCCTTCTTTCCTCCCTTTAGAAGAATTATACTCCAGAAAGTGACAAGTGCTATCGACTAAGAATCTCAAATTGATTCCGTATTACTAGATTTCCAGAAGGCTTTTGATACCGTACCTCACAAACGGCTTTTAATCAAATTCCGTGGTTATCAAATATCGCCCCGGTTTATGACTGAAAAGGGGATTTCCTGTCAGAGAGGACACAGTTTGTAGTAATTGATGGTAAGGCATCGACTAAAACAGATGTGATATCCGGCGTTCCACAGGGTAGAGTTATTGGTCCTCCGCTGTTCCTTATCTACATAAACGATTTGAGAGAAAATCTGAGCAGCTCTCTTAGGTTGTTTGCAGGTGACACTGCGGCGTGGTTTACTTACGAAACTCCAATCTCCAACATTCTCCTCCGAATGCGTAAATATATTGTTGAGTCCCACTCACATAGGTAGGAATCATCAGAATAAAATACGAGAAATCAGAGCTCGAACGGAGAGATTCAGGTGTTCTTTCTAACCACGCATTATCCGAGAATAGAATGGTAGATGAACAGTATAAAGGTGATTCGATGAACCCTCTGCAAAGCATTTAAATGTGATTTGCAGAGTATCCAATGTAGATGTAGATGTAGAAAGGTTTAGAGTGGCCTGACCAAAATGGTCCAACCTATTTCCAGAACCTTCCCAAGACTTCTGCTTGGATGCTACAGTTATCTCTATGGCTTTGTTTCTTTCTTCAACATAAATTTATCTGCCTGAGTTATAGTATGAAGTCAATTTTGTAACGCCTTCTGTTTCTTTTACAGGCTACTTTGACTGTGTCATTCCGTCAAGCTGTCTGATTCTTTCTGTGCTTACACCCTACTTTTCCCATATATTCTCTAGCCATTTCCAGTACAGTTTCTCCGTACCTTGTCCATTCTTTTTTGCAATGACTGTAAATAACTACATCTAACAGATACCTTTGTGAGATCATTGTTATTTATTTATAACCGATTTTCTTCTCCTAGAGGTTCTCCACTCTTATCTTCCTACATAGGGGAAGGTCGGGTAGCCCCGGACGGCGGGTAACCGCGGACATTTCAATTTCTAAGAAACCAAGCACGTTGCGTTGGCAAGACTGCATTTGAAATACGCCCCCTGTGGAGTAAAAACATATGCAAGTCGGTTGCGGCATAGGCGCCAAATTAGCTACTCGCAGAGGTGAAGTTAGTTCGTGGCAACAAATTTTCGTCGCTCCTGTTAAACTTCGTTGGCGATTTTCACCAGTTAAAAGTAAGTGTTTGTACATGTTTATCATTTCAAGTGGTAGGAAATTTCATATATTTAAAGTCTGTTATAATATTTGTAACATTTCTCGTACAATTTAATAGCTGAGTGTAAAAATATTACACGACAACAATCGGGTAGCCCCGGACACAATAATGTCGGGTACCTCGGACATTGTTTGATGTTTTTAATTTCGCTTACTATTTATGCAAAGTAATTTACAATTGGGTTTCTATTGCAGGAAGACTTGAAATATGCCGAAATTTAAGGAAAGAAGTACTAATAGAGGAAAATGGGACGAAAATAAAATGAAAGAAGCAGTTAAATGTATGATAGAAGGAAATTTATCAGTAAGACAAGCGGCAGACAGGTATGACGTACCAAGAAGCTCACTTCACGATCGCCTGAAATGTTTGAAAAGTGGCAAAGAGACTGATTTCCAGCCGAAGTTAGGACGATTTGTAGCCACATTTTCTTGAAACTTTTCCAAACAACTTTATGAGTATGTTAAGGAACTTGACAACCGACTGATGCCACAGAGCAGAAATGAGTTTTTGAAATAAGCATTTGATATTGCGGAAGCTCTCAAAATCCCTCATAGATTTAATAAAGAGAAGAGAATGGCAGGAAAAGATTTTTTTATAGTTTTAGAAAAGAATATCCAGACATTGTTTTAAGAACTCCAGAATCGACCAGCATAGCACGAGCTGTTGGATTTAATAAACCACAAGTTGACCGTTTCTTTGACCAGCTTAATCACCTCCAAGAGAAATATAAATTTCCTCCTCGTATTTACAACGCAGACGAAACAGGGGTATCAAATGTGCATAAAAATTTCAGTAAAAGGTAAAAAACAAGTTGGCAAATTAACATCTGCTGAAAGAGGACGAAACATCACACTAACTTTTGCTATGAATGTCACTGTTCATTTCATACCTCCACTTTTCATTTTGCCTCGGAAGAAAATGGACAGAGACGGACGCTTAATGATAGGATCTCTGCCAGAAAGTATTGCTGTTGCACATGAGAGCGGGTGGATGAACGGAGATGTGTTTTTACAGTGGTTGCAGCATTTTGAACAGCATGTTCTGCCAACAGAAACAAATCCTGTGCTCTTAATTTTGGATGGCCATGCTAGTCATAAAGAGTTGACAGTAATAGAATATGCACATAGACATCACATTCATATGCTGAGCACACCCCCACATACAACTCATAAGTTACAGCCACCGGATAGAACATTTTTAAACCTTTTAAGGCTGCATTTGCAGATGCAAGTTGAACATGGATGAGACGAAATCCTGCGGCTAGAATCACTGACTATGATATTGCTGCACTTGTGAACGAAACTTTTAGCAAAGCAGCTAGGCTTGACATAGCGCAAAACGGATTCAGATTCACAGGAATTTATCCTTTCGACCCTCACACCTTTGCTGATATAGATTTTTTACCGTTATTGATGACAGACGTTGCTCCAGAAGTTTATGAGGAAAATATTCCTTGACAGAAGACAGTTTTGCATCGCCAGTGCCCTCCACTAGTCATGCATTTCGTGCAACTGAAGCGGTGCCTACAACCTCCACAGCAGAGGTTTTAAAACAGTTGTCACCACTTCCCGATGCTTCAAAAAGACATTTAGTCACACGGAGTCGCAAAACTCAAAAGAGCGAGATTTTAACGTCATCTCGATATAAAAAAGATGTATAAGAGAGACAGAAAAGTAAATGCAATAAAAAGGAAGAGCCGAAAAAACAAAAAGGTAAAAAAATGGTAAAGGCACTAAAGAAACATCCAAGACAAAGACAAATATTCAAAGTCCCTCCGAAGAGGATCAAGGAAAAGAGACGAAATGCATCATCTGCGGAGAAACCTTCGAAGAAGACTGTATCTGAATCCATAGCACTGATGCTATGCGTGCAAGGACTGGGCCCATGAAGACTGTGTTTACATAGATCCTTCCGATATTTATTATTACTGTGATGTTTGCAAGGACAAGAAACAACTGCAGCACCACTGAATGCTGTGTCCGGGGCTACCCTCCATCTTTTGTAATGCCAACAAACTAATTCAAAAGTAATTTTAATATAATTCATAAAAGAATTGTTATGTATACTTTGTTTTAAGAAATATGATTAAAGAAGTTACTGGTTTCATTTTACAGTGAAAATAAAGGCAGAAAAATGTTTTATTGTTGTTTTATTTGAAATTCATTTATGTGTCTGTGGCTACCCGACCTTCCCCTATATATCTGACTTCCTCAACTTTTGGTCTCACAAAACCAATTTCAGTGTCATCAAAGAATTCTCGAAGTACACGCGTGTCTGACTGTCTTCCTGGATTCCTGATCCGTTAGTATATAGTCAACGAGAGACTTGGTTCCCGTGCCATCCCAGGTACACCGTTGAATGTTCTTATACTTCAAAAATGAGTCTGTGATAACTCCATACTGGTAAAGAGTGTTTCTCCCTTCCTTTTGGTTTCCATATTCTCTTAAAAATTACCCATAAGCTTTAAATACCCTTATGCTTCTTTTTCTGTCCTGCCATCTAAATCAGCTGTGCGCAAAACACTGTCCTTTTCCTAAGAGTAAATCACTGGTTGCCTCATAAAATCTGTCCATCTCATCTTGAACTGCCATTCACTGGGCGAATAAACTGATGCAATTCTATTTCTCTATCTGGAGACTGTCAAATCAGTCCACATCAGTCATCAGTTTACATTCCTTACTGCAATTACGGTGGGTTAAGTTGATTCCATGATGCAAAGCCCTACACCCCATTGTGTTTTTCATGTTTCGGCTCCTGGTAGGTAGAGCTTGTATTATCCCACTTCGTCTTCTTTCTCTCCTTTCACCCGAACGTCACAAACAGCTAAAACATGTTACTTGCTGCTTCTGCCAGCTCAAACATCCTCCCAGCATAGCCCTCGTTGATTTCGTAAAGGTTTGATATTGTATTTAACGTTTGTTACAGGTCGCTAAGTGCTCTCATTCTCTAATATTGGATGCATACTTTTGTGTCCCAGCCTCGTCGCCACTTTTGTGTCTCGTTTCCGCCGGTTGTCCTGGGTGTCGGTGGCCGAGTAGAGAGAGACCGACACAGGAAAATAGGATGCACGCGTGTGCAGGTACGGAGGTGACCAGCCAGTGGGACAGCAGAAACTAGAAACTAGACTAAATTAGAACAAGTTGTATATTTCGTAGAAATAAGAAAATACTTATCTTTTACAAAGTTCAAGACTGCAGAATGCTGATACATAGTTTAGATAGAGGCCTGCCTACTGATGATTCCTAGTGCCTATCCGATAGCTAAGTCTTAACTGGTGCCTATCTGATTCCCAAGTGGCTGATGCAGCAGTCGTGGCCACGAGAGGAGTTGCAGCAGAGGGCGCTCATGGCTGACGTCGTAAGAACGCCGCGCCGTGCGTGCATTGCGGCGCGCGGCGAAAGTGCGGGGCGCGCACTTCATACTTGTGCGACACCACACATACCTCTTGGTATTTTCGCGCAGAGGCATCCCATTGTTTATGACGTCTATCCCATAAAGTAAGTGTTATACTCTTTTTGGTTTTGAGCCACGAAACGTCAGGCGTACTGAGTACAACTCACAATAGGTTACAGAATGAAACTTTCACTCTGCAGCGGAGTGTGCGCTGATGTGAAACTTCCTGGCAGATTAAAATTGTGTGCCGGAACCGGGACTCGAACCTGGGACCTTTCCCCTTCGCGGGCAAGCACTCTACCGACTGAGCTATCCCGACACGACTCACGATGCCGCCTCACAACTTTACTTCCGCCAGTACCTCGCCTCCTACTTTCCAAACTTCACATAAGCACTTGCGCGCGAAAGGCAACGATCCCAAGTTCGAGTTCCGGCACTCAATTTTAATCTGCCAGGAAGTTTCACAATAGTTTAATCGCAATCGGATGAATGGTTTAGAAACTCAAAGAAAATAAATATGTAAATATTCGTTTTTATGTATAGAGATATGGATTTCCTTTATCCCAGAGTCAGCTTATCTGGTATTTGGATACATAGAACCACGACTCTTTAAATGGCTGAATCTCGAACTGCTTTCTCCACTCCATGTGTAACCCACACATACACACAGACACGTATACATATCAAAATCACTATATATGTGATCAAAAGTATCCGGACGCCTCGCTGAAAATGACTTACTTGTTCGTGGCGCCCTCCACCTGTAATTCTGGAATTCAGTGTGATGTTGGTCCACCCTTAGACTTTATTACAACTTCCACTCTCACAGACATAGGTTCAATCAGGTGCTGGAAGTTTCTTGGGGAATGCACTGAGGAAAGGTGTCGAAGTAACTCGGTGAGGCCTGGCACGAAGTCGGCTTTCCAAAACATCGCAAAGGTGTTCTTTAGGAATCAAGTCAGGACTCTGAGCTGGTAACTTCATTACAGGGATGTTATTGTCGTGTAATCAAATAGCTTATAAAGATAATAGCGAAAACTCTTCCCTAAAACGACCAACAGTGTTCCCGAGCACCTCCTAGTGGCGTGAATTGTGGAGTAAGACTGGGAGACAGCAACGGATTTACATTGTGAGGCTCAGAAGACTTCCTTGATTCCTCGGCTTACTTTACAGAACTAGAAATCGTTGGAAGAGGGAGTATATTTGTTGTATGCGGTTGTAATAACTACAAACACCAAAGATTTTCATAAACAGTGTCTTTTACGCTCTGATTTACCTTATTTTTATAATTTGGTTATAGATGCAGACAGTAAGACTTGGATAACAATTTTAAAAAGAAAAGTCCAGAGCATTTGAATAAAGGCCTATAATCCTAGAACACTTTGTGCAGAAACATTTCAGAAATAACAATTTGTATCTGTGGTGTAGTTGTATTTTTTTTTTTTTTTTTTTTTTAAGGAGGGTAATTTAATACCAACAACAAATGTATAATGGCAAGTTTTATTTGAATGTCTTTATTCAAAGAGTAGCCTAGGCGAGACTTAAAGTCTCATTTACAATACCTTAACTGCAAAGTTTTTGTATTTAAGCGTAAGTTATATTTTATGAAGCACAAAGCTAAACACAATTTTTAATTTATGTCTTATATTTTTATTGTTTTTTCAATATTTGGATTGGTTCCCTACCTTTTACTCGGCTTTCTAAATCCTCATGAAAGTACATGTATACGCCTAAAACGTGTCATCCATTGAGTTATTTTCACTTCGAATCCTATCCAAATAGTCTGTACACATTATGAAGGGCATTATTTGTCCAGCTATGCAACTGCAATACACTGTCATCAGTTTTCGTCAGACGCGTTCCGTTTTATTGAATATAAAATATTTACAGTGATCTAAATGTTCAAATGTTCAAATGTTTGTTAAGCTTATGGGACTTAACTACGGGGTCATCAGTCCCTAAACTTACAAACTACTTATGAACTACCTTATATAAGACGGCACAAATATCCATGCCCGAGGGGGGATTCGAACCCCCGACCGTAGTGGCCGTTCAGACCGTGACTGAAGCGCCTCAGTCTCCTCGGCCTACAGTGGTCTGAAATGAGTGTTATCTATGATTTGATTTATTTTCATAGATCGAAAACAGTGCTCCTACGGAATTTTTTTTTCTTAAATTTTCGCCTCACATCAAGAAGCGCTGTCGTGTTGCAGAGATCATGACAAAGACAAATGCTTCCAGTTTTTCAACCCTGAACTTTAAATACTAGGGTGATCAGTAAATAAGTCGCAAACTGAGGTAGACATGCCAGAACTACATTTACAAACCTGAAAATTGCTTTACTTTTCCGCTGACTTCATCTGTAAATTTAAACACCCGTCCTATCGTTCTAGAAGGTTTTAAAAGCCTGAAGCTTGGAAATTTTGTGGCAGGTTTTGCATCCTATAAGTGACGCATTGAGCTGTAACTTTATTTGATGCCTTTAATTGCCGCCGGCCGCGGTGGGCGAGGGGACTGAGGTGCTCCAGTCACGGTCTGCACGGCCACTACGGCCGGGGGTTCGAATACCCCCTCGGACATGGATATTTGTGCCGTCCTAGTTCGTAAATAGTTTGTAAGTTTAGGGACTGATGACCCCGTAGTTAAGTCTCATAGATTATACAAACATTTGAACATTTTGAACTTAAACTACTGCAACCCACAAGTCGGATGTGCCGTAGTGGTACAGAAATACCCTTACAAAGCGCTCAGTACTGGCGTGTCTACCTCAGTTTGCGACTTATTTACTGACTCACCCTCATAATTTATCATATAACGTAATATCTTAAAAGACGTAACAAATGTAAACCTTTCAAAGAAATTTTGGTAAGCATCGAAATAAAATTCGGAATCACAGACATCAAGGCAACTCGGATCAACAGATGGCACTGCTAGCGGTGTCGCCTGACAAATGCATGTAAATGCCACGGAGTTTCCGCTATTACCGTTAAAAGCTATTTGGGGTAACCACTCCACCAGTGGCCATGAATTGTGAACAGGCGCTCGAACATGTTCAAAGATGTAATCCCCATCCCCGAATTTAACGTTCACCGCCATACCCTCACCCTGCTATCGGATCGCCATATTCTTTATCGTGATTCGTCACTCCACACAACGCTTCTCCACTGTTCATTCGTCCAATGTTTACACTCCTTAGAATAAAAGAGGCGTCGTTTGGCATTGACCTGCGTGATGTGTGGCTTATGGGCAGCCGCTCGACCATGAAATCCCAGTAGTACTTCGAGTGGATCCTGATGGAATTTTGAATTCCACATGCAATGGTCTGGATATATATCTGCCTATTACACTGTAAGACCTTCTTCAACTGTCGGCGGTCTCTGTCAGTCAACAGACGACGTCGGCCTGTACGCTTTCGTGCTGTACGTGTCCCTTCACGTGTCCACTTCACTATTACAACAAAAACAGTAGATCTAAGGGTGCTTATGAGTGGGGAAATCCCGCGTACAGACTTCTGACACAAGTATCACCCAATCTTCTCTCTCACGATGTCTAATGATTACTGAGGTCACTGATATGGACTACCGGGCAGAAGGTGGCAGCACAATTCAATTAATATGAAAAACGTATGTTTTTGGGGTGCCCGGATACTTTTTATTATATAGTGTACATACATACCGAACTATCGAATCATTGCAGACAATGCTAATCGTACTACCAAAAACAGCGTGAAAATCGAACCATCACTGTTAAAGATCATATCTTCACTGTAGACAAACTTTTGTTTTTATTAGATAATGATTAAGTAGTTTCCATACGTTATGGTTGGTTGGATGGTTGGTCATGTGTGTTGGGGGGACAAAACTGCGGAGGTCATCAGTCCTCCATACGTTATGAATAATGGAACAATAGAAGAAGTTATGCAGGTCCATTATCTATCAATTTCGCTCCCGTGTCCCTCCAGTTTCAACATTTTCTTATTCATGGTTACTAGTAGTTGTAACCGTGATGCTACGTTCATATAACGTTCCCAGTTAAACGAAATAAAGTTGAAATTGCTAAATGCTAAACTCTCTACTCATTAACATGTGCTCAAGTAGATCTTCGGGGAACAGAATCATGCAAGTCTCCCTCGCTATGTTTCCGCACATTTAACGTGAAATTCGTCGATTTAAAAGTACTGCGTTGCACTGCCGTACGTATCTTCGTTAATCTAATAGCGCATCGCCAAGAGAATAACAGCGCGTAAGATACTGTTGTGTTCAAATTCATTTTCTTTGTATCGCCTTATCGCCCCCCATAATGCTAAGTCCACAATTCATAAAAGCTCTCGCAAATACTTTAGATATTAATTTCCACAAAACACATATGCCTACATGTACAGAATAAAGAAACGCAATACACAGCTATCAAACTACACGAATTGGATTTAAATTTTTTTTAACAAAAATAACAAAGAATGGGCCTAATAAACACAAAAATAACAAACGAACGTAAGAATTAAACCTGAAGAACAGACAAGTAATTGAAAATATTTCGCTGTTACTTTCGTGCTCTCTCGGTGCTGCCTACTTCACAGCTGACAGTAGTAAACCAACTGTAAATCGGTTCAAAACAAAGACGATGTCGCGAGTCACACGGCGGAAGAATACACTAACCATTTATCATTTACTTAACGCGAATCTGAATCTAATATAAACGCGAGCACACGATAAATTCAAGAAACTGAAGGAAGAACCGAAACAGAATACTCAAAATATGTCGCTTCTAGTGAAGGGCCGGTTTACTGACAAGACGAGAAGTGCTCTCTCTCTATCTCCCCCCCCCTCTCTCTCTCTCTCTCTCTCTCTCTCTCTCTGCTGTGCTGCGGACACGACGACGGTCACACAGCGACTGACGTTGGTAAACAACCTGTCACTTGGGATATGTGAAAAATCGTGCTGCGAAGCCCGAATGCAAGAATTTTTCTGCACCCTATATATATAAAAATGGATGTATGTATGTTCCGCAAAGGTAAAACGGTCTTCAGTCCAAAGATTGGTTTGAACAGCACAGTTATTTACTAGGCATGGTTCCATTTGGAGGTGGTAAGCCGTTATCTTCCTCCAACCTTTGAACTGATTTACCCAGCCTTTAGTTTAACATGGATTCCAAATAACGGTGCAAATCGGCATTTCTCACATTATTAATGTGGCCAAAGATGAAAGAAATGAAAAGTGACAGATAAAAATTCCAAGCATGAGAGGGAGCAACCGGCGACCTTTGGATTCATGGTCTACCACTCTACAACTCTGCCACTGAGCCACACTCACATTCCATCTCTCCTTATAAACTACAGCAATGTAGTACAAATATTACAATAATTATTATAAAAATTCCGCCTGCTGGTATGATATAAAATAATTATTTTAAAATATCGTATATGTATTTAAGTAATTGAATGAGCATCTTAAGTTCAGTTTCATATCCAGAAGACTCATGTACACCATAATATTTATTTATTTATTTTTTACGGTTAGTTTGATGAAATATGTAGAGCATAACTGACAGGCCTTTTTATGTATTTTAACTGTTAAAAAAATTATACGCTCTACATGAGTCCTATGGACACGAAACTGCACTGAATGTGCACATTCAATGGATTAAATCGATATGTGATATTTTTAAATAAATATTTCATATCATTGGCAGGAAGTGCAAACTGGCTAAGCAGGAGTGGCTAGAAGCCAAATGCAAATCTGTAGAAGAATGTATAGCAAGGGGAAAAGTAGATACCGCCTACAGGAAAATAAAAGAGACATTTGGGGACAAGAAAAGCAACTCTACGAATATCAAGAACTCAGATGGGAAACCAGTTCTCAGCAAAGAAGGGAAAGCTGAAAGGTGGAAAGAGTACATAGAGCAGCTCTACAAAGGAAATGAACTTAGAAACGATGTTGTAGGAAGGGAAGAGGAAGTAGATCAAGATGAAATAGAAGATAGTATACTGAGAGATGAATTTGACAGAGCCCTGAAAGACCTAGGTAGGAACAAGGCCCCAGGAATAGATGACATACCCTCAGAGTTACTAAAGTCTCTGGGAGAGCCAGCCATGACAAGATTATTTGAACTGGTGTGTAGGATGTATGAGACAGGCGAAATGCCCTCAGACTTTAAGAAAAATGTAATAATCCCCATTCCAAAGAAATCAGGCGCAGACAGGTGTGAAAATTACAGAACCATCAGTTTGATAAGTCATGGTTGCAAAATTTTAACACGAGTTATCTACAGGAGAATGGAAAAGCTGGTAGAAGCTGGTAGAAGATCAGTTTGGATTCAGGAGGAAAGTAGGAACCCGGGAGGCAATACTCACTTTACGTCTTATCTTAGAAGATAGATTAAGGAAAGGCAAACCTACATTTTTAGCTTTTGTAGATTTGGAGAAAGCGTTTGACAATGTTGACTGGAATACACTCTTTCAAATTCTGAAGTCAGCAGGGGTAAAATACAGGGAAAGGAGAGTTATTTACAACTTGTACAAAAGCCAGACCGCAGTTATTAGACTCGAAGGGCATGAAAGGGAAGCATCAGTTGGGAAGGGAGTAAGACAGGGTTGTAGCCTTTCTCCGATGCTATTCAATTTGTACATCGAGCAGGCGGTGAAGGAAAGCAAGGAAAAATTTGGAATAGGGATTAAAGTTCAGGGGGAAGAAATAAAAACATTGCGTTTTGCCGATGACATTGTAATTCTGTCAGAGACAGCAAAGGACCGGGAAGAGCAGTTGAATGGAATGGACAGCGTGTTGAAGAGTGCATATAAAATGAACATTAACAAGAGCAAAACAAAAATAATGGAATGCGGTCTTAGAAAATCAGGCGATGCTGAAGGAATTAGATTAGGTGACGAAACATTGTAGGTGGTAGATGAGTTTTGTTACTTGGGTAGTAAAATAACATGCGATGGTCGCAGTACAGAGGATATAAAATGCAGAATGGCAATGGGCAGAAAAGCATTTTTGAAAAAGAGAAATTTGCTAACATCGAATATTAACTTAAGGGTAAGGAAGTCTTTTCTGAAGGCATTTGTGTGGAGCGTTGCCTTGTACGGGAGTGAAACATGGACGATAAGCAGTGCGGACAGGAAGAGAATAGAGGCTTTTGAAATGTGGTGTTACAGAAGAATGCTGAAGATTAAGTGGGTAGATCGCATAACTAATGAAGAGGTACTGAACAGAATTGGTGAGAAAAGGAATTTTTGGCATACCTTGACTAAAAGAAGGGATCGCTTGGTAGGACACATTCTTAGACATCGGGGAATCGTAAATTTAGCATTGGAGGGAAGTGTGTGGGGTAAAAATCGCAGAGGGAGACCAAGAGATGCGTATAGTAAGCAGATTCAAGTGGATCTGGGTTGCCGTTCTTATAAGGACATGAAAAGGCTTGCTCAGGATAGAGTAGGGTGGAGAGCTGCATCAAACCAGTCTCCGGACTGAAGACCATAACAACAACATCATACCACCAAACGGAATTTTTTTAATATGATTATATTATTATGATGTTGTGATGGTTGGGTACACAACTCATTATGGAGTTGTTGGTACATATGTTCCTTACTGTCAAAAAACAATTGCTGTGATGGTAAGAACCATCTACGACATATATTTCAGAAATATACCCCATAAACAACTAAATGAGCGAAAACTGTCACATCATATAATGTTCCACAACTCCTCGTAATGGACCGAATGCAATCAAACTTGGTACACGTGTCAGCCAACAACAGCTGTGGAGAAAGAACCACCTATGATATATATATATATATATATATATATATATATATATATATATATATATATATATATATATAATTCATAGATACATCTTCATAAGAATTAGCGTGGTCAACGATAAATACAGGCCTGAGCACAGACACATGTTAGCAAAGAAGGTGCCGGCAGCATAAGACGTGACGTCATTATGACTTGAGTACACTGTATCGAAGGTAACAGAGGCCTTGTATCTGCGTTGGATACGATTGGTGTGCATTCATCCTAATGACGTCATGTATGACGTTATTTGGATCTACTGTACTGATTCCACATTCTCCTGCGCTCTGGCCAGTATTTGTCATTGGCCACACAATGAAAAAAATGTTCAAATGTTTGTAACTCTATCGGACCAAACAGCGTGGTCATCAGTCCGTAGCTTACAAAGTACTTAAACCTAGGTAAACTAACCTACGGGCAACACACACACCCATGCCCCAGGGAGGACTCGAACCTCCACGGCGAGCAACCGCGCGCGCCGCAGCGAGACGCTTTAGACAGCACGGCTAGTCCACCGCGGCCCACGCAATGAAAATCGCAAAAAAATTGTCCTAGCATTCGATACAAAATAACGAGAGTTTATTCGTACACTTTTTGAATATGAGATCTCTTAGAGAGTTGCAAAACCAATACACATAATTTCAAACCTTTACGAAACTTTTTGACGCTGACGACCCAACAAAATGAGCAAAGAAAAGAATATCGCTTATTACTTTTACGTTGCTCAAGCAGTAAACTTAAGGCATTCGATATGAGGGTACAATGTAGTATTTCGACACTACCAACTGTATTCGCGAGACTTTTTACAGACAGTCTACTAATATACCACTGAATGTACCTTCGAAATTATAATACGACACATAGTTCAGGAGATACAACGTGTAAAATAACGAAATTCACGAAAATTTATCCCATTACACATGAGTTTGTAATTTGTTACATCTTTACTGCCATCTCCATTTGCAACGCATTTTGTAGACTGTTTCCTAATTTTCCACTCTAAGAACATGGAAAAGTACATTATTGTGGGACACATACTTCGGGAGGATTGAGTTCTTTGAAAGCGAAACTGAAATGAATAGTAGGGTGGAAGGTGAAGGACTGAGGAAAGGAGTTGTCCTATCAATGAGAAAGGAATAGACACACATCCAGGTAACGCCGGGAACTAACGCAAGTGTTATTTATAATTTGAGTATTTACTTTAGAAATAAAATGTAAGTAATTGAAATTTGTAGTTTCCTGGTTTAGGAAAATTAAAGCTTGCATGACAAGACTGTAGATGCAATACAGTGTATACAGTCTGGGAACACTTTTAATTATTTAATGCAAAAGAACCATACATTTTACAGATGTCATACGTACGTCATTTTGAAGGAAAGCCTGAAAGATTTTTTTTCTTGTATACCGCCTCAGCGGAATTTGTTAATTTGCCGATAGTGTTAGTCGCAAACATGGCGAGTTCAGTTGCGTAGCGAGCTTCCTGTGTGTTGGAGTTCGACAAAAACAAGTGTGCTAAAGCTGTTCCACGTATGTTGCCAACCAAGTACGTCCCAGCGTGAGTCAAGTGAATGTGTAGCGCGCATGAGAGACATTCATAAGGAGTCCAAAGAAATCTGCGTGTCGTGCATCCTATGAACTCGAAATGGCTCCAATGAAAGTGTGGAAAGTCCTGAAACAGATGGTGTCTCTGCAATCATTTAAACTGGACCTAGTGCGGAAGCTAAGTGACGACGATAAAGACAAGCGTTTGAGTTCCGCTAGCAGTTGCAAAAACTGAATGAGGATGGGGATAGCATTGTACATTGCTTAATTTTTAGCGACGAAGCTACTTTTCACACTAATGGGAAAGTGAATAGACATAATTGTCGAATGTGGGGCACAAAGCATCCACACTAATGCATTGAATTTGAGCGTGATTCCCCAAAGGTAAATGTTTTTTGCGCCTTGTCACATCGAAAATTGTACGGGCCATTCTTCTTCGCCTACAGCCCTGTCACTGGATATTCCTACTTGGACATTTTGCAGCCTCTTGAGTGTGTTTCCCTGTACACAACTGTACCATGAGTGTTGCCTTCGACAGGGGCCACTCCATGGCCGGTATAGCACGTGAACTCGCCATGTTTGCGAATAGCGCTGACTATCGGCAAATTACCAAACTGCGGTGTGGCGGTATGCATGAAAAAGAAAAATAATAATAACAAAAAATAAAATAAAAAGTTACAGAATTTCCTTTCAAAATGACATATGTATGATATCTGTACAATGTTTGGATCTTGTGCAATAAATAACTGAAAGTGTTCCCGAACTTTATGTACACCCTGTATAATATGAAAAGGGCTGTAACCGCTTTGTTGCCATTGCAGCTTGCTGAACCTCACCGAGGTGAACGATACTATGCGAGGAGAGCTGCGGCTTGTGATGGCGATACTGGCCAACCACGAGTTCCCTTACAACTACCGCGTGTGGCAGTACTACAACAACGCCACAGACATCATCAGAAAGCTCAACGATAAACTCAACGTCACGTGGTTCATGCTGCAGGTGGGTGTTAACATTTAGACTCCGGCGAATACTGTCAGCCATTCTTATAGAAAATCTTCTACGGTTTTTCAGGGAGTCATCTGTCTCAACGAGGACAGTAAGAACACACTACTACTATTTAAATATAGTGGAGTTCGATATCGAATGAATACAGAAAAAGACACTTTATTCTTATAAGCGTGTAACACAATATTTCTTTACATACATGTCTCTCTTAAATCCTTATCAAGGGATACGGCATAGTGGCAACTGCATTTTGTTTTCAGGAGCTGGAAGATCCTAATTCCCATGTGATATGTCGAACTGAGGTTTCACGTCATTTCTGCAGCTTACTTCAGTCAATTTACGTCAAAATTTTCACAACCATTTTCCTACCTCTTATCTGTCCTATCACAGAAGAACAAGAGAATTACAAGAAGCAATCCCCTGCATTTCTGAATATGTGAGCTACATTCAACAATCTATGTATCTTTAATGGTATTCATTTAATCAATATATGCCAGAAAATTCTTTTCCTCCCGATTTAGTATAGCATCTGCCCATTAATTACATGGACTGCGCCTGGAATCTTCAACGGTTTTCTGCAGCACTCATTTCAGAAGCTATTCTCTTGTCTTCGCTACTGTTTATCGCTCACATTTCACTTCCATACAAGGCTATACTCCATACAAATACCCTCAAAAGTATCTCCTAATCCTTAAGTCTATACGACACCCAGAAGAAGTTTGTTTACTACACTGGCCGAAACGTCAGTAGACGATGCGGTCCATCGCTCAGAGTAATTTAATTTAAGTGACAATGGCAACGGAAACCTTCGTTTACATTTATATTTGATGTTAAAAAATCTCTCTTCTGTTCCTCTTTGCCAGTTTCCATGTTATATCTTCTGTAATACAGCCATAGCAAAACTTCATCTAATAATTTTAATGTGTCGTTTCCTAATTTTATTCCTTCATCATAGCCTAATTCAAATCTTAAATCTTTCTATTTTCTTTTTAATGATCATCTCATATCCTCGTTTCAAGACACTGTCAATTACATTCTACTGCTCCTCTTTGCTACCTATGACCTAATTAGAATGTCACAGTCAAATCATAAACTTTTTACTTCTTCTTCCTCAACTGCAATTCGTTTTCCTAATTGTTCTCTGACTTTACTTACTGCTTGCTTAATATACAGCTTGCATAACGTCGGGGATAGGCTATAAACCTGTCTCACCCCTTCTCAAACACTGCGCCAATGCGTCCCCCTAGATTTTTATAACCGCTGTCTAGTTCCGGTCGAAAATCTACATATCTTTATGTTCCCTATAGTTTACCCGTTCTACATTCACAGTTTGAGAGTATTCAGGTCAAAATTGTCAAAAACGTTGTCCAAATGCACTAAAACTATAAAACTAGGTTTGTTGATCTCTGAACTGATATAAAATTTCATTCGAAGTCGCTAAACTTTCACCAGCCAGAACAGATAATGTTACAAAAGTTCGTCTTTGTTGTAAATATCACTGTCGTTTAACATTTCAGGATATCAATGCTGTTCCTGTGTAGACAGTGATATGTGACAGATTTATAAGTAGTCCGACTACATCTTAAGTTTCGATACTCCCAGCAAACTGATTGTGGAACGTTCTTCGCCGGGCCACTACATGTCTGCTTCTTTGCCTGGCCTTATTGGTAGTGGTCCGATCGTATTCTGTTGCATCGTAAAGTCATATTTTTTTCAAATACCAGGCAAACTGTTGATGGACCAAAAGATAGCGAACAAACGAGAATGAGTCAAGTTACAACGTCGGCCTTTCATTAAGGGAAACCTCGCATAAAACATAGATGAGAAATGGGAAATGGACATTACTTATATCTAAATCTATACAAATGTCGTATGTATATTTTGTTATCCAACTTGGGACTTTAACGCAGCGTAGTAAATATTTCTGCTGCAAGAGGTTTCGGTGAACGTTGCAGTATGAAGACATTTTTTACCTGTAGGGACTTACAGTCAATACATTTAAGCTTACTGAACTTCATTACATTTCTTCAAAAATCAGGAAAGGAGTAATAATTTTGGTGTCAGTAGAGTTTCAGCTAATGTTACAACACTATGGAATTATTTCGAATTTCTGCCCCTCTTCCCTCCCGTATGATCTCTAGAGAAATTAATGAAATCACAGGAGGATTTGGGTTTAATGTCCCGCCGACCACGCGGTCCTTAGCGGCGGCTCAGACACGCGGAACACTTTGGGCAGTGTTGTTGCAGGTGATGCCTACGCTTCAGCAGATGTTTTCAATTTGCTTCTGGCAAGGCGATTACGGAAACTGCACAGCGATGTTCTCACTGCAGCGTACCGAGGGAGGCTTCTGCTACAGCTTCAATTCGCTCACTTCAGAGGAATCGAGGCACTGGTAAGTACTTTTCTGTGCCAAGAACAATTTCATGCAATAAAATATTCCCGACTTTCAAGAAATTCGTACTTTTTAAATCTGGCAGGTATAAACAACAACTGACTATCTCAATAATCTTT
Source organism: Locusta migratoria (assembly GCA_026315105.1). Taxonomy (NCBI): domain Eukaryota; kingdom Metazoa; phylum Arthropoda; class Insecta; order Orthoptera; family Acrididae; genus Locusta; species Locusta migratoria. The sequence continues at coordinate 203,152,845 of CM048747.1, read as the reverse complement.
ATGTCGGAAAAAAGTTATACTGTTCAAAAATATTGGCATTTAACAAACAATAATATCTCAAAAAATCATTGCAATTTTTTTAAAGTATGATGCATTCAGAAAAATATCTCCAATTTAGCAAATAACACGTTTGTCCAATTCTCGGCCGCATGGAGGCAGCTATTCGGCTTGGCATTAATGTTACGCCTCCCTGCTTCGGTCTGTTTGGTTTCCCTCTACAATGATATGAGAATTTGGACTCAGGAAGGAGTCAGTCTGTCAGCACGTGTGAAGCCACTCTGCCAGGTTGGGAGCCGGCCGCGGTGGCCGAGGTGACTGAGGCGCTCCAGTCACGGTCAGCACGGCCACTACGGTCGGGGGTTCGAATCCCCCCTCGGGCATGGATATTTGTGCCGTCCTTAGTATAAGGTAGTTCGTAAGTAGTTTGTAAGTTTAGGGACTGATGACCCCGTAGTTAAGTCCCATAAGCTTAACAAACATTTGAACATTTATAGTGGTTAACAGAACTGCCCGCTGAGCAGGAGACCCAGGGTTGAATACCGGCCTTGCTTCAGTTTGCAAATATACATCACGGATGTTTGTGACTGAACATTTGCTTTAATTTGATGATAATATTACCTTGATGTGTGGTTTTTGTATATTTCAAATTTGTGATCGTTGATTTTCATTATCACAATCTTATGAGTCTTACCACTGTTTTATTTCCTGTGCCAAACTCTTATATCACTGTAGCACTTGCATTCTGTGTCCTTCATTATTTGTTGGGTGTATTCCAGTTTTTGTATTCCCTTGCAGCCTCAAGAGTGGTTTGTGGGATACTTACTGGAGTATTACACAGGTCCTATCTCCTTGTGCCATTTTATTTTCAGTTTTTTTTTACATATGTTCCTTTATTCTGCGATTCTATGGATAACTTCCTCATTCGTTATAAGTCCTAGTAATTTTCAAAATTTTTCTGTATCACTACACTCAAATACTTCGATTCTCTTCTGTTCCTATTTTGCGACTGTCAATGTCTCACTTCCATACGTAGCTCTGCTATGCTCAGAATTTTCTTTCCCATATTAACTCAGTGTTGATGGCAATAGACTCATGATTGCCCTCTTTGCCCATACTAGTCTACTTTTATGTCCCTCTTGCTTCGTTGGCTGTCAGTCACTTTGTTCCTAATTTAGCACAATTGAATCCATCAATGTCTTGCTAACCAATTTTGATGTTGAGTTTCTCGCTGTTTCCATTTCTGCTACTTTTCTTGCTTTTGTCTTCTGCGGTTCATTCACAAGGGATATTATGTACTCATTATTCATTCTATTCAATACTTCCAGTAATTCTTCGTCACTTTCACTGGGTATAGTAATGTGCTCAGGGAATTTTATTACTGATATCCTTTCTTCCTTCAATTTGTTAACACTCTTGAATCCTTCTTTCATTACCGTCATTGCTTTAATTGAATATGTTGTACAGCAGGGCGACATACTGCACCCCTATCTTACACTTTTCTTAATCCGTGCTCTTCGTTATCAGTCTAGTAGTCCTATTTCTCTCTCCTAGAAACCCTACTTATTACTTGTCTTTCCCTACAGCTTATTTTGCTCAGACTGTCGAGCAACTTGCAACATTTTACCTTTTCGTACATCGACACCTGCTATGAAAGTTGTAGCTTTTACTTCCGTCTTGCTTCTATTATCAAGCGCACTGTCAAGGCTGCTTATCTTGTACCAATACATATCGTGAAATCAAAATGATTGTCATTTAAAGGATCCTCAGTTTCCTTTTCCATTCTTCTGTACGTAATTCTTATCAGTAGCTTGGTTGCGTTAGCTGTCAAGTTGAATGTGCGCTTATACTCAGACTTACTCGAAAACTCGCCCTTGCCAACTTAGAAATTGTGAGGATGAATTTATTATTAAAAAAAAAATAAAAAAATAAAAAAATAAAAAAAAGTTCAAATGTCTGTAATCCTATGGGACCAAACTACGTTGGTCATCAGTCCGTAGTCTCACAAACTACTTAAACTAACTTATGGACAACACACTCATCCATGTCCGAGGGAGGATTCGACGCGGGAGGCCGCGCGATCCGTAACGTGTCGCTCGAGACTGCTCGGCTACTCCCGCGCGGCTTATTCCGAAAGCCTGATCGTAAACAGTCAGTGCCATAGATTACACTCACCAACTTAGTCGTTTGGTTTGTTACATTAATTTCGAAGACCGCTTATTTTGAAACAATTTACTTTATTACCGGTTTCAGCAGAACTACCTGCCTCCTCAGATGGTCTCACGTTATAAAATTAGTTGTCACAGTCATCGTTGAAATGGAAATGTGCTCAAGTTAAAAAGTATGCCACCATACTGTGTCGTCAGTACGTTCTTATGTTCTTATGAAGTAAGATCATTGAAGTAGGGCAACTAGTTCTGCTGAATTTGGTAATGAAATAAATTATTTCAGCATAAGCTGAACTGATATAACAACTCAAGCCAAATCGTCCCAAGAAAATGTGTAACTTATACAGTCGTTCGGTTGTTTACCTTCCATCTCACTCACACACACACACATATATGGTGAATCACCTAACACTTGCACCGCAAATATTGCGGAAACGGAAAGTACGAATGATGTGAGGTTGTTGTTATTGTTGTTATGGTCTTCAGTCCGGAGACTGGTTTGATGCAGCTCTGCACCCTACTCTATCCTGAGCAAGCCTTTTCATCTCCTCATAAGAACGACAACCCACATCCACTTGAATATGCTTACTATACGCGTCTCTTGGTCTCCGTCTGCGATTTTTACCCCACAAACTTTCCTCCAATGCTAAATTTACGATTCCTCGATGTCTAAGAATGTGTCCTACCAAGCGATCCCTTCTTTTAGTCAGGGTATGCCAAAAATTCCTTTTCGCACCAATTATTTTCAGTACCTCTTCAGTAGTTATGCGATCTACCCACCTAACCTTCAGCATTCTTCTGTAGCACCACATTTCAAAAGCCTCTATCCTCTTCCTGTCCGCACTGCTTATCGTCCATGTTTCACTCCCGTACAAGGCAACACTCCACACAAATGCCTTCAGAAAAGACTTCCTGACACTTAAATTAACATTCGATGTTAGCAAATTTCTCCTTTTCAAAAATGCTTTTCTTCCCATTGCCATTCTGCATTTTATATCCTCTGTACTGCGACCATCGCATGTTATTTTACTACAAAATTCATCTACCACCTTCATTGTTTCGTTACCTAATCTAATTCCTTCAGCATCCCCTGATTTTCTAAGACCGCATTCCATAATTTTTGTTTTGCTCTTGTTAATGTTCATTTTACACGCTCTCTTCAACACACGGTCCATTCCATTCAACTGCTCTTCCAGGTCCTTTGCTGTCTCTGACAGAATTACAATGTCATCAGCAAAACGCAATGTTTTTATTTCTTCCCCCTGAACTTTAATCCCTATTCCAAATTTTTCCTTGCTTTCCTTCACCGCCTGCTCAATGTACAAATTGAATAGCATCGGAGAAAAGCTACTCCCTGTCTTACTCCCTTCCCAACTGATGCTTCCCTTTCATGCCCTTCGAGTCTAATAACTGCGGTCTGGCTTTTGTACAAGTTGTAAATAACTCTCCTTTCCCTGTATTTTACCCCTGCTGACTTCAGAATTTGAAAGAGTGTATTCCAGTCAACATTGTCAAACGCTTTCTCCAAATCTACAAAAGCTAAAAATGTAGGTTTGCCTTTCCTTAATCTATCTTCTAAGATAAGACGTAAAGTGAGTATTGCCTCCCTGGTTCCTACGTTCCTGTTGAATCCAAACTGATCTTCCCCGAGGTCAGCTTCTACCAGCTTTTCCATTCTCCTGTAGATAATTCGTGTTAAAATTTTGCAACCATGACTTATCAAACTGATGGTTCTGTAATTTTAGAAATATATATACGGCGCCCAGATCAGTTCAAAAAAATTACCAAATGGAAATTTTAATACGCGTTCTTTATATCGTCGTAGCATTCTACGATCACTGGCGCCTTCTGCCAGTGGGGCGTGTAAATTTAATAGTGGGTCAGAGCCGTACCTGTTCTGCCGGCAGCGCCAACGGAGAGGGGCGGTCGTCGGACGGCGCATGCGCGGCGCGGCGCAGCCTGGCCTCGGGGCCCACCACGGGGCTGGAGCTGATGCTGCGCGACGTGCCGCCGCCGGACAGGATCCTGCCCGAGCAGCGCGACCATGCCGGCTTCAGGGTGAGCAAGCCTACTGCTCTGCTCTGTCGTGCACGTCGCCATGTGTTTTGTCCTTACTTTCAGGAAAGGTTCTGCCAGGACGCGTTGACATATAAAACAGTTATACTGATTAGTAATACAAGTTTCATTTACTGAACTTTTTACAATACTCAACTACTATCTGTTCTTCTCGTGGCAGCACCGTCTTCCTCCTTGCTAGCTTCGCTTGAGTCCTAGTGACTGCCTATTTCGGAGCCGAGTTCAGATGGGCTCTTCCAGCCACATGTCGGCATAGATATAGCAGCTTGTAGAGGGCGCGCTTCTAGGTTTCTCCCTCCACGAGGCGCAGCGCTGACGTGCGATTGGCTGCCGGTCTTCCGCTCCCTTCTTCACGATCGTTCTCGTGCGTCTGACGTGTGGCGCTGACTCTACGCCACACCATCACTTCCCCACAAAGCGCCAAACCGTTGTCGTATAGGGAGCTCGACAAATGGGGATGAGGCAGGCTCGTGTACGTAGTGATGGACCTGAGTCTGTTGTTTCAGAGGTCGCTACACTACCGACCGGGCCCCGTCATCCGGCCTGAACTCGCGACAGAATTTCCTCCGGGAAAACTTCCGAAGGCCCCACGTCCACGACTTAGGGGCCCAGATGATGATGTAGAGGGTGACGTCGGTGTCGGCGTCGGGTGCTGCGTGGCGTGCTGGTCTAATTCCATTGGGTGGTCCAGTGGAGGCGAAGGCGGCGGGGGCTCCATGAAGTCGGGCCGCAGTGCCGTGGAGATCTGCTGTGCGGGCGGCTGCCGAGAACGCGAGGGCGGCAGAGGCCGAGAGAAACATAAAAGGATCACAGGGTACATAACAAGAGTGAATTTGATTTCGCTGCCTCCCATTACTCCGTCAGGTTCTGAAATTTCAAACATTTAAACACCGAAACATTCGATGATCTCGCCCCGCTCCCACCGTCTGAGACCGATAAAAACTTTGTAAAAGACTGGGTTACGCGGAGCGAAGCAATACTTGCGTGTCGTCAACTGCTGCTCCGGGCGGCGCGGTGGGTGTATGAGATGGAGCAGGGTGCGGTGCTGAAGCTCGGCCGGCGACGATCATTCTCGTGGATGCGAGCGGTAGGAGGCGAGGAACAGTTGCGAAGCTGCCTCCCGTGAGTGCTGGAGCGGAGTTTGGATATAACCATTTATGTCCGGACGAAGCGTTCCTCAGCGCCGTTTGACTGTGAGTGAAACGGTGCACTGGTGAGATGCTTTATTCCACTGCGTGCACAAAAGAAGCGAAAATCTTGCAGTGTGAACTGAGGGCCGTTGTCAGAGACTATCAGTTCAGGGAGACCTTCCAGACAACAGAATTGAAGCCAACGCGCTAATCGTGCTACTAGAAGTCGTAGAAGACATTGGAACTGCAAATTGCTAACCACTAAAAGCATAAACCACAATAAGCCACTTAGTGTTCCAGAAGGGACCAGCATAGTCAATATGCACATTGCCATGGTGAATCTGCTTTTGGCCATGCAAAAAATTTCTGAGGTGGGGAGGACTGGTTTGTAGTGCAGAGTGAACACTATGACGGCATCTGTTCTATATGGGAGTCGATTCCCTGTCAAGTACAGTGTTGTCACCGTTCCAACTGCTTAGTGCAAACCATTCCACAATGTTCTTGGTGAAGTAAGTTCTATATTTTTTTCTGCAAACGTCGCGGAATCAACACACGCGACTTTCCACTGTCATTTGAAACGAGAATGACACCTTTATCGACTGAAAATTCATTTCTTCTAGCAAAATAGCGACGCACCAGCGAATTTTCAATGTGACATTGTGAGCGAGGCCATTCTGTGCGAATGTATCGCAGCAAAATTCATAAATTTGAGTCTGTTTCTGTGTCCTGGACAATTTTCCTATAGTCCAACGCAACAAACTATCTTCCTGTGCATCTATCTGACAAGAAGACGTCTCAGAAGCGTCAAAGTCTTTATCAGGGCCAATCGGAAGACGCGAAAGTGCGTCGGCATTTCCGTGGTGAGTTGTGGGTCTGTACACAATCTCGTACTGATGTTGTAATGAGTGCAATACCCAGAGTTGCAATTTATGTGCCGTGCGAGTAGGAATCGACTTGGCTGCATGAAACAAGGACTGCAAAGGCTTGTGGGCCGTGACTAAATAAAATTTTCTCCCATACAAATAGTGATGGAATTTCGTGACACCATACACAATCGCTAAAGCTTGCTTCTCAATTTGAGAATAACGGCACTGTGTGTCTCTCAAAAGTTTGGACGCAAACGCTATCGGACGGTCCGTATCCCCATGTCTATGTGATATCACCGCACCTAGACCATACGATGACGAGTCAATTTGCAAAAGAACTGTTTTTTCTGGTTCGATATGCATCAAATATCGATCACTAAGCAATGCATCTTTCAACTGTTGAAATGCGCGTTAACATTATTCTGTCCAAACAAAAGGAACATTTTCACAGCGTAGCCGCTGCAAAGGGTCTGCAATTCGTCGTGCATTGGGAATAAACCTAATATAGTACGTTAACTTTCCCAAGACGGACTGTAATTCTTTTGGTGCAAGCAGGTTGCGAATGGCAAGCATGGGGTGCACACCTTGACTGTGTATCACGTGTCCTAGATACTGCAGTTCCGGTTTGAAAAAGTCACACTTATCTAAGCGACACCTGCATCTGACAATACTTGAAATAATTTTCTCAAATTTTGAATATGTTCTTCTGGGGTACAGCCTGACACAAATATGTCGTCCAAGTAGTTTGAATAACAGTGCACCGAGCTGGATGCTGCTCCATATATCTTTGAAAAATTGCGGGCGCGGATGCACTGCCAAACGGTAGACGCAAGTATTTGAACACGCCCACAAATTTTCTGTGATTCTTTGTCGAGTTTCATTTTAAGCTTGGAAAGACATCTTCGGAAACGCATGCGATGCTGGTCCTTGTTTATGATAATCAAGCACTGAAGTTTTTGAATTGTGACTGAAGATGAATCCTGATATCTCCGGTACGATTGTGAAATGAAACTTCAAGGCATGTGATGGCGTTTTCAGACATCACCTCGTCGGAAAAAAGGAAAGAGCCGAAAAATCACGCATCAAAACGCTGCCCGCCATCTTTTACGATAATCAATTCATTGTCCACAAGGAATTTCTGTCTGAAGGAAAACGTTTAACGTTTTGATGCATCTCATGCATCATCTACGCAGGGTACGACCCAAGTGCGCACAGCAACGTTCCTGGATTTTTCTTCACGAGAACGCTCGCGCAAACACGGCCAATCTCGTCAAACAGTTACTGGCAAAAAAGGGGATGGAGCAACTTGCACAACCACCGTACTCACCGGATCTCAATCCTCCATACTTCTTCCTGTTCCCTCGACGTAAAACTCTTTAACATTTTGTAGTTGTTCAATATAACTACTAGGTACATGGGATAATTATTAGATTATTGTAGCCACATCATTGTATAAAAATAAAATAACTTTCACAACACTTACATACAATGACCGTATTACTGCACAAGATTTGTACAGAAGTTATGCAAGATTCACATTTATATGATGCTAGCTTATATGCTCGTGCTTCGCAACAGTTGTTGAAGGAGGGCCTGCGTGTGTCATGGCTTTTTAGGGTTCCGGACCTCAGTCAGTACAAATAGAATCCTTGTTGGATATTTTCTGTCAATAAACTCAGTTGTCCTAGTCAAGATGTTAAATGTAACAAAAAGTCGTTGTCCAAAACGATGTCTCTTCATAAAGATGTCAAATGTAAGTAAACGTCATTCTCCGAAACAATGTATCTTCATACATTTTTTGATACAAAAAGTGAAATGTGCCAAAATAAGCAAAGAAAAGTCGTTAAGTATTTCATACACAAAGCGAAATCAGTAACACTATGTTCAATGTTTGTCGGTATTCGTGGACATAGAATTGCTTAATTCTGTCGCAGACGTTCGCTTCCTTGTTATACTAAACCATACTGGTTATGCAGCAGCGGTATTTATTAGTTCTTTGGTGTACTACAGCGCCTCTATGGCTTGTTTGCTGTACTACGCAATCCATACCCGAACTTCTCATGAACACCCGCAGCTCTATCTATTACTTCTTTGCTGCATTACACCGTTCTTTCCAAGCATGAAATACACCTAAACCTTCAAATTACGATATCTTTTACTTTCATGATCTGATTTTGATGAAATGAAGCCCATATGTTGCCCCAGGATATTCTCTATTTATCTATGATACCCCATGAATGTACCTTTAGCACTTTTGGAGATGACTCTCTACAAATAGACACATGCGATTGCTTTCAAAGAAATGTTTAAATTGTAATATCTTACTTCTTCTGATCCGATATTGTGAAATGAAGCGTTTCTGTAACCGCAAGATACCCTCACGTTTCTTGCGAAAAACCCCTAATAATTCGTCTATCAGTTACCTGTGAAAACTCCATGAGAATTTGTGAAGTACTTTTGAACAAACAGACACGACGGTCTATGAAAACACTTCGAGATTCTATTTTCATGAATTCATGCCTAGATTCTGAACCAATCTTTGCTCATGTTTCCTGTGAAAACAGCATGAAAATTCGTCTATTAGTATTGAAGAATGAAGCGAACAGCGACAGGCCTACATTTACAGATATAGTATTAGTATAGACATGTTGTAAATATTTGCAGGAATATATTCATTTGTATAAATGCTGTATGTCGGTAAAATCTGGTCCGAATATGGTTAGTACTAAAGAAGTAATAAATTAAAACTTGATGCTTGATGGAGCGGTTTTCCATGAACATTACTGTTTACGTCCTCATATGTCATGAACTACGTGTCGTACTGTTATACAATTTCGAACGTGCATTCAACTTTAAGTGTGTAGTCTATCTGCAAAATCTCCTGCGAGTACAATTGGTAGTGTAGAAATTATAAATTGTAGCGTTATACTGAATGCCATAGTTATGCCCCATGAACAGCGAAAAAGTAGTAAGCGAGAAACTTTTTTCCTCTCATTATTTCGATGTGGTTGTTTGTGAAAAAAGTTTAATAAAGGTTTGAAATTATGTTTAAAGTTTGTTGCAAGTCGCCAAGTACTCTCATTCTCATATAGTGTATTTATAAATTCTCGTCGCATTATGTAGAAGTTTATGTATTGTTCATGACGTTATACCTCCTGAACCATGTGTCGTATGTGGTTCTTACCCCTACAGCAATTGTTATCTCACATAAGGAATATGTGTACCAAATCTGGTTGAAATCGGTCCAGTGGTTTAGGAGGAAATGTGCAGCATTGTCGTTTGACGCAGCAGTTTTTCGCGCATCTCATTGTTTATGACGTCATATCTCCTTACGTATGTGTCGTAGGTGATTCTTACCCCGACAGCGTTTGTTGCCTGATATTAAGGAACATGTGTACCAAGTTTGGTTGAAATCGGTCCAGTAGTTTAGGAGGAGATGTGGGACATACATACACACACACATACAGCCTATTTTATAAGATGTAAGATTATAAATAACATACACATATCAATCAGCTCTGCTAAGAAATTCTTCAATGGAATACGAGCTAGCTACAAATAAATCTTTTTTCCTCTACTGAAACTCTGAATGTGAGATGATCGATAAGGGGAAGGGGAAGGATGAAAGACGAGAGTGGGGATAAATATATAGCGCTGCCTTGTGGAGCATGTAGATGCTGGTGGGTGGAAAGAGATGCAGTTTAGGAGTGTAAGGTGAAGGGAAGGAGAGAAGTGGAAGCGATCCAAATGATGAAAAATAGAGAGGGGGGAAAATATTGCCGCTGCGGTCGGGGATACGAATCCCCCCTCGGGCATGGATATTTGTGCCGTTTTTAGTATAAGCTAGTTCATAAGTAGTTTGTAATTTTAGGGACTGATGATCCCGTAGTTAAGCCCCATAAGCTCTACAAACATTTGAACATTTTGAAAATATTGTACAGATGGTGGTTAACGAGACAAAAATTGAGAGAGGTGTAGGATAAAGAGGGCGGTAATTTAGGTTCGGGTGTTTGGTGTCAATACGTTAAGTCCTGGATAATTTCAGAACTAGAGAACGTACTGTAAGAATAATTCCCATTATAACCCTACCATCCTACACCACCGGTTAGTAATATGATAATTAGAAAAATGACCCGTGTGCCTAATTATCTTAATTTGTTGGAAAAGCTATCGGTAATGAAGCCGATGATGTAGCGGAGGCTATAACCGGAACGTTGCTGCACCTCCTTGGTAGACAACAACGATTCGATAGGAATAAAGAAATGAAAGGTAAAATTTGGAATACAATTATTAATGTTTAAATAAAAAAATGCGAAACAAACGGAACACAGGGATTAATTTGGAAAAAGTGAATAATTAATTGATTTACGGTCGTCAGCTCGTTATACGAGCAAATAGTTTGGTGGGATGTCAATAATAGCAAAGTTAATTAACAAACGTGAAAAATTACGTAAAATTTGGGGGAGGAGGGGCGTGAATCACAGTATGTGTATCAAATCCGGTACAGAAGACACTGGCAATATACTAATTACTGAGAAATAGTTCACTAACACAGGGGTTCAATGTAAGACAGCGAAATGCAAGCCATAGCCGCGCAAATGCAACATGCAGCAAATCATGCGAAACTCTCACCTTAATACTTACTATTTACAGCTTCAAATAATTAATTGTTTATATAAGTACCAGAAATTATTCTACAGCAAGTATACCATGCGCTTTAGCAATAATCAAGTTGTAACTGAACTATTAACTCTACTAATGGCAAGCTCAAAAATTAATTAATGACTTGTCGTGATAAAACTGAATATTTAGAAAAGAACCATTTAACCTTCTGATTAACTTTTACTCTTTCTTTAACCAGGAATTATTAGCATTCAAACACTTGCAAATAATTACTATTCTCACTAGCCAATACTTGCAAGATAAAACAAACTTTACCTCAAAATAATATGCAGTGGAAAACAATTAATCTTTTACGCTGTTATTGAAATATCTCTTGAAATTCAAAGCTAGTCTAGCAGTTTCGTTCAACTTAGCAAACCTATTGATCAGCAACACTGGCATAAGCTACATTTAGTAATACTTTTCTGGACACATTTTTTTATTAACGACTGTCACATTGTCTTTTATGACTCTGATTTTTAGTTTTCTATAACTTTGTGAATATTCTCGGAAAAACAATGGATGAGGAATCAACCTGACTGGACAATGACTATGGGTAATGATTTTTAAACACAGGTTCACAAATAACGGTGTTTACTATTGAACAATTATCACTAATACGCTGGTTAGCTGTACATGCTAAGACAAACTGGACAGATCTTACTGAATTTGGTGGGCGACGTGGTGCTGCTGATTGAAGATTGTTGGCACTTAACAATTGGCAAACATAGGCTCTTCTTGGCGGCGAATGTTAATTACAATTTAGGGCCTACAGCATTCCTCTTGATGCATTTATTAATTATCTGAGCTGTGGCCATATGAATAAATAACTTTGCCACTTCGCCGTCTCCTCCACTAGTGCCAATCCACGTACTTTTGCCGTACACCACTGAGCGCCCCGTCAAACGTATCCGTCTGTCCGCCGCCACTTCTCAACAACGACTCCTTCTCGCTGTGCGCCTCTGCGCTACCAGCGATAAAACTCCCTACTCAAAGATGATTCTATACAATAGCAAAGCCCTTGCTAACCCAGCGTGTCTACTACATTTACAATATTTTTGACATATATGGAAATTAGCAGGACAATGCAAATAGATTACAGAAACAAATTATACAAATACATAATAAATTACAAAAAATAAAAATAATGAGGAAAAATGCATAAAGCATAGTTTTATATATCACCCTGTACGCACACATCATACTAACTATAATGGTGACAGAATAACAAATGAAGTATAAATTTTGTTTTCGTTTTTGGCGTTAGTTTCATAGCACTTTGTAGTGGCACTACATTCATTATGCACTTTACATATCTGTTTTGTATGTGTAACCTTTGACAGTGACTGGCAGTTCATATACGAACTTTACTTTTTCAAAGTATATTTTTGAACACAGCCAACATTATTTTACATGTTTTAAATCTAAATTTTCCTCGCAATTTTTCCATGTTTTATCACCGTTTAAACCTTCCTATTTTATTCCATACTTTTACTTCACTTAAACCTTCCTCTCGCTTTGAACGTCCAATGTTCAATATTTTATCGCAATCAGATAAAAGGTATTGCTATTACATAAAATAATCTCTACTTTTCTGACTTTCCCAATTTTCCGGGAAACGTTTCTAAATTTTTATTTCATAAGAACGTTACCCTAGCTTTGCGCGTCAAATATATAAAATTTTATCGCAATCAGACGAATGTTATTGATATCCCATTAAAAGAAGTTCTTTCAGTTTCTTGCAAATTTTCCAATTATAAGTGTAACTTTTCCAATTTTTTAGTTCATGAGAACGTTCATCTTTCTTTGAACGTTAAATGATCAAAATTTTATCGCAATCGGATGAACGGTTTCAGCTTATAGTGTTGAGTACGTTTAGAAACACATCGAAAAAGGAACTTGATTCGAATTTTACGACTTTCCTTTTTAACCGTCCCAATTTTTTTACTGAAAACTTTTCCAAGACCATAATGAACAAAACAATAAAAGAATTCCCCCTCTCCGTCATGCGAATAGTCAGTTATAGTGCTGAATTCAATCAAATACATTGAAAACCGCACTTTCAATTTTTCCATATATTATTTAAAAAATCGTAATTCCTAAAAATTCCATAAAGTTATTTCTCTGATGGTGTTTCCATGCTTAATAACAGTGAAATTCCATAAAGTAGGCAAGAAAAAAATGAATAGTTGCCATGAAAATTGTATGAGGATAAGCCTAATATTCTCTCCAAGAGAAGATCGACTTTGTTCTTCACGTACACCCCAGGGTTTACTCAGTTATTTCCCACATTTGTAACGCTCCTTAAAAGTCACTGCAGCATTTCAAAAAAGGTTGCAGACTTACCTACATAAAATGGCAATCAAAGTTCAATCTTTGAACCACAACAAAATCATTACATAATATTTTGCTGCATAGTTTAAGATCACGCTAAATTAAGACGTTCCTTCCAACCAAATGCTATATTAGGATAGAATGCACGCATGAAAGGCGACATTTGTGAAATAATGTGGCTTATGTTAAACATGGATACTCTACAAACCTTTATATTTACAATGAATATCCCAAAGTAATCGTAAAATGAATGCCTAACATCTGTAAAGAAAGCACCCCTTAGTTATTTCAAGGCCTAACAGAACCGATAACAGTTGCAAGTTTTGCAAAAAGTTGTTAAAATCTATCATTTTATAGTGGTATGTTCTAGCCCCTTATAGAATGAAATACATGCTGCAAATCATTGTATATACCTCAAATATCATAAAATAACGCTTATATTCTCTTATGTACCACCTAGGTACTAGGCCCGACAGAGCTAATAACATTTAAAATTATAGTAAACAGTCATGATAACTAAACCTTCACTTAAGGAAAATACATGTTAACCAGTCACAAATAGGGAATTAATTATGCTACACATAACTGATGCCTATTGAAGGTTATTTCACTATGTTTAATGACAGATTTTTATAATAGCAACTACAGTGAGAAAGCGACCTTGTCCGAAATGCTATATTCACATTTAACTAGCGTTTCAGTTGGTGACATTGAGAAAACCTTGCAATGTGCTGGAACATAGAGAACAAACAATGATTCTATTTTGTATACTAAGCCAATGTTGCCATTTATCAGAGGTATGATTAAGTTTGACAAGACACTTTTTCATGTAAACAATTTATTTTCAACTTGCTTTGTAGAATTTAAGATGTTAGTAAGGAAGAAAATGGCGTCAGAGGATTTCCTTTATAATGTTTGTAAACATTACATTTTTCTTTCTTATAACCTGCGCAATTTCGATATGTCGAATGTAGCATTGTCTTTGGGATTACAATACCTATCTCTGTATTAGTGTATTTGCTATCAGCTGATTGTCTGTCACATATGCACGTTGAGTGACTTTTCTTAATAAAAAAAGTAACATCTTTTCCCTCGTAGGAATGAGTGCTTACTTTTTTTTCATCATACAGTAGAGCATATCCTTATTGTAGTATTCTGGATTGTCTGAAGTTATAGGACCAAATAGGTTAGTTTCACAGTGTGTTCTTTTTATTACTTTTTTATTAGTTTTTCTGCTTGGAATCTAAATTCTGCATTCAGCAGGTAAGGAGCGAAATTTTATTTCCTGTTTTATGTATCTAGATTATGTCTATTTCATGCAGTTACAATGCCGTATAGACTAGGACTGATTTTCATGTGAAACGTGTTTTAGAGCTTATTTCTAACATTTCAACTGCCAATAAGCATAAAAATAATTTTTAATAGAAATTGGTTATATATATAAAGAACTAAATTTAATGCCTTATTTGTGTCTAGTTAGTGGTCATTTCATGTAGTTACAGTCTTGTGAAAATTTGTTTATTTATGACTATTTACAACATTTCAATAGTTATTAGGTCTGTTAGGCTTGTAAGTAGCTAGGAGATACTGAAATTAGAGGTGATGGAAAATTTATTTTAAAATACAATTGTAATATTCTTACAAAAACGTTTTTAACATAAATGTCTGCCATTAAATGTGTATATATTTGTCAATATGGGCCAGCTATGTATAAAATATTTAATTTTCTGCCTTATTTGTATCTCTGCATGAGAAAACAATGCTGATAGGTCGCTGAGTGTTTAATTAATGGAACTAGTTGTGGGCATTATCCTTCATCAGATAACCTGTTTAAATATACGCTCTTTAGCACAAAGGTTCTGCACAGAGAATCATAAAACGACACTAAAATAACACTTACAAACCATTTTACATTGTTAGCAATTTAACAAATGCTAATATATCTTTGACATGTATCCTACAGCGGCAACAATATAAGTGTGAAAATAAAATTTCCCATGGCAAAGTGAAATTGCAAGCTCACCAGATGGCGCAAGGAGCATGGTGCTATCAGCAGTCCATATAGACAATTTTGAAAAGAGTATGTGACAATACATGACATTTCTTCTTTTTTTAAATGAAAATAAGTTGTCCTGAAATAATGGGAACTTTGCCCATGTTGTACAATAAAATGAGTTAGAAGACATACAGACAATAAAAATTATTTAAAGATATAAATCTGAAGGAGAGGCTTTGAATTAAAATTTCTGCCATGGCGAGGGTTCGAACCATGGACCTCCTGTTTACTAGGCAGGCGATAATTTTAATTCAAAGCCTCTCCTTCAGATTTATATCTTTGATATATATCGAGACAAAATATGTCTCTGGACATTGATTTATTGTTTGATATTTAATTTTTTTTAAAGTAGCTTAGATACACTTTGTGAATCAGTTCCATGGTGGTGTTACATAACATAAAAATAAAGAAACTTAAATCTATTGAAAAAGTTTACTTGTTTGTGAAAACAATTACATTGCCAGAACGAAAAATCATGGGGGCAGGATGAAAGGAATACCGGTACAGGAGAACAACAGACCGCAATGAAATCACTGAACTGAAAAATCGTCTAGTGATAAAATACAGTATAAATATTTAACATAGGCCAGATTGACGTCAAAGAATACAAAAGCTCGGGAAGAAGCGGAGTTTAAAATATTTTTTTTATATTAAAGCTCAACAAAGTGACATATGAAATCCATTTTTAAAAGTAATGTTACCATTGTGCTGCCACACAGCAGCCTGCTGGGCTCAGCACTTCGGAACCACAGCATTCACACAGCATACGATTTTACGATAAATTAATCATCCTAGTCAGGGAGTGTGATGATAAATACAAGAATATTTTATCATGCAATTAAGGAATACTCGCCATGGAAAGATAAATGCTAATATTAGAACCAGCCGTCAGAAAGTGAATCATTGAACTAACAAATCATCAGAATAGATTTAAAAAAAGAAAACAGTGCTTAGTACTTGTTAATTGCTAGTTTATAAGAGCCTCGGGCGTTTACTTGTAGTGCACATAGATTTCAAGATGTTCTTAAGTATCAAGGTCCCTACCTTTCGGTTCTACATGAAGTATTTTAAAGAGGTTGTTTACCCTGGCAGTGTGGACAGGCGGGTGGGTTTTTGCAACACAGAGTGAGGTGATCATTAGTTCCATATATTTACGTTCGTTTACATGTAACATATTCCAGAAGATGAAAACCGAATTTCATAAACACTTTTTCACTGTCGGATTTCCTAGCCACTCAATATGGCAGGTGAAGAAACAGCTGATTCAGTTCCTGAGTTAGTCAGTACAATCTCTATATTTCTTTATTTAAAACATAGATTTATGCTGACTCTAAAAAGTCACTCTGTCCATATCACCCCATTTACATAGGCTCCCAAAACCGGATTTCGTAAACCAATTTCCCAATTCCACTTTTGGTTGCCATGTAAACACCTCAAAATCAATTCTGGAAATCCACATCTCTAAAGCAGCTTTCCAGCTCTACAATCGATTTTGGTGCCCACATAAAAGCAACCGTTTTTGAAGCGTTCTTGGTTTGTCATATTGTGTTTCTTGTTAAGAATTTTCGGGATATATAGAGTAATATTTTGTAATGTGAAATAAATGTATAAATATTAGAGTGAGCAGGAATCTGTGTATTTAAGTACAGGAAAATAGCGATTTTGCTGACTAAATCAGGAACTAAATCAGCTAGTTTTTAGCCGCCATATTCAGTGAACTAGGAAATCCGATTCAGGCTCTACCATATTAACACGACAGCAAAAAACTGTTTACGGTATTCGGTTTTCGTCTTCTGGAAGATGTGTTACATGTCAACATAGTGTATGTGCTGAAAACTCTTAACAAGGAAACACAATCTGACAAGCCAAGAACGCTTCAAAAACGGCTGTGTTTACAAGTGCACGAAAATCGATTGTGAATCTGGAAAAACGCTTTACTGAAGTGGATTTCTGGAATCGATTTTGGTGTATTTACGTGACCAACCAAAAGCGGAATTGGAAAAACGGTTTACGAAATCGAGTTTTGGGGGGCCTTTTTAAATGGGGTGTACGTTGTAGGTGGTGGTGCAGAACGTGGATCAGCCGCCGGAGTTCGCGCGCGGGCTGCTGGTGGCGCTGCGGCGCGGCTACGTGATGAAGCTGGTGCTGCGCGCCGCGCTCACCGACAGCCGGCAGCACCTGCTGCGGCTGGGCGCGCGCCGCCGCGGCTGCCGCTTCTCCGGCGAGGCGCGCCCGCTGCTCGCCCCGCGCTACTCCTTCCGCACCTGCCTCATGGACTGCCGACTGCGCCACGTGCTGCGCCGCTGCCGCTGCACGCCCTACTACTTCAACCACGTGCCCAGTTAGTCACCTGCACACTCTCTCTCTCTTTTTAGTACAGCTTGCATTAAAGGGATCCCGACTGTCAATACTTCCAGTTACTGTCACTGATGCTGATGCAGAGTATCTGGTCTGCATCCCATCTCAAGCACAGTGGCGTAGCTATCATAGGGCTAGGCGGGGCAGTGCCCCGGGGCCCCCAAGCTCCAGGGGCCCCTCGGCCTCCGTGAGCGACGTTCGAAAAATCCCAATGAAAAGCTGTAATCAATTGCACTCTGAAATTCGCACAAGAAGAAGAGAAAATATGGATAGTGGATGGTTTTGTGGATTGTATTACTGATCGGCGCGTCATCAGTGAAGCTACTGCCTGCAACTTCATTCACCTAGTATGGAGCAACTTCGAAAGCTATGGCGTCGTTTTATGTGTATGTCCTACCCAGGTCCAACTCTATCCCTATGCAAAATTTCATTCAAATCCCAGTAATATTTGCGTGAAAGCATAACAAACAAACTTTTACAGTTATAATTCAAATGTTCAAATGTTTGTTAAGCTTAAGGGACTTAACTGCGGGGTCATCAGTCCCTAAACTTACAAACTACTTATGAACTACTTACGAACTAGGACGGCACAAATATCCATGCCCGAGGGGAGATTCGAACCCCCGACCGTAGTGGCCGTGCAGACCGTGACTGGAGCGCCTCAGTCTCCTCGGCCACCGCGGCCGGCCAGTTAAAATTATATTAGAGAGTGTGATTAAATATTATCTGCTGCAAAACAAACAAACTTTTACAGTTATAATTATATTAGAGAGTGTGATTAAATATTATCTGCTGCGTGACAAATAATAATTTACTTAGTAGTATTTAGATTTGCCTTATTATGTCTTCCAGTGAGCGGTAAGGATCTGATGATGAAGTGCTTTTGTATCTGTATAGTTTTCGTTTAAAGAGGAGCCTCCAACGTCATTTTTGCCCCAGGGCCCTTGGTGACATAGCTACGCCACTGCAAGCACTGCTTAATTTTTTTTTTTTTTTTTTTTAATTCATCTTGAAACTTTCTGACAGATTAAAGTTGTGTGCCACAACCGGGACTCGAACCTGGGACCTTTACCTTTCGCGGGCAAGCGCACTACCGACTGTGCTATCCCGACAAGACTCACGATGCCGCCTCACAACTTCACTTCCGCCAGTACCTCGCCTCCTACTTTTCAAACTTCACAGAAGCTCTCCAGCAAACACGCAAGACTAGCACTCCTGGAAGAAAGGATATGGTGGAGACATGGCTTAGCCACAGCCTAAGGGATGTTTCCAGAATGAAACTTTCACTCTGTAGCGGAGTGTGCGCTAATATGAAACTTCCTGACAGATTAAAATTGTGTGCCGGAACCGGGACTCGAACCTGGGACCTCTGCTCCCTATAGACTGTGGCTGTGTCTCCACCATATCCTTTCTTCCAGGAGTGCTAGTCTTGCATGGTTTGCAGGAGAACTTCTGTGAAGTTTGGAAAGTAGGAGGCGAGATACTGGCGGAAGTAAAGTTGTAAGGCGGCATCGTGAGTCGTGTCGGGATAGCACAGTCGATGCCGGGCGCCGTGGCTCAGCGCGCCCGGTCAGGGGGCTCAACGCCCTCTGTAATAAAAAAGGTGAGCCAAATGATCAACTAACGAACAAAAACCGAACTGAACCGACGCCCGCTGAAGATAGATCTACCAGAAGAAGAACAACAACAACAACAAAATAATAATAAAGATGGGTAGTGCGCTTGCCCGCGAAAGGCAAAGGTCCCAGGTTCGAGTCCCGGTTCCGGCACACAATTTTAATCTGCCAGGAAGTTTCATACCAGCGCACACTCCGCTGCAGAGTGAAAGTTTCATTCTGAAAATTCATCATCTTCGTCATGCAATTACAACCCTGTATAGGCTAGGGCTGATTTTTATGTGACACGATGTTGACAGCTTCTTTCTAACATTTCATCTGCTATTAAGCAAGGATATACAATACTGGCCATTAACATAACATAACATTAACATAACTACAATTGAACTAATATATTATACTACCACTGACATGTGACTGACATTTTCACGCAATTTGGATGCTTAGATCCTGAGAAATCAGTGCCCAGAACAATCACCTCTGGCCGTAATAACGGCATTGATACGCCTGGGCATTGAGTCAAACAGAGCTTGGATGACGTGTACAGGTACAGATGCTCATGCAGCTTCAACACGATACCACGGTTCATCAAGAGTAGTGACTGACGTATTGTGACGAGCCAGTTGTTCGGCCACCATTGACCAGACGTTTTCAATTGTTGAGATACCTGGAGAATGTGCTGACCAGGGCAGCAGCCCAACATTTTCCGTATCCAGAAAGGCCTGCACATGACCCTGCAACATGCGGTCGTACATTATCCTGCCGAAATGTAGGGTTTCGCAGGGATCAAATGAAGAGGAAGAGCCACGGGTTGTAACACATCTGAAATGTAACGGCCACTGTTCAAAGTGCCGTCGATGCAAACAAGAGGTGACCGAGACCTGTAACCAATAGCACCCCATACCACCGCGCTGAGTGATACGCCATTGTGCCGATGACGAATACACGCTTCCAATGTGTGTTCACCGCGATGTCGCCAAACACGGATGCGAACATCATGATGCTGTAAACAGAACTTGGATTCGTCCGAAAAAATGACGTTTTGCCATTCGTGCAGCCAGGTTCGTCATTGCGTACATCATCGCAGGCGCTCCTATCTGTGATGCAGCGTCAAGGGTAACTGCAGCCATGGTCGCCGAGCTGATAGTCCATGCTGATACAAACGTCGTCGAACTGTTCGTGCAGATGGTTGTTGTTGTCTTTCAAACGTCCTCATCTGTTGAGTCAGGTATCGAGACATGGTTGCACGATCCGTTACAACCATGCGGATAAGATGCCTGTCATCTCGACTGCTAGTGGGATCCAGCACGGCGTTCCTTATTGCCTTCTGAATCCACCGATTCCATATTCTGCTAACAGTCGTTGGATCCCGACCAACGCGAGCAGCAATGTCGCGATACTATAAACAGCAACCGCGATAGGCTACAATCCGACCTTTATCAATGTCGTAAACGTCATGGTACGCATTTCCCCTCCTAACACGAAGCATCATAACAACGTTTCACCAGGCAACGCCAGTCAACTACTATTTGTGTATCAGAAAACGGTTGGAAACTTTCCACGTGTCAGCACGTTGTAGGTGTCGCCACAGGCGCCAACCTTATGTGAATGCTCTGAAAAGCTAATCATTTGCATATCATAGCATCTTCTTCCTGTCGGTTAAATTCCGTTTCTATAGCATGTCATCTTCGTGGTGTAGCAGTTTTAATGGCCAGGAGTGTAATTTTTGATACACATTGGTTACATGTAAAAAAAACTAAATTTAATGCCCTATTCGAGTCCAGTTAGTGAGCATTTCATGTAATTACAGTCTTGTGAAAATTTGTTTATATACTACTACATATATTTTACACTCCCATGAACCACAGACGTTACCGAGGTGGGGTGGCTTGTGAGTCTCAACGATACAGATAGCCGTACCATAGGTGCAACCACAGCATAGGTGGTGTTACAGAAAAATGCTGAAGATTAGGTGGATGGATCGCGTAACTAATGAGGAGTTACTGTACGGAATTGGGGAGAAACGGAATTTTCGGCGTACCTTGACTAAAAGAAGGGACACATTCTTAGACTTCAAGGAATCGTGAATTTAGCATTGGAGGGATTGTGTGGAGTAAAAATCGCAGAGGGAGACCAAGAGATGAATTCAGTAAGCAGATTGAAATAGACGTAGGTTGCCGTTCTTATGAGGAGATGAAGAGGCTTGCTACGGATAGAGTAGGGTGGAGAGCTGCATCAAACCAGTCTCGCCGGCCGCGGTGGCCGAGAAGACTGAGGCGCTCCAGTCACGGTCTGCACGGCCACTACGGTCGGGGGTTCGAGTCCCCCCTCGGGCATTGGATATTTGTGCCGTCCTAGTTCGTAAGTAGTTCATAAGTAGTTTGTAAGTTTAGGGACTGATGACCCCATAAGTTGTACAAACATTTGAACATTTTTTTAAACAAGTCTCTGGACTGAAGACCACAGCAACAACACTACTATTTACAAAATTTCAACCGTTATTAGGTCTGTTAGGCTTCTAAATAGGTAAGAGATCCTGAAATTGGAGGTGATGGGCATTGATTTTACAACACAGTTGGGACATTCGATGTAAACATAATATTATTTTTTACGAAAACATTTCTTTTTTGCCTTAAATATCTATATTCGTCAGCCCAAAACTTATAAAGGCTGACCCACACACAACTATCTGTCTACAGAAATGTCACACCTCACAGATCATTGCGTGTGCACAGTAGATTTGCGTTGTATGAGATGTGTTTAGGTGACCAACATTTTATCACGGGTTTAAGGGAGATAACCAAAACATGGCAATAGGGAGATTTAGTCACAGTAAATTTCAGTGCACATCCTTAGAAGTGATGAGATTGGGGATCTAAACATGAAAATCAGATTTACTTTGCTTACATTTACTCATATATCATATTTTTTGGTAGCCCTAAAATGTTCAAATGTTTGTTAAGCTTATGGGACTTAACTACGGGGTCATCAGTCCCTAAACTTACAAACTACTTATGAACTAGCGAACGCTAAGGACGGCACAAATATCCATGCCCGACGGGGGATTCGAACCCCCGACCGTAGTGGCCTTGCAGACCATGACTGGAGCGCCTCAGTCCCCTCGGCCACCGCGGCCGGCTTTGGTATCCCTACAAGAGTACAATGGCATAAATAACACTCATTTGTGGATTAAATTTAAGATCACTGTGCCAAAACCTATAGCAATTACATTTCGTATATCAATACTTTTTGTTATGTAATTATTTAAGCAAAGGCAGGAGTTAATAAAATCATCCTTGACGCATTTTCCACGGGTGGACTTCAGCTGTACAGAATTATTCAATAGTGGTTCCAAATACAAAACAAAAATATCTTTAATATCCATTTTCGCTGCGAAAGCACACGAGGAAAACCCATTCACTTTAAAAGTAAATGAAATAGACAGGAACATTTCACAGTAGATATTACGGAAAAACAAAAAAGATAGCACAAATTGACGCATTTGGCGCTAAGTTTTCTCTGCTTTCGATTGCTGACAACTTAAGCGATCTCTAAGTGCTGAATGTTTCGAATCGCTCCAAAATGTTGTGAGGAAGTTGAGAAATAAGTAATGAATCTCTTCTGTTTAAACATACAAAGTCTCTATAATTCACTTTCACGAGTTATTACTTCCATGTCTGTTATGGTATAAAAAGGTCAACTATCGATCGGTAATACACGTTGGCATCCATGAGTTAGTAGTAGTGACCAAGAAACATATAAACATTTCCCCTCATAGCTCCAGGCATTCCAAAGGCAGCAGAGAACGTACACTGAACGAGAACAGTATCGATTATTGTAATGAAAGTTTCGAGACATCTCGATAATTTCAACTATCCATAGTAACTCACATGTTCGGGTTATAGCAGCGATCACTGACGAAATATACGGGAGAAACAGACTGATAGTAAAAAATAGCCGGGAGAATTAAAAATAGGTGCTAAATACGGGCGAATCCGTATTATACGGGAGAGTTCGTCGCCATAGATGTGTGCAAAAATGGAAGTTGGAGCTGGAGGGATGAGTAAAATTGCTCAAATCCCTGAGTTCAAATCACGTCATCGGAGATCAGCTTCAACATGTGGGCAAGATATCGCTGCAAATTTGAGTCGTCTAGACTTTTCTCGTTCTGTGTGTGCACAGGCGAACGAGAATGCCTGCTACACGTCAATGGTCTGGGGAATTCACTTCCAAAATTTACTGATATTTGTCGAATCCATACTTACTTATGGTAAGAGAAAAGTAAAGAATATAGTGATAGAGACAAGTCAAGCAGGGCATACAATTCTTTCATAGAGAAAATACGATTGCATGATCTTGCTGCTAACTAATTAATCGTTGTAAACCGTAGATTGTGATGAACTTTCAAAAGCTTCAAAATATCTAATATCTTCGGTATGGTGTAGAACGATACGAAGTTTACAGACCAAGTCTACGGTATTTTCACAGCCCCAGCAGCCAATACTTAGACCATTTTCTTTTTCGACTTTTCCATTTCTGGAATTTTTTTTTTTTTTTTTTTTTTTTTTTTTTTTTTTTTTTTTTTTTTTTTGGACGAAATACTTTATATAATAACATTGAGGAATACCAGAAGCGAAATAGCATGGCAGACGATAAACCAAAGGGCTGCGAATTCCTACAAGTGACTGCTTGTTTCAATTCGTTTCCAGTACCGTGTAATTTTCTCTGTTTGTTACTTCCGTCAATAAACAACAAATTGTAACTGTACTCACTTCTTTCGCACTGTCTTCTTTCACATTGTCAGTGAAATTGTATTTTACAGGATGAAAGTATGTAGCATGCCTCCTTTCTTATTTTTTACAGATTACCCGACGTGCAACTTGAGCAGTATTGGGTGTATCGCACTCATCGATAGTAAGTATTCTAATAGTTGGTTTAGATAGTAACTGAATATTTTCAATAGATTACAAATTAAATCGTGTGTGTGTCAGCTCATAAATGCTATTTCTGGCTTTAAACTGAATCTATCGGCAGTAAAATCACCCTTGACTTTCGATTCAACAGATACGCATTACACAATTCCCCTAATGCTTGTCAATGGCCCGACCAAAACTCATATATTTCCCAACAATCTCGTCGCCTAAGAACTGACAGGTAACTGTCTGAGTAGGAACAGGCTTGGGGGACTCGCACCACCTACTTCCCTCTCCCCCCTCCCCCTTCCTAATCCCTCAGAACACTGAACATCAACACGAAACATTTTACCCCATCCCTTGCATAAATATGACATAATTTCCTGGTCCACCGGTCAGAACGTCTGAGCAGTCCCTCATGGCGGTTGAAGAGAAAAACAGCAGATTTTATGCGAGAAAGAAAGAGGCAAAGGCAACGGGATAGAAATAATTGGAGATAAAAACAATGACCTTGGGGAAACTGACAGAGAAGCAGGCAATAAAAAGAAAGGACGAGAAAAAGTTGCGAAGGCAGGAACAGTGGGGCCGACAGACCAGACAGAGTGCCACAGAGAGAATAAGGAGGCAATGGGGAGGGGACAGAGGGAGACGACGGACTGTGTACAAGCCTTTACAATGTTTTATGTTAATGTTATCCGAAAGTTGGGATTCCCGCCACAGTCTTGACGCTCTGGATCTCTGAATACTGAATTACCTAACAGTAAGTCAATTGCTTCTATCTTTTTTATATCCCATCCTCGTCGCCACTTTTGTGTCCCATCCTCGTCGCTGCTTTTGTGTCTCGTTTCCGCCGGTTGTAGGTGTCGGTGGCCGAGTAGAAAGAGACCGACACAGGAATAAAGGATGCACGCTTGTGCGGTATGGAGGTGACCAGCCAGTGGGACAGCACAAACTAGAAACACTAGAGTAAATGAGAACGAGATATATATTTCATAGAGACTTAGTAATACTTAACTTTTACATAGTTCTTGACTGCAGAATGCTGATACATAGATTATATGGAGGCCTGCCTACTGATAATTCCTAGTGCCTATTCGATAGCCAAGTCTTAACTGGTGCCTATCTCATTCTCAAGTGTTAACTGGTTCCTATCTCAGTCCCAAGTGAACTATGTCGTTCAGTGGTGGCCACGAGCGGGATAGCAGCAGAGGGCGCTCGTGGCTGACGTCGTAAGAACGCCGCGCCGTGCGTGCATGGCGGCGCGCGGCGAAAGTAAGTGGCGCGCACTTCATACTTGTGCGACACCACAATCTTAAACAACCATTCCGCGTTCGAAGTCTGCTAAATCCCGCCTTGCTGGCATTATCTCGTTGGAATTTTTTTCACGCGAATCAGCTGGGAATCTAAACCGATTTTGTGCTTTCTAAAAACAAATTTTGCGTGATATTGATAATTTGAGAAAGCAACAAAGTATTATCATGAAGTCACTTCTACCGTTTTACCTTAATCCAGTCCGCTTCCGTAGTCTAGTAGACAGCGTGGTGGGTTGCCACACAGGGGGCCTGGGTTCGATTTCCGGCCGGGTACTGGGCGTTGTGTCGTCTTCATCATCATTCCATCATCACTGACACGTAAGTCACCGAAAAGGCGTCAGATAAAAAAGACTCGCGCCATTCAAGCTGAACACGACCCCAGTTGAGATCTCACGGCCATAAATGCCACGCGATCATCATCATCATCACCTTAGTGCAGAAGTTTCTAGAATGAAACTTTCATTCTGCAGCGGAGTGTGCACTGATATGAAACTTCCTGGCAGATTAAAATTGTGTGCCGGAACCGGGACTCGAACCTGGGACCTTTGCCTTCGCGGGCAAGCGCTCTACCCACCTTTTTTTTTTTTTTTTTTTTTTTTGTCGGGCATCCATCTTCCCCTACAACCCTCACTTGCGCTTGCCAATGTAGCCTTCTGCGGCTAGCTTCATTAGCTGTGACATTATATTTGGATTCGTAGAAAGAGAAATTAATGTCTTCTTCTTAATACGTAAATAGGACTACTTCGTATTAAGAAACTAACATCTTCTTGAAGACTCCTGCTTCTAGAGTCTCAATGAAAGGAAGGAAAATTTTCTTTATAAACAAATTTCAAAAATGTATCTTCGCAGTTGCTTAACCTTCTTCTTCGAAAACAGAATGAAATTGAATATCTTCCTCTAAATGTGTTTATATAAATGTTCCTCTTCGCTTCTCCTGTACTTCCGTGGATGAACATGAGTTAATTTGGTGTGCCGAGTACTTCAAGGTTGCTTTCTCTTGTGTTCTGCTAGTGCAGTTGATTCCGTTTGTCTCGTGTTTCTTCATTTTCGAAGATTTTTTTCTTCCAGTTGACTTCTCGTGAAGTATCAGGCAGCAACGTCTCTGCACCCTCCTCGAAAATGAAGTCTTTTCCATAATGTAAAAATAAAAATAAAATAAAACTTCTATGGGTGGTACCGGTGTTATATTTCTATATTAAAGTTCTGAGTAGAAAATTCGCAAAATATACACTGTTTGTCGTTCAAGCCAATTGACTGCTCTCTTTTCGTAATTGGGTAGAGAACTTCATTTGGATGGAGAAGTCGAGTTCTTGTAATCGTTCTCAGAGATGTCCTAAGTATGCTTGCTAAGTATACTTTGTTGCACACAGGAGTCAAATGTCTTTCTCTGCGCTGCATGTGAAACGATGTTCCTCTGTGCCAATTAAGTCACAGTTAATGCAGTTTGAATTCTCTGCCAGCAGGATGGCATGTAACTTTCTATGTTAACCGCCATATACCAAACTGACCGCACTTTTGACGGTAAGTGAGGGTCTTCAGTATTTTCCCAGATTTTCTCCCAGTTATACTCCTTGTACTTTTCTTCTATTTATTTCTCCTCGTTCTTTTCATCGAGTCCTTATAAACTTCTTTAACTGTATATCGGTCTTTCTCAGAGATATTTCTTAGAACGTAGCTAAATTCTACAAGAAAGTGTTTGAAATGGCAGAATGCATACATCTATTGGTGGGTCAGTACTATCCGGTGCTATTTCGTTTAAATGATGAGCTGTTATTGTATTGGGGGATCTGTTCCACTGTTTGTAAAACTTGCTGACTAAAGAGCCTGTGATTTGTTGTAAATTTGTCCCCTGGTGACAAAGTAGCCGAGTGCTGATTGCATCTGATTAGGTAAGACCCTGGGTATTGGTAGTACCTGGGCGACATAGTTTACTTTAGTTGTTATATATGTGTTGGCTAAGTACACTTTTTGTATAGCGTTCATATTTCGTAAAGTATGTTGGTGTATAACGGCTCGAATTTTTGCCAACAAATTTCTATAGTTAAGGTCAGCCGTGCGGCGGATGTTGCGAGTGTATTCTATTACGAGAGTTTTAATAGTTTCTACTTCTTTTAAATGTATGTCAGCCCTTAGTTGTAAACTCTGGCTGATTTGCGTTATTCCCGACTATTTACGATTTAATATGGCTCCTGACGCAGCTTCATAGGTTGATATAATTTGAAGCGCTTTTCTAAGTTCATCATCTTTCGTGATCACGAAACTGACATCGTCCGCATAAGCCTGACGTATTACCTTGCAGCCGTGTATTTGTAGTCCTGGAGATCTTGCATCAGCCAGTACAACAGGGGTTCGATCGCTAATGCGAACAAGCTCGGGGGCATGGAACTACCTTGGCGAACTGAACTCGTGACGTTGACCGGTTTGCTTAATTGTCCGTTTATGCAGATTCTGGAGGTGGAACTTGGCAGTAGATTTGATTACTGTGATAATTTTTCGAGGAAAGTTCATTGCTTCCATGGCAGGGAAGAGATACACATGATTGACTTTATCGAAGGCCTTATCAAAATCAAGTGATACTTCGAATATTGCAAGCTTCTGCTGTCGCTATGATGTCTTAATGTCTGATATAAAAAGGTAAAGCAGTCACAATCCTAAGATTTGTTTGAACACCACAGTGCTTTACTAGGCATGGTCCTGTTTGGAGGTGGTATGCCGTTGCCTTCCTCCGACCTTCGAACTGACTTACCCAGCCAGTTATATGGGGACCTACAGTTTAACGTGGGTTCCGAACCACGGTGCTACTCGGTATTTTTCACATGAGGAATACTGCCAGAGGTGAAAGAAGTGGAAAGTGACAGATAAAAATCCTAGGACCTGGCGGGGGTATGTCTGATATATTGCTCTGTCATTTTTTTTTCCTATGCTAGTTTAGTAAGTTCCGGTAATAATTGTGATAACTGACTTTAATCTTTGCGTCATGATGCGCGTGAAAAATTTATAGTCACTGTTAAGTAACGTTATAGTACGCAGGCTGTAGACAGTCTTCACTCCTGGCATTTTAGGAACTAACACAGCTATTCCTTCACAGAATTCCTGTAATATGTCTCTACTGGTATTCAGTAGTTCATTACATAAGAGCGTCAATTTGCTAATTAGCTGTTGTTTAAAAGTTTCTTAAAACTCACATAGTAGTCCGTCGGGGCAGGGGAAATTTTTCTTGGGGCTTCTCCGTATGGCGTCTGCCACTTCCTCTTCTGTTATGCCTACATGCAGGTCTTCCGCTTCGTCTGTGTTTAAGTTCGCCGACGTCCCTGCAATGATGGCTTTTTGTGTTGATTCATCTACGGGTTTAGCAGCAAATAGCGTTGTAAAATGATTAAAAATTACATCTCGTATGTCAAGTTGTCTCGTCATGGTCCTCTCGTTGTCAGTTTTTAATTCTGTCAAGATTTTCCTGTTAATTCAGTTCTCTTCTTGTGTGATATGGTACATCGTTGTTTCTTCTTGCACCGTATTTTGCAAGCGCATTCTGACTTTGCAGCCTTCTAGTTGTTTCCGCTTTAAACTTAAAATTGTAGCCTGTACCCTTTTGATTTGTACATGATTTTCTATTACCGTTGCATCTTTCGTAATATTTCTATGAGCACTGAAAAAAACTCAGTTGTTTTCTTCCTCCAGGCACTTTTCTCGAGAGATTAATGTTTCATTGTGTTAACTAATGCGGGTTACGCGTATTTAATCTAACACCTAATGGCTGAGTTGTACATCGTGAACTTTGTTTCACATTCTGCCCACGCATTTCGGGAAAGTGCGTGGCACCCTGGATATTTAGGTGTGCTGTATTTAGTTTCCACGGCCTTCTTGCTCTGTACGTTCCTTGTTTCACTAAGTTAATAATGCATATGTAGGCTTCGTGGTCTGAGATGATGTTTCGGCCATATTACTGTGGTTTCGTAAATTGGATGTTGCATAAATTCGTCGATACGGCTTGCGAAATGGCTGGTAACGTGGGTAAAACCTGGCCTATCATCATGTTTAATCTCCCACGTGTCAAGTAGACTTAATTGTTTGATGATGTTCTCGAGCTCAATGGATTTGTTGAAATTAGGTGTTTGATCTTTGGGGTTAAGGACGCAATTGAAATCGCCTGCGAATATTAGTTGTTCCGGACGCCATATAAAAAGAGACACTATTTCTTCTTTAAAAAACTCTGCCCTATGTCGTTTCTTCCCCGTTTCGGAAGGAGCGTTGATATTAATAAACCTTGTATTATATATTGTACAGACTATGCCTCTGCTGTTTACCGACCTCTCGATGTTTGTAACTGGGCTTCCGTCTTTAGTCATTATCGCAGTTCCGGATTCATTACCATGACCGGGATTAATTAATGCATTGTAGCTGAGATTCGGTCTAATCGAATATCTGTGACTTCCTGTAAAAAAATAAAATAAAATAAAATAAAATAAAATAAAATAAAAAATAAAAAAACAGTATCTATATCAGCTGCGTACAGAAAATCTAGCAAATTTCTTAATTTCAATGTGCAGCTTATCTTATTAACTTTTACAGTTGCAATGCGGTATGCTTGCAAGAGTCACACATTCGCAGGCGTACGTGTCGTCATACACCCCCTCCCCTTCCACTTGATGTTATTCGCTAATAATGGCTTAAAAGAAATCTGGGTCGTCTCCTCTTGCGCCTGCGCTCTAAGTCGTTTTTTTATTGTTGGTCGGACTTATCATGCCCATCTTCCGTGTATTCTTGCACCTCTTCCATCTCCTTGTCTCGCGTGTCATCATCGATGTCATCAGACCACTCTCGTGGGGTCTTGTTTCCCCATGTCTCTTCAACTAGTTCTTTTGGTTGTGCTGGAATGGGGTCCTGGTCCCCTATATTCGTCTTTGTGTGTTCGTCTAAAGTTGTTTTATGCTTTATACGTCCTTTTTGTGTTTCTCGAAGGGGATATCCTAGACTGATCTTCGTTAAATTCCCGTGTTACATTGTTTCTGCTGTGGCTTCCCTCTACACTATTGTCGTCTTTGTTGTTCTTCGTCTCGACTACTTGGTTACCTACATCAGCACCCTTTTCGTTAGTATGAAGTGGCTCCTGTGTGTTACATGTGTCCATTACTTCGACCTGTTCAGGATGATCGTTGTACACCTCCAGTGCAGTCTATATATTTTGTTCAGGAACAATGTTACCTCATGCGGCAGCTACGTTGCTAATGGGTAACGTAGACATGGGGCCAGGACACTCTCGTTGCCCTGAGCAAGTTCGCAGTTGCCCATCATATATTTTAATCTGCCACGAAGTTTCGTGAAATTTCTATTTTGTGGTATTAACATTATGTTTTTTATATATGTAAAGCTTAAGGGACTTAACTGCGAGGTTATCAGTCCCTACACTTACAAACTATTTATGAACTACCTTATACTAAAGACGACACAAACATCCATGCTCGAGGGGGAATTCGAACCCCCGACCGTAGCGATCGGTATTAACATTGTGGAGATTGAATTGACACTATGTCAGCTGACCTGCACCGGCCATTACCATGGACCCTACTTGATGCGGATGACGTGATGCTGGCGCAGATTTGCAGAGACAAATCCAAGAATGGACTGATCGGTTGAAGCATCATGGCATGCGTCTTAACCTGAAGAAAACAGAGTATATGACGTGAGATAGGCATGAAATGGGAACCATCACGATTAATGGAGAACATCTGACTCGCATGAATAAGTTTAAATACCTTGGTTTCACGATCACTATTGACGACCGACTCACCGAAGAGGTCAACTCCAGAACTCAGGCAGCCTGGATGAAGTGGCGAACGACAATCGGAGTCACTTGCTACCGCAGGATGAAAGATAGCTTAAAATAAAAATCACCGCACTGTCATCCGACCAGTCGTCTTGTACGGCTGCGAGTGCTGGCCGACTACAGCTGAAACAGAACGCCGCCTAAGTGTAATGGAAACTAAGATACTACAGCAGGTGTCACTAGGTTAGATCACGTTTCCAACGCCAGCATCAGGAAGCAGTTCGGTGTTGCAGCGATCCAAGATAAGATGCGCGAAAGCCGTCTTCGAAGGTTTGGGCATATTCTACGGGCCGGTGATGATTCTATTACCTAGACGGGTTACACACTTAAAGTCGTCGGCGGAAGACCCAAAGGGCGACCAAAGCAACGCTGGGCTGATACGGAGCATAAAGACCTGAAGAGAGCGAACATCCATCCGGATGCAGCCCGAGACAGAGTGAAATGTAGACAAGGGACCCACGTATCGAACCCCGTAGTCGCGCGGGACAAACGCTGAAGGAAAAGAAGAAGAAGAACATTGTGGAGACTGAATGCTATGCAAGAGTGTGAAGTTCGTGGTAGGCTAAGTGCGGTGTTGTAGAGCTATAGAACATGTATGTTGGTTGGTGGGATAAGGGTAAGACTGTTCTATTGATAGGAAAAATAGGGTCGCTACAGGGATTGTGAACCAGGTAAAGGAGGCCTGCTTTAAACTGATTCAAAACTGATCTGATGTTGAATGCAGCATTAACAATTAACATCATATGAAAGTTAACACTCATGATAACTAACTTTTCAATCAAGCTGATTAAAGATTAGTTGAATACATTTATTATTCATTAACACTTTAATTCTGTTTGGTTATGGCACTAATATTAATACCTGCACAGTTAATTAAGAAACAGCGGGTTTAAACTAATTGAAAGTGCAACGGATATTTTGAACAAAGCCAGAATAATACGTAGTCTGCATAAGGCTCACTGACTACACTATAAATTTGACTGCTAGAGAAATCTGAAAAAACACAAATCACTTTCTAATAATGCAACTGCGATAATTTATCCCGCTAACTAACTGATTGCAAAAACTTAGTATCTTGTTCACCTGTCCAGTATTGCACAACAATCACTATTGTCATTAAACGTCACACCAATAACGAAATCTGTTAATCAAACTCAACTTAGTCAATACTATGCTTTGACTTTAATACGGAATAAATTTCAATGAAAAGAAGAGGGTTACCTTTCTAACTACAAAGTGAAACAGGTAAAGAAGTTTAACTTTCTCAATTATTATTAGCAATAATGATTACATTACCTTATGATTGGAGAGCAACAAAAATCTTCTCAGACCGATACATATAGGAATGATAAAAATTTTTATAAAGACAGAACTGTGTCTTTGAAAATCATATTTCAAAATTATTTCATCAGCTCGTACAAAACTTGCTGCCTCAGTAGCTAAGCAAAGCACGTCCGTTCAATACCAGAGCTACACACCGACTCTTTTTCGGTTTAGCTACTACTTACATACATAGTCTTTGACAGAGATGTTACACAGCGGAGTAAACCATAGACGTAGTTACTCAAAGAAGTTCATATAACATTTTACATACAAATATCGATACAAGACAGGCGAAACAATATTATTGAATTTGTACAGGCATGTTTCAGCTTAAACCTAGTGTGGACGGGATGTTATGCAGGAAACATCCCGTGATATTCCGCTGGCATATAGGAGTAGACCAAGCTTGCTTTTCTACAGCGTGACTTCTGTCACCTCAGCCGGCCTTAGGCATGGGCAAACAGTGCATTCTCAAAGGACTCCGCGCTTGTAGGGGCCCCGGGCAAAACATGAGAACGCAAATTGAAAACTGCCGTACATAATTTTGTTTCTGAAACTGCGTTCACACTTCGATACGATTATGGCCACTGCAGTAGGTCTCACAAGGAAAGTACTTGGGCTCGCAAACATATCTGTATTAACGTTTGCATATAGGATCTGTACGTACACATCGTTGTGCTGGTGTCGATTTTATGCAAAGCTTTGCAATCATGCTTTAGATAACACTGTAGATGTAATTGTAGACGTCATACGTAATGCAGATATCAGCATCATCGTACATGTTCTCTAGCGTATTGTCATCAAAAGCCATGATGATATTTGCAACTTTAACCTTCTTCTCGGAAGACTGTTGGTATTCACTGCCACTGCTTCCATCGCCTCTTCCCGCACTTACCGTAGCACTACCGCTTGCAATGAGTTGTTCGTCATTATCATCCCTATTATCACCATTATGTGTTAGTGTTACAACAGTATCTAAGTTATGCTCATTTTTCTGTACCATAACAGATACGAGAAAGCATGCGAATGATTCATCTTCTACACTAATACCATCTTAACGAAGAAGGGTTCTTCCTAACTTCGTCTCAACCAATCGCAATCCATTAGCAGGATTGACTGCCAATCGCCGCCCCATCTAACTCTTCACCTCACAAATAACGTCACAAAACGCGACTTCACAGGCACACTGCACCGTCCCTACTGGCGAACCGACAGGTCAAAGTGGAATATGGCAAGGCGCCCGCAGAGGCCTCTAACGGACGACTGTAGTTTTGCAGATGCGGGAGTATCACTAGTGCAATAAGGGAACTTTACATTATTTCTCATACGATTTTGGTGTATGTCTGTTTGTTCGAGATTTAAAAAATTATGTCTGAATCAAAGTCAAAGGTACCAGGGTTGTGATACTGATGCGCTATAGTAATATCCAGTGTCATCACATGCATATTGATCGTGCTTAACCCGTGAGAAGGCGCGCTATGAGCATTTCTCTCACACAATAATTCATTTCGATAATAGTGGATGTTAACACGATAGTGCGGCGAGCATCTCAGCATGTGACATTCATTTGCAAGGCATGTTATGAAAGACACTTTTCTCCAGATGTTATGGAAGCCTGATTAATTAAAATATAATCGCGGCGGAGCGGCCGAGCGCCTTGAGGTACTATGTTCCAATGCGCGAGGCCGTTGCCCGTTGGGGGTTCGAATCCCCCCTCGGGCATGGTTGTTTGTGTTGTCTTTAGTATAAGTTAGTTCATAAGTAATTTGTAAGTTTAGGGACTGATGACCCCGCAGTTAAGTTTGTTTGTATATCTACCGGACCAAATTACGTGGTCATCAGTCCGTAGCTCAGAAACTAAACTAAGGTAAACTAACCTAAGGACAACACACACACACATGCTCCAGGGAATACTCGAACCTCCGACGGAGAGCAACCGCGCGCTCCGCAGCGAAGCGCCTTAGACTGCTCGGCGCAGTTATATCCCAGAAGCTTTACAAACATTTGAATTAAAATACATGAAATTTTTATTTCTTATATATTCGTTATATGTGGCATAAGTTGTTAACCGAAGTGCAGAAGACATTATTTACATCTAAGACGGCATTTTTTTTTTGTTACGTATACCTTAATAAATACTATGAATCACGTAGATAAGTGCCTTTCATTTCATATAATGATTTTATATCCAAGTATTATATTTGCTTTTCCAAAAAATACGATTTAGATAGCGTGAGCATTTTGCTCCGTCGCGCCAACAGGATTTTTAACAGGTACGCGATTCACTGTTTCTCAGCGCCGGCCGCGGTGGCCGAGGGGACTGAGGCGCTCCAGTCACGGTCTGCACAGCCACTACGGTCGGGGGGTCGAATCCCCCCTCGGGCATGGATATTTGTGCCGTCCTAGTTCGTAAGTAGTTCATAAGTAGTTTGTAAGTTTAGGGACTGATGACCCTGTAGTTAAGTCCCATAGACTCTACAAACATTTGAACATTTTTTTGTTTCTCAGCACCTCAGCGTCCTTTTTACTCATCGTTGTAAATTTATAATAATCAAGCATTACAATCGTCCGTTAGCAGATGTTGGCCACAAGATAGGCAGTTGCAGCTTCAGTCGAGCTGCGAAGCGCTCCCTGCTCCGCTGGCTGTGAACAACGAGGCACTCGGCACAAGACTAGCTGGCACGACAAGTTGCTTCGCCTGTATGCTGTGCCTTATATCCTACTCGAGACTTCTTTGACGTAGTGACATGCTACGTCGAAGAAATAGGAAATGAACTTATGGTAGTCGAACGGGAGTAGCCTAGAGGTCTGGAGCGCCACGTTGCAGATCGAACGGCCTCCAGCGTAGAATTTTCGAATCCTCCCTCTGGCATGAATGTATGTATTTTCCTTAAGTTAGTTACACTCAGTTTAAGTAGTTTGGTCCCATAGGATTACGAACATTTGACGTTTTTTTGAAATGATGGTATGGCTTTTATTCGCCGGGATATCCCCATCGGGGTTTGGAAGCCTACTGCAAGTCTTTTGATTGACGCCACTTTGGCGACTTACATGGCGATTTTGATGAAAGTGATGATGACGACAAACACATAACACCCAGTCACCTGCCGGGAATCGAACCGCAGTATCTTGCATTGATGGTCAGCGACGCTGTCGCTGAGCTGCTCAGGAGGACAGGGACATGGGAAAATTAATTACATAAATTTATTTGTCTTCTGAAATATATTTTATTATTATTTCAGAATCAACCTCTCACAAGAATGCCTGTCTTCATTTGCCATGTTGTCAGTGGAAAAGATGTGCCTTCAAAATTCAGATTTGAAGATATTCTTCTTCAGCGTTTGTCCCGCGCGAATACAGGGTCCGCTACATGAGTCCGTTGTCTTCATTTCACTCTGAATCGGGCTGCATTCCGGATGGATGTTCGCGCTCTTCAGGTCTTTATGCTGTGTATCAGCCCAGCGTTGCTTTGGTCGTCCTTGGGTCTTCTGCCAACGACTTCAAGTGTGTAACCCGTCACCGGCCCGTAGAACATGCCCAGACCATCGAAGACGGCTCTCGCACATCTTCCAATTATTTATTCCAACAAACAGTACCTCTAATGACCGGTTTTCAAGAGATTCACAGTTGCTGAGTTTTTCTTGCTTTGAAATGTCATACATTCATAACTTATATAAAAAATAAAACCCATGAAATACGATAGTCAGTATGGCGTCTTCATCTCTCTACAGAATTGAGCTGCCTCCTCCCCAGATAGCCACGTGGTGTGAGATCGGTGGCGTTCTGCCAACCTATTGGTGATCGTTCAGACGCACGTGAGAAACGAGTCCTTATTTCGACATGCAGAAATTGTCTCCGGCCAATGAGAACTCGCTAGTTGTCAGCCAATGAGATTCTGCGTGTTTCTTAACCGTAGATTCGGGCATCTCATTGGATGACAGCGAGTTCTCATTGGCCGGAGACAATTTCTGCGTGTCGAAGTGAAGACTCGTCGTTGAGAATATCTGCCATGAGTGATACTGCCTGACACACTGGGAATGCCTAGGCAACGTGTGGATAGTACGTTGTGACGACAGAAGCCCGCCACGTTGGCCACACTCGTGCAGATACTGGCCGATGGCTTAATTAAGCCTGTCGGAGGCCCGGGGCGGCGGCAAAACAAAATAAGCCCCCCCCAACCACTTGGAAATACCTGTATACCTATAAAAAAGTAAATTAAATTTTGAGAATTGAGGCCCACCAGAGAGAGAGGCATAGGAAAGTCTAGCTCTCTTACGTTGTTTGCAGATGACGCCGTCATTTACCGTATAGTAAAATCGTCTGAAGATCAAACCTAACTGCAGAACGATATGAATAAGATATCACTACGGTGTAAAAATTGGCAATTGACTCCGAATAATGAGAAGTATGAAGTCGTGCTCATGAGTACGAAAAGAAATCCGTTAAACTTTGTTTACAAGATAAATGAATCAAACGTGAAGGCCGTAAACTCCACAAAATACCTAGGAATTACTACTACTTCAGACTTACACTGGAAAGAACACGTAGATAATGTCGTGGGAAAGGCGAACCAGAGACTGGTTTTTATTGGCAGAACCCTAAAAAGATTCAACAGAACTAGTAAAGAAACTGCATACACTACGCTTGTCCGTCAGTCTTTGGAGTATTGCTGGCCAGTGTGGGATCGTTATCAGGTGGATTTGACGGAGGACATCGAAAGAGTCCAAAGAAGGACAGTTCGTTTCGTATTGTCACGATACAGGGGAGACAGCGTTACGGAAATTATACAGCATCTGGGATGGGAATCATTACAGCAACGGCGCTTATCGCTGCGGCGTGGGCTACTTACGAAACTCCAATCGCCAACATTCTCCTCCGAATGCGAAAATATATTGTTGACTCCTACTTACATGGGTAGAAATGATCATCAGAATAAAATACAAGAAATCAGAGCACGAACGGAGAGATTCAGGTGTTATTTCTTCCCGTGCGCTATTCGAGAATGGAATGGGAGATAAAGTAGTATAACGGTGGTTCGATGAACCCTCTGCCAGGCACTTAAATGTGATTTGCAGAGTATCCCATTGTAAGAAAATTGCCCGTTGGAGGTCGTCAAAAAATCTCAAAATTCTGAATGCGTAATAATTTTGTTATTGAATGTTGTAGCAAATCACAACTAATGGGTTGCAACAACATTTTCGCAGTGTAAGTTAGAATTTTGAATAAATAAAAAAATTGATATTAATTAACGCAAAACACTGTAGTAATTAATTAAGCTTGGCCCTATCTGACTTAGCATTGACTACAGCCTCCAACTAGCACCTCTTACGATTCACGAACAGCACAACTTCACTAATAAATGTGTCAGAATTCGTGTACTGGTGATGCCGTGTTCGTGTTATAATCAAAATCGTAATAGCTGATAGACTCTGATTGCAATGATAATAGCTGAGTACTGTGAAACTGCGTGGTGCAATGAGCTTCACAAATACTACAGTTAAAGTTCCCAATTATTTTAATAATATTGTTTAAAGCATTCAACTTCCTTATAAAACTTTGCATGAACTATTTTTTTGGTAAATTGGTTCCAGGGCCTGGGTAGCGTACGCGTGTAACTGGTTGAGCAGAGTTTGGTATTTAACGTATTTCATAAAAAATTTACTTCCTTCGTCTGGTTAATCAACTATAATACTTTGACTACTGTTAGCCTGGTTACTTTCTACATAAATGAAACCAACTTTACTTTACTTGCAAACTCTCTTGCACTTTAATTACTAGTCTCTGTGGTTGTAACACGTTTAGCAATTCTTTAACTCGTCTAGCAATTTCTTTAAAACTGATCGTAATTACTTTGAAAAGGATTGAACTTGTTAGTCAATGTACAGGCTTGCATAATCAACATAATCTAATAATGGTGATAATGGGGTGACTACAACTACTTACAAAATTA
Source organism: Locusta migratoria (assembly GCA_026315105.1). Classification (NCBI taxonomy): domain Eukaryota; kingdom Metazoa; phylum Arthropoda; class Insecta; order Orthoptera; family Acrididae; genus Locusta; species Locusta migratoria. Next base: position 203,114,259 of record CM048747.1, on the reverse strand, counting down.
AGACTGGTTTCAAAATAAGTCATGTATAATTGAACCAAAGTTCTGATTGGGTTGACACTACATTTACATGCATACAAAATGAAATGTTACAATAGTACTCATCTGTTTTCGTCGTCTTCGTCGTGAAGTCCAAACAAGACAGATATGATTACAATAGGTACTCTTACTACAACAACGATCACACTCGGTGACAATAGACTTGCACACATGAAAAAAGATTACACTGATCACTTTCGAGTATAAATAAACTTGTTTCGCACTTAATTCAATACATTAAACAGTACGCCTCTCAGGCTTATTGCAATTGCATTAAACTCGCGCCACACTGCGCCTACCGTGCCTCTGCACCATCAACAAAACATTTATGTGTTTACTATAGCGAGTCCGCTCCGCGACTGCTTCAGCAGCGCGACACTCACAGTTACTACTTCTGTACCAAAGACAGTCTTTACAACAGGTTCAACATTTTCTCTGGCGCATTGCTAACTTACAGCATAAGAATGTCTGTGCATTCATGCGGGTTTACACATATAGAACATGTTTACACTGAATGATTCAATATAGAAAATGACGTCACATAAGAAATATATCTAGCATACAAGAAATGAAAAATACATGAAATAAACAAATTTAAGACAATATATACATTACTTTAAATCAAACTGTAAGATACAGCGACAGGTATACTCTTACACCATGTAGATGTAGATAAGGGCCACAAGAAAATGCTTTCGGTACATTTGGAGCCCTCTGCCCCCCCCCCCTCCCAAGAAAAGAGACCCGGGGCGGTCCGCCCCTTACGCCCCCCCCCCCCCCTCAGTCTTAGTCTGTCACGTGCGGTTCACACGTTGTGACGTCAGAAACTCGCCACGTTGGCCACACTTGTTCAGATACATGCTCCGTGTGCAGACGGCTTTAGTATAATTTAAAGTAGTTTGTCCACTCCCGCAGGACAGCTGCGCTTCTACCGCGTGGAGGGCGGCGGCGCGGTTCAGCGCGGCCAGTGGGGCGGCGCGCTCAACTGCTCCTGCCTGCCCGACTGCCGCGCCTTCCAGTACGGCGTGGTGGCGCGCTACGAGCCCCATCCCAGCGTCTCCTCCGACGCCTACCTCGACGTCTACTACGAGGAGGCCGCCGCCGTCTTCTACCTGCGCGAGCTCACCTTCGACGCAGCGCAACTCGTCGGTGAGCATCCGCCGTCGCCCTTCGAGTATCCTTCTCCCCGTAAATGGAGCTGTCAAGTAGATCACTGCGTCCGCGCGGCCAAACCGACACCGCGTAGAAGACAAGGCCTGACAACTGGCCGTGCCTACGTCACGCAAAGAGGCGGCAACTGCCACTTGACTGGCCAGCCGCTACGAGACGGTGGGCGTGCTCCAGCGGCCAGCCAGTCAGCTGGCAGTCGCCGCCTCTCTGCGTGACGTAGGCACGGCCAGTTGTCAGGCCTTGTCTTCTACGCGGTGTTGGCCAAACCGTGTGAGCACCTCTCGTTGCTCAGCACGCGAGCGCAGAAGTAGCCCACCGGCGGTTGCTCAAATGTTCAGATGTTTGTATAGCTTATGGGACTTAACTGCGGGGTCATCAGTCCCTAAACTTACAAACTACTTATGAACTAGCTAACACTAAGTACGGCACAAATATCCATGCCCGAGGGGGGATTCGAACCCCCGACCGTAGTGGCCGTGCAGACTGTGACTGGCGTGCCGCAGTCCCCTCGACCACCGCGGCCGGCCCGGCGGTTGCCGCACGCGTCAAATGCACCGCACACTCACACACTCCATTTCATATCCTCCCTGCTTCACTGCTGTTGCTGTGGTCTTCAGTCCTCAGACTAGTTTGATACATTTCTCCAACCTACTCTATCCTGCGCAAGCCTCTTCTGCTCTGAAGCCTGCTTAAGTATTCGTCTCGTACACCAGCATCTCCCCTTCGTACGCCTACCTCGACGGCGAGCAGCGACACGCACCGCGGCTAGGCGCCTTAGAACCCTCGGTCTCTCCAACGCGGCCCAGAAACTTCTTTTCGCCCCAATTCTGTTTTTCACCTCCTCGTTAGTTATGCGACGGTACCCATCTAGTGTTCAGCATTCGTCTGTAGCACCACAATTCAAAACATTCTATCATCTTTCTGTCTTATCTCCTTATTGTCCACGGTTCACTCTTATACAATGCTACACTCCAGACAAATGCGTTCAGCAAGGACCTCACAATATTTAAATTAATACTGTATGTAAAAAAAATCCGCTTCTTCAGAAATGCTCTTCTTCCCATAGCCATTTTGCATTTTATGTCGTCTTTACTTCGTCCATCGGTAGTTATTTTGCCACCCAAATAACAAAACTTATCTACTACTTTTACATCACCTAATCTAATTCTCATAGCATCCTCTGTTTCGTTTCACTGTATTTCATTACCCTTGATTACCACTTGTTTATGTTCATGTAATAACCTCCTTTCAAGACCTCTTCACTCCGCTCAATTGCTCTTTCAGATCCTTTGCTGTCTCCGACAGAGCTACAACGTCAGTGGCAAACCGTTAAGTTATTATTTGTTCCTCCTGAACTTTAATTTCTTCTCCAAATTTTTTATATTCTTTCACAGCTTGCTCAATGTACCGATTGAGCTGTTCCCGCCAGAGATTCGAGTCCTCCTTCCGGCATATGTCTGCGCTTTTCTGTGTGTTGTTATTAGTGTACGCTAGTTTAAGTAGTTTGTAAGTCTGGCAGTTTGGTCCAATCTGTTTACAAATATTTGAACATTTGATGATGAAGATTGAATAACATTGGCGAAAGGCTACAATCGTGCATTACTCCCTTCCCAACCACTGCGTCCCTCTCATGTCCTTCGACTCTAATAGCTGCTCTCTGATTTTTGTACATGTTATAACGGTACGGACGCGTAAACTAACTATGTCTTAGGCGATGATTTATTCTTCCTACCTTTCGCTCGTTGCTGTCCATAATCGTATACATTTATTTGTAAAACTTAACTTTCAATTTCAACTTAGGGCAAAATCTACTAAATAATTGACTACAACATGAGGAATGCGCTTTTACTAAAATTGTTTATTGCCCAATGGATGATTATGTCTGGTGAGAACCACTAAATTCATTAAACTCTGGTATGATTAGTGAGCCCCCAATATTGATAACAATATAGCTATATGAACATTTAATCATTTGAATAATGTTCCTAAAATGATTGCTATTAAAGTTTTTTGTTCTATCCATGACAAAAAAAATTCAGAAGAATTTCTACTGTTCAAAATCAAAGGCCACACAAGTCCGAAAATTTTCACAGTCCTGCGCGGTGGATTCTGAGGCTATGTTGAAGACCTATCGTGTCACTCGATTTCACTTCACTCGCAACACATGTCTGCCATCAAGACTCATCCTGGGCCGCTCGCGGCTCCCACTTGTATACGATCTGCGGGGTCGTTCCAGTATTACATCCCCCTAACGAGGTTCAGTACCTCTCCCAGCAGTGTACAGAACTTTTTGAAATGTTGATATGACGGCATCGTTAGAAGCGCGCTAAGATTCCAAAACAAATACATACTGTACTTTAATTTCTAACACTAATAATACCCCCAAAAAATGAGTACCTACAGTAAGACAAATAAGTCTTTCGGTCGTCGCACAATGACTATTTAAGTAATTACTTAGATAAAGGTTTTTCAGGTAGCCGGCCGCAGTGGCCAAGCCGTCTGCGGCGCGCCAATCACGGTCTGCATGGCCGCTGCGCTCGGGGGTTCGAATCCTCCCTCAGGCATGGGTGTTTGTGTTGTCTAATTGGAAACAAAACGTAAGTCGTAAATGAGACAAAATATTAACAGTTGTTTATGGGTGGGGGCACGAGAAATTAGGCAAAAGTGACCACCAGTAAACAGAACGATGAAAGCCAGCTGCGCGAATGAAGCCTAAAACACAGAGAGCCATAGTAACATCGTCAGTTAAGATCGGGGGAATCGCAGTAGGCAGGTTTAAAGACTGCCTAAAGGCGGCTAAAAGCGGAATGTGGACCACTGTCAACGAAGTGACACAATGGCAATTTGTTGGTGACTCTCAACACTATAGGTAGCCAAGCGTTAACCACGTATGGCCAATACACATGCAACACACAGAGTCTCTACGGGAAGGCCTGTGAGAAGACTTCCATGCAGTCGTAGAAGACTTGCTCGCCCTGAGCTTGTTTGACATGCTCAAGCCTCCCAATTTCAATCGGAATTACCTTTCTGGGATACCGATATCCAGGGTCTGAGAGGTGGTGGCCAGCTTGGCTAGATGATCAACGTGCTCGTTCGCAAGGATGTCGATGTGGCTTGGGGTCCAAACAAAGTCTACCGAACAGCCCGACTTACTGAGTGCAAAGCTAGAGTTGCGTATGGAGTGCACAAAGGGATGGAGAGAAAAACAATGGTGTAGGGCTTGGAGGTCACTCAGGGAGTCACTACAGATGACATACGACTTCCTGGGGCATGTTCGCATGTGTTCAAGAGCATGAGACATGGCGATCAATTCGGCAGTGAAAACGCTACAGCTAGGAGACAGGGAGCGTTGTACAATATGCTTGCCGTGAACATAGGCGTTACCAACTCTGCCATCTACCAGGGAGCCATCAGTGTATAGTACGTCTGCGCCACGGAGGTGTCAAGTATGCAAGTATGGCCAGGAACAGGCGACGGGGTGTTTCTGGTGAAACTGATGACTTTGGATCTCACGACAATTGCGGGTGGATCTGTAGACGAGGGATGGACCAAGGAGGGATAAGGGATTGGCAGGAGAAAGAGGAAGGGAGAGGTACGGAGAGAGGAATGTCCGAAACCGGACTGCAATCGGAAGACCCGATTTGGGTCGACGTAGTGGGGAAGGAAGGTCAGCAGATAGAAACCTGCGATTTGTGTGCTTGGGCGTGGTATGAACACAAATAACATATGAGGAAAGAAGTTGTTGCCGGCGAAACTTCAAGGGATCTTCAGCAAGGAGGCTTGGCACAGGGTTTATTGGTTAGACAAAAAGGACTGGTCATAACATTGTTGTTGCCAAGGTTCACAACAGCGGGCACCGGACACGCCCGCCACACCAGGCAACGGGCGAGCTCCGGGGAGAGTCCAGTGGGCGGCCACCGCCACCGCGGCCGTCACGAGTTCGCGGGGCGATACTGTGCCGCTGCCAATAGGATCGCCGCGGCCGCGGACCAATTGATTCGGCGCAGGCATCTGTGCAGTGATATCTCTTGGCCGCCGACCAGGGAGTCAGTCTAGCGACGAAGTGACTGTTCAGATGTACAGGACCGCGCCGCAGCAGTTGTTTAGATGGACTCGTAGCTTGTATGTCAATGTGTTACTGGACCAGCTATATTACTCAGCCTTCACAGATTTATGGTTTTCTCTGAAAATTGTTAGTGAATTGCAAGAAGTTCTTGCAGCTGAGCTTGCAGGAAAAGTTGTTATTTACTTATACATGTTGTCCTGAAAAAAAATTAATTATACCATAAAGCTCTAAGTTGTGACCTAGCCACTACGTCCTTTTTTAAATATACAACAAAGATGCCTCCACCACAAAGAATGCATTAGAAACACGTACCTAAAATCCAATAAATGCTTTGAGAAGGCAGAAATGGGTAGCAGTAAATTTGAATTGGTACTCTACATTGAACTGGAATAAATGAAACAGTGACTGCAAATCGAGTGGGATTCACAATAAACATGAAAAATGAGTCGCAAGTCGAGCAATTTCACAGTTATAGCTTCTCTGCTCGTAACTTGCAGTTGTTGTTGTTATGGTCTTTAGTCCGGAGACTGGTTTGATGCAGCTCTCCACTCTACTCTATCCTGAGCAAGCCTTTTCATCTCCTCATAAGAACGGCAACCCACATCCACTTGAATCTGCTTACTATACGCGTCTCTTGGCCTCCCTCTGCGATTTTTACCCCACACACTTCCCTCCAATGCTAAATTTACGATTCCTCCATATCTAAGAATTTGTCCTACCAAGCGATCCCTTCTCACCAATTCTGTTCAGTACCTCTTCATTAGTTATGTGATCTACCCACCTAATCTTCAGCATTCTTCTGTAGCACCACGTTTAAAAAAGCCTCTATTCTCTTCCTGTCCGCACTGCTTATCGTCCAAGTTTCACTCCCATACAAGGCAACACTCCACACAAATGCCTTCAAAAAAGACTTCCTTACACTTACATTAATATTCTATGTTAGCAAATTTCTCTTTTTCAAAAATGCTTTTCTTCCCATTGCCATTCTGCATTTTATATCCTCTGTACTGCGACCATCGCATGTTATTTTACTACCCAAGTAACAAAACTCATCTACCACCTTCATTGTTTCGTTAGCTAATCTAATTCCTTCAGCATCGCCTGATTTTCTAAGACCGCAATCCATTATTTTTGTTTTTCTCTTGTTAATGTTCATTTTATACGCTCTCTTCAACAAGCTGTCCATTCCATTCAACTGCTCTTCCAGGTCCTTTGCTGTCTCTGACAGAATTACAATGTCATCAGCAAAACGCAATGTTTTTATTTCTTCGCCCTGAACTTTAATCCCTATTCCAAATTTTTCCTTGCTTTCCTTCACCGCCTGCTCTATGTACAAATTGAATAGCATCGGAGAAAGGCTACAACCCTGTCTTACTCCCTTCCCAACTGATGCTTCCCTTTCATGCCCTTCGAGTCTAATAACTGCAGTCTGGCTTTTGTACAAGTTGTAAATAACTCTCCTTTCCCTGTATTTTACCCCTGCCGACTTCAGAATTTGAAATAGTGTATTCCAGTCAACATTGTCAAACGCTTTCTCCAAATCTACAAAAGCTAAAAATGTAGGTTTGCCTTTCCTTAAGACGTAAAGTGAGTATTGCCTCCCGGGTTCCTACGTTCCTGTTGAATCCAAACTGATCTTCCCCGAGGTCAGCTTCTACCAGCTTTTCCATTCTCCTGTAGATAATTCGTGTTAAAATTTTGCAGCCGTGACTTATCAAACTGATGGTTCTGTAATTTTCACACATGTCTGCGCCCGATTTCTTTGGAATGGGGATTATTACATATTTCTTAAAGTCTGAGGGCATTTCGCCTGTCTCATACATCCTACTCACCAGTTCAAATAGTCTTGTCATGGCTGGCTCTCCCAGAGACTTTAGTAGCTCTGAGTGTATGTCATCTACTCCTGGGGCCTTGTTCCGACCTAGGTCTTTCAAGGCTCTGTCAAATTCATCTCTCAGTATAGTATCTCCTACTTCATCTTGATCTACTTCCTCTTCCCTTCCTACAACATCGTCTCTAAGTTCATTTCCTTTGTAGAGCTGCTCTATGTACTCTTTCCACCTTTCAGCTTTCCCTTCTTTGCTGAGAACTGGTTTCCCATCTGTGTTCTTGATATTCGTAGAGTTGCTTTTCTTGTCCCCAAATGTCTCTTTTATTTTCCTCTAGGCGGTATCTACTTTTCCCCTTCCTATACATTCTTCTACGTCCTTGCATTTGCATTCTAGCCACTCCTGCTTAGCCATTTTGCTCTTCCTGTCAATCTCATTTTTTAGTCGTCTGTACTCCATTTTGCCTGTTTCATTTACTGCATTTTTATATTTTCTCCTTTCATCAATTAAATTTAGTATTTCCTGTGATATCCAAGGATTTTTTGTAGGTCTTGCCTTTCTCCCTATTTTGTCCTCTGCTGCCTTCACTATTTCATCTCTCAATGCTACCCATTCCTCCTCTACTGTTTTATTTCCCCCTGTTTCTGTCAATTGTTGCCTAAATCTCCCTCTGAAATTCTCCAGAACTTCACTTTCCTTCAATTTATCCAAGTCCCATCTCCTTCTTTTCCTACCTTTCTGCAGTTTTTTCAGCTTCAGCCTACAGTTGATGACTAACAAGTTATTGTCAGAGTCTATATCAGCCCCTGGGTATGTCTTGCAGTTTATAACCTGGTTCCGGAATCTATGTTTTACCATTATAAAATCTATCTGATACCTTCCGGTGTCTCGGGGTCTCTTCCAAGTATACAACCTTCTTTTGTGATTCTTAAACGACGTGTTTGTTACAATTAAATCATGTTCCGTGCAAAATTGTACCAGGCGACTTCCTCTTTCATTCCTTCTGCCCAGTCCATATTCACCTACAATTTTTCCTTCTCTTCCTTTACCTACTTCCGAAGTCCTGTCTCCCATCACAATTAAGTTTCCCTCTCCCTTAACTGTCTGAATAATTTCCTTTAGCTCCTCATATATTTCTTCGATCTCCTCATCACCGGCAGAGCTAGTTGGCATATAAACCTGTACTACTGTTGTCGGTGTTGGCTTCGTATCTATCTTGAGAATGATAATGCGATCACTGTGCTGCTCGTAGTAGTTTACCCGCATTCCTATTTTCTTATTCATTAACAGTCCTACTCCTGTGATACCCCCAATTGATTTTGTATTTATAATCCTATACTCGTCTGACCAGAAATCCTGTTCCTCTTTCCACTGAACTTCACTAATCCCCACTATATCTAACTTCTACCTATCCATTCTCCTTTTTAAATTTTCTAATTTTCCTACCCGATTAAGGGATCTAACATTCCACGCTCCGATCCGTAGAATTCCAGTATTGTCCTTCCTGATGATAACATCCTCCTCAGTAGTCCCCGCCCGGATATCCGAATGGGGGACTATTTTACCTCCGGAATATTTTACCCGAGAGGATGCCATCATCATATGTTCATACAGTAGAGCTGCATGTCCTCGGGAAAAGTAACGGCTGTAGTTTCCCCTTGCTTTCAGCCGTTCGCAGTAACTGTGTGGCAAAGCCACATTAGCTGATGTTACAAGGCCAGCTCAATCAATTATCCAGACTGTTGCCCCTGTAACTACTGAAAAGGCTGCTGCCCCTCTTCAGGAACCACACGTTTGTCTGGCCTCTCCACAGATACCCCTCCGCTGTGGTTGCACCTACGGTACGGCTATCTGCATCGTTGAGGCACACAAGCCATCCCACCTCGGCAATCTCTGTGGTTCATGTGGGTGGTTAAGCAGTAATGCATTAAATAATCTAAAATTGAGTGTGTGACAAGAAAAAAGAAACGATCGGTGAACCCTAGAAATTTTCACAACTACATACCACATCAAATTCGCAATTCATCACAGCTTAGGTATGCGTAATATCTAGAAAATTACTGTGCGATTGCATATAACAAACGGCAGAAATGACTGAACCCGTGTCCCATTAGCAACCACTGCTAATAACTTAAATGATGTTACCGAAACACCAAACTACAGTCGGCACCTCAAAACTATGGTAAATATTCGACTCGCCGACCCGGAAAAATGTATGTTGCCCTGCCACTTCGGCAATCAAAAACCGAAGATAATGAACGACTACTTCAGTAGGTAAAAGGAAACTGGGAGGCAATATTAGGGGAAGAGTGCAAGAGAGCGCTATTAGTGAATACAGGCTTGGCATTAGAAGGAGAGAGGAAAAAACTGAATTGAAAAACTGAATTGAGCTCTTCAATAAATGTCAGATGAGGAGAAGCTATACCTAGTAAAGATTAGGTGATTCCAGCTAGAATGAGTTATGTTCAAACAAAGATTTCGATATCACATATTGGATTATTAAGACGTAACTGAATTAGTAATGAACAGCCTAAAGTTGAAAAGACTCGAACGGAAAATTCAACGCGGAAGGAAATGGGATACTGAACTACTCTCAGTGAAAGTTAAATGTAGCTTGTCAAAGATATGTCACATTTTACGACTATATATTGACACAAAACACAAGCATAATGTAAATCACAAATTACTTCTGAATAAATAAAACATATATTATTGTAAGTTTACAGAATAATAGTGTAGAAATGTCTGAGTTAATTTGTTTTGCTGTTACAAGTTAAATGAAATCACAACGAAGCTCTTAATAAATTTTTGTTGTATTACTTTCAGTATAAAGATTAAAATTATAGGAATGTATGAATCAAAATATTGTGTAATGGCATAGACTACTACGTTATATGGATAAAATGGTGAATGTGATGGGAAACCAAAGATAATATGGTGAGGACACAGGAAGAAGTAGGCAGATGGGAAAAAGGCGTGTTTGGAACGTGGGTTTGCAAATATTATAACAAAGTTATTAGCTAATGGTGGGAAAATATTAAATAACTCTGATAGTTTATTAAGGGCGAATATTGCTGTAGACTACTACTAAAGTATTAAATTTCAAAATGTCTACATTCGTCCACGTACCGATGGAGTATTCCATGAATATGAATAATATAGTTTGTTTATAAGCAGTGTGTTACATAAAAATCCAGTCAAATGTTTGTAATTCTATGGGACCAAACTACTTTGGTCACAAGTCCCTAGACTTACAAACTCCTTAAACTAAGTTAAACTAATCTAAGGACAACACACACATCCATATCCGAGGGAGGATTCAAACCTCCGACGCGGCAGGCCACGCATCCGTAATGTGGCGCTCCAGACCGCTCGGCTACTTACGCGCAGCATTGTGTCACATAGAAATAACGTTATTGTGCCTATAGTTTACGTTAATCTTGAGTATGTTGGCAACTCAGAACAAATCATAATCTTATAATCTGTTATAGAGAATGAAGAAATATCCTCGAACACTTTTAGAGAGCGATTCCTTGAATGCTTACAATGTAAAAAATGTCTGTATCAAAATTTAGTTCGGTGTATATTATTAATATAAAATGGCCGCAAAATTTGACAAATTAGGAAAACGCCTATCATATGTACCACGAGTAGCTTCATCATTTTTTCGATTTGCTGCTCTTATTCTTGCTGTGTTTCCAATAATAAAAAAATCTGGGTATGAGGTCCGCCTGATATGCAAAACACTGTTTTATTATTTACGCAAACTAGTTTCAGCACCTCTATGCCATCATCGGTGGGTTTTTCATTTATTTAATGCTATGAAAATAAAAATACATTGATTTACTATTGTACTCTGTGTAAATTTAGGCCTAAAAAGTCATGAGTCTTATTTTGGTTTTTTACCTTCTTTTACATTCTGTGGTCATGCGGGACCCTTTCTACATAGTTATGTACTGGTAGCGTTGTCATCTGCTACAAAAATTATCTCTTGAACCTGAGTAATCAAGGCGCCATTCTGAATGATATAGAGTTCCGTACGTGCCCAAATACTGACTCATGCCCACACGTAAGCAGGATTTTTCTTTTTCTCTCCAAATGAAGGCTGGCGATTGTCATGAACACAATATCTTGACTCATCGGTGAACAGAAGCCGGTCTCATTCGTTACGACTCCAATCCTGAATTTCCTCCACCTAGTTTCTGCAGTCTAAACGGTTTCTTGGTTTTAAATGGGATACACACCAAAGGCCTCCGTGCCACATTCCTGAAGGCAATTTTGGACTATTTGCGTTGATATTGCGCGTTCTGATGGTGCCTCGAGGTTGCGTTGCAGCTGAGTTGCATTCAGTCTTCCGTCTCGACGGGCAGTTAACTGGAGGTAACTGTTATCTTTTTGCTGATGTTACCTGTGGAGGACTTTGGCCTTGCCTTAGTTTAACAGTTCCTGTTGTCTGAAATCGCGTCCAGGTCCTGGAAATTACACTTTGAGATACTCCTGTAGCTACAGACATTTCCCTCCGTGTTTGTCCCGTTTCCAATCTTCCTATGGTTCTCCATGCCGTACCTTCGAGTAATTCACATTGTTATTGAATTGCCTACTCACTACATCATCTGAAATGCCAAGCGCACTGAGGCGCTATGCTCCTATGCGCGAGGTCATTTACCGTCGGGGGTTCGAATCCCCCTCGGGCATGGATGTTTGTGTTGCTTTTTGTACGAGGTAGTTTATAAGTCTACTCCCATGAACCGCAGACATTGCCGAGGTGGGGTGGCTTGTGTGCCTCAACGATGCAGATAGCCGTACCGTAGGTGCAACCACAGCGGAGGGGTATCTGTGGAGAGGCCAGACAAACGTGTGGTTCCTGAAGAGGGACAGCAGCCTTTTCAGTAGTTACAGGGGCAACAGTCTGGATGATTGACTGAGCTGGCCTTGTAACATCAGCTAATGTGGCTTTGCCACACAGTTACTGCGAACGGCTGAAAGCAAGGGGAAACTACAGCCGTTACTTTTCCCGAGGACATGCAGCTCTACTGTATGAACATGTGATGATGGCATCCTCTCGGGTAAAATATTCCGGAGGTAAAATAGTCCCCCATTCGGATCTCCGGGCGGGGACTACTGAGGAGGATGTTATCATCAGGAAGGACAATACTGGAATTCTACGGATCGGAGCGTGGAATGTTAGATCCCTTAATCGGGTAGGAAAATTAGAAAATTTAAAAAGGGAAATGGATAGGTTGAAGTTAGATATAGTGGGGATCAGTGAAGTTCAGTGGAAAGAGGAACAGGAATAGGATTATAAATACAAAATCAGTTGGGGGCATTACAGGAGTAGGTCTGATAATGAATAAGAAAATAGGAATGCGGGTAAATTACTATCAGCAACACAGTGATCGCTTTATCGTAGTCAATATAGATACGAAGCCAACAAGGACCACAGAAGTACAGGTTTATATGCCAACTAGCTCTGCCGATGATGAGGAGATCGAAGAAATATATGAGGAGCTGAAGCAAATTATTCAGACAACTAAGGGAGTGGAAAACTTAATTGTTATGGGAGACTGGAATTCGGTAGTATGACAAGGAAGGGAAGGGAAGATAGTAGGTGAATATGGTCTGAGCAAAAGGAATAAAAGAGGGTGCCGCCTGGTAGAATTTTGCACGGAACATAATTTAGTTATAACAACCTGGTTTAAGAATCACAAAAGAAGGTTGTATACGTCGAAGAGACCAGGAGACACCGGGAGATACCAGATAGATTTTATAATGGTAAAACATAGATTTCGAAACCAGGTTATAAACTGCAAGACATACCCAGGGGCAGATATAGACTCTGACCATAACTTGTTAGTCATCAACTGTAGGCTGAAGCTGAAAAAACTGCAGAAAGGTAGGAAAAGAAGGAGATGGGACTTGGATAAATTGAAGGAAAGTGAAGTTCTGGAGAATTTCAGAGGGAGATTTAGGCAACAATTGACAGAAACAGGGGGAAATAAAACAGTAGAGGAGGAATGGGTAGCATTGAGAGATGAAATAGTGAAGGCTGCAGAGGACAAAATAGGTAGAAAGGCAAGACCTACAAAAAATCCTTGGATATCACAGGAAATACTAAATTTAATTGATGAAAGGAGAAAATATAAAAATGCAGTAAATGAAACAGGCAAAATGGAGTACAGACGACTAAAAAATGAGATTGACAGGAAGTGCAAAATGGCTAAGCAGGAGTGGCTAGAATGCAAATGCAAGGATGTAGAAGAATGTATAGGAAGGGGAAAAGTAGATACCGCCTACAGGAAAATAAAAGAGACATTTGGGGACAAGAAAAGCAACTCTACGAATATCAAGAACACAGATGGGAAACCAGTTCTCAGCAAAGAAGGGAAGGCTGAAAGGTGGAAAGAGTACACAGAGCAGCTCTACAAAGGAAATGAACTTAGAGACGATGTTGTAGGAAGGGAAGAGGAAGTAGATCAAGATGAAGTAGGAGATACTATACTGAGATAACATAACTTGTTGGTTATGAACTGTAGGCTGAAACTGAAGAAACTACAAAAAGGTAGGAAAATAAGGAGATGGGACCTGGATAAATTGAAGGAACATGAAGTTCTTAAGAATCTCAGAGGGAGCTTTAGGCAACAATTGACAGAAACGGAGGAAAATAAAACAGTAGAGGAGGAATGGGAAGCATTGAGAGATGAAATAGTGAAGGCAGCAGAGGACAAAATAGGTAGGAAGGCACGATCTTAATCGATGAAAGGAGAAAATATAAAAATGCAGTAAATTAAACAGGCAAGATGTAGTACAGACGACTAATAAATGAGATTGACAAGAAGTGTAAAATGGCTAGCAGGAGTGGCTAGAAGGCAAATGCAAGGATGTAGAAGAATGTATAAATAGGGTAAAATAGATACAGCCTGAAGGAAAATAAAAGAAACATTTGGAGATAAGAAAAACAGCTCTACGAATATCAAGGACTCTGATGGAAAACCAGTTCTCAGCAAAGAAGGGAAAGCTGAAAGGTGGAAAGAGTATATAGAGAGGCTCTATGAAGTAAATGAACTTAGCGGCAATATTGTAGAAAGGGGAGAAGAAGTAGATGAGGATGAAATAGGAGATACTATACTGAGAGATGAATTTGACAGAGCACTGAAAGGCCTAAGTCGAAATAAGGCCTCTGGAGTAGATGATATTCCATCAGAGCTACTGAGAATCAGCCATCTCAAAATTGTTTCACCTGGTGTGTAAGATGTATGAGACAGGTGAAGTACCCTCAGACTTTAAGAATAATGTTATAATCCCCATTCCAAAGAAAGCAGGTGCAGTCAAGTGTGAAAACTACAGAACCATCAGTTTAATAAGTCATGGTTGCAAAATATTTACACGAATTATTTACAGAAGGATGGAAAAGCTGGTAGAAGCCGACCTTTGGGAAGATCATTTTGGGTTCAGGAGAAATGTGGGACGCGGGAGGCAATACTCACTTTACGGCTTATCCTAGAAGATAGATTAAGAAAAGACAAACCTACATATCTAGCTTTTGTATATTTGGAGAAGGCTTTTGACAATGTTGATTGGAATAAACTATTTCAGGTTCTGAAGCAAGCAGGAGTAAAATATAGGGAGCGTAAGGTTATTTACATCTTGTACAAAAACCAGACAGCGGTTGTCAGAGTTGAAGGGCATGAAATGGATGCAGTGGTTGGAAAGGGAGTAAGACAGGGTTGTAGCCTTTCTCCAATGTTATTCAATTTGTACATTGAGCGAGCTATAAGGAAAGCAAGGAGAAATTTGGTGAAGGAATTAAAGTTCAGGGGGAAGAATTAAAAACAATGCGTTTTTCCGAAGACATAGTAATTCTGTCAGATACAGCAAAGGACCTGGAAGAGCAGTTGAACGGAATGGACAGTGTGCTGAAAGGTGCATATAAGATGAACATTAATAAGAACAATACTAGAGTAATGGAGTGCAGTGTAAGAAAATCGGGTGATGCTGAAGGAATTAGATTGGGTAACGAAACAATAAAGGAGGTAGATGAGTTTTGTTACTTTGGCAGTAAAATAACAATTATGGTCGCAGTACAGAGGATATAAAATGCAGAATGGCAATGGGTAGAAAAGCGTTATTGAAAGAGAGAAATTTTTTAACATCGAATATTGATTTAAGCCTAAGGAATTCCTTTCTGAAGGCATTTGTATGGAGTGTTGCCTTGTATGTGAGTGAAACATAGACATTAATTGTGAATTTAGCGTTGGAGGGAAGTGTGTGGGGTAAAAACCGCAGAGGAAGACCAAGAGATGGATACAGTAAGCAGATTTAAACAGATGTAGGTTGCCGTTCTTATGTGGAGATGAAGAGGCTTGCTCAGGATAGGGTATTGTGGAGAGCTGCATCAAACCAGTCTCTGGACTGAAGACCACAACAACAACATCAGTTTATAAGTAGTTTGTAAGTTTAGGGACTGGTGACCCCGTAGTTAAGCCCCATAAACTTAACAAACACTTGAACATTTTTTAAATCAAACTAGTCGTTGAGCACAAGTACCATTACGAAAACAAGACTTATAAGATCCCCTAATAGTTTTGAGCTGCGAGGGTTTAGCCGTGCGTAGAAGTAACCCACTAATGAAATAGACGTCAATTTGCAGCAGGGTTTTGAAACATATACTGTATTCAAAAATTATGAATTATCTCGAACAGAATGATCTATTCACAGGGTCAACAGGGATTTAGGAACTATCGTTCATGTGAAGCACGACTAGCTCTTTACTCACACTAAGTGATGAGTGCTATCGAAAAGGGTTCTCAAACTGATTCCTTATTTCTTGATTTCCAGATGGCTATTGACACCGTACCCCACAGACGGCTTTTAAACAAACTGCGTGGCTATGGTGTATCGCCCCAAGTTTGCGACTGGATAGGGGATTTACTGTCAGAGAGGGCATAGTTTGTAGCAAATGTTCAAATGGTTGATAAGCTTAAGGGTCTTAACTAAAATAATGTTCAAATGTTTGTAAATCTATCGGATCAAACTGCGTGGTCATCAGTTCGTAGCTTACAAACTACCTAGGTAAACTAAACTAAGGACAACACACACACCCATGCCCCAGGGAGGACTTGAACCTCCACGGCGAGCAACCGCGCGCTCCGCAGCGAGACGCTTCAGACCGCTCGGCTACTCCACCGCGGCGTGTCTTAACTGCAGGGTAATCAGTCCCTAAACTTAAAAAGTACTTATGAACTAGCTTATACTAAAGATGACACAAACATCCATGCCCGAGGGGGAATTCGAAACCCGACCGTAGCGGCCATACAGACTGTGACTGGCGTGCCGCCGCAGACCACTCGGCTAGTTTGTAGCAATCGATGGTAAAGCATAGACTAAAACAGAAGTGATATCGGGCGTTCCAGAGGGTAGTGTTATTAGTCCTCTGCTGTTCCTTATTTACATAAACGATTTGGGAGAAATTCCAAGTAGCACTTTTAGGTCGTTTGCAGATGACACCGTCATTTACTGTCTTGTAAAATCATCTGAAGATCAAAACCAACTGCAGACCGATCTGAATAAGATATCACTATGGTGTAAAAATTCGCAATTGATTCTAAATAATGAGAAGTTACAAGTCGTCACCGGCCGAGGTGGCCGAGGGGACTGAGGCGCTCCAGTCACGGTCTGCACGGCCACTACGGTCGGAGGTTCGAATCCCCCCTCGGGCATTGATATTTGTGCCGTCCTTAGTGTTAGCTAGTTCATAAGTAGTTTGTAAGTTTAGGAGTTTAGGGACTGATGACCCCGTAGTTAAGTCTCATAAGCTGTACAAACATTTGAACAATTTTTGTGTGTGTGTGTGTGTGTGTGTGTGTGTGTGTGTGTGTGTGTGTGTGAATTCGTCCACATGATTACGAATAGACATACGTTAAACTTTGTTTACAAGATAAATCAATCAAAAGTGAAGCCCGTAAACTTCAGAAAATATCTGGGAATTATTATTACTTCAGACTCAAACTGGAAAGACCACGTACATAATGTTATGGGAAAGGGGAACGAGAGACTGTGATTTATTGGCAGACCCCTTAAAAGATGAAACAGAACTACTAAAGAGACTGCATACACTATGCTTGTCCGTGATTTTTTGGAGTATTGCTGCCCAGTGTGGGATCCTTATCAGGTGGGTTTGACGAAGGGCAGCTCGTTTCGTATTGCCACGATACAGGGGAGACAGCGTTACGGAAATGATACAGGATCTGGGATGGGAATCATTACAGCAAAGGCGCTTATCACTGCGCTGTGGGCTATTTACGAAACTCTAATCGCCAACATTGTCCTCCAAATGCGAAAATATATTGTTGATTGTTACTTACATAGGTAAAAAAGATCATCAGAATAAAATACGAAAAATCAGAGCTCGAACGGAGAGATTTAGATGTTCTTTCTTCCCGCGCGCTATTCGAGAATGGAATCGAAGATAAATAGTATGAAGGTGGTTTGATGAACCCTGTGCCGGGCACTTAAATATGATTTTCAGAGTATTCCGTGTAGATGTAGATGAACCGGGGCGCAGGGCGCCGTGTTGTGGTGCGCGCGGCCATCGCCGTCGGGAGGGGGGGGGGTTCGATTTCCCCCGCTGTTGGGTATTGGTGTGTTAGTTAGCTTAGTTTAAGTAGTTTGTATGCTACGGACTAGTAACCGAGCAGTTGAGTCCGATATATTTACAAACAACGTTGTTTTGACTTGTCTACCTTGTAACCGAGCTGGTGGAGTTGCCACAGATTCTCAGGAATACTTAATCCTCGATCGCACAAGTAGTGTGTATGCGGTTTCCTTTACGTATTCGATGATCGTACTTTGGAACACAAATGTCAAATTTTCTTTTGTTGACCATCTGTTGAAATTTTGTTGGCGCCTGTTTTCGTTTTGTTACTAGGTAAGAATGTACTTTGTATGATGTTCAAATGTTCAAATGTTTGTAAATATATCGGACCCAATCTGTACATTGAACAGGCAGTGAATGAATGGAAGGAGAAATTTGGAGAGGTCATTATAGTGCAGGGAGAAGAAATAAAAACATCGCGGTTTGCCGATGACACAGTAATTCTGTCAGAGACCGCAAAAGAACTGGAAGAGTAATTGAATGGGATGGACAGTGTCTTGAAAGGAAGATATAGTATGAATATTAACAAGAGTAAAACGAAGAGAATGGAAAGCAATGTCAGAAAATCAGGCGATGCTGAAGGAATTAGATTAGGTAATGAGACAATAAAAGTAGTAGATGAATTTTGTTATTTGGGTAGCAAGATAACTTCTGATGACCGAAGTAAAGAAGATATTAAATGCAGGATAGCTATGGGAAGAAATTCTTTTCTAAAGAAGCGAAACTTGTTAACATCCAATATTAATTTAAATGTTAGGAAGTCCTTTCTGAAAGCATTTGTCTGGAGCGTAGCATTGTATGGGAGTGAAACGTGGACGATAAGCAGTTAAGACAAAAATATGATAGAAGGGTTCGAAATGTGGTGCTACAGTCGAATGATGAAAATTAGATGGGTAGATCACGTAAGTAATGAGGAGGTGCGCAACAGAATTGGGGAGAAAAGGAGTTTCTGGCATATCCTGACCAAGAGAAGGGATAGATTGGTTGAACACATGATGAAACATCAAGGGATTGTCAACTTAGCATTAGAAGGAAGCGTGTGGGGTAAACATCGTAGAGGGAAACCGAAGGACGAATATAGTAAGTAGATTCAAAAGGATGTAGGTTGCCGAACGTATTCTCAGATCAAATCAAATGTTTGTTAAGCTTATGGGACTTAACTACGGGGTCATCAGTCCCTAAACTTAGAAACTACTTATGAACTACTTACGAACTAGGACGGCACAAATATCCATGCCCGAGGGGGGATTCGAACCCCCGACCGTAGTGGCCGTGCTGACCGTGACTGGAGCGCCTCAGTCACCTCGGCCACCGCGGCCGGCGTATTCTCAGGTGAAGAGACTTGCACAGGACAGGGTAGCGTGGAGAGCTGCATCAAACCAGTCTGCGGACTGAAGACCACAACAACAACATTTCTTTTGCGCGTAGCAGCAACCTACTACCAACTTAATTATTTTTGTGCCAAAGACAGACGGACGTGTTTCCAGCTCGACCCTTGAGGAACACGTCTCGCGGAAACGGAATCACGACACGAGGCCCCTGTATCACTGACGTACAGCTCACAATCTCCAGGCTTCGTTGCCCGCCTCGCCGCTCGCAGAAACAGGTCGCGTCGGATGATATGTGACGCCGCCGCCTGTGCTAGCTGCCTGCCGCTCGCCCTTAACGCGTTTCTGCTGTAAGGCAGCCAGGACGCTACAAGATACCTCTCGCAGCATTTAGGCCCTCCCGTTACCCGTTGAGTGCAAAAACTCTACGACGCATGGATTCAGCAGATCGTTGGAAGTCTTCTGCAGGAATGTTCAAATGTTTGTATAGTCTATGGGACTTAACTACGGGGTCATCAGTCCCTAAACTTACAAACTACTTACGAACTAACTAAGACTATGGACGGCACAAATATCCATGCCCGAGGGGGGATTCAAACCCCCGACCGTAGTGGCCGTGCAGACCGTGACTGAAGCGCCTCAGTCCCCGCGGCCACCGCGGCCAGCTTCTACAGGAATCTTCAGCCATTCTGCCTCTAAACTCGTCCATAATAGCGAAAGTATTAGCAGTTCTGCACTTTTTGCAACAACTGCTCTCCCTCTAACGTGCCATTAATGTTCGGTGAGATTCAATGCGGGCGATCCGTTGGCCAATTCATTCACTGTACCTTTTTTCTTACCTCCCCTGGACAATAAAATTGAATTACCAAAAATAAAAATAAAAAATAAATAATTAAAGGAGACCTACGTGCCACCACCACTATTGTCCTAAGAAAAAAATGATAACAATAATAACTGTATCAATTAATATTACAAAAAACAGTCTTGATCGCAAAAAATTAACAGTTTTTATTGACCGGTTTCGAAATGATGTAGGTCATCTTCGGAACAAAATGTTTTTTTGTAATATAAATCACACCAAATAGATCGCTGTTTTTCTCCTTTGACAGTGTTGTCTAAATAACTGTATCAATTCAGGACTGGTATCCAACAAGAACATCATATTAACTTCTCATAATTTGGACTTTCCAGCTGAGAGGCGAATCGTGAAAGACGCTCCATAAAAAATTTGAATAGAACTTTTTAAACTTAAGGGACTTAACCCTTTCGTGGTTTTTACTCATTTTTTAGAATATCTTAAGTTATCTCAGCGGTTATAGAGTCTGATTTGTGTCAGGATTACAAATATGACACTCAAAAAATTTTAGCACATTCGATTTTTCCTATAAAAAAAAGTGGGACACATACGTCCCATTAATTGTAAATTCACTGTAAAAAAATTTTGATTTAAGTGAGTTTTAGAGAGCGTAATTGTTGTTTGTAAACTTCTAAGAAACATAAAATAGCAAATATACCTACTTCGGACATTTTCGGTAGCGAGAAATCGACGAAAACCTATTCAAGGCACAATAAACAATGATACGGCGCGAAAATTCACGCGGCAGCACATATAAGCAGTCACAGCCTTCTACACTGTTAGAATTTCAGTGCCTCGATTTTTTTCCGCGTTCTGAAAGGCCACCAACAGACGGCACACTATGCACAATTACGCAACTCGCCACCTTGTGGTACAAATGAGGTCCGAAGTTAGTGGGACGGATATGTCCCAACAACCACGAAAGGGTTAACTGCGGGGTCATCAGTCTGAAAAGAACTGTGTATCTGGGGTTACGAACGATTCTGCAGTTGGCTATCGTTGAGGTACGTCCAATAATCCAGTTCCGATTTCTCGTAACGGTCGGAAAGGTAGCGGACGGTGTGGCCGCGAATCCAGTTCACAGCGTATTTTCGCCACCAGGTAAAAAATCGTGCCCGGGAAAAGTAGCGTCTGGAATGAGAGCTGAGCAGGTGTACGTTGGGTGAAGAAAGTCAGAATACGTCGAGCGAGTCTCCAGAAGTGTGGCCGGTGGTTGCCTGTGCCGTTCGAAAAAAGAAAAGAAAGAAAAAGTGCCGGCCGCGGTGGGCGAAGGGACTGAGGCGCTCCAGTCACGGTCTGCACGGCCACTGCGGTCGGGGATTCGAATCCCCCCTCGGGCCTGGATATTTGTGCCGTCCTAGTTCGTAAGTAGTTCATAAGTAGTTTGTAAGTTTAGGAACTGATGACCCCATAGTTAAGTCCCATAACCTATACAAACATTCATTGAATATATGACATCAATTGCGATTGGGTAGTAGTCCTTGCAGGTGCAGTGATCACTGTGTCCCCAGTAGTGTAGGGGTCACCGCAACTGCCTAGAAAGCAGGAGACCCGAGTTCGAATCCCGGCTGGGTACACATTTTCAGCTTTGCCCAATCGCAGTTGATGTCATATATTCTATGAATATTAAATAATAACAGCTGCAGGATCAGAAGTGACGTCTGTTCTTTCGGAACAGACGCCACATGTATATGTTTGTAAATCTATCGGACTTAACTGCTGGGTTATTAGTCCGTCACTTACAAACTACTTAAACTAAGGTAAACTAAGGACAACACACACACGCATGTCCCAGGGAGGACTCGAACCTCCGACGGCGAGCAACCGCGTGCTCCGCAGCGAGGCGCCTTAGACCGCTTGGCTACTCCACCGCGGCTACCTTGTTTGATCAGAATGTGGTTTGTAAAGCGTTCAAATGTTTGTAGAGCTTATTTGACTTAACTACGGGGTCATCAGTCCCTAAACTTACAAACTACTTACGAACTAGCTAACACTAAGGACGGCACAAATATCCATGCCCGAGGGGGGATTCGAACCCCCGACCGTAGTGGCCGTGCAGGCCGTGACTGGAGCGCCTCAGTCTCCTCGGCCACTGCGGCCGGCTTGTAAAGCGTGTAGTGGAGGATGTGGGCGGTGTGGTGTGTGCCGGCAGTGTCGTTCGGCGGCATCCTGAGCCTGTTCTTGGGCGTGAGCGTGCTGTCGCTGGCCGAGCTGCCGCACCTGGCGCTGCGCCTGCTGGCGGCCGTGTACCGCGGCCGTGGAGACTCCGAGCGTCAGCAGCACCCGCCGCAGGCGTGGCCCGAGGAGCCACCGCGCCGACCCGCCGACCCCGCAGCGGCGCAGCCCAAGCCGCGGGTCCTCGGCGTGCGTGGCGGTGCGGTGGGCAGCAAGTGGGCGCGGCGCAGGCATTCAAAAGTGGCGCTCTTGTCAGCCGCTCTGCGCCTGGAGAGTGCGAAAATTGCCGCGGGTGGCGCTCGACAGCCGCTGAGCAGCGCCACTGAAAGGCCGCCGCCGCCGCCGCCGCCGCAGCCACAGTGGAGGCAGCCCGACCTCGCCCGCTGGTGAAAGTCTGCTGTCGCAGTACATGACAACCTCGCACCTCGTGCACTCAGAACTGCACTGAACAAAAACGCACTGGCGTGTTTTACGGCCCACTTGAAGTTTTTCTGTGATTTCATCATTCATTGCAATTACGGACAAAAATAATAAAAATATAAATAATAAAAAAACATGGACAACGCAATCACTCTTGTGATAATATCTACGTACTCAGCACATAAAATTCTCTCTGGCCATGTTTCAACAAACAGCCAAAATTATTAGATGTTTCATTAGCAGTCTCACATATGCGGATGACTTAGTTGTAACGGCCGATTCGATTTTCAGAGCTTGATCAGAGGTGCAACGGACACCCCGCACCTCGTGCACTCAGAACCGCATTGAACAAAAACGCACTGGCGTGTTTTACGGCCCACTTGAGGTTTTTCTGTGGTTTCATCATTTTTTGCAATTTTGGACAAAAATAATAAAAATATAAATAATAAAAAATTATGGACAACACAATCACTCTTGTGATAATATCTTCGCACTCAGCACGTAAAATTCTCTCTGGCTATATTTTAACAAACAGTCAAAATTATTACATGTTTCAGTAGCAGTCTCGTATAAAAAAATGTTCAAATGTTTGTAGAACTTATGGGACTTAACTACGGGGTCATCAGTCCCTAAGCTTACTAACTACTTATGAACTAGCTAATACTAAGGACGGCACAAATATCCATGCCTGAGGGGGGATTCGAATCCCCGACCGTAGTGGCCGTGCAAATCGTGACTGGAGCGCCTCAATCCCCTCGGCCAGAGTCTCACATATGCGGCTGACTTAGTTGTAATGGCCGATTCGATTTTCAGAGCAACGGACACCTCGCACCTCATGCACTCAGTACCGCATTGAACAAAAATGCACTGGCGTGTTTTACATCCCACTTGAGGTTTTTCTGTGGTTTCAACATTTTTTGCAATTTCGGACAAAAATAATAAAAATATAAGTAATAAAAAATTATGGACAACACAATCACTCTTGCGATAATATCTACGCACTACGCACTCAGCACGTAAAATTCTCTCTGGCCATATTTTAACAAACAGTCAAAATTATTAGTTGTTTCAGTAGCAGTCTTGCATAAAAAAATGTTCAAATGTTTGTAGAACTTATGGGACTTAACTACGGGGTCATCAGTCCCTAAGCTTACTAACTACTTATGAACTAGCTAATACTAAGGACGGCACAAATATCCATGCCCGATGGGGAATTCGAATCCCCGACCGTAGTAGCCGTGCAGACCGTGACTGGAGCGCCTCAGTCCCCTCGGCCACAGTCTCGCATATGCAGCTGACTTAGTTGTAATGGCCAATTCGATTTTCAGAGCTCGATCAGAGGTGCAAGGATTATGATATGAAGATCAAACACCTCCAAAACGAAAGTAATGTCTGTGGGAAAGAGATTTAAACAGATTGAGTGCCATATAGGAGGAACAAAGTTAGAACAGGTAGACAGTTCAAGTTCCTGGGATGTATTTTCACACAGGATGGCAACATTGTGAAAGGACTGGAATCGAGGTGCAGCAAAGCTAATGTAGTGACTGCTCAGCTAGGATCTACTCTCTTCTGCAAGAAGGAAGTAAGTACCAAGACTAAGTTAGCAGTGCACCGCTCTACCTTTCGACCAACTTTGTTGTATGGGAGTGAAATTTGCGTGGATACAGCTTACCTTATTCATAAGGTAGAGGTTACAGATATGAAAGTAGCGAGAATGATTGCAGGTACAAATAGATGGGAACAATGGCAGGAGGGTGTCCATAATGAGGAAATCAAAGAAAACCTGGGAATGAACACCATAGATGAAGCAGTTAGAGCGAACAGACTGACATGGTGGGGGTCATGTTACACGCATGGGAGAAGCAAGGTTACCTAAGAGACTCATGAGCTCGGCAGCGGAGGGTAAGAGAAGTCGAGGTAGACCTAGAAGAAAGTACTTAGATTCGGTGCAGAATGATTTTGAAGTAAAAGGCATAACATCAGACGAGGCATCAATATTAGCATTGAATAGGGGACGTTGGAGGAATTTTATTAGAGGTACTATGCTCCAGACTGAACGCTGAAAGGCATAATCAGTCTCTAATGATGATGATAATGATGATGATGTTTCAGTTTACCTTTTTAAACTATTATTTTAACTAATATCGCCTGTGCTCGAAATTCGACCAGTTGTGTTTGCAAAGTCATGAAAATTAAAAAAAAATGTAATTGGAATTTATTGAGCACTGCAAATTTATAGGTTTTATGATAATGCTATGGGAACAGGTGAAATAAAGGGAAAAGAGGAAGCATGGGAGAATGAAAGACACAAATGAGGGAATTGATTGCTTTATTTCACAATTTAGCGTTACAAAACTTCAGTAAATACAAAATTTTTCGTAAGAATCCTTTCATAATTCGCTAAATGTCGTCGTTCTCTATGTTCAGAAATATAAAATTTCAAACCATCAAAGGATCGAACTCTACTTGCTGCAACATATAGCTGACCATGTGTGAAAATTGGTTTTCTTAATACAACCCAATTTTTTTTCAAATGTTTGTCCTTAAAATATTCACAGAATATATGACATCAACTGCGTTACAAAACTTCAGTAAATACAAAATTTTTCGTAAGAATCCTTTCATAATTCGCTAAATGTCGTCGTTCTCTATGTTCAGAAATATAAAATTTCAAACCATCAAAGGATCGAACTCTACTTGCTGCAACATATAGCTGACCATGTGTGAAAATTGGTTTTCTTAATACAACCCAATTTTTTTTTCAAATGTTTGTCCTTAAAATATTCACAGAATATATGACATCAACTGCGATTGGGCAAAGCTGAAAATGTGTATCCAGCTTTGCCCAATCGCAGTTGATGTCATATATTCTGTGAATATTAAATAATAACAACTGCAGGATCAGAAGTGACGCCTGTTCTATCGGAACAGACGTCACATGTATATATGTTTGTCCTTCAGACTTATTGAAATAAACTGAGTTGTTTAATTATATTTCAAAAGTATATTTAAAAGTTAAGAATTACGCATTTCAAAGAATATAAAAATGGGGGTAGTGCAAATCGGAAATAACATAAGAGAACAAACTTGTTGAGAATTTTCTCCTCTACAAATACCTTTATTCAATTTTCCTCTCATATGAACGTTTAAGGTGTCAGTGATGAATACTGCCGCTTTCATCAGGGATGGGATTGTAAGGTTTAATTTGGGGATGGGGGGGGGGGGGGGCGCTGATGTTATCGACTCCATTTTGAGTGATAGCTAGAGAAGAGAATTTCATGCACTATAAAGTCCCGAAATATGCATGCATTCATGCACTATCAAACTACGAAAAAGGCACGATCAGCAGAAATAATCATTAAAATATGCATTCTCGTTTTTACTCTGAATCTATTTTTCAATGCTACGTTTGCACATTTAACAACTAACAACATTTCTAAATTCTCTTCGTTAAATTCCTGCGTTTGTCTGTCAAAATATTTTTGCAGACAGAAAAGGGTCTCTCTACATCACAAGACGTAAAATGTGCAAATTTCAGTGAACATATTTGAGACAGTGTAGGCGAGGTTCCACCACAAAATACTTTCTTCACAGAACATAAAGATTTAAAATCTGGGATTCTTTTAACAACACTGTCCAGTTTATTCTTTGCAGCTACTGCCAATTTTCCTTGGCCTTGGCTGAGGTATTCCTGGATTTCCTCAATAATTGAAGTTGAGTCTACCAGGGGTAGAGACGTGGCTTCTAAAGCTGCGTTATTGTGACGTCAGCCGCGGTAACTGGCTTCCATTGTAGGGATATTTTTAGACTTGCCGTTCGTTGTTGTGGAAACATAAGTATGTTCGCAAGTTTCCATCTGAGTGCTGTCACTAAAAGTCTGGGAAAGTAGCCTATTATGAGAATTTTAGCATTATTTTTTTTTGTTATTTCCCCATTATCATTCATTAAATATTGATTCCTAAGGCGAAAATGAAGTAATCGAAAAAGTGAAGTGTCTCCTCAAAACCATTGTAATATCTCGATAACCATTAATTCTGAATTATTGGTTATCTGACACAGTTATTTTTGTTTCTTGCCATCTCTACTCACTTACTGCAGCAATCACGATACTGTATACCAAAACAATCACTGCTATTAGCAAATCCTGTCCGTCGATCCATTTTCACACAAGTTTTGTTCTAGCAGACTTAGAAAGAGCCATTGTTAACGTATACTCGTGTACCCAGTAACTCCACTTTTAGACCATGGGCGGTACATAATTCGCCTGCATTACTTTGTAACTTACAATGAAAATTCGACTTCAGAAAACGTAGAAAAATATATTTTAGTATGCGTGGGTTCATACTTTATGCACAATACTACGATACACCGTTCTTCTTATAATTAATTGAATTACTGCACTCACTTTTAAAATAATAAGTCGTGGCCACTCCGTATAATTTGTGGCTGCTGCGCCGAAAGGGTAATGAGGAGAGCAGTGTGCCCTGTGGAGCATCTAGTGTATTGTTACAAACATAATTTTCATTATACACAGTTTGAGTACAGTAGCTCTTACTACCCAATATAGATAGAAAGAATTGGCAGCAGTGAGAGAAGCGACGAAGTATACTGTCTTGCCTTCTACCAACATCAAGTGGGGCAAACTAGGGCGCTTGTGATCACTACGAAATATTACAAAAATAGCAAAATAACTCATATTACTCTCTTTTTCAGTAATTAATAATTGTTAGAAAATCAATAAAAGGTTACATCACGCAATTTATTGCAATATAAGCACAAAAACTGTTCAACATGCTGCATAAACGTCTAAAACATGCTTTGATATTGAATAAACTCCGAAATATGCATTTACTCCTCATATGATCAGAAACATGCAAACATGTGTGCAACATGCATTTGCATGAAGTTCTCGTCCTTAGTGATATCTTTCTAAAACCATAGCAACAATAATAATATTTACAAGGTTTCCCTAATATCACATATGTAATTAAATAACCTGTATGTTGAGCAACAAGTAGGCAGGCTCAGCCTAAGTTGTTTACATTAAAGAATAAAATTTTGAGAATGAAGAAAATAATTGTATTGCGTGCAACAACTTACATTTACGGCAAACTAGTACGTCGATGCTTTTTTACAGCATATCTTTTGACGACGTCATCAATGAAAGTTTCTGAGGGTTCGTCATCTCCTTCTGTTGATACCTTCACACAAGCCTGACCCATCCTATTCCTTAATTTTGTCATCATCCTGTTCATTGTAGTGAATGATCTTTCTACATCGGCAGTGGAAATGGTAATGCACAGTACACATTCTGCGAGTGTCCATAGTGCTTCGTAGCCTAGGTCTGCTCTTAAGACGAAAGATGCCACATCAGAAGACGAATATTCTCATTTACTGCGAGCAACGTACCTAAAAGAATTCCTTATGTAAGTATCTCACTGTAAAAATACCATAAATTAATAACAATAAAAACCAATTTTATTACTTTTTAAGTTATAAATATTGAACTGTTGTTACTCATTATAATTTGCCTTCAGCTACGAGAATATGTGCCATTTAATGACCTGCACGGGGAATTTCAGATACCATGGATTCGTTTTCATCTGTAAAGTTTTCTTCTATATTACAAAAGTGAAGTTGCAGTATCGTACTCACTGTTCTGGAAATATTGAACATAAACTTGTGCAACGGTCAAATTTCAATGGAAATACACCACTGCTACAGAAATACTAAATTATAACTGTAATAACGGTCACTAATAATCTTCGTGGAATAAACTTTCCATCTCTAAAAGTCGCTTTTCGT
This sequence comes from Locusta migratoria, assembly GCA_026315105.1. NCBI lineage: Eukaryota > Metazoa > Arthropoda > Insecta > Orthoptera > Acrididae > Locusta > Locusta migratoria. Next base: position 203,085,923 of record CM048747.1, on the reverse strand, counting down.
TCATATTTGATCTGAAATAATATGTATAACATGTTTCAGCCTCTTATTCAAAAAATGTAATCACTGTTTAATACTCTTCTTTTTACTCAGAGCCACTGTTCTGATACAGTTTGGTAAATGTCATATTATCAATGATGGTAAAGGTTGTGCTTAAACACATTGGCTGCTAGAAGGCAAAGGTAAAGGCTGCAGGCATTTTATGACATTTAATTGCATTTTGTTTGATATTGCTTTCCTTCTTATTATGCAAACATATTTGGATCATTTTTAACCATTGATGCAATATCAAAATATTTACCAGGAGTAGACTATATTATTACATGTTATACGAAATAAATGAGAAATATACAATCCTTATGACTATTTATTTTTCAAACACTGCATGCTAACAACATACATGAAATGACATCTGTGGGGTAAAATATTTTAAACCTTAAATTTAGAACTGAATAGAAGAATGTTACTGTTGGTCATACTAATGTTTTCTTGTTCTGTATTTATGCAAGAGTGTTTAATAACCGCAAAATAAACTGAATAGTTTGCAGAAAAAAATTGTTGAGAAGGACAACCGGACCATGTGATCATACAAAGAAAATGTACTTATTTGGTACCTTGAGCAAGTGAAATCTTTTTACATACATCGTGTTTTTGTATCATTTCTACATTGAGGGTTTTTAATTTTTAACTTCTTCAGTACCTTTCAGAGCACTAAAATAAAATTTTGGTATGACTGAGCCAGAGTTTTCTCGGATTAAGTCAAAAAATTGTGTTAAAACACCCCGAATTTTAGAAATTTTACATTTATGTATTTGAAATACGTCACACCATGAAAAGAAATCATGCATTCTAGGTTTTTCAGAGGCGCCTAGCTGGGTGGACCTTGATTGTGAGACGTTTAGGACTGGTTGTGTTAACCTGGCAGTCTCGTAACAAACGGGTGGCATTTGCTAGGGAATATCAATGAAACTGTTCAAAATTGACTTACGTAATGGCTCCTACTAAAGCACGTTCACTACACTGAGTATTTTCAATAAGCGTCAAGTAATGATGTTCAATTCATCTCTATCTTGACCATTTTACACGTAACCTTCCGATAGGTGCGTCTTCTAATCAGCCAAGGAGGTTCACGCATATTTTGCAGATACCTCTTGATAATAAACCTTAAAAATACTCAAACATTAACCCTGTATCTTAAAAGAGAAGGCTAATACAAAGAGGGGGATTTCCAACTCTCCTAAGAATCTTGTCGCCTTGTTATCTGACACATACGCCCCCCTGTCGAAAGGTTAGCGGTCGTGACGAAACAGAGAAAAAGTAAATCAAATAGTCTCAATATAATTTATCGGTTTCACAACGCAACTGAAACTCAACATCCAACCGATCATACCAAGACAAATGCAAGTTTTATTATTATTCTTTCGTTCTCTATGTAATTCATAACAAGTGCTTTACAAGTTAATCCGAAGGTGAATCGCTATTAAAAGAAGATTTCATGGAGAAACATCAACAAAGTATGATACTTTTATTTACAAAGATATGGATAACCCGTTTCACAGCATTAAACTCTGTTCTCTGAGAATGTATACTTATATAAGTGGATTAGTAAACATGTACGCAGTATTGGTTCACAATAAATAACCAGGTAAGGTATTAACATAATTAGGTGGGAAAATAAAACAATTCACAGGGGGCCTGCCTGTTATGAAATAAAAATCGTGTTAATGATTGTAAAGAGATGAAAATTATAGGCAACGTGCATGCATAGTATAGTGTGGAAAAACTCATTACAGGCTGTCTATACGGACAAAGTTCGCTTCCATTCGCATAATATGTAAATTTTGAAGAATTTCATCATCCTTTTCTTCGATTATTAGAATTATTATCGCGAGTACGAATATTTAACGATTATTTGTCTATCATTTTGAAAAAGGTACGAAACAAACATAGGTCTAACTAAACGGAGCCACTCATCACATTCTTTTATGATCATACTTAAAGTGACAACATCCTATCCCATTAAAAGTACTAACTCATTTAATTCGCACACGTATTGCAGAAGAAGGTCGAGAGTAGATGAGGGTGAAAACAATCTGATCAGACGTAATAGGCGGGTGTCAAATGGATCACCGTGTGTGGAAGCTGAGAAACAGACGAAAGTCTAGCCCTAAATTAATTGACCTTAATATGACTGAAACATATATATTTAAATTAAACAAACAAAAATTAAATGAAATTAATGTCTGGACTATGGCTGAGTGTGGCTAAATGCGTGTGTTTGAGTTTATGTCTGTGTATGTAAGTTACAGTGTGTCTGGAGTGGCAATACACCTGTGAATATGAAATTTATCTGAATATTGTGATTAAATTAATAATGAAAAAGTGGCTAATCAGCCTGGCTTCGACTGATTGCGATATATATGGCCCTGTTAGTGCGTTTAACTATCCAGAACATCGGTCTGGATAAATACCAATCTCATCCAATTACAAGTTCGGTTGTAGCTGAAACTAGGATTCGTTAATTTGACAATCAAGTAGTTCATTAATTAAATAGAGTGCAGACCAGTTTTTAACATAAATGTAATACCGAATGTAAATGTGATCATGGGTGGAATGACAGACAATTTCTAACAGTAACATACAGCATGTACAGATACAGCGCAGTGAAAACACTAAAGTTGATAATTACGTATACGTTAATTATTGCACGTAAAGATCAAAGATCGGTTACAAATGCAAAACAGACTATGGATTTTGTTGCAACCATAGCAATGACTCCGAGGCCGTCTGAGAACATGAATTAATTTCATTAGCAAACTTATTATTGTGTTGTCAGCAAGTGGTGTATAATTTCAGTGTATCATGCGCTTTCCACGACTGGTAAGAAATACTGGTAGCTACCTGACCAACTAGTTGATTACGATTTCTGTACTGAATGTAAGAGCATACCAAATGTGAACACTAAGTACCTGCAAAATGTTTAACAGACATACAACAATCTGACTCTCTATACGGAATGCCAATCAGAAATAAATTTAATTGCACTTACCTTTCTCTGCTGACAGCAGTCACTCCGCATATATCGTATGTAATCAAGAATTATACTCAATAAAGTCAAAACTTGTATCTGCTCTACCGCTACTGTTCAAGAGCACATCCTGAGATTGCTCGCTAATAATGCTGGAAAAATTAATTACGCAGTTCATGAATACTATAAAAATCTATAAAACCCATGATTATGGTGAAAATGTAAAAATGCTTTTACTTACACTAACGTTTATCTCAATGCGGTAATTATAAAAAATTATTGGATATCAGTTTTTTAAAAAAAAGGAAATGGGGCTATTGTCTTAAATACTGATTAAAATGATTCTGACTGATAGAAATAAAAAAGGCAGAAATTACAGATCTGATTTTGATTGTCATTGTAACTAATCCAGTAACAATCACATTTATGCGTTAAAGATTTTATTTTCAATGTTAGCATATTTAGAATAAATTCATTATGCCAAAAATTCCATAATCTCTTCCTCAGTACAAAATATGTACGACATTTCCTCTGCTCAACAACAGAACTAAACTCTCCGTCCTACGCCTAAGAACTACATACTACAATTCGCTACAGACACTAACTGCTAACCGCTACAACAGACGCCAGCACCGCCGTCTCACAATCTGTGGCAACAAATATCTCTGACCAAAGTCAATGACTATACAGAAATGTGGTGTTGCCACTTATGCAGACGTAAAGTACAAAACACGAAAATAATTTAACAAGAAAGTTCTGAATCTGTCGACTTTACTGACTTCCTAGTTCACTAAATGCATCAGCGACTTAGTCTTCTTTATTTACATAATTACTAACTGTAAACTCGGTATTACCAGAGTACTAATTTATTCCATACTCTCGCAGTCCAACTCGCCTTTAAGTCCCCCCCCCCCCCCACTCTCTCTCTACATCTCTTCCCATATCCTTCTTCTTTTCTCTCGATATATCTCATCCGTCCCCCGTCCACCTCCTCTTCTTCCCTCTTCATTTCATCTCCTTCTTCGCCTATGTATGAAAACTCACATAGACCTGCTGGGTTTCGTGGTGACCAGTGAAACACTGTCAAATTGTATTGCAAGGTACCCTTTTCCATGCACCATACGTTGACGAGCGGTTCATAAAAACTATCTCCATGCAAACATTTATATGTAAGCGGACTTTCTAATAATTAATAAAACGGTGTCCAAGTCTTTTGCAAGGAACCCTCTCGTTTTGATAATCAAGTGTGTAAAATTTCTTCAAGATCTAAACAAAACTGCACGTTTGTGTAGTACGTAAGTACCAGCCACGATACTAAAGTTTATGCAGGTAGTGACCTTCCCCTTCCTTCCACGGTCAAGTGTGCAGAATTACTTTTAAGGTCAGAATAAAACCGTAGGTATGTGCCGAAGTCTGTAAGTAGATTACCCTCCGCCATGCATCATAAGAAATTTTATGTCGTCAGTGACATTCCTGTTGTTTTCATGGTCAAATGTGCAAAATTCATTTTAAGATGCGAATAAAAGGAATAACAGTGTTTGTGTGGAATACAGTACCGGTAAGTAAAGTACCCTCTCAAAAAATGTTCAAATGTTTGTTAAGCTTATGGGACTTAACTACGGGGTCATCAGTCCCTAAACTTACAACCTAATTATGAACTAACTTACACTAAAGACAGCACAAACATCATGCCCGAGGGAGGATTCGAACTCCCGACGGCGGACGGCCGCGCGCACCGCAACACGGCGCTCCAGCATGCGCGGCTAATCCGCCGCGGCGGTGGAAGTCAACTATATATTTTCGCGTCGTTCGTGGAACATTTCATGAATGAAATTAACAAACAGGGGAAGACAACAACTGTCAATGCCGATAGCTACTTGAAGATGTTACGAACTTTCGTTATCATTCAAAAACCCTGCTTTCAGTAAAACGGAGCGATATCACACACTGCATGGAAATCAGTGGCATGTGTGCCAGCATTGTTCCGTAATAGTGCGATCTCACTATACGGTAACATTCCATGGACTCCGAGAAAGCTAGATTTATCCGTTTGTGATTTTTTTGTGGGGCTACCTGAAGAGCAAAGTCTACACGGCTCGACCAAGAACCGAAAACCCTGGATGAGTTAAGACTGAATTCGGGATGGAATTCACAGTGTCCCAGCTGAGATGTTGCAGCGATCATGAAGAATCTCCACAGCAGATTTCACGAGTGTATTCGTTCAGAAGGACGCCTTCTCAAGGACGTAATTTAAAACAAATTATAAATGACATTATTGATTCGAAAATGGCAAAGTGGTAAGATTTCAGTTATTATGAATTAAATTTCCTTCCTTCATCACTTCTAGTTTTAATGGATTGTGGTAATGTTCCTGTTTTTCTTTGTCACACTGTATTTTGGGTACATTTAAAGAAAAATAACATAAAATACCTTTCTCCTATCTTCTCTCATGTAACAGATTGATTGTGACATACAGAATTAAGGGCAACGAAATCACGTAGACGCGAGATTAAAACTGATAAAAAATTTAAATATGTGCGAAAGAAAGTCAGACCTTTTAATGAATAGACGAAAACCAGACATTCAATAACGAAACTGATTTGTAAAGAATGCAGACATTTACTAGGGCTTCAATGATGTTAAAAGTCTCCAGTTTGTTTGACATAAAAACAGTTTCATGAAAATCGGATAGGTTCCGTAATATCGTCACTTTTTGTAATTTTATGTAAGCCAGAAAATAATTACTGAATCGTTCACCTTTCCTTTAATTACGGGATACAATAAGCAGGGATGTCTCCTAATATCATAAGTACAGCAACACGACATGACATGACGTAACAACTCGTCGGGAGTCCGCTGCAGGTATACTACGCGAAAATGTTCAAATGTTTGTAAATCTATTGGACCAAACAGCTATGATCATCAGTCCCGAGACTTACAAACTACTTTAACTAAAACTTACACTAACAAGGGAACCTCCCCAACGGACCCCCCTCAGATTAATTATAAATTGGCGCAGTGGATAGGCCGCGAAAAACTGAGCACAGATCAGTCAAGAAAGGAAGCTGCGTGAAACTATGAAAAAAAATAAGCAAAATATAAAAACTGAACGGCCCATGTGCAACATAGGCAACGTCTAGCACAATGTGAGTGTTGGTACGCCGTGGTCCCGTGGCTAGCCAGAGGAGCCGGGGGCCAGAGGTTCTTGGTTTAACCCTTCCCTCGAATGAATATTTCAATTTTTTTTTTTATCTTCACAAAATTATTATCTGTCCGTCCGTTCATTGAACTCTCTGTTCGCTGTAATAAGTGTAGTGTCTGTGTTTTGCGACCGCACCCCAAAACCGTGCGATTAGCTGACGAAAGGAAGCGCCTCTCCAATGGGAACCTAAATCATTTGATCGCAAGGTGATAGGTCAACCAATTCCTTCACAGGAAAACACATCTGATGTATACTATATGACACTGGTGATGCTACGTGCGTCATGTGACAGGAATCTCTTGTTGACCCTCGTAACTTGTACACTTGGTACACTTGCCCGATTTAGGTTTTCTAGTGGATGTGTTAATCACTTCCAAAAAAGTGATGCAAACGTAACGAGTTTGTTACATAAAATTCAACAATTTAATGCGACAGTTTCAAAGTCGAACAGTTTTCCCTGTCTGTCAAAACATATGGTTTAACGATTTCGAATTTTTCCGTGTGCAGACTGTCAAATCCTGCACATGTCCAAGCAAATCTGAACATGTTCCCATACTACGGCGCAGTTACCCCGCATCGGACGGACAGATAATAATTTTCTGAAAATGAAAGAATTTTCGCCTGTGGGAAGGATCGATCCAAGGGCCTCTCGCTCCGCAGCTCCTCACGCTAGGCACAGGACCACGGCGCTGCTATGCTGAGAACCTACTTCACGTCGCCTATCTTTCGCATGGACTGCCAATTTTTTTTTATATATTTTCCTCATTTTTTCATAGTTCCACACAACTTCTTCCAGTTTCCTCGACTGATCCGTGTTCAGTTTTTCACGGCCTATTCACTGCGCCAACTTATAACTAAATCTGACGGGGGGAAGGGGGGGTGCGGGGGTGCGATGGGCAGGTTCCCTTGTTAAGTACAACACACACACATCCATGCCCCAAGGAGGACTCGAACCTCCGACTGCTGGCAACCGCGCACTCCACAGCGAAGCGCCTTAGAGCGCTCTGCCATTCCACTGCGACGCCTCTATAGCCGTCGACAATTTGGGAAATGTCGTCACTGCATAATTTTGTACACGAATCGACCTCACGCCTGTGTATAATAAATGTTCTGGGTGAGGGAGCAGAGAGAGGGTGCAACCAACCCCGACTGACAATACGCCCGGCCATACAGCCAGTGGGTGGGGGGGGGGGGGGGGAAGGGGTGGACTGGCCGTCAGCTTGCTGATGCAATCCGCTGCCCTCCTGGACCAGGGGGATCTGGGCGACAGCAAATGAAGACGTAAGCTAAATTGGATATAAGGTAGAATAAGCAGTATACCGACCCTCTTGCACACCAACTTTGCACCTGCAGTGAGAAATGGCCAGTCTAATGCAAGGGGCACGTCTTTTGGGGTTCCCTCGGAAGACACATGGCCACAAAGTACGATTATGCAACACTGGCACACCTGTTACACTGCAGGATTTAGTAAATTAGCTTATCCCCCGTAATAATTTAGAAAACCGTAGAACATGATAGTCACTTTAATATAATTTATAGCATTAACAACATGGGCATAACATATCACAAAAAAGTAGTAGCATAAATTGGCCCTTTAATGTATCAGGTGATGGGTTAAATTGATGATTGTTAAAAATGTTCTGGTTGGCCAGACCTGTTGTCAACGACTGTGGACTGATGACATGGCACATTGTCATCCATAATGATTCTACTGTTGTTGAGAACATGAAATGCATAAAAGCTGCAGATGGTATCCAAGTAGTCGAAATTGTGGATTCGGTAGGACCAGAGAAAAAAATCAATTTCACGTAAAAGCAGCGCATGCCATTATGGAGCCTGCACCAGTGTGCACACTGCCCTTTTGGCATATTATGGTCACTATCAAACCCTACCATCAGCTCTTACGTCCTGAAATTAGGGCTCATACTACGAAGTCACGGTTATCCAAAAGAATGGAACCGGTATGTTTACCTACATCTACATTAATACTCTGCAAGTTACATTGAAGTACGTGGCAGAGGGCTCATCGAACCGCTTTCATGATATTTCTCTACAGTTCCATTCTCTAGCTCGCGGGAAAAGGAACTCTTAAATCTTTGCGTTTTCGATCTGATTTCTCTTATTTTACTTTTATGTCTTCCGATTTAGGTGGATGCTAAAAAGATATTTTCGCATCCTGAAGATAAAGCTGGCTAAAGAAATTTCGCAAATAGATATCGTCGCAACGAATAACGCCTTTCTTTTAATGATTTCCACCCCAACTCGCGCATTGTTTCCGTGACCCCCCCCCAATCCCATATTGCGATAATACAAAACGAGGTGCCCTCCTCTGAACTCTCTCTAAATCGTCCGTCAGTCCCAATTGGTGGGGATCCCACAATGCTCAGCAATACTCCAAAATAGTACGCACAAGTGTGGTGTAGACAGTTTCTTTAGTACTACTGTTCCATCTTCTAAGTGTTCTGCCAACGTAACGTAGTCTTTGGTTCGATTTCCTTGCAATATTTTTTCTATATGTTCTTTCTAATTTAAGTTTATCGTAATTGTTACTCCTAGATATTAGTTGAAATGACGGCCTGTAGATTATGAGCCCAAGGAAGAAGCTGAAGCCGGCCGCGGTGGCCGAGGGGACTGAGACGTTCCAGTCACGGTCTGCACGGCCACTACGGTCGGGGGTTCTAATCCCTCCTCGGGCATGGATATTTGTGCCGTCTTAGTTCGTAAATAGTTTATAATTAGTTTATAAGTTTAGGGACTGATGACCCCGTAGTTAAGTCCCATAAACTATACAAACGTAAGAAGCTGAAGGGTATTTGGTGCTGTTGGCAAAGAAAGGGTTTCGAACCAGGGACCGCCTGCATCGCCATATCCATTATGTCGCGGTGGCTTTGTGGTTATATCGCTTGTCTAGTAAGCAAGAGGTCCCGGGTTCAAATCTTGGCCTCGCCAAAAAATTTAGATCATTGCCCTTTCTTCAGTTTAATATCTTTGAATAGAAGTGTGATTCATTGTTAGAGTGGCCGCTGGCCAGTCGTCATGAGCCCCGCATGGCCAGCCTTATCGCTGTGCTCCGCGGCAGATTTAGGGCCCACCATATGCCTGGCTGCCCGGCTAGGCGGCCGCGTCGCAAATCTGCCATCGCTCGCTAAGGCCGGCTACCGGTTATCCCGCGCAAACTTCTCGACAGGCTGAGCTGTATTTCGTCGCTTTATGGTGACAAATAGATAACCAAGTATTACGCCTTAGGAAACGTTACTTAGTAGGTGATCCGCCGAAAGCATAGACTAAGTAGTTGTACACAAATAGGATTACCAACCGTCCGACTTTTTCCTGACATGTCCGACCTTTTTTATGCTTATTTGATTGTCAGGCCGGAATTATTGTTTTTCAGAAAATGCCCGGCTTTTGGGTAACAAAAATAGCCGAATTGGATATGAATTACGCCACAAACACACAGCACAAGAAAAATTTTTGGCAGAAACAATTTTTCATACACATTACATCAAATCATTTTGAGAATTTCAAATTTGAGGGATAAGTGATAATTATCTTACAGATTCGTTTAATTTATTTTATTATTGAGATTGTCCTCATTACAGAGGTTTACCTCCAACATACTAATACGCCCAGAAATGAATAAACATAGTACATAAGGTTTTAAACTAATTATTCACTATATTTCTCCACGTGTGTCTATCTTGTGTGTCCTCTTCTTCTGCGCCCAGTCTATTCATTGAGAGCTGTACATTTTGGATCCAGGTGGTCACCGGTCGTCCTCTTCTTCTTCTTCCCACAGGTTGCCACTCCAGTACCATCTTCCGTATTCTGCTGTCCTCCATTCTTCTTACATGCCCGTACCACCGTAATTTCTTCCTATCCATCACCTCATCTATTCTTTCTATTATTCCCATCCTCTTTATTATTTCGGTGTTTCTTCTTTTTTCTTTCCTGGAAATTCTGGCCGATCTTCTCCAGAAATCCATCTCTACGGCTTGTAGTTTCTTAGTGTGCTTCTGGTTTATGGTCCAGCTTTCCGCTCCGTACAGAACTGCACTCTCAAATATAGATTTATATATGATTTTTTTGTTCTGTTCATCACGTTTCTGCTCCATAGGACTGAGTTGAGCATTCCAATGACCTTTCTTCCACTGCTAATTCTTTTATTAATCTCTGAGTCGGATTTTCCCTCAGTTTCTAAAATGGACCCCAAATAACAGAAAGTGTTAACTTTTTTTTATTTTCTTTCCCTCTATGCGTAGTTCATGTGGATCATTAGTCAAGTATTCTGTTTTTGATAATTAATCTTCAGACCCCAATTTTTGTATGCTATTGCTAGTTGATTACACATGTTGTTTGCATCTTCCCCGTCTTGTGCTATGACGACTTGATCGTCAGCAAATAATAAATGATGTAGATAAACTCCATCTCTGATTTCTAGTCCCATACTATTACATTTTTGTGACCACTTTCTCAGACAAATATCTATATAGATTTTGAATAATGTTGGTGACATGGGACAGCCTTGCAACAGACCTTTGCGTGTTCTAAATTTCTGTGAAAGTGTATTACCAATTTTCACTTGGCAAATATTATCTTTATACATCTGTTCTATTATTTTAATTAAATAAGTATTTATATTTGCCATATGTAGTGCTCTCCAGAGTAGTTTCCTTGGAACAGTATCATACGCTTTTTCTAGATCTATAAAAATAAGTCCAACATTTTTCGATTTTTCTCTATGTTTCTCCAAAATCTGTCGTAATGTGAAAATATGGTCTACACATGATCTACCAGCTGTGAAACCGCATTGTTCTTGTTGGGTTCTAAAATTTTTTTCCAGTTTATTTTTAATTATTTTCCCAAAAATCCTCATTAGTGTGTTTGTAACACAAATTCCTCGATAGTTCGAGCAAATTTTGCGAGCCCCTTTCTTAAATATGGTACTAATATAACCCAGTTTCATCTCCTTAGGTACAGAATCTCCATGTAACATTTTATTGAATAACTGCAAAATCAGTTTTACAATTTTGCCACCACCGTACTTCAGAAACTCCATATTGATATTCCCTGGTCCAGGTGATTTACCATTCTTCCCTGTCCTTAAGACCTGAAGTACTTCACTTTCTGAAATTAGGATCTCATCATCATGATGTTCATTTTCTTCCACTGTTCCTTCCTCTAGATATTCGTCTCTGTCCTCATTCAATAATTTTTTGAAATATTCTTCCCACTCCTTTTGTGTTACCAGTTGAAGATTGGATTTGCCTTTTGTATCTTGTCGAAGCGCTTTTAATGCTGACCATGCTTCTTTCGCTCTCCCAAAACCCAGTTTACTATTAACGTTGGCACATGTTCTTTCCCATGCTTCATTCTTTGCTAACCTTATTTTCTTTTCCACTTCATTCTTTTTTTCCTTGTATTTAGATCTTGTTCCTTCAGATTTATCATTCAACCACTGAACGAATGCATTTCGTTTTTCTTTGACCAATGTTTCTATTTCCTCTGACCACCACTCTGCTGCACGTTTGGGGTTGTTTTCTTTTATGCCCAGCACCTCTGATGCTACGTTTTTCACTTTAGTTTTTATGTATTCGTATATTTCTTCTGTGCTTCCTTCAAATGACTCATCTAGTGTCCTTTCCATCCTGGCCTTAAAGAATGTTCTTATACTTTCGTCTTGTAGGCTGTCAATATTAAAATGTACATTTTGTTCTTTCTCACTACAGTTCATTTTATTTATGTTACTTGTGTCGTTCGTTGCATTCTTCCATGGCCAGAAAGATTTCATTTTTACTAGATAATGGTCTGATCCACACTGGGCTCCTCTATAAGATCTGACATCTGCTGCCTTGAAACTACTTGTTTGTCTAATGATAATATAATCTATTATAGAACGAAGTTCCTTAGTGTTCTGTTGCCAAGTATATTTATGAATGTCCTTGTGCTTGAAAAATGTGTTGGTAATTTTTAGATCAAATTGTGCACAAATATCAATCAGTCGTTCTCCATTATCATTATATTTGGCCTCCCCATGTTTTCCTACTATTTTACACGACTCTCTAATTCCTACTCTTCCGTTCATGTCTCCCATGATAATCAGTTCTTTTCTCCTTGGGATTTTTTCAATAGTCTCTCTGAGGGTGTCCCAGAATGCATCTTTCTCCTTATCTTTTGTATCGTTCGTGGGTGCATATACTCCAATAATCACAACTTCTCTGGCAAATAATGTCATTTCAACAGTAATAATACGTTCATTGATAAATGTCCAATTTGTGATTCTTTTTTTCCATTTTTTCTGTATCATAATGGAGACTCCTGCTTTGGCTCTTACAGCTTTCGATACACCACTCCAGATATGTATATAATTGTCAAGTTCTTCTTCTCCTTTGCCTTTCCTCTTTGTTTCAGAAAGTACAACAACATCGATTTTGAACATGTCAAGTTCTGCAGGTAGTAAATCTATTTTAGTGGAAATACCTTGCACATTCCAGCATCCAAACATCATTTTCCGTTTTTCATCGCCAGTTCGTCGTCCACAGTTCCAATTTTTCCGAGGCATATTATTAGGATTTTTAGCATTTTATATTTTTATGTGAGTGAGGAGCTGGCCCACTGCACAACCCCCAACCTGGAGGACCAGGTAATTTGTATTCAAGGTTTTCTCCTTTAGCCTTTGATAAGCCAATATCATACTACAAGGCAGCAGTTGCTGGTTTTGGTCCACCCCGGGTATTTTATTTCCCCGGTACTCACCATATCTGGTGAGCATTCCCCTATCCGCCACCTGGGGAGGTGCCCGATGGAAGACCAGCAAACTCCACACGGGAGATTCGTGTAATACATACATATTACAGTAACGTTCTGCATGTATGTATGAAACCCCTAGTTCGATTTCAACCAAAATTGACACATTAACAGAAGACTTCACGAACATTAGCTAGCTCTCTCTCTCTCTCTCTCTCTCTCTCTCTCTCTCTCTCTCTCTCTTTGTGTGTGTTTTAAAGAGAGAGAGAGACCCTATCTGGCACGCTGAGCAGCCTACATCCCAGGGGCTGAAAAATAACGGCTCAGCTCATATCTCCGCTCATATTGCGACTAGTAGGATAAGACCACTCCTCTCTCTTTCTCTCTCTCCCTCCCCACCCCTTCACACACACACAGAGAGAGAGATAGAAAGAGGAGGGTGTGGTCTTATCCTACTAGTCGCAATATGAGCGGAGATATGAGCTGAGCCGTTACTTTTGAGCCCCTGGGATGTAGGCTGCTCAGCGTCACAGGTAGGATGCACCGTGCTGTTAGCTCTGCAAAATGTTCAAATGTTTGTAAATCTATGGACCAAACTGCGTGGTCATCAGTTCGTAGCCTACAAGCTACTTAAACCTAGGTAAACTAACCTAAGGACAACACACACACCCATGCCCCAGGGAGGACTCGAACCTCCACGGCGAGCAACCGCGCGCTCCTCAGCGAGACGCTGTATTAGCTCTGCAGAGAAGCTTTCATATCAGGAACATGGTTTAACATTCACATGTTGTCGGAATAAAAATAGCGAAGATATCAGTATTGTAAATCTTTATTTCTATAATAAATATAATGTATTAAACGTAAGGAGAGGCATTCAATTAAAATTTGTGCTGTGGCCGAGTGTCGAACCCGGGACCTCCTACTTAGGAAGCATTGTTTAATACCTTTGGTATAACCAAACAATGTTGTCTCAAGGAAATGTATTATTATTATTGTTGATATTTATATCACCTCAGACTGAGGAATAAGGCGGGATTGTTCCCATTCGCGTGCTTTGCTGTGGTTCTATTCTAACACAGGAGAGCCCTGGCGATTTGATACGCATTTCAAAGTAACATTGAGGCAGAATTAAAGTATGTGGTGTGAAGAGAGACAGTCCATGTAGTCGCTTTGTCTACAGTGCTATGTTAGCTGAGCGGTTTAAAGTGCTTACCTCGTATGTAGGAGGTCCCGGGTTCGAATCCCGGCCACAGGACAAATTTTAATTCATTGAATTTCCTTATGTTTAATACCTCTGGTATAAAGTGACAATGTTGCCTGAAGGAAATATATTATTTTTGATAAATATAATGATTTGTCATTCGCATGTCAACATAAACCAATGTTTAAAATTTTTACGTGATAACCTTTGGTTACAAAATGGAATGAAACTTACTGTTATGACAGTAAGTCGATCTGAAATTACCAGATCAATATATTTCTGCTTATATCGTGACATTATGGTTGTATTGCGAAGTCATTATGTTTATTAAGGAAATAAGGATGTAAAATACACTTACAGTTGTTATAAATGTGGGTAGATAACAAATTATGACAATGTGTTCGATAGGTTGTTCCATGAACACTAACTAAAATTAACGTACTTGCTTTCCCATCCGATCTCACAACTTTTTACGGTCGAAGGAATTCGTCGTGAGACTTGCATTTTTGTACCTATTATGTTTTTGATGGGATTGCATTTCTTTTTGTTGTTAGTCATATTTTTCGTCTTCGAAAAAACGTTTTTTTTCATCAACTCTTTCCCTGTCTCTTGTGACATATCTCAGAGGCTTTAATGTAAGAATATTTTTAGGAAGTCGGGAAAGTCGATTATATTGTTAATGTTCAACCCTTTCATCGTTTCCACGTACTGCATCCTGTTGTAGAATCAACTTGTGGCTTTAAAAGAACAAACATCAGAAGGATTAACGTGTCTCAGAAGTGACACTAAATGTCATGACGGATCGCTAGAGGGACTAAGAACAGCCTTTTCGCTCATTTCAGTAAACAGTATTAACAGCCAGTATGCACAACACCCCATACAGTTTAGCAATACATTCACAATGGTTACTTATTGTTTTTTTTTTTTTTTTTTTAAATACATAGCTATAGTTGCAAACATGAGTGAATACTTCGAAGCTGCAGGGAGTCAGCTATCATACACACATCACAGAATGGCCAAGATAAATTGTGCCAACAATGTATTTGTACCGAGTTATGTGACATTCCAGCTTAATGTTGAGAACATAAAATCTGTGCTGCTCATCTGAATGCTCACTCCAGAGATATTTGTACTCTCTGGGTCTGTGGGCCAACTTATATTAAAATATTTTCATGTATCGCCAAGCCCACCGCGCACCGCACAGCCGTACCATCCTTTTCTCGAAGATGCCGACGCCACTCCCGACCTCTCTCCCCATATCGTATCTTCGTTGCAAGTAAAGTTAGAACCCTGAATTTTCGGTGACCAACTATACTTCCTATATTTCCATATTGTACTATCCTACATCTTATAGTTTTCTCAGTGTTAGCAGTCGAAAATCGTTATTATGTTCCTCACTCGATCACTCATGAATCATCGAAATTCTAAAGTACTCCTAGCAGACATACGAACGCCAAATTTCGTGTTTAGCCAGTAACAGAAGGAAAAATTCAAACATCCGTAAATATCAAACTCGTTTTCGAATGCATTTCCGCTTTACGAAAGAGTATCTACCAACTATACCAATTAATCAACGTGCTGGTAACAGGTTGGCGGTAAAGTACTGAAACCCTATTGGAGAGACCGCAGGTTCGATTCAGAGCGGTGTAGATAACTTCTATTACTTTTTTTTCTTTTTCATTTGTACTCAGCCGTCACCTTTCTAAGATGTGAGGAGTCGTCAGAAATGACATGTGGTTAGAATTCCACCTTAAACTGTAGGTGCAATCAGTGCACTGGTGGATTCTTTCGTGTTCACATACGGTGAGCTGTACATAGCATCTTTGACAAGTTGGGCGGATTACATCTAACGAAGTCGACTTCATTAATATCAAAGCTCGATCACCTGCAATCGCTGAATATAATTCACCTACGTGAATTTGCCGTCAGACTTGTCAAAAATTGTTACTTCAAAGCTATGAGAAGTGTTTTTTTTTTTCTCTCACACAAAGCCTAGAAATTCTAAGGCATAAAAAATTTAACAACTAATTAAACATTATCACGCAAAAATAAAGTAATGCAGTACAGATCCGGTATTTCGAAGTGACTGGGAAGACTTCGAAATATTGAAAACTTCGACTACCAAAACGTCCGTGGAAAAAAAAGAAATAAAATCGATGTGAAAAGAATACAAGTGTTTAACATATTGTTATCTGGGGGCACGACAGGCACCCGCCACGTCGAGCACATAACCTTAGCATCATTTTCTCGAAGTCATTCATGAGACGTCCTACTCAACTGTATCTTCGTTGCGGATTCAACTACGAAGCCTAACTTTATGTGACCAAGAGTATCTACTACAACTAGCTATTCTCAAAATATGCTGTTCATTACCTTTCAAATGTTTGTAGAGCTTATGGGACGTAACTAGGGGGTCATCAGTCCCTAAACTTACAAACTACTTATGAACTAGCTAAAACTAAAGACGGCACAAATATCCATGCCCGAGGGGGGATTCGAACCCCCGACCGTAGTGGCCGTGCAGACCGTGACTGGAGCGCCGAATGTTCATTACCTTTAAGTAATATTGATAGTAGAAAATCGTTAATTCTGTGACTCACTCTACAATCATCAAAATTCAAAAAATGTTCAAATGTTTGTATAGTTTATGGGACTTAACTACTGGGTCATCAGTCCCTAAACTTACAAACTACTTATCAACTACTTACGAACTAGGACGGCACAAATATCCATGCCCGAGGGGGGATTCGAACCCCCGACCGTAGTGGCCGTGCAGACCGTGACTGAAGCGCCTCAGTCTCCTCGGCCACCGCGGCCGGCTCATCAAAATTCTAAGGTACTTCTACCATATATAGAAACTTAAAAAATTGTATTTATTTTGTGTTTAGCTTTTAATAGAAGGAAAACTTCAAACATCCCTAAACATCTATCCCATTTTCGAACTTTCAGAACGCTTGGCGGAATAGTATCTTCTACCCTTACTTTGCCTGTAGTATGATGGCATTGGGCTTGCAGTAAAGCGTTGAACTCGTATGTTGGAAGTTCTACGTTCCTTACCAAGTGGTTTAAAACTGTTTTTTCAATTTATCTTAGACTACACCTCTCTAGGACGTGTGGTCGTCAGAAATGAAATGTAGCACATAATTAGAGACTGAAGAATCATCTAATTACTTGGCTATTTATTTTCTAACACGTAACGATTTTCGAATGTGTGGTTACTTTACACGATGTTCAACAGTTAATAACAAATTACTAACCTACATCTTCAAATGGATAAAGTCTCTTTACCAAGTACATGGATAAAGGTGAACACTTCTGTATCTGAGACATGATTATAAAATGTTTTATTGGTAAGATACAGCTTAAATTGCCTCAAATGAAACCAGCACTAATGATATACTCATTCTAGTCTGTCAAAAGTGATTTGTTATTTTTTAAGAATTTGTCACGATTTTGAAGGATGTGGTTAGGCAAGAATCAACAGATAAAACTGCTGCGATTGAAACGAGTAGCAATGATAACTATAGTCTAGCTTGTCGTAAGTACTTTCTTGGTTCAAATATTCTTAAAAAGGTATAAAGGGTAGGTCATAAATGAGGAAACATATTTCGTGCAAATTGTCACACACTGATATATATACAGGGTGTTTGCCTCTGTAAGTTATAAAATAATAGGTGACGGGAAATTTTAATGCGGTAGGTCAACACAAGAAATGTTACACTTTCTGCGGAGCTATGAACGTAGTTTATTGTATCATTTTCCAAAGAGTTACAGCACAAAGATATAATTTTTTAAATGGGACAATAGTTTTTTCTATCGTGCATTGGAATCGTTGAAACCAGCTGCGTCCAAATCAATTTAAACTACATTCCTATCACTGTTAGTTTGGGAGCTGCAACCCTTCAAAGTTTCAGAGGCAGATACCACACGCTGTACATAATACATGGCTGTGTGGTGGGGTTGGGACGCCATGGCCCGCAAGGTCGCCCGATTTAACAGCAGTACTTTTCTTTTTGTGGGGATATCTAAAGGATCGTGTTTATGTCACTGAGCCCACATCCCCAGATGATCTAAAACGGCACATCGAGGACGCATGTCGCTCCGTCACACCGGCGATATTACATCTCGTCCGCAGATCCTTTGGACGGCGCATTGAGGAACATGGACACACATTTGAACATCTCACGTAAATCAACTTCCCACCGCCATAACATCCATCACCCAGCACACAGCTATGTATTATGTACAGCGTGTGGTATCTGCCCCTGAAACTTTGAAGGGTTGTAGCTCCCAAACTAACAGTGATAGGAATGTAGTTTAAATCGATTTGGACGCAGCTGGTTTCGACGAATCCAATGCACGACAGAAAAAAACTATTGTTCCATTTAAAAAATTATATCCTTGTGCTGTAACTCTTTGGAAAACGATACAATAAACTATGTTCATAGCACCGCAGAAAGTGTAACATTTCTTGTGTTGACCTACCGCATTAAAATTTCCCGTCACTTATTATTTTATAAGTTACAGAAGCAAACACACTTAGTGAAACACCCTGTATATAGGGTGTCCCAGCTATCTTCTCCACCCATAATATCTCTGGAACAATAACAGCTATTGGAAAACGATTTTCACCGGTATCAATGTACGGCTGGGGCTCATGAATGTACATATTTGTAAACATTCTGAAACGAAAGCAAATGTGTTTTTTTAACAAAAACTTATGTTTTTTTAAATGGACACCCTACATTTTTTGTTCAGAAATCCATAGCATGACAAATCACATAAACAATGGCGTTGATTGCATCGCAATATTCCAATTACATCCCGAGATATTGCGACGCGAAGTTGACGCTTGAAATACGCGAAACGCGCGGCTAGCGCACGTCCTGAGCAAAATGTTTCAAATGTTTGTATTGTCTTTGGGACTTAACTACGGGGTCATCAGTCCCTAAACTTACAAACTACTTATGAACTACTTACGAACTAGGACGGCACAAATATCCATGCCCGAGGGGGGATTCGAACCCCCGACCGTAGTGACCGTGCGGACCGTGACTGAAGCGCCTTAGTCCCCCAGGCCACCGCGGCCGGCCGTCCTGAGCAGCACGGGGTTCTCGCCTGAGTCTCAGGACGTGCGCTAGCCGCACGTTTCGCGTACTTCAAGCGTCGACTTCGCGTCGCAATATCTCGGGATGTAATTGGAATATTGCGATGCAATCTACGCCATTGTGTATTTGATTTGTCATGCTATGGATTGCTGAAGAAAAAAATATAGGGAGTCCATTAAAAAAACAAGTTTGTGTTAAAAAACACATTTGCTTTCCTTTTAGAATGTTTACAAATATGTACATTCATGGGCCCCAGCCGTACATTGATACCGGTGAAAATAGTTTTCCAATAACTGTTATTGTTCGAGGAATATTTTGGGTGGACAAAATAGCTGGTACGTTTGTGTGTGTGTGTTAAAGTTTATTTTCAGATCGACACAGATCCATGGTCCGGAGCAGGTAGGGCGCCGCCTCCTGCCACGCAGCCTGGAGCCGCTGCGGGGGCGGCGTCTGCGCGGCTATATAAGCGCCGGCGGGCGGTGCGGCGGCCAGACGCCCCGCAGAGTCGCCCCGCGCCACACCTCCGCCTCTCTGCCTCTGCCTCTGCCTCTGCCTCAGCGACAACGCCGGCTGCTGCCGCAGGACAGGTGAGTGCCTCACCTGTTGCTCGCCTCCCTCACCGACTGTCCACACCCGACGCCTCCCAGCACTCTCACCACTCATACGTACTTGGCGAGCCCAGGGTCGCAACCTATTTCTTCTCTTCAGTTGTGTTAAATTCAATGCATCGAGCATCCGTTAATTTTTATACTAATACTAGCTGAACATCCGGCGTCTCCCGGGTATATATTCATTCAGTTCTTAACTTAGTCCATCACCCCTCCCCATTTGTCTCGCTGTCCACCTTCTTTCCTTCTCTCTCTGCCCATCTCCTCCTCTCCGCCCCCCTCTCTTTCTGTTCATCCCCCCCTCCATATCCTTCTACCCCCCCCCCTCTCTGCCCATCTCCCCTTTCCCCTTTCCCTGCCACTCCCCTCCTCTTCTCTGTCCAACTCCTCCTCGGCCTCCTCAGCCCACTGCCTCCTCTGTTTTAAATTATGTAACTCTGTTAACTTCCTCGGTGGTCAGTGAAGTTTCCAAGTAAATTGCACGGTTCCCTCCACCATGGAACGTATGAAATCTTGCGTAGATGTTTATGTTTTTCTATTTTGAAGGTTAAGTGTACAAAATTTCGTCAAGATCTGAATAGGGCTGTAGAGTCGAAGTTCATACGTAAAGTATTCTCTGCTATGCATCATACAAAATTTTACGTAGATAGTGTCGTTACTCTTGTTTTATTTTATTTTATTTTTTTAAGATTAAGTGTGCAAAGTTTAATTGCAATCAGATTATCGGGACAGCGGCGCATAAAATACGAACAAACATGATGCGTCTCAGTGTTTATGAAGTCATTTCTCGAAAACTATGATCAGTACAAAGAAATAATTTTGTAATCAAAATATCCACGGATGTACTGCCGGTCTATAGTGCCCGTTGGACACTATACACCGGCAGTACACTCGTAGATATTTTGATTATCAAATACGCCGGGAGAAACTAAAGAATCACAAATAATTTTCTAGTTAAATTCATTGGCATAAGAGGATACTATTTACAAAATATATTTCAAATGCATTAAGTAACAAAGAAGTAATAAATTTAAACGTCATTTATAAAGCGGCAGTTTTTACGCCTCTCATTGTTCTTGACGTCATATCCCCTGAACTATATGTCTTACAGTGACATAATTAAGCCTACAACCATCAGGAAGGTACAAGCAATATGTTCACATAGTTTTAGCGCAGTCTGATGTACAGTATGGCTGCCCATAAATACGAACAAAAAGACACACAAACATTAATGTTTATATATTATATGCATATTTCTGCGGCGATATCCATCAATAAAACATCCTTGAGTTTCAAGCCGCGTCAGGTCGTTTCCTTCCCACGAGCTTTCGGCAGAGATTTTCTCTGCTGTGGTTGACCTATCGCTGGCGCTGCCGTGCTTATACAGCACCCCCCCCCCTTGCTACCAGTGACGCCGCCGGTTCTCTGTTGTTAGCCATATTTCGTAATGTTTTGGTAGCGGGACTGCCGTTTCCGCTTCAACTCCCCAATAACGGGTCCTCAGGCCGTACTAAGCTGCAATCCACCTTCTTATTGAGAGAAGAAAAAAGGGAAAAATCGTTAGAATGAAGCTCCCCAATTTCTCATGTGATAACACTGTCTCTTTACTCTTAACGAACCATATTCGTAAAATTCGTCATATTACATGATTAAAATACCACAATCATTACATCGAAAAATATATTTTAAACACTTTTACAATCTGAAGATGCCTCGTTAAGATTCAAAACTAGTAATCAAATAATAAAATTGGCGAACTTTACTCTAAGGATTTGTCCTTTTTTTACATTCATCGACAGAGCGCGGCCTCCAACTATTGTCAATGTCAACAAACATGATTCAGTGAGAGTTATTCCACTATCCCAGAAGAGGTTCGTCTGTTCATATCCATTTTAGCCGGCCACCACGGTCTAGGGTTCGAATCCCCCCCCCCTTCGGGCATGGATGTTTGTGCCGTCTTTAGTATAAGGTAATTCATAAGTAGTTTGTAAGTTTAGGGACTGGCGACCTCGCATTAAGTCCCTTAAGCTTAACAAACATTTGAACATGTCCATTTTCCAGAGAAGTATAGAACAGTGCAGCATAGAAAGATGATGTCGATTACGTTATCCAGAAAAGTCAGCTGTAGTGGAACATGCTTTGGAAAATGGACATCGGACTGCATTCGATGAGACGTCATTTATTAAACGGACGAACGGGTTTTGGGATAGCGTAATAAATGAGGCAACACAAAACAAAATATCTGACAACACTCTCAATAAATGAAATGATTTATTGTCTTATTATCACTTAACATTTTCAAATGTTTTCTTTTTGCAATTACATATTTGGATCCATCAGAATCATTTTCATAATCTTCGTTGTTGCGACTACATCACGTCTCGTCTATCTTACGACAATTACTCTTAATGAAGACGCTGGATTGTAGCTTATGACGGGTTGGCAAGCTGTTACTGGAGAGATAACAAGATGTTGTTGTGGTACTCTGTCAAGAGATTGGTTTATGCAGCTCCCCACGATAATCTATCTTCCAATGTTAAATTTACGATTTCTTCATGTCTAAAAATTTGTCCTGTCAATAGATCATTAAAGTATTCCAGAAAATCCTTTTCTTCCTCATTCTCTTCAGTACTTCCTCAGTAGATACGCGATCAACCATCCTAATCACCAGTATTCTTCTGTAACGCCACATTTCAGAAGCCTCATTCTCTTCCTCTCTGAACTATTTTGTACGTTGTTTGATTATTGTAAAAACCAACACTCGAAACAAACGCCTTCAGAAAAGACTTCCTAATACTTAAATTGATCTTTGATTTTAACCGATTTCTCTTTTTCAGAAACGCTTTTCTTCCCATAGCCATTCTGCATTTTATATCGTTTGTACTGCAACGATTGCAAGTTATATTTTACTGTAATGAAACAAGACTCATCTACCATCATTATTGTCGCGTTACCTAATCTAATTCCTTCACCATCGCCTTATTTTCGTACGCATTATTCCATTTTCCTTGTTTTGCTCTTGTTATTGTTCATCTTATAAGCCTAAGCTTCTTTCAAGACACTGTCCAACCCGTTCAATCGCTCTTCTAGATCCTTTGCTGTCTCTGACGCAATTACAATGTCGTCTGCAATACGCAAAGGTTTTATTTCCTTACCCTGGACTTCGATTCGTTCTCCAAATTTCTCTCTTGCTCAACGTACAGATTTAATAACATTGAGGAAAGACTACGTCCGTTTCTTGCCTTCTTGTCATCCAATACTACTCTTCCATAATTTTAGAAATTCAGTCACCAGCAATGAGGCTTCCAGACTATCCGTCGTCTTCTCGGCAAATAATAGTCGTTGGCGCCCACAGGTACGTACTTAATAAGGTCACAAATTAGCTGCGTCCGACTGAGGATAGATAAAATGTCCAGCCTATTTGCTATCAGTTTATGGCCCGAATACGTAATTGATTTTCTGTCGTAGTATTCATTATACAGATATACGGCATAGCTGGCATGGTCATTAGGGAAACTTAAGTGCAGACACGACGACCCCTAGATCTGTAGTAAAAATCTTTGTTTAATTCGAATTCTTTTCAAAATAAAATAGATGAAACACTCAAATTGTTCTGTCCTACAGTACTTTGCATTAAAACGTGGTAATTTAGCATGCACTCAGCTTTAAATGAATTGTTGTATCAAGTATAATTTCAAGGCACCTCGCTGGGGAGCGCGCCGCTGCTCGCCGTCAGAGATTCGAGTTCTCCATCGGGCATGGGTGTATTTGTTGTCCTAAGCATAAGTTAATTTATACTTGGATAAAAGAATGTTTTTTTAATGACGCGTTTCGCCCGGTTAGGGCATCTTCAGATATCTGACAAAGCAGAAAAATGAAACAGAACTTACAATATTTACATGACAATAATTCAAAATTTTTTTATAAATATTTAGCTACAAAGCAATGCTGAAATTGGCAATAAGGAATTGTAATAATGTACGGTACTAATGTTTTACCTACTCTGTGATAGTGTTTAAATTAAAATGCGGCCATATTATAGAGACAATAATATCTAATTCCTTGATGTGTGGTAACACTGACCGTTAAAAAACAGTTATCGCAGATCAAGGAATTACATATTATTGTCTCTGTAAGATACCCAATGATAGCATTTTAATTTCGATGCGGCCCTCTTGCAACACAGTAAAAACTGGAAGTCGGGCGGAACCTTTAAACGTTTTCGCACAGCATAAAAGATTACATTAACGCAAATGAAGTATTATAATCAGAAGAAAGTGAGCGTTACATTAACAAAACTCCAACGAAAAATTATTAGTTTCACTCAAGATCTTCTAGGAACCACAAAAGAGGAAAAACATTCGGGGGGGGGGGGGCTCAATTGCATCAGAAACGATAAAAGTAAAAACGAAAAGTATATAGGTTATGTTTTGAAACTTTTGAGCAAACCTGAATAGAATGTCAAGAAATTCTCGTCAGAAACTGATCATATGGAAGTATCCCAAGACAAAAAATTATCCTGCTGTCCTGGTCTTCCATGTGCTCTCGACGATAGTAGTGACACAAGTGGAGATAGTCCTGATGAATCTTCAAGGCGTCCAACTTCAGTGCTGTGGCCAGCGAGTATCAGTTGTCAGTATTTTAATTAAACGTGGTCCTCTTCAGGTGCGCAACCATAATTTTACCATTAATAGCGATGGCAGAATATTGACTGGCATCGTAACAGAAATCTTTCTAATGGCAAACAAATTAATAGATACTGGTTTCTATTCTGGATTCATTTTCCTGTTTCTATTGAAAAGTGTTAGGTGAAAGATAAGTAGACTGTCTGATCTCAATAGTTTCTCAGATTGTCAATATCTATCTTTGACTCTGAAAAGACATGATACGAATCATTCACGCAGTGAAAATATGACGTCACGTTGCAATTGAGTAATACATTTAAAATAAAGACTAGATACAGTAAATCAGATGCATAAGGAACTAATGGAGTCGGAAAAAAGCACTGGTGTGATGTATTAGAAAGGATTATTGCTGTTAGAGAGTTCAGACAAAAAGATGATAGAAGCTTACGAAATGTGCTGCTGCAGACGAATGATGAAGATTAGATGCGTGGATCACGTAACTAATGAGGAGGTGCTCGACAGAATTAGGAAGAAAAGGAGTTTCGGGCATAGGGGAGAAGGGAGAAGGGATAGGTTGGAGGGACACATTCGGAGACATCAAGGAATCATCAATTTAGCATTAGAAGAAAGTGTGTGGGGTAAAAATCGTAGAGGGAGACCGAGGGACGAATACAGTAAGCAGATTCAAAAGGATGTAGGTTGTCGCACATATTCTCAGATGAAGAGACTTGCACAGGACAGGGTAGCGAGGAAAGTTGCATCCAACAAGTCTCGGACTGAAGACCACAACAACAGCAAGTTTTTATCACGTCAATGTCCAGCTTTTCTGCGGTCACAAAAAATGTATTTTTACATAATAATGAAAATTTTCTTAATGTAATAGGAATGAGATTCAGTTATGTGGCACCGTATTCACAGAATCTTATCAAAATCTGGTTCAAGTCAGATTGGTATGGCCCATTGTTTAGGAGATCATACTGAAAACGAATTATTGATTTACTCTGCACTATTATACAACATTATATTTTAAAGAAAGTCAGAGCATCCAAATTAATACCCGCGGTAGATTGTGCGAGCGTTTCAACATGCCTTGCTTCAGCGCGCGTTTCCTCGCCGTCAGAGCTTCGAGTCCTCCGTCGGGCATGGATGTGTTTGTTGTCCCTAGCATAATTTAGTTTAAGTAGTTTGCACGTCTAGGGACTGATGACCACATCAGTTTTGTTCAGTAGGTTTCCAAACATCTAAACGTTTGAACATTTTCGAAATTAATATTCTTCCTTCACCATAAGCAATCCACACTGAACAAAAGATAGTAGTAGTCAGGCATGTGAACCTAAGTGACACTAATAAAATGTGGAGGTGTGTGTAACTTTTTTTTTTTTTCTTGTCAGTTCAACTGAAGAGAGTTCAATTACTTGTTTTGAATTCATTTTCACAATGAAACTTCGATATTCAAAATTTGCGCGGAGAAAGCTACTGTCATCACTCAAACATTTGTGGAAAACAAAATGAATTGCTGGGAAAACATTGTATATTAATAAGCGTGAATTTTATGTTCCATGCTCAGCTCATAGTTTAAACGTAGTTTGTACCAAACATCTCTCACGTAACGATCCATCTATTCGACATAGTTCATGAAACTAACGTTTTCTTTTCGTCGACTTCAATAAAGTGGTTGATCATCTGCAAACATTTACAAGGGGTAAAGGTCAGAGCTCTGAAGTGCTACTCGATGGTCCAGCAAAGTTGACGCAATCAAACATCTACAATATCACATTGAAAACATATTTAATGGTCTGTTTCTAATATCAGGAAATTCGTCTCGTTGGGATTGAACGACACCTCTCAGTTAAAAATAAGCTTGAGATGCTGTCTTGATGGGGAGGGGAATCAGAACAATAAAATTAGGATCCCTGATTCGTGGCTTCGTCTCACAGAAGGTGTATTACCTATTAAAAATAAACTCATTTAATGTGACAGATGGCCAACACTTTCTTGCTCAAAAATTAAGGCGCATAAATAAAAATAAGCACATAAATCTTAAATGTGACAGGGAGATATGTCTGTCATATCCAGAACTCAGATAAAACTTACAAAACTTCACAACTTCGTTGTCACATTTGAAAAACATGCCGTCATGTACCAATAATTCTTTACTATTTCACGAGTCGCAGTTTTGTCATTAACTAGATACCAGAAAACATCTGTTCTTTACATTACTGAAGTTGATGGCCACGCACTCACATTCCCGTAATTCATGACGCTCTCCATGTGGTAGCTGTACTTCCAGTTCGTCCTGCACTTGTTCCCGTACCATTTCAGCACTTACGTAGCTCCATAGATAACGGGTACTCGACATCTGTGCCTCATCGAGTACCAGTATTTAGTCAATGTTGTGACCAAGGAGTTTTCATTAATGAGAGGGCTGTATCTGATGAGCTACTTTTCTGGGAACTACCGACCCTTAACAGTTTTGGATATAGAAAAAATATTAGCACGTATTTTTAAAACTCTGCCAGATGATAATACAGTACAGACTATAGCAATTTTATGCTAGCTGTACATAAAAATAAAAGCTTTCTATTGTGAATACTGAACTAAGCTTACAGCGACTGTTATTTTTTCTGATATCATACTGCGACAACTGCCAGTCGCCTGGATAGAATTTACGTCAGTAAAACCTTGCGGGAGACAGTCTAGTATCGCTCAGACTATTAAATAGCTACCTGTAGGCTACTCTACATCTCTATGTAATCTTTTCGTACTCTAATGCGAGATTTCCTTCAGTAGGTTAAAAAAAAAAGAGCCTTACGTTTTAGTCATAGTACTGTAAGTGTAAGAGGCTACTACTGTTACTGGAAAATATGTTATTAATATTGACTCAAAGAGGCTCTGAAATGGTTTTTGGGGTGTAACAGTCCATGCTGTTTCCACATATTGTGAAAGTAAATCTGGTGTAGCAGAGGTTGGTGTATCCGAGGACAGTCGGTCTGCATCATCGACCAGGCGTTTCCTACAGGGCATAGAAGATAGAGACCAAGACAGCAAAGCAAACCGATTCAATGAGAAGATGTCTTGAACATTGCCTATCACGTTTGGTGCGGATTAACCTGTTCCAATGTGGCCGCCAGCAAGCTCCAGAGGTAAGGAAGCACAACAGGCCCCAGCACTGCAGAGGTGTAACGCTGCCAGGTTACTGAGTACTTGACTGAGGGAAGTGGGAGAGAAATGGAATCCAACACCTCCAATAGCTCCGGACCTTCGACCGCTAGACATCTACATCTACAGGCTCTCTGACTCAATGTCAAAGCATGTAGGAGCGGTTGCAGCCACCAATGGCGTCAAAACCTCACTCATTTCCCAATGGATAGTATTTTCAATGATCTTTGTACACCGTTTTATTTCTTCAATAAATCTTGTTGTGATATCATCGGAGCTTCTTAGTGCTGAGTTTTGGATGGCCAATTGGACCTCTCGTACACGTGTTTATTTTACTAGCTACAACGCCTGCTCGATCACATATATAAATGGAGAAAAACAGACCAGAAAATGGTTAGAATATGTTATCTACAAAGTTTGTCTGACAAGTTTATAAAATGAAGGAAACAAAAGTGAGAAAACAAACATCTTTACAGGCGTTCACTATTAGCTACATTAGATTCCTGACACCTACAGAAAAGCTGTTGCAATAAGTCAGGAAATGCTTCTCGTGAATAACTAGAAACATCGTACTCAGGCGTTTTAGGATATCCACGGCGTCTACAAATATAAGTGAACAACAGCGCTTACACTGTCTTTCAACCCGTCTAATCTTTTCCTCAAATGTAGGTGAACGATATGTTTACATTGTTCTTCAATACCCCTAAATGTTTCCTCAAATGTAAGTGAACAATAGTGCTTACACTGACCTTCAACCCCTCTAACCGTCGATCAATCGCAAGCAATAGTCGCACTTGAGTCATTGCAAACTGCATCGCCAAATGTAGTTTTGCTTCAAATCAGGGAAAGGGTGATGAAACTCTGGAAAGTTAGTGCAAGAGTACGATCTTTTAACAGGAGTGTGGTTAAATGATTTAGAGGCTGGAAGGAAGGTGTGGAGGATGAGCAGCGTATAGCTCAATACACACAATCACAAGCAAAATCAAACGGATGTAGCTGGTGATTCTTCATTGCAATTCACACACAACTATGCAGTTGTGTGTGAATTGGCACAGGGTCATCCAACCAATTTCAAGCTTTTTCTGTACCCTTCCACTCTGTAATACTGCGGGAAAATATCAAATTTTTCCACTCTTATTTCATTGCTATAATTATAAACCTCTGAACACATGAGCGTCAACAAAATGTTTTGCATTTGGTGATGAAAGTTGGAGATTAAAAATTCATGGCAATGTCTCACTATAATGAAGAGCATTTTTCTTTTACTGATTACCTTCCCAACATGCGTATCATAGCCGTGACATTTTCTTACTTGTTTCGTAATAATACAAATGAGGTAGCCTTCTTTGAACTTTTGCAGTATCGTCCACCAATACCTGTATGGTAAGGATCCTATATCGCACTGCAATAGTGAAGCAGAAGATGGGCAAGGATAGTGCAGGTAGTCTCTTTAGTGGAGTTGCATCCTCGAAGTGTTCTGTCAATAAAACACAGTCTTTGATTCGTATTCACCACATTACATACAACAAAGTTCCAATATAAGTTGTTCTTAATTCTTATACCAAGCTATTTACTTGAATTGACAACCTTTAGATCTGTATGATTTATTGTGTAAATCTAACAAATCCCTTTTAGAACATGTAGATGTCCTCCCAGAGTCTTCATTCCTCGCGCCGTAGAGATATTTTGTCGAAATAATTTTGCAATTGGTTTTGATCTTCTCATGAGTGTATTAGTCTTTAAATAACATAATTATCTGGAAATAATCTAAGAAAGCTGATCAGTGTATCTTGTAAATCATTTATATATAGTTGCACGGTTTGGCCGCGCAGCCTAGGTCTAAGGCGCCATGTTAAGAGTGCGTGACCGCTTCCACCGGAGATTCTAGTCCTCCTTTGGACATGAGTGTGTGTGTGTGTGTGTGTGCGTGTGTATGTGTGTGTGTGTGTGTGTGTGTGTGTGTGTGTGTGTGTTTCTGTGTGTGTGATTTCCTCCAGCGTAAGTTAAAGTAGTTTGTAAGTCTAGGGACCGATAACCTTAGCAGTTTGGTCCCTTAGGTTTACAAACATTTTAACTTTTATGTAGACTAAGTGCTCCGTAGGAGGGTTAAAAAGCTTTCCCGAGCAACGCCAGATATCAGTTCTGTTTTATGCGATGGCTCTCCCTCAGTTACTACTAACCATGACCTTTCTAACAGGAAGTTCGGCGTCTTTACTTCATTAATTTTTCTTTAGAAAGAGAACAGAATATTTGAAGATAAGCAGAGATAGAGCATTTTAATTCGTAACAGTTACTGCCATGGATAAAATACTTCAGAGATAGAGTATGTCTGTTGTCCGTGAAGATTCGAAGACCAACGCTTAAGCAGGATTGTTTGAGCGATTACACAATACACCTTTGCTGACAATTTCCAACAACTGCACTACCGATGTCAGAAATATTTTACAGTTAACGGTGGCCTCTTCGAAGGTCAGTAGAGGTATTTTGTTGCAACTATTGTCTCCTTTAATTTTGGAGACCATTCACCGAAATTATCAGAAGCACCTTCTGTACAAAATGACTTTCATTCTCTCTTTGCAGTTGAATACAATTAGTCTCTTTATGTCTGTGCAAATACTAAATGACAGTTGTGTCTCAGAACTCCAGAACTGCTCTCAAGAAATATCGTTATCAGTTCACATCCGTTAAATTAATTGACCCACAATATAAATTAATGAACAATCTTCTATGAAACAGCATTGTCTCGGAATCAATAAATGAGTGTCAACACTCCTTCAAGACCAGTAGAAATAAAATACATAGTTATGAATTATAGTGGATATAGGGGATTATAGTGGATGAGAGTATACGTTTAACTAACCAGTGTCACATTTATTGTTATGTAATAATTAAATTACACAATCTGTAGTAAAATCTAATACAATATGAAGCGTACCGAATTTATTCTGTCATACACAAAACAAAGGTTATCTCTCTCATGAAACCACAATTTAATCAGTTGCACTTAAACAAAACTGTTGGTCTCTTTTGTTGCTGTAACCCACTCGAATATTTGCATTGTCATTGCCGGTGGCTGCTCACTATCTTTGAAGTTTTACATTTGAGGTTGTCTGAATTAAAAGAGTTGAAAACGTTTTTATAGCTGGGTACAATCAATCCAATTATTTCCATTTGGAACCAAAAATGTGAAATCAGAGTTCTGTACCTTGCGCTCTCATGCTCGAGCAGCTGGCGAAATCTCGACCACAGCTTCATCCATGGAAAGCGCAGATCACTAATATGGCTTTGCGCTGTCTCAAGAAATTAAAAAGTTGACTGAAAATTTAACTCGAAAACACCATCTTGTAACTCTGGTCGTCAACAAGAAACATTAAAATGTGGGATGTTCGGACAGGGCACAGTGAACTCTTTCGTAGGAAACATTCACGAGGCGTGTAGTAAAACAGACTGTTGGGAAACAAGGGACATCCACGCAATTCTTTATTCTATCTGCTGGGACGCCAGTTTATTGGACGTTTACGGTCTCATAGAAATCAATCAGCTACCACTGAAATACAGTTCAAGCACTGCAACTATTAACATGGCTTACGGAGTATGGATGTAGTTGTTGATATACGAACGTAAACATTATTGTTTGTACCTGCACTCGCTGTTAAAGTCATCATCATTCTCTTCATGAGAACCTTATCAATAATAATTTAAGCTATAAATTTTGAGGCTGTCCCGGCAATCTGTTGACAAGGTGTGAACGGAACTTCTGCCGGATATTCGCGTCGTTCTCGCACGATATTTCGGCGGAGTAACTTGCTGCTCCCCGAGAATTCCGTTTTGGACGATCGGGTCCAGTATTTATGCTCCCTTATGACACTTATGAAACTGTCTCTGCCGGTTCCTCTACTGGATCCTGTGGTTGACTGGTAGCTCGAAGTGACCTCTGGATTGTAAATGTTCTATTTCTGTCACCAGACTTTCGGGATCTGACAGTTTGAGCCCTGTGAACTACTGTTATGAACATTCCTTTCTTCTATGCCAGATGGCGGCAGCTGTTGTCTTGTAAGTATGTCAATGAGTAGCTCTTCAGTCAATCTGGGTTGGCTTGCGATGCACACTGTGCCCAAAAGTGCCATCTGTCTTCTTCTTGACTAGTAAGTTCAAGGATGGGAGCTGTCCATCCTTCTTCAACTCCATCATGAACTTTATATTAGGGTGCCGTGAATTTAGATACTTCAAAAAGTCATCAAGCATCTCCCAGCTATGCAGCCGCATGACAAAGGTGTCATCCACATATGTAAAAAAGCTCTTGGGTTGATAAGTGGCTGATTTAAGTGCCTCCTCTTCTGACCTTTGCATGAAAAGGTTGGCCACCACTGGTGATAAATTCTCATAAAATTGACCCCCTTGTACAAAATATGTTGAGGCCAGTATGTGCTTGAATAAGTGACAGAATTGTTTACTTAAATGATGTACCTGTGGATCGAATGTTGCTAAAAAGAAAGCCCGATGTCGGCTTTCCTTGTGGACTCCCTGGGGCAAGAAATGTTTTTCCAGTCGTTCTACATAATTTGCTCATGTTTCCAAATACCTATCGAAAGCTGGAAACGATTGCCAGGCCATGTACAAAATTCAGTTTACCCACGATGGAATCTACTCTGTGACTTATATCTTGCAAGCTTCTTAGTGCGGTTGGTAAGCAGATCCTGTGACTGCTGCTTGTATCTTGAGAGAGTTTCCACCAGGTTCACAGTGTGGGTTCCTAGTTCATGAACCTCCGTCAACATTTGAATGGTCAAGTAAGTGGTCCTGACAGTCGGGATCTCATTTAGTTTGGAATAAAGTTTTGTATCTCGGACATATTGTGAGTCGTGCCCACTTTTGTGCTCAGATGGCATAGACTACCAAATCCACTAGTTAGTCCATCAACAGTTGGAGATAATGGGATCCTGGGCAATTAAGGCTAGAAAACTGCTTCCCTGGTACTTCGATGTGATGCTGGTAACAACCACAGCAACCTTTGGAAGTGATGGAGTCCTACCTCTGTCAGACCAGGGACGTCTCAGATACGACTTAGCAAACGATCTGGAATGAGATAGGGAGCTATTAATATCGAAGTGGACTACACTGGGAAGATAACGGAGCTGACAGAATCTGTAAACCAGATACGGTTAGCTCTTTTAGCTGTTAGTGAAGTTCGGGTAATGGGAGAGAAAAAGGACGAAGTGGGAGAATACAAGGTCCACCTGTCAGGAGTCAAAGTAGGAAAAGCAGAGTGGGGTGTAGGGTTTTACATCAGGAAAGTAATCGCACCCAGCGCAACTGCAATAAGATATGTTAACGAACGACTGATATGCATAGGTTTGTCAGTTTCTAGCAAGAAAATTGGGATGTGTCAGTGTATTCTCCCAGTGAAGGATTAGATCAAGAAAAGATGGGCAGATTTTATGACACAATAGTTTGAGTAAAGAGCAAGGGCAGTGTTTCCTTGATGGATAACGTCAATGCTAGGATAGGAAATCGAACAGAAGGGTATGGAAATGTTATCGGTAAGTTTGGAGAGTATATGGAGGCCAACAGAGCTGGAAAACTACTCTCGGATTTCGGTGCCAGTATAGGCTTAGTTATCAGAGACTCTTTTTTTAAGCACAAGAACATTGACTGGTGTACTTCGGAACACAGGGTATTGACTATATAATAAGGTATAACAGATCAAAAATTCAGGAAGTCAGTCTGCCACACGCGTGTATTTAGAGGGTCCATTGTGACACTGATCATTATGTAATCTGCAGTGAAAATGATTTTTGAGGCCAAAAGTGTAGAAACTCAGGTCAATTTGCAGAAGGATAAGAGTGGAGAAATTTCAGGACAACGAACTCTAGCACAAAATACACAGCAATGACCTTAAAAAGATACCAGTCAGTTGGATGTAGTCATTTAGTCATTGGAAGAGGAACGAACAAGGGACAGTGTTCTACAAGATTATGAATATAAGGCAAACGTCTGCAGGCTATTAAAAGTCTTTAGGTATATTGTCAGGAAGCAAACTGAGTCATGGTTCACGGCAGGTTCAGAGTAAGTCAAGGCTATAACCTGCCACC
Organism: Locusta migratoria; assembly: GCA_026315105.1. NCBI lineage: Eukaryota > Metazoa > Arthropoda > Insecta > Orthoptera > Acrididae > Locusta > Locusta migratoria. The sequence continues at coordinate 203,052,159 of CM048747.1, read as the reverse complement.
ACTGATGTTCGTACTGTTTATGGATCAGATGTTGAAAACAGTAGACTAGCAGGGTGAGGTTAAAACAGGTGGAAACAAAATAATCACTCTTGCATATGTAGATGACTTATTTGTGATGGCAGATTTGATTGAAAGGTTGAAATCTAATATTTCATAGCTAGATCAGAGATGTAAGAATTATGGTATGAAGATCAGCGTCTCCAAAACAAAAGTAATGTATGTAGGAAACAGATTTAAGCAGATGTAGTGCCAATTAGTATGAATAAAGTTAGAACGGGTAGATAGTTTCAAGTAGTTAGGATGATAACATAGTGAAAGAACTAGAATCAAGTTATAGCAAAGCTAATGCAGTGAGCGTTCAACTACGATCTACTCTCTTGTTCAAGAATGAAGTCAGTACCAAAGTTAACAGTGTAACGCTATCTCTTTTGACCAACTTTGTTGTATGAGAGTGAAAGCTGTGTGGTACAGGTTACCTTATTAACAAGGTTGATGTTACAGATATGTAAGTATCAAGGATGATTACAAGTACTAAGAGATAGGGCAATGGCAGGGGGGTGCCGATAATGGCCGCGTTGGAGTAGCCTAGCGGTCTAAGGCGCCTCGCTGTGGAGTGCGCGGTTGCTCGCCGTCGGAGGTCCTTAGGTTAGTTTACTTTAGTGTAAGTAGTTTGTAAGCTACGGACTGATGACCGCGCAGTTTGGTCAGATAGATTTACAATCATTTGAACATTTCAATTTGTGTCGATAATGAGGAAATCAAAGAAAAACTGGGAATAGATGAAGCAGAGCAAACAGGATTAGATGATGATGTCACGTTATATGCATGGGAGATGCAAGGTTACCTAAGACACATGGGTACGTCAGTAGAAAGTAAGGGGAGGTAGCTCAAGGAGAAAGCATTTGGATTCAATCAAGAATGATTTTGAGTTTAACATCAGACGACACATCAGCGTTAGCATTTAATAAGGGATACTATAGAAATTTTATTAGGTACTATGCTCCAGACTGAACGCCGATATGCATAATCAGCCTTTAATAATGATGGTGAATGAAGAAATTCCTCAAAGGTTGTCATTACAACTGAGTCTGAAAGTTTTATCCTTGTCGCCAATAAGTGTTGTGCTCTGCAGGAAATAAACTAATGATCAAGTGGAATACAATTTATTCAACTAAGAAAGCCATTTTGGCGTGCACCAAACCAAAAAACAATAATAAATGGAAAAAACACAACTCCGTACAAAGTAATAAAAAGAGTAAATGTGTCGAAAACCTAACACTTCAAAGCAACACAAGTCAGTGGTGGCGCTAGGAGAAATAGCCGGCCGCGGTGGCCGAGGGGACTGAGGCGCTTCAGTCACGGTCTGCACGGCCATTACGTTCGGGGGTTCGAACCCCCCCTCGGACATGGATATTTGTGACGTCTTTAGTATAAGCTAGTTCATAAGTAGTTTGTAAGTTTAGGGACTGATGACCCCGAAGTTAAGTCCCTTAAGCTTAACAAACATTTGAATATTTGTTTATGGTTTCTCGATGTGAGCGCCTTGGAGGGAGCTAGACAGCCCGCCTCGAAAGCTGCCGTGCGGGTCCTCTAAAGGGTAAGGGGCCGTCACGACATCAGTGATCACCCCGAGGCCTACGAGAAAGACAGGCCCCAGCGCAGACGTGGCATGACGACTACACTGGGGCCTGTCTTTCTCGTAGGCCTCGTGATCACCCGCACCATACTAGACGGCTCAATGGAAAGGGGAAGAGCTCAGAGCGCCCCTTGTATCCACTGTCATTGGGCCATATGCATAAAACAAATCTACTTAATACTCTGGATTCCAGAGATCATTCTCAGGTTCTTATGAATAAAGAGAGTCAGAGAATATACTTCAAGCAAGTACATTCTCAGCGTAAGTAAGGGGTGGGGGAAGTTGCTCATAACAGACAACATTCTCCGATTTCGTATGAATAAAACTAGTGAAGTTTCTCACGACCGGAGAACATTCTCCATTTTCTGAAGTGAGCTGTCTAACATACTTCGAGCTGAGTAACTTCTATTACGTTTACGTTTTACTGTGGTTTATAATAAAAATGACAAAATTTGTGTTACTTGGAAGGCAAAATAAAAAGTTCATTTATACGTAGTTTGAAGAAACTAAAAATTTTATGCAAATAAAAACATTTTGCTGACGTGTCGCACCCTTTACAAAAATCATAAGTGTGACACTTCAAGCATTTTATATAGTGACGATAGTGATATCAGAGGAGATTTTTCATTACCGACATAGAAATAAACACAAGTTGATTCAGCTGCGTGTTTTACCCGTTTGTTTGGAGTGCATATTTACAGTTGTAAACAGCTACATAGCAAATGCTATTGTTTGTTTTTAAACAGGGTCTATTAATAACGCTTTATGACGTTAATCCAAATAAAGTGCATCTCAGAACTTCACAGTCTGTATCACAAAATAAATATTGCTGCAATATCGGGTACTAGTCTCAATCATACTACCCGAACCGGTTAGCCTATTTAACATGTGTTTTCGTAATCGTAACTTCTGTTATGTTAGAAGTAAGTAGACACGACGGTAAAATTTATAACTGATTATTACATAACTCGCAGTCTGTTTCTTGTAATAAAATTGCATGGCTTATCCCTTAAGAGCAGGACCACTCAGTGTCATATTTAACAAAATGTATATCGTGTCGGATAGCTCTGACAGCGTTCCACGTTGAAACAGATGAAAGTGTGATGCATGCTTAAAATTTCATTCGCAAATTGTGCTAACCCAACTTCAGCAACAAAGCATGACGAAAATTTTGTAACATCGTCAGAAGAATACATTTCGTAAAAAGTCCATATTTAATCTTAATAACATGCAGCTGCACAACAAATATGTAAACATATTATAGTTCTTTCTGAACAAGTAGATGTCAACTCCACATTTGCACACTGAATAATTTGTCTCATTGGGCTAGTTTAAATAAATACACGATTGAGCAACTGTTCTGTGTCGGACATGACACACGGATAATTTACTCCATGAGGGGAGGCAGCGAGAATGAACTTCCTGCTCAGAGCATTTGTTTCGAAGTATTTATTCATACGAAATTAAAAACTTACTCAGAGAACGTTCTTTTCCTCTGCGACTCTTCTCTGGAGCATGTGCTCTTTCTTATTGATTCGGCCCATTGACCTCTGAGTACCATCCAGCCAATTTGCAGAATGTTGGGCACATTCCGCTTTGAATCTCATTGTGCCCCGATGACCATGTAGCGCCTGTCTCTTCCTATGGTTGGTTGTGGGAAGAAAGAAACGAGATTATGACTTCCGCTTCCCAATTAACTGGTGACTTACCTGTTAATCTTCTGTTTCTGTGACCGTTACCAGCATTGAATCGACTCTCTTCTAGCAGGGGTCTCCATTATTTTGTAAATGAATAAAAATGATAGCAACAGGGGAAAGCTACAGACAAGAATTCGGAGAGTTCATTGAAATAATCTTTGTATTCTGAAAGTAACATATAGCATTACGAGGTAGCCTGTTACATCTTATTAAACGGTTACTGATTCTTGCTGCAGGACAATACAATAGAGAGCAAACATCGAAAATAAAGCACATACAAATAGTTCGACCAGCCTTCAACGAGAGACAAAGGGAGCGTATTGAGTTTCATGAAAATTTCAGCCGTGAGGGAGTAGCCGAGCGGTCTGGAGCGCCGCGTTACGGATCGGGCGGCTTCCCACGTCGGAGGTTCGAATCCTCCCTCGCGAATGGATGTGTGTTTTGTCCTTAGGTTAGTTCAACTTAGTTTAAGTAGTTTGTAAGACTAGGGACTGATGACCAACGTAGTTTGATCCCTTAGAATTACAAACATATGAACATTTGAATGAAAATTTCCATTGGTCATGAGAACAGGACACTGAGCTCGAAACAGGGACGGTACAAAAACTAAAAGAAAAGCATCTGGGTAATCATCGCGCCTATCGCACGATATGCAGACTTGTGTATTTATTAAACTCGCGACCGATTGCAATTACTTCACTTCAATCGCGAATACCTGCTCGGTGGAACTGTGAAATTCCCGTCGGTCAACGAAATATCACAAAGACTGAGAATGGCGGACCTGTCCTAAGAACTGCAAGCATCTGAAGCAACTGCCGAACTGAGAGCGGCCACGTCGCTCACGCAGTTTTGTTAATGCGATTTTCGCAACGCTGATTCTCCCGCCGGCAAAACTAGTGACGTGTTCCAACCTCACCCAGAGTTCGTTCTGGCCCGCAAGGCCCGGTTTCACGACTCCTAGGGTGGCGGCCTGTCTTGGCGGCAACTCGTCAAAGACGGCGGGAACAGAAGTTCCTTCCGCGAAGACATTGTCTCTCCGGGTTTGAACTTAACGACTCTGGTATCATTTGTGGCTGATCGCCATCTTGCCAATTTCATATATCAATTAATACAAGACACGGAAAATTATTTCGCCCCCACGAGACGATGGTCCTCTGGTCAGGCAAGCAAATTGTAATTTTACATTGTAGGGGGAAATTGGTTTTATTTGATTTTATTGGCAATTAATTTTACCAATAATCGGAACTAACTTTGTAATACTTCAAAAGAATAGTTTTCATTAGATTGGAATCCATCGTCAGAAATTTAGGAATTATTTTATTTATGCCCAATCTCTTTTTCCTAAAGGCTGGCCATGTGGTTCATAACACCTTTGTGCTGGTCTGTGAAAAGTCTTAGCTCTACAAGCACCAAAAGATATGTGTAGAGACGCCCCGGACAGCAGTGGGATATCAACCTGACTGTCGTCCACCATGCTGACTGACAGCAGGAGTGATGACCTGGGGTAACTTTGCCTTTCATAAATGAATTCATTTCGATGTCATCCACGGCACCCTCACAGCATTTCTCTAAATCGCCCTTGGTTGCCGCTCATGACAAGCCAAACTGCATCTACATCTACAACTGCAAACTGAAAGATAATGCCCGCTCGCTCATGGCAAAAGTTTTAGATGGTTCCCCTCTTGCCAAATTCATCTTTAGCAAAGTCACTGAGTCTCTCCCCAATTCAGAAATTTTGAAGAATTTTGGGCAAGGCTAAGGGTTTTGATTATCTGTGCCCCCCCCCCACTTCCAACTGGATATAATTTCGCACTATGTATATCAGGAAGAAAATGTTAAAATGTTTGTATAGCTTATGGGACTTAACTACGGTGTTATCAATCCCTAAACCTACAAACTACTTATGAACTAACTAATTCTAAGGACGGCACAAATATCCATGCCCGAGGGGGGATTCGAACCCCCGGCCGTAGTGGCCGTGCAGACCGTGACTGGAGCGCCTCAGTCCCCTCGGCCACCGCGGCCGGCTACATCAGGAAGACATCCATTAACTACAAACATTTAAAAAAAGCGTTGAACCACACTGGTTCCAAGCTATCCTGGACATTGAATGTCTATAAAGCATCAAGAACACAGTTTCTCAGATTGTCCATAACTCTCACTCAATCTGGACAAAGGTGGAAACTACCACGCAGTGACAATGCGACAGGGTGGGTAAGGCGGTCGATGAGTTCCAGTCTTAACACCACGGAGTAAATACACTGCTGATGTTAACTTTAGGTCTGCCGTGCCTAGAAGGCCAGTTTCGTAGTTTTATCATATTTGAATTGTTACATCTTATTTTGTGTCAAGAGGGACTCTTCTCAAGGGAAGTTTCCAGGCGTCTCGGAGTGAACCAAAGCAATTTTGTTCAGACTTGGAGGAGGTACAGATAACTTGCTTCGCTCTAGCCTCCAAAAGGCAACCACAGAAGCAGATGACCAATAATTGTGGAGGAACACTGAGACGAGCCCCACCATGGTCAATAATGATTTTTGTGCAACCACAGGACGTCGTGTTTCTCTTCAAACTGTACGTAATATCTACATCTACATCCATACTGCGCAAACCACCTGACGGTGTGTGGCGGAGGGCACCTTGAGCACCACTATCGGTTCTCCCTTCTATTCCAGTCACGTATTGTTCGCGGAAAGAAAGACTGTCGGTATGCCTCTGTGTGGGCTCTAATCTCTCTGATCTTATCCTCATGATCTCTTTGCGAGTTACACGTAGGAGGGAGCAATACACTCGCATTCCTGGACTCCTCCGTAAAGGTATGCTCTCGAAACTCCGAATTCCCAGTCGTGATATTTCTTAGAAAGTGAACAGAACCTATCCTCCTCCGCCTTCCCCTCACTCTCTCCTCGTCATACCACTGAAATTGAGATTTAATAATCTCGTATTGGACCGTTTGCAAAAATATCACAAGAGGACGACCGCTAAAATTTCCTCCGTTGTTTGCTATATATTTTCTTCTGTAGCTGAAAACATTTCTTCTTACAGTTAATGAAGTTACTATATTTCAGGATACATTTCATTCATCGGAACAGAAAAATTGAGTCCGCGAAACCTGACTTCCGGGAACGGTGGTGTTTGCGGCTGTGATCGCTACTCAAGTGTCCGATGAAGAATTTGTCTCCCACGGAGGAGAAAACACGATATTTCCTCCCGCCAGTTTCGTGTGTGTGATTTTTCCGGCGTTTCTTTTTCGGGTCCCTCTAGATACTGGAAGAGCAATGCACATTGCGTGCAACTGCCGCTGACTGTGCGGGTAATATGACCTGTCCTCAATTGCATCTCATTACTTTTGGGAAAGCACTCAACTGTTAGGGGGACTGTTACCCACATTTGCGCACAAGTAAAAATGTATTTTCTTCCTAACCTGGATGAATAAGCTTAGGAAGTAATTACGATTATTAAGATTCCAAGTTTCTGAAACAAGGCAAACTAATTATTGATCAAAAAATGTTCAAATGTTTGTATAGCTTATGGGACTTAACTACGGGGTCATCAGTCCCTAAACTTACAAACTACTTATGAACTAGCTAACATTAAGGACGGCACAAATATCCATGCCCGAGGGGAGATTCGATCCCCCGACAGTAGTGGCCGTGCAGACCGTGACTGGCACGCCGCAGTCCCCTCGGCCACCGAGGCCGGCAATTATTGATCAGAGATGTGATTGTTAACATGACAAAAGACATTCCAAAGACTTGGAAGAAAATAATTTAATGTTTTCATTAAATATTGAGCCCCTAGAAAGTCGGCAAGTTTAATTCCGGGTCTAGCATGGCTAAATTACGGATGCCCTTCGAGTGCCGACCATTCCTTCCCCATTACCCTCCGGGACGAAATATGTGCCTACAGTCGGGGGTTCGAATCCCCCCCCCCCCGTCGGGCATGGATGTTAGTGTCGTCTTTAGTATAAGGTAGTTCATAAGTAGTTTGTAAGTTTAGCGACTGATGACTCCGTAGTTAAGTCCCATAAGCTCTACAAACATTTGAACATTTGAAATATGTGCACCCCAACAGACTTGGTGCATGTTATCCATGTGAAAGTGTACGAATGTGTTCCGAATTGTTTGCGAATCGCGTAATTGAGGCGAGACTTGGGCACCAGCCAAATATTCACTCAGTCGGGTGAGGCAAACCACCTAAAAACGCGTTAAGGCTGACCGGCACACCGTCTCTTATCAATAATGGACGAAGCAGACTACGCTCAGGGCCGACTCATCTGCTTGTATCCCGTAGAAAAAAAAAAATCTAAAATGTAAGGCCGTGCTGAAAAGTAGAGCTTCAAAATTTTTATGTGAAAGCTCTTACAGCGTTTAAATAAAACAATCTTTATTAACAATCTACATCTTTATTCCTCAGGTCCAGATATGTGTTTCTCAACATATTTACCGTGACGCCGAACACGTTTCTTCCAACCACGTCTCATTTGAATCACATTTCATGGTGATGAAATAAACATTTTGCAGTCTGCCGATGACGTTGTAATTCTGTCGGAGATGTCAATGTACTTGAAAAATAAGCTTACCGGAATGGACCGAATCTTAAAAAGAGGCTATATGATGAATATCAACAGAGGAAGAAAAGTAATGAAATGTAGCAGAATTAAATGAAGTGCTGGAGTAGTAAAATAACATGCTAACCGAGAGGTTACGAATGCAGACCAGCAATAGTAAGAAAAGTGTATGTGGCACAAAGAAATTTCTTACCACGGACTAGAAATTTAAAGTTATTATTAGGATAATATTTTCTGAAGCCATTTGGCTAGAACAGCGGTTCCCACCCATGAACCAAGGCCGACCTGTGAGTTGCGGGCAGCGTGTACAGAACTAAATAAGGGGTAAACTGTTCTATCGCTCTCCTATAACAGAAAGAAACAGTGACTTCTAGCACGTCGAAATCCACTCCTTTGGTCTTCTTTGCACACAGAAAGAATGCAACAAAAGAACCTGCAAAGGCAGATTGATCTTCTTATTAACATTAAACATTACGAACATCGCGTGCTCCCTGGAGGCTGCAGACGCCGACAGACTGCGCCAGAGGATTTTCGTGAAGCCCTGACTCGTTTGCGATGGACCTGTCACAACCCAATCGAAATTTGGCGGGTTGGTTATTTTCTCCTGTACCAAAAGATTGGAAAGTTGCCCAGGTCACACCTATATTCAAGAAAGGCAGTAGGAGTAACCCACTAAACTACAGGCCTATTTCATTGACGTCAATTTGCAGCAGGGTTTTGGAACATATTCTGTATTCAAATATTATGAATTATCTCGAACAGAACGATCTATTGACCCAAGGTCAACACGGATTTAGAAAATATCGTTCATCCGAAACACAACTAGCTCTTTATTCACACGAAGTGATGGGTGTTATCGACAAGGGTTCGCAAATCAAAAATGTTCAAATGTTTGAGAGTCTATGGGACTTAACTACGGGGTCATCAGTCCCTAAACTTATGAACTACTTACGAACTAGGACGGCACAAATATCCATGCCCGAGGGGGGATTCGAACCCCCGACCGTAGTGACCGTGCAGACCGTGACTGAAGCGCCTCAGTCTCCTCGGCCACCGCGGCCGGCTCGCAAATCAATTCCGTATTTCTTGATCTCCAGAAAGCTTTTGACACCGTACCTCACAAACGGCTTGTAATCAAATTGTGTGGTTACGGTATATCGCCCCAAATTGGTGATTGGATAGGGGATTTCTTGTCAGAGAGGACACAGTTCGTAGTAATCGCTGGTAAAGCATCGACTAAAACACAGGTGATATCAGGCGTTCCACAGGGTAGTGTTATTGGTCCTCTGCTGTTTCTTATTTACATAAACGATTCAGGGAAAAATCTAAGTAGCTCTCTTAGGTTGTTTGCAGATGACGCCGTCATTTACCGTCTAGTAAAATCATCTGAAGATCAAAACCAACTGCAGAACGATCTGAATAAGATATCAGTATGGTGTAAAAATTGGCAATTGACTCTAAATAATGAGAAGTATGAAGTCGTCCACATGAGTACGAAAAGAAATTCGTTAAACTTTGTTTACAACATAAATCAATCAAAAGGGAAGGCCGTAAACTCCACAAAATACCTAGGAATTACTTTTACTTCAGACTTAAATTGGAAAGAACACGTAGATAATATCGTGGGAAAGGCGAACCAGAGACTGCGTTTTATTGGCAGAACCCTTAAAACATGCAACAGAATTACAAAAGAAACTGCATACACTACCCTTGTCTGTCCATTTTCCGAGTATTGCAGCCAAGTTTGGGATCCTTATCAGGTGGGTTTGACGGAGGACATCGAAAGAGTCCAAAGAAGGGCAGCTCGTTACGTATTGTCACGACACAGTGGAAACAGCGTTACGGAAATGATACAGGATCTCGGATGGGAATCATTACAACAACGGCGCTTATCGCTGCGGCGTGGGCTACTTGCGAAACTCCAATCGCCAACATTCTCCTCCGAATGCTAAAATATATTGTTGACTCCCACTTACATAGGTAGAAATGATCATCAGAATAAAATACGAGGAATCAGAGCTTGAACAGAGAGATCCAGGTGTTCTTTCTTCCCGCGAGATTCGAGAATGGAATCGGAGATAAATAGTATAATGGTGGTTCGATGAACCCTCTGCCAGGCACTTAGATGTGATTTGCAGAGTATCGCATGTAGATGTAGATTTAGTTAGCAGTCGATCATACAGGAGGTTTTTCCGTTCATTTCATTGGTGACGTCCGTGGTTTTTTTTATTTTTTTTTTTCAAAAATTTTAGTAAATGTAATAAATCAGACGTTAAATTTGACTTTTCACATCAAAAGCGGACATCTACATAAGAGCTTGATATCAAATTCAGACACTTGCTGAATGAAGCAGTATGCACCAATGAGAACACAGTATATGTACACATGACCTCGAAATTCAGACATGGCGTCAGTATGTGCCAGGTACTAAGTCGTATTAGCCCGTACGTAAGTTTTTCAGTAATTTTTATAGTATTATTACTAATAACCAACTTAAAGCGAGTGAAATGGAACATAATATATCACCAGCGTCCCAAGGAAAAGGTAGGAAGCGGTTGAGACAACCTCAAAAGTGGAGAATACACATTGAAAAGAAACAAATGTAAGACTAGCTTGTAAACTACACTGTTCTATTGTAAGGTGTGTTGTACGAAATTATGTCTAGTTGGAAAGAAATTTGAAGTCAGAAATAACGTAAGGATGTTTAAGGAAAAAGCTGGCGACTGTTTCAAAAGACCTTATGCAAATAGTTTTAGAGATTCAGTGCCGTAACATTTCATTTTGTATATAAAATTAAAAAGATTATTATGATTATTGTAGTTCTTCATTTTCCCAATATGCAATAGATTTCAGAATTTAATAATAATATATTACAAATCTCATTAAATTTATGTCTTAGTATACTACACAACTTTATATATAATGTCGTACAACACACCTTACAATAGAACAGTGTAGTTTACAAGATAGGCTTACCTTTGTTTCTTTTCAATGTTTATTTTCTACTTTTGAGGTTGTCTCAACTATATGACTATTGTGTCTTCACATGCGTCAGCGCAAATAAAAGTTTGGGAAGCGTTGGGTTAATTTTTTTTTCTTCATTGCTATTTTCAAGCCCCTGATGGGGCAGGCTGGCAGCGGCTTGTATGCCACTCTCGCTGGTTTAGTGTGTACCTTTTATGTGTAATACGTTGATGATAAGCAGTTCACAGAATAATATCTTTTGAAACGTAGTGCTGTATAAGAGTGGTCAATGGCGAGTAAAAATTGGTACGCCTGAAAAGACGACGTCAATTTTGATGGGATGACGGCAAATGCCACTGGTGGGAGGGGGGGGGGGGGGAGACATTAGATTTACGATTAGCTTTTCAAAGTTCAAATGTTTAAATGTTTGTATAGTCTATGGGACTTACCTACGGGGTCATCAGTCCCTAAACTTACAAACTACTTATGAACTACTTACGAACTAGGACAGATATCCATGCCCGAGGGGGGATTCGAACCCCCGACCGTAGCGGCCGTGCAGACCGTAACTGGAGCGCCTTCAAATGTTGGTAAATCTATGGGAGTTAATTTCTTTGGTTATTAGTCCTAGGGTTACAAACTACATAAACTAAGTTAAACTAACCTAAGGACAACACACACCCATGCCCGAGGGAAGACGCGAACCTCCGACGGCGAGCAATCACGCGCTCTGTAGCAAGGAGCCTCAGACGAGACCGATGAGCGGCATCCAGTATTCAAGGTATGCCATCGTTTATCTATTACTGTTCATTTAGATCATTTTTCTTCACTTCCTTAAGAAGATGGTTTATTTCACCTTGGCTAACCTCGACGTAGAGGGGTTGAGTTACCTTTCTTTTATATTTTTCTTTTTATTTTCAAAAGACTTTCATCTCCAGTACTTAGGGAAAGACAAAGGAACTTCATATCCCTGCAAATCACCAGGACATGCGCGACCTTCGGTGACTGGCGCACTCAGGGCTGAGAGACGATAAGTTGAGAGAACGCACGATGAAAATGGGTAACCAGGAAAATGAGACCAGGCATACTGCTTGGGGAAACATAATAAAGCACATATCGAGAAGACGAGCCTTGAGTGCTGTCGATATGCTGAGGTTGAAGTATGGAGAAAATAAAAAGAACACAAATTAAATCAGTGACTTAAGAGGTATTGCGGGACAACGTTTCCAAGTTTCTTTCCCGAAGAAATTTTAAGTTTCCTTTGTTAATGTCAGTTTCTATGCAGTGACTTCACTGACGGAAAAAGATTATGCACCTTCTTTTGTAGAGAGCTGCGATATTATTTTATATAGAGGAAATAAATTATTTTAAAGGCGAAGAAGCCGGGCCGAGAAGACAAAATTTGGCGAGCGTAAGGATGGATTGAAGGGGAGGCAGGAGACCAAAAAAATAAAAAAATAAAAAAAATTACAGCCATATGTCTGATAGCATCGTATGAAGAAACCAGGCGCTACGCCACGGAGACGTACTTGTGTTCCCTACGGTCAGCTGAGCGAGTTTGAAAGAAGTCAAATTCTGGCCTTCCGAGTGGCGGGTGGTTTTTTCGTAGAATTGCTACACAAGCTGGTTGTGCGGCGTCTGTTGTGCAACGATACTGGTTGCATTGGTCACATCAACATTCTCACACATCTAGACGAGGTTCTGGAAGTCCTCGCAGCACAGACGTCCGCCAAGATCGTCGAACTGTAAGGGCAGCAGCAACGGATCGTGCAGGTGCCACAGCACACGTAAGAGGCTCTGTGAGCCTACCTGTTTCAGCGTGTTGACAAGCGGTTACTTGCCGTGGGGTTGCGGTCGCTTACTCCTCTGGCCTGTCTTCCACTCAGGCCATAGCGTACACGTGAACGGTTCCAGTGGTGCCGTGAGAGCAGGGGGTCGCCAAGTATTCTTCAGGGGGTCGCTGTCACTGGATTATGGAGACACGTTTGAAGTATAGGGTTTCATAATATAAATCATAGGCCTAACAACAGTAAAATTTATTTTTTATTAAAATTACGTAACATAATTCGATATTTTTCATAAAAGATATAACATGTCAACGACGAAGAAACGAAAAGCCAGTCGATAGTTAAATTAACAAGACATAGTCAGTAATTTTGACAAATTCAGAAAAGAATGAGCTGCTTCTTTAGAAATTGGCTACAATAGAACTTTGTTTAGCAAGGATAATTCGGTTCTGCATCTCTCAAAAAATGTTTGTAAATCTATCGCACCAAACTGCGTAGTCATCAGACCGTAGATTACAAACTACTTAAACCTAGTTACACTAACCTAAGGAAAAACACACAGCCGGCCGCGGTGACCGAGGGGACTGAGGCGCTCCAGTCACGGTCTGCACGGCCACTACGATCGGGGGTTCGAATCCCCCTCCTCGGGCATGGATATTTGTGCCGTCCTTAGAATAAGGTAGTTAATAAGTAGTTTGTAAGTTTAGGGACTGATGAACCCGTAGTCAAGTCCCATAAGCTTAACAAACATTTGAACATTTGATTTTGTAAAACACACAGACCCATGCCCCAGGGAGGATTCGAACCTCCACGGCGAGCAACCGCGCGCTGCGCAGCGAGGCGCTTTAGACCGCTCGGCTACTCCACCGCGGCGATTCTGCATCTCGACTGCAGTTCGTAACACTGGTTATGCAGTAAATACACGGTGTCCATAAAGTCCTGAAACACTTTCAATTTATTTATTGCACAAAAACTAAATATTGTACAGATTTTTTTTTTTTTTTTTTTTTTTTTTTTTTTTTTTTTTTTTTTTTTTTTTTTTTTCCAAAACTTGCGATATGCGAGCCGTTAGTGACCCGGCGTACATCTTTCCCAGAGCTCTCCTACATCACGTGGTAGAGGCGGTACATACACCAGATCTTTAATGTGTCCCTACAGAAAAAAGTCACATGTAGAGAGATCTGGTGATCGCGGAGGTCATTTCATGAAACACTTCCCTCCCCGCCTGAACTCGGCATGTTGGTGCTCTCGGCAAACTACCGAACTACACAGTTGCGGTATACATGAAAAGAAGACTTTAAGGGTTTCTCTTCAAAATGACATACGTGTGATATCTCTACAATATTTGGTTTTTGTGCAATAAAAATTGAAAGTGTTCCCGGACTTTAAGTACACCCTGTATTTTTCCGTCGGAATTTATCTGAAATTACGATACTGTGTTCCACTTCGAAAAATTAAATTAACGAATTAATCCAATAATGTATAGTACTATACTTCTTTTTCTTACATGAAAGTGATATCAACAAAAGCGAACTGAATTTGTTGTGTTTGAAAACATGCACATAGTTATTTTGCAGTTCGGGGAAGGGGGACATCAGAATATTTTTACCTGAAAAGGTGTCGCATATTCAAATAGATTGAAAGACACTGCGTTAGAGGATATTCCAAACATTGAATGGCGAGCCGCAGTCCTTACCAACGAAACCAGATTCCGCTTGCACGCAAGTGATGGTGGTTTGCGCATAGGGCCTGACGAGCACTGTCTCGTAGAGTGCATCCGTCCAAGACACAGTGGCCGCGTGGTACGGCCTATGACCTGGGATGCAATAAGCTACAAACCTCGTTCACCTTCGGTGCTCATGAATGGAACGTTGAGCAGCGTTCGGTACGTGGAGAATGTCGTGAGACCCGTTATTTTACCATTCCTGCAACAAGAAGGTGACGTGTTGTCCCAGCAGGATAATGCTCACCTATACACCGCACGTGAAAGCACGTGTTCTGCAAAACGTGCAGCAACTTCCCTGGCGAGAACGAACTCTGGACTTGTTTCCAACAGAGTACGTGTGGGGTATATGGGATGCAACTGACACGTTTGCTCACGAATTACCAACTATTGCAGAAATGCATGCATAGGTCGAGCAGGCGTACCCCCAGACAGGAATGGAGGCTACGTCACATACTAATACGAGAGTTCTAACTTAAATAGTGGCCACTATTTATTCACAACCGATACAAAATCGTTATATGTTTGCACCCGTAACTGTAGTTAAAAGTACCATCATTGTGTAAAACCCGTTGCCAGCGATATGGAAGGCGTAGTATACCGTTAGTAGAGCCTGTTGATGGTGCGAATGGAGCGGTCTATTGCCTGTCGAATCTCTGGAAAAGAACTTCAGCGAACGTTACGAAGTGGTTCCTTCCTCTTTGGAATCAGTATGTATTACTCCTTCATAGATGTTAGGACGACCTGCTCGAGGCATGTCGGCCACAGTTTGCCGACCGTCGTTGAAGACTTTTACCCAACGTCCCACTGTTCTGTACGGCAATGCCGATTCCCCACACGACTCTTAAAAGACCTCTGTTGTGCTGTACGACCTCTGGCACATTCTATCTTGATTCAAATCCGTTGTTCCTGTTTCGAAAACACAGTGACACCGTCACGTTAGACCGTTCGCTCACAAGTGACTGTGTTTCCCTCGATTGTGCGCGCGCCGGTGACTTGTGCGGACGAGTCCATTTGCTCAGAGGTGAGGTAGGTATGTCAATAACGTGTGCTATCAGCGACAATAGTAGATTCCATTGCATAATATCTCCACAGCAGTGCTGCCAGTATCTAAGTTCCATACCTCGTATGTGTTTTTCAGCACGGATCGGCATCTGGTACCTATGTACCACTTTAACTATTGTTCTGTAAATGTAATCCTTTCATGTACGCCAAATGCACTGTTTCAACAGTAAATCTTGATTTGAAAACTCAATGAGTGTGTACTAATTTTTATTTCCGGTATTGCAGGTAGATCCAAAATGAGATGGTTTTTACCTAAAAAGACGGCCTGCTCGATAGTTCATTTCCTGAGCGTTCTAGGTATCGTGAATTTGGTGGCGGTATAACTGTAGGGGATAAAAATTGTCACGGTGACTTGAACACAGTTAGCAGGTTAAAATGGATGCAGGTTGTAGCATGTTATGTGAAGGTGAATAGTTTCGAGACATGACAGATTGCAGTGAGTGCTGTATCATAATGGTCTTCGGAGTACAGGTGACAACACAAGCATTACAGAACCTAATTGGCCCACTTAAGGTAACGGAAGTAACACTAAAAGTGGGCCTTTGCGATCGACTTTTGACAGCTCGAAATTTAAATGAAAATAACGGCTTAACTATTCATCAAACACGAAAATTGAATAACCGAATTTGTAGAGGAGAAAATTCTCTACAACTTTGTTCCCTTATGTTGTTTTCATATCTTGTACCGTTTGAGAGATAATTGCAAAAATAACGGAGATTTGACACCCTCCATTGAATTAACGAAAACCAGCCGTTCGGAGATGTCACGTGACATTCCTAGCTCAGAACTCTCTCTGGCATACACCATCTTGCGTTGCGTATTTGATGATTTTCTTATTGTAACTTAAAGGCTGTCATTTCAAAGCAATGGCGCACTGAAGAATTAACAAAAACACATCGTTCTTCGTACGATAATCTAGTGTCTACAAATGCCATATTAGTAGTAGTTAACAACGGCCATCAATAGTATGAGATTAAAGGAGAACAGTTTTGATTGATAACTTGTACATTTCACTGATTAGGGGACACCCAAGAAACCCTGTAGAGCTAAAATATTCAAACAAAAAGTGGAAAAATATCTGGAAAAACATAAATAATAAGATCCTTACGACTGACGGGAAATCTGTGTGGTATGACATTGTTAATGAAAAAGTTCCAACAGGAGAAAAACTGTATAAAATTAAAATGAAGTCTGACCCATATTGTGACCACTGCCAATTAGTAGACACAATAGCACATACCTTTGTTTGCCGAAACCGAAATACCATCTGGAAGTGGACCCGAAAAAAGCTAGCAATTATCAACAGGACGTCGGAAAATGCAATAAAGGTAGAGGATGTACTGTATCCAGACTGGAATCTATACCCTAGTATGAAACAACAGCTATCTTTGGTTACTTGGAAAATTTATAAACTACATCATTAAAAACAAAAATACAACATTAGAAGAATCTGTGATGTATATTAAAGAAGAACACTACAAATTACAGAAGCTACCAAAATATAAACAACAATTTCGAAATTTCCTCTTTCATACCCTGAAATAAGAATGTAAATAAGTTAAATGTGAGGAGGTATCACAAGCCAAGATGTGGAACAACGATTTTCTGAAGCTACAACAAACCAACAGAAGATGAACAACATAATGAAAATATAAAATAGATTTCAGAATCAATAGTAGATAATTTGTTTTTACATATTACGTATAAATGCTTTGTATAATAAAAAAAATAGACGTAGTAGTGGGGAAGGCGTTGGACTGTGACGCTGAAGGTCAGTGGTTCAAAACCCGCCACAACCTAATTTTTTTTTTCCTAAGAAGGTTTCAGACACTCTTATTAATTAATTTTTTATTATTTAGATTATTATTTTGGTCCAAAATATTTGCAAAAACTTATATAACTACAAATCTAAAGCGGGCCGTAAAACACGCCAGTGCGATTTTTCTTTCCTTTTTTTTTTTTTTTTCCCCTGTAGGGACAGAATGGCACCTTATAGACGGCAATTTCCTATCTCCAAACTCAGTGTAAGACACTAAAACATTGCGGTAAGTTAATACAATATCGCCATGCACATCACGCGCTTGGTAACTAGCTAATTGTGATGCAGTGGGCCTCCTTCCAGACTCTGAAGAGTGTGCGAAAGCTGTAGGCGCGGCCGCCGCTCAAGTGAATTAAGAAGGCCTTTGATTAGCGCCAGACAGCTGCCTGGTAATCAAAGTTTGACCGCGGCGCGAGAGATCAAAAGGCGCCATCCGCTCGCTCACCTGCGCCGCGTCGGCCGCTCACGTATTTCGAGTGGCCGTGCTGGGGGGTGGCCGCGGTGGCCGATCGACTTGACGATGCCGCTGCTCGCGGGGCTGCCTCTCCAACCCGAGCAACCTTCTTATTTTCTTTTTATCCTTACAGCACATGTATCTCACTTCACAGGCCTTGAACCTTCGAGGACCATACAGCGCACTGTTTAATTATACAGGGTGGCCCATTAATAGTGATGGGGCCAAATATCTCACGATTAAGCATCAAACGAAAAAACTACAAACAACAAAACTTTTGTAGCTTGAAATGGAAAACAGATGACGGTATAGTTGGCGCGCTGGATGGCGCTGTCATAGATCAAACGGATATCAACTGCATTTTTTTAACCCTCTCATGCATGAATTATCAACCCGACAATGAACAAAATTTCTGATACATTATTTGGTAACTTAAGACCTATCTTGTACTGATTTCATCATAAATGCAAACGTAGGCTTCCGCGGCTGTTGTCACTATCAATAAAATTCTTCTGGGTATGAAACCGCGTCGTCATTTTATAAATTGCACCGACGTTTCGGCCACTGTTGCAGGCGTCCTTCATCAGGGTCTGCGTCTGCGGATGCGGGAAAGGAAGGGGGACGTTGGTTTGCCTTTATTGGTGGTTATATTATTGCACGCCATTGGTGAAAAGCGGCAATGATGATTGGTGTTTTAGAGGCTTGTTTTCCATGTGATTGGGGGTTGCATTCTTCCCCCTTATTGGTCAAAATGGACGTTTTCGATTGGCTTTTGCATTACAAGTTGCTATTGGCGGAATGGACCTGAGAGAACGGACGGCGGTTGTGGCGTGCCGCTGTTGACTTGTCGCCTGGCGCAGACGGCGGCGGGCCGGGTGCTCTGCGTGTTCGCGGCCGCTGTGATCTCCGGGGCAGTCTGCGCGAGTCATTCCGCGCGCGGTGCCGTCACGTAGCGTTGCAACTGCTGGCAGCCAAGACGCCAGCAGCCTGTAGCCATCCTCCCTGTTCATATTGGCGGGACGCTTCGCTATTTCTATAGCCTCTCTAAACTTCCTCCTCGTTGAGAATGGTTGTTTCGCCAGCACGCGGGCCTCGCTGAAAGATAACTGTTTTCCGCACTGATTGTGATGCTCAGAAACCGCTGACTTTGTTTGCTGTCCAAGCCGTATCTATCTTTCATGTTCTGAAAGCCTCGTGGAGATTGTTCGCCCGGTCTTTCCTATATAAACCAGCCCACACTCGCAGCTTATTTCATAAACGCCGGCATTGCTCAGTTTGTCAACTGCGTCCTTAGTTGAACCTAGGACATCCTTGGTCTTATTGGTGCTGCGGAAGACTGGCTTGATGCCTGCCCGACGTAGAACCTTACCCACACGCTCAGTGACGCCCTGCACGTAAGGTAATAGGGCGATGCTTTGTGCTTCCTCCTGCTCCCCTCTATTCCTTTGATTCCTCCTGGACATTGTTTTATATATCTAGCCCAGTCCGTAACCATTAGCTGCAAAGGTGGATCTGAGATGTCGTAGTTCCGCCTGTAGGTGATCGTCCTGTGGGCCCTCCCTGTTAGTGTTTGTAGGGCGGATTTCTTCTGCATGGGGTGGTGGTGAGAGGAGGCGTGGAGGTACCTTTCCGTGCTGGTAGCCTTTCTGTACATCCTGTGGCCGAGTTTACCGTCAGACTTTCGGTAGACTTCGACGTCGAGGAAAGGCAGCACCCCATTCTTTTCTACTTCTATTGTGAAATGTATTTTGCTGTGCTGCTGATTGAGATGTTCATGAAAGTTCTTTAGCTCCTCTTCCCCAAGTGGCCAGATGACGAAAGTGTCATCAACGTAACGCAGCCAGCATGCTGGGCGTAGTGGCGCTGACTGGAGAGCCGTTTCTTCAAATGCTTGCATGAAGATGTCAGCTGAAATCGGAGAAAGTGGGGAGCCCATAGCTACACCGTCTGTTTGTTCCTAAAATTCTTCTTTCCACTTGAAGTAAGTGGTCGTCAAGCAGTGGCGAACTAGGTCACAGGTGTCAGGTAGCCGAAACGTCGGTGGAATTTATAAAATGACGACGCGGTTTCATACCCAGAAGAATTTTATTGATAGTGATTTTATCATAATTTATCTAAAAACATAGTTTCATAGACCAGTATGGAGGTGCCCTCAAAAGTGGACTGTGAGTACGAAAACTGCTACCTTTTACATGGAATATCAAAGAATACATGAACAGTGTCCACTATTTTGTATTTTTCGTATAATGAAATTGTTTCAGGCACTCAGGGTGCACAGCAAGTTTACACTGTCCTCAAATGCAACGTGTTTTATGTCGGCAGTCTCGATCGTGACTCCTCTTGGCATTGGGATCACCTGACATGGCTGGCCAGTGTTATACCCCATTAAAGCATAAATCGTTGGGTACCGAATGACAGGCTTTCTTGTTTTTCGATATATAGACTTTCATGTGAAGGCCTGCCTCTACTCTTTCTTGTAATCTCTACTTTCCGTTTCTTTGTCAGGCCAACAACTAACACTGCCGTCTGGGAGACATTCTAGCATTCATTATTAGGCCTCATATAGGTACATGTGCTTTTACGGTCACCTTAGATGTAAACGATGACAGAAATAAGACAAAATTTAAGTGTCCTCATTTGAGGACGCGACGCATGAGGTCAATAGGTACCCCCATTTTTATTACATATTCGTCTAGTACGTAAACAAATATGAATATTTTATTTGGAACACTTTTTTTCGCTTTGCGATAGATGGCGCTTTAATATTCACAGACATATTGCTCACAATTTTAGACGAACAGTGAGAAACAGGTAGGTACGGTTGAACTTTATTTCGGTTGTTCCATATATTAGCTGTACAAATACGGGGCGGACAGTTAATTCACTGTGAGTGCCTTCTCACGCTGGTATCTGCTATAATGAGGAAGTTGATGCATTGGTCTAACAAGCGGCATCCGTAGCCACTGTCTTGGACCTACAACTACCATACACAGACTTCTTATCTGCGGTCAAGGAATACGCAAAACAACAGTGGCAACAGATGTGGAACGTTTCCCAAGAAACGAAAGGCGCTTCTTACGCTGTTCTGCAACCTCGGATTTCTACGCAGCCGTGGTTTATGAGGACTCATCTGGACCGATCCGCGATTTCTACCATCATTCGTCTTCGCTTCAATCACGCCTCTTATCCAAAACATATGCATCGGATCAACGTCTATTCGGTGGCATGTGAGTGTGATCCTGAAACGGAAGTGAAAATGTGAAAATGTTCCAACATTATTTAAATTGTAATGTAATGCAGATTTCGCTTTGTTTCCACTTTCCCATCTTGAACAAATGTACTTCTGTTTTTTCTGTTTAACTAAATATATGTACATTTCCACTGTGTGATATAGATGGCCACATTGAGTTAACACTCAGAAGGCCAAATAAAGGGAAAAAATTTGATACATGTACTTTTGTGAAATTATCATACATTATGAGAACGCATGCTGTTACTGCGTCTTCCCTGGGGCATGGGTGTGTGTGTTTGTCCGTAGGTTAGTTTACCTAGGTTTAAGTAGTTTGTAAGCTACAGACTGATGACCACGCAGTTTGGTCCGATAGATTTACAGAGATTTGATTTGTTACTGCGTGATTACCTGTAACTACCTCATGACTTCAATAAATGCTCAAAATGATGTCCTTCGACTTCAATGCATTTGGCAATACGCCTAACGTAATTCCTCTCAACAGCGAGTAGTTCACCTTCAGTAATGTTCCTACATGCATTGTCAATGCGCTGACGCATGTTTGCAGGTGTTGTCGGTGAATCACGATAACAAATATCCTTCAATTTTCCCCACAGAAAGAAATCCGGGAATGTAACATCCGGTGAAAGTGCGGGCCATGGTATGGTGCTTCTACGACCAATCCAGTTGTCATTAAATATTCCATTTAAGACCGCTTCAACTGCACGCGAGCCATATGCCGGACATCCATCATGTTGAAAGTTGTTTTATATTACCAAACGGAACTTACTTTGTGACAATACCTCGTAGCATGAAGGTGGTTCAATAGACACTTTGCCAGGCACCTGGTTGTGATTTCCAGAGTTCCCCATGTAAATGTAGATGTAGACCTCCTTGGACGACTTCCAACTTTCGCTAGTTATTGAATTATTGTCGCTCGAATGATATAATTCAATATGACATAACAAACGACACCTAAGAAACAGAAGTATTTACATTGCATTCGCTGCAAAGAGACGCTTTATTGGATTAAATTTGGGGCCACCTTGTTTGAGATACGTAAGAACAGTTCCCTCATTTTCTGTCTTCATCTAAACTTTAGAGGATGCTATTGCATTATCAAAGTAGAAAAGACTCATTCTCCATTTGAGGTGATGGCAAAGATTTTCCATCGTGCGCTGTGAAGTTTCTGGTCCATTACACAAACCGAACGGCTTTACTTTAATTTCAGACAGCTCCTCTGGCCTAACAACTGCAGTTTCTTGCTATCAGCATCGTCTACTTCTGTTTGCTAATATCTTCAATATAGTCCGTGATTGAGGAAAACTACGCTCCCTTCAGACAAACCAATGAATCGTCGATTCGAAAAAGACGGTACACATATGTAATCGGACATAGAACCGACCTGTGTCTGCAGTGAAACGTCGAATGATAGTGCATGAATCATTCAGTTACCTAAGAGATTCTGGTCACCACTAATAGTTGTCGTCCGAAGGAATGATGGTAGTTGTCGGCTGAACAAAGTGAACAATTCCTACAGCTGTTGTGCATCGACGTGTGAAACAGAAATCTCGAGATAAACCATTCTTTGATAAATAATCTAAACAATTGAAAGAGCTGTCGTGTTAAATTAAATTGTTTTTTACTCTTCGTCGTTACATTGTATTACATAGTGTGATGAACTGTACTTTACATCGACGTGCAGAGTTGGCCACAGGGAGGGGAGGAAGGGGTTATATACAAGAATTTATCTTCCTAATCCAGGACTTAATATATTGGGTATGGGGGGAGAGGGGTTGATCAACAGTTTGGGGGTGGGTGAGTCATTGGCCAAGATGGGGGGACACCTCTGTCGACGTGAATAACCGAAATCGAGTGATAAACTATGTTGCTTCAAACAAGGCCTTTGGCTTGGATAAAGAATCCAGACATCAGCAAGAGCTGTCGTCGGTGGCTGATGGGAGCAATACAATTTTTTTCTAAATAAAATTTTTGTGAAAACAGTAAATTTAAATTATCTATGTATTTTCGTCATTAGTGGAGAACGAAACCTTATAAATGATACCTCAATCATTAATTTTGACTAAGTAATACGGGAGATATGGCATACCTACAAAAAAACACTAATGAGAAATAATATATATGAGAGGTATGTCATCACTAAACTCACGAATATGGCTATACGGTGTGAGAATCAGTTTTTTCTTACTGAATAGCTTCTTTGATATCGCCTGAGAAAAATTTCAGATTTGCTGACTTGCGCAGCCTGTAGTTCACCTAGTCAAGCTAGTCTTCTAACGTCCGTGCCGAATCACACAGGTATTCCGTCAGTCCTGCAGGTAAGTCAATTTACAAGTGCGCCACGGGGCCAACGTAATTAATGGAAATGTAATAAAAATTGGGTGTCTTATTCCAGCAAGGGACAGCCGCCTCTCACACAACATGGGCAGTGGAAACTAGGCGACAACCAGAAAAAGCTTGGTTCGCCTTCACAGTTCTGGTGTTATCTGCCACTTTGCAGTTATTTCTGCACCTTTGAGCTACTGCTGATTATCGTGTGGCATTTTCCCCCTTGATCACTAGACCCCAACTCGGGTTATTATTCGACGTCCCTGTTGCAATTCCGTTTAACTGAGGCGTCTTGGACGACTTCCGTGTCGAAGATGATGGAATGATGATGACAGCACGACACTCTGTCCCCAAGCAGAGAAAATGTCTGACTGGACCGGGCATGGAACCGTGGCCTCTGGTGTGGTAACCCACAAAGGTCTGCATTGGACTATGAGGGCAGATACATTTGAGCTAAGACACATTGGTATTAGAAGATTAAATTTGTTTCGTTAAAGTAAACTTAAGCTGCGTTAATGGGATTCGTCGAAGGAAGGAAGAAAGCTTAGGGTTTAACGTCCCGTCGACAGCGTGGTCATTGGAGACGGAGCTTACGCTCGGAGTTTTGGGTGAGGATGAGGAAGGAAATCGACCGTGCCCTTTGAAAGGAACCATCTCGGCATTTGCCTGGAGTGATTTAGGGAAATTACGGCAAACCTAAATCTGGATGGCCTGAGGTGGATTTGAACCACCGTCCTACCGAATGCGAGTCCAGTGTGTTACCACTGCGCCACCCCGCTCGATGAAGCCGTCGATCTCGAGTAGATGATCGACTATGTAAAAATATGCAATATGTTTGAAATACAGAAGGAAATAGAAGTTAGCTGTGGGGGAAAACGTATAATATGAAATATTTATAATCAAGAGGTAACAAAAGTAATACAAGGTCAAGATCAAAATGTGTCGATTACAAGGGGTGTAAGACAGGGATGCTGTCTTTACCACTAATTTTCAGTCTATACATCAAAGGCGTGATCATGAAAGATAAGTAAGGGCCAAGAACGGGATTAAAATCCAGAGGGAAAGGATACCAACGTAAGATCCACTGAGATATTGCTGCCCAGAATGAACGTCAAGCTCGACTATGGAGTGGGATGGTCTGACGAGTACAGAATACGAACTGAGAGAAAAGGCAAAGCGAGATGGAAGTACTAATTTGGGGGGGGGGGGGGTTGGTTTTTACTGTCTTTCTGTCCTGTTTGTCGTCTGACTATGTAATTATTTGTTTGTTGTTATTAACTACCGCTGTCTTTTCTAGAGCATGAAAATTCATTTTGTGAGCAGCCAGAAAGCGATGGGGAATGTACTGTTGTTAATCTTAAGACAGCTGGACCACACTTTAGCTCGTTGAATCTGTAATACAATGTTCCTAAGGACTTGGAAACTACGAAGAAAATGAATCTCCACAATTCTCAACTTCTCAACAAATGGGTATATTCTTAAAGAAACATCAGACCCACGCGAAATCAGACATCGAAACGGAGTCCCTGCTTCTCTCGACTAAAGCGGAATGTACGCCATCGTGGCATGACGTCAACTGTCTTCCGACTATGTGTGTTTTTTTTTTTTTTTTTTTTTTTTTTTTTTTTAATTGTGATTTCGATTCCCCCAAAAAAGGGGCGGGCCGGCAACGCTCACTGGCGCTCTTCAGCCTACAGAAGTAAAATTTGACAGAGGAGAAACATAAAAACACAAATGAGATAAAATTTTGGAGATAACACATACATAAAATGGAGATTTAAAATGGAGATACAACAACGTACATAAAATGGAGGAAACCGGTGGTGACATAAAACATTTGAAACGGCGAAAGTGGTGAATAAAAACAGTCGCTCGAAGGTCAGTGGCACACACACAATTAAAATGAGCATAGGGCGGTGGCTATGGTGAGACCGTCCATTATTGTGGAGTTAAAACAAAAAACACAACACTCACTCGGAGAAATACACAAGTTAAAACTGACGGTGTCGTCTGCGGGTTGGCCGTCCACTGTTGTAAAATAAAACAATGTAGCTAAAACGCACCACACTTGTCGAAGCACAAAGGAGGTTTCATAGATGGTGGAGCACTGACAGCATTGAAGATGTGGTGTGGGGGGAAAGTGGATGAAAGGAGAGGGAGAGGGTGGGGAGGAGCCACAGGGCCGGTGGGGAAGGGACGGGGGGGGGTATGTCCCAGGAAGCCACGGGGAAGAAGGATAGGGGAGGGCGGTAAGAGGAGGATCCGGAGTTCCGGCTATGCACACAGCACACAGCAGGCAAACGGCTGCAGGGAAAACGTCGAATGTTTTGTGATCCTGACTTCTTTCAAAACTATTTTAGAAAAATATTAGTGATCATTGTTGTTTTCCAATATTTTTCTAAAACTATCAATCTTGTAAATAACGTGGAGTTGCTTTGATGTTCCCATTTCTCTCACATGGAAATGGCGCTTAGTGTTTCATGACAACCCTCTTTTATTGTACAGAACTACTGATACGTTGTAAATTTACAGAGTTGTTGATTTTCTCCTTAGAGCACTCATTTCAATGAATACTAAATCTCTTGGGAATTTTGATTTATAGAATTTGTTTTTAAATCTCAACCATGAGTAGAGTACGAGTGCTCAGCTGTTACTACTCTAACTTCCTGTACCTTTTCCATTTATCCAATCTTCCTGAAATATGGCACACTTTCACATTCTTGCTTAGTAACTAAAGTTGTGTATTACTAACCCTGTATCTTAATTCTAAGTTGCACTTATTCGTTCTTACATTTCCACAGAACAAATTTCGTTTTGTGGTGATGATGGTGAACTGTGGCATGTGTGGCAATTAGACCCCAGCGGGACCGTGTTCAGCCTGCCTGGTGAAAGTCTTTACTTGACGCCACACAGTAGGCTTGCGAATCCATGATGATAAAATGATGATGAGGACGACGCAACACCCAGTCCTAGAGTGGAGAAAATCTTCAACCCGTCCAGAATATCGAACCCGGCCCCCTGCATGGCAATCTGCCACGCTATCCACTGGACTACAGAGGTGGACTTTTGTGTTGATAATTTGTGAATTCAATAAAACACCTTTTTTATCACTTTACATTAATTCAGACTTAATCTACAATTTACAATTTTGTAGAATTAACATCGTGAGGACTGAATATTATGCACAGTTGTGCAGTTCTTCGTAAGTGGAAAAAAGCGCAGGTGACTCCCGTTTATAAGAAAGGAAAGAGAACTGACCCACACAATTACAGGCCAATATCATTGACATCAGTTTCATGTAGAATTTTAGAGCATATTCTCAGTTCGAAAATAGTAAATTTCTTTGAAACGGAAAAGCTTCTTTCCATGAATCAACAAGGGTTTAGGAAACATCGTTCATGTGAAACTCAGCTTGCCCTTTTCTCACATGACATCTTGCGAGCCATGGATGAAGGGCAACAGGCGGATTGTGTTTTTCTCGACTTCAAAAAGGCATTCGACGCGGTGCCACACTGCAGACTGCTAACGAAGATACGAGCTTATGGAATAGGTTCACAGATTTGTGACTGGCTGTAAGACTTCCTAAGTAATAGAACGGAGTACATTGTTCTCGACGGCGAGTGTTCATCAGAGACGAGTGTATCGTCAGGCATGCCCCAGGGGAGTGTGATAGGACCGCTATTATTTTCTATCTATATAAAAGATCTGATGGACAGAGTAAGTTGTAATTTGCGGCTGTTTGCTGATGATGCTGTGGTGTATGGAAGGGTGTCGTCTTTAACTGACTGTAATAGCATACAGGATGACTTAGACAAAATTTCTAGTTGGTGCGAAGAATGGCGGCTAGCTCTCAATGTAGAAAAGTGTAAGGTGATGCGCATGAGTAGAAAAAACAATCCTATAATGTTCGAATACAGCATTAGTAGTGAGCTTCTTGATGCTGTCGCGTCGTTCAAATATCTAGGCGTAACATTGCAGAGCGATATGAAATGGAACGAACATGTAAGGACAGTTGTGAGTGAGGCGGACAGCCGACTTCGGTTTATTGGGAGAATTTTGGGAAGATGTACTTCACCTGTAAAGGAGACCGCATATAAAACGCTTGTACGACCACGTCTTGAGTATTGCTCAAGTATTTGGGACCCGCAGCAGATCGGTTTAAAGGAAGTCATAGAGGCGGTTCAGAGGCGAGCAGCTAGATTTGTTACCGGTAGGTTCGACCAATCCGCGAGTGTCACGGAAATGCTCCGGCAACTCAATTGGGGATCGCTGGAAGGTAGACGACGTTCTTTTCGTAAATTTGTGTTAAGTAAATTTAGAGAGCCGGAATTTGAAGCTGAGTGTAGTACGATCTTGCTGCCGCTTACTTACATTTCGCGTAAAGATCACAAAGACAAAAAAATACAAATTTTTGTAAAGCTTATGGGACTTAACTACGGGGTCATCTCTATACATAAAAGGAAGTGTCCCGATTGACTGACTGACTGATTGACTGACTGACTTACTCATCATCGCACAGCCCAAACCACTGAAGATACAAACTTGAAATGTGTGGACAGTGTTGATCTTACTCTGTAGGCGTCATTTAAGAAGCGATTTTTCGATATTCCGTCCGTAAGGGGGTGAAATAGGGGATGAAACGTTTTTTGAAAATACGTAGCTTTTTAGGCAATTTTGAAGCTGGAACTGCAAACTTTCGGATTTTAATTCAGGGTTCGAATTTAAAAGACACGTGATTCGGCATTTTTTGAAATTCGACAAATAATGGGGTAAAATAGGTGACGCAAAAAATTTATTTTCAAAAATACGTTGCTGTTAACTCAAATCTTAAGCTAAAACTACGAAACTTCGGATATGGAATCTTGGTCAGCATTAAAAATCTATGATTTTTAGTATTTATGGAAATTCAACAAGTAAGAGGGTTAAATAGACGATCAAAAATTCTTTTTGAAAACACGTTGCTATTGATATAATTTTGAAGCTAGAGCTGCAAAAATTGGCATTTGTACAGTTGGTTTGACGTTAAAAAAATACGTGTTTCAGTATTTTTGGTAATTCAAACATCAACGGGGTTAAATTGGAGAGGGGTATTTTTTTTAAATATGTTGCTATCTACGCAATTTTGAAGTTAGAACTATAAATTTTCGGATTTGGATTCGGGATTTGAATTTAAAAGACACGTGTTTAGGCATTTTTTGAAATTCAACCAATAAGGGGGTAAAATAGAGGACCGCAAAAAATTGATTTTCAAAAAATATGTTGCTGTTAACTCAAATTTTAAGCTACAACTACGAAACTTCGGATTGAATAGAGGATCAAAAATTCTTTTTGAAAACTCGTTGCTATTGATACAATTTTGAAGCTAGAGCTGCACAAATTGATATTTGTATACTTGGTTAGATATTAAAAAATACGTGTTTCGTTATTTGTGAAAATTCAACCATCAATGGGGTTAAATTGGAGAAGGGGTGTTTTTCGAAAATATGTTGCTATTTAGGCAATTTTGAAGTTAGAACTACAAATTTTCGGATTTGGATTCGGGGTTCGACTTTAAATGACACATGTTCCGGCATTTTTTGAAATTCAAGCAATATGGGGCTTAAATAGAGGACGTAAAAATTGATTTTCAAAAATATGTTGCTTAACTCAAATTTCAAGCTATAACTACGAAACTTAGGATATGGACTCTTGATCATGATTAAAAAGACACGAGTTTCGGTATTTTTTGAAATTCAACAACTAAGGGGTAAAAGAGGGAAGCAAAAATTCTTTTCGAAAATACATTGTTGTCAAGACAATTTTGAAGCTATAGCTACAAAAATTGGTATTTGTATTGTTCGTTATGATTTAAAAATACGTGTTTCGGTATTTTTTGGAAATTCAACGATCAAGGGGGTTAAATTCGAGAGGGGGTGTTTCTCGAAAATCTGTTGCCATTTAGACAATTTTGAAGTTAAATTTACAAATTTTCGGATTTGGATTCGGGGTTCGAATTTAAAAGACACGTGTTTCGGTATTTTTGGAAATTCGACCTATAAGGGGGTGGACTACGAGATGCAAAAATTGATTTACAAAAATGTGGTTCTGTTAACTCAAATTTCAAGCTATAACTACCAAACTTAAGATATAGATTCTTCATCAGTATTAAAAAGAAACAACTGGTTCAGACCGACCAGCCTAAGCATGCGAAGCAGCGGGGGTTGAGCTAGTCAGTCCCTAAACTTACAAACTACTTATGAACTAGCTAATCCTAAGGATGGCACAAATATTCATGCCCGAGGGGGGATTCGAACCCCCGATCGTAGTGGCCGTGCAGACCGTGACTGAAGCGCCTCAGTCCCCTCGGCCACCGCGGCCGGCTTCACAAAGACAAGATAAGATAAATTAGGGCTCGTACGGAGGCATATAGGCATTCTTTTATCCTCGTTCCATTTGGGAGTGGAATAGGAAAGGAAATGCCTAGTAGTGGTACAGTGTATCCTCCGCCATGCACCTTACGATGAATTGCGGAGTATGTATGTAGATGTAGAAGTGCGTCTGTTCTGTAGCCCTGACGTTGTGCTGCTGTGTAAGTCGCGCCCAGTTGTGCAATCGTTTGTAAGAGTGACCGTACGGCTGGCGCACGTCCCATAATATTCGACTGGCATACGAGAGAGTAGAGAAAGCTTGCTTCCCTACAATGAGTAGTAACAGAAATGAGATTGGTCATCAAAATTGACATCAGAATTGGGGACCACAAAATAGAATGAATGAAGGAAATATCCTAATATGAAAGCAAAATTACATACTCCAGAAGAAACAAGGATTACCAAAAATAGATTATCACCAGCACAGAAAGCGTTGCTAACCAAGAGAAGTCTGTCAGTGTCAGGCTCAGACCAACATCTGAGGAAAACATTTCTGAAATGTTTGAAGCACAGCAATATATGGTGGTAAATTTTGGACTGCGGAAAAAGCGGCAAAGAAGATAATTGAAGCGTTTGAAACAAGGTGCTATTGAAATATAATACAATTATAAGTAACAGTTTTAATAAATAAGATAATTTTTCATTAGTATGTATCTTAGCTATTTAAAAATCCTAAGAACAGATGAGAAGATCTAATAAAATCACTGCAACTTTTAACAGATACAAACGCAACTGCTTTTTACCTCAAAGTCTATATTTAGACATTGGAACTCAGTTATCTTACCTAAAATAGACTGAGAAAACTAAATTAAAATAATAGGTGACATTTCAGACAGACGTGAGATACAGACATGAACCCATTGTGAAAACGGTAGATTATGCAGAACCTGGATTGTAACCTAACGTCTAGGTATAGAACTGTAGTATCAAATATGAGCTAATGGAATTGTACAGAAGTATGGTGATGTAATGCATACAGAACAATAATATGACCAAAGAATCCATTATAAATTATTGTGGTTCTGTAACCAAACACAGATTGTTTAGGATACACAGAAATGGTGTTCAATGCCTAAATGTAACTCATTTCCACTTATCATAGTATAGTATAGATACTTATTCACAGGTGTATTTAGAAATACTTTTAATAAAATCTGCTATTATAAACCACTACAGGTTAAATAAACTCAAAGTAGATCTTAAACATATGCACCATTGCCCAATATTTAGGTATTGCTGCATGAAACTCAATTTTATATTAATTAATGTGTGCAAATCGTGATGACATCCTCCATTCAAATAATGCATGTTAGAATAAGGCATCTAACAAAATACTCATAGTATGACTGCAAAATAAATTTAATCCATATGTATAAAATGTGTTCAGTAACCAAATGTCTAATTATCGATACATAACAACCAATATCTGGCCCAACTCATGTGTCCAAAAATTATGCATTAATTCACAAACAAATTAATCTACATTACATATAATAACTAAAGAAAATCACTACAGTTTCAAAAACCATACAACATTTCTGCATTATAAACAATTGGCTACATTCAGATGCATAGTATTTAATGTATGGCCTAATCCAACTTTACCCAAAGAAGCTGATCAGATCAAGATCAGAATGATCCAGAACTACCTTTTTGAACTTATTATACATCCCCTAGGTAATGCTCAACGATTAAATCAACAATGTAGGGAATTCATGGATAGTAAATAAAGAATTAATTATCACAAATTTAAAGGGCGATTTTGAATACATGGTACAAATTATTAACTTCAGAAACAATATATTTACAAAAACTTTGTATACATCCTTTCAACTCATAGTCTAATACCTAAGTAAACATGTATATTATCGACTTCTAGGTCAATTATTGTGATTAAAATTATGTAAATACTAATCATAATACAACATTTACAATATCTGAAGAAACTATTATATAAGAGATGTGGATTCAGTTCTTATTGTCGCTCTTCAGGATCTTAGTAAGGCTTCATGAGCAGGACGTGAACAATGTCTCTTCGTTTTTGTCGTTTCGACGACGGCTCATAATCCTCAACTTCGTATGTGACGTCTGACAGGCGGCGTATGACACGATACGGACCAAAGTATCGTTTCAATAACTTTTCTGACAGTCCAGCATTTCGTACAGGGGTAAAAATCCATACCAGATCTCCTGCGCTGTACACACCAGGTCAGTGCTTGTCGTTATACCGCTGACGGTCCTTCTCCTGGGCGTCCAGTGTCCGTATGCGAGCCAGCTGTCTTGCTTCTTCGACCCTGGTGATGAGCTGTTTGACATAGTCATCCTGAGTGTCGTCCGGTTGGAAAGGGAACAGCGTACTAATTGTCATCTCAGATTCACGGCCATGGAGCAGGAAAAACGGCGTGAAGCCTGTGGTGTCTTATCTTGCGGTATTGTAAGTAAATGTCATGACTGGCAGAATTGTATCCCAATCCTTCTGCTCAACATCGTCGTACATCGACAGCATATCGGCTAACGTCTTGTTAAAACGTTCCGTAAGACCATTTGTCTGTGGATGGTATGCAGTTGTCATTCTGTGGACAATGTAGCACCGTGACATCACCTCTGATACTAGTTTTGACTGGAATACTTTTGCACGATCAGATATCATGACGCTTCATGCTTCAAAATAATGTCTTCTACAAGGAATTTTGCGATCTCTGTAGCTTCTGCAGTCGGCACTGGTTTCGTGACAGCGTAGCGGCCAGCCGCGGTGGCCGAGGATACTGAGGCGCTTCAGTCACAGTCTGCACGGCCACTACGCTCGGGGGTTCGAATTCCTCCTCGGACATGGATATTTGTGCCGTCTTTAGTATATGGTAGTTTATAAGTAGTATGTAAGTTTAGGGACTGATTACCCTGTAGTTAAGTCCCATTAAAAAAAATTTTAAAAAAAAAGGCAGCGTAGCGTGTGAGGTAGTCGTGCAGACTATTATTCATCGGTTACCTGTCGTCGACTTCGGGAACCTCCGTAAAAGATCGATCCCAACTCGGTGGAATGAAGCTGCTGCCGGCGGAATCGGTACGAGATGCCCTGGAGGTAATTGCGGCACATGCTTCCATCGCTGGCACTCTTTACAGTGACTCACATTCTGCTTGACAGATCGGTAGAGACCTTTCCAGTAATATCTGCGTCTGATTCTGTCTACAGTCTTCACAAATTCCAGATATTTGAGAATAGCTGGCTGGAGATGAGCTGGAACGACCAGTAGCCATTTGGGGCCCAGTGGATCGTAGTTGCTCTTATAATCCATTTATAAGTTGGAACTCTCCATTGGTCGGTTATACTTTCTCCAAGGCCTCTATGGTTTTTAATAATGCTGGATCTCCCCTCTGTTCAGCTGTAACGTCACCTAATTCAGAGATGGCTGAAATTTCATTCATGCTGTTGTGTTCCACTAATGGATTCCTTGAAAGGGAGTCGGCATCCTTGTGTTTGCGCCCGTTCTTGAATACCACTGTGACATCGTACTCTTGGAGTCTTAGTGCCCATCTTGCTAGTCGACCTGATGGATCCTTCAAGCTAGTCAGCCAACACTAAGAATGGTTGTCTGTCACGGCGGTGAATGTTTTGCCCAATAAATACGGCCGGAACTTGTTGATAGCCCAGATAACTGCGAGACATTCTTTTCAGTTGTAGAGTAGTTTATCTCGGACTTTGAGAGTACTCTTGATGCACAGGATATCACTTTTTACGCACCTTCCTGAACTTGTACAAGCACTGCACCAATACCATAACCACTGGCGTCTGTGTGAATTTCCATTTCCGCATTCGCGCCGTACAAGGCTAGAACTGGTGCAGAAGTTAGAGCCTCCCTAAGTGCCCAGAAAGCTCTTTCTTTTGTCTCATCCCAGTAAAACTTGGCGTCTCCCTGCAGTAGTCCTTGTAATGGACGTGCCTTGTTACAAAATCCTTTTATGAAATGTCGGTAGTATGAGCACAGCCCAAGAAAACTTCTCACATCACGAATCTGCTGAGGAGTTGGAAATTCTGTGACTGCCCTTACTTTATCTGGATCAGGACGGACACCATCTCCGTTGACTAGGTGCCCCAGGATTTTTATCTCTTTGACGACGAAGAGGCACTTCTTTGGATTGAGGCGGAGTCCTGCAGTCTGAACACACTTCAACACAGTTGACAGGCGACTCTGATGTTCTTCAAATGTTTTCGAGAAAACGACAATGTCATCTAAATAGCAAAGACACGTCATCCACTTAAGGTGCCGAAGCAAGTTGTCCATCATGCGTTCGAATGTGGCCGGAGCATTATATAATGCAAATGGCATTACTTTGAATCCGTAGAGGCCGTCAGGTGTAATAAAAGCCGTCTTCTCCCTGTCAGCTTCGTCAACTTCGATTTGCCAGTAACCTGACTGCATGTCCATAGTTGAGAAGTATGTAGCTCCTTTCAAGCAGTCTAAGGTGTCGTCAATGCGCGGCAATGGGTAGACATCTTTCTTTGTGATTCTGTTCAGCCGCTGATAGTCGACACAGAATCGCCACGTGTCATCCTTCTTCTGCACGAGAACCACCGGTGACGACCAAGGACTCTCCGAAGGTTGAATAATGACATCTCGCAACATCGTCTCCACTTCCTCCCGAATTATCCGTCTTTCAGCTGGCGACACTCTATACGAACGCTGGCTACTTGGTGGATGATCCCCAGTATTGATACGGTGCCTTATCGTGAACCGTTTCATCTGACTTTTCCCCTGCTGAGATGCAAATGCACATGAAAATTGGCGTAGTATACCTAACACCCGCTGGCGTTGTTCCTTGGTCAGTCCGGGCCCTATTGGCAGTTTCACGTTCGTTTCCTCCAGCGTGTTGTCTGTACTAACAGCAGAGCATGGGTCTTCGTTGATGACGTTGAGCTCACCGCCCTGGATTGGTTCAGCTGTCCTGATACACATTCCTTTGGGGATAAGTTGCGAATGTTCATTACAATTAGTGATCCAAATCTCTCCTCGACCTCCAGTAATGTTTATGATAGCCGCTGGTATGTACATTTCTTTGGTGAGCCTGATAAACTTTTTACTATCAACAAGCACTTCACAGCTTAATCGATCATATGTGTTTGTGACTGCAACTCTTCTCATCTTCAACGGCGGGATCGTCACAATGTCAGCGGTAAATAACTTCCCAGAAAATTCTGTAATATGTGTATCCATCGGACCAACTTCTTCAATTTGCATCTCAGATCTTCCACAGTCAATGATAGCTTGGGATGCCTGAAGGAAGTCCCATCTGAGGATGACATTATGACTACATTCTGTTAAAACGACAAATTCAAACGGCTTCGTCCTGTTGTTGATGGTTATTCTTGCGAAACAAGCTCCTGGTGGCTGGACGTACATTCCATTTGCGATCTTCAGCACAGTTGCCCCCGTATCACAGAACATTGTCTTCTTTAGTGTGCGGCGGTAATTATCCGACAGTACATAGAAAGAAGTTCCTGAATCAACCAGTGCTCGAACAGGTTGGCCGTCCATTATGACGTCCATGAGGTTCCCCGAAATCTTAGCGACTGTCGTCCATGGAGGATTTTCATCTGCGGCGGCCTCACCTCCGTAGATGGTCGCCTTCCTTAGTTTTCCTGAGCGCGGCGGCTAGGGGAAAAACTGGTACCCCTGTATGGCGATGGTGAACGGCAGCAGCACGTCGGGGAGGGCGCCCACAGTGGAAACACAGCGGTGTGTTGTCTTCTGTCCTCCAGACGTCTCTTCTTCTGCGGGGCGTCATGGTTACCGGGGAGTTTGTCGTGGTCGCGTCGGCCGGTTCATGGGCTGCCGTATGGCGTCTGCAGCGTAAGTCATAGCAGGGCGATGCCATTCTTCACGTCAGATGCGATTGACGGGGCAGACAGAAGCTAATGTCTGAAATACCTCTTCCTCAGCGATGTCAGCTCCCTCGTGACTTACAGGGCTTACATCCGTGGCCATAATCTGATGCTCGCTCGGTCTAACAGTCCCGGTTGCTATAAATTGTTGTAATTCTTCTCTCACAATTTGTCGTATGAGAGAAGCGAAGTCATGCCTTCCACAACGGCCATAGGGACCACATTGTGGAGTCTGCCATACTTCTAGCGTCCAACCCTTCTTTTGTTGCATCTCTTCAATACGCTGGCACCATTTGATGAACTCTTCTGTTGTAGCAACGTCCTTTATCAGAAGGGCTTGGTACATGTCTTCTGCAATACCCTTCATAAGGTGCGTGATTTTGTCCGCCTCAGTCATGTTCGGATTGATTATGTTACACAGGGCCAAAACATTCTGTATGTACGATTGTGTCAGCTCACCATGTTGTTGGGCCCGGTTCTTTAGTTGTTCTTCCGCCAAACAGATTTATCGCTGGCTGTCTCCAAACGTCTTCTTAAGTTCTGTCTGGAACGTTTCCCAGTCGTTCAGCTTGTCTTCGTTGTTCTCAATCCATTGCTGGGCTGTTCCATCCAGGTAAAAATAAACGTTGGCCAAGCACGTTGTATGATCCCATCTGTTGTACTTGGCAACTCGGTCCAACCCTTTAAGCCATTGTTGGGATCCTGTCCAGCGTCTCCAGAGAACACTGACGGGTGTCTGATGTGCAGCTGGGTTACCGATGGTTTCGTGTCCATCGTTCTTATAATGATACGGACTTTCAGAAGGATGTACTCAGTATATCCCTTGTATTCCGGTTCTAGTCCGTGTAAGTGACGGCTTTTACGTTGCCTAATCGGAGCCATGGTGGTGCAGCTGTTGTTCAGGATACCCGGCGCCTCCACCAAACAATGTCACGTTGAAATGGAAGCAGGCTTGACTTCAAAGGCAACTGAACACAGCACTTATACTGAAAGCTGCTTTATTACGAACTCAACATACACGTAGCACTAACTGCCTCTCAGCCAGAGTGCTCTGCTATATATACACAGACAGAATTGACCAGAAATTAGAAGAGCAGTTAACATAAGAAACAAGTAGAATTTACAAGTGAACATAAGAAAAGATGTAGAACATTCTGGAATCGTTAAATACAAAGAAATAAATTTATACAGGTTGGCGAGATTGAACCGGCGACCCTCAGCACCGGAGTCCGTGACGCTATCCCATGCGCCACGCCGGCAGTCGGTGGATGTGGTCTCTTGCGGCATTATTATCAGTTCATTATGGTACTCTCAGCTTAAATCTGCATTGAAGCCTACAGTCCAAGAGCTAATTCATGTATTATAAATGAAGAACCTTTTTTTTAAAACCTACCAAACCTCAGAATAACCAATAATGTAAATTTCAGTTATATCATCATGAAGTAGGTAAGGCATGAAAAAATGTATCATAGCTTAATGTTTATGTTCCAATTCACATATACATACAACTGAAAACAAAGATCCATTAACATCAAATCAATCTATCAATGAAAATTACAGAGCAGGTACATTACTACTATACCAGATCGTGTTGGAAGCACATGTATCACAGCCTATAGTCTAGGTATAATTACAAAATCCATTACAGATCAATTCATGAGTACAAAGATCATATGCTCAATGTATAAATGGTCTATGTCTGACAAATGCTGGCTCTAATTGGTCTTTCAATGTGTATATGATATGTAAATCACCATTACCAACTTATACAAAGCGATCTTAGCTGTTTTACAAACAAAGAATGAGGTGGTTCTCTGCAGAATCTGCAAAGAAAGGACTGTATGGGAAACAATGTTAAAAGCATAAGAGGACATTTTTAAAACATTAGGGACTCATTACTATGCTACTAGAGGTGTAAAAATTGTATGTGAAGACAGATATTTGGTTATATCCTACAAATAACTTCAGGACGAAATATGCAAGTGCTATTCTGATATGAAGTTGTTAGAACTCAGGGCAGGCCTCATCAGACTAGTCGGAATGTGTTGTTGTTGTGATCTTCAGTTCAGAGACTGGTCTGATGCAGCACTCCACACTACCGTATCCTGTGCAAGCCTCTTCATCTCAAAGAACGACAAGCTACATCCCTTTGAACTTGCTTACGATATTCGTCTCTCGGTCCCCCTCTGGGATTTTACCCCCTCCCCCCTCACTTTCTCCCCCTTCCTCACCATACACACACACTTTATTCCACTTTATTCTCAGAATTTTTCCTATCTATCACATGCTTCTTTTAGTAAAGATTTATTTTCTCTCCAATTTTGTTCAGTACTTTATTAGTTATGAGATGTACCCCTCTAATCTTCAGGTCCAAACTCCTTGTTATTTACATTCCACCACCGTACAGGCAAATGCCTTTAAAAAAGACAGACGACTAAGAAAAAACTGAAAAAGAAATACATTATTAATAACAGTCTAAAAGTATAGTTCACATTACGAAAAACCTACTATTTAGCACAATGATTCATACAAACACAGAACCATTAAGATTTGCTTAATATAACAGTACTGGTCTAAAGTTGGCGAAGAGCTTTGTGTTACTTATTATCCATCATATAATTTAGGATTTAATTTTCCCATTTTTGATCATGAATGAATATTTCCGTAACCTCCTAAATGTTTATTTTCCAGATTCTCTCTAACGATGTACCATTGATGGCTGCTTTCCAGTATACAAGTTTATTCTTTATCACTGATATATTTAGCTATAATTCATTTGTTGTACTCGTTTAGTCTGAAACAACGTCATCGTTCAAACAGGTTTTAAAATTTCTTGGTCTACGTAGCGCTTCTTGCAATGACTCCATATCAATTTATGAAACGTAACTTGCTAAGTTTACTAGTTCTGTGATGATGTTCGCCAGTTTTCCCTTGAGAATTTTCTGAAGCCCATTTTTTTTTTTTTTTTTTTTTTTTTTTTTTTTAAGAGTTTTTATCAAGTTGGTCTGAGACGATACCTAGGTAAGGGACAGGCCTACTTGCTATGATGTGAATCGTGACATTGTCAGTTTACTTAGCCTGAAATTATGTGTTGTCTGCATCATATACATAACAGCCTTTGCTACACGCTCCATCTGATGTTCTTTAGGTCATCCTCGGTTTTTGTCCATTTATGGATGGTCTGGTAGATTGTGAGTGAGGCGTGGGAAGTACTTATCAACGACAGTGTATTTATTTTCCACTTACTGCGTACATTGAGATTCAGGATCTGATTTCTAATTATGATCATGTCTGAAAATGTATTTCATTATCCATGCATGCTAAAAAGCCAGGAGTTACTGTTCCAATTACTTGCTCTTACATTCAATATTGCTCATAGATAAAACGATAAATATGTAGTCAGTTTCACTCAAAATTAATATTAAAGTAGTTATTTCACTTTTGTAGTTTGTGTATATTATAGATTGTGATGGTTACAAATTAAAAGTATATTGTGCCCATAGTATCTTATTTATCAGACTTTTTTTTATCAAAACACCAGAACACCTTACATATCCAGTATGCAGATAACAAATCGCTGCTGGTTGTCTGTTCACAGGTGCGGAATCGCAGCCAGTAGCAGTAGTGAAGAGACTAACCGATATAAAGAGCCGCAGCATGATTCGCTGTTCAGTCATCAACCTTATACTGGCAGGTAAATAGTGCTCATATATTCTTATCTGCTTACCCGACAAAAATTATGAGCGATCATAAAGAACTTCTCTTTAGCATTGCGAACACACTTACACCGACATATTTTACCTTTTCTAAAATTTCGTGGTACAGCTACCAAAATGTTATCTTTTGTCTCAAGGGCAGTGAGGTCTCATCAATCCAGTTATGTGTTGTCGCGTAAAATCAGGAGCCATGTATCAAAACTGTCATTATTCAATACTAGCTGAAAACCCGGCGTTGCCCGGGTATTTATTTATTTATTAGAGCCTTGAGTTAGTACTTTTCCTATCCACTCTCTCTCTCTGTCCATCTCGTGTTTTCTAAAAACATGTTACATTTATCAGAGAATATATAAGAAATAAGAAATCACACGTAAAAATGCACTCGTTTCGAAGAATCCAATCACGAAATTCAACAATAATTATTGTAATAATATCACAGATCGATCACTTGCTCTAATGCGCGAAACGTCAAATCGGTTTTTTTAAAGAGATGTATTGAAAGATATTTTCTTTTTTACTGCTTTATTTATTTATTGTTATATTTCCTTATTCGTAATCTTATCCATAAAGAGAAAGAGCTGAAAACAGTGTAGCAAATAGACCAAAGATATGGTCTGTGGCATCACGTTTCCTGTATTTAACCTCCTTGGTATAGAGTCGCAAACGTCATTGCTGGCCTTCAGTCAGAATTTTTTTATAATTTTACGACTTTCAACCACCAAATCTTGCACCCCTTTATAGCTATCGGCATGGAACTGCTATGGTGTACAATGGGAGACTCCGGACAACAATTACACACAGACCATTCGTTTGCGTTCTGTAGTTTTCGCTGCAGAGCGAAATATTAAAACACACACACGTAGAATTTTATATACACCGATAACTTTCCATCCCAACATACTCCACCCTTTTATCATTATCAACCCTCAAGCAACAATGCAACCAATAAAACCATTTTCAAAGAGTAAATATAATTTTCAAAGAATCATTATTGTTCCGCATTTCGCGTTATATTCTTCAAATTAGTAAATATCTATCAGATCGCTATAAAACCGTGCCTAAAACCTTCCTCAGGTATAAATTAGTAACTGTACACATATTTAAGTCTCTGCGTCTTGTCGTTTGGATGTGATAAGCTTACACCGAACAGACATTCACATTAATATATACAGATAAATAGCTATCCGATCGCCATAAAACCGTGCCTAAAGCCTTCCCCGGGTAGACATTAGTAACTGTAAAAATATTTAGCTCTTTATGTCTTGTGGTTCAGACGTGATAAACATACACCGAACAGACATTCATATTTATAGATATATAGATTAGCGATGAAAAGCTAAATTATCAACAAATTTCAATGGAAATGTATAGGTTACATATTAAACTCGGATATGAACGTAACAATCAGCTTCGAGGGTACAAGACTTAATTTAATAAGTCAGAGTTGGGTGGAACTGGTAGCCTCGCTGGGAATAATAACTATAGGCTTGGAGTGATTAATGTAGGATTTATTACAGGAAAATTTGTTTATTAATTTTAATTATGTAATTAGCAGTAATTTGGCCGGTGCTATTTTTGTGTTTGACATGCTCCTGGAGCATAGGATGGCGACCCAAGATTAGTATATATGTGGCATTCACAGTCATCTAAACCAACGTGTGCCGTTCCATTGAGTTCATCCAGAGAATTTCCACAAAACAAACAGCATTGTCAACAAGATTTTGAGAGAGAGATTCATTAAAAGCTGTTAATGTTACAGTCGTAATTTAGTAACTGATGCAGAATACAGCCAGTTCTGTGAATGTAACTACTGTACTAGATAATAAATCCTTTCATTGTGTTATTTGTGATCTTTCACTTCGTAGTTGGAAGTCGTCATCCCTAAGAAGAACATAGTAATTTTCGGGATTCTTGTCTGACTAGCGCTAGTGTGACGACAAGAAATGTTATTAGTATTTCTCGAAACGAGGTCCTTCGCAAAGTACATACATGTTACTGAAACATTGGCACGTTCGTTGCATAATACACACTATTCTCTAAGTCCTTCCCTGATCTCAGTCTATTTATAGTTGAATTCATTGTCGAGAGATATTGTGTTTGACAACCACTAAAAAGTCCACTGCTCGGGGTTCGAATCCAGCCATTGCTTCAATTCTAAAAAAAAAAAAAAAAGAAAGAAAAAAAACAATCATCAGTAATGGCGACGGAAGACTACCGGAATAAGATGTCAACCTCCGTCTGATAACGACCTCGTCAAAGAGAGAGAAGGACGCACAATGGTTCAGGATTCCCTCTTCACCTTGGAGTGGGATACGACCCCAAACAGGTGGAGAATCATTAATGATCTACGGCACGAGGATACAAAATACAATGGAAACCACTGTGCTAAAGACACATGATGTATATGTTCTCTACCTTCTCTGTTAACCCCACATGGTACATATTCCACACCGGTGAGCAGTATTCAAACAGTGGGCGAACAAGTGTACTGTAAACTACTTCCTTTGTTTTTAGACTGCATTTCCTTAGGATTCTTCCAATGAATTTCAGTCTGTCATATGCTTTACCGACGATTAATTGTATATGATCGTTCCATTCTAAATCACTCCTAATGCTTACCCCCAGCTCACCTGCTATGGTGTAGCTAAATGCTACAGAAAAAGTATTATAAGTGTTTGTAATTACGTTTCAAGTCGCTCACTTTCATTCTCATATAGTATATGAATAAAGTGTTGTCACTTAATGTGGCAGTTTTATGCTATCCTTATGTTTTACAGTGTCATGTCTCCTGAACTAAATGTCGTAGGTGGTTTCCACAAGCATAGAGGTGTTTTTGTCTTTTCTTTTCCCTTCTTTATATATATATATATATATATATATATATATATATATATATATATATATATATATTTGGTTGAGATCGGTCCATTCGTGTATGGTGATATGATGGACACTCACAAGATGCAGAAGTTTCTCGTGAATTTTATTGTTTACGTCATATCTCCTGAACTCCAGTGATTGTTGACTGATGGTAAAGCGGGGTTTACACAAGCAATGATCTACGGCGTCATACCTATGGCGCCATAGGACTGGCATGTGTAAACGCCCAAACCCATACGGCGCCAGTCGTACGGCGTCGTAAATCTTTGTACAAGGAAAAGTAGGATGCCGATCTACTTTACGGCGCCAGAACGTACCCCCATCACATTTCCACAAGCTTCACCATGCAGTTGGTGGATGTCTTTACGGTCTGAATGCGCCTTGTAGTATTTCACAAAGAAACTTCGAAACAGCTGTTTCAGAAATTTGGTACGTATATTGCAGTGACGAAAGCGAGCCTCCTGCAGCAAGGTATCGTAGCGTCACCTGCTATTTAATACATGAAGGAACAGCATCTCCTCTCATGTGCGAGTCAGCCCTTTGAATGGCATTGCCTATCAGTTTCAATAGGTGATTGAAATTATTTTGGCTCATTCGTAAGTGGTTCTCAAATGACTCTTGGTCTTCCAAAGCTAGTTCTCTTATTAGCGTGTTAGAAGCTCCCAAGCTACCTTGGCGACCAACAGTTCCGCTTTTTTTTTTTCTTTTTTTTTCCAAACTTTTGGTCAGTTCACATGCAGCAATTTGTGCCACAAGTAGTATACCTGCAGACAAATTTTCTCTTGACGCCATTTTTAAAACTATTCACGGCAGATTTCGGTCATTGCTTGTGTATATGGCTACAGGCTTTGTAACTTACGGCGCCAGTCATATAGCGTTGTAAAAATCATTGCTCGTGTAAAATCCACTTAACACGTTCGCTGCCGTTCACGCTCTGACGCGTGTAAACGTTACTTGAGTCAGCGTGGCGCGTGCTGCGACCTAGCGTCCTATTATGGATTGTAAACTGGCATCATCTAACAAAGCTGTATACTCTGGTAGGCACTCAGTGATATGCACACGTACGTAGTTCCAGATTTCCGCGTTTGCATTACCGGCTAGGAGCCACACACGCTTCTCATGATGTCATGATAGATTTATGTACTGTTTATATTGTTCATTTGTTGTTTTCACAAAAATACAAATGCAAATAAAAAACCATTTCAAAAGAACTGAAAACTAAACCAAAACATTCAGTGGCTCAAAACTATGAAAAGATACTGTCAAAATACGATCACGCGCCTGAGTGTGAAGTGGCCACCTAGTATCATCGCGCCAGAGCGTGAATGGCAGCGAAAGTGTTAAGGGATATGTTAACCAAGTTTGGTGAAATCGGCCCAGTAGTTTAGGGGGAGACGTGGAACACACACACACACACATCCATTTTATAATATGTAAAAATTCCTCCTGAAACACCCTGTATATTTGGAAACAGCTAGGAATATCGGCCACTTACGTAATGTGCTGTGTCGAGTGGTGAGCCACGCAGTGTCGGTTTCCAGGAGCGCTGGTGGTGGCGCTGTGCTCGGCAACGTGCGACTTCTGCGGGCGCGAGTGCTCCAAGGCGTGCGGGACCAACTACTTCCGCACGTGCTGCCTCAACTACCTGCGCAAGCGCAGCGGGCCGCCCGGCCTGCACCTCGAGCTGATGCTGCTGCCGCCAGAAGGCTCTGCGGTCCGCGGCCACGGCAGGGGCTCTGCGGAGGCCGGCCGCCTGCGAGACGAGCGGGAACACAACCGTCCGCACGACGCTTCAGGCGCCGCCGCCAGGGGCGCCCCGGTCGCCGACGACGACGGAGTGCAGTTCATCTACAGCGTCTAAATCTACAGCGGTCTGACTCTGACAGTGCTCGTGCCCTCTGAAAAATGTGTAATTGCCTAATAAAAGCCTTATTTACACAAAAATGCCTGTCTTTGTGTCCTGCATCATTTAGCAATCTGTCACCCAGTGAGCTCAAAGCTAATCTGGAGTTAGTACTGCGTATTACGAAGTCGTGACGGTCGACGCCATGTTAGTGAACGTATATCTGTCATACGCCATCCAGCTGTCAGTATTATGTGGTTACGAAGATTTTAACATTCTGAAATTTATAATCGTCTCTACTAGT
The DNA here is from genome assembly GCA_026315105.1 of Locusta migratoria. Taxonomy (NCBI): domain Eukaryota; kingdom Metazoa; phylum Arthropoda; class Insecta; order Orthoptera; family Acrididae; genus Locusta; species Locusta migratoria. The sequence goes on along the minus strand of CM048747.1, from coordinate 203,007,841 downwards.
TGCTTACGTAGAAACGCGCTCATTTACAACGGGCACTATCTGTTCTGATAATATAATTTTTACAGAATATTCGAGGCGTGTAATTAACCGAACTCCTGCATCGAAGCAGTAAAAAAGACACGAGTCGTGAAAAACGTATACTTGAGTTATATTTTGATTCAGAACTAGTGTTTCTCCCACTTTAGAATTAATGAATAAATTACACTGTTGTAGACAACTAAATAAAGTGTAATAACGGCAGATTCGAAGCGTATGATATAAGCATGATTTTCCACATAGAGTCTATATTCAATCCATAAGCTCAAACGGAAATTAGTATAGACAAAAGGCAAATATAAAACTGAACACTAGAAATACCGTCTATAGCAGTGCAATTTATTCATTTAATGAAATGTGGTAGAAACACTAGTTTGAAGAAAAATATAACTCACATATGGTTCTGAACTCTATTTCATTTCCTTTGACTTCCCTAAAACCATAAGCGACACTAACTTCATCATGTATTTATTAAAGAAATCAATCATTCATAACTTATTTTCAGAACACACAAGGTTCAAAACAACAACACGACCTATACGTATGGAGTTGCCAACATAACCATAACAGAGCGTCACGATTTTCACAGATCCAAACCACTGCAGTTGTGTATCCAGTGTTAATGATTGAGATGAGTGATCTTTGATTTGTGTATCGTGAAAATATTAGTTAGTAGAGCTCGAGGGTTTTTTTTTTTCAGTAAATAAAGGAAAAAGCTCGAAGATCAATATATAAGTGGTAGGAATCAAATATATAAGGCAGGACCAAAACTGTATATAACCGAAAGAGACTGGGACACAACAAATATGGATAGCGGCCTGTTCGGAGAGGGAGGCGGCCTCTCACCCGATTCGGATCTGTATGCCCGTGAACTACTAAGTGCAGAAGTTCTATTGAACATGGGCATGGAGATTGATCCAGCGACGAATTCTACAGTAAAACGTGCACTGGAAGAGACTGAAGGAGTCCAGGAAAAGCGACGAGAAATTAACTCCCAGCAACATCAACAAAGAATTGTAAATGAGGTAATGAGTTCGACAGCAGATGACTCAGGTAGGTGTGACAAGTATGTTACAATTGAAAGGACAAAACTCACTCACCACTTGGAAAATCCAAAGACACCAACTGCTGGTAATTCAAATATCAACCAACATTTACAAGATACCTGTAATACACAGTGGGACAGTGCTTCAGTAGCAAATGTGAAGTCAATATATGAACAAAACAAAGGAAATAGGTACCAAAGTGACGCTGTCGGCCCATTCTATGTATTCGTTGAGGGTCTCACTGGTAATGTGGGCAAATATCATCCAATGGCATTGGGAAAGGCACTTTTTACTACAGACTGCGGGTACAAACATGAAATACTGAATCTCAAAGTGGTTGGGAAAAACAGAATTAAAATTGACTTTTCAACTATGGAAGCTGCAAATAGGTTTGTGAACGACAACCCACTAAAACCAAAGCAAATGGTAGCATACATACCTAAACACCGAACACACCGTCATGGAGTCATTAGAAATGTTGATCTAGAATTGACAGAGCTAGAACTGAAAGAAGCTATTCAGTCTACAATAGCGGTAAGCCAAGTTCGAAGAATGACAAAGAAAATACTCAACCAAGGTGTAGAGAGAAATATACCGCGACAGACATGTGTAATCACATTTGCATCACAATACTTACCAGAATTTGTGACAATTTATGGTATGAGATGCAGTGTTAGGCCATACATACCTCTTGTGAGACAGTGTTTTCGATGTCTCAGATACGGTCATCTTAGCAACCAATGTCAATCACAGTCTAGATGCAAGAAATGTGGAGGGAATCATGAGGACACACAGTGCACAAGCCAAACAATATGCTGTGTACACTGCAAGGGGAACCATACAGCTAGAGATAAATCTTGCCCTATGTACCTCAAACAAAAGGAGATAAAATCAGCATCAGCAACACACAATATATCATTTAAGGAAGCTGAGGAATACGTGAACAGAAGGTCCTATGCAGCAGTGGCGGGAAAGTTTAGTGAAGTGAATTTGGAGAAAGATTTTCCACTCCCAAAAAGCTCTCAACATAGATTTACTAAAACAGTATATCATAGTAGACCTACAACAATAAAGAATGCACCTATTCCTAATCATCTCCTTGCTAACATAAATTTACACATATCTCCCATTAAGGAGAACCTGTACGCACCACGACCACAGACACATGAGCCTCAACAGTCACTTCCAGCAGGAGGGGTAGACAAGAAGAAAATATTGATTGAGGAGTTGGTGACTGCTTTTACAAACCTAATAACACAGCTTACCTCGTCAAACAAGAACAATTTGGACCAGACCGATATATACAATATGATTGACCATATAGTATCCAAACAATGAATATACAGCAAGACAGACACAGCTCAAAAGTATCCATTACACTCCGTTACAAAATAATGGGCATAAAAATTCTTCAGTGGAATGCAAGATCATTATATGCCAAAAGAGAGTCATTCATGCATGAACATTATTCCAAAGAATACGGTATAGCTGTAGTCAGTGAGACTTGGTTTAAACCAAATATGACATAATGCCAAGGATGCCATGTAATAAGATCAGATAGGGAGGATGGCAAAGGCGGTGTAGCCATATTCATTAGTACAAAACTTGCCTACAAGCAAATTGCAATCCCACTACCCAACCTGGATTTTCAAGCAATGGCAGCAGAAATATATACTAACAATTACAGATTTTCAATTGCATCCGTATACCGACCGCCAAAATCTCGAAATTTAGAACACCACATGAATACATTACTAGAAAACATAACAAAACCATTATTAATCTGTGGTGATTTCAACGCACACCACACAGCATGGGGATGTCAGGTGAACGATAAGGAAGGAGAGTACATAATGTCATGTATAGATGACCACAATATCATAATTTATAACGATGGATCCCCAACATTAAACCAAGGACCTGGGATGAGGCCATCTGCAGTGGATCTAACATTACCCTCCCCATGTATGATCCAAATTGTGACATGGTCTGTTATACAAGATACCATGGGATCAAATTATTTCCCTATAACTATGAACATACAACGTGGAAAAAATAAACAAATGTATTTCTCCAATAATTCAAGCTGGAACATGAACAAAGAGGACTGGATTAAATATAGACAAATTTTGGAAGCAGAGGTAGACTCAATAGAAATCAACCATCATCCACACAGAGTTTATACACAGCTTCGAAATAGTATATATCATGTGACAGATGAAGCTATCCCAAAAAGGACGGTAACAACAAAAGCAAGAAGATTGGGCAATCCATGGTGGAATGAAGAATGTGATAGAGCAGTACAAGACAGAAGAAAAGCCCTAAATGATTATATCAAACAACCTAACATGGACAGCTTTTTGAAATATAAACAAGCAGCAGACAAAACAAAGAAATTATTAAAATCAGCTAAAAAGAACAGCTGGATAAATTATTGTAACAGCCTAAGTAAGAACACCAACTTGTCATAGATATGGCACAAAGTTAACAGGTTCAGGAATGTAGCGCCTGCACCCAACCATATACAGACATTTGATTGGGTAGAAGAATTCTGCGACCTTATCGCTCCACCAAGTGTACGCAACAAGCCACATAGGAAGAGAAATTGGACTTCAGGAGAACAGCATATACTCAACACTCCGTTCAATATCGAGGAGCTTATATCTGTCATCAAAGAAAGCACAAATACAGCTCCAGGAATGGACCAGATTACATATCCTATGATACAAAATATGCCTAGAAATGCTCTAGATCTACTCCTCCGAATTTATAACGAAATCTGGATGCATTTCGAATTGGTCCAAGAATGGAAGACACAGATCATAGTGCCTATACACAAAAAAGGGAAAGACCCTTGGGTAGCCACATCTTACAGACCGATCGTACTGTCATCTTGTATTGCTAAAACGATGGAAAAACTGATAAAAAGGCGATTGGAGTGGTGGTTAGAATCCTTACTATCTGGTTCCCAATATGGATTTCGCAGAGGTAGAAATTGCATGGACAACTTATCTATATTGATCTACTCAGTTCTATTTGGCTTTGGTGAGAATAAATATACAGCAGCCCTGTTTTCTGACATAACAAAAGCCTGTGATAGTGTGCAGATCAGCATATTATTGGATAAATTGATACAATTAGGAGTACCACCTCAATTTGTGGAAGCAATATCGACATTAATAAGTGAAAGAATTGTGTATATTAGAGTGAATCATGAACTTGAGGGTCCCCGGTTAGTGGACAATGGAGTACCACAAGGATCATTTCTCAGCCCACTGCTTTATGCAATTTATACATTCGACATAGAAAAAACATCAATTCAAGCAGTTAATATTATTCAGTTTGCTGACGACATATGTGTGTTCACCTCCCACAAAATATTACAAGAGGCAATAAATAATCTTACTTCATCTATAAAAAACTTTCCACAACTACAAATGGAGCAAAAGTTTAAATTACCAGAGAATGCTTCGATTTATTTGGCTGAGACATATGCAGTTCGAAAGGCGATACAGTACACTATAAATGAGAATTACTCACACTTTGTAATATTATCGGACTATAAAAGTGTACTACAAGCAATGTCTAATATAAAACTTTCGAAATCCACGAATGAATACCTGCTAAAAATCCGCCTATGGTATCATGAAAGTTTGAGAAGACAGAAAAAGATCATATTCATGTGGGTGAAGACACATTGTGGCATACCAGGCAACGAGAAAGTGGACCAGCTAGCAAAGCAGGCAACAAGTAATGGGACAAAACTAGAGCTAAAACTTCCTTACACCGAATATGGTCATATTATTCGCAAAAGGGCATTTGGCTCTTGGCAAGAAGAATGGACACATAGCTCACGCTACAAAGGACGCAACTATGCTCATATACAAGATAGAATACCTAAAAGACCATGGTTTGATATAGTCAATGGACCCCGACATGCAACGAGTACAGTAAGTAGAATAAGATTTAACCACGGCTCATTCCCTGAACACTTATACCGATTGAATATAAATCAAACACCGGCTTGTGATTGTGATGGCATCTCGCGAGGAGATACGAACCATTTATTTTTTCAATGCCCAAAATATCAAGAAGCGAGGAAATGTTTTTTATCATCTATCATCAAAAATAAAGTGCCACAACCAATGACAATGAAATCCTTACTATACGAATCCAACACAAAAGTCTACGAAGCCATAATCGAGTTTATTTGTAACGGAAAGATTAAAATATAATTATCATTACTAAAGTAATTTGGGCATTAAAGGACAATATAAAATAAAGGAAGGAAATAATAGTATTATATGGCATTGATTCTAACAAAGAAATGACTGAATGGTTTGAAACCGAAGTCAAAGAAACAAAGAAACAACAACAATAATTGAGATCACTGGTGCCACCTCACTCGGTTTCCTCTCTGATAGAGATGGGAAAACTGAAACATCTGACGGTTTCGTAACAAATGAACCCGTACCATCTGTGGTTTCGAAACCATGAAACCGTGAAGCAATGTATGTTTTGTCATGAAATCTTCGTTCTAGGAGGGCAATATTTTTCACTATGTGGACAAGGGTACATACAAGAACCTGTCAACCATAGAGTATATACCGGTATTTACTTCTTGGTCTGTACGAAACATGTTGATAAAGATTTTCTCCCGTGTTATTGATGTTGCCAACATAGTCACACGAGGCCGCCGGTATGGTAGGTAGAAGTTTACCCCGTTAGGAACTCACAAACTGCAATATGGCACACATATTACTGTGATGGATCATAAATGCTACTTTCTATACATACTAAATAAATTATAGGGAATAAAGGGCACACTAAATCATCACAAATAATGCTATGGAATTACAAAAATAATAAAATAAGAGACAAGTTCACCACTTGTACGTCTTGACCGTTACACAACTGCCGAAATTCCTTTAACATGAGTGTCGAAAAATCATAACATTAGGTAAATTCGTTTTCGCTCGTAAGAAACTAACTCTTTAACACGAGATTAAATATGCGATCTACCCTTGTTAGTATAAAATATGTCATTTCAGGCTTCATGTTGTATCTTATTTTAAAAAATGTAGTTTCTATCGTGTGTTTTAATATGGTAGATAAACCTAGAATTTAACTGGTTATTTCAATGCAAATAATGAACGCTTTTTTTATTGTTCTTTTACATTTATAAAGCAGACAATATGTCATTTCGGAATACAGCAGGCTCTTGCAAACGAATCTTGATTTCAGTAATCATTAGCTGCAGACTCACGAGTGTCAACTACTGTTTGACAGTCTTTAAATGGTTTATGTACTAGTAAGTTATATGTGTATCTGTTGGAACTTCAGTAAAATGAAACACCACATTTCGATACCATTAGTCTGTTCCGCCTTTCTGCATTAGTGGTTTGTTCAAAAATGTTCAAATGTTTGTTAAGCTTATGGGACTTAACTACAGGGTCATTAGTCCCTAAACTTACAAACTACTTATGAACTACTTACGAACTAGGACGGCATAAATATCCATGCCCGAGGGGGGATTCGAACCCCTGACCATAGTGGCCGTGCAGACCGTGACTGGAGCGCCTCCGTCCCCTCGGCCACCGCGGCCGGCTTAGTGGTTTGAAACACTGGTGTTGTGAAACCGACATGAAATCGTGAAACCGACACGAAACCGTGAAACCGACAGGAAGAAACGGTTTCAGTGTATCGACAATCGACCGCGAATGTGATCCGAAACAGAACGGAATAAAACCGCATGGTTTCGAAACCGTGAAACATGCCGGTTTTGAAACACTGAAACTGTTGTGTGTATCGAAACCTGGTTTCGAAACCATGCAACCGTAGCCAACTCTACTCTCTGATGTGTTGATAGAATGGCTGATGCTGTGTGCATGAAGCTCCTTGTTTCCCTTTGCCTTGATTTTTGTGGTTCATGACTAATAGATACTAATGATGCCACTTGTAGTAGTGGATAAGAATAAAATGCTGAGCACTTGATAATAGTGTCTAATTCTTTGAGCTTATAAATGTAAACTAACGTTATTTTATGTTGTATCCAAAAAGGTTATGTGGCGCCTCTTCTTTCGGACATGCCCGAAAGAACTGACGCCACATATATACAGTGGCGGCTCGTACAAAATTTGACCAGTGTGCTACAATATTACAAAAATAAACAGGAAACAAAATATACTAAAATAAAAAGTCAATATTTGTATGATTGCCTTTAATTAAATATCAATTAATATTGTATTGACAGTAAGACCTTCAGGGGAGTCTATAACAGCGCTGCCAACTGCATGAATTCACTGCAGGTAGTAAATATAACGTTTAAAAATATTAATTTTATTTACAGAAATTAAAAATTTAGACTCAGAGGTATTTGAATACGAGCCTCACACAGGTAGGTTTGAGAGACAACGTGCAAGACGCCTGAGCCAGCGCGCTATTCGGCTCTGTATGCCGCATTATTCATCATATACTATTCTTCCGCAGCCGTTACACGCAGCGCGAAGAGAAATATTGATCTGGTGCTGCATTCGGTGTCAGCACACAGCAGCCGCCAGGCCTAACGTCACGTCTGCGCATGCGCACTAGCGAACAGCCGACTGCGCCGCTTCTCTGTGCACGTACCAGTGCGGCTGAATCCCACTTCAGCACACGAAGCTGGTTTCCAGCCAACGCGGCAAGAGCTCTCCAAACTGAATTTTCATCCTTATTACTAGCATTCTAATACGCATTGGAAAGGAATTGGCATAATTTTATTGTGATATCTGGCTCGTATTCCAAGAGAAAGGATGTAATTTTACAGAAATTTCTCGCTTGCATTCGAAGAGAAATGGCATAATTTTAGAAATATATTTACAGTGTTCTGCAGCACATTATCACCAGCCGCCACTGCGTATATGTAACCTGTGTGAATGCTGATGATGGGCAATGATCCTTTCTTCAGTGCAGAGGCAGTCCTAGGCCCTCACTCTTAAGGGAATTAGTTTCCAATAACTACCGTACTAGTTTCAGGCTGAGTTAAAGCTGAGAATTTGTATCTGACAGGAAGCGTACTAGAGTAGTTCCATGCAGGTGTACTGATCGCTGCGTCCCCAGTGGTGTAGAGATCAGCGCAAGTACCTGGAAAGCAGGACACCCAGGTTCGAGTCCCAACTGGGTATGGGTTTCCAGCTTTACCCATTCGCAAGTATTGTCATACATTCTGTGAATACGAGTATTCAAACAGGTAGACAACTGAACACCCACGCATATAAGACAAGTATTGAGTTCAGTGGTCATAAAAAACAGTATCTTCAAAAAGGATGGATTGGGTGGTGGCGGGGGGTAGCAGAGAGGCATGTAGAGAAAGTGAGACAGAGAGAGAGAATGGTAGGGAGGGATAGAGAGAGAGAGAGAGAGGGAGAGGTGGGAGGGGGAAGGGAGAGTGTGTGGGAGAGAGAGGAAGTGAGGGTCAGAGAGAATCTCAGCATAAAAAGAAATGTTCAAACGTTTTTTTTTTAAGCTTAAGGGTCTTAACTGTGGGGTCATTAGTCCCTAAACTTACAAACTACTTATGAACTACCTTATACTAAAGACGACACAAACATCCATGCCTGAGACGGGATTCGAACCCCCAACCGTAGCGGCCGTGCAGGCTGTGACTGGCGCGCCGCAGACCGCTCGGCTACTGTGGCCAGCAATCTCAGCATAAGAATAACTTTTACTTACAGGCAGCTTGTAATATTGGGTTTAAAAATGAAAAATCCCTGTAATGAACGTAACTTAAACTTATGCTTCTATTTAATTGCTTCTTGTTCTTTTTTGTCAGTAATTTACGATAAAACTAAATAAATCACAAAGTCGTTTATTGTTTCGCAATTGCTTTGGAGATAAATGAGCTATTGCGTATGTTTTACTTATACTTGAATAAAGTTAAAAGGTTTAACCACGTGAAAAGATCGTGAATTTCCAGCGCATTCACATGTTTTCAGTAAGCAGTTTATTGCTCTTAATTCTTTTCCTAGACATTAATAAACAGTACCCTACTACTACCCATTATAAACAGTTGTATTTGAAACTACACGTTTCGATTTTCCAGTTATTGGAGAAAATTAGAAATTTAGACAGAAATTTTTCCGCACATCAGGTACAAAGGATTTTTGTGGTAGTATAAATTCTTCTGGAAACACAGTCAAGGGAAAGGTTTCTTGAAAACTTGTCACATTTTGCGTAGCAACTTTAGAAAGCACGAAGAAGAAACTGATTCAGTAAAATGCGGCACAGGAAAGTTGTGAGGGAACATCAAAGTTATTTAATGGCTATTTGATTCTGACCCATAATTGAGCGACCTTTTAGAATATGCAGGTTTTTTATTTATGCATTGTTGTTCAGTGCATTGTTTGATATCGACACAGCTACGTTGCGGCCTTTACTCTGTTGAGCAATTTCAATTTTGCTGTTCTATCCCTCTGACATTTATTTCAATATCTACCATTTTGTCGTTCATGCGATGGTTTAGAGAAGGAACTACAGTGCAATCTTCCTGTGTGAAACGACTTTAGAAAAAGACATTAGTATTTTCCTCTATTGTTTGTCAATGTCTGTTTCAATGCCATTATGGTCACAGAGTGTATAAACATTTTGTTTCGAGCCATTTTCAGTTTGGTTTAGGACCAAAATTTCTTAGGATTTTCTGCCATGTCGGCACACAAATATTGCTCCATAACTCATTGAACGCCTCTCGCATGGTAGTGTTTATTCTGACTTGGCTATCATTACTTTTTGCTGGTCTGCAAGACCTTGGCTACATTTATATTTGCAGTAAAGTTCTCTTTGCTCTCGTATTTATTTATTTATTGAATGACATAAGCACTTGGACATGTAAGGTACATTAGACACCGACACTTCTCCAGGTGGGAAGCCGAGTCAACAAACAGCTTATATCAAAATTTAAGTGCATTAGTCACAAAAAGAAATATACATATATACAGTAAAAAATCCATTACAATGTGTGACACAGTGGAATTTTAAAAAGGCTCGGTAACACAATGCTATGTGAAGAGCCAGTGAGAGATATAGTATATCGTACAGTAAGATGAACAGTTTAATGAACACTAAAAGACTAATAAAGGAACATTAAGGTAGAAAATGAAATAAGTAATAAAAATGAAATAAGGAGTAAATTTACACAATTTATGTTAACTGAATCAAGAAAGATGTGCAGCAAACATGGTGCTTATATATTAATGTCTAAACCCTCCAGCCATTAAATAAACAATAAAACACTAATAAAGGAACAGTAAGGTAAAAAATGAAATAAGTAATTAAAAACAACAATGAAATGAACAGTAAATTTACACAATTTATGTAACTGAAGTAAGAAAGATGTGCAGCGAGCATGGTCCTTATATATTAATGTCTTAACCATCCAGCCATGAAATTGCAGTATCTGTCACTTTATATCGGTTTGTTTTAGGTCCTGGGTATGATCTGATCTTGCAGTCACACACAATATGATCTATTGTCTGACGCAAAGCACCACAGTAGCATTGAGGACTTGGTGATCCTCACTTGTACAGAGCATCCTGACAGACTCCATGAGATTCTGTTAAGCGCTTTCCATTGTTGGCGGGGGGGTTCGAAACCAGTGGGTCTTCTGCGGGTTCGGGGCAGAGAGCTCTGAAGTTGGTGCTCCAGTCCGCCCAACGTTGCTCAGTGATGTTGAAATCCGCGACTTTTAGTTGTTGCACTAAGACTACTGGAGGCTTCCTGGATTTTAACCTTCTCAATGTCAGATGAGGAATCTCCTTATGCACTGGTAGGTCTGGGTCACTTTCGACCCTCGTCAACTGCGGACCAAGCAGCCCTTTATTTGTAGCGGATGTGGAGCAATGTGACTCACCACAGGTAGCCATTGTACAGGTGTGCTTTTGATACATCCGCTGATGATACACATAGTGTCGTGTAGTCGGGATGTTTAGTAATGCAAGCAGATGGGACTAAATCCCAACATGCATCATAACAAAAAAAAAAAAAAAAAAAAAAAAAAAAAAAAAAAAAAAAAAAAAAGTTCAAATGTTTGTAAATCTACCGGACCAAACTGTGTGGTCATCAGTCTGTAGGTTACAAACTACTTAAACCTAGGTAAACTAACCTAAGGAGAACACACACACCCATGCCCCAGGGAGGACCCGAACCTCCATGGCGAGCAACCGCGCGCTCCGCAGCGGGACGTTTTAGACCGTTCGGCTACTCCACCGTGGCATCATAACATCACCCCCTTATTTAATTAACTAGATAGTTATTTGAAAAAATAATTAACTGGGTAATTAAATGATAAATACACCAAGAGACATGGCTACATATAAATCATATAAAATGCTTTCACTTTTTTGGATAATGACTATTTTAAAAATGTGCAGTCATACTCGTCATCCTGGGACTCACCTGCCACACAGTGATCACGAGTGCCACCCTCTTCCGCTCATATGACTGACGCTTCTGCGAACTCTTTCATGTTCACTTGCAATCAACCACCTGTTGCACCGGCACATTTTGGTGCTGCTGCTGCATTGGCCTACCACGTCACACAGCAGCACCATGTCACCAGGCATCCACTCGCTTGCTCGCTCCCAGCGCGGACTTCTGCCGTGTCACCGTGGCGTTGCAACTATAATGACAACAGACAGACCCGGCCGCCACAGGGACTGACGCTCAGGTCCTAAGATCAACTCCTTTCCCTCCGCCTGGTCGTCTACCGAAGCTGTCACCCTTCTCATTTGACGCACCGATGATGAAGTTTCCCTCAGTAGAACAAATCTTCGATCACTACTCACTCAATGACACGGCTTGTTACTTGTGTTTAATAATGCATCTTATAACATTTATATGCTACATAAGTAATTACTGTTCATTCCACTACTTCCAACCGATACTCATCTTTTCAACATCGTGATGTATGGGGGTTCTGCTCGCTGCAACATTATTCTCCTGGGGCGTCGTGGTAGAAATAAATACACATAGGTACAATTTTTCACTTCTGCTTTAATTTGAATCAAACTTCTTCTCCCCCAAAACATTACAAATTCACAACATATACAAAGCATCAGAACGGTAGTACTTCCATTTCAAAACACCGAGTGACATAGATTCCAGCGCACTTGACAAACGACTCAAACTCGAACCCCCCCATGCAAGGCGGTGAGGCAAATATATAACATCAGCAATAATGACCTTACATTGTGCATTATTCGTAACAATTGAATATACTAATTTACAATTAACAAACACTTAAAGAAAACATTTTATGTACACAAAAATAATCACAATATAAAATTGAAAACTATGCATACAATAATTTTAGATGGCACATCTTTTTAAGACGAAATCGCGGTACTATTTGTTTCACAACAAAAAATAATGATAAATGTCAATTAATTTGTTAATGAGTACATCATACATGTTCCTAACATATATTGAACTATCAAATCTCATGGCCATTCACAAAATATACTCAAAATCTCACGTCAGTCAATATATACAACGAATTCAATATTGATAATTAATGTAATAGTCGAAATAACACAATTAGCTGGTCAACACAACTTGTTTATGAGCCTAACATATATACAATGCTATTTATTTTCATTTCTTTATGTTTTACAAAAGTATTTACCCTTCGTCTGTCTATTTATTAAAATAATGTACAATGACAAAAGTATTGTTTATAGAACTGTCTGGAAACATCTTATACAAATCTCTTAGATTTCATTAATTATCACTTGTTTTAATCACAGTATCACCGAGACACTGTCCTACACTGATTGCTAGGCTGGCTATTACGTTTTTAGCTTCAAATGCAACATATACCACAACTGAACCACACGATTCCGGATCCAACACAGACAGTATCGTACAGTAACATTGAGATGAGAGGACCAGGCAGACGGTATCGTATGATAACATTGAGATGAGAGGGCCAGCAGTATCGTCACAATCTGCACGAGCACGTCGACCTTATTTGCGACTCGGTCACTTCACCTCCCACCTCTCACCGCTACAATTGGCCGAGCAGACTATTCTCGAGTGGGTAACCCGCATGCGTCATGGAACCATCTTCCACATCCTGCACGAGGAACACCTCTGTGACAAGAAACCCTTCGCAACCGTGGCGCCGCCTCTGTCTACTGGTCACCGCACGTGCTACGCCCGATTTGACACTCGTGGCTGTCTGGACCAACAAGTTGCCACTCCTGGTCCAGACAGCACTCAACTACAACATACATGAGTCACCTACTGAACGAATTCACATTGCGGATCGAGTGCACGATGCATACTTTCAGGAGCCACCCCACAAGCTGGAATAATAGGCTGATGAATCAAACAGCTCGGCCTCGCACCTTCAACAGAGGACATTCCCGGGTACATGATGAACTGATTGAGCTGCCTGGCTTTCCTTGCTGCTACACCACCGAGCTGCCAGAGCCTCGCCATCCACACAACACAAATACCCCTACCCCATCTCCTAACTCCGACGACGCCCTGCCTCAGCTAATCCGCTATCCGCAGGAACAGGCGTCATATTATCCACTCTGTTACTTCCACACCCATTTTGGGGACGCCATTCAGAAATGCCGTCAGCTCTGTCTTCACCCAAATGTAGAGTGCAGAATGACTTAGGCACCACATCCTGCTCGGAGGTAACAAGGCGCCTACATATGCTACATTCCGTACGAGGGTCTCTCCCTCCCCCCCTCCCCCCGGGTGGTCGCCTCTACCTTCACATCTACCTTCCTGATCAACACAGGTGCCAACATCTTACTGCTTCCATTACCCATGGTGACTGGCACTATACAACCTCACTGATCAGTTCTTCGAACTGTTAACACCTCTCAGTTTCCGTGCACCGGTTCAACCTCGTCACCTGTTCACCTGTCTCCTGAGTGTGTGTTGGAATGGAACTTTCTCGTGGCTGACATTCCGTTACCTATAATAGATTTGGATTTTCTGGCTCACCACAAACTTTCTCCCAATGTTGTGTCACACTGTCTTGCATCTTACCTGAAATAGACACTTCGTGTGAGATATGTCGATCTCTACACCTCCCATCACATGTGTAAGGAGACAGTTAGCGAGTGTTTGACAGTGATTGATGGGTTCGACAAGCTTTTATCAAAGTTGTCTAGTGAACATGATGAAGTGATTAAACTGTGCTGTGACACTATTAAACAATCGGCTTTGCTTATTTCGAAGTGGTCTGCCAAACATGAACAAGTGTTGTGCCTTCGGCACAAGAGAGATGCTCTCGGTTGTCATCCACCAAGCAGCACCTTGTGTCTGAACGATTGGCTTCAAACGACACTAATTTAAAGGTTAGTACTTCTTGTTCTCTCAATGGAAATAGTGAAGTTGCGCCCATGTCCAGTGTTAACCGTGCTTCTGACAGTTCGGTACCCCCCGCTCGTGCATGGGGGCATGTAAACATGTAAACAACACTCAGTTGCAATGATGACCAAGTATGCTGTAAACAAGACATGTTGCCCTATCACGCATGCACTGCGCAGCGAGGGCCGGCATTACCCATTCAGGCGCTCTGGGCCAGTCGCCCAATTGGCACCTTTAGGGGACATCCATTAATGACGTAGGTGTTTGGGGAGGGGGGAGGGGGTCAAACCGAATCCACTAAATTTCACGTTGCTCGCCGTCGGAGGTTCGAGTCCTCCCTGGGCCATGTGTGTGTGTGTGTGTGTGTGTGTGTGTGTGTGTGTTCGTCCTTAGGTTAATTTACCTTTGTGAGCTACGGACTGATGACCACGCAGTGGGGTCCGATAGATTTACAAACAATTTTACAATTTTTCACCATCCCCAGCCTCTCCGTCAAATCACTGTGGTGAACTATGCTAAAAAAATATTGCAACTCATGGTAATCGTGCCCCTGCTCAAGCTGTCACCCCTTCCTCTAGTGTTCTCATCAAGTCTCATAGTATTTCGAGGGAGCCACCTGTTACACCTGTGGCGTGATCGTCATCTTCTGTTTCTGTGTCGGTGGTGCCCCCACTCATGTCGACGGCCACTTGCGGAACTCATCCAGCCCATCTTTTGCTGCCCAGCTGCCGTCTTGCCCTCGTGCACACATGGCTCCGCCAACTGCACCGGCGGCCACCCTTGCTACTACTCAGCCCGCCGACCTGTCAGCTGCCAGGGCTCAGCAGCCATCTTGCTCACACGAATCAGTGGTCCCATCAGCAGATCCAGCGGCAGCTGACACAACCTTGCCACCACTTTGCCACAAGAACTGACAGGGCCGCTGACCACGCTGTGGCCTAGCTGTCAATGTCACACGCGGAGCATCCTGTCACAACAGTGCGTGGGAAAATTCTCTTTTCCACGCCCCCTGAAGAATTGTGTGAACCCTCTCTAGCTTCTGTTGCTTCCTCCTCTGTGGGACTTTAAGAGCAGTGTGTTTCATTTGTCGCCAACAGTACTGTACATAACTACAACAAATAGATCTGACACTCATCATTAGCTAACCACACTGTCTATATGCAGAGCAGTTTGCGTCGGTAATGGCAAAAATTTATGAGCTGCTCGGTTCCGGCATTATTGAACCTTCATTCTGCAAGTGGTCTCCTCCCATCCACTTGGCTAAAAAAAAAAGATGGTTCTCAGCGTATATGTGGGGACTATCAAAAGCCAAGACAATCGTGGACAGGTATCCAATTCTGAATATCGCAAACTTCACCCCTGTGCTTACTGGCATGAAGTTTTTTTTTCTATCATAGATTGTAAACGAGCACATCATCAAATCCTGATGTCTCTGGAGGATGTCAAGAAAACTGCCATCACAACTCCGATTGGTTTATATCATTACCGCTTCATGACTTTTGAAGTTAAGAACGCCACATAAATTTGGCAATTCTTTATAACCGACATTCTCTTTTCACTTAAATTTTGTTTTGTTTCCCTGAATAATATCCTAATTTTTTCTTTCGAAGAAAACAAACAACACCTGCAGATCGTATGCGACATTCTAGCTGGGGTGGACATTGTGTTAAACCACAACAAGGACCAACTTCATCGAACCTTTGCCCACTTTCTAGGCTACATTGTCTCTGCAGATGGCATCTCCCCTCCAGTTGAGAAAGTCAACTCTGTTAAGGACCTACCTCGCCTGTCAAACTTCAAGGAACTTAGATATTTCCTGGGCACAATAAACTATTAACGACATCATTTGTCGGTGCTGCTTACTTTCAGACTCC
Source organism: Locusta migratoria (assembly GCA_026315105.1). NCBI lineage: Eukaryota > Metazoa > Arthropoda > Insecta > Orthoptera > Acrididae > Locusta > Locusta migratoria. Next base: position 202,991,520 of record CM048747.1, on the reverse strand, counting down.
ACTTACGAATGCGCTAGCGGGCAAACACATTTTTGGCACTTGCCCCATGCCCTGGACGCCTGAAATGACTGACGCATTCAAGGTTCTTAAAGACTTTTTACTTATGCTGTCACTGTTGCTCACCCCCGCCTAGATGCAGACATTTTCATCACAACAGACGCGAGTGACATCGCGACTGGAGCGTTTCTCAGCCAGTGTTGCAATGGTGTCATTTCTCTAAAAACCAAACAACGCACAAATTAAGTATTCGGCCTTTGACCGCGAACTATTGGCTATTCAAACACATTCATTCAGGCATTGAGGCCCACAAACCTCTTGCAACAGCAATTCAGAACCCCCGGCTGACCCTCGCCATTTCGCTACCTCGATTTCATCTCACAATTCACAACTGACGATGGGCGCTTAGGGTCTCAGCAGTTTTGTGCCCAAAAAAAAAAAAAAAAAAAAAAAAAAAAAAAACCTGACATCAGGTACATTAAGGATGCGGGCAATGTTGTATCTGACTTTCCATCTTGGGTTGATGCGGTATCCTCGTTGAATGACCTTTTCAACCTTACAAGCCGCTGACAATGAACTCATACAACTCGTTTATGAATACACTTTCTTTCTTCCACCCCACCCAATACTTCTTTCTTGGGTGTTGTGGGCAAAATTTGGTGTGATGATTAAACAAGCAATCTTTGACCCCTAATCCTTTGGCTGGTGCAACACGAGACCTTCCATACCCTGCATGATGTGAAAAATCCTGGCTTTCGCACCTCCACCAAACTATTGACTGAACGTTTCGTTTCATGGGACATGCAACTTGATTGCCAAGCCTGGTCACACACCTGCCTACCCTTTCAATGCAATAAAATTTCAATACACACTCCCCCTCCTTTGGGTCTCTTTCTTGGTCCTGTAGGCAGATTTCAACATGTTCACATTGACCTAGTCAGTCCCATCCTCCTGCTGACGGGTTCTGCTACATTCTCTCTGCCAGTGAGCACATTACTCGTCCTCCTCGCTAACGTCACCGTCAAAATAGTTGCCAGGGCTTTTATTCAATAATGGATAGCCCACTTTGGCTGTCCCTTGGTCTTAACCACAGACTAAGGCCGGTAGTTTGATTCGGGCCTCTTCTCAAACGTTAACCACCTCTTTGGCATCAAGCAGATCCACACCAATGCCTACCATCCCGAATGTAATGACTGGTAGAGCAGTGGCACAGGACACTAGAAACCACCGCCCGATGTCATGATACCCTTTGGACAGAGGTTCTATCCCTGGTCCTACTCGACCACCTACAAGGGGGACCTCCATCGTTCTATCACAGAGTTTGTCTACGGGCAACCTCTGATCTTACCAGGGGAGCTCATTAACCCCTCCCCCAAACCCATGTAATCTTCCAACCCTAGTTGACAGGGTTTGACTCCACTGTGCCAGAATAAATCATCCACCTCCATCTAGTCACTAGCCTCCTTCCAGCCACTCCATGGGACCTGGACTTCTGTGACTTCCATCATGTTACGTGAAGACATGGTTCATCTCCCTCTCAGTCCCCCCTCTTCTGGCCCACATTGGATCCTTAAAAAATCCCTAAACACTTTCATAATCTGGATCAGTGGCAAATCCACTACTGTATCAATAAATCGAATTAAACTGGCTAATGTTGAGCCCCCTTCCCCACCTCACGATGAGGTCACCCTCCCTCCATTCACTTAGCATGAGAATACCTCTCCCCCCCTCCTCCATCTACCTCTCCTACTCACACCTCGAGCAATTCACCCTCTCCCTCTTCCCCTCAATCTGAGGGCTGCTTGATTCCCCCATCTTCTACCTTTTCAGTCTTCCATCACCTTCCCTTCCCTCTACTCCTGAGGTCAAGTATAATGCCCCCCCCCCCCCACACTTGTGTCCGACATATCAAGCTTTTTACTGGAAGGTTAGCTATATATAGTTTACATGGCTACAAGCAGCTCCCCCCCTTCCTTAACATACCAAGTGTGAACTGCCAAAGTGTATAGAGTCACCCCCCCCCCCCCGCCCCTCATTGGACATGCATGCATCGTGTGCATTTCTACTCGCATCACGTGTGGTGCATATCGTCTTCCCGCTCCAATCATGTACCCGTCCAGACACACATTTACAGGATCAATGGGTCAAACCCTCACAACAGATTTCTCAGCATGTAAAATTTCTCTGTCATTGGCCCCACCACTCGCCACCTCCACAGTCCACTGAGTTTTCCCGACGACACGGTGAAGATCACCATCGTTCAAGCTCCAAGGTCTTCAACATTGACTGCTGCAATTGCCCTGCCTCCCTCCCTGCCTCAAAAGGAGTACTCCATACTGTGGGGGGGGGGGGGGGGGCTGTGTGGTGGTGATAGCACTGATAAACTATCAATCAACTGCTTGGATGTGTCATTTCTGCACTGCAAGTCAGTTCTCAGCAGCCATGTTCTCTTGTAATTCAGTCTGTGTATGTATATGCTCAGAGTAACAATGAAGTTCATCAAGTTGTATTTGGTAGTTTCACTGGGGCTAAAACCCCTCTAAAACCCAACTAAGATTGTAAGTTGAAGACGTAATTTTCATTAAGTAACATTTTAAATGAATAATTCTGCACTAATTAAAGAGAAAAACTCAGTTCTTTATGACATTAATTATTAATAATCTTAGGTAGAAACCATAATAGATACAGTAAACAGGCTTATTATTATTCTCTTAAAAATGTTGTCTGATGTTGTTATTTAAAGATTTGCCACAGAGGCACAAACTTTCATTGTAAATCGGACCAACAACAGTTAATAAATTAGATTCTGAAATGAGTTTGTTTACAATTCTCAGAGCTTCAGAGCACAATTTCTCGCTTGTGGCCTTTTTTAATTTGGTAGATAACACCAAGAAGATTCAGTGATGGGCCATACTTCAGGGCACCTACCGTAAAAAGAATATCTAAGAGTATACTTACATTAATTTCATTCATAGAGCATACACCATTATTAGGAGTCATCTTTCTTCTGTAATAGTCATTGTCACTGATTATTTCTTACAGGAAAGGAATTTTAAAAAAAAGAGAGAACAGGTGGCAACTGGGGCAAGCTACCACCATTGTCCACCTTTAACTGTGCCACTTTGGCATAGTCAATACAGATTCTGACTTATTCAAGATATCAAACATTTCTTGATGCTGACTTAAATAAAGTCCAGCTTTATGATTATTTTACTGCATTTACTGTAACTTATTTATAAACAAAAACACTAATTATCAAAAACACTAACTATCAACTTTGAACTCCACCATTACTAATTTTGTGCAGTAACGTTATCATTGAAAATAAGTGTTATAAAAATAAGTCATAATAGTATTCATCTAGTATATTCAACATTTAGTATGTAGTGATAAGTTTTATGTCCTTTAAATTGTAAATATTCTTAAGATAATTGTGTTTCTGACCAATTACACATCCGCAAGGGCAATCACATTTGGGATCTGTGGAAGGTGCATAACACATATGCTCTCATTTTGCATGTATGGTGTGTATTTATTGTGTATTTTGTTCTGACATGTTCTACATCCAATAGGATCTACTCAGTTAGGATCGACTGGAACGAAAAGTACACCTAATCATCTGATGCACTCTTAATATACATATTTAAATATAGTAAATTTCCTTGAGATGGAAAAGCTTCTTTCTGTGAACCAGCACAGGTTCAGGAAACATTGTTCATGTGAAACTCAGCTGGCCCTTTTCTCACATGACATCTTGTGAGCCATGGATGAAGGGCAACAGGCGGATTGTGTTTTTCTCAACTTCAAAAAGGTGTTTGACACAGTGCCACACTGCAGACTGCTAACAAAGATAGGTTCACAGATTTGTGACTGGCTGGAAGACTTCCTCAGTAATAGAACACAGTACATTGTTCTTGACGGCGAGTATTTATCAGAGACGAGTGTATGGTCAGGCATGGCCCAGGGGAGTGTGATAGGACCGGTCTTGTTTTGTATCTATATAAATGATCTGATGGACAAAGTAACTTGTAATATGCGGCTGTTTGCTGATGATGCTGTGGTGTATGGGAGGGTGTTGTCTTTAATTGACTGTAATAGCATACACGATTAATTAGACAAAATTTCTAGTTGGTGCAAAAATGGCAGCAAGCTATCAAATGTAAGGTGATGCACATGAGTAGGAAAAACAATCCCATAATATTTGAATACAGCATTAGTAGTGAGCTCCTTGATGCAATCACATCGTTCAAATATCGAGCCATAACATTGCAGAGCAATATGAAATGGAACGAACATGAAAGGACAGTTGTGAGTAACGCAGACAGACGACTTCCGTTTATTGGGAGAATTTTGGGAAGATGTACTTCATCTGTAAAGGAGACCACATATAAAATGCTTGTACAACCATGTCTTGAGTATTGCTCAAGTGTTTGGGACCTGAAGCAGATAAGTTTAAAGGAAGACATAGAAACAGTTCAGAGGCGAGCAGCTAGGTTTGTTACTGGTAGTAGGTTTGACCAATGTGCAAGTGTCACGGAAATGCTCTGGCAACTCAGTTGGGGATGCTGGAGGAAAGACCATGTTCTTTTCGTGAATTTCTGTTGAGGAAATTTAGAGGGCCGGAATTTGAAGCTGATTGTAGTACGATCTTGCTGCCACCTACTTACATTTCGCATAGTGGTCACAATGACAATAGAAATTAGGGCTTGTACGGAGGCATATAGGCATTCTTTTTCTTCTCATTCTATTTGGGAGTGGAATAGAAAGGGAAATGCCTAGTAGTGGTACAGTGTACCCTCCACCATGCACCTTACTGTGGATTGCGGAGTATGTATGTAGATGTAAATGTAAACTTAGTGGAGATGTCATAGTTGTTGGATATTTCCGTGTAAATTTTCTAACTAATTCCAGAGTCAGAATAGAACTACAGAACTTTATGTTCACATATAATCTTGCTTCTGTTGTAAATTTTCCTACCAGGATAACTTCACAAATAAAATCATTGATTGATAATGCATTTATTGACATAACCAAAATTGATGATATAGTTGTCAGGCAAGTCCTGAATGGTCTCTCTGACCATGATGGACAAAGACTCACCATTAACAATACAAGTATTGGTGAAATTGATAGTGCTCCCAACTGGAAAATTAACAGGAAATTTACTGATGAAACTGTTGGGATCTTACATCACATCTCCAAAACGTAGACTGGAGAGAATGCCAATTCACATACATTCTTTCCAGTAATGAAGTGGCCCTAATATTTGAAAGTACCTGCCCAAAAAGAATATATAAAACTCATTCTAAAAAATCCACTTACAAACCTTGGATTACCACTGGAATTGGGATTTCATGCAAAAGAAAGAGAGAGTTGTAGTACAGTGCCTCATAAAACTCAGATGACCCTAACATGTTAAATCACTATAAAAATATTGTAAAATATTCAGTGATAAAAAAGTATGTATCTGTGCTCAAAAATTAATAACTCTACAAATAAAATCAAAACAATATGGGAAGTGATACGAAATGAGACTGGTGCCATGATAGGTATGGCCCCCATAACTGTGCTAGAAGTAAAATAAAACATAGTTTCTTTAAAAAGTAAAATTTCAAAGGGTGTAGACAATATTACCAGCAAACTGCTAAAAGCCAGATGTAATCAGCTCACTAAAGTTTTGGCTCATACATTCAATGCCACTCTTAATCAAGGTATCTTCCCTAACAGAATTAAGTATGTTACTGTGAAACCCCTCTACAAAAAAAGTGATCCCACAGATGTCTCAAACTATCGCCCTATCTCTCTTGTAACAGCATTTTCTAAAGTCTTTGAAAAATTAATATATGTCAGGATTGTTAGTCACCTTCAAAAATTTGCACTAATTAGTAAGCAACAATTTGGTTTCAGATCAGGTTTATTTTATTTTATTCTCACTTACTAATAATGTCTTAGAATGCCTCGATAAGAAAAAATTGCCTGTTGGCATATTCTGTGACATGACTAAGGCTTTTGACTGCGTCAGTCATGGAATACTTTTAGAAAAAGTAGAAGCAGCCCAATATGAAATACACGGACAAATGGGTAACTGGCTCATATCATATCTAGAGGACAGACAGTAGAAAATAGTATTAGATGTTAAAAATCTACAAGTAGGAGAAGTAAAGTCTGACTGGGCAGCAGTACACCATGGAGTTCCACAAGGGTCGGTTCTTGGCCCCTTGCTATTTATTATTTATATTAATGACCTACACATGTCCTCAAACAGTGCTAACAATATCACAATGACACTTTCACTCTGCAGCAGAGTGTGCACTGATATGAAATTTCCTGGCAGATTAAAATTGCTTGCCGGAACCGGGACTCGAACCTGGGACCTTTGCCTTTCGCGGGTAAGCGCACTACCGACTGTGCTATCCCGACACAACTCACGATGCCACCTCACAACTTTACTTCCGCCAGTACCTCGCCTCCTACTTTCCAAACTTCACAGAATCTCTCCTGCGAACCATGCAAGACTAGCACTCCTGGAAGAAAGGATATGGTGGAGACATGGCTTAGCCACAGCCTAAGGGATGTTTCCAGAATGAAACTTTCACTCAGCAGCGGAGTGTGCACTTATTTGAAACTTCCTGGCAGATTAAAATTGCGTGCCGGAACCGGGACTCGAACCTGAGACCCTGAGGTCCCAGGTTCGAGTCCAAGTTCCGGAACGCAATTTTAATCTGCCAGGAAGTTTAATATCACAATGTTTTCAGATGACACAAGTATTGTGACAGCCAGCAAAATCTCCAATGACATAGAGTTAAATACCAACCAAGCACTTGAAAATGATCTGAACTGGTTCACAGCAAATTCTCTAGCAATAAATCTCAATAAAACAAATTATATGCAGTTCTAATCCAGTTACAAAAGGGCAGAAGAAATTATCATTGCACAACAGTTACACAGCATTCAGTGCACGAAGTTCCTAGGTGTCCACATAGATAACTGGCTCAACTGGGAATACCACATAAAAAAAACTCCAAAAAAGCTTAGATTTGTCATCCGAATAATCTCCAAAATTGGAGACATCTATGTGTCTGCATATTTTTGCTATGCCAGAAAAGAGTAGTCCAGATTCTATGTGTTGTTCCTCCAAGAACCTCATGTCACAATCTTTTTAAGCAGTTAGGTATATTAACCACTAGATCACAATATCTTCTCTCACTCTTGGATTTCACACTTCTCAATTCTTCTGAATATGAAACAAATGAGGCATACTATCATTATAACACAAGACGGAAAGGTGATATGCACTGTGAACAGAAAAAAATCTGTCTCCGGTACAAAAGGGGGTAAAGTATGCAAGTACATTGACATATTGAAACATTCCTGTCTAAGGTGATATAAATAGCAATGTAAATAGAATTATATAATCCCTGAGACAGATTTTTGTCTTGTATATTTCAAAGACATTAAAGATAAATCTGAAGCATTGAATAACAATTTGTTATGCAAGTGGGAATTGAAAACGGACCTCCATGCTTACTAGGCATTACATATTCCTATTTACATTGATATTTATATCACCTTAGACAGGAATGTTCCAATATGTCCACTGCTGAGGTGCTATTACGCTTCATGGAGAGCTTTGGCAGTAGTGGCAATATTTTATGGAACACAGAGGCTGAATTAAAGTTTGTGACATGAGGGAAATCATGCTTAGACTATTCTGAGGCACTTTAATTGCTAGTGATGCAGTGGTCTAGCAGTAAGACGTCTGCCTAGTAAGCATGGGGGTATTCATAAATATTGTTAGCTGTTTATTTTAAAATATGTAGCGATTTCCAAGTTAGTTGTTAAACAAGTACCTAATAGACTAACTGTGAGTGAAACTAGTTGCAACAAGTATTCATCCACATCACAAATCATTGACTGTTTATTTATTAATATGTTGTGATTAAGGTAGCACCAATCACAGCAAAAAGAACTGCTATGCCAAAGATCTTCAGTGAAAATATTTTCTGGAGGAAAGACTTCAGCATTAATGACTGAAGAAACTTATAACAAACTGTGTTGGGACTCACTATCTTTCACGGACAGCATGTCATGAATGAGGTTTTACATAGACATAACTGTAAAAATCAAAATACTTTGTGTGACACAGTGAACAGTGTAGAACAATCATTAGTTTTCAAAACAATCATCTACATCTACTGTGACAGTACCACCCAACAAGTAGCACTCAGTCATTGTGTTTGGAGAAATTTATCAAGATAGATTAAATGCACCGCATACACTGACCTTGTCAATGCACAAAATTGCTACACTCTTTTCTTTTATTAATTTTGGTAGAATTATAGCTATGTAGATATGTGATATTGATGGAAATGCATTATCTGTGTAAATCTGTAATTTGGAAAAATCATGTTAAACAGCCATGAAGCTAGGGCTCATAGTGGGCTGGCCATAGTGGGGGGTGAGCTTAGCACTCACTTCGAAAGACCATGATGTTAGAGGGAATCCATTGCGCAGTTAAGAGGCGACAGTGTATTGTATATGAGTAAGTTAAATTTAAAAATAAAACATAATTAAGACAGAGAAGTGTGGCACAGTTTCTGAAAGGGTTTCACGTAACACATCTAGTAACGCACACAAACATCCCTCCTGTCAAGTACATATAAAAAGTATTAATAGAATGAAGATATGGCAATTTAGTGTTTATTTGTTGTTGTTCTTTTTTCTATATATATATAAAAAAAAGGAGTTGTAACTTGTAAACCATTCAAGATACAGAGGTGAGCAAGGATTCACATAGAAGGTCTCAACAAAGTGCATCACCTAGTATGCTTACAGTTAACATAAATTACTATTGATCACAGGAAACCTAATTTAGTAATATGAATGTATAAATTTGTTAATAACAGAAAGTACAAGACAGATACAAGGCCAGGATGGCAGTGTTTGTTCACAGGTGCGATAGTAGAAAATGATTATACCATAAAATCACATCGTTCAAATTTACTTATGCATGTTTTATTTTTTTCAAATAATTAATTTGTATTTAATTGCTCCTTAGGAGAAATGAAATCTAATGAAATGTTAATTATGATGATAAGTTTTATGTTTATTTGTGTTTAGTGTAAGGGTTTAAGGATGTATTCGTATGAATGTGTAGTATACTTGGCAGAGCGTTGTACATTGTCAAGGGGTGGCAGTGGGGAAGTTCATGACATATGGGTTTCTCTGGTGGACAGGTATAAAGGCTGGGCGGTAGGACTATGTAGGGCAGTCTGTTTTTGGCTAGCATCGCAATGGTGAATCTATGCCGGTCTTGCTGCCACCTTCGGAAGAGTGAGATTTTAAAAGTTTTCAGAGTGTAAATGTGCGTTCAAACATAGAAAGATTTATTGAGTGTTATACTTGCAAGATTTCTTCTTGAGTTAGCGAGTGCTACGTAAAATTTGAAGATTGTAGCATGTGAAGTTTAGGAACTGTGACTTAAATATATTTCTGTTGGAAACTGATTGTAAAAGTACATCTTATCAGGAAGTGTTAACCGAGTTCTCATTAACATTCATTTATTTGATATCTGTTGTTGAACCTTTTTCCCCTACAAATAAACTGTGAATATAAAGACAAAGTATTCGCAGTCAGAAACAGACTAATGGAACATTTGTTATTCAATGAACGATAGCCTGGTAGGCTAATTCAAAATATTTTCGGCAACGTAAATTTTGTCTGGAGGTTCACATGCTATATTAGATATGCCAATGTACAGTGCTTTTACTGGTGACATAGTTTTGATCTGATAAATAAACAGACTACTTAATAATTTTAAACAAAGTGTTGTAATAGTTATTTGTATGTAGTGCACCCTTCTTCTCAATTTTCATTGTGTTTATGCAGGTGGGGACTGTGGATGAATTAGTATCATCCCCTAGACAGAGTAGAACTTAAAATGCAGTGAAATTGTTAGTGTAAATATAAGATTTTCCACAGACAGCCCTCATACAATACCTCGCACTATGAGTTTCAAAGTTGCATCTGTTCTTGTATGGAAAATCTATGTCATGTAGCAGCCAATATAAGAACGAACAACACTGACGTTATCACGGACAAAGCAGCCAATCAGCATTCTGATACGGCTTGTAAACAGATGGCAGATATTTCACCGCGGTGTTTATAATCACAATAGCAGGTGTTCCGAGTTTCCTGCCTGCTTGGACATTGCGTTGTAAGCAGTGTTGTACATTGCCAACAAGGCGACAAGGTCGCTGACCGCCACTAGAAAACATCGTATTTCTAAGGTAAAGTTCTTGAAAATTAACCATGGATGATAAATGTGAAAAAGTTAATCTATTATTGGACAATGGACAGCAGGAAGCAAATATTAGACCCAATGTTATAAAGAAAGAAGTTTGCTTGGATAAGGTGGGCAGAATTAGCAAAGAATCAGATACCATAGGAGACAGTGGTTATAAATCTGAATTAGATCAATCTTTTTCTGATGTAAGTGGAACAATGGAGGGGGAAGTGAAAGCTTCATCCACTATGATAGGTAATGTAGCTGGATCAGGTGGTGATAGTTTTGTAAAGTCAGTTTCAGGTGATCCTCCTGGATTGGAAAAGTTATTATTTATGATTGTGAACTTGGGTCAGGAATTCAGTCATGTTAAAAGTAACTTAAATGTATTAAACCAGAAATATGATGAAAATAGTGGTGAATTAAAACAGAACAATAGTGAAACTGATAATTTGCGCCAGGAATTAAACCAGAAACTAGATAAAAACAATAGTAAGACTGGAAGTAAAATCAGTAGCAAAGTTCATAATACTAATTTCGTCATGAAATTGCTGCATTAAAATTTAATTATTATTTAATAATACTCTAGTAGATTCCAATATGAAAATTGAAGTATAATCTAGTTGTAAACATGAAATAAAAGCTGTAAATAATCATGATAGCATTACCTTATGTGAAAAAAGAGAGGAAACTGTTGCTAGTGCTTGTAATAACAGCTTTCAGTCTGTCAGGAAAACTTGTACAGAGAATAAAGAAGAACTTTAAAATCAAACTGGTCAGGTGAAATCAGAATTGGAAACTAGGTTGGGCACAGTAAAGGATAAAGTGGAAGGAAACACTGTATATGTGGTAAAAAAGTTTTAGGATATAGGTTCTAAATTTGTTGAAATTGAACAGGAAATGAAAAATGTAGAAAATGCCAAGTTTAGTGCATGTAAATAATTTAATGACTATGAACCTAATGATAATGGGCAATCATTAAAGCAGCATGAAGAAATTGGGTGTCTAGCATTATGGTCAAATGTTAAGGATACAGGTAAAGTGGTAAATAGTTCGTTGAAGTATGGTAAGTAATAGTGTTGAGAATTCAGGAACCAGTAGTAGTGAAGGGATGTGAAAGTTCAGATGTATGAATCTATATTTGATGATGATAGCAAAGTAGTTATTAAGACAGACGTGGAAAGAATTAATAAGCAAGGAGAGAATGTAGAGTTAGAGCTAGAGGCTACTAAGGAAGGGAAGTTGACCATAATGTATGTCACTTAGCTGTAACTTCAAGTACATTGCTGAATAAAGAATATTTGTGCTAAGGATAAGTTATCCAAGGGAGTGCAGAAGGAAGTCGTATCAGTGCATTTAGCAGAACAGACACTAGTGTGTAATCTCTTAATGGTATCAGATCTTAGCATTAACATGATTCTTGGAACATAATCTTTATGTAAAAGACCTGTAAATAGTGATTCTGTTAGTGGTAAGTTTAAGTAGATAGTGTGTTTGTCATTCTTTGATGAATAAATTACTTGGCAATTAATGCCTTCCCTCAGCTGGGTGACACTATTCTTCATTTCCTAGGTCACGTTATTCTTCTTCTACTATCCTATGAGTAGTTAGTAAGTCAGTAAATCATCTTCTACTATGTTTTGCTTAGTATAGTTAGAGGTAATAGCGATTCTGAAAGTTACCATAGTGTAATTGTAGGTTGCCATAGAGTGTATTATGTTAGGTTTGAATGAAATCAGTACTATTCCACCTAAATGATGTATCTTCTAAACAGCATATTTGCAGCAACAGCAAAAGATTACAACTAAATTTAGTGTAACGAAAGTTAAAATTTGGTACTTACTGAGATGTAGTTAGTGTGTTACACTATGTTAGTGCAGTAGTGATCGAGCAAGTGTGTTGTGAGCAAAATGATCTGTAGCTATGTGAGAAATTTATATCTGTGGCCATGAATTTAAAGCAGTATGGCAATGAAAAGAGAAGTTCTGAAATGTATATGGTTCTGTCTTTATTGAAGTAACGAAAGTAAAAGCTGGTAAGTTACTATGGATTAGGGTTCTGCAGATTTGTTGTGGCTCTGGCAGGATTTTCATATTTTCTTTTACATGATACTGAAATGAATATTGATGGAGTAATGAGGTATAATGAGTAATGAGGTAATGGAATATTATGAGAATATAGATAAGAAGTGCTGAGGTAAGAGTAAGAAAATTGATGAGATATGATGAGTATTTAATTATATAGGTGTAATGAAGTAAGGATAATGAATAGATAGAAATAATGGTTAGAGAGCTTGTCTTTGCTATTGCAAATTTTCTATGGATTCTATCTTACAGATAACTGGGTAAATATAAAAAATAGACGAAGATTACTCACCAGGTGAAGGAGCACAGGTGGTGATAGTAGCACAAATAAAACACACACACACACACACACACACACACACACACACAAACGCTAGCTTTCACAGCCTAGATGCTTTGTCAGGCAGAAGGAAGGAAGAGGGAAAAGGAAATGATGAGTGTTTGAAGGAGTGGGTAGGAGTCATTCCAATCCTGGGACAGGAAAGACTTACCTTGGGGGGGAAAAAGGAGGGTAAACAAATACTCACACACCAACACATTTACACAGACACAAGTACCAAGGTAAAATATGTGAGTTTGAAAGTGAGAGATTTAGACAGATATATATAAATATTTTAACTTGGGCAAATACAACTGGTTCTGTGTATGATGTTTTTTGGAAATTTTCAGTGTAACACTAGTTTCATAATCCACTATTTTATTTATTTTATTTTATTATTATTATTTAATTTGATATTTTGATCATTTATTTGCTACTCAGTATTTACAATTTGTGAGTAGGATGTGGGGGTCATAATTTTTGGTTCATATGCTGTCTGTAGAAGTATGTTCAATTATCTTGGTACTGTGATATAAGAGGATGAAAATTTTGATTTTGGTATGGGAAAAGACAATATGATTTTCAAGTTTTTGCATGAAATTTCCTTTCAATTTTTAATTAAGTGTAGCCTATATAGAAATTTTTCTTATGCAAATAAGTTTCCATTCTTTTCCTTAATAAGGTGTTCATTAAGTCTATATAGTGTTAATTTTATGGTAAGAAAGAAATATTTTTGTGTAAATTAGTTTTAAATTTCGTTGAGATACTAATGTAGGGAATTTTTATACTTTGCATGTACTATGCTGGAGGAGAGCCACCTCCAGGGCAAGGACATGTGGGACAACCATTTATGAGGACCTGGTGAAGGCATGGACCCACTGGGAAGATAAATTATCTGTGTGTAGTGTGAAGCGATGTGAAAGAACTGGGAAATGCGTGTTCCTCCCTTAAAATAATTCTTGTGCTACAGTGCTAGTATGAAGATAAATTATCTGAGTGCAGTGAAAAAAAAAAAAAAAAACTGGAAGATGAAGTGTTCCTCCCTTGAAATACTTCTAGTACTACAATGCCCTCTTTTTATTTTATTTTTCAGCCTGTAAATGTAAATTTTGCGCTCATGTTATAAATATTTTGTATATTTATGTTAAAAATAATTGAATTTGTATTGGGTTTCTTTATATTACAGCCAGCAAAGGATCTAATGTAGATTAAAGTTAGTTTTGCAATTATGTACCTGTTTGTATTTTATATGATTTATTTGTAGTCATGTCTCTTGTTTTTATCATTTAATTACCCAGTTAATTATTTTTTCAAAAAACTATGTGGTTAATTAAATAAGGGGGTGATGTTATGATGCATGTTGGGATTTAGTCCCAGCTGGTTGCATTACTGAACCTCCTGATACCACTGTTACATAATAAGAGGACTGAGGGTAATTAGTCTATTATCATTTTCTTTTCCAAAACTTGTTGTTATTTATTATAAAGTAGTTAGCTGAAGTCTTTTTTCTATTATTTGATACTGGATGCATTTGTTCAATTAGTATATATTAATTGATACATGCCAGAGGTATACTGTCATGTTGAAATGGAAGCAGGGTTGTCAACTGAACACAGCACTTATGCTGATAACAGGTTTATTGCGAACTGAAACGCACATGCAGCACTAACTGCCTCTCGAGCAGAGTGCTCTACTATTTATACACAGACAGAATGTACCAGAAATTAGAAGAATAGTTAACATAAGAAACAAGTATAAATTACAAGTGAACATAAGAAGCATGTAGAAGATTCTGGAAATGTCAATTACAAAGAAATAAATTTTTGCGGGGGATAAGATTGAACCAGCGACCTTCAGCACCACAATCGGTGATGCTATCTCTTGCACAATGTCAGCAGTTGGTTAACGGGGGTCTCACGACATTGCTCCCTCTCCTGAAAAAACAGCGAGCTGCTGTTAGGTTTCCTTTGGAGCCAGCTGCAATGTCGTCGATCTTGATCTTGTCATGGGTCCTACGTATGGCAGTTCTGGAGAATCCTTTCCTCCTGCATGATTACTGATGGTAGACATGCCTGTTGTGGCTTCATCAGTAACATTACCGTCCTTAGAGCCCTTGAACAAGAAGCCATTTTTGTTTATCTGCTCTTCAGGATTGTAGTAAGGCTTCATGCAAAGGACGTGAACAATGTCTCTTGGTTTTTGTTTTTTCAACGGTGTCTCATAATCCTCAACTTCGTATGTGACGTCTGACAGGCGGCATATGACACAATATGGACTGAAGTATCACTTCAATAACTTTTCTGATAGTCCAACTTTCCGTACAGGGGTGAAAATCCATACCAGATCTCCTGGGCTGTACACAACACATCGGTGCTAGTCGTTATACTGCTAACGATCCTTCTCCTGGGCGTCCAGTGTCCATATATGAGCCAGATGTCTTGCTTCTTTGAGCCTGGTTATGAGCTGTTTCACATAGTCATCCTGAGTGTCGCCCGGATGGGATGGGAACAGCGTATCCATTGTCTTCTCAGTTTCGCCGCAATGGACCAGGAAAAATGGCGTGAAGCCTGTGGTGTCTTGTCTTTCAGTATTATAAGCAAATGTCATGACTGTCAGTATTGTTTCCCAATCCTTCTGCTCAATATTGATGTACATCGACAGCATATCTGCTAATGTCTTGTTAAAACATTCTGTAAGACCATTTGTCTATGGATGGTATACAGTTGTCATTCTGTGGACAATGTCGCAACGTGACATTATCTCTGTTACTAGTTTTGACTGGAATACTTTTCCATGCTTAGATATTGTCACACGTGGTGCTACATGCTTCAAAATAATGTCTTCTACAAGGAATTTTGTGATCTCTGGAGCTTCTGCAGTTGGCACAGGTTTGGTGACAGTGTAGCGTGTGAGGTACTCAGTGCAGACTATTATCCATTGGTTACGAGTTGTCAACTTCAGGAACCTCCCTAAAAGATCAATCCCAACTCTGTGGAATGGAGCTGCTGCAAAGGAATCAGTACGAGATGCCCTGGAGGTAATTGCGGCACATGCTTCCATTGCTGGCACTCTTTACAGTGACTCACATAGTGCTTGACAGATTGGTAGATACCTGCGTCTGATTCTGTCTAGGGTCTTCACAAATCCCAGATGACCGGATATTGGAGCATCGTTGCAAATACTTGAGAATAGTTGGGTGGAGATGAGCTGGAATGACCCATAGCCATTTGTGGCCTAGTGGCTCATAGTTGCTCTTATACAATGTCCCGTTTATAAGTTGGAACTCTCCATTGGTCGGTTCTCCTTTCTCCAAGGCCTCTAAGTTTTTAATAGTGCTTTAATGTCACCTAATTCAGTGAGGGCTGAAATTTCATTAATGCTGTTGTGTTCCACCAATGGATTCCTTGAAAGGTAGTCGGCATCCTTGTGTTTGCACCCGTTCTTGACCAGTGTGACATCGAACTCTTGGAGTCTTAGTGCCCATCTTGCTAGTCGACCTGATGGATCCTTCAAGCTAGTCAGCCAACACAAAGAATGGTGGTCTGTCACGACGGTGAATGGTTTGCTGAATAAATACGGCCAGAACAAGTTAATAACTCAGACAACAGTGAGACATTTTTCCTCCGTTGTAGAGTAGTTTATCTCGGACTTTGAGAGTACTCTTGATGCATAGGATATCGACTTTTCAGCACCTTCCTGAACTTGTACAGGCACTGCACCAATCCCATAAACTCTGGCGTCTGTGTGAAGTTCCATTTCCGCATTCTCGCCGTACAAGGCTAGAACTGGTGCAGAAGTTAGAGCCTCGCTAAGTGCCCGGAAAGCTTTTTCTTTTGTCTCATCCCAGTAAAACTTGGTGTTTCCCAGCAGAAGTTCTTGCAATAGACGTGCCTTGATACAAAATCCTTTTATGAAACGTCGGTAGTATGAGCACAGCCCGAGAAAACTTCTCACATCACGAATATGATGAGGAGTTGGAAATTCTGTGACTGCCCTTACTTTATCTGGATCAGGACGAACACCATATCCAATGACTAGTTGCCCCAGGATTTTTATCTCTTTGGCGATGAAGAGGCACTTCTTTGGATTGAGGTGCAGTCCTGCAGTCTGAAGACACATCAACACAGTTGACAGGTGACTCAGATGTTCTTCAAATGTTTTTGAGAAAACGATAATGTCATCTAAATAGCAAAGACATGTCGTACACTTAAGGTTTCAAAGCAAGTTGTCCATCATGTGTTCAAATGTGGATGGAGCATTACATAATCCAAATGGCATTACTTTGAATTCATAAAGACCGTCAGGTGTAATAAAAGCTGTCTTCTCCCTGTCATCTTCAACAACCTCAATTTGCCAGTAACCTGTCTGCATGTCCATAGTTGAGAAGTATGTAACTCCTTTCAAGCAGTTTAAGGTGTCGTCAATACACGACAATGGGTAGACATCTCCTTTAGCCACTGATAGTTGACACAGAATCGCCACGTGCCATGCTTCTTCTTTATGAGGATCACTGGAGATGACCAAGGACTCTCTGAAGGTTGAATAATGTTATCGTGTAACATCTTCTCCACTTCCTCCCGAATTACCCATCTTTCAGCTAGTAACACACTATACAAACGCTGGCTAATTGGTGGATGATCCCCAGTATTGATACGGTGCCTTATCGTGGGCTGTTTCATCTGTCTTTTCCCCTGCTGAGAAAATTGGCGTAGTATAGCTAACACCCACTGCCACTGTTCCTTGGTCAGTTTGGACCCTATTGGCAGTTCCACGGTTCTTTCCTCCAGTGTGTTGTCTGTACTAACAGCAGAGCATGGGTCTTCATTGATGATGTTGAGCTCACCGTCTTGGATTGGTTCAGCTATCCCGATACACATTCCTTTGGGGATAAGTTGTGACTGCTCATGAAGATTAGTGCTCCAAATGTCTCCTTGACCAGTGATAATGCTTATGATAGTTGCTGGTATGTAAATTTCTTTGGTGAGCCTGATAAACTTTCTAATATAAACAAGCACTTCACAGTTTAACTGGTCATCTGTGTTTGCAACTGCAACTCTTCTCATTGTCAACGGCGGTATCGTCACATTGTCAACAGCAAGTAACTATCCAGAAAATTCTGTAATATGTGTATCCGTCAGAACAACTTCCTCAATTTGCAGCTCAGATCTTCCACAGTCAATGATAGCTTGGAATACCTGAAGAAAGTCCCATCCATGGATGACATTATGACTACATTCTGTTAAAATGACAAATTCAAATGGCTGGGTCCTGTTGCTGATGTTTATACCATTTGTGACCTTCAGCACAGTTGCCACCTTATCAAAGAACATTGTCTTTTTTTAGTGTGCGGCAGTAATTATCTGACAATACAGAGAAAGAAGCTCCTGAGTCAACCAGTGCCCCGAAAGGTTGGCCATCGATTATGACGTCGATGAGATTTCCTGACATCTATCCATGGAGGATTTTTATCTGCGGCAGCCTCACCTCCGTAGATGGTGGCCTCGCTTAGTTTTCCTGGGCGCGGCGGCTAGGGGAGCAACTAGTACCCCTGTATGGCGTCAGTGAATGGCAGCAGTGTTGGGGAGCAACCTGGTCCAGGATATGGTGATAGGCTTCTTCCCATAGGTCGACTGAACTCATGGCTGCTCTGATGGCTGACATCTTCCAGTAAAATAATTGTTGAATACTCGCCTCCTCCCTCTACAGTAGCGTATGACATGTCCAGGGTGCCCACAGTGGAAACATGTCCTCTAGACGTCTGTTCTTCTCTGGGGCATCATAGTTGCCAGGGGACTTGGTTGTTGCCGCGTCGGTCAGTACATAGGCTGTTGTTTGGCAGCTGCAGCGTAAGTCATAGCAGGGCGATGCCATTCTTCGCGTCAGGCGCGACTGGCAGGGCAGACAGGAGCTAATGTTTGAAATACCTCTTCCTCAGTGGCATCACTTCCCTTGTGGCTTACAGGGCTTACATCCCATGGCCATAATCTGATGCTTGCTCAGTCTAATAATCCCGGCTGCCATAAATTGTTGTAATTCTTCTCTCACAATTTGTCATATGAGAGAAGCGAAGTCGTGCTGGTCTTCGACAATGGCTATAGGGACTACATTTTGGAGTCTGTCATACTTGTTTCATCCAACCCTCCTTTGTTGCATCTCTTCAATATGCTGGCACCACTTGATGAACTCTTCCGTCATAGCAACGTCTTTTATAAGAAGAGCTTGGTACATGTCTTCTGCAATACCCTTCATCAGGTGCACGATTTTGTCGGCCTTGGTCATATTCGGATTGACTATGTTATACAGGGCCAAAACATTCTGTATGTACGACTGTGTCGGCTCACCATGTCGTTGGGCCCGGTTTTTCAGTTGTTCTTCTGCTGAGCAGATTTGTTGCTGGCGGTCTCCAAACGTCTTCTTGATTTCCGTCTGTAAAGTTTCCCAGTCATTCAGCTTGTCTTCCTTGTTCTCAAACCATTGCTGGGCTGTTCCGTCCAGGAAGAAATAAATGTTGGCCAAGCACATTGTATGATCCCACCTTTTATACTTGGTGACTTGGTCAAACCCTTTTAGCCATTTGTTGGGGGTCCTGTCCAGCGTCTTTAGAGAACACCGACGGGTGTCTGATGTTTAGCTGGCTTACTGCTGGTTTCGTATCCATGGTTCTTCTGATGATACAGACTTTTGGAAGGATGTACTTGGTACGTCACTTGTATTCCAGTTCTAGTCCGTGTAAGTGCCAACTTTTACGTTGCCTAATCAGAGCCATGGTGATGCACAGGATAGCCGGCACTTCCACCAAACAATGACGCGTTGAAATGGAAGCAGGGTTGTTGACTGAACACAGCACTTATGCTGAAAGCAGGTTTATTGCGCATGAAATGCACACACAACACACACTGCCTCTCGGGCAGAGTCCTCTGTTATTTATACCCAGACAGAATGTACCAGAAATTAGAAGAATAGTTAACAAAAGAAACAATTAGAAATTACAAATAAACATAAGAAGCATGTAGAAGATTCTGGAAATGTTAATTACAAAGA
The DNA here is from genome assembly GCA_026315105.1 of Locusta migratoria. Lineage (NCBI taxonomy): Eukaryota > Metazoa > Arthropoda > Insecta > Orthoptera > Acrididae > Locusta > Locusta migratoria. Next base: position 202,971,794 of record CM048747.1, on the reverse strand, counting down.
AATAAATTTTTGCCGGTGGACAGGATTGAACCAGCGACCTTCAGCATTGCAATCAGTGACGCTATCCCTTGCACCACGCCGGCAGTTGGTTAACGGGGGTCTTGTCGCGATATTGTTTAATTTCAAAAAGTATGCTAATAAGTGTTTCTATTAAAACTAGGTAAATTCTTTTCTTGTAATGTTAAAGAAGTTATTAATATGTTTCACAAGTAATGTTAGGAAAGTTATGCTCTCATTAGTTTCTGAATAATTACCGTTTATTATTAAGTAACTGTTTGATAACCTAGTTAAATATATTTACAAATGAAATACTATTCAGAATGAAATTTTCACTCCGCAGTGGAGTGTGTGCTGATATGAAACTTCCTGGTGGATTAAAATTGTGTGCCGGAACTGGGACTCGAACCTGGGACCTTTGCCTTTCACGGACAAGCGCTCTACCAACTGAGCTATCCCGACACAACTCATGATGCCACCTCACAACTTTGCCTTGGCCGCTGTGGCGCATTTCTTTTTTACTTGACATACATTAAAGCCACATTTTTCTATACATCACATGTTGCATATGTTCAGTGGTCTCGAAGATCTTGTAGCTCACCTGCCATTAACACATTACAAAATTATGTTATGCCAACGGGTTCTTGGGTTTTCAGAAAACTACATTTGTGACACTTTCATTTTTAACATATGTTTATTTATCCATTCTTGATAAAGCACAAAACTGATACAAGAGTAAGACTGGTTCACAACACACTTCCATACTAAGATGTTACTCCACTAAGACTGCCATAAGACTCCTTTCATTCTGCCTTAGTTTGCGTCAATTCGCGCGTATAAATACATGCTAGTATTTCTAGAACCTTCTAGGACACGGAAGTACAACATTTAAACATTTAACAATTTGTTCATGAAACATATGCATATTTTGCTTTACATGGAGATACACAATATTATGACAATTGTAATAATAATATTTCCTATCAAGACAAACAACAAGACAACAACAATCAGCGCAGTGTTAATATATGTTTACATTGTTGTTATGACTATCAATAATTAATTAATTTAGTTTGTTAGAAGACCATAATAATGCAAATGATGATTAAAATGACTTGACAGAAGCGCTATAAAATGCTTATGTAATATAAACATGGAATATTAGGTTACAATACTATGGCCAACTATGATATCGAATACTTCAGTTAGTTAAACAAATGGGACCCTCCTGGCTAAATATATTACACCGCGAAAGGCAAAGGTCCCAAGTTCGAGTCCCGGTTCCGGCACACAATTTTAATCCACCAGAAAGTTTCGAAACACTACTCATTTAACTGAGATTTGTATATTAATTTAATCGGTATTATTTACGATATCTTTTACTTTAGCGAGTTGCATGTAATTGTTTACTTTTCCATTATAATTAATGTAAATAACTCAGTTAACAATAAGTAATTTTCAGTCACATTATTTGGATAATGTAAATAGGATGGCCACACAGCATGTATCAGAGTATTGTTTCATCCATTGTCGGAGGTATAACCCATGCTAGTTGAGAGTATTGTTTCATCTGTTGCCTGATACACAATCCATGCTAGTTCAAAGTATTGTTTATTGTTTCAGTCACGATCTGATGCACAAAGTCACAATCTGATGCACAAGTCACGTCAGTTTGGACTTTAAATTTGACTAATTATGTGAAAGTTCTTCAGTGAAGAAAGTGCATCTACCATGATTAATTAATGTATGTGCCACATTACTATGTACACCTATAACTTTTGTATTCCACACATGGACAGTGTAGTTTCATCAACATGTTCCCTACCTTTAAAAATTTCATCACAAACATTTTAAACCTTTCATCATTAGCATTAAGATTCCTATTTTCAACTTTTACATCTTCAACATGCAATTTACTGTAAGTTTCATTACCATTTTCAACAAATTCATCATATAAAGCATTCTCATTACCAAGCACAATATTCTCATCATCATCATAAACATCAATATTTTCATATTTAGATCCACTATCATTTGTGATGTATTCAGTACTATTATTACATACCATATAGCTATCATCATTATGAACTTCAATATTGTCATTGTCAATACACAACACAGACACATCATTACTGAAAACATACTTCTTATCAACATCATCAGAGCTACTACTTCCAAAATCAGAATAATACTTGAGTAAGTGTTTTGAAACAAAACTTTGAAGACTAGTGAAATCATAAATACAGTGTGTATCATCTGCAAGTAGCACTGAACTGGATATAATAAATGATGTAAGGTCATTGTTCATAATTAGAAATGAGAAAGGTCCCATTACAGATCCCTGTGGGTTCTTACATTAATTTGTTCTGTATTGCACAGTTCTTGCCAATACAGACCATTTACCAATGGTTATATAGGTATATTTCAAATAGCTTAAGCAGCCATCTAATAACATTGTGTAACTTATTAAAACCTTTAATAATGGAAACTCTGAGTTGTAATTAATGAAATATGGACAGTTTACAACTCATTGCAAAGATGTAACAACAAGCTGTGACAGGCACATGAAACAAACATACATACAACAATTAAGCTGTCTGTCATGGTCTTCTTCAGAATAAAGAACATTCACGCAGTTACACAGACACACTTCACAGACATACAATCGTCATCTCCAAATCATGCCCTTTGGGTGATGAAATAGGTAAGGGGAGGGGAGGGGGATAGGAAGTTTACATCATGGTGGGGGGAAAGCTACAGCACACCTTACAGAGCTTTACACAGTAGACGGGTGGAACAAGATGCAGCTTAGGAATCGAGTGGGGAAGTGGGTGACGGAAGGAAAGCAAACAAACAAACGTGTGAGCCCCCATGCATGCATGTGCACACACACACTCACATAAATACATACAACATAGAAAATAGGAGTTGTGTAGGATAGACGGAAAATAACTGTAGGGTGTAGGAAAAAGGGAGTTATCGTAGGTTGAGGCCTGGATAATTTCGGGATTGGAGAATGTACTGTAAGGATAACTCACATCTGTACAGTTCCGAAAAGCTGGTGGTGGGTGGGAGGATCCAGATTGCCCAGGTTCTGAAGCAGTCACTGAAATCAAGCATATGCTCCGCTGCCATGTTGTGCCACAGGATGGTCTACCTTGTTTTTGGCCACAGTTTGGAAGTAGCCATTCATTCTAGTGAACAGCTGGTTAGTCGTCATGCCAATATAGAAAGGTGTGGAGTGATTGCAGTGAAGTTGGTAAATATACAGCTATCTAGTTTGATGGTAGACCTACAGTTCGGGGTAAATATTTCTGTATCAGTATTTATTTAAGCATTGTTTGAAGCTCTAGGAAGGGACTTGTTATAGCAACTGGTAATTTATGCCAATTTCGGAAAATTGGGAGGACCATTGTATAATGTTAGAAAATCTGTTGTCGAAGTCCCTCAAAAAAGGAATAATGTTGCAATTTAGTAAATACTTTTTCAGTAGAAGTGAGGTTAAATTTTTGGGACATTAAGTGGGAATAAATGGTATAAGACCTGACCCTGAAAGAATCGAAGCTACTAATGTTTGTCCAGAGCCTAAAACTGTTATGCAGTTCAAAGCTTTTCTGGGGTTAATTGGTTTTTATAGGAGATATGTAAAAACTCATGTGTTAAATTAATCCAGTTATATTAGATTTGTTAAAGAAAAATAATCCATGGAAGTGGAGTGAGGAAGCCTCGGCAACTTTTCAACAAATGAAGCAGGCTCTTATAGAGTCCGATGCATTAAAACATCCAGTACTCAGACAACCCTTTAAATTATCAACAGATGCAGCAGCCTATTGTATTGCTGGGGAATTATTTCAAGGTCACTGGAATCCATTAGACAGAGACCATAACACAATAGCTTTTGTAAGCAGGTGTTTAAAAAATCATAAAAGAAATTATTGCACTACAGAAAAGGAGTTACTTGCAATAGTGTGGGCTATCACTAAATTCTACAATCTTACATGGATTGCTACATAGTGTGATGACACTGCTGGCCCTCTCATCTCAATGTTATCGAATGATACCATCTGCATCAGACCCGGAATCGTGTGGTTTAATAGTGATATACTTTGGGTGTGAAGCTACAAACGAAATAGCCAGTCTAGGAATCAGTGTAGGACAGTGTCTTGGTGATACTGTGACTAGTTAACAAAGTGATAGATTTCATTAATTAAGAGATTCATATATTTTCTTTCCAGATAGTTCTATAAACAATAGTTTCGTCATTGTATGTTATTTCAAGGCTTTGACAGACGAAGGGCAGAAAAGACATGTAAAACAAAAAGACATGAAAATAAATAACATTGTATATATGTTAGGCTCTAAAACAATTTGCTGTTGTGTTGACCAGCTAATCGTGTTAATCAATGTAATAGTTGAAAATTCAATATTGTAATTCTTTGCATATATTGACTAACGTGAGATTTTGAACTTATTTTGAGAATTGCCAAGATATTTGATAGTTCAATATATGTTAGGAACATGTATGATGTACTCAATAACAAATTAATTGACATTTAACATTACTCTTTGTTAAGAAACAAAAAGAACCGAAATTACAACTTAAAAAGATATGTGCGAACTAAAATTATTGTATGTATAGTTTTTATTTTATATTGTGATTATTTTTGTGTACATGAAATGTTTTGCTGTTGTGTTCATTAATTGTAAATTAATATATTCAATTGTTATGAACAATGCATAATGTAATTAATGTCATTATTGTCGATGTTATATATTTGCCTCACCGCCTTGTGTGAGGGGGTTCAAGTTGCGGCGGTTGTAAAGCACTTTGGAATCTATGTTATTCTGTGTCGTTGTGGTAATTTGTGTATGCAAGTTTGAAGTTGTAATGTTTTGCTGAAATAAGAAGTTTGTTTGGAAATTAAATAATAAGTGAAAAATTGTACCTACAAGTATTTATTTCTACCGCGGCGCCCCAGGAGAATAATGTTGCAGCAAGCAGAACCTTCAAATTTAATTTTCATTGCATCAGTCATTTCTACAGTGAAGTTGTCAGAGCAATGATGTAAAAAGTCTTTGTGATGGATTTTCCCTTCCCCAGGGTATGTCTTAATTACTACATTTGACCAATTAAAGCCACCGCACAAAACTTTGATATCAATAAGAATATATTAAAGGATTAACTAATATAGTATCAGACTCACTTTCAAGACTGCTGGTAGGAATGAAAAATGTCACTATGAGTAAAGGGATTCAGTATAAATTTCTTGCAGTTAGGATATTGTGATGCAGTCTGTAAGTTGACTAATGAAATTAGAACCATGATTAGAACTGATAAATTCTTTAAGGCTAAGTTTGATGAGTGTGATAAAGTGTTAGATGATCAATTTAAAATTAATGATGGTGCTCTAGTTTGGTGTAATGATGTAGCAGGTTAAATCCCTGCCAGGACCTAGGAGTTTTTATCTGTCACTTTCCACTTCTTTCCCCTCTGGCAGTGTTGTTGATGTGAAAAATAATGAGTAGCACCATGGTTCAGAACCCATGTTAAACTGTTGGTCCCGCTATAACTGGCTGGCTAAGTCAGTTCAAAGATCGGAGGAAGGCAATGGCATAACACCTCCAAAAAGTACCATGCCTAGTAAAGCAGTGTGGTGTTCAAACCAATCTTCAGATTGTTGTCTGCTTTTTACTTTTTTTTTTTAATGAATATACATAGTCTTTGACCACTGTAATTAAACAATGTAATACAGCGTATGCCTTCATTCTTGATTGAATCTGTGCCAAGAGCAGTAGTATGTTTGAATAGTTTGTTACTAATTCATCAATTGTATTTATGAAGAATAAAAAAAAGAGAGTATTCCTACTAGAAATTTCACTGTTCTGAGCACTTTTTAACAAATTGGTCTCACTAACCAATAACTTATGAATGGTGTCGACATCTGATTGCCTTCAAAGCATAACTTTTGGAAGATGGTTAGAGGCACAGTATAGCCAGACCTCTTTTATTATTCTTTTACGTACACATTACACAGCCACATCAAGATTTTCTTAGATGTATGCATGAGTCTGAAGTGCATTTCCCCAGTCTATGACTAAGCAGTTGAAAGTTACAGGAAATAAGGTATAGTTAACAACTTCAGTGGGCCTCTTTACACCCTTTATGATATGTAACAATACAAGTCTTACCCTATGTATCCATTTCTCTTAACACTGATTACATCACTTACTTGTAAGTATTTCTTCATTCACTTTTTTCTCCACTTTAGTTCTTTACATTATAGTAAATTGTTGTTACTTTGCATCCTTTTGTTTGCTCAATATTTTGATTTAAAGATTAAATTAATTTCAGTCTTCTTTTCATTTAGCTTACTCTGGTTGTAAATGAGTTTAGTAGAGTCTAATAAGATAATCATAAAATAAAGTCTATCCAAAAATTTTATTCATATAGCCTAAACACAAGTGTAAATTACAGAGTGGGTTGACATAAAATACTTTTACAAAATTTACATTTAAAATGAGTAATATTACAATTTGGAGACAAAACAACAGTTAAAAGCAGGAATCCAATTCGACCATGGAAATCATGTAATGTTCAGTTTCTAATAATCACAATTACTGGAGAATTTATATGACACCTGTCATTGTTGATTGACATTGTGTACATTAGCATATCATTGTACACTGGCAATGTCTCACTAAATGAAGTGTATTCCTCAAAATTTGCCATGGAAGAATTATTGTCCACCAGGATATGTAATTCGTGCTGGGCCACTGAGTTGACCACTAACAGTGCGACCATACAGTAGAATCACCATTGGTGAACTTAGGTCCAAACAATGCAACAGAGCACGATTGCGAGTGCCACTCCATACTTTGCACTGGAGGACACCATTGATGTAAATCTGTAACAACAAATTAGCACCATTTAAAACAATTCTGATTAGCTTTTACAAAATATGAAACATATGTGATGGACATTACGAAGCAAGAATAATCACTGATCAGAAACTTGTATTCAATGCAAAAGAGTCAGTTGGTGTATAAGGATAAATAATAACAATAATAAAATAAAAATTAGCTTGCTCCCATTGCTATAAAATTATTTATCATGAGGTACTGGTGCATCCATTGCAACACTTAAAACTGTCACAAAATACTGGAATAGATTTCATCAAATCTAATTCACTCATTGATGGTGAAATAGAAGTTTACTACTCTCATGTTTTCTGCTGCACTGTGTAATAGTTTTATCCCTAGGAAATCCATTTTATTTTATTTTTTTATTTATTTTATTTATTTATTTATTTATTTATTTATTTTTTTTTTTTTTTGTTAACACATTGTGGATGCGGTTGTTAGTCAGTTGGACGATGCCTGAGTGTGACTTGTGCAATGCTAAAAATTTGTAGCTGTCATTGCACAACTTGCCCTCTGTTTGCAACCATGTACAATGAACAAGGAAGGTTCTCTGCACTGTGCTGCCCCAAAGTGAGACAAGTTGTAACTATTTATATGCAACAAAAGGGATCTGTATTTCCCGCTCTCTGTTGAGACCAATACAGCTTTCGTGGGCCATCTCTGTTATTGTCTGCCGAGTGCTTGCACTCTGCACATTCTCGACATGACAAATTTAGATGAGAGTGATGTTTTCAATGTCCTGCAATTGAAAATAGATGATTCTGGTTCAGATGAAGAAGCTGACGACCTGTAAGAATCACACGTAAAAGTTTTTCTTTGGGAATAAAAAAATGAATTACTAAAAAAGTTTGTGTAAATTTTAATATTCAATAACATTAATTGTTTTGCAATAGATAAAAAGAGGTTGCATTGTTTCAAGTGAGACAAACTCCATTATTGGATCAATAGTTTGAAAGCTGTAATTTTGTTAGAAACAGCAGTCCGGCTGCCCCATCCAGGGTGACTTACGCCAGTCATGAATGTACATCAGTTAAATGTAAATCTGGATAACAGTTACATTTATGTATGTAGCAGTAGGACTACCTATGTACATCTATTGATATATTTACAGGTGTCTGCAATGTAAATTATATTACAAAAATATTTTGTCATTCCATTAATGCTGCCATCTGGACTGTTCTGTCAAATTACTTTTGTTTGTAAAAGTTTGGTAATAGCAATCATTTGTAATACTGTGCAGTTGTTTATGTTATTATATGAATTTACTTACAAACCTTTCCCAAGATTATTTTAAGTATGCAAAAGAATTTACCGTACTTTATTTGACATAAAACTATGTTGTCATTTCAATATTAACAAATTTCAATTATGTAAACAAACTTACACTGCTCTAATTGTAATCTGCATACACATCCAATTTCTGCTTTCGTTTGTTTTATAAATATTTATAAAAATTATTTTGATTTATGATGTATAATTTGTTATGTTTATTGTTTGTGAAAATTGTACACTTATGTTATGGAAATTAAATCTAATAAATAAATAGTAACTTTGTTCTGGAACGTTCAAGAAACCAACATTATTTACATAAACATGTGTGTTATGGTACTCGAGTAGTCATTCAGTCAAGTCTTTGTCTTGCTTTGTCTATGTTACCCTCAAGAGTTTTTGTGAACAGTCACTGATGTAATAAAAATTCATAATGGAAGCAACATTTTGTAGTTCCTATGACCTTCAAAGAATTCAGGCAACATTATAAATAATGATTAAAGGATGATTGAAGGCAAGCTGACAGTGTGGCTAAAGAATATCAGGTGATGTGATTTATTATTTTGAAAGTCTTGTTGTCAGTTTCTGTATTATGATATAATTAAATCCCATATTAACTGGAAGGAAAAGATGGTGAATCGTCACAGGCAATAACACACATAAATGTTTTTAGCCCTGGAAAGAGCAAAATTCAACATGCATGAACTCTAATTAATTCTACTTTGCAGGTGACTAATGCCATCTGGTACCTACATAAATCAAAATGATCATTTTTTTCCATTAGAATTTGCACACAGAATTTGCAGGAAGAGATGAAGAAGAGAGTAGAAAGCATGTTCACTGATACCATGATAATTTATTCATAGTTGTTCATGAGATCAGCCTGCTAGCAATAATCTGTGCAAGTAATAACACAGTTGAGTCACTTGTTTGTTTCCAGGCTGCCGTGAATTGTTCAGTGTCAATCCTCATGTGGCACTCTTTTCACATTGCACTAATTACACCATGCTGTGTAGAACCCTCAGTATTTGTACACATGTCCATCTTAGGCAATTGCTTTGCACACTCATATAAAGCAGAATGCCATTCAGTTGACAAAAAGGCAGAATAAATCCCGTGAGAGTAGTGGGTGTCAACCTGAAGAGACTCCTATTAGCTGATTCCTTGAGCCCTGGCACAGACAACATTGGGTAATGAATTATATGGCTTCTGGCTTTATCAAGATACCACACAGTTACTCCTTGCATGAAGCAGACACTGGTATTATCAACTGAAACTGCTGCTTGTGGCTGTGGCAGTAATGCTGCAACAACAGGTAGGGAGTGTGCCTGTGACCTTGTTAGCCTGGTTGGCTACCAGGAACGGCAGTACTGTATGAGACAGGGAGGCATCTGGATGTGGAAAAGTAGCAGCGATCTTAGTGCAGGTAGGCATCTGGTGAGTTTTGTGGTGCAGGAGCGGGTAGGGGTGGTGAGGGGCAAACCAGGCTGCATCCTGTTTGTGTCAACATAATAAAGTGTGGGCATCATTACCAGTGGGATTAGGTGGCGGACTGGGCCATGCAGGCAGATTCTCACGTTGACATGCATTGTGAATTGGTGAAGGTACTGCACTATGTGGTGGTGGCTGAGTAAGTTGTGTCCGGAAATGTGGTGAGCTGCAACGGGTCACAGTCTAGCTGGCTGTGGGCCAGGGAACGAGGGCAAGTGGGGCATAGCCAGCTACACATGATGTGGCCAGCCCAAGTGGAACAGTGGGTGCCAACATGGGCAGATGGTGGCGGATGGAGCCCCTGACACTGTCGTTGCTTCTGGTGTCCACTGAGTGCCCTGGTCAGGTGCCATCCAGTGTGTGGTGACATGATGGGTCAAGCCCTTGTTGCTGCAATTTGTGTCATGGACTGTGCTTGGTGCTGCTTGTTGGCTGGTGGCATGATGTCTGTGTTAGTGGTAGTTGCTCCAGAAGAGGTATCAGCTTTCAGGTTGATTGTCACATCTACATCATAGCTTCTCTGCATGAGGGAGTGGGCATAGCATGAGCCATGAACAGACGTAATGCAGTTGTGTTAAGTTCCTTGATGCCGGCTGGCAACTCTGCAGTGTCAGTGGAAGAGGAGACATTATTGGGAACATCCACTTCATTGAAGCAGTAGCTGTATCTGTGACAGGCAGAAACACTTCAACCCTTGGTAGTGTGATGCTGTCATGGGTGTTGAGTATCCTGTCAATGGATACTACTGTCAGGACACAATGAAGGCACACAGTGAATGTCTTGTTGTATCACTGCAACATGAGGTGAAGGCCTGAGAATTGTAGGCAATGGGGTGGCTGACAGGCAGTGACACAGAGATTGATATGAGTGCACGACACAAGGTCACAATACACAAAAGTCTTACACTCAACATGGTATCACAGGGGCATTGGTCGTAGTTAACCCATCTAGTTTTACAGCTGCTGGATGTATGTTGGGGCACTAGGCATAGTGAGGAGAGGCTAGTAGAAAAAGGGGCTGCCCATATACCAAGATGGCAGGAGATGCCTTCAGAGTGGGCCTTCTGCACGGCCTGCAAATCCAGCAGGACCAGTGGTAAAGCAAAAGACCATTTCTCACCATAACAGGTGAGGGTGAATGTCAAAGTGCTGTAGAAGTGTTCCACCATACCATTCGCGGCTTGGCAATATCTGCTCGTAGTGTGGGTGAAGGTGCTGCAAGTTGCAGACAGGGTCAGGACTACACCGTAGGTGAAGTGTTTGCATGGTCAGTTGTTATGTGGCAGGGGGAGCCAAAGACTTCACCCAGGCATTTATAAAGGCAGTGGCAACAGTTATGGCAGAAATATCCAGGATTAAAATAGCCTCTGACCAGCATGTAAAATGGATGATCATCATAAGGAGAAAATGGTAGCCATCTGATGATGGTGATGGACAAATGTGGATATGGGAGGACTGGTGTTCAGTGAGGGGGGTGGAATGAAGCTACCAGTGCATGAACGTGATGCCCCACTTTGGTACATTGGTACAGGATGCAAGTACTGGCCCACAAATGACAGTCCCATTGGATGACAGGCCAGAAAAAAACACTCCTGAATGAGGACAGAGGCTGTATGGATGCCAGAATGTGCTTGGTCATGAAGATCGTCAAAAGCTGGCTTTCGGAAGTTGGGGAGAAGGAAAGGATAGGCATAGTTTTTAGAGCTGTCAGGATGTGTGCAGTCAGAAAGAAGGTCTCACCAAATATGTAGGTATGTGCCAGGAGCTTGATGGATCTGGCGGATGAAGGAACAGTTTGGCTTCTGACACAGGTATATTAATGTGGAGTTGGTAGATTTGGCTTTTGATAGGGCCTCAAAATTGAGCAGAGGACTAAGGGAACAGGAGTGGCAGTAGCAAATGGCGATGATGCCAGCCACATGTCATATGTCGGCAGTGAACTGGGTCACATATTCCTGCTGGCTATACTGGCAGAGTGAAATTAGGCCACTGTTTTTCTGGCAGAATCCTGCTACAAGTGGTCAGTGGTCCATGAAAACAGTGAAACGGCACCCTTCCACTGAGGGGCAGAAAAACTTGACAGCCTCATTTAGGGCTAGTAGGTCTCAATCATACTTGGCCCATTTGCACTGCAGATAAGATAGTTTGGCTGAAAAGAAAGCCAGTGGTTGGCAAGCATCTCCAGTGCACTGCTGAAGAACCATGAGAATTGTGGACTGGGATGTATTGGTGAAGATAGAAGTGGGGCATAGGGGTAGGGGTGCACCAGACGGCTTTTGCACTTGAAGCTGGCTGTCATACTAACAATGCACAGCACGAGTCTGCTACCTTTTGTACGGGGACTTGCAACATGGTTGTTAGTGGTTCCTGAGAAGAGGCTGTGTTTTTTTAGGAAACAGTGAAAAGAAATTCGCCATTCCTAAGACTAATTGGAGTTCCTTAAAGGTAGTGTGGCATGGGTATTAGGAGACTGCACAGACTTTATCAGTCAGGGGCCACGAGCCAGATGGGGAAATGGGGTGTGTTACCTGAATACATATTCTTCTTGCTTGAGGATGACTCCAGCCTTTACCAGAAATGTAAAAATCTCTCTGAGGTGTTCACAGAGTTCAGCTGTGTTCCAGGAGTCAATGAGAAAATCATCCAGGTAAGCAAGCAACACGGCACACTACAGAGGAGACATCAAGAAAATGATGCCATAATTGTGATGTGTTACAGAAGCCAAAGGTCATGAATAGTGTAATGAGCCCCATCTGCTTGCATTACTGAAACTTCCAATACCACTGTTGCATAATAATAGATACAAGTGTAATTAGTCTATTATCATTTTCTTTTCCAAAACTTTTGTTATTTATTTTTATAATGTAACTAACTGAAATCATTTTCTATTATTTGGTGTCACAGAAGTTTGTTTAATTAGCAAATATTAATTAGTTAATGTCAAAGGTGTATGTTGTAGTTCAGATCATATGCTAATTGATTTCTCTTAAGGCTAAATAATTTCATTTGTCATAATATTAAAGTAGGTATTGTTGTGTTTCACAATTAATATCAGGAAAGCTTTGCCCTGATTAGTTTCAGTATAATTACTGTTAATTACAAAAGTATTGTTGACAAACCTATTTCAATAAATACATAAATGAAACACAATTAACATAACTGAGATTTGTATATCAATTTACTCAGTATTATTTACGCTATCTTTTATTGTAGCCAATTGTGTGTAGTTTCCATTATAAGTAATTTAATGTACATAATTAACAATATGTAATTTTCCATGTCATTGTTTGGAAGATATAAACAAAATGCTTTCATGCCATGTAATTGAGTATTGTTTCATCCTTGATCGTAAGGACAATCCACGTTAGTTGGGAGTCTGGTGTCATCACTGATCTGAGGCATAATCCCGACACTTTGAACTTTAATTTTCAATAATTATGTAAAAGCCCTTCAGGCATATAGAAAGTGTATCTACATTGATTAATCCTTCATATTTGTGCCACACCCTACACCTTGGACTTTATTATTCCACACACGAACTGCATAAATTTGTATTATTGACATGTGGAATGTAAGTACTGGGTTGTGGTGAATGTTGATAACGAGACTTTTATGCTGGCTGTAAATAGGCACCAATGAATCATTAAAGGGTTAATGGACTGCAATTCTACATGTTGCCTATGTTATTTCTAGCAGATTAGTTTTGGCCCATCAAATTTCAGCCAGCCCTTCCCATTAGCGTCGATCTACAAGAACATCAAGAAGCAATTATCTACGACCCGGTATGTTACATCTGTTGCCCTTTCAGGTGAGGATTCATTATTAATGACCAAATGAACTTATATTTGGTATGCCACCTGTGCAAAACCAGGCGAGGTTGGTAATTGTAATACATCTACGTCCACATCTACATTTAGACCCAGAAGTGCATGGCAGAGGGTTCATCAAACCATTTTTAAGACATTTCTCTATAGTTCCACTCTCTAATAGCTTTCAGGGAAAAAGAGAACACCTAAATATTTCTGTTTTCTATCTGATTTCTCTTATTTTATTATAATGGTCATGTAAGTAGGTGCTAACAATATATGTTCACATTCTGAAGAGAAAGTTGGTGAAAGAAATTTCACAAATAGATCTCGCAGCAACAAATAACACCTTTCTTTTAACGATTTCCATCCCAATTCATTCATAATTTCCATGACACTCCCTTCCGTATATCACGATAATACAAAATGAGCTGCCCTTCTCTGAATTTTCTCTAAATCAACCGTCAGTCCCTTCCCTACAATATTTTCTTTGTGTACTTTCCAATTTAAGTTTTTAGTAATTGTCTCCTAGGTATTTAGTTGAATTTACAGCCTCTTTTGTGATTGATTTATAATGTAACTGAAGTTTGATGGATTTCTGTGAGTGGTCATATGGATGACCTCACACTTACATTATTAAGCATCAATTGCCAATTTTTGCAGAATGTGGATATCTTATCTAAATCATTTTGCAGTTTCTTTTGATTTTCTGGTGACTTTACTAACTAATAAATGACAGCATCATCCGTGAACAGTCTAAGTGAGCTACTCATATTGTCTCCTAAATCATTTATAAAAATAAGGAAGAGTAGGGGCCCTATTAACACTTCCATGATGAATGCCAAGTATCACTTCTGTTCCACTTGATTGCTTACCGTCAATTACAACATACTGTGTCCTTTCTGATAGGAAATCACAAATCCAATCACACAACTGTGGTGATATTCCATAAGCATGCAATTTGATTATAAGACACCTGTGCGGTACAGTGTCGAAAGCCATTTGGAAATCTAGAAATATGGAATCTATTTGACATCCCTTATGGATAGCACTCAACACATCATGTGAGTACTGAGCTAGCTATGTTTCACAGGAACAATATTTTTATATCCATGTTGTTTATGGGACAATAGGTCATTCTCTTCAAGGTACTTCATAATATTTGAGGAAAGTAATGTTCTATAATCCTGCTGAAAAAACAAATGTCGATGATACAGGCCTGTAATTCTGCGGATCACTCATATTGTCTTTCTTGAATAATGGAGTGACCTATGCAACCTTCCACTCTTTGGGTACACAACGTTTGCTACATGAGTGGTTTTCTATGATAGGTATGGGCCTACTGCATCAGCATACTCTGAAAGGAACCTAATTGGTATACAGTCGGGATCAGGAGCCTTATTTTAGTTAAGTGATTTAAGCTGTTTTATACTCCATGGATATTTACTTCTCAATTACGCATCATGAAAGCTTTTCTTGATAGGAATTCTGGAGTATTTGCTTCGCCTTCTCTAGTGAAGGAATTTCAGAAAGCTGTGTTAAGCAATTCTGCTTTAGCAGAACTCTCATCAGTAGCATTACCATTATTATCACATAGTGACGGTATTGTTTGTGTTTTGCTGCTAGTATATTTAGTGCAATGTAATAATTTGTAAAGACACCTTTCATTAACCTGGCACGTTCCACATCATTAGGAAGTGTCGTATTCGTGATATATGGAACAAGTACTAATCTAATCTAATCTTTACATATGACCAGAATTTCTTAGGATTCTCTACCAAATTAAGTAACAGGGTTTAATTATCGTAACTATTGTAAGCTTATCTCATTGAAATTTGAGCTATATTTCTAGTTTCAGTAAAAGGTTGCCAGTCTTGGGGATTTTTTGTGCATTTAAATTTTGCATTCTATTTTCTTTGCTTTTGTAACAGTGATCTAATCCACTTTGTGTACCACAGTGGTCAGTCCCATCTTTTGATAATTTGTTTAGTATGAATCTGTTAATACAAGAAAAAAAGATATGATAACCACATAGAAAGCAAACGGTTACAATTGAGTGAAAAAGATCAAGTAAATGCTGGTAAAATTCTCAACAACTTGCAACGGTATATAAAAAAATATCGACAGATCACAGGAATTCAGAAAAAAATGAAAATCTTTTCTACTCCTTTCCAGTCCTTATGTTGTTAAGGAACAAATTGAGAATCCTCATGGAGATTACCAGATGGCAGGGCAGTGAAATAACAGGTGGTATATGTAATATAGTAATAAGAACAGTTTACAGCTTACCACAAAGATGTGATGATGAGCTGTGACAGGCACATAAAATAGACACACACATACAACACTACAGATATCGGCCATGTCCTTATTCAGAAAACAGAACATTCATGCAATCACACAACACAGTCACACAACCATCTTCCCCAGCTGCCGCACTCTGAATTATGCACTGTGGTGTGGAAATAGGGGAGGAGAATGGAGATAGAAAGCTTGCATCACAGTGGTGGGGATGGATGTAGCTCGGCCTTGTTGAGCATGTATGTATTAGATTAGATGAGATGCAGCTTAGAAATGGAATGGTGATGAGGGGAGGAAAATAAAATAAATCAAAATAAAATAAAGTAAACACACAAGTGCTGCACACACCATTCAAAATAGAGGAGGTTAAGGATAAAAACAATGGAAGGTACAGTAAGAAATGTTAATAATGATATGTAGATAGGGAAAAACTCAGCATAAAGATGAACATGAGCTGCTGACAGACACAAATAAAAGACACACAATTCTAAATTTTTGGCCACAGCCTTCCTCAGAAAGAGAACACTCATCCACACAATCACTCCGGCACACTCATCCACCACACATGTCAGCCATCTCTGGCCACCCAACACAGTCTGACTCATGGCAAGTGGAAGGGATGAGAGGTGGGAGGGGGAAGGAGCGAAGGAGTAGGGGGTGGGGGGAGTGGAGAGGAAAGATAAGGGTGGGGATACAACAAGCAGGGGCAATGTCAGGTGGAAAATTAGATGCAGTATATATATTGGATGACTTACCCAAAGAACAGGCTCGTCGACAGACTCAAATAAATTCACACACAAACACAAATACAAGCTTTCGCAACCGTTGGTCGCTTCTTCAGCAAAAGAGGAAGAAAGAAGAGGAGAAAGAGAAGGATATGGGTTTTAAGGAATTGGAAAAGGAGTCATTCCAATCCCAGGAGTGGAAGAACTTACCTTAGGGGAAAAAAGGAAGATAAACAAATACACACACACACTCACACATATCCAAATGCAAACACAAAGATGCCTTGGTTCTGTGAACAGAGCCTCTGCCTCAAGTGGTACCCCTGTCCAACTTCTTTGCTTTTCACAAATGTCTGTCTAGTGTGTTTGTGTTTGGATATGTGTGAGTGTGTGTGTATTTGTTTACCTTCCTTTTTTTCTCCTAAGGTAAGTCCTTCCACTCCTGGGATTGGAATGACTCCTTTTCCACTTCCTTAAAACCCATATCCTTCCCTTTCTCCTCTCCTTTCTTCCTCTTTTCCTGAAGAAGTGACCAACAGTTGCGAAAGCTTGTATGTGTGTTTGTGTGTGATTTTATTTGTGTCTGTCGATGAGCCTGTCCTTTTGGTAAGTCATCTCTTTTCTATTTTTATTTTTGTTTATCCCACCTGGAAATTTTCCCTCCATAATTTTCATTTCATCAATATACCTTAATCCTACTCCCAACATTACTACAGCTGAATCCCGAGCCATCCGTGATCTGAAAGCTGACCGTTCCATCATCATTCTCCCAGCCGACAAGGGATCCAGAACCGTGGTACTTGATCGGCGAGAGTATGTGGCTGAGGGACTGCGTCAGCACGCCGACCACCCAATTCCCTACCTTAAACCTCTTTCCTTAATACCCTAGCCAGCTTCATCCTAACCCACAACTTCTTCACTTTTGAGGGCCAAACATACCAACAACTAAAGGGAACAGCCATGGGAACCAGGATGGCCCCCTCATACGCAAACTTATTTATGGGATGCTAAGAGGAAGCCTTCCTGGGTACCCAAGCCTGTCAACCCAAAGTTTGGTATGGATTCATTGACGACATCTTTATGAATGAAACTTTCACTCTACAGCGGAGTGTGCGCTGATATGAAACTTCTTGGCAGATTAAACTTGTGTGTTGGAACCGGGACTCGAACCTGGGACCTTTGCCTTTCGCGGGCAAGCGCACTACCGACTGTGCTATCCCGACACGACTCACGATGCCGCCTCACAACTTTACTTCCGCCAGTACCTCGCCTCCTACTTTCCAAACTTCACAGAAGCTCTCCTGCGAACCATGCAAGACTAGCACTCCTGGAAGAAAGGATATGGTGGAGACATGGCTTAGCCACAGCCTAAGGGATGTTTCCAGAATGAAACTTTCACTCTGCAGCGGAGTGTGCGCTGATATGAAACTTCCTGGCAGATTAAAATTGTGTGTCAGAACCGGGACTCAAACCAGGGACCTTTGCCTTTCGCGGGCAAGCGCACTAACGACTGTGCTATCCCGACACAACTCACGATGCCGCCTCACAACTTTACTTCCGCCAGTACCTCGAAGTTTGGAAAGTAGGAGGCGAGGTACTGGCGGAAGTAAAGTTGTGAGGCGGCATCGTGAGTCGTGTCGGGATAGCACAGTCGGTAGTGCGCTTGCCTGCAAAAGGCAAAGGTCCTAGGTTCGAGTCCCGGTTCCGACACACAATTTTAATCTGCCAGGAAGTTTCATATCAGCGCACACTCCGCTGCAGAGTGAAAGTTTCATTCTGGAAACATCCCTTAGGCTGTGGCTAAGCCATGTCTCCACCATATCCTTTCTTCCAGGAATGCTAGTCTTGCATGGTTCGCAGGAGAGCTTCTGTGAAGTTTGGAAAGTAGGAGGCGAGGTACTGGCGGAAGTAAAGTTGTGAGGCGGCATCGTGAGTCGTGTCGGGATAGCACATTCGGTAGTGCGCTTGCCCGCGAAAGGCAAAGGTCCCAGGTTCGAGTCCCGGTTCCGACACACAATTTTAATCTGCCAGGAAGTTTGACATCTTTATGATTTGGACTCACAGTGAAGAAGAACTCCAGAATTTCCTCTTCAACCTCAACTCCTTTGGTCCCATCAAATTCACCTGGTCCTATTCCAAATCCCATGCCACTTTCCTTGATGTCGACCTCCATCTGTCCAACGGCCAACTTCACACATCCGTCCACATCAAACCAACCAACAAACAACAGTACCTCCACTATGACAGCTGCCATCCATTCCACATCAAACGTTCCCTTCCCTACAGCTTAGGTCTTCGTGGCAAACGAGTCTGCTCCAGTCCCGAATCCCTGAACCAGTACACCAATAACCTAATAACAGCTTTCACATCCCGCGGCTATCCTCTTGATCTGGTACAGAAGCAAATTTCCAGAGCCACTTCCTCATTCCCCCAAATTCAGAACCCCAGAAGTGCCCCTCTTGTCACCGGATACTTTCTGGGCTGGAGCGGACTCTGAATGTGGCTCTCCAGCAAGGATATGACTTCCTTAAATCCTGTCCTTAATGAGATCCATCCTTCATGACATCCTTCCCACTTCACCGAGAGTGTCTTTCTGCCACCCACCTAACCTCCGTAACCTCCTAGTCCATCCATATGAAATCCCTAAACCACCTTCCCTACCCTCTGGCTCCTACCCTTGTAACCGCCCCCGTTGCAAAACCTGGCCTATGCACCCTTCCACCACCACTTACTCCAGTCCCGTAACCCGAAAGGTGTACACGATCAAGGGAAGAGCCACTTGCGATAGCACCCACGTGATTTACCAGCTGGCAAGCCTGCACTGTGAAGCGTTCTATGTGGGAATGACCAGCAACAAACTGTCCATTCGCATGAACGGTCACAGGCAGACAGTGTTTGTTGGTAATGAGGATCACCCTGTGGCTAAACATGCCTTGGTGCACGGCCAGCACATATTGGCACAGTATTACACTGTCCGGGTTATCTGGATACTTCCCACCAACACCAATCTTTCAGAACTCCGGAGATGGGAACTTGCCCTTCAACACATTCTCTCTTTCCGTTGCCCACCTAGTCTCAATCTCCGCTAAATTCTAATTCCCGCCCACCACCTTTAACATCTTTGCCTCGGTTCTGTGGACAGAGCCTCTGCCTGAAGTGGTATCTATGTCCAACTTCTTTGGTTTCTACAAATGTCTGCCTAGGTGTGTTTGCATGTGGATATGTGTGAGTGTGTGTGTATTTGCTTACCTTCCTTTTTGTCCCCTAAGGTAAGTCCTTCCACTCCTGGGATTGGAATGGCTCCTTTTCCACTTCCTTAAAACCCGTATTCTTTCCTTTCTCCTATCCTTCCTTCCTCTTTTTCCCGAAGAAGCCACCAGTGGTGGCGAAAGCTCGAATGTCTGTGTGTTTTTGTGTGTGTTTTATGTTTCTGTCGATGACCCTGAACTTTAGGTAAGTCAAATATCTTTACTTTATACCTATTTTTCCCACCTGGAAAGTCTCCTCCGAAATAATATATATATATATTGTTTGTGTATTTGCTTACCTTCCTTTTTGTCCCCTAAGGTAAGTCCTTCCACTCCTGCGACTGGATATATATATATATATATATATATATATATATATATATATATATATATCCTAGCCAGCTTTATCCTGCTACCCCTATACTCATAGTCTTTGCTGGGGATATCACTTGCCACTAAGAAAAATAATCCTAATCCTACTCCTACCGATCCAAGTCCCCAAGATACCATCCAAATCAAACTCTGCCTGGAACAGTTCTGTCCTCCTCTTACTCAAACTCACCCTCTTCAAACCTTTTAGGAATTTCTCACTTCCAGCCTTGCTTCTCAATATTTCCTGAAAAACCTGAATGCAACTCCCAAAATCACCACAGCTGAAGCCCAGGCTATCCGTGACCTGAAAGCTGAACGGTCCATTGTCATTCTCCTGTCCGACAAGGGATCCATGACCGTGATACGTGATCGGTGGGAGTATGTGGCAGAGGGACTGTGTCAGCTTTCAGACAGTACCACATAGAAAGTTTGTCAAAGCAATTTCATTCCTGATGTCCTCTGTGCCTTAGGCTCCCTATAAATCCTATCACCTGACTCCATTTACCTCATGACCGCACCAACACCCAGAACCCACACCTTCTACGTAATTCCCCAGATTCACAAACTCAAACATTCTGCTCACCCCATTGTGGCAGGTCACCAAGCCCCTACAGAACGAATCTCTTCCTACATAGACCAACACCTTCAACCCATTATGTGCAATCTCCCATCCTTCATCAAAGATCACAACCACTTTCTCGATTACCTGAAATCATTACACAGCCTATTACCCCTGAAAACCATCATTGTAATCATTGATGCCACTTTCCTATACATAAATATCCCACAATGTCCAGGGCTTCGATGCGATGGAGTATTTCCTTTCACGCTGACCACCTGCAACCCTACCTAAAAACCTCATTTCTTATTACCATAGCCAGCTTCATCCTAACCCACAACTTCTTCACTTTTGAGGGCCAGACATACCAACAATTAAGAGAACAACCATGGGAACCAGGATGGCCCCCTCATATGCCATCTTATTTATGGGACACTTAGAGGAAGCTTTCTTGGATCCCCAAGCCTGTTAATCTGAAGTTTGGTATAGATTTATTGATGATATCTTCATGATCTGGACTCACAGTAAAGAAGAACTCCAGAATTTCCTGTCCAACCTCAACTCCTTTGGTTCCATCAGATTCACCTGGTCCTATTCCAAATCCCATGCTACTTTCCTCGATGTTGATCTCCATCTATCCCATGGCCAGCTTCACACATATGTCCACATCAAACCCACCAACAAACAACAGTATCTCCATTATGACAACTGCCATCCATTCCATACAAAACGGTCCCTGCCCTACAGCTTAGGTCTTTGAGGCAAACTAGTCTGTTCCAGTCCTCAATCCCTGAACCAGTATACCAATAACCTGATGACAGCTTTCACATCCTGCAACAAACCTCCTAATCTGGTACAGAAGCAAATCAGAAGCAAATAGCCAGGGCCACTCGCTCTTCTCTCCAAACCCAGAACCTCCCACAGATGGACCCTATAACTGCCCTGGAGTGGACTCTAAATGTGGCACTCCAGCAAGGATACGACTTCCTTAAATCCTATCTCGAAATCAGATCCATCTTTCATGACATCCTTCCCACTCCAGAAAAAGTGTCTTTCCACCACCCACCTAACCTTCATAATCTTCTATTACATTCCTATGAAATCGACAAACCACTTTCCCTACCCTCCAGCTCCTACTCATGTAACTGCCCCTGGTGTAAAACCTGCCCTATGCATCCTGCCACCACCACTTATTCAGTCCTATAACCCGGAAGGTGTTCACAATTAAGGGCAGACCCCCTTGCGACAGCACCCATGTGATTTACCAGCTGACATGTGTGCACTGTGAAGCCTTCTATGTGGGAATGACCAGCAAAAAACTGTCCATTTGCATGAACTGACAAAAACAGACAGTGTTTGTTGGTAGTGAGGATCACCCTGTGGCTAAGCATACCTTGGTGCATGGCCAGCACATCATGGCACAATGTCCATATAACACCGTCTGGGTTATATGGAAACTTCCCACTGACACTAACCTTTCAGAACACTGGAGATGGGAACTTGTCCTTCAACATAATCTCTCTTACCATTGCCCAAAAGGTCTCTACCTTCATTAGTTTTAAATTCCTGCCCACCATTCTACAACATCTTTGCCTCCAATCTCTGGACAGAGCCTCTGCCTCGACTGGCATCTCTGTCCAACTTATCTGCATTTTGCATATGTCTACCTTGGTGTGTGTGGATGTGTGTGTTTGTTTACCTATCTGTTTTCCCCCAAGGTAAGACTTTCCGCTCTTGGGACTGGAATGACTCCTTACCCACTACCTTAAAACCCTCATCCTTTCCTTTTCCCTCTCCTTCCCTGTCTTTTTCTGAATAAGCAACCTAAGGATGTGATAGCTTAGTTTTGTGTGTGTGTGTATGTATATGTTTTTATTTATGTCTGTGTCAACGAATCAGTGTCATTTTGCCTGATACGTCAATTACCAGGTGAAGTAGCACAGGTAGTGACAGCAACACAAACAAAAAACATACACACACAAAATCGCAAGCTTTCGCAACCCAGTTGCTTCTTCAGGCAGATGGGAAGGAGAAGGAAAAGGAAATGATGAGGGTTTTAAGGGAGTGGGTAAGGATCCAGTCCAATCACGGGAGAGAAAAGACTTACCTTTGGGGAAAAAAAGGAAGGTAAACAAATACACACACACACACCCACACATATACACAAACGCAAACACACCAAGACAGACATACTGTAGAAAGCAAAGAAGTTCAACTTCTGCGCAAATACACCTAGGCAGACATACTGTAGAAAGCAAAGAAGTTCAACTTCTTTGCTTTCTACAGTATGTCTGCCTTGGTGTGTTTGTGTATATGTGTGGGTGGGTGTGTATTTGTTTACCTTCCCTTTATTCCCCCTTGGTAAGTCTTTCCTTTCCCAGGATTGGAATGGGTCCTTACCCACTCCCGTAAAACCCTCATCATTTCCTTTTCCTGCTCCTTTCCTTCTGCCTGAAGAAACAACTGGGTTGCGAAAGCTTGTGTTGGTGTGTGTATGTGTTTTGTGTTGCTGTCACTACCTGTGCTCCTTCGCCTGGTAAGTAAACTTCATCTACTTTTTAAGTATATTTTTCCTGCTAGGAGTTTTTCCTCTATAATATTCTTTTTCATATTGCAACTCCTTTTCCGCCGGACGTTGCCTCTACTTGTTGTATCCCTACCCTTATCTTCCCTCTCCACTTCTCCCACCCCTGATCCTTCCCTCTCCCACCTGCCATCCCTTCCACTTGCCCTCCACTTCCCCCCCCCCCTCCTCTGCTCCTTCCCCACCCACTTTCCATCCCTTCCACTTGCCAATAGTCAGGCTGTGTTGGGCGGCCAGATATGGCTGATGTGTGTAGATGAGTGTGCCTGAGTGACAGTGTGGATGAGTTTTCTCTTTCTGAGAAAGGCCATGGCCGAATATTTAGAATTGTGTGAGTGTTTTTGTGTCTTTTATTTGTGACTGTCAGTGGCTCAGTGTTTGTCTTTACAGAGGTTTACAACAGAGAGGTAGGAACTCATTAGCATGGAAAAACGGAAGTTATCATATGTTGAGGCCTGAATAGTTTCAGGATCGGAGAATGTACGGTCGGGATAATTCCCATCTGTGCAGTTCAGAAAAGCTGGTGGTGGGTGGAAGGATCCAGGTGGCCCGGGTTGTGTAGGAGCCACTGAAATAAAGCTTGTGATCCACCTTGTTTTTGGCCACAGTTTGTTGATTGCCATTTATCTTAAGGGACAGCTGGTTAGTGGTCATTGTGACTTATTGTTATACCATTCTACTGAAATGCCTGTAGAAACCACGAATAATGTTCCTTGTGCTCATCTTCTGAGGCAGAAAGATATTAAAATTTCATTCAGATAGGTGTATCAGAAAGCGAGGGGAAAACGAATAGAATCAATAAAGTTTGCCATGTCTGTGCGGCATTTTTCAGAACAAATGGCATGAAGCAGTATTAAAACAGACCAAATTGGGTAATGATTGCTGTTTTGTCTTCTGTGGCCTTCTGGATGTGATGGTAGGCCATACGACCATCAGTCATACTAAATACCCATGTGGCATTAAGTTCTGCATGTTGGAAATCAGGTAACTGTCAATTATTGAATCCATGAAGTTTATGTAGTCCCCCCACAATCTTAAAGTACTGTCCTTCTTGCATGCAAAGTGGATTGAAGAGGACCAGTTACTGCAGGAAGGGTGGACAATATCGCCATTCCTCAACGGCATCTTGAGTAAAGCATAATTTGTTGGCTGACAATCACCATGCTTTGAAACATTTGGGGCAGTTCTATCAAAGTGATGACAGGTTCTGTTAGTAATCACAACAATGTGGGATAAATGGAGAAACACTTTGTTAACCACACACAAGTCACTGACCTTGTTATTGTCCTTGGAACTAGGTAGCACTGGTAGTCAGTGTTCTTTGTGTGTGGTCATGGTGGTAGGTGTGGCGGCAGCGCATGCATTGATCACATGACGTGCACACAACAGGATGAGTGCCAAATTGGTGTTTTCTTTACAGAAAGAGTCAGAGTTGCAATGAAGATGTGCAACATCTATGATAGTCTTGTTGGGTCACTGATGAGGCATGCACACATGATGGAGACAATGATCAGCTCATTGGTTGTTTGAAGGAGTGTGGTAGGAGGATTGTAGGTTGCGAGGGTGAAGGTCGGGGTGAGAGTTTAAAATAGGGAAAGTTTAATTTTTAAAACTCACAACCACCAACTGCGAACCAAATTCTTAAACACGCAAAAACACTGGAACTGTGATTACTACTGTTTGACTCGTTTTCTAGGGTATGATATCACACGTCCGCAGCTTTCCTTCCCTGCATATGATTAACAAAAAAATTCATAATAAAGTCAAATTCATGAGAGAAAAGGGTGTACTAACTACTATTTTTGAAAACACGTGAAAATTCACTTTATGTTGTTTATTACACCATATTAAAACCCTGTGGCTGATACGTCTATACGTTGACACATTTATCAAATAAAGTTATAGCTCGTGAGCCCCCAGACAAAATGAACATTTGTCGCAAATTGTTTTCACACCATGTGCCTGTCTCAAACACAGTTTATGTTCATGCCTATGCGACGACACCTGTTACATTAACAAAACACAGTCACTTTTAGTGCGATGCACACCTTGTTCCACCAGCTAAATATTCACAGCACACAGTAGCACTCTACACAACTTGGTGAAGTCTACGACGAGCAACCACACTTGGCAATTGCCACACAAAAATCTATAGTCTCCACCTGGAGATCCACATGCCGACTGATGCAAAGCGATGCCGCCCGGCCAGCTACACCACTTGCTCCCGACTCGTCACTTCCTGTCCCCGCACGCGCCAAAAGCCCAACTGCCGGGTTTTTTCCCTACGTCAACAACTTCCCCATGTGAGCTGTTCTAATCGACTTGCCAACGTACAGCGCTCAGCCAATACATTTCTAAAACTTTACTTAAAATCAAAATAATTACACTACACATTAAACAAATTTCTTATTATGTTTTTATATTGGTATAAACATCCTTTGCACTATTTATTACAATCGTGCAATTTCTTATATCACAGATAAGTGATTTAACTGAATATTTCAAGATAAAATACACAAGTTAATTGAAAATAAAATGAGAAATAGTAAATATATTACTTTTATAAACAAACATTGCCATGCTAGTTGTGTAACTGTCTTGTATTCATTGGTAATTTATTACTTTTCATTGTCAATTAAACATATTACGCCAGATGTGACTATATCAGCTAATGTATTGTTTATTTGTCAACAGGCTATTTTGTAATGAGGCCCTTAAAGGTTCCTGACTGCATCGTATTGCTTCAAATGCCAGTAGTATTAGAATATTTTATTTCACGCTGTGCACTGCACTGTGCCTGGCACTCGGCATTGTCCCTCTGTCCCCTCACCAGAAACGAACCTGGAAAATCCTAAGCTGGAACAAGCCACCAACATCAGCCTGCTCACTGGCCTCCCGTCAGCTACAAGCACACAGCAAATCTCAACGTGGAGAATTTCTACCTATGGCCTAACTATAAATGTTGTCACCCAACTGCGTACATACATTGCTACCATAATTAATAAGATTAAAATTGTGTAACATTTAGTGCATTGGCATGGTCAATGTTTGCAGTGAACTTCATACTGTTTAATTATCAAATGCTATTAACTACCAATATTTCTATTGGGCGGTAATCTCACACTACCCCCACTTGCGGCATCAAAACCATGTGCAGGATGGTGCAAGTAGCACCAAAATTAATACTTTCAAATGAGCAACATTCAAAATTACAAAATTATTGAATCAGATTGACTCAAACACTATACCAATTATGACCTCAACTAATGCAAAATAAATAAATAAACAGGGCAGTGAGAAAATTTCCCAATATTTGTACCATTAAGACCACTTATAAATTATACAATATTTTTTTATAGTGTGTGCATATTTTTAAGAAAATAATTCTTATAACTAATTACATCCATGAAATTTAAGTGTGCAGTCACTGGCACCAAATTTACAATAGTATTAACCTTTAGTCTTTAGAGGACCTTGTCCTACATGGATAAACTAAAATGGTCACTATAAAAACTTCTGACAGTGCACACTTCATTTGTTTAAAGGAAATCTCTCACCACTTTGACACTGAGAACCCCAGAGTCATCATTGCAGCAACTCTGGCCCATAGTGTATGGTCCTATGTCTCTGTCATTTCAACCAACATGCTGTTGCAGCTTAGATTCATGGCAATGGATCAAGCGTTCTTGTTCACACACGTCATAC
This sequence comes from Locusta migratoria, assembly GCA_026315105.1. Taxonomy (NCBI): domain Eukaryota; kingdom Metazoa; phylum Arthropoda; class Insecta; order Orthoptera; family Acrididae; genus Locusta; species Locusta migratoria. The sequence goes on along the minus strand of CM048747.1, from coordinate 202,944,817 downwards.
GCACCATACATGGAACAGGAAGAGCAGAAGGCACTCATGAGTCAACATAGACAAAAGTTTGTCTGGACACCAGGATTTGGTTGGATTTTTATCCCACCCCTCTGCCATCCAGACTTGGTTCAATTGAAACTAAGCATTGAGACATGTACAGTAACATGCAAATCAACAGAATTAAGAACTCAAAGTGGCTTGTGTTAGTCATTATCAGATCAACCCAAACCACTATGCCTGCACTCTCATCAGCCATAGCTTCAGATGAAACAGACAAGACAATATGTGGCATAGTTGGAGTATTACTCCATCAAATAAAATACCAACAACCTGCCTGTGTCAGAAATATATCTTAAAGCTCAAATAATACTACCAAAAATGTTATCATAGAGAATTTTCTCTTCTATCAAAATGACACCTACAAGCATAAATACAAATCCTACCCCCTCACACCAAAAAATTTATTTTTGCTGGTGTGAGATTTAATTGGCCCATACTATCCCAAGTTAATCCTAGCACGTCTATACTTCACAGTAACTACAACTCCTGCATCCTGTGAGCATCAATTGAAAACAATATATATACGTCCTCTAGTCCTGATTCCAGAGTAGTATACATAAACAAAAATAAAAACAATTTAATTATCATTCATAGAATTACCTAACTAAATAGTTTCACTACTCATACATAAATTATGATGACACAATAAACACACTATCCCTCTCATCTGCTGTTTCAGGAATGAGTCCTGGCAACAATTGCACCTTTCACCAACACATCTACATATTTATCTCTTGTACCACTGTTGAACTGCAAATCTGATACAAGCATGTTTTAACACAAACAACAACAAGAAAAAGAATATATAAAGAAAGCATGTAAACGTGACCCCAATGCTTAAATCTAAACACACAAGTAGATACTAACACAGAGCACAGAATAAATATACACAAATTCTTAACCTACTATCTACAATGCATTGAATCTCATACTTCATGATTTACACTGGTTTATGGCAGTTACTTGTGTAAACATGTCATTAAATCTTTATCATTTACAAAATTTTGGAATTTCACCCTCTTCATGCATCCCTTCAGACTTATATCTTTATATTCCAACTGAGATTCATATTTGCACAGGAAATCACTTCCTAACATTAGATTTAAACAAAGTCCCTTTATGACTAATAAATCTTGAATAAACAGCTCCTCCTCAATTTCTTGCTTACAGTTCTTAACCATAGTATTTATTTCCCCTACATAACAATATGGTTGTACGTCCTCATCATTTCCAAATATTTCACTGAATGCTTTCCCAAATTCTGGGTTTATTGCACTCAACTCCCCAGGTTTCCTCGCATACCCATATTTCTCTTCTACCCATGTCACTGGCTCTACTGATTTTAAATGTCTAAGGAATTGGACCCAATCCTCTGGACCATATTCACTTACTTCTTTATCAATCCAACCTACATTCAACCCATCTTTATCCATGCATGTATATTGTTAATTATTATAAATGACAGATGATTGTATCTCATTCTCCTTATCACCTGACCCCTCCTGTGTAAGTTCATGTACCTCACTTATCTCATCATGACCTAAGGTACACATGCCTAATCCCCTTAATTGATCATACTCATTGTCCCCATTCACAAACTCTTTCAACACATTGTAATAAGTCCGGTCCCTATTATATTGTTTGCCTAGTCTGTCCAAGTAATCATATTTGACCAATAGCCAATCATCTGGTGCCCACTTCCTAATCCAGTTTATTTTCCCAATTAAATTTCTGGTTTGTGCATCTACACTGTCAACTTGGCCTTCCTCAGAGATCTTCACATTTATATTAACATTTACAGTAGGTCCAGTGTCATTTATTGTCTCTACTGGACCACATTTATTTACATTTAATTTAGAAAAACATTCACTCTCATTCATACATTCCACAACATCTATGCTGGCTCCAGTACCATCAATATTTACATTCATACTTTCACATTCAGTCAACACTTGTGCCTCTGACCTATCCAAAACTAAGGCTAACCCAACACTGTTTTTATCCTCTTTAATGTTCTTATCAAATAAATTTCCCACATCATACTCTCCTTTATTGTCCTTGTTTCTAGCATTCCTCCTCCTGTTTGCATTTCTGTTGTCATGTTGCAAAAACCACCCCTCAAAAATTTCCTCATTACCCATAACTGCATCCATCTGACACATACTTTCCTCTCTTTTCTCTCTTTCCCTGTTCACTTCATTTATGATTTCTTCCCTCCTTTCTTTATCCTTGCTCTTGTGAACTCCTACTTCCTCTTTCCTATCATCACCTCTATCCATGTGACATAGTTTTTCCTCCCTTCTCTCCCCATCTTTATTCCTACTGTAATTATGGTTATTAGATCTCCTGTTATCCCATCTTCTGGTCCTGTTATTAGAATAGTTCCTTGTCCCAGAACGGACCTCATTTGGAACAAATCTTAGTTTCCCTGATTCTGTCTCTGATTTTCTCTCCTACTGTTATCTCCATTCCTATTTCCACTTTATTGCCTTTGATTTCTCCTATCATTTTCCCATCTTCCCCTCTGGCTTCTATTATCCCAGTTGTCTCCTCTGTTATTGTTATCTCTCCAATTTTCATTTAAATTCCTCTCTCTATTGTGGTTTCCCTGGTTGTGACCCCCATTTCTACTGCCTCTGTTTTCATTGTGGTTCACATGCTGTGTTCCCCTGAGCTGTCGTTCCATAACTAAACCCTGGTCTATCTTTTCTACAAATTCAATGAAATTCTCAGCTGAATCTGTGGGTTGGTGAAGTAACTGCCAATGCATATCTGCAGGTAACCTCCTACACAAAGTGAACATTACTGCTAAAAGACTCAAAGGTGTATCTAAATGCCCTAGTTTCTCAAGTTCCTCCTGACAAAATTCCTTCATGCTCTGTTTCCCTTTCACATAGTTTGGCCTGTTCAAGAATTCATTTTGTATCTTAGTTTGCTTGGCCTCCCCCCAATACTTATTTAAAAACAACTTTTCAAACAACTCAAAAGTAACAAATTTATCAGCACACTGATTTGCCCAAGTTTGAGCAGAACAGTCAAGCATTCTCTTTGCTAACTTCATTTTACACTGGTCTGACATACCAGGCACAAATTGGTCGTTGCACGCAGCCAAAAAAATCTACTGGATGATAATTACCCACTCCTGAAAACTTTCTGCCATTAGATGTCTGCACCATGAACCAATTAGTGTTTCCTGATGCAGTACACAATTCTAGATTATTTATTCTAGTGTTCACCTTCTCAATTTCACTATTGTTTACTGTCATTACTTGTTCTATCTTTTTCCTAAAGTTACATTCTGTATTGTCTAATTCTCCTGACAACAAAGTTTTTGTTTCCTCAATACCTGCCACCATCCTCTTGTCAACCTCAGCCGATGCCTGCATAGTGCCCTCATTCCTGTGATCACATATTTATTTCACAGCATCTAACTTACCTCCTACCTCAGTCTCAATAGCACCAATTCTGGCATGTATCTCCTTTCCCCTATTTTCAAACCGTTCTGTTAGACTTCCTATCTTTTTGTCAATGTCTGTGATTATTTCTGCCTTTAATGCAAACATTGAATTTTGTAGTGCCCCAATGTCTGCCTTAAAGTCTGCTTTCAATTCTGATTTTACAGTTTCTATTTCTGATTTTACAGTTCCTATTTCTGATCTTAAATTTGATTCTAAATGTGAGTTTGAATTTTCTATTTTTCGTTCTAACCTAGAATTAGAATTTTCTATTTTTGATTCTAACCTTGAATTTGAATTTTCTATTTTTGATTCTAAACTTGAGCAAAAACTTGCCAACATGGCTGTGATTATCTCCTATGTCAACAACATTCCCCCAGTATTTACCCTCTCAGGACTTTCTGGTATGCTACTCTCTGAATCTACGTCGCTTGGCAACTTTCTAAAAACCCAATCCATTATCGGTATCACAAAAAGCTTGATTAACACACAAGAATTTATAGCGCCAGCTGCTTTACTTATCTTTTAATCCAGAAGTTGCTGCAACGTCCCCAATGCTCGCTGCCGTCTGTTGTAGAAGCTGTGGCTGGAATATGTCCTCACTGAATCCCTTATCCTTTGTAGAATCGAAGCTGCTCGGCCCCGACGCTCCGTTGGTGACTTGCAAAGTCCCCATGATCACTTCCGTCCGTTGCAGAAGATGAAATTTGAGTGCGTGAATCCCGCGCGCCACCGCTCACTGCAACCAGGCCAATGCGCTGTCGATCGCCGGTTACAGATGCCCGCGCCCGAACTCTGCCAGTCACCAACCGTCATTAACCGCGCGACGCATTTGCGTATCATCCACGATTATGCTAACTGTTTTGTCCACTATCACTGTTCTAAGCACACCCTACCTCTCTGTCTGGTCTGAGCAAGACCAGTGTGAATTTATCCCGCTCTCTGATGCCAGCCGCCACACACACTTGAAACTGTCCATCGCGTCCGTGCACCTGCTTGCAACCGTTCGTAACTGTTCACTGTCCTATATACACCCTAATCTCTCCGTCCGAGCAAGTCCAACATGAACTTATCCTGTAATGAACCCTGCAATGCGAGGGTGAAGGTCGAGGTGAGAGTTTAAAATAGGGAAAGTTTAATTTTTAAAACTCACAACCACCAACTGCGAACCAAATTTCTAAACACGCAAAAACACTGGAACTGTGATTACTACTGTTTGAATCGTTTTCTAGGTTATGATATTGCCGCAAGGGACCACGAACACCAACTGTCACTGTGGCGCAGGGGATAGCGTCACGGACTGCGGAGCAGAAGGTCGCCGGTTCAATCCCGCCCACCGGCAAATATTTATTTCTTTGTAATTTACAATTCCAGAAGATTCTACATCTTTATTATGTTCACTTGTAAATTCTACTTGTTTCTTATGTTAATTGTTCTAATTTCTGGTAAATTCTGTCTGTGTGTAAATAGCAGAGCACTCTGCCTGAGAGGCAGTCAGTGCTGCGTGTATGTTGAGTTCGTAATAAACGTGCTTTCAGTATAAGTGCTGTGTTTAGTTGCCTTCGAAGTCAAGCCTACTTCCATTGCAATGTGACATTGTTTGGTGGAGGCGCCGGGCACACTGTGCAACAGCTGCATCACCATGGCTCCGATTAGGCAATGTAAAAGCCGTCGCTTACACAGACTGGAACCGGAATACAAGGGATACACTAAGTACATCCTTCCAAAAGTCCGTATTATCAGAAGAACGATGGAGACGAAACCAGCAATAAGCCAGCTGCACATCAGACACCCGTCGGTGTTTTCTGGAGATGCTGGACAGGACCCCAAGAAATGGCTAAAAGGGTTCGACCGAGTCGCCAAGTACAACAGGTGGGATCATACTATGTGCTTGGCCAATGTTTATTTCTACCTGGATGGAACAGCCCAGCAATGGTTCGAAAACAACGAAGACAAGTTGAATGACTGGGAGACGTTCCAGGAGGAACTTAAGAAGATGTTTGGAGACCGCCAGCGACAAATCCGCTCGGCGGAAGAACAACTGAAGAACCGGGCCCAACGACATGGTGAGCCGACACAATCGTACATACCGAGTGTTTTGGCCCTGTGTAACGTAGTCAATCTGAACATGACTGAAGCGGACTAAATCACGCACCTGATGAAGGGAATTGCAGAAGATATGTACCAAGCTCTTCTGATAAAAGACGTCGATAACACAGAAGAGTTCATCAAGTGGTGCCAGCGTATTGAAGAGATGCAACGATGGAGGGTTGGACGCAAGAAGTATGACAGACTCCCAAATGTAGTTCCTATGGCCGTTGTGGAAGACCAGCAGGACTTGGCTTCTCTCATACGACAAATCGTGAGAGAAGAATTACAACAGTGCATGGCAGCCGGGACTATTAGACCGAGCGAGCATCAGATTATGGCCATGGATGTGAGCCCTGTAAGTCACGAGGTAGCCGACGCCGCTGAGGACGAGGTATTTCAAACATTAGCTCCTGTCTGCCCCGTCAATCGCACCCGATGTGAAGAATGGCGTCACCCTGCTATGACTTACGCTGCAGCCGCCAAACGGCAGCCCATGAACCGGCCGACGCGACCACAGCCAACTCCCCCGGTAACTATGACGCCCCGCAGAAGAACAGACGTCTAGAGGACAGAAGACAACACACCATTGTGTTTCCACTGTGGACGCCCTGGACATGTCGTACGCTACTGCAGAGAGAGGAGGCGAGTATTCGATGATTATTTTGCCGCAAGACGTCAGCCGTCGGAGCAGTTCTATCCAAGGCAGTCACCTGCTGATGAGTTCAGTCGACCTATGGGAAGAAGCCCATCGCCGTACCCTAGACGAGGTCACCCCCGACACGCCGCAGCTGTCCACCGTTGCCGTACAGAGGTACCAGCCACTCCCCTAGCCGCCGCGCCCAGGAAAACTAAGCGAGGCGACCATCTACGGAGGTGAGGCCGCCGCAGATGAAAATCCTCCATGAACGACAGTCGCCAAGATGTCGGGAAATCTTATCGACGTCATAATTTACGGCCAACCTGTCCGGGCACTTGTTGATTCAGGAGCCTATTTTTCTGTATTATCGGATAATTACCGCCGACACCTAAAGAAGACAATGTTCTGTGATACGGGAGCAACTGTGCTGAAGGTTGCGAATGGAAGGTACGTCCATCCAGCAGGAACTTGTGTCGCAAGAATAACCATCAACAACAGGACGCAGCCGTTTGAATTTGTCGTGTTAACGGAATGTAGTCACAATGTCATCCTCGGATGGGACTTCCTTCAGGCACCCCAAGCTATCACTGACTGTGGAAGATCTGAGCTGCAAATTGAAGAAGTTGTTCCGCCAGATACACGTAATACAGAATTTTCTGGGAAGTTATTCGTCATTGACAATGTGACGATACCGCCGTTGACAATGAGAAGAGTTGCAGTCACAAACACAGATGACTGGTTAAACTGTGAAGTTGTTGTTGATAGTAAAAAGTTTATCAGGCTCACAAAAGAAATTTACATACCAGCGGCTATCATAAGCATTACCGGTGGTCAAGGAGAGATTTGGATCACAAATTGTCACGAGCAGTCACAACTAATCCCCAAGGGAATGTGTATCGGGACAGCTGAACCAATCCGGGACGGTGAGCTCAACGTCATCAATGAAGACCCATGCCCTGCTATTAGTACAGACAACACGCTGGAGGAAACAAACGTGGAACTGCCAATAGGGCCTGAACTGACCAAGTAACAACGCCAGCAGGTGTTAGGTATACTACGCCAATTTTCGGGTGCATTTGCATCTCAGCAGGGGAAAAGTCAGACGAAACGGCCCACGATAAAGCACCGTATCAATACTGGGGACCATCCGCCAATTAGCCAGCATTCGTATAGTGTGTCGCCAGCTGAAAGACGGATAATTCTGGAGGAAGTGGAGAAGATGTTGCGAGATGACGTTATTCAACCTTCGGAGAGTCCTTGGTCATCTCCGGTGGTCCTCGTAAAGAAGAAGGATGGCACATGGCGATTCTGTGTCGACTATCGGCGGCTGAACAGTATCACAAAGAAAGATGTCTACCCATTGCCGCGTATTGATGACACCTTAGACTACTTGAAAGGAGCTACATACTTCTCAACTATGGACATGCAGACAGGTTACTGGCAAATCGAAGTTGACGAAGCTGACAGGGAGAAGACGGCTTTTATTACACCTGACGGTCTCTATGAATTTAAAGTAATGCCATTTGGATTATGTAATGCTCCAGCCACATTCGAACGCATGATGGACAATTTGCTTCGACACCTTAAGTAGACACGTGTCTCTGCTATTTAGATGACATTGTTGTTTTCTCGAAAACATTTGAAGAACATATGAGTCGCCTGTCAACTGTTTTGAAGTGTGTTCAGGCTGCAGGTCTCTGCCTCAATCCAAAGAAGTGCCTCTTTGTCGCCAAAGAGATAAAAATCCTGGGGCACCTAGTCAACGCAGATGGTGTCCGTCCTGATCCAGATAAAGTAAGGGCAGTCACAGAATTTCCAACTCCTCAGCATATTCGTGATGTGAGAAGTTTTCTCGGGCTGTGCTAATACTACCGACGTTTCATGAAAGGATTTTGTAACAAGGCACGTCCATTACAAGAACTTCTGCAGGGAGACACCAAATTTTACTGGGATGAGACAAAAGAAAGAGCTTTCCGAGCACTTAAGGAGGCTCTAACTTCCACACCAGTGCTAGCCTTGTACAACGAGAATGCAGAAACGGAACTTCACACAGACGCCAGTGGCTATGGGATTGGTGCAGTGCTTGTACAAGTTCAGGAAGGTGCCGAAAAAGTGATAGCCTATGCGTCAAGACTACTCTCAAAGTCTGAGATAAACTACTCTACAACTGAAAAAGAATGTCTCGCGGTTATCTGGGCTATCAACAAGTTCCGTATTTATTCGGCAAACCATTTACCGTCGTGACAGACCACCATTCTTTGTGTTGGCTGACTAGCTTGAAGGATCCATCAGGTCGACTAGCAAGATGGGCACTAAGACTCCAAGAGTTCGATGTTACAGTGGTATTCAAGAACGGGCGCAAACACAAGGATGCTGACTGCATTTCGAGGAATCCATTAGTGGAATACAACAGCATTAATGAAATTTCAGCTCTCACTGAATTAGAAGACATTACAGCTGAACAGAGGGAAGATCCAACACTATTAAAAATGATAGAGGCCTTGGAGAAAGGAGAACCGACCAATGGAGAGTTCCAACTTATAAACGGAACATTGTACAAGAGCAACTACGATCCACTGGGCCCCAAATGGCTACTTGTTGTTCCAGCTCATCTCCAGCCAGCTGTTCTCAAATATTTCCATGATGCTCCAATATCCGGTCATCTGGGATTCGTGAAGACCCTAGACAGAATCAGACGCAGGTATTACAGGAAAGGTCTCTACCGATCTGTCAAGCACCATGTGAGTCACTGTAAAGAGTGCCAGCGACGGAAGCATGTGCCGCAATTACCTCCAGGACATCTCATACCGATTCTGCCGGCAGCAGCTCCATTCCACCGAGTTGGGATCGATCTTTTAGGGAGGTTCCCGAAGTCGACAACCAGTAACCGTTGGATAATAGTCTGCACTGACTACCTCACACGCTACGCTGTCACCAAACCTATGCCGACTGCAGAAGCTCCAGAGATCGCAAAATTCCTTGAAGAAGACATTATTTTGAAGCATGGAGCACCACGTGTCATGATATCTGATCGTGGAAAATTATTCCAGTCAAAACTAGTATCAGAGGTAATGTCACTGTGCAACATTGTCCACAGAATGACAACTGCATACAATCCTCAGACAAATGGTCTTACGGAACGATTTAACAAAACGTTAGCCGACATGCTGTCGATATACGTCGATGTTGAGCAGAAGGATTGGGATACAATTCTGCCAGTCATGACATTTGCTTACAATACCGCAAGACAAGACACCACAGGCTTCACTCCGTTTTTTCTTCTCCATGGCCGTGAAGCTGAGACGACAATGGATACACTGTTCCTGTTCCAACCGGACGACACTCAGGATGACTATGTTAAACAGCTCATCACCAGGGTCGAAGAAGCAAGACAGCTGGCTCGCATACGGACACTGGACGCCCAGGAGAAGGACCGTCAGCGGTATAACGACAAGTGCCGACCTGTTGTGTACAGTCCAGGAGATCTGGTATGGATTTTTACCCCTGTACGGAAGGTAGGACTGTCACAAAAGTTATTGAAGCGATACTTTGGCCCGTATCGTGTCATACGCCGCCTGTCAGACGTCACATACGAAGTTGAGGATTATGAGCCGTCGTCGAAACGTCAAAAACGAAGAGACATTGTTCACGTCCTGCGCATGAAGCCTTACTACGATCCTGAAGAGCAGCTAGACGACAATGACTTCTTGTTCAAGGACTTTAAGGACGGTAATGTTCATGATGAAGCCACGACAGGAACGTCTGTCGTCGATAATCGCGGAGAAGGGAAGGATTCTCTTGAACTGTCATACACAGGACCCATGACACAGTCAAGATCCAGGACATTGCCGCTGGCTCCACAGGGATCATAACAGCGGGTCGCTGTTTCTCCAGGAGAGGGAGTAATGCCGCGAGAGACCATGAACACCAAAACACCAGCTGCCGGCGTGGCGCAGGGGATAGCGTCACGGACTGCGGAGCAGAAGGTCGCCGGTTCAATTCCGCCCACCGGCAAATATTTATTTCTTTGTAATTTACAATTCCAGAAGAATCTACATCTTTCTTATGTTCACTTGTAAATTCTACTTGTTTCTTATGTTAACTGTTCTTCTAATTTCTGGTAAATTCTGTCTGTGTATAAATAGCAGAGCACTCTGCCTGAGAGGCAGTCAGTGCTGCGTGTATGTTGAGTTTGTAATAAACGTGCTTTCAGTATGTGCTGTGTTTAGTTGCCTTCAAAGTCAAGCCTACTTCCATTGCAACGTGACAATATCACATGTTCGCAGCTTTCCCTGCATATGATTAACAAAAAAAGTCATAATAAAGTCAAATTCATGAGAGAAAAGGGTGTACTAACTACCATTTTTGAAAACACGTGAAAATTCACTTTATGTTGTTTATTACACCATATTAAAACCCTGTGGCTGATACGTCTGTACGTCGACACATTTATCAAATAAAGTTATAGCTCGTGAGCCCCCAGACAAAATGAATATTTGTCGCAAATTGTTTTCACACCATGTATCTGTCTCAAACACCGTTTATGTTCATGCCTATGCGACACACCTGTTACATTAACAAAACACAGTCACTTTTAGTGCGATGCACACCTTGTTCCACCAGCTAATTATTCACAGTACACAGTAGTACTCGATACAACTTGGTGCAGTCTACGACGAGCAACCACACTTGGCAATTGCCACACAAAAATCTATAGTCTCTACCTGGAGATCCACATGCCGACTGATGCAGAGCGACGCCGCCCGGCCAGCTACACCACTTGCTCCCGACTCGTCACTTCCTGCCCCCCGTGCGCGCCAAAAGCCCAACTGCCGGGTTTTTCCCCTACTTCAACAACTTCCCCATGTGAGCTGTTCTAATCGACTTGCCAACATACAGCACTCAGCTAATACATTTCTAAAACTTTACTTAAAATCAAAATAATTACACTACACATTAAACAAATTTCTTATTATGTTTTTATATTGGTATAAACATCCTTTGCACTATTTATTACAATCGTGCAATTTCTTATATCACAGATAAGTGATTTAACTGAATATTTCAAGATAAAACACACAAGTTAATTGAAAATAAAATGAGAAATAGTAAATATATTACTTTTATAAACAAACATTGCTATGCTAGTTGTGTAACTGTCTTGTATTTATTGGTAATTTATTACTTTTCATTGTCAATTAAACATATTACGCCAGATGTGACTATATCAGCTAATGTATTGTTTATTTGTCAACAGGCTATTTTGTAATGAGGGCCTTAAAGGTTCCTGACTGCATCGTATTACTTCAAATGCCAGTAGTATTAGAATATTTTATTTCACGCTGTGCACTGCACTGTGCCTGGCACTCGGCATTGTCCCTCTCTCCCTTCACCGGAAACGAACCTGGAAAATCCTAAGCTGGAACAAGTCCCCAACGTCGGCCTGCTTGCTGACCTCCCGTAAGCTACAAGCACACAGCAAATCTCAATGTGGAGAATTTCTACCTATGGCCTAACTATAAATGTTGTCACCCAACTGCATACATACATTGCTACCATAATTAATAAGATTAAAATTGTGTAACATTTAGTGCATTGGCATGGTCAATGATTGCAGTGAACTTCATACTGTTTAATTATCAAATGCTATTAACTACCAATATTTCTGTTGGCCGGTAATCTCACAAGGTACCCTCTATGCTTGTACTCAATGCATGCAAGAAGCTCATGGTATGTCAGGCATAAGGCCATAATGTGTGAGGAAATCAATGTTTACCACCAGCGAATCCATCGTGGAATGTCTAGTACCTTTTCAGATGGAGGCAGATGTCTGCAATACTGTAGACAGGGATAATGGAGTTGTTAGCAGCACGGAGGGTGCCTGGTGTTGGCAGTAAGCATGATGGAGCAATTTGGTAAGGCCTTACACTGATGTCCATAACACTGTCAATGAGAAATGTGTCCAAGTTGTCCAGCCAAGCATGAAAAATCGGGCAAAAGCAGAGGTACCTGAAATAGTTGACTGACTGATGGTGCCTGTGAGGCATCACACAGGATATGGCATTTTAATGTACCCCACAGGTGACTTTGCACACAGTGGGTGGACTTCTAGCAGCATTATTCCAGGTCACAAGGTACTAGCACAGTGGATACACTGGATGGAATGTTTGCTGAATTGTGCTAGAATTTGATTATGTTTTGCCATGCACACTGTATGCGGCCAGGATGTTGTAGGGAGTTAATAGTGATGCTAGCAGACAACTCACAGATGGCAGTTTCCTTGCTGATTGTGTGATGATAAATATAGCAGACGTGAGGAGTATAAAGAGGATTAAGAAGATTAATTTTTGTTCTGCAGTTTTAAAGACATATTATTTATTTATTCTTCCATAAACATAATATATTTCATTTTTTATTTATTTAAATTTAGCATTTGAAGTAAAATATTGATCCCAAATTGACTACATAATTACAGTCGCATTAAATAACTCTGATGTGACTGTGTTTTGTAATAGATGAGTAATTTTTAGTAATTGTCTTTTGATCTTCATGCAAGATGCACATATTGTATTACTGTTTGGTGAAATGTGAAGACGTTTTTGTGAAATACAAATTCAATATGTTAAATAGTGTTTCTCTATATCAACCAAGATAACCTATGTTAATTAGTTAGCAGAATATGGCCTTAAAGGACGGCCCCACAACTGTACAATTGCTGCTGTTAGCTGACATATTGGGGTACATCGAAGGATCTTCCATAAAGATCGTGCAAGGATCAGTATCAATAAAGTAATCATGAGTATTAACATGATCGGGCGTACCCTGGGCAAGGAAGAATCCTAACGGCCAATCCTTCCACCAACAGGACAAAAGAGAACAAAGGATTTTCTCAAAGCCAGCCCTTAGAGTAATCTCCGTTAATATAGAAGGTATCTGACCTGATAAAGAAGTTTTATTATCTGACATCTGTAAACAAACAGCCTGTGATTTTCTGTTAATTCAGGAGACCCATAGAGGTCTAGAAGACCGAAAGTTAATGGAATGAACCTTATTGAAAGACCAAGCATGACATATGGTAGTGCAGTGTTTGCTAAACCTGCTACAAACATCATTTCAGCAGGTTCCACATCAGATAACGACATAGTGATCCTGATGGTTGAAATCCAGTCATGTACAGTGACATCCATTCATAAACCACCTAGCGCTAATTTCTGCTTCAAGGAACCACATAACTTCTACTCTCAACCTCCAAAGTTAGTAATCGGCGACTTTAACTGCCACAGTACATCGTGGGGCTACAAGGAAACTGATAAAAATGGAGAAGAACTGGAATTTTGGAGTGAACGGATGGGACTGATGCTAATCCATGACCCGAAGCTACCTCCATCCTTCAATAGTGGTAGATGGCAGAGAGGCTATAACCCAGACAACATCTTTGTCAGTGAACATATTGCCCAACAAGTAAAGAAGAATGTTACAGACGCACTCCCACATACACAGTATTGACCCATTATTTGTTCAATTGAAGCAGCCGTGAAACCAGAACACTTCCAGTTCAAAAGACAGTTTAATTTCAAGAAAGCACAGTGGGGGAAATTCACACAAGAACTTGATATGGAAATTCTAAGACTAGACCCGTCACCAGAGAAATATGACGAATTTATTAAGTCAGTCCAAGCTGTTTCACGTAAATAAATCCCAAGAGGATGCAGAACAAACTATATCCTAGGACTCAATGAAGATTCAAAATCTCTGTTAGAGAGATATGAACAATTATTTGAAAAAGACCCCTTCTCTGAGGAAACAATCCAAACAGGTGATGACCTATTAAATTCCATATTAGTTTCCAGAAGCAAAAAACGGTGTGATATGGTATCAAACCTAGATATGAAGCAGAATAGCCGAAAAGCGTGGAAATTATTGAAGACTCTCAATAATGACCCAACCACCTCTCCTCCTGATCTATCAAAGATTACCCCTGAACAAATTGCTCGCCAGCTACTTCTCAATGGTAAGACTAAAGGGAAATCTGGAAAATCTAAAATCATTAGACAGGCAGAGGAGAAGGAGCATCTTGGCGCTCCATTTATCTTGCAAGAACTGGACACGGTCTGCACATCTATAAAGAGCAATAAAGCTGCCAGCTTAGATGAAATATAGACAGAACAAATTAAAAACTTTGGACCTGCTACAAAACAGTGGATATTAAATTTCATAAACACCTGTTTTTCCAAACTGCCAATCCCCAAAATTTGGCATAAAGCCAAGGTAATAGCACTTTTAAAGCCTGGGAAAGAGCCAACAGACTCAAAAAGTTTCTGCCCGGTTTCCCTCCTGTGTCATCTGTACAAGGTATTGGAAAGACTAATCCTAAATCGAATATCTGATGATATTTATAAAATCCTCATAAAAGAGCAGTCTGGCTTCCGACCGGGAAGGTCTTGCTGTGGGCAGATTCTTAATTTGACTCAACATATTGAGGATGGGTATGAGAGAGGTGAAATAACGGGAGTGACTTTTATCAACCTCACGGAGGCATATGATACTGTCAACCACAAAAAGCTACTCAGGAAAGTATATTTAGCTACAAAGGATTACCAACTAACCCAGACAATCCAATGTCTGCTGCAAAACAGGAGGTATTTCGTATCTCTAAAGAACAAGAAGAGTCGATGGAGAATAAAAAAAAAGGTCTTCCCAAAGGAAGCGTGCTGTCCCCACTGCTATATAATATATATACAAATGATCAACCAATTAATTCTTCAACTAAGGCATTTATATACACTGATGATACAGCACTTGCTGCCCAAGGTAGGATATTTGAGGAAGTAGAGGGGGAGCTGACAACAACTCTTGAAAGCCTGGCCAAGAATTATGACTAAAACGAGTTGAAACCTAATCATGGAAAGACCCAGGTCTGTGCATTTCATCTTAGAAATAGGGATGCCAAGATGAAATTGAACATCACTTCGAGAGGAGAACAGCTACTTAACTGCAAAACTCCCAAATACCTTGGGGTGAAGCTGGACCGGTCCCTCACTTTTAAAGCCCACTGTGAAGAAATGAAGCTCAAAGTAGCCACGCGAAACATCATCCACAAACTTACAGGAACCGCCTGGGGTGCCCAACCACAAGTGCTTAGAACTAGAGGTCAGAAACAGGCCGAGTATGAGCCCGGTCTTGCGGGTTGCATACACTACAAACGCATCCCTTCAAGCCTATTGCAACTGCGTGAGTACAACGAGTCTAAGTGCACTGGCGCAGCTGCCCCATCATACTCGCGGGCTCGTAGCCACCAGACATGAGCTCCACGGGTACTCGACGCCCTTATCCATACTCGCTGTCTCCGTGAGCTCGGCGACCACATGTTTGTAATTCATACAAATCTACAGTTTTATTCCGATCTTGATGAAATGTTGCATACTTGAACTTCAAAATAAGAGGAATATCACTGCCTACGCAATATTCCATCAAGTATTCATCAGTTTCTTTCTGCAATGTGTCGAGACAACTTCATACAATTGTACTGAAACTCATTTTCACACATTCATGCTATACTCTCAACTCATTCAATAAATTTAATAATTATTTCAGCTCACGACAATGTTCTTGCAGATCAAGTGAAACATTTGTCACTCCATATTAAGAAAACAATTCGCAGAAGATTTTACATGTATTATAGTTAGATGTAATAAGGGCCTAAATTTATTTTCATTACTGTGTAGCATCGAATTAATTAAAGTATTACAAGAAAATTAAGAAAGTGCTTTGATAAAATCACATTGCATAGAGTTTTTGGTACAGTCGATTTTTGATCAGAAGTTGCTGTGTTTGAAATGTAGACAATATTCTGACTTTTCATTTGAAACCGAGCAGAACGATAAATGTTAATTCGTTTCCGAGGCACTGGCACTTCCATTTCCATCCCTGCGCTTCGGGAATCGTGTGGTCATATCAATCGTCAAATTTCAGACTCATTTTAGCGACAAAGTATTGCTTTATTCATTACTGCATTAAAAATATCACCAAATAAATGTATTAGAGTGAATGGAAAACGTGGAAGATGTCAAACTACTACGAAGACAAGTATGCTGATTTTACATCGGACTGACTAAGAGGCAGTTTTCAGAAGTATAATAGGGAATTATATAGGACGCCATTGACTTACATGAATGTAATTTGTAAGAGACTATTGTAAATGAACCGGAATCAGCGGTATCTTTGAGGTACGGTAGACGTTGAAATCTCACAATTGTGTGTGTTTTAACCAAACGAAAGCCTTATTTCATTTACTAATGAAGAATGACCTATGTTTTGAATCATAAGCTCATCTTCCAGTAAGTAACTGATACAAAAAATGACAACCAAGAAAAGATAAACGTACCAACTCCCGAAGATATGGAATGTTGACTTGAGCTTTAAAATTTATATTTGAGATTCTAACCACATTATGTATGTATTCAAAAATTCTTTAGCATTAATTACAGTAACTATCACAATTCTGACAAAATTATCTAGATTTTTACTAGTTCCTTAGGAACAAAATGATTGGTTTTATTTATTTAAGAAGCTACAAAATGTTGCATCCATTTATCTACTACACTGTCGACGATGTCCTACTAAGAAATTAATATTTTCTGCGTTGGTTGTTGATCATATGATGTTACAATATTTCACTAAACAAAACTGTACAGATATAAGTACGCAGTAACTGAAAAGTATAATGCACAAATGAAAAGAGAACGAGAACTTAAATGATGAAGAACGAATCACTAGTCTATGACAAACACTTTCTTTCCTAAGGCAATGTTGTTCGAACAGCCAATAATCTATGGACTGGGCGGTCACTCCCACCGAGGGTTTGAGTCCACCCGCAGGCGTGTGCGTGTGTGTGTGTGTGTGTGTGTGGTGTTCTTAGTGTAAGTTGGTTTAAGTAGTTTGTAAGTCTATGGACTGATTACTATAGCAGTGTAGTACATTAGTTTTACATAAATTGTAACATTTTGAAGAACCAACAATAGTGCCACTTTTGATACAGAATGTACACCAGAGTGCTCGCCGGCTCCCCACCTCCCCATTATGTGCCTCAGCTGCAGCGACTCACACACGCAGCCCAGTGCAGGTGCAGGTCGCATCAGCATCGCGTCCCCTCCCAGTCTGCGCGGCACCATTAGACTGCGTTGTGCCGCCAGCCCAAAATTGCATCCGTGTCTAGCACTCTGCTGCTCGTATGTGCACATGGGATGTAGAATGAAACATTTCCATCACACTCCTTAGCGACGGATACTAAAGCGTGTACTGTCACAGTATTACCCATTCTCTTTATAATGGCCATTTCTGCTGAAGGCGCTGTGAATTGTTGATGTGTTCTATCATTTATTTCGTATGGCGTATGGGCATTATACTTACGCTCATGCAACTTATGCAACAGATAACAAACTTTATATTCTGTTAACTCATTCTTGAACAGAAAATCAATCAAAATGAATATTAAGAATATAAATGTATTGTTTTATGATAAAACAATGCTGCAGCATGTTTGCAAGGAAAAAACATTAGTCGTTTTTAATATATTCTTCTGAAGGAAAAATATGTGAACTGAAAAAACCTGTAATGTTACTATGGAATAACTGAAGCAAATGCATAATACATTTTCTATTAATATATTTTTCTACAGAAAATTGTACGGAATTAAAATAAAATTATTTTACAATGTAATAATTTGGTTTTGCGGGTAGCTGATATTTGCTGTTAATACTAAAATCTAAGAAATTAAAATATTGAGGTACAGGCTAATAACTAAAAGGAAGATGTCCCCACTGCCAGGATGGACGCTGGTGTAGATATGTCATTCACCCTGCTGAGCCTTTGAGTAGTCGATGAAGTCTGAAAATTATTTAAGTTTTCCTTATAAAAGTACTTTGTGAGGACGTATATTTGCGAGATACCTATCCATTTCAGCAAATGCTCAGATTACATTGCCACACTGTGACAATAGCATGAGTGTACAATGCGGCCGGCCGCAGTGGCCGAGCAGTCTGCGGCGTGCCAGTCACGGTCTGCACGGCCGCTGAGGTCGGGAGTTCGAATCCCCCCTGGGGCATGGATGTTTGTGCCGTCTTTAGTATAAGCTAGTTCATAAGTAGTTTGTAAGTTTAGGGACTGCCTTGTCATTATGTTTCTCTGCCGCAGAATATGCAGCACCTATCTGGCAAAACTCTGTACATGCTAGACAGGTAGATACAGCTTTAAACGAGACAGGACGAATTGTGACAGGTTGCTTACAACCTACTCCTGTCAATAAATTGTACTAAATTATGGGTACAGCACCACCAGATATTCATAGACACGCTGCAGCAGAAGCGGAGAAGATTGAGGTCAAGGAAAAGATTCCTGCAGAAAACTGCAGCAATTCGTGTACCCCTAGAACTCGCAGAGAGGAGCTCTGGCGAGACTCTCTCTCTGCAGGAAATCAAATAAATGTCAAGGAGGAACTAGTCGAAGGCTCACACCTGCCATATGGGACCTGGAAGACCTTAAACAGGCTGCGAGTTGGAGTGTCAAGATGCAAAACCAACCTCATGAAGTGGGGTTTCAGCAGTGAGGATGAAATTTGTTCGTGTGGTGCCGTGCAGGAGGAACAACATCTACTCTTCTGCAAGAATCTACCGGCCGCGTGTACAACTGATGACTTAGCAGTAGCCAGTGAGACGACTGTGAAAACCGCTGAATACTGGGCTCAGCAGAAAATATAATCATCAATTAATTTTGTAAATTTGTGCTGTGATTAAATACCTAGTTGGTTTGTATTTATTCCATCTCCTGGACACAAAAAAATAAAGAAATAAATATGACATATTGTTATAAAGCCATAATAGCTGGGTAACCTTACAAAAACAGAAGCCCATAAATTAAAATAATGAACTTTAAATATTCATGATCGTACGTCATTTTGTCACCGATATGGATTTCTTTTTTCATTGTGATTTATCACCTTTGTTTAATTAATACTTTATTAATTATAATTGTATTTTTCCATTATAATGGTGTACATCGTCTGGCTTGCACCTGGTGTAGTGGGGGAGAGTATGATGCTGTCATGATGGGTGGTTCATTCAACAGATTGGCGGCATCTGAAACCACAACCAAGTGACAGTGCCTTACCATTTTGTGGAAACAATCGGGGCACTGGATAGATGCCTCTAATGGGATCTGTATGCCTGTGAGCCACTTTACGATATATATAACCCACTAGGTGGCATTGGTAGTGAATGAGGAGAGTAAATGAGCAGACTTTGCCACAGATGTGATGGCGAATTTGTGCTGGTGGTGGTGAGGTCATTAATGAGATCTACGTCTGAGTGGAGGAGATCAATCCAACTCACAAACCAAGTGTTGCTCATGCCAATCAGATTGACTATTGTGTCAACCTGGGCTAATTGATATACCAGGGTGTTGTGGTACAGTTCCAGTAGCTTGGGGAACTGACCACATGCCAGTGTGTGAGAAGGGAGTGATGAGATGAAATGACATTTGGTGAGGTGTGAGCATTATGGTGGGAGGCAGAAATGTGAAGAAAAGTGGAATGAAAGGTTTCTGTATTGTGAATGTCACATGAAATATGCAGGAGATGGCATTGCAAATGTGTGGATGAAGTGAACGTACATGCATCACAGTAGGCATCTGTGACGTGATGCAAGCATTGGAAATCAATAGGTTAGAGGAAGGAAATGTGCAGCCTTGTGCCCAGTGGTGGAGCCTTGTGCCCAGTCTACATCTACATACGTACTCCACAATCCACTGCAAGGTGCGTGGCGGAGAGTACATTATACCACTACTAGGCATTTCCTTTCCTAGTCCACTAACAAATAGAATGAGGAAAAAAAGGAAGATCTATATGCCTCTGTACAAGCTCTAATTTCTCTTATATTGTCATTGTGATCACTATGTGAAATGTAAGTAGGTGGCAGCAAGATTGTACTACAATCAGCTTCAAATTCCAGACTTTAAATTTCCTCAACAGAAATTCATGAAAAGAACATTGTCTTTCCTCCAGCGATCCCCAATTGAGTTACCAGAGCATTTCCGTGACACTTGCGCACATTGGTCAAACCTACCAGTAACAAAACCTAGCTGCTTGCCTCTGAACTGCTTCTATATCTTCCTTTAAACTGATCTGCTGCGGGTCCCAAACACTTGAACAATACTAAAGACGTGGTTGTACAAGCGTTTTATACGTGGTTTCCTTTTCAGATGAAGTACATCTTCCCAAAATTCTCCCCAGAAATGGAAGTCGGCTGTCCGCCTTACTCACAACTGTCCTTACATGTTTGTTCCATTTCATATCGCTCTGCAATGTTATGTCTAGATATTTGAATGATGTGACTGCATCAAGAAGTTCACTACTAATGCTGTATTCGAACATTATGGGATTGTTTTTCTTACTCATGTGCATCACCTTACATTTTTCTACATTGAGAGATTACATTTTTTGATACCAACTAGAAAGTTTTCCTAAGTCATCCTGTATGCTATTACAGTCAGTTAAAGATGACACCCTCCCATACACCACAGCATCATCAGCCAACAGCCACAAATTACAAGTTACTCTGTCCATCAGATCATTTATATAGATAGAAAATAATAGCGATCCTATCTCACTCCCCTAGAGAAAGCCTGAGGATACACTCATCTCTGATGAACACTCGCCATTGAGAACAACATACTGCGTTCTATTAGGAAGTCTTCCAGCCAGTCACATATATGTGAACCTATTCCCTAAGCTCATTTCATTGTGAGCAGTCTGCAGTGTGGCACCGCGTCAAACGCTTTTTTGAAGTCGAGAAAAAGACAATCCGCCTGTTGCCCTTCATCCATGGCTCGCAAGATGTGACAAAAGAGCATGCCGAGTTTTACACGAATGATGTTTTCTAAACCCATGCTGATTCATAAAAGAAGCTTTCCCACCTCAAGGAAATTTACTATATTTGAACTGAGAATATGCTCCAAAATTCTACAGGACACTGATGTCAACTATATTGGGCTGTAATTATGTGGGTCAGTTCTCTTTCCATTCTTATAAACGGGCGTCACCTGTGATTCATGATAAATGCAAGCTAATAAGGGACCAATGCTGCAGAATACTCTTTGTAAAACCGAACTGGTATTCCATTCGGACCAGAAGACTTTTTCCTATTTAGCTCTCTCAGCTGCTTCTCTGCACCGGAAATACCTTTTACTATGTCCTCCATTTCAGAATTAGTATATTGATCAAATGATAGTAGATTTGTGCAGTCCTCCTGCCTGAATGATTTCTCAAAGGTTAACTTTAGAACTTCACTTTTCCGTTTGCATTCTCCTGTTACTGCCCTGGAATGATCAACGAGTGACTGGATACTAGGCTTTGACCCGCTTATCTATTTTACATAGGACCAGAATTTTTTCAGGTTCTTGGAAAGATCTTTTGCTAAGGTATGGCTGTGGTAATTATTGCATGCTTCACACACCAATCTTTTTATAGATGCAAGAATCTGTACTAACTTTTGCTTGTCATCATTTGTGCATGGAACCGAGAGTGCAACAGTCTTTGCTTTCTCAGTAGCTTTCTAACATTATTATTATACCACGGTGGATCTTTATTATTCTTAATCGGCTCTACAGGCACATATTTCTCTTGCCCTTGATGTACAATGGACTTAAATTTAGTCCACAATTCTTCTACATCCATAGTACAGGAACTAAACAATCCCATTCATTTTCTAAGTGCAATCCTAACAATTACTTATCGGCTCTTCCCAACAAAAACACACTCCTAGCCTTCTTGATTGGTTTACGAATTTTGGTTGCCATTCACACTATTATGATATCATGATCACTAATTCCTATCTCTACATAGACATCGTTAATAAGGTCAGGCCTGTTCATAGCTATAAGTTCTAAAATATTTCCATTCTGCATGGTGTGATGATACTACTGGCCCTCTCATCTCAATGTTATCGTACGATACCATCTGCGTCCGACCCGGAATCGTGTGGTTCAATAGTGATACATGTTGCACGTGAAGTTAGTTAAAAACAAAATAGCCAGCCTAGGAATCAGTGTAGGACAGTGTCTCGGTGATACTGTGATTAAAATAAGTGAATAGATTTCATTAATTAAGAGATTTGTATAAGAAGTTTCCAGACAGTTCTATAAACAATAGTTTTGTCATTGTACATTATTTCAATAAATAGACATACAAAGGGTAAAAACTTTTGTTAAACATAAAGAAATGAAAATAAATAGCATTGTATATATATCAGGCTCATAAACAAGTTGTGTGGATCAGCTAATTGTGTTAATTAATTTAATAGTCGAGATTTGAATATTGTTATTCTTTGTATATATTGACTGACGTAAGATTTGCGCTATATTTTGAGAATGGACAAAGATATTTGATAGTTCAATATATGTTAGGAACATGTATCACGTACTCATTAACTAATTAATTGACATTTAACATCGCACTTTGTTGGCAACAGAAAGATCGGAAATTATGACTTAAAAATACAGTAGAACCTCGTTTTTACGCTTTTCAGGGGACTTCAGTGAAATGGTGTAAAATGCAGGAAAATGTAAAATGCAGGAAATAATGTTTTAAATGGTAAAATATGCTTACTGGATCAGCCTTGCATTTTCGTAGTATATGTGTGATATATGTACATAGTAGACATCTAAATACTCACCAGGGAGTTGATTATACAATAAAGGTTATCCAAATTTTTACCATTATAAGTGCCAGGCAAAACTGGTAATTTTATGGGAAGTGGAAATTTTTGACCTAATTTCATCCATTATAATCGAGGACGCCGCTATTTTAAGCGCCAGGCAGAACTGGTAATTTTATGGGAAGTGGAAATTTTTGACGTAATTTCAGTCATTATAATCGAGGATGCCGCTATTTTAAGCGCCAGACAAACTGGTAATTTTATGGGAAGTAGAAATTTTTTACGTAATTTCATTCATTATAATCGTGGACGCCACTGCTGGGCTATAACACATCTTCAAAATTACCTGAACCGCTTCGATAGATATCGTTTGGACGCCGCTGCCAGGCTATGTAACATCTTCAAAATTACTGCCTTTTACCGGAATTATTTACATAGTAAAACTCCTACAGTTCCGTTCTTTTTGTATTTTTTGATGTTTCACACGACAATATTAGAGAATTTATTCACGTTCTCGAGTACAAACATATAGTATTTTTGTGAGGTCTGCATAGGATCGGCATCTCTCACTATTATCGCTCTTTTGAGGTTGTGGGTATTACGATACTGTTCCGAACTTTGACAGATAAAGTTCTTTATTAATCAGAAATATGTATCACAAAAACAACGCAACTATTTATTCTCACTTCAACAAAGCAACTAGTTCTGATTGTTTGAGTACACGCCAGCCGCTTTGGCAAAGAAGCTAGCGGAAAGACGAACTACACCACAACAAATCAGCGTTATTCTCTCGTTAACAAACCGTTCTGTTTGTCTGAGTACATGCCAGGCGCTCTGCCAAAGAAACTGGTGAAAAGAACTACTACATTGCCACAAATCAGCGCGTCTTTAAGTCAACTACAAAATGCGAAATATACGTTTGAATAAACGCAAAGTGTCAAGAAACTCGAATGCTAATAATTTTTAAGCACTATACTTTAAGGGGAAAGCCATGCTAGTGTCAATTTATGCACATTACGTCATTTTTCTTCACGAACATGCTTTCAAAAAGTGTAAAACACGGGAAAAGAGTTAATATGTTAATGCAAAAACGAGGGCGAATTAACATTGTAAAGATAGGAAATTTGACGGGACCGACAAAAAATGGTGTAAATGGCGAGAAAACGTAAAAACCGAGAATGTAAAAATGAGGTTTTACTGTATTTGCACCATCTAAAATTATCGTATGTATAGTTTTCATTTTATATTGTGTTTCATTTTATTTTTGTGTACATGAAATGTTTCACTGTTGTGTTTGGTAATTGTAAATTAGTCTATTCAATTGTTATGAACAATGCATAATGCAATGCCATTATTTCGATGTTATATATTTGCCTCACCGCCTAGCGTGGGGGCGTTCGAGTTTTGGCTTTTCTGAAGTGCACTGGAAGCTATGTCAGTCTGTGTTTCGAAATGGAAGTACTACCAGCTAAGTTCTGATGCTTTGTAAATGTTTTGAAGTTATAATGTTTTGGTGGGGAAGCAATTTGATTGCAAATTAAAGAAGAAGTGAAAAAACGTACATATTGAGTATTTATTTCTACCACGATGCCCCAGGAGAATAATGTTGCAGTGAGCAGAACCCCCATACATCGGAATGTTGAAAAGCTGAGTATCTTGTTCGAAATTGAAAGTGGTAGAATGAGATGTATTTACTTAAGAATCCAATAAACATTTTCAATTGGTGGAGCATAGCTGGGATTGCGTCATATACAGTGTCTACAGAGTGTTTGTGTTGCAGGAGAAGTATGTTTGGATGTATATAATTGATGTTGGAAAAATCAAGGAGGACGTGAATCTGGAATTATACGGTAAAGAAAAATGGAACATTTAACCTGGAAATTGGATGCTTGGGCCTGGATCGTAGCATCGCTGGACACTGAATAACAAGATAAGTACAGCAGCGCTTGTTTATTTGTATTTGTAGTCTGGGTTGTTTGGCACTGTAAAAGTTGTCAACTGAGAATAGGAAATCTAGTGTATATATGTCAGAACTGAATGTGACAGCCAGTACACCTCATAGCAATGTGTCAAATAGTGAAGAAATAATTCTTGCATCGCCAGGTCTTATAGAGTTGTTAAATCGATTAACATAACAATTAACTGAGCGTTTTGACAAGGGAAATCATGAAGTGAGTAAACAAGTAGAATCTGTTAGCAACAAGTTAGATGACGGTTTAGCAGATTTAAAGCCTCAGTTGAGCAAAACAAAGAGGGAAGTCAGGAAACAAACACATGAGCTTGAAAAAGCAATGAAGTTAGGAAGTGAACAGCTGGACACTCATGTGACTGTAGTAGAGAGTAAAATCAGCAATGTTGAGTCTGACCTTGAAAACAAAATTAGTACTGTAGAAAAATATTTTGATCATGAAAATAAAATTAGAAAAACGGAAATTCAGGAAGTTAAAGTGTCATTAGAAAATAAAATTAGTGAAAGTGTGACAAATTCTGAAGGTGTTATTAAGAAGGATGTGTATAACCTCAGTCAAAGGGTCAGTTCATTGCAAGAAAGTGTAATAAATAGCAAAATGTTGATCTGTGGTGGCTTTAATTGGGCAAATGTAGTAATTAAGATGTTCCCTGGGGAAGGGAAAATCCATCCTAAAGACTTTTTACACCATTGCTCTGACAACTTCACTGTAGAAATGACTGATGCAATGAAAATTAAATTTGTAAAGAGATTTTTGGACAATGAAGCTTATACTTGGGTCAATCAGTTAGATACAGAGGACATGTCAGATAGTGAGTTTGAGAGGTGTGTTTGGAATAAATTCTGGTCCAAAATCAAGCAGGCTAGAGTAGGAAGTGATTTCTTGCATAGGGGAAAGTACATAGAAAGTTATGGCAATATGAGGGACTTTTGTGAGGCTGAAATTAGAAAATTAGGGCATCTTGACTCACCTTTAGATGAAATAACATTGGTGGACACCCTATGTAGAAGATTGCCAGGTAGAGTACAGCAAGCGTTAGACTGTGGACCTGACGCTTCAGTTGAGGACTTCATAAGATTTGTTGGAAGATTAGACAGAAGTTATGAGAGAGAAAGGGAGAGAAACCGTTACCAAGAAGACCATCATGGAAAAGACAGAAGAAATAATCACCAAGAAGATAGCTGTGAGAACTGAAGTAGACAGCAAGGTGGGAGTACAGATTATAGGAATAGACAAGGAAGAAACGATAGGAACTAAGGTTACTACAAGTCTAATAAAAACAGAACAAGAAATCAGGCTACCACAAATAGGATCAGATTTGGACACAAATGGAAAAATGAGCAATATAGACAGGGACACAAAGTAACACATAGGGTAAATCGGCTCAAGTTTAACATAGAACTGTGGGAAGTCATTAAGAACCAAGCTTGGAAAGAAGAGGACAAGTGTATAGAACCAGAATAGGTTGTACTAGATGATGATACTGTAGCCAATATGTATAATACAAGTAAAGATATGGCTGTAGAAGAACCAAAAATAAGTGAAGAACATGATGTGTTTGGACTGTGTAGATTGCTAAGTGATAAGGTTGAAGATACTGAAGACAGGCTGAATGTTACTGCTCATGAAACTGTGAAGACTGAGAATCATGAAGATATTGATGTTTTGTCTAGTATGAGTTCAGAGAAGTCAGAAAATGACAGTGTTGGAGATAGTGAAGAAGAGGTGGAGGTCATGGAGTTTGAAGATTTGGAGAAAGAACTGGATGGGATGATTTATGTTGAAGTCAAGAAAGGTTGCATCGTGTCTGATGGCCAGTGTGAGACAGTGTGTGTTGTAGGTGATGTCAAGTCTTGTGAGAATCAAGTCAAATTGAGCAGTACTGAAGGTTGTCAAAGCAGAAACAAACAAGAAGAGGTAGGGAAAGAAATCTTGCATTGTGTCATACAGAGCTACATTGATAAGGAAGAGAAAGCCAATGTTCTAGATAAGTTACTGTGTAAATATCATGAGCTAGAAGATAATTTGCCTATCTTAGAGCAGTGTGTTACCAATGATAATTGTGTTGCTAATGGATGTATGGCTCGTCAACCTGTTGAAAGTAATGTATCCCTGAATCATGTACAAGCTAATGACCGTTCCTGTACTATGAATCATGAAGATATAATGGAAGATATTACTCATGAAGAAGAGGAAGATATACAATATGATGTTACTGGATGCCCATATATTACTGTGTTTATTGACGGAAAAGGCAAGGAAGCATTAGTTGATACAGGTAGTCAAATCAGTGAAATTTCTAAACAATTTAGAGATTGTGTGAAACATGTAACGGACTACATGGAGATGTCTGTAGTAGGAATAAAGATCAAGGGTGCTACGGGCAGACACAGCAAGGTAGTTAACCGGCAAGCCTTGTTGAACTTTAGTGTGAATGATGTCAATTTATGTCAAGGATGTTAGTAATACCTGAACTGTCTGAGGATATTTTGCTAGGAACTGACTGGATCTTGAAAGTGAATGCTGTATTTGACTGGGGAGGAAGAAAAGTTATGTTTGTGGACACGAAGACTGGTGTTTTACATTGTACTGCCATGTTATTGAAAAATGGGAATGGCCTGAGTAAGCAGAGTGTAGAATTAGATTTATTAGATCATAATAGAGATGTAGAAGACATGCCTGAAGGGCCTGAAGAAGCCATGGAGGATATAAATTATCATGAACTCGTAAATACAAAGGTGGAGGAAGCCAACAGATTAGACGAAGAACAAAAAGAAGAGCTGAGAAGGATCTTGTGGGACTATCATGATGTGTTCGATGACAGACCGGGGAGAGTGAAAAACTACCAGTGTACCTTGCAGGTCAAACCACATGAACCATAATACATTAAACCATATGGTGTCCCTATTGCAAAAAGGAAAGCTGTAGAGAAAGAACTTGAAAAGATGGAAAACTGGAACATAATTGAGAGGAGTACTAGTGAATACAACAACTCAATCATCGTGATATCCAAGAAGAATGGAGATGTGAGGATTGTACTTGACTCCAGACATCTGAACAAGTTTTTAGAAATGGAAACTGACCATCCAGAGAGCATTGACAAACTATTATATAAAATTGAACATGTAAAATATATGACTACTCTGGACTTGACTTCTGGTTGTCATCAGGTGCCACTTGCCAGAGACTCAAGGAAGTACACTGCTTTTTTGTATAACAGAAGAAGCTATCAGTACTGTGTAGTTCCATTCAGATTAAATGTTTCTGTAGTTGAATTTATCAAAGCTTTGGATTTGCTATTAGGCAAAGATCTATCTGCAAAGTTAACTGTGTATGTGGATGATATCCTTATCACTGATCAAACCTGGGAAGAACACATAAGCTTACTGGAAGAAATGTGCAGAAGATTAAGAGCAGGAGAGATGTCTCTTAAGCTAGAAAAATGTAAATTTGCTTTGGAACAGTTAAAATTTCTTGGTCACGTTGTAACTGAAGAAGGTATACTTCCAGACAATGAGAAAATTGAGGCTATAGCAAAGTTTCCTGTGCCCAAGACCAAGAAACAACTCGAATCATTTTTTGGCATGTGTGGATTTTACCGCAAATATATAAGTACTCAAGCCTTGAATGCCCCAAGTTTGAACAACCTGCTGATGAAAAATACTGTTTGGAATTGGTCAGAAGAATGCATACAAGCCTTTGGATAGATAAAAAAGCAGCTTTGTAACAGCAATATTTTATACAGACCGGACTTGTTGTTGTTGTGGTCTTCAGTCCGCAGACTGGTTTGATGCAGCTGTCCACAATACCCTATCCTGAGCAAGTCTCTTCATCTCCACATAAGAATGGCAACCTACATCTGTCTGAATCTGCTTACTGTATCCATCTCTTGGTCTTCCTCTGCGATTTTTACCCCACACACTTCCCTCTAATGCTAAATTCACAATTCCTTGATGTCTAAGAATGTGTCCTACCAATCTATCCCTTCTTTTAGTCAAGGTATGCCAGAAATTTCTTTTCTCCCCAATTCTGTTCAGTACCTCCTTATTAGTTACGCGATCCTCCCACCTAATCTTCAGCATTCTTCTGTAGCACCATATTTCAAAAGCCTCTATCCTCTTCCTGTCCGCAATGTTTATCGTCCATGTCTCACTCCCATACAAGGCAACACTCCATACAAATACCTTCAGAAAGGACTTCCTTAGGCTTAAATCAATATTCGATGTTAACAAATTTCTCTTTTTCAAAAACGCTTTTCTACCCATTGCCATTCTGCATTTTATATCCTCTGTACTGCGACCATCATTTGTCATTTTACTGCCCAAGTAACAAAACTCATCTACCTTCTTTATTGCTTCGTTTCCCAATCTAATTCCTTCAGCATCACCTGATTTTCTTACACTGTACTCCATTACCCTAGTTTTGCTCTTGTTAATGTTCATCTTATATGCACCTTTCAGCACACTGTCCATTCCATTCAATTGCTCTTCCAGGTACTTTGCTGTATCTGACATAATTACTATGTCGTCGGCAAAACGCAATGTTTTTAATTCTTTACTCTGAACTTTAATTCCTTCTCCAAATTTCACCTTGCTTTCCTTTATAGCTTGCTCAATGTACAAATTGAATAACAATGGAGAAAGACTACAACCCTGTCTTACTCCCTTTCCAACCACTGCATCCCTTTCATGCCCTTCCACTCTGACAACCGCTGTCTGGTTTTTGTACAAGTTGTAAATAACCTTACGCTCCCTATATTTTACTCCTGCTTGCTTCAGAACTTGAAAGAGTTTATTCCAATCAACATTGTCAAAAGCCTTCTCCAAATCTACAAAAGCTAGAAATGTAGGTTTTCCCTTTCTTAATCTATCTTCTAGGATAAGCCATAAGTGAGTATTGCCTCCTGAGTTTCTACATTTCTCCTGAACCCAAACTGATCTTCCTACAGCTTCTACCAGTTTTTCCATCCTTCTGTATATAATTCGTGTTAATATTTTGCAACCATGACTTATTAAACTGATGGTTCCGTAGTTTTCACATCTGTCTGCACGTGCTTTCTTTGGAATGGGGATTATAACATTTTTCTTAAAGTCTGAGGGTACTTCGCCTGTCTCATACATCTTACACACCAGGTGAAACAGGTTTGTCATGGCTGGTTCTCCCAGAGACTTCAGTAGCTCTGAGGGAATATCATCTACTCCAGGGGCCTTGTTTCGACTTAGGTCTTTCAGGGCTCTGTCAATTCTTCTCTCAGTACAGTATCTCCTATTTCATCTTCATCTACATCCTCTTCCATTCCTGCAATATTGTCTCGAAGTTCATTTCCTTTGTAGAGCCCCTCTATATACTTTTTCTACCTTTCAGCTTTCCCTTCTTTGCTGAGAACTGGTTTTCCATCAGTGTCCTTGATATTCATAGAGCTGTTTTTCTTATCTCCAAATGTTTCTTTTTTTTTTTTCCTGTAGGCTGTATCTATTTTTCCCCTATTTATACATTCTTCTACATCCTTGCATTTGCCTTCTAGCCACTCCTGCTTAACCATTTTGCACTTCCTGTCAATCTCATTTCTTAGTCGTCTGTACTCCATTTTGCCTGTTTCATTTACTGCATTTTTATTTTTTCTCCTTTCATCGATTAAATTTAGTATCTCCTGTGATATCCAAGGGTTTTTTGTAGGTCTCGCCTTCCTACCTATTTTGTCCTCTGCTACCTTAACTATTTCATCTCTCAATTTTACCCATTCCTCCTCTACTGTTTTATTTTCCCCTGTCAATTGTTGCCTAAAGCTCCCTCTGAAATTCTTAAGGATCTCAGGTTCCTTCAATTGATCCATGTCCCATCTCCTTATTTTCCTACCTTTTTGTAGTCTCTTTAGTTTCAGCCTACAGTTCATAACCAACAAGTTATGGTCAGAGTCTATATCTGCCCCTGGGTATGTCTTACAGTTTAAAACCTGGTTCCGAAATCTATGTCTTACCATTATAAAATCTATCTGGTATCTCCCGGTGTCTCCTGGTCTCTTCCACATATACAACCTTCTTTTGTGATTCTTGAACCAGGTGTTTGTTATAACTAAATTATGTTCCATGCAAAATTCTACCAGGCGGCTTCCTCTTTCATTCCTTTTGCCCAGACCATATTCACCTACTATCTTCCCTTCCCTTCCTTGTCCTACTACCGAATTCCAGTCTCCCATCACAATTAAGTTTTCCTCTCCTTTAACTGTCTGAATAATTTCCTTTAGCTCCTCATATATTTCTTCGATCTCCTCATCATCGGCAGAGCTAGTTGGCATATAAACCTGTACTACTGTTGTCGGTGTTGACTTCGTATCTATCTTGACAATGATAATGCGATCACTGTGCTGGTCATAGTAGTTTACCTGCATTCCTATTTTCTTATTCATTATCAATCCTACTCCTGTGATACCCCCAATTGAATTTGTATTTATAATCCTGTACTCACCTGACCAGAAATCCTGTTCATCCTTCCACCGAACTTCACTTCAACCTATCCATTTCCCTTTTTAAATTTTCTAATTTTCCTACTCGATTAAGGGATCTAACATTCCACGCTCTGACCCGTAGAATGCCAGTATTGTCTTTCCTGATGATCACATCCTCCTGAGTAGTCCCCGCCCAGAGATCCGAATGGGGGGACTATTTGACCTCCGGAATATTTTACCCGAGAGGATGCCATCATCATATGTTCATACAGTAGAGCTGCATGTCCTCGGGAAAGGTAATGGCTGTAGTTTCCCCTTGCTTTCAGCCGTTCGCAGTAGCTGTGTGGCAAAGCCACATTAGCTGGTGTTACAAGGCCAGCTCAGTCAATCATCCAGACTGTTGCCCCTGTAACTACTGAAAAGGCTGCTGCCCCTCTTCAGGAACCACACGTTTGTATGGCCTCTCCACAGGTACCCCTCCGCTGTGGTTGCACCTACGGTACGGCTATCTGTATCATTGAGGCACGCAAGCCACCCCACCTCGGCCATGTCTGTGGTTCATGGGAGTAGGACTTGTCATTACCGTTTTGTTTAAGTACTGACAGTAGTGATTATGGAATTGGTGCTCATTTGTTTCAAGTGAAAACAATTGATAACCAGCCAGAACACCAGACCATTGCATTTGCAAGCAGGACATTACAGAAACACGAGAAGGCATACACCGTTACAGAAAAGGAACTTTTAGCAATTTTTTGGGCTTTCACAAAATTCAGAAACTACTTGTTAGGCCACAAAACTATTGTATTCACAGACCATAAGGCTTTGACCTACATTCAGGAGTGCAAACTTTACCATAACCGGATTACCAGATGGGCACTGTTCTTGCAACAGTTTGATTTCTCTGTGCAATACATTAAAGGCAAGGACAATATTGTTGCTGATTCACTCTCTCATTTGCCAGAGGGGGGTGAGTTTGAAGATAGCAGTGGAGCCTGTGAAAAGGAATTCAGAGTCATGTACCTGAAAGGTGTTAAAGAAGAAGCAGAAATCCGAAAAATTTGTGACAAGATTAGGAGATAGCAAAACCATGATGATAATTGGAGATTAATCAAGAGTTTGTTAGGCAAAAAAGGGGAAGACAAGGTAGGGCAATACTATAAGACATACAAGGGCATGTCTTTTAGACGTATGAGTGTCGACAGTGATAAATGGAAGTTGTGTTGGCCCGATAACTGTGTTGATGTATTAATAAAGTAAGTTCACGAAGTTTTGGCCACTGTGGTACTCAAAAGTGTATACAGAAAATATAAGAGAACATCTATTTTTATAACATTGCCGGGAGAGTTAATAAATTAGTGACTACCTGCGACAGATGCCAACGAGTCAAGGTGTCCAATCAGACATGTAAAGGTCTCATGCAGAACATGTTGCCACAAGAATTGCTTGAAACTGTAGCTGTGGATTTTTATGGAAGTCTTCCCAAGACCAGAGGTGGTTATAGCCATATATTTGTTGCCGTGGATCTGTTCTCAAAATTTATTAAATTGTACCCTGTCAAGAAAGCCACCAGCAAAACCATAATCAACAAATTCAGGAATGACTACTTTCAGACAGTTGGCAGACCTAAGAAAATCTTGTCTAACAATGGGACTCAATTTACCTCGAAGCATTGGAAATCATTCATACAAGATGAAAACATCAGACACATATTGATTTCAGCATACCACCCCTCCAGCAATCCGGCAGAAAGATACATGAGGGAAATTGGCAGATTGTTCTGGACGTATTGTAACAAAATTCATGCATCATGGATAGAATATGTATACGAATTTGAAGAGATTTTGAACAGCCTTCAACATACTTCCACAAAATTCTGTCCTTATGAAATCATGTTTGGAAAATCATCACCTAACCTAATCAGTGAACTCGTCAGCTATCCACCTTGTAAAGAATTGAGCAAGCAAGAGAGAGAGAGGAGATCGTACGTAGGACTCTGAAGGAACAGGCTGAAGCCAGGAAGAGAAGACATGACAGAAGTTTGAAAACTATCAGATTTCATACTGGACAAATGGTTTTGGTCAAAGCCCAAGAAAGATCTAAGGCTATCAACCATAAGCTCAAGAAATTCTTTGATATATATATATATATTGGCCCTATCAAAGTTGTGGGAAACCCTCATCCTAATGCTTACAGGTTAGAGTATCCCAAGTCATGAAAACCATTTGGACTGAGGAATACAACAGAACACAAGCCGTACAGACAGTAGTGGGTAATAATAATACTTTGTACAGGTGCTATTTCTGTAAAATTTATTGCAGCTATAAGAGTTTTGTATATATGCATTCTTTGATGAAATATCTCCAAACTTTTATTGTCAATATGTTAGATATAAACTTTTGTAAACCTCAGGAAAGTACACATTCTGTGTGTGCTAAGTGTGTTGGCAAGCACTGGGTTTCTAGCTATGTGGGAGCATACTTCTGATTTCGGGTTCTGGTGCCACATCTATTACTCATTCTGTAACCTGTTCAAATTATCTCATATCTTTCATCCTATCTTTCTTCTTTAGTGTTAAGGTATGAAACGTGTGTATGTAATTTTTTTATGTTAATAAGAATATCGATTTCAATATAGTCTGTTCAATTAGACTTTTTAATGTATTAATTTATGTCACAGTTAAAATTTGAATACAAATTGTTGCCTGAGTATTAAAGAGCTAAACACTTGAGATATTGATAGAACTCATGATAGAATCAGTTACTTAATGTTAGTGTCTAATGATTTTGTAAGATACAAAGTTTCATGTCCTCAAAGTTTTAAAAGTTC
Organism: Locusta migratoria; assembly: GCA_026315105.1. Classification (NCBI taxonomy): domain Eukaryota; kingdom Metazoa; phylum Arthropoda; class Insecta; order Orthoptera; family Acrididae; genus Locusta; species Locusta migratoria. Next base: position 202,910,636 of record CM048747.1, on the reverse strand, counting down.
AGTCCAGAAAGTAAGAGAGCAGTAAATTTTACAATATAGTTATGTGAATATTCTTTATCATAAGTTTCTTGTGAATTTTGCTTTGATGCTTTAAAAGGTCAGACAAGTTCAGTCTGGCAAATTCTTGAGTGTCAGCTGTTCCCGATTCTGCCCTCTACTCTTGGTAGGCTCTACCCTTGTCAACTACTTAATGCACTTGGAACTTTCAGGATCTGGTGATGCTGTGCTTGTGGACTGTGCTGTGCCAACCCCAGACAGGACTAAGTGAGGTACTGATGCAGCCAAGCCAGCCACCGGGTACAAGCCATCCATAGTAGGTGCTCTACTCTCACATCACCTCGACTTATGAGGGCATTGTCGAGCTGATTGGGGGGGGGGGGGGTATTGTGATGATACTGCCGGCCCTCTCATCACAATGTTATCATACGATACCATCTGCGTCAGACCCGGAAACGTGTGGTTCAATAATGATACATGTTGCGTGTGAAGTTAGTTAAAAACAAAATAGCCAGCAGGAATCACCGTAGGACAGTGTCTCAGCGATACTGTGATTAAAACAAGTGAATAGATTTCATTAATTAAGAGATTTGTATAAGACATTTCCAGACAGTTCTATAAACAATAGTTTTGTCATTGTGCATTATTTCAATAAATAGACATACAAAAGGGTAAAAACTTTTGTAAAACATAAAGAAATGAAAATAAATATCATTGTATATATGTCAGGCTCATAAACAAGTTGTGTGGATCAGCTAATTGTGTTAATTAATGTAATAGTCGAGATTTGAATATTGTTATTCTTTGTATATATTGACTGACGTAAGATTTGCACTATATTTTGAGAATGGACAAGATATTTGATAGTTCAATATATGTTAGGAACATGTATCATGTGCTCATTAACTAATTAATTGACATTTAACATCGCACTTTGTTGGCAACAGAAAGATCGGATATTACGACTTAAAAATATTTGCGCCATCTAAAATTATTGTATGTATAGTTTTCATTTTATATTGTGATTATTTTTGTGTACATGAAATGTTTCACTGTTGTGTTTGGTAATTGTAAATTAGTATATTCAATTGTTATGAACAATGCATAATGCAATGCCATTATTATCGATGTTATATATTTGCCTCACCGCCTAGCGTGGGGGCGTTCAAGTTTTGGCTTTTCTGAAGTGCACTGGAAGCTATGTCAGTCTGTGTTTCGAAATGGAAGTACTACCAGCTAAGTTCTGATGCTTTGTATATGTTTTGAAGTTGTAATGTTTTGGTGGAGAAGCAGTTTGTTTGCAAATTAAAGACAAAGTGAAAAATGTAGATATTGAGTATTTATTTCTACCACGATGCTCCAGGAGAATAATGTTGCAGCGAGCAGAACCCCCATACATCGGAATGTTGAAAAGCTGAGTATCTTGTTCGAAATTGGAAGTGGTAGAATGAGATGTATTTACTTAAGAATCCAATAAACATTTTCAGTGGGTTGCTGGTTTAACTGCTCAAGAAAGTTTTTGGACAATGTGTCCAAAAGTAACTCACAAAACTGCTTGTCTGTATTGCCTGAAATGTAACTAGAGAGGTCCCAATCTACACTCTTGAGGTTGAAGTCTCCCCCGACTAATATTACATGGCCTGGATACCTACGCACTACCTGGTGTAGACTTTTTTTGAATGACTCTAAAACTACTACAGCAACACTGGGGGGGGGGGGGGCTGTTAAAAACACCCAACTATTAATTTTACTTCTTTTAGACCTGTTATACGTACCCAGATAACTTCACAGTTATTGTCAACCTCGATCTCAGTAGTAACAATATCTTTGTCCATAGCGATGAACACTCTTCCCCCAGTTGTATCTGATCTATCTTTCCGATATACATTCCACGCCTTGCTAAATATTTCTTAACTTGCCACATCATGAGTTAGCCAGCTTTCGGTACCTAAAACTATCAAAGCACAATAATTTCCATGCAGTGTGGGAAATTCAGGAACTTTGTTTTTAATACTTTGAAAGTTCACGGCTAATATTTTGATAGTTAAATTTTCGAGCCGAAAGCACCCTGAATTTGCTGTCTGAATGTTGACGGGTGAGTGCTCATTAGAGTTAGTGCCTAGCCTAAAAAAACCATGTGCACTCCACAAGTACTCTGCTACCCATGTAGCCGCTTCCTTAGTGTAGTGCACCCCTGATCTATCTAGGTATTCGCAAACTGTGGCCAACTCCTCCTCTGCGTCCGCACACATCAGGCACACATCCTATCCATTCTGTCAATACAATTGACCGTAAAAAAAAAAAAAAAAAAATCAACTTCTAACTAGCCTAGTACTTTAATAAACGCATCTGGTAGCTGACTGAACTGTGGTTAGTGGTTACTACACTATCAAAACAATGAAACTGAGTCCATCAGTTTTCAAAATAAACAAGAAAATCTATGGAATACACTGTTATCAAACGTGTGGGAATATAAGCTTTCTCAAAGCAGAACATGAAAGAAGGAAATGACAACATGACACTTAAATCACGTAACTTGCAGCAGATGAAAACTATATACACGGTAGTTATCAAAACATGCGAGAATAAACCTTAAAACAGTAGCACAACTGAATCTGCCAAATAGGTGAGAAGAAACGTCTTAAAAACAGAAGCACTAACGAAAATTAAGAAATTAACTGCCAACAAAATTTCACGCAATTAAATTATGATACTTAGCGCTATGGGTGATGAGGCAGCGACAACAGCTGGCACTGGAGTGTAGGGAAGAGTCTATGTCTGTTGGTTGGAAATAAGTGTCTCTATTCCTTAAAACTGTTGAGCCCACAGCCTGGTAATGAAAATGCGCTTCTAATTTAAGCACTGTGTGTTTTGAAAGTGATGTTGAAATGTTTATCATCGACACAACATTGCTGTAAAGCAACATGGTTGCTGGTTCTGTTGTTACAGGCAATTTCCAAGTGATGGGATGGTGCCATATGCAATAGTAGGAGCATTGCATTACATAAATGTAGATGCAGGTCCCATTGACATCTTACCCATGTAATTGATACCACAATGGGCAGTGAATAAATGTGGACTGTTTATGAGATGACTTGTCAAAGGGGATTGCTACATCATTCAGTTTAAATACACAATATAAAGTTATAACGATGAAAAAGGAATGTGGCATGGGTCACTGATATCTTTGTGAAAATGCAGTCACTCACTAACAGAAGGGAAATTGGCACTAAAACTAGTTTGGATTTGAGTGAGTACAGGTACAAATTATTACTGTTGAAACATATTTAGCTGATTAGTCACTAAATGACAAAGTACATTTCCACAGATTGGTATCAAGTGATTAAAATGCTCTGACACTATAAGGAAAAGCAGTTGTCACAAATAATGTAATCTGATGATATAGCTCCCATCATACTGACGACATTGGAGCATTGATCTCCCACTGACATTGCTGATATCATGTCTGGTTCAACAATGTGGTTCATAAACACCAAAATAATCAATAAACAAAGTATGTCAATTGGAAATTGGCATTTTATTTATCATGATAGAACAAACTGCACTTACATATATAACAGACATACTATGGGACCAACCATTCAAAGTACTTCAATTTTGGTATCATTCCTGACCAGCTTGACTCTGGCCAAATATATTTCACTAAACTCTCTCTAACTTAAATCAACAAACAAAAATTCATTAATAATAGCTATATAATCCACTGTTGAAGCTTTTCATTTCTTATATCATATTTTTATTGAGAAAAAATGTGAAAATTTAGAAAGAATTGCTAAGAAACTTGGATAAAATTGAGTGAACAATACATCAAAGCTCCAATGGAAAATCTGGTATAAAATAATGACAATAAACAATTAAGATGGATTCCCACTAACAACACAGAAGAGGCTAACTGCAGTCAAGCACATTTAAAACATCTGCAATGAGCAGTTAACTCCTACTGGCATGGAAAAAATGGGCTTTCAGAAGAAGTGAGTTCACCACAGTATCCATAGATGGTAAGTATGAGTTCTATGTATGTGAATGTACGTCTTAATGATGACTATGATATTTAAGTTTACTTTTAAATGTGCCAGACTGCAGCTTAGAACCTTTTCTGAGTAGTGAGGGGGAATTTATATTAATCTATTTAGTTATTGTTTCATCCTTATTTTCCATTGATTAAATAATCTGGAATAAAAGATGAATTACACAATATCATTAGTTGATTATTTTTACATTAGTAAAATCCAGTGGGAAGTATGTTACACATGGAAATAAAAGCCTTAAAATCTAAAAGGAAAATATTAAATGTGTGATAGAAAGGGCAGTAGTAGCATGATTACTGTAATGGAATATATCACACAAATATATGCAGTTTTTTAAGGAATAACAAAAAATACTACCCTCATGAACCATAGACACTGATGAGATGGGGTGGCTGCGTGCCTCAACGATACAGACAGCCGAACTGTAGGTGCAAACACAACAGACATGTATCTATGGAGAGACCAGACGAACATGTGGTTCCTAAAGAGGTGCAGCAGCCTTTCCAGTAGTTACAGTGGCAACAGTTGGCTGATTAAATAAGCTGGCCCTTTAACATCAGCTAATGTGACTTTGCAATAAATATATTGTGAATGGCTGAAAGCAAGGGGAAACTACAGTTGTTAAGTTTCCCAAGGACATGCAGCTCTACTGTATGAATTTATGACATTGCCATCCACTTGGGTGAAATAGTCCCCAATTTGGATCTCTGGGTGCGGACTGCTCAGAAGGATATTGTAATCAGAAAAGACAACACTAATATTCTATGGATCAGAGTGTGGAATGTTAGATCTTGTTAATGTTGCTTCTGTTTATTACATTTCTTGTGAGCTCGTATGTGTATTAGTTTCAGATTCGTCTGAAGTATGTGGTTAGTGTATTCTTCCACCATGTGAACCCCGACAGTCGTCTTTCTTGTTTTGCGTTGGTTTAGTACCAGTTCTAGTCCTCTTCGTCTACCATAGTTACCTTCTGTTGGGTCTACATCACGTCTTTTTAGTCATTTTTCACGGCAATCATGAATAGTGACTGTGACTACTGTGTGTGGATGCAGTATGAGCCAGTGACACTTCACTCCCAGCTTCAAGTTGCATAAACCTTGGTTACACAGCTTAAGACTGTGGTCAAGGGGCATTGTTGTTGTTGGCCAGTTGTGGGAACCAAATGGATACCCGGCATGTCCACAACCTGTCAGTGGTAGCAACATATCCTGATACTGGTCGTGACGAGGCAGACAGACACCCTTCTCTCATTGTTGTGTGGGAGGTTGGTCCAATACATGGTGGGTGGCATAAGACATTCTGGGGGACTGACTGTAAGGCCTCTTCAGTACATCTTGTTAACAGGTTTGAGGTGCTATCTGTTCAGGGCAATGTTCCTGAGCCAGATGATGTTGCTCATCGTGAAGTCACCACACAGCCTGCAAGAGCTGGGCTTTCACAGAGGGTGGGTTTGCTTGAAGAGGGGAAGAAGGCCAATTTACACTCCATATTGCATACTGGTTGGAGTCATTACAGATGTGCCATAAAGGGTACGTGGTGCAGCCAACTGCAGGTGGTGGCTCATGTTGGTCCCAGTAATGTTTGTTGCTTTGAATCTTTGAAGCAGGAGTAAAATATAGGGAGCATAGGGTCATTTACAACTTGTACAAAAACCAAACAGCAGTTGTCAGAGTGGAAGGGCATGAAAGGGATGGAATGGTTGGAAAGGGAGTAAGAAAGGGTTGTAGCCTTTCTCCAATGTTATTCAATTTGTACATTGAGCAAGCTATAAAGGAAAGCAAGGAGAAATTAGGAGAAGGAATTAAAGTTCAGGGGGAAGAATTAAAAACACAGTATTTTGCCGACGACATAGTAATTCTGTCAGATACAGCAAAGGACCTGGAAGAGCAATTGAACGGAATAGACAGTGTGCTGAAAGGAGCATATAAGATGAACATTAACAAGAGCAAAACTAGGGTAATGGAGTGCAGTCTAAGAACATCAGGTGATGCTGAAAGAACTAGATTAGGTAACGAAGCAATAAAGGAGGTAGATGAGTTTTGTTACTTGGGCAGTAAAATAACAAATGATGGTCACAGTACAGAGGTTATAAAATGCAGAAAGGCAATGGGTAGAAAAGTGTTCTTGAAAAAGAGAAATTTGTTAACATCGAATATTGATTTAAGCCTAAGGAAGTCCTTTCTGAAGACATTTGTATGGAGTGTTGCCTTGTATGGGAGTGAAACATGGACGATAAACAGTGCGGACAGGAAGAGGATAGAGGCTTTTGAAATGTGGTGCTACAGAAGAATGCTGAAGATTAGGTGGGAGGATCGCGTAACTAATGAGGAGGTACTGAACAGAATTGGGGAGAAAAGAAATTTCTGGCATACCTTGACAAAAAGAAGGGATAGATTGGTAGGACACACTCTTAGACATCTAGGAATTGTGAATTTAGCGTCAGAGGGATGTGTGTGGGGCAAAAACCGCAGAGGAAGACCAAGAGATGGATACAGTAAGCAGATTCAGACAGATGTAGGTTGCCGTTCTTATGTGGAGATGAAGAGGCTTGCTCATAATAGGTATTGTGGACAGCTGCATCCAACCAGTCTCCGGACTGAAGACCACAACAACCATAACTGATGACAGTCCTGTTAAAGCAGAAATGCTTGACACAGCTTTACAAAAGTCCTTCACTAGAGAAGACGAAACTAATACTATAGAATTCGCATCAAGAACAGCTGCCAGCATGTGTAATTTAGAAGTTGATACCCACAGAGTATTAAATCACTTAACAAAAGTAAGTCTCCCAATCCTGACTGTATACCAATTAGGTTCCTTTCAGAGTATACTGATGCAATAGCCCCATACCTAGTTATCATATACAATCGATGCTTCAGTGAACGTTGCATACCCAAAGACTGAAAAGTTGCACAAGTCACTCCTGATCTGCAGAATTACAGGCCTATATACTTAACATAGGTTTGCAGCAGGATTTTATATATGCTTTCCTCAAATACAATGAACTACTTTGAAGAGAATGATCTATTGACCCATAGTCAACACAGATCCAGAAAGTATTGTTCTTGTGAAACACAGCTAGTTCTTTACTCACATTATGTGATGAGTGTTATCAACAAGTGATGCCAAATAGATTCCTTATTATTAGACCTTACAAGTGTCTTCTAATCAAACTTCGTTCTTATGGAATATCACCATGGTTGTGTGATTGGATTCATCATTTGCTGTCAGAAAGGACACAGTACGTTGTAATTGATGGTAAGGCATCAAGTAGAACAGAAGTGATATCTGGCGTTCCATGAGGAAGTTAAGTTTCAGTTAGATGATAAATCAGACAAATCTACAGGGTGTTAATTCTACTAAATATTTAGGAGTAACAATTACGAGCAACTTAAATTGGAAAGAACACACAGAAAATATTGTAGGGAAGGTGAACCAAAGAGTATGTTTCATTGGTAGGACACTTAGAAGATGCAACAGTTCTATTATAGAAACTGCCTACACTATACTTGTGCATCCTATTTTGGAATATTGCTGCACATTGTAGGATCCATACCAGGTGGAACTGATTGTTGATTTAGGGAAGACTCAGAGAAGGGCAGCTCATTTGTATTATCACAATATAAGGGAGAGAGTGTTATGGAAATTATGCATGCGTTGGGGTGGAAATCATTAGAAGAGAGGCGTTATTTGTAGGGACCAGATCTATTTGCAAAATTTCTTTCACCAACATTCTCTTCAGAATGCGAACATATATTGTTAGCACCTACCTACATAGGGAGACATGACCATCATAATAAAATAAGAGAAATCTGGTAGAAAACATAGAGATTTAGGTGTCCCTTTTTCCTGTGAGCTATTAGAGAATGGAACTACAGAAAAATATAATGAAAGTGGTTTGATGAACCCTCTGCCATGGACTTCAATGTGACTCGCAGAGTATCCATGTAGACGTAGACGTAGATCCCTTAATCGAGAAGGGAGGTTAGAAAATTTAAAAAGAAAAATGGATAAGTTGAAGTTAGATATAGTGGGAATTAGTGACGTTTGGTGGAAAGATAAATAGGATTTCTCGTCAGATGCGTACAGGATTATAAATACAAAATCAATTGGGGGTATTATAGGAGTGGGTCTAATAATGAATAAGAAAACAGTAATGTGGGTAAACTACTATGAACAGCGCAGTAATCATATTACCATAGTGAAGGTAGATATGAAGACAACACCAAACACAGTAGTTTATGTTTACATGTCATTTAGTTCTGCTGATGATGAGAAGATCAAAAGAAATATATGAGGAGATAAAGGAAATTATTGAGACAAGGGAGAGGTAAACCTGATTGTGATGGGGGAATGGAATTCGATAGTAGGAAAAGGAAGTGAAGGAAAAATAATGGGTGAATATGGATCAGGCGAAACTAATGAAAGAGGAAGCCGCCTGGTAGAATTTAGCATGGAACATAATTTAACCATAACATACACTTGGTTTAACAAATCATGAACATGTGGAATAGACAGGTAGATACTGGAAGGTACCAATTATATTTTGTAATGGTAAGACATAGATTTCGGAACCAGGTTTCAAACTGCAAGACCTATCCAAGTGTAAATATAGACTCTGATCATATCTTAATGGTCATGAACTGTATAATGAAACTGAAGAGACTGCAGTAAGGTAGGAAAATAAGGAGATGGGACCTGAATAAATTGAAGGAACCTGAAGTTCTTAAAAGTTTCAGAGGGAGCTTCAGGCAACAATTGACAGAAAAGGAGGGAAATAATGGAGTAGATGAATGGGTAGCTTTGAGAGAGGAAATAGTTAAGACAGCAGAGGACCAAATACATTAAAGGCACGACCTACTACAAATCCTTGAACATCACAAGAAATATTGAATTTAATCATTGAAAGAAGAAGATATAAAATTCAATAAATGAAGCAGGTAAAATGGAGAACAGACAACTAAGAAATGAGACTGACACAAAGTGCAAAATGGCTAATAAGGAGTGGCTAGAGGGCAAATACACATTTGTAGATGAATGTATTATTACGGAAAAAAAGGAAAAGTTTAGAAACAATAAAACTGATCATATGAATATCAAGAAATCAGATGGAAAACCAGTTCTCAACAAAGAAGGAATAGCTGAAAGGTGGAAAGAATCTAATAGGAGCTCTACAAAACAAATGAACTCTGAGACAACATTGTAAGACATGAAGAAGAAGGAGATTAAGATGAAATAGTACAGAGAGAAGAATTTGAAAGAGCACTGAAAGACCTCATTTGAAAGAACGTCAGTGGAGTAGATGACATTCCCTCAGAGCTACTGAGGACTCTGGGAGAGTCAGCCATGACAAGAGTATTTCACCTGGTATGCAAGATGTATGAGACAGGCTAAATATCCTCAGACTTCAAGAAAAATGTAGAAATTCCATTCCAAAGATAGCAGAAGAAGAAAGGTGTGGAAATTACAAAATCATAGGCAATGGTTGCAAAATTTTAACAGGAATTATTTACAGAGGAATGAAAATCTGTTACAATTGGGGGAGATCAGTTTGGATTTAGGAGAAATGTAAGAACACCTGAGGCAATATTTACTTAACTGCTTATTTTAGAAGATAGATTAAGGAAAGTCAGACCTACATTTCTCACTTTTCTAGATTTGGAGAAAGCTTTTGACATTGTCAATTGGAATACACTGTTGCAAATTTTGAGGATAAAATATAGGGAATGGATGATTATTTATAACTTGTACAAAACCCAGACAGTAGTTATTAGAGTCAAAGGACATGAAAGGTAAGCATTGGTTGGGAAGGGAGTAAGACTGGGTTGTAGCCTTTCTCCAACATAATTCAATTTGTACATTGAGTAAGCTGCAAAAGAAAGCAATGATAAATTTGGGAATAATTATAGTTCAGCATGAAGAAATAAAAACACTGTGTTTTGCTGATGACATTGTAATTCTGCCAGAGACAGCAGAGAACCTGGAAGAGCAATTGAATGGAATTAACAGTGTGAAGACTTCTATTCAGTACCAAAAATTTGGTTTGTAATATGATTCCACTCACATTATTATAACATAATTGTGGAAAGATATAAAATAATACAACTTCTTGGTTTTTAATGATGGAAAGCCACAGACAGGTATGTAGAATGGACAATCATGACCATACACATTGGTGCCAGAGCATTAGTCATGTGCATTTTAGTTGTGTCCAAGTGATTGTGAGAATGTATGTGTATCTTTTTCTGATAAAGGATGTAGCCAAAAATTTAAAGCTGTGTGAGTGTATGTGCCTATTTTACATGCCTGTCTGTGGTTCAGCGATCATTTTTATGGTGAGTTGATACCTATCCTCTATTACTGATTCTTATAGATTTTTATTCTTATTAATTTAACTTACATCATAGCCTGCAAGATTTGCTGATGTTGCTGGGACTTGCCACCCAACCAGCAAGCTGTCAGCCCCTATTTTTCGCACAATCTTGAAATCACTTGGACAAGTGCAGGTTGCAATAGGTACTTGTAGCGCTAATGGTGGCGCAGCTACACATGCCCTTTCTTGTTTTGGAGGAGGAAGAGAGAGAGCCATTGATGTTTCCTTGGCATCCCCAGAGCATGCACATGCACCAGTAGAATCAGGGGTGGATTGTGGATATTGTCCCTGTTAGACAGAATTATAATGCTTAGTAAAATTAGTTTCTCTAACTTTTTATTTTCTTATTTTTCAAATCAACTACTGACTAGTACTGGCAATAACTGACACTAAGGAGTAAGGTTCTTTTCAAAATCTCACATGACAACTTTGAAACCACTGCAACATAGCACTATAATTTTTCACAAGTGCTACAGATGTCTTAACCTCCAAATGTAAACATTAGGTATCTTCTTTGATTTAACCCCTTCAGCCCTGAATTACTTTAAAAATGGAATAAAACATATTCTTGCACTTTTTATTGTCTGTAAGACCCCATCTATTTCATATTTCAGCGAAATTAAAAATGTTCATACTTGGTTTCCAAAGTACAAAATGTCAAATAAATTGGACACCGGATCTGGAAAGCAGTTAAGGATGTGAAATAAGAAGGCTACAGTTATATATGTCACTCCATATTTATAGTGGAACTTATATCGCAAAGTGGGTTTGTACAAAATTCATAAATTAATACATAAAATAATTTCAACTACTGATATTATGTCTGATGCATTCCACAATGGGTCCGCCTTGTTCACTGTTTTTCATTGTGGCATGCAATGCTGTTGACAGATAGCAGCAATAAGAACGAAACTATAAGCGACAAATATCCAGTAAACAGGCCACTGGGTTTCAAAGTAAAGCGAAATCATACAGTGTTCTAAAATTAATAAAGAGTTGATGTCCAATATACTGGATACCAGGTCTGAAAGGGTTAACAAAAGTGTTTGATTATGTTGATCACAAAATATTGTGGCAGAAGTTGGAACACTCAGGCATAAGAGAAGTAGCTCACAACTGGTTCACCTCTTTCTTTAATAAGAGACGGCAGAAGGTAATTCTCCACAGTGTTGGAAATGACTATTATGTGCAGTCACTACAGAGCACAGTTAAGTGTGGGGTGCCCCAGGAGTCTGTTCACTGTTTCTTGTTTATATAAATGACATGCCTTCGAGTATAACAGGTGATTGTACAATATTTTTGTTTGCTGTTGATACCAGCTTGAAAGTGAAGGATGTTGTTTGTAATACTGACATTGTATGAAATAATGCAGTTTAAGAGATACGTTCATAGTTTGTAGAAAATAAATTGATGCTAAATCACAGTAAAACTCAGTTTTTACTATTTCTAACACAGAATTCAACAAAAGCTGACATTTTGATTACACATAATGGGCATATGATAAGTGAGACTGAACAGTTCAAATTTCTAGGTGTTCAGTAAGATAGCAAACTGTCATGGAAAGGCTATGATCAGGATCTTATTCAAAAATTAAATTCTGCTTTATTTGCCATTAGAAAAGAGTCTGAAACAAGTGATTTTTCAACACAAAAAGTCATCTACTATGCTTACTTTCATTCACTTATGTCTTACGGCGTTATTTTTTGGGGTAAATGTACTGATTTAACTAGGATATTTTTGGCTCAGAAATGGGCAGTTCAGACAATACATGGTGTAAGTTCATGAACATCATATCAGCCACTTTTCATTAGTCTGGGAATTCTGAGAATGGAATCGCAATACGTATTTAACTTAATGTCACTTGTTGTTGACAATATCAGCTTATTCTCATGAGTTAGTAGCTTTCACTCAGTGTATACTAAACAGAAATCGAATCTACATTTGGATCACGCCTCCTTGACTCTTCTGCAGCATCAGTTTTCAATACGCTGCCACTAGAACTAAAGAATCTTAGTATTAACTCACATACTTTTAAATTCAAGAGTTACCTCATGAAGAACTCCTTTTATTGTCAAGAAACCCCTGGAAAAATTATGCTAATTTCTTTAATTAGTTATTGATTCTTTTTACTTGGGCTTAAGATTTTCAAGTGCATGGACTATTTTTCCATTACCATTCTTATGTTAAAATTTATTGTACTGACTTGCTCCATGAGTGTGGAGTTTTGCTCCTCAATTAGGTTCTCCAGAACAGGAAAACATAATATTATTATGATAATTAAATGCTATAGTTGCAACTGAGGTACTTGCAAACTGAAACTGTTTTAAAATGCATACCATATTCCTGTCCCATTCACTTAGTAGGTCTGCAAAGTTCAAGTTGTTTAGATCAAAAATTTGTGGACATTTGTTGCTGTAATATCCTGGTGATCTTTTTTGCTTCTATTTCATGTTTCTGGCTTCCTAAAATGTTTTTATTAGTTTATGTTTTCCTCATTTCATGCCCTACACAACATGTAGCCTTGTTACGAAAATTACACATAATTGTATTTACTGACAGTTTGATATGCTACTGGTAGGGGAAATGACAGCCAAAATACATTAATTAATTAATTTCTTATTTATTTTGTATCAAAAATGTCCTCTTATACAGAGAGTCAGAGTAAGAATCTTAGACTACACACTTCATTAGACATAACACGTCAGCCTGATAACCGTTGCAGTTTAGTCACTTCCAAAAACCAACAACAACATAACATGCCACATTATTCAATTATTCATCTCCAGACACCTATTCTACAGAATCTGCAGGATATATTGAGTCTTGGGAAATTAACATAATTAGTCAATACATTGTATTAAAAAAAATTAATTTTTACCTTTTATGGCTTTCTGTTCATCTCATAATATTTGAAACATCACTTGCAAGTTTATTTTGTCCTTATGTTTTTGCACAGCACGTACTTTGATAAATATGTAAGATAACAGAGTTTAGAAAAATACAAGCTTACCTACCAATGATACCAGATGTTTGTACTCAATCATAATTGACGTTTATCAAGAGCTGAAACCAGAAGAATTGTTTCATTTCATGAGAATCATGCAATGGGAAAATACCATATTTGCGCGAATATAGGCCGCGTGTGAATATAGGCCGCACCTACTTTTTTGACAAGAGATTATAGAAAAAATAAATCTCGAGTATAGGCCACAGGTTTTTAAATTTTCCTTTTATTTATTTTGTATAATCGAAATTTTTTCATAATCAGAAACAAAATGTTAACGAAATAATGTTCTTTTTTCAATAAACTCAAAACAAATATGCAAAATTGTAAATCAACGAATATGAAAGCGAGACAACAGGCCGATCCTGGCGCCCCAAGTGAGGGGACACTGAACCAAGGCGTGTTACCGGGCGTTTCATGTGTTGTATAAAGCGTAGGCGTGTGCTGCGAAAATAAGTTTTTTCGACGTGTGTGTGTGTGTGTGTGTGTGTGTGTGTGTGTGTGTGTGTGTTACGATGTTTTGGCTTGTACGTTTGTAGCGGGAAACGAACATACGAGTTACACTGCCAAATGTAAGCTTCAGGTTGACCAGTCACAGTAACGGACATGGAAAACGGGAAGTTCGACGTAAATTTGACGCTGACGAAAAAAAGTTCGACGCTGCTGTGTAAGTGTGGATAAACTAGTAAAATGTTCGAAGAGTCGTCGTGCATTTCAAGGGCTAAAATCAGTGGCGTAGCTATGTCACCAAGGGCCCCGGGGCAAAAATGACGTTGGGGCCCTCTTTAAACTGAAAATATGCAGATGCAAAACTACATCAGCTCCTTACCGCCTACTGGAAGACATAATAAGGGGCCGGCCGCGGTGGCCGAGGAGACTGAGGCACGTCAGTCACGGTCTGCACGGCCACTGCGGTCGGAAGTTCGAATCCCCCCTCGGGCATGGATATTTGTGACGTCCTTAGTTGTAGCTAGTTCATAAGTAGTTTGTAGATTTAGGGACTGATGACCCCGTAGTTGAGTCCCATAGGCTCTACAAACATTTGAACATAATAAGGTACACCTAAATACTACTAAGTAAATTGTTATGTGTCACGCATCACACAACATTTAATCTTATTCTCTAATATAATAACTGTGAAAGTTTCTTTGTTTGTTATGGTTTAACGCAAAAATTACTATGTGGATTGGGATGAAATTTTGTAGAGGGATACAGTTGGACCTGGGTAGGATAAACAGTTTAAACGACGCCATCGGATTGTTCTTAAAGTTGCCCCATACAAGGTGAATGAAGTCGCAGGCAAAAGTTAGTTAAAAAAAGGTATTACTCAAAGACGAAAACATGGACCCCTCCTGCGAAGCAAACCGGGGACAGTCAGGACTAAGGCGTCCATGGTGACAGCAGGCAGACAGTTGTCAGTGCCGACAACTCACTCTCGATAAACTGCTGCGCTATTAGCTCATTGCTCACTACCGATTGGAGAAATTTCGTTGATAGTCCAGTCAAAGAAGGAAAACAGTGGACATATTGGTGTAAGATGATTTCAGCAAAAGGAAGTTGTCGGATTGTTGATGAAACACTTTGGATTGATCCGTGCGCCGGCCACGGTGGCCGAGGGGACTGAGGCACTCTAGTCACGGTTTGCACGGCCACTACAGTCGGGGGTCCGAATCCCCCCTCGGGCATGGATATTTGTGCCGTCCTTGGTGTAAGCTAGTTCATAGGTAGTTTGTAAGTTTAGGGACAGATCACCCCCATAAGCTATACAAACATTTGAACTTTTTTTTTAATTTGAGCCGTGCCCAATAACTTGAGTTGACATCTTCGCTTATTATCGTCACAGTGTGGTAGAAGGCAGCGTACAGAATGCATACTTCACTATTGCGAGAAAAAACCATATTTTCTCTACTTATCGCACTAATTTGAGAGTGCATAGACATCTATTCAAATGTTCAAATATTTGTAAAGGTTATGGGACTTAACTGCATGGTCATCAGTCCCTAAGCTTACAAACTACTTATGAACTACATTACACTAAAGACAACACAAACATCTATGCCCGAGGGGGGATTCCAACCCCCGATGGGCAACATGTAGAGACTTCATATTCAAATGTGGGCACACCGTGTATTGTCAAACACACTGCTAGTAATTCAGCGCCATTCACTGTTATTTCGCAAGATTGTGAGCCATAGCAACTCCGACTTCGACCGACAATACACTAACAGTGGCAGGGTCCACGTCTTAGCGAACAAGCAATAGACCTTTTTATGTTTAAATTCTGAGGTGGGAATAATTTTTGCATTTCACTTCTTGCGTTTGAGGCAGAATGTACATGATACGATGTAATTGGGGGACATGAGTGTTCGGAATACCGATTATTCGCATAATCGAACTGTATACTTCTATTTGCCAATAAGAAGTATTGTACACTAAATGTATTTATACAGTACTTGGAGCGTGTGATCGTTCACAATGCGCTGAGCGGCACGTCGCAACACTTGGGAGCCGCAGCTGTTGCCGCGAGCAACTTTGACGCTGCCGCTTCTTGTGCTGGCTGCTACGCCGACTGAAGTGTGCCGATTGTTGTACACAGCGACTAGTGGGCCCATTAGAAACAATCTTATTGCGGCTATTGAGGAAATCATGGTTTGTTGGGAGAGGGAGATGATGGACGGTAGGGAGGGAGAGTAAATTAAAAATTTCATGCTCTACTGTAACTTTTTTCGAACGTCGCTCACGGAAGCCGAGGGGCCCCTGGAGCTCGGGGGCCCCGGGGCACTGCTCCACCTAGCCCTATGATAGCTACGCCACTGGCTAAAATGTAAATACTGTATATTTCCGCAGATAAGACGACCTCCAGATAAGACGAGGTACAAATTTTCATCAGGATTTTATAGTTTAAGCGAGTATCTGGCCTAGAAGACGACCCCCAAGTTACTGTATTTGCCCGAATGCATGCTGCACTTTTTTTCCGGTTTTCGGGATCTAAAAATACGCCTTCGACATAGATTGGGAGAAAAAGCTTCAGAAAGTTCCGAAAAATGTCGTTAGAAGCCGCCAAAAGTAATTTTCGTGATTGGTACACTTGGATTTCACCCTTTGTTGCAGTGTTTGCGTCCTGCTTTTGAACTTTCGTGCGTGTAGTGCTACGTTGTATCCAATCGTGAAGAAGCTTGTTCTTTTTTACACCGCGAAGCTGAAAAAAAAAGGAATTTCTTTCGCCGAGACGACCTGTAATCGGTGCAGATGTACATATTATGTGGGTGAAAACACACGAAATTGCCCAAGAGCAGAAGATAAAGGATTTTGAAGGAAGCCGTAATTGTTGCATATAGGTCCGAAATATTTTAACCCTTTCACTATTCCGTACGTAAATGTACTCTAATCGTTTCAGTGCGACTCTGGATATATTGAGAAATTATTTTTGACAAGCGACATTGTAAAATCAAGCTGCATTGTAAATATTTAATTTTATTCCTGCTTCATGGCATATAGGTTATTGTATGTACCCTTGTCCACTCAATAAATTAACAAAGCTCGTAAAGCAAATCCTTTTTAAAAAATTGCACAAAACTTTGTTTTTCTAAATCTTTCCTCCACGAAGTAAATTTCATCAGGGTAATATCGCAGATGTGCTGCATAGCGTCTCTAAACGATATAAATAGAATCGGTAAGTTTTGAAACGCAATTATTTTCTCCTTACTGAGGGCGCGTAGCGGCCGAATCTACGGTCAAAAACACTAAATAGATTTTATTACTTTTATTACTATTTCTGAGTCGTTTACCAGTCATGACTGGACAGACTGCGTCAAGATTATATACATACATACATATACATATATAAAAGAAGAAGAAAAGGAGAAAAAGGTTTACAATGTGGACATATACAACACAAATATTATCATTTTGTCCAGTCACTTTCATCACTGTTGAAAAATTCACCAATTGAGTATAGTGGGTGCTCTTTCAGGTCCTGTGCAATTTTCCTTTTGAATGGTTCTGGTGGCAGGGATTGCACTTCTTTTGGCAGCGAGTTAAACATTTTCCGTGCAACCATTGGAAAACTGTCTTGTGTTCCAGTCAGACGACAGCTTGATATTTCAATGCTCCTCTTGTTACGGGTGTCATGGTTATGTATATCTTGCCTCATGCTGAACTCCCCTTGGTTTTCTTTTATGCTCATGAGGCATAAAAACACATACTGGCTGAAGATAGTCATAATACCTAACTGTTTGAATATTGGCTTGCAGTTGTCCAATCTTTTGCTTGATGTAATTATTCTGACAGCCTTTTTTTGTAGCATTAACACATCTTTACAACCTGCAGCATGTCCCCATAGCAGTAGGCCATAATTAATATGGCTATGAAATAGCGCATAATACACTGTTACAAGGTATTGGTCAGTTAATGTACCTTTAAGCCTTCTCAGAAGGAATATTACATGGGAAAGCTTGGAGCATACATACACTGTGTGTTCATTCATTGTAAGTTTGCTCTCAATCATGAAGCCTAGAAGTCTAACAGCTTCCATATTCTCGTGACAGCCAATTTTGCTAAGGCTGCATATAAGATGTTGTGTTTTTCCTTCATTCGGTTTCATTTTATTTTTGATGAACCATTCTTTTGTGTATTCGAAGAGGTCGTCTGTTGCTTGAAGAGCTTGTGCTGCAGTTTTTCCTTTGGCAAAAAGAGTGGTGTCATCAGCAAACTGTAACATGTGGTTGTTACAGCCCATATCATTAACATATATTAGGAACAGGAGAGGACCTATGATGGACTCTTGGGGTACGCCATGTTCCAACTTTTGTTCTTGTGATAAGGCTCCATGTACTGACACCACCTGCTTTCGGTTTTCCAGATAAGATTGGAGAGTTGCCAGAACAGCACCTCCAACACCATAACAGTTTATTTTATTGAGGAGTATCTTGTGTGAGATGAGGAGTATCTTGTGTGAGATGCAGTCAAATGCCTTGCTCAGGTCACAGACTGTCAGTGCCACACTTTCTCTATCTTCAAATACCTGTCTTATCTTTCTAGTCAAGTCCAGTGCTGCCGTAAATGTCGACTTTCCCTTGCGAAAACCATGTTGTGTGTCCTGGAAGAGCCTATTTTCTTCAAAATAATTTTACAACTGATGTTTCATTACAGACTCCATAACTTTAGCTAGGATGGGGATTATTGAAATGGGTCTGTAGCTGGACACTTCACATGGATCACCTTTTTTGTAGACTGGTACTGTCCTTGCCAATTTCAGGAATTCTGGAAAGACACCGAAGGATAAACATCTGTTAATTACTATGGCTAGTGGTTGGGCAAGCTCTGGAATTATTTTCTTTAGCACTGCGCAAGACATGCCATAGATATCTGCACTCTCTGAATGCTTATATGATCTCACTATTTTTATTATGTCATTAGGGTGCACTTCCTTCCAGTTTACAATTCTGTTACAGCGTTCATTTTTATATCACTTGTGAGAAGTAAGCTTGAGTCTGGAGTTTCACAGACAGTACCCTTCACTATCCTAATGAAGTACTGATTGAAGGCATCGGGACTACAGGAATTTAAGGCTGAAGTAGGCTTCTTCCTGTGCTCATTTACTAGATTCCAAGCTGCTTTACATGGGTTGTGAGCCTTTTTGATGAACTTCTCATTATATTTCTTTTTTGCTTCTACCATTTCCTTTCTGTAAATTCTCTTAGCTATTGAGTATTTACAGTGAAGCAGATCTTTAGTTGGAAGATCTTTAGCTGTCTTCATACAGTCCCTGAACATTACTACAATGCCTTTTAACCTGTCTATCTTAGGAGTATACCACATCTTCATTGTTATAGGTTTGTCCCTTCCTTTTGATTTGCCTGCAGGATCCTTCTTGTGGATTATTGGAAACAAACCATCAAATTTTGCTTTTAATATTTGGAACAGACATTCAAATAAGTCACTAGCTCCCAGTTCTGCAAGTTTTTGCTGCCAGTTCACACCAGATAGGGCGGTTTTTAGGTCATTTAATCTGTCTTCTTTGATAACCCTTCTACTTAATGTGTAGCTTGAGTGCCATGTGCTTGGTTGTAGTTTATTGTTGCCATTCATACTGATTTCCATTACCAATGCACTGTGGTCTGCAATCATTGGTTCAACTACATTGATATTATAATCCCAGGTATTTAGGTTGGTGATAACTGTATCTAGACAGGCATCACCTCTTGTTGGGAGTCAGTTTGCTACAAATAGTCCATAGCTGTTTATTAAGTTCATGAAGACTCTCTCTTTGATACTTCTATCACCTATATGCACATTGAAGTAACCAAATAATGCAATTTTAGATTTAAGGCGAGTTAGGTAAGACAAACAGTTCTCCATTTGTGCAATAAAGTTTTCAAAATTACCGTCTGGTGAGTGGTACACAGAGATAATAATGAGATCAATATTTGTTAAGACTAGTGAAGGCAATTCAAGATCTAGGTCTGTAGAGAAGCTTTTTAGATCTATTTCCTTTACACTAAGATTTTTGTTTGCATACACAGATACACCACCATGAATTTTAGTTGTTCGATACCATGCATTTACCACATTCAAATATTCAATATATCTGTAATAGTCACCTTCTGCTTCAGTCAACCAGTGCTCACAGATACATAAGACATCTGGTTTAACATCTTCTACAAAGAATGATAAAAAGTCTATTTTGGTTCTTAAACACTGCACATTGACAAATGCAATGACTAAAGGCATATGACTATCATATCTATTGTTTTTTCTGTGTAATAATCTGGGGACCTGGTTTTCACTGTCAGGGTCTATTTTATTGGGCCACTGGTCGATCTCTGGAATAAAAAACGCCTGATTACAATGTTCTTTGGCCATATAGCAGTGTCCATTACCTTGTCCTTTAGATGGAAGTCAACACCAATCTTGAAGCTATTGTTCATACCCTTTGCTTCTAGTTTCTCAACTTGAAAGTTGCTGTATCCTGGAAAGATTTTCTCTAGAAATTTGATTACATTTTCAGTTGTTGTACCATTTTCACTTTTCCTAAATGGAACCATGCTCTTTTCTCTCCATATAGCGTTCCTTGCTCATCACCAGTGCCTATTATCAGATTTTTTCTTCCTGTGGTACTTGAATTTCTGACAGGCACTGTGGCAGAAGCTTGTGGTTGGGCTATTGGTATTTCTTTCTCTACAGTTTTCTGGAGCACAGTTTTGTACAGCATTTTTGGTCGTGCATATGTCTTCTGTGTAATTTCGTGCATATTGTTGGTTTGTTGTTTTGCTGTAGTGGACGTATTTTGTTTATTCACACAACGAGCAGTTTTCCTGTAATGAACATCACTCCAATTTGTATCTGTATTGGATTTATCTGAAGTATTCAAAGAGTTGTAAAGACTATGTTGATCGTTTCTGACACTAGTTTTCGAATCATTGGAAGATATATAATTCAAACATCGATCTTGTGCTGTTTCACAGACTGTAAGGTCTTTATCATTATTTATTTGTTCCAAATTTTTACGTACAGGTGCCGCAGTTGAAATGTTTTCTTGCTCTGTTTTTGAATTAGTAGGCCTATTCACAAATGGATCCTGAGCTACATCATGGACAGTACACTCCATATTATTTATGCGTTTCGACTTGAATGTCGTACCGGTAGTTTCAATGTCGTTTTCGTGTCCACACTTGGTGTGTCCACATTTACAGTTGTACGTCCGATATATATCATTTCAGGCCGACCTACTTTGAGTGTAAGTTTTCTTGTAAATTACGCAAAAAAAAAAAAAATGCTGTACTTTTAGATTCCTGCCTAACCACATCCTTAAAAAACACAACATTCATAAAAATCATAACATTCGCCTGTTCAATATGTATCGTTTCGATACTTAACCGCTTCGATATACATCGTTTGGAGGTCGATGCCGCGCTATGCTACACATTTGCGAAATTACCAGTTTCAGACTAAATTTCAATCTAATTTTTTTCTGTACCGTCAGATAAGACGATCTAGGTTTTTGGGGCCATTTTTAATGATTCAGCCATCTTCTTATCTGCGGAAATATACGGTATACCCATGTTTGCTTGACTTCATAATTCAAAACAGGAACTGTGGTTTTGCTGTTACAACAGAAATGATCCAGTTGTAAGACTGCAAAATAGCCCTGAGTCCCATGTACATCGTTTCATGGAAATAGCCCCCAATGAATATGAAACCAGTGAATCTGGTCATAATAAAAGACGTTATTTTTTAAAACGCATTAGAACTCATCATCAGCATTAGCTACACAAATCAGTTGTTCCGCTATCTTAACCTCCCATCATCGCTCACGCTAGGCGTTACCCAAGGAGGTTAATACAACCTCCTTGGCGTTACCGAACCAACGTAAACGTCACGATAAAATCTCTCGCGACACACACTAAACTTTTATCGCGAAGACTAGCTTCATTGACTACATCAAATTAACATCATTTGTGTGCTTAGGAAGTGTCTGTTACGTACTACTTTGTTTTAAGGCCACGCGGAATGTTTACACACAGTCGTCAGCTTTTGTTCTATCGAAATATCGACTTCCACGAATTCCCGCGCCGTTTCCGTGAATGTACAAAAACGTACATGCAGTTAACCGAAACTGTCACTGTAGCATTTTTGAAAATTATCTAGTTTATTACATTTCTCAAACCAAATTAAAAGTGAGCGTGTAATTTTTGAAACTAACGACTTTGTGAAAAGGAGCGATTGGGGAGAGGGGGGGGGGGGGGGACTGAATCTCGATTATAGGCCGCACCACAATTTTGTACGCCAAAATTTGGGAAAAATAGTGCGGCCTATATTCGAGCAAATACGGTATTACGTCATTATTGCCTGGTCAAAATAAACATTATTCTTTCCATAAATTTTCAAGAATCCGACTGTTGGGACTGTCATAAATGGGACAATGAGATGATCATAACACGCCGATGTTTTCGTGACACAAGAACACTGTTCTGCAACTTTAACATTTTGTGTACTATCAGTACAGCCATCAAATACTACAATTACTTTTTCAACAAAATTTCTATGTATATACTGAACTTACTTATTTAACCCTTTCAGACCCTCAAATGTGTATATAACTTCTACGGTGTCTAAGATGGTTCAGACGCGTTTTTTCTCAATGGAAAGAGCATGTATACGACACCTGAGTGTTCAATCATTTCATCATGCACAATCACTGTCACCTGCAGAAAATCTCTATAAAAATATTAAGAAGCAGGTGTTGCACTGTGTAGCAGTTTGTGAACTTCAGAGAACATGGAAATTGTGGGTTACTTGTACTCCACTGTATAATTGTAAGTAGTAGTTGTTATTTTGCGATGTAGTTATTGAATGATCAGTTGATTTAGCAACAGTTGGTGCTAAAAAATTAATTAAATTAGTCCTTAAAAAAAGCCTTGTTTTTCAGTATACACATTGTTGTAGAATGAAAATGGGTGCATATAATTGCATAAATCTTGCATCTAAAATGATTAAAAATTTAAGTGAAGAGTGTTACAGCATTAAAAATAATTTCCTTCACAGAGAAAAATTAAGGTCTGAAAGGGTTAAAACATTGATGAGTGTACCTTCTTGATGTCAAACCACATGGTGCAACAAATATCCTCCATCGATAGTATAAGTAGCATTTATGTTGCCAATGTCAATGTTAACTTTTCAAAAGAACTAAAAAAAGACTAATTTTTGTGATTTCTGCAATCCAAGCTCATTGAATAAGAACAACAGGCAAGAAGCTAATTAACACTCAAAATATTTGCAATTTTGACAAAAATTGCATTGAAATAATAATACAGGGTCAAGAGGTACTTTCTCATCTTGAACTTTTATGGTTATACTCACAGCTATAAAGGAAATTATTTTATCAGTAGATTTGAGTTTAGCATTATAAAATGTCAGTCCTGTCTTTTTAGACATGGTGGAAATCCCAACATTGTGAGATTTGTGTTTCCTGAAGAGGGGCAGCAGCCTTTTCAGTAGTTACAGGGGCAACAGTCTGGATGATTGACTGAGCTGGCTTTGTAACATCAGCTAATGTGGCTTTGCCATGCAGTTACTGCGAATGGCTGAAAGCAAGGGGAAACTACAGTAGTTAGTATTCCTGAGGACATGCAGCTCTACTGTATGAATATATGATGATGGTGTCTTCTTGGGTAAATATTCTGGAGGTAAAATAGTCCCCCATTTGGATCGCTGGGTTGGGATTACTCAGGCGGATGTCGTCATCAAGAAAACAGGCATTCTACGGGTTGGAGCCTGGAATGTTCTAACCCTTAATCGCTTAGGCAAGTTAGAAAATTTGAAAAGAGAAATGGATAGGTTGAAGTTAGATATGGTAGGGATTGGTGAGTTTCGGTGGCAGGATGAACAGGATTTCTGGTCAGGTGAGTACAGGGTTATAAATACAAACTCAGTTGGTGGTAACACAGGAGTAGGTCTGATAATGAATAAGAAAATAGGAATGCAGGTAAGTTACTGTGAACAGCATAGTGAACGCATATATCCAGGGGCAGATATAGACTGTGGCCATAGCTTGTTGGTTATGAATTGCAGATTAAAACTTACGAGACTGCAGAAAGGTAGAAAAGTTAGGAGATGGAACCTGGACAATTTGAAGGAACCAGAGGTGGTTGAGAGTTTCAGAGGGAGCATTAGGCAAGGATTGGCTGAAATGGGGGAAAGTAATACAGTAGAAGAAGAATGGGTAGCTCTGAGAGATAGGGTAGTGAAGGCAGCAGAGGATCATATAGGCAGAAGTACAAGGCCTAAAAGAAATCCCTGAATAATACAGGATATACTGAACTTAATTGATGAGAGGAGAAAATATAAAATTGCAGCAAGTGAAGCAGGAAAAAGGAAGTACAGATGTCTGAAACATGAGATCGACAGGAAGTGCAGACTGGCTAAGCAGGAATGGCTAAAGGACAAATGCAGAACCGTAGAAGGATACATAACTAGGGAAAAGATAGATACCACCTAAAGGAAAATAAAAGAGATATTTGGAGACAAGAAAAGCAGCTGTATGAATATCAAGAACTCAGACGCAAAACCAGTACTAAGCAAAGAGGGGAAAGCTGAACTGTCGAAGGAATATATAGAGGGCCTATACAAAGGAAATAAACTTGAAGGCAGTATTCTAGCAAGGGAAGGCGAAGTAAAGGAAGATGAGATAGGAGATATGATGCTGCAAGAAGAATTTGACAGAGCACTGAAGGACTTGAGTCAAAACAGGGACCCTGGAGTAGATGATATTCTGTCTGAACTGCTGATTTCGTTAGGAGAACCAGTCATGGAAAAAAAATCTTCAACCTGGTATGACAAATGTATGAACAGGGAAAATACCCTCCAACTTCAAGAAGAATATCGTAATTCCCATTTCAAAGAAATCGAGTGCAGACAAGTGTGAAAATGACAGAACTATCAGTTTAATAAGTCATTGTTGCAAAATACTAACACGAATTATTTACAGACAAATGGAAAAACTTGTGGAATCTGACCTCGGGAAAGATCAGTTTGGATTTAGAAGAAATGTAGGAACATGGGAAGCAATACTCACATTACGACTTATCTTAGAAGATTGGCTAAGGAAGGGCAAACCTACGTTTTTGGCATTTGTAGATTTGGAGAAAGCTTTTGACATTTTTGACTGGAATACACTCTTCCAAATTCTGAAGGTAGCAGGTTTAAAATATAGGGAGTGAAGAGCTATATTCAACCTATACAAAAACCAGACAGTGGTTATTAGAGTCGATGGGCAGGAAAGGGACTTAGAGGTTGGGAAGGGAGTAAGACAGGGTTGTAGCCTTTCCCCAATGTTCAATCTGTACATTGAGCAAGCAGTGAAGGAATGGAAGGAGAAATTTGGAGAGGGAATAAAGTTCAGGGAGAAGAAATAAAAAGTTTGCGGTTTGCAGATGACATAGTAATTTTGTCACAGACTGCAAAGGATCTGGAAGGTCAATTGAATGGAATGGACAGTGTCTTGAAATGAAGATATAAGTCAAACATTAACAAGATTAAAACAAAGATAATGGAAAGTAATGTCAGAAAACCAGAAAACAAAAAAGGATGCTGATGACTTTTGTTACTTGGGCAGTAAAATAACAAATGATGGTCGCAGTACAAAGGATATAAAATGCAGAATGGCAATGGGTAGAAAAGCGTTCTTGAAAAAGAGAAATTTGTTAACCTCGGATATTGATTTCAGCCTAAGGAAGTCCTTTCTGAAGGCATTTGTGTGGAGTGTTGCCTTGTATGGGAGTGAAACATGGACGATAAACAGTGCGGACAGGAAGAGGGTAGAGGCTTTTGAAATGTGGTGCTACCGAAGAATGCTGAAGATTAGCTGGGTGGATTGCAAAACTAATGAGGAGGAAAGGAATTTCTGGCATATCTTGACTAAAAGAAGGGATCAATTGGTAGGACACATTCTTAGACATCAAGGAATTGTGAATTTAGCATTGGAGGGAACTGTGTGGGGTAAAAACCACAGAGGAAGACCAAGAGATGGATACAGTAAGCAGATTCAGACAGATGTAGGTTGCTGTTCTTATGTGGAGATGAAGAGGCTTGCTCAGGATAGGGTATTGTGGAGAGCTGCATCAAACCAGTCTCCAGAATGAAGACCACAACAACATCAACAATTCATCCATGTAGGAGATTAATTACAAGAACCTGGTTTGATATATATTGAACGAAACTTAATAGACTGAAATTTTTATTAAATACGATGAATAACTGGGATCAAGAAGATTAAAAAAAGAGTTGTTCATGTCATCCATAAATCCAGGAATATTCAGGAACAGCTAATGGGATGTGCCGCAAGAAAACCATTGTACAACATAATAAGCCTAACTCTGAAAATACTGAAAGGGGCCCTTCCATTGTAAATTAAAGATAAAATTAAAACAAAGTAGGTCTTTCTCTAGATTATATGAAATGATCAAAAAAGTAAAATGAGATAAATTCTGCCACAGAGTCTTATATTGTGAAAGATGTTTCTGAGCCTCTGATTCGAATTAAAAATAATGGATATTTTCTTTTCTGTTAGTTTCTTCTCCTTTCTAAATTTTCAAAACCAAAAACTACGTAAAATACTTCAGAGCTTAACTTTTACTATGGTATTTTTATTCTATTTCTTTAATTATTGTACCATCATTTTCAATCATACACCTTTTACCGTAACAGCCTGGTCAGTTTAACCCAAAAAAGATGGGGATACCCTTGCTAAAATTCCTAACAAGCTTAAAATTTGCATTAATATCAGGGATATGACTACACTGAAATTGTGAAAAGTTCTCATTGATCCTGTGTGTGCAAAAATGTTTCACACTAGATTAAGGCTCATATATATATATATATATATATATAAAGAAAAGAGATGACTTACCAAAAGGACCGGCTCGTCGATAGAAACAACTAAACTAAATAAAATCACACACAAACACACATACGAGCTTTCACAGCCTAGCTGCTTCATCAGGCAGAAGGGAAGGAGAGGGGAAAAGGAAATGATGAGGGTTTTAAGGGAGTGGATAAGGAGTCATTCCAATCCCGGGACAGGAAAGACTTACCTTGGGGAGACAAAGGAGGGTAAACAAATACACACACACCCACACATTTACACAGATGCAAGTACACTTAGGCAGACATACTGTAGAAAGCAAAGAAGTTAGAAGTTAGACAGAGAT
Source organism: Locusta migratoria (assembly GCA_026315105.1). Classification (NCBI taxonomy): domain Eukaryota; kingdom Metazoa; phylum Arthropoda; class Insecta; order Orthoptera; family Acrididae; genus Locusta; species Locusta migratoria. The sequence goes on along the minus strand of CM048747.1, from coordinate 202,883,504 downwards.
GCCACTTGAGGCAGAGGCTCTGTCCAGAGAACCAAGGCAAAGATGTTAAGATGGTGGGTGGGAATTCGAATTTAGCGGAGGTTGAGACCAGGTGGGCAACGAGAAGAGAGAATATGCTGAAGGGCTAGTTCTCATCTCCGAAGTTCTGAAGGATTGGTGTCGGTGGGAAGTATCCAGATAACCTGGGCGGTGTAACACTGTGCCAAGATGTGCTGGTCGTGCCCCAAGGCATGTTTAGCCACAGGGTGATCTTCATTACCAACAAACACTGTCTGCCTGTGACCATTCATGCGAATGGACAGTTTGTTGCTGGTCATTCCCACATAGAACGCTTCACAGTGCAGGCATGTCAGTTGGTAAATCACGTGGGTGCTGTCGCAAGTGGCTCTGCCCTTGATTGTGTACACCTTCCGGGTTACGGGACTGGAGTAAGTGGTGGTGGAAGGGTGCATAGGGCAGGTTTTACAACGGGGGCAGTTACAAGGGTAGGAGCCAGAAGGTAGAGAAGGTGGTTTGGGGATTTCATAGGGATTGACTAGGAGGTTACGGAGGTTAGGTGGGCGGCGGAAAGACACTCTCGGAGGAGTGGGGAGGATGTCATGAAGGATGGATCTCATTTCAGGGCAGGATTTTAGGAAGTCGTATCCTTGCTGGAGAGCCACATTCAGAGTCCGCTCCAGTCCCGGAAAGTATCCGGTGACAAGAGGGGCACTTCTGGGGTTCTGTTGAAGGTTCTGAATTTGGGGGGATGAGGAAGTGGCTCTGGCAATTTGCTTCTGCACCAGATCAGGAGGATAGCTGCGGGATGTGAAGGCTGTTATCAGGTTATTGGTTAAGGGATTCAGGGTTGGAGCAGACTCGTTTGCCACGAAGAGCTGGGGGATGTGAAGGCTGTTATCAGGTTATTGGTGTATTGGTTAAGGGATTCAGGACTGGAGCAGACTCCTTTTGGTAAGTCATCTCTTTTCTTTTTTTATTTTTGTTTATCCCACCGGGAAAGTTACCCTCTATAATTTTCATTTTATATATATATATATATATGGACCAGCTCGTCGAGAGAAACAAATAAAATCACGCACAAACACACATACAAGCTTTCGCCACTACTGGCAGCTTCTTCAGGAAAAAGAGGAAAAAAGGGGAGGAAAAGGGAAGGATATTTCACAAATGTCTGTCTAGGTGTGTTTGCGTTTCGATATGTCTGAGTGTGTGTGTATTTGTTTACCTTCCTTTTTTTCCCCTAAGGTAAGTCCTTCCACTCCTGGGATTGGAATGACTCCTTTTCCACTTCCTTAAAACCCATATCCTTCCCTTTTCCTCCCCTTTTTTCCTCTTTTTCCTGAAGAAGCTGCCAGTAGTGGCGAAAGCTTGTATGTGTGTTTGTGTGTGATTTTATTTGTTTCTCTCGACGAGCCGGTCCTTTTGGTAAGTCATCTCTTTTCTATTCTTATTTTTGTTTATCCCACCGGGAAAGTTTCCCTCTATATAATTTTCGTTTCATCAATTTGAAATATATATATATATATATATATATATAAGACAAAAAATTCCTAGCAGGAAAAATTATATATAAAAAATAGATGAAGATTACTCACCAGGCGAAGGAGCACAGGTGTGACAGCATCACAAATAAATAAATGAATACACACACAAACGCAAACTTTCGCAACCCAGTTGCTTCTTCAGGCAGAAGATAAGGAGAGGGAAAAGGAAATGATGAGGGTTTTAAGGAAGGGGGTAAGGAGCCATTCCAATCCCGGGAGAGGAAAGACTTACCTTGGGGGAAAAAAATGAGGGTAAACTAATGCACACACACACACACATTCACACAGACACAAGTACACCTAGGCAGACATACTGTAGAAAGCAAAGAAGTTAAGAACTTCTTAACGTCTTTGAATATTGGAAATAGTAGGAGGCTGAAATCTTTTATGCCACATTTCCATGCTGTCAATCTATTACGTACTAAGTTTCATCTTTTTGCTGATGATACAAGTATAGCTATCACACCTGACAAACCGGAATTAACTGATGAAAATGTAAATGATATCTTCCAGAAAGTTATTACGTGGTTCTCTACAAATAGACTCTCATTAAACTTTGATAAAACCCAGTATATACAGTTTCATACAGTAAATGACATGACACCAGTAATAAGTTTAGACTTTGAACATAAATCTGTAGCTAAGGTGGAATATTCAAAATTTTTAGGTGTTTGCATTGACGAGGGACTGAATTGGAAGAAACGTATTGAAGATCTCCTCAAACGTTTAAGTTCAGCTACTTATGCTATCAGAGTCATTGCAAAAATTTGGTGATATACATCTCAGTAAATTAGCTTACTACGCCTATTTTCATTCACTGCTTTCATATGGGATCATATTCTGGGGCAATTCAACATTGAGTAAAAAAGCTTGTAATCAGAATAATTGCTGGAGCCCACCCAAGACCATCCTGCAGACATTTATTTAGGGATCTAGGGATACTCACTGTAGCTTCACTGTGTGTATATATATATACACTCATGAAATTTGTCATTAACGATCTGTCCCAATTCAAAAGTAATAGCAGTGTGCTTAGCTACGACACTAGGAGAAAGGATGATGTTCACTATTCAAGGTTAAATCTAACTTTGGCTCAGAAAGGGGTGAATTATGCTGCCACAAAAGTCTTTGGTCACTTACCAAGTAGCACCAAAAGTCTGACAGAAAGACATCTAGTATTTAAAAAGAAATTAAAGGAATTTCTGAATGACAACTCCTTCTACAATGTAGATGAATTGGGGGAAAAAATCCGTAAAATATTGATTGTCAAGTATAGACAACATTTACTAAACTGACACATTCCACATCATTACGATATGTCATATATATGATCTATGGAACAGTTATTAATCTAATCTAATCGTTTTCAGCATGCATTTACTTTAGCAGATATAAGAATCCAAAGTTTAACACTTTTTTCGTACTGTGATTTACGCGTTCAACTTTGATTCAAATTATCTAGCATTGTCAGCCCACGTTGGATCATGAAATACACTTTTTCCTTTAGATAAAATAATGGTTTTTCTAATGAGCCCAATTTGGAAAGTTTTATAGAACATAGTTTTTGGCAAAATAAGGTCGAAAATACCACATTTTTTTATCTTTTTCTAAGATCTTCAACTTTGCAGTTAATTAATTCAGTATTGGAAAGCTATTCATAAACGAAACTTTAAATTTGAGAACCTTGTATTGTTAGGTTACCACATGTCAAAGTATTTTTTTTTCCTTTCTTAACACACTTGACTGAATTTTTCTAGCTGTATATGGCACGTAATATTATTTTCATTATTATTACTAAGAGAATGCATACAGTTGTATAAGATGGCCAAATGTCATTTCTTTCAACGAAATATTGCCCCAGTTATAACAGCTCAGTCTTCAAAAATTCACTCTCACCCTGCGCAAAGTCGCGCATGGTGTCAAACAAGTGACTATATCTCAGGCAGTATTGCTTTGATGACTCTTAAAATTTACCAATGTTCATTGGAGACATGTGTGAATGTTGACATAAAATTTTAACAAAATCCATGATGATCGAGTAGGGAGTGCTAAGTGAATTGACATGGAATAACCCTAATACAATCTATATTAAAAGCGACCATAGCAACCATGTCAAAGACAAATATTTTAGTTGATTAATGATTTTGAAAATATTCCATAAATGGTGAATAAATGCTTAGATAAAAGAAAGGCCAAGAGAATTTGTTGAAATGTGTAGCTACATTTCCCTTCCATTTCATTAAGGAATGACATTTGTCACAGAAATCTTGGACTTCTTTTATATTTGAAACTATCAGTAACAGCACATTGTTCAGAATATTCATTATTGCAGTACCCTCTCAATTTACATGCATATGGTTCAGAAGACCCTTGTTCAATTTATTGTTACGTATTTCATGGCACGTTCATGAAATAGAACAAATGCACATTTTACATTTTATAGGGAGCAGTCTTACATATGCACAACTCTAAATATTGCAGAACATAGCTGTATTTAATTAATAAGAGTGCCAGAAATCCTTTTAGGAGCCAAGGAGAAAAAAAAAAAAATTGTATCGACGGGTTTCGAATTACCAACCTCATACATCACAATATAACACACTACTCATTACACCACAGTGAACAATTATGACATTATCCATTAATTCTCATACTATTGCTGGTAGTTGCTAACAGCTAAAATGAAATTTTTAGACACTAGATTATAATTTATTGTACTATGAACAATGTGCTTTTGTTAATTCTTCGCCGGCCGCGGTGGCCGAGGTGACTGAGGCGCTCCAGTCACGGTCAGCACGGCCACTACGGTCGGGGGTTCGAATCCCCCCTCGGGCATGGATATTTGTGCCGTCCTAGTTCGTAAGTAGTTCATAAGTAGTTTGTAAGTTTAGGGACTGATGACCCCGTAGTTAAGTCCCATAAGCTTAACAAACATTTGAACATTTTTTTGTTAATTCTTCACTGCTTTGAAATGCAACACATAATTTATAATTAAAAAAAATCATAAAATATAGGAAGCAACATGGAGTATGCCAGATAGAGTTCTCGGCAAGGAATGTCACATGACATTTCCTAATGCCTGGTATACGTAAACTCAAGAGGCGGTGTCAAATTGCCATTATTTTTGCAAATACTATGTAACAGTGTGAGAGGAAAGTTGTAGAGAATTGAACTGTTTGACCTAAAAAGTGGGAGCACATTAAGGACAGACATAGTCAAATCGCCGTTATTTTTGCAAATATCACTGAAATGATATGAGTTATGAAAAAAAAAAAAAAAAAAAAAAAATAAATAAATAAAATAAACCCATAAAAGAGTTAAGTAGTAGAGAACTTTCTCCTCTACAAATTCAGTTACTCAGTTTTCATGAGAGATGATCAGTTAAGCCATTATTTTCATTTAAATTTTGAGCTGTCAAAACGCTATCCCAAAGGCCCACTTTTAGTGATACTGCTGTAACCTAAAGTGGACCAATAGTCCCAGATACTATGTACGTTATGACCGCATCCAGTGATTGCTGATCATATAGTTAAATGATGTCAGGTAATACATCTGACAATAGATATTACATTAAATTTATTTATGCTGACAGGGAAATGGAAAAAAAATTATAGAAACTAGACTTAGAAAGATAGTTGAACCCTTATTAGAAGAAGAATGGTATGGTTTCAGGAAAGGAGGAAGTACTACAGATCTCATCTTTACGGTAAGGATTTTGGCAGAGATGAAATGGAAAGAACTTAGTGATAGTGTTGTTGGACATTTAGAAGGCGTATGATAGTGGCCCTTGTAATAAAATATGGAAATGCCTGGAAGATCTAAAAGTACCCAGTTACTTGGATGACAGAGTGAAGATGCTGTATCAAACTTGCCATAGTAGTTTCCATATAGGAAATGGTCATTCTGAATGGTTTGAGATGAAGAGGAGAGTCCAACAGGAAAGTGCTTTATCATCACTCTTGTTTATTATTGTAATGGACAGAATTCTAAGATCTATTAAGGAAACTGCAAAAGAGTCGAGGTCATAGGTATTTGCAGATGATGTTGTAATATCGAGAGAAACAGAAAAAGAAGTGCAGAAGAGACTGACTGTTTGGAACAATGAATTTAAAGAATTTAACCTGAAAATCAGCAAAACCGAGACTGTTGTGATGACCATAAACAGAGATGGAACAAGTTCAAACATCTACTCAGACGGAACAAATATTGAATCAGTTTCCCACTTCCAGTACCTTGGAAGTGTTTTCTCCAAGGAGAACACCATATGGCAAGAAATCCTAAACAAGACATAAAAAAGCATAAAAATGTTTACATGCAAGTTCAGAACCTACTCTGGGACAAAAAAGCACCCCAGGCAGCAAAGTTAGCTTTGTATCACACTTACTTTACTCAAATCCTTATTTATGGCATGGAAACTTGTACATTGTTAAAAAAGGATTACAAAAATATCCTAGCAACAGAAATGAGATTTATCAGGACTACAAATCAAAGTACCAGGAGAGACAAGATCATAAATGAGGTACACAGAGAAACAGCTTGTATCATGGTTCCTATTGTCAACAACTTAGGGAAACAAGGACTGCAGTGATATGGCCATGTAATGAGAATGGATAGCACAAGAACAACTAAGAAATAGATAAAGCTGAAGCACTGAATTAAAATTTTTGATGTGACTGGGAATCAAACTCGAACCTCCGTGCTTACTAGGCAGACGTATTACCACTAGACCACCGCATCCCTAGCAATTGAGGTGCCTCGGAATAGTCTAAGCATGATTTCCTTCACATCACAAACTTTAATTCAGGTTCTGTTTTCCCATGAATTGTTGCCACTACTGCCAAGGCTCTCCATGCAGCGGAATAGCACCTCAGCAATGGACATATTGGAACTTCCCTGCCTTTAACTCTAGGCTAAGGTGATATATTTATCATTCTAAATAGACATTAACAAACCCTAAGACTGTTTTTCATCTCAAACATGTCAAAGACATTAAAGATAAAACTGAAGCACCTTATGACTTTTTGATTTTACTTCTATTTATTTTCAATGAAAATAACGAACGTCCAGACCAGTGCAGACATCAACTTCTCCAGTTTAACAAAACCACCTGACACCACCACAACCCACCATTACTACATGCACATAAAACTTGTTTTCCTGAAATTAAACCAATTTTTCCTAAATAAATGAGGAATAAACGGCAGAAACCATTTAAAAACACCAAATCAAAACATTCTCTGTTTAAAATGAGAATAACGCTGGTAAACGTCCAGACTAGTGCAGACACCAACTTATCCATTTTAACGTAGTACATTTCAATCGTGTGAAGATTTGAACAAAAGATCTTTCCTTTGGAAGAATTAAAAACTAACCAAAATAGAAACGATAATAATCTATTCTGAATCAAATTTCTCTGTCTATCCTGTTGCTTCACCATAATCCATAGTTCTTTTTAATTGCCTCACTATCCTGCTCCTCCTTTCTTGAAAACTATGTCCAACATATTTCCAAGTTTGTGTTTATAGTCTTCATATTTTTTCGCCTTCCAATATGCTAAACCCAAGTAAATTCTGAAATCTATTTTGTTGTTGCTTCCCTTACAATGTAGTTTACATAATGGCCCAAGAACCACATAATACTGTTATTTTTCTTTGCCAGAAAATACTTCTCATCTGGTCGCAGGAGGATGTTGGTGGTGTAGTATCTCTCATCACTTCTAGTAAGGAGCAACCCATTTCCAATTTTGTAAATACCCCCAACAGGTAAATCTGTGTAGGAGCATGTCGATTAACCCACATTTAGAACATGAATCTGTATCACGACACCCCATACAATTTAACTTTTCATTAGTTGCTACAACGTCATTTACTGTTTTGTATCACGCTGAAGTAACATCTGTTGAATGGATTCGTAGGTTAAGATCTGACCACACAGAATTCCATTTCATGGTTGGGAATGGTATTTCTATTTTATTTGCGGGCTCCAATTTTTTCCACTTTTAGAGTATTTCTCTTGAGGTACTATGGGTTCTTTGTAAAGTACCTTTTGGTAAATAGCTAATTTCGAAGTAAAATTAATTTATGTATTTTAGTTTGTTATTCAGTTTGCCTAAATTAATCGAGGGTCAGGTGGTCTCTGGCCGAACAGCTGTAAACAATTTTGACATGATGTTGTTTTCCTCATTATTAATCATGGACAAGGTTCTTTTCATATCTAGTGCAGTGGCTTTTCTATTGATGTTTGTTAGGTCTAATCCTCCTGCCAGTCTTCCTTTCATTACACTCTCGAGCCTCACTTTAAAAATATTCCCTCTCCATATGAATCCGATTGCAAGTTTCATGATCCATTTAACTTGTAGTTTTGGCGCTGGAAGGACTTGTGCAATGTAATAAGCTTTTGAGAAGATATAGGTATTTCCAAGGTTGACTCTTTGAATTAAATTTGCAGATCATGATCCGAGTTCTTTTAAAGCCCCTTGTATTTTGTTCACAGTTTCTTGCCAATTTGCAGTGGCCATTTTTGTGCACTTGCACAGACTGACTCCTGACGTAAACTACATTGTCAATAGAAAGGGAAGTAACAGCAAAATAGATCTCAGAATTTACTTGGATTTAGCATATTGAAAGGTGTAAAAATATGAAGACTATAAACACAAATTCGGAAACATGTTGTATATAGTTTTCGAGAAAGGAGTAGTAGGATAGTGAGGCAATTAAAAAGACCTTTGGATTATGACGCAGAAACAGAATGGAAAGAGAAATTGGATTAGAAATAGATTCATGTCATTTATATTTTCATTATTTTTTAATTCTTACGAAGTAAAGAAAGTTTGGTTAAAATCTTAACACGATTCAAATGTACTACGTTGAACTGGAGAAGTCGTTGTCTGCACTGGTCTGGATATTTACCAGTGTTAGCGTTATTTTCGTTCTAAACAGAGAATGTTTTGATTTGGTGTTTTTAAATGGTCTTTGCCATTTAGGCGTCATTTATTTACGAAATTTTGAGGAAAAAACGTTTCATTTGCCTTCAGTAATGGTGGGTAGTGTGTGCTATTCCGCTGCATGGAGAGCCTTGGCAGTAGTGGCAATAATTCATGGGAACAAAGAAGCTGAATTAAAGTTTCTGACATGAAGGATATCATGGTTAGAATATTCCGAGGTGCGTTAATTGTTAGTGATGCTGTGTTCTAGTGGTAAGATATCTGCCTAGTAAGCATGCAGGTCTGGGTTCGATTCCCGGTCGCATCACAAATTTTAATTCAATGCTTCAGCTTTCATGTTTTTGACATGTTTGAGACGAAAAACAATCTCAGGGTTTGTTTACTATCTGTTTCGAATGATAAAGCTAAGAAATACTTTAGAATGGAAGCGGGAGGAAGAAGTCCAAGAGGAAGGCCAAGGAGACGATAGATAGAGGCAGTACAATCAGACATAGAGAAGAATGGTTTTAATTGGGGTGATGTTCAAGACCAAATGCTATATCAACATTGGATGAGATGGATAGCTCTTGTTAACCATACCCGGGTAACTGGGGATGGAAAATGATGACTGTTTGTATCAGTTTTCAAACAAATGATTTTTCTGTGTACCTCTCCAATTTACACTGCAGAATCTAAACATACAGGGTGTTTCACTAAGTGGTTTTTCCTCTGTAACTTATAAAATAATAGGTGCCGGGAAATTTTAATGCAGTAGGTGAACACAAGAAATGTCACACTTTCTGCGGAGCTATGAACATAGTTTATTGTATTATTTTCAAAAGAGTTACAGCACAAAGATATAATTTTTTAAATGGAACAATAGTTTTTTCTATCGTGCATTGGATTCGTTGAAACCAGCTGCGTCCAAATCAATTTAAATTACATTCCTATCACTGTTAGTTTGGGAGCTACAACCCTTCAAAGTTTCAGGGGCAGATACCACACGCTGTACATAATACATGGCTGTGTGGTGGGTGATGGATGTTATGACGGTGGGAAGTTGATTTACATGAGATGTTCAAATGTGTGTCCATGTTCCTCAATGCATAATGCAATGCGCCATCGAAAGGATCTGCGGATGACATGTAACATCGCCGGTGTGACGGAGCGACATGCGTCCTCGATGTGCCGTTTAGATCATCTGGGGATGTGGGCTCAGTGACATAAACACGATCCTTTAGATATCCCCACAAAAAGAAATCTACCAGTGTTAAATCGGGTGACCTTTCAGGCCATGAATGAGGACCATGGCGTCCCAACCATCTTCCTGCAAACCTTGTTGTTGTTGTTGTTTAGAGGGGACTAGATTGCACGGTCATCAGTCCCCTGTTGCAAGCAAAGCCAATACGGCGCATTGCAAGATGAAAAAGACGATCATTGAAACACACAAAAGAGAAAGCACAATGGGTACACAATGACAAAGAGCATTGAGTTCATGACACACAAAGAAGAAAACTCAAAGAGTAGATAAAGATAATTGGACTAAAAAGTTACAGCAGAATGTTGTGGCTGGCTGATCATGAGGATAATAAAGGATGAGCCAGCCACTCTGCACATTCTAAAACATACGAATAAAGCAGGTCAGACAACACAAAATAAGAAGAGTAAAAAGTTATGAGAGATGGGTGCCTGAGAGATCAGGCTAAGGAACCCACCTTTACATCAAATGGTAAAACCCAGCTGCACGGATAAAACATAAAACTCGGTCAGCCATAGAGGCATTGTCAGATAAAATCAAGGCAGGCGCAGTAGGTAGATTAAAAGACTGCCGCAAGACGGCTAAAAACGGACAGTCCGACAGGATGTGGACCACTGTTAACAAACTTCCGCAACGGCAATTCGGTGGGTCCTCTTGACGTAAAAGATAGCCATGTGTCAACCACGTATGGCCAATACGTAGGCGACATAGGACAACAGAGTCCCTACGGGAAGGCCTGAAAGACGACTTCCATACGGCCGTAGAGTACTTGATCGCTCGGAGCTTGTTGGGAGTGCTCAGTGTTGCCCATTGTGTGTCCCAAGCCTCAAAAACCCTGTGGCGCAAATCCATTCGGATATCCCGTTCTGGGATACCAATATCCAGGGGAGGAGCGGTGGTGGCGAGCTTAGCCAGCCGATCGACACGCTCATTCCCTGGGATGCCAATGTGGCCAAGGGTCCAGATAAAGTCCACCGCACATCCAGACTTGCCGAGTGAAGCGATGGCATTTTGGATGGATTGCACTAACGGATGGGAAGAATAATAGTTTGAAAGGGCTTGCAGGCCACTAAGGGAGTCGCTGCACACGACATACGACTTCCGGGGGCACGTTTTGAGGTGGTCAAGAGCACAAGAAATGGCGATCAGTTCAGCTGTAAAAATACTACAGCCGGGTGGCAGGGACTGTTGTTCTGTGTGGTCGCCATGAATAAAAGCGTAACTGGCTCTGCCATTTACCAGGGAGCCATCAGTGTACAGGATTTCTGCATCACGATGAGCAGCAAGAAGTGCCAGAAACTTGCAACGGAGTGTAAGTGGTGAGACTAATGCCTTTGTATCGCAGGACAATTGCAGGTGGAGCTTCAAACGGGGAATGAACCAAGGAGGAAGACGGGATGGGCAGGAAAAAACCTCAGGGAGAGGTAGGAAATTAAGTGAGGAGAGGAGTGTACGAACCCGGATCGAGATCGGAAGACCTGATCTAGGTCGACGTGGTGGAAAAGGAGGGGTAACAGTCGAAACAAAAGCCTGCGATTCGGATGGTGTGGCATGGCATGGACTCGAGCAACGTAGCTAGCAAGAAGCTGCTGCCGGCGGAAGTGTAATGGAGGAATCCCTGCTTCGGCTAGAAGACTTGGCACAGGGCTGGTGCGGAAAGTCCCAGTCGCCAGCCGGATACTACCATGGTGGATGGGGTCAAGGATCCTCAAGGCGGATGGTGCTGCTGAGTCGTATACGAGGCATCCGTAATCAAGCCTTGATTGTATCAAGGACTTGTACAGCTGCACGAGGGTGGAACGAGCAGCACCCCAAACAGTATGGCTCAAGCAGCGGAGAATATTAAGATGCCATGAGCATTTTTGTCGCAGCTGACGCAGATGTGGCACCCAAGTAAGTCTGTTGTCGAATACCATGCCAAGAAACCGATGAGTCTCTGCGACAACGAGCAATTCACCACTGAGATCTAACTCGGGATCCATGTGAACTGCTCGCCGTCGACAGAAATGTATCACGCGGGTCTTCTGCGCTGAAAACTGAAAACCATGGGTAGAGGCCCATGATTCAGCTTTCGGATGGCTCCCTGTAGCCGCCGTTCAGCGACGCTAATACTAGCCGAACTATAATATAAACAAAAGTCATCTGCAAACAAGCTGGAACAGACAGAGGATCCCACAGCCGTGGCAAGCCCGTTTATGGCGATTAAAAACAAAGGCACACTGAGGACGGAGCCCTGTGGGACACCGTTCTCTTGGATGTATGAGGAACTAAGGGTGGTACCCACCCTAACCCTAAAGAAGCGGTGGGAGAGAAAATTCCTGATAAAGATTGGAAGTGGGCCCCATAAGCCCCAGTCATACAATGTAGTCAGTATGTGGTGGCGCCAGGTTGTGTCGTACGCTTTCCGAAGATCAAAAAATACGGCAACAAGGTGTTCACGCCGGGTAAAAGCTGTACGAATAGCCGACTCCAAGGACACAAGATTGTCAATTGTGGAGCGGCCCTGACGGAAACCCCCTTGTTGTGCTACCAGGAGTCCCCGGTCTTCGAGGATCCACATAAGCCGCCGACTCACCATCCGTTCAACAAGCTTACATAGAACGTTTGTCAGGCTGATCGGACGGTAACTGTCAGCCACCTGTGGGTCAGCGCCAGGTTTTATCACTGGGATGATGGTGCTTTCCCACCATTGGGAAGGAAAAACACCGTCTGCCCAGAGACGGTTAAACAAGGCGAGCAGTTGGTTCTGAGCGTCCACAGAAAGATGCCGAAGAAATTGGCTATGAACACGATCTGGTCCTGGACAAGTATCGGGGCATGCAGAAAGGGCACTTTTAAACTCCCACTCGCTAAAGGGTGCATTGTACGGCTCCCGGCGACGTGTGTGAAATGACAGTGGCTTCCGCTTAACTCGTTCTTTAATGGCGCGAAAGGCTTCACTGTAAGCTGCAGTTGAACTGATGCCTGCATAAAACTTTGCCATGTGCTCGGCGACAGCAAGCGGGTCTGAGCAGACAGTACCCTGTAATCGAAGACAGGGGATTCCTGTTGGTGGGCGGTACCCGAAAAGTCGTCGAACCTGAGTCCACACCCGAGAAGGTGAGGCACGAGATCCAATAGAGGCGACATACCTCTCCCAACAATCTTGCTTACTTTGCCGTATAAGCCGTCGTGCTCGGGCCCGTAGCCGTTTAAAAGCAATCAGGTGATCGATGGTGGGATGTCGCCGGTAGCGCTGAAGTGCCCTACGCCGATCCCGAATGGCTTCAGCGATTTCTTGTGACCACCAAGGCACAGATTTGCGCCGAGGGGTCCCTGAGGTGGTTGGAACAGTGGCCTCAGCAGCTCCTGCAAACCTGTTGTTTAGTTCTTCCACAACAGCACACGCAGAATGAGCTGGGTGACCATCGTGCTGCATCCACATATGGACTCTTGTGTGTAGACACACATGTTCAAGGAGACCATCCGAACTGTCGGCTATAAAAGCACAATATAACTCACCTGTTAGTGTACCTGGGAAGTAGTCTGGACTGATGGTTTCCTTCCCAAGGATTCCACACCACACGTTAATAGACCTCCTATGTTGACGGTCGACAAGTCGTACCGACTGAGAATTTCTGCAGCCCAGTAGGGCATGTTATGGCAATTCACTGCACCATAATTTGTGAATGTGGACTCATCAGAGAACATAACACTTTGTACGACTCCAGCGTGAAATTACGCATGGCCCACTCACAGAATGTCACTCTTGCACAAAAATCATTCCCATGCAGCTCCTGGGTCAGTGACAGGTGGTACGGGTGAAACCTGTGGCCGTGTACTATACACCACACAGATGTGAGACTGACACCAATGACTGCAGCAACAGCTCTTAAGCTGACATGAGGATCATGGTGTAGTGCAGCTAAAACAAACACCTCCGTCTCCTCACTTCTTGCAGGTCTTCGTCTGTTACTGCGGCGCATTACCAAGCTGCCTGTTTCCCGAAGTCATTGTTAAGCACGTAAGAACGTAATGGCTGCCAGGGCTCTTCGCCTAAGATATCTCACGGCATATGCCTTGGCTGCTTCAGTGGCATCGTGACGGCACTCGCCGAGCATCAGCAACATGTCAACTTACACGTTGTTCGTGTATGCCATCGTCATCCAATGTCAGTAACTGAGGTATATTGAGCCCCGGTTGTTTGTGTGGCTCCAGTCGGCGACAGTCGGCAGTCTAACATCGCATCGAGGAAGCTTCTCGCTCCGTGACACCGGCAACGTTACAACTCGGCCGCACCACTTTTAGAAGGCGCATTGCATTATGCGCAGCATTTGTGGTATCTGCCCCTGAAACTTTGAAGGGTTGTAGCTCCCAAACTAACAGTGATAGGAATGTAGTTTAAATTGATTTGGATGCAGCTGGTTTCAACAAATCCAATGCACAATAGAAAAAACTATTGTTCCATTTAAAAAATTATATCTTTGTGCTGTAACTCTTTGAAAAATGATACAATAAACTGTGTTCATAGCTCCACAGAAAGTGTAACATTTCTTGTGTTGACCTACCGCATTAAAATTTCACATCACCTATTATTTTATAAGTTACAGAGGCAAACACACTTACTGAAACACCCTGTATATTCAATCTTATCACTACTTCAAATTCCAGTTGTACAAAGATACACAAAGAGATAGTAATTATTGTACCTTTATAAGAATGTATTACCCAACATTTATATAATTGGCATATTACCACATATTTCTCTTTTACTTCAGAGTAAGTGTTTCTGGTTTTAACTAACTTATCATATCAATACTTAAAATAATTTCCTTCACTGAAACTACACAAAGAGATAATGTCTGTATACTGTGAAAGAACTGATACCTTTCATCCTACAAGACTTAAGAATTTTAATCAAACATAAACAAGGTACTTACATCAGGTGTAAGGTATTCAACAACTTGTGACCGTGTGTAGTCTGGCTGAGGCATTTCTGGTGCGGCAATTCGTGTTTTCAACTCATTCCATATGCCACTCTGGGCACGATTTCGCAGCTCTTCCACCATAGCACCTATCATATGATCTTTAATTCGACATTTCTCTTGAAGAGAGGCTAATGCAGCTTGCATTTCAGAAGGAGAAGCGCGAACACCAGGGCCTACTGCAGCCATAGCCATTTCAGGAAATGGTGCTGGTTCCATACCCAATTTTCCTTCCATATGTGACTGATTCTGCTGCAGTTGCGACAGCAATGTCTTGATTTCAATAATTTCTTTTGACTTCATGAAAATGAAAAAATAAGTAATTATTAATTACACCACTAAAGATATATGTGTAAACAAATACATATTTTGCAACAAATACTGATGCTACCAATGAAAGTTTTTACTGTCCTTCCCTAAAGAAGGATAAAACAAATGGATTTTCTTTTTCAAACATCAACTCCTCATATGTATGACCAATGAATGTAAGAATTTACTTCTCAAAATTTTCTAAAATAACTGTATATTATTAATAAACTATTTTTTCCTCCAACAATTCATCAGAATGCCATATTATCTAGTTTTCTTCTAAGCTTCACTGATGTAATTTGTATTTCAATCAGCTCAAGGTGATGAGCAAAATACAGCTGCTTTTTTTAACTGGAAATAGAAACATAAAAAATGCTGTAAATGAGGCAGGTAAAGAAGAGAACAAATGACAAAAGTGAGATTGACAGGAAGTGCAAATGGCTAAGTTGGAGTGGCTAGAGGACAAATGCAAGTCTGTAGAAGAATGTATCACTAGGCCATAGATACCACCCTAGAGGAAAATAAAAGAAATGTTTGGAGAGAAGAAAATCAGCTGTATAAATATCAAGAACTCAAATGGAAAACCGATTCTGTGCAAGGAAGGGAAACATTAAAGGTGGAAGGAATCTACAGAGGGGCTCTACAAACGAAATGAATTTTGAGACAATGTTGTAAGAAGGGAAGGGGAAGTAGATAAAGATGAAATATGAGATATCATACTGAGAGAAGAGTTTGACAGAGCACTGAAAGACCAAAGTTGAAACAAGGCCCCTGGAGTGGACAACATTCCCTCAGAGTTACTTAAATTTCTGGGAGAGCCAGCGATGACAAGGCTATTTAACCTTGTGTGCAAGATGTATGATACAGGCAAAATATCCTCAGACTTCAAGAAAAATGTAGTAATCCACATTCCAAAGAAAGCAGCTGTAGACAGGTGTGAAAATTACAGCACCACCAGCTTAATAAGTAATGGCTGCGAAAGTGTAACACAAATTATTTACAGAAGAATGGAAAATCTGGTAGTAGCTGACCTTGGGAAAGATCATTTTTGATTTAGGAGGATTTTAGGAACACATAAAGCAATACTCACCTTATGACTAATCTTAGAAAATAGATTAAGGGAAGATAAACATAGAGTTCTGGAGAAAGCTTTTGAGAATACAGATTGGGATACTTTGTTTCAAATTCTGAAGACAGCAGGGATACAATATAGGGCATGGAAAGTTACAGCTTGTTCGGAAACAAGACAACAGTTTTAAGTCAGAGGGCACAGAAGGGAAACATTGGTTGCAAAGGGATTAAGACAGTTGTAGCCTTTCCCCAATGTTATTCAATCTGTACATTGTGCAATCTGTGAAAGAATGCAATGACAAATTTGGAGGAGAAATAAAAACTTGGCAGTTTGCTGATGACACTTTAATTCTGTTGAAATTACACACAGCAAAGGACCTGGAAGAGCAATTGAACAGATTGGGCAGTGTCTTGAAAGGAATATATAAGAAGAACACTAACAAAAGCAAAATGAGGGTAATGGAATGTAGTCTAAGAAAATCACGCAATTCTGAAGAAATTAGATTACATAATGAAACAGTAAAAGTCACAGATGACTTTTATTATTTGGGTAGTAAAACAACATACAATGGTCATAGAACAGATGATATAAAATGCAGAATGACACTAGGAAGAAAAAAATGTCTGAAAAAGAGAAATCTGTTAACATCATACATTAATTTAAGTGTTAGGATATGTTCTGAAGGCATTTGTATGGAATGTTGGATTGTATGGTAGTGAAACATGGATGATACATAGTTCAGCCACCCCCATGAACCAAAGACATTGCCAAGGTGGGGTGGCTTGCGTGCTTCAACGATACAAATAGCCATACCATAGGTGCATCCACAGTGGAGAGGTATCTGTGGAGAGGCCAGACAAATGTGTGGTTCCTGAAGAGTGGCAGCAGCCTTTTCAGTAGTTACGGGGGCAACAGTCTGGATGATTGACTGAGCTGGACTTGTAACATCAGCTAATGTGGCTTTGCCATACAGTTACTGCGAATGGTGAAAGCTAGGGGGAACTACAGCTGTTACTTTTCCTGAGGACATGCAGCTCTAATTTATGAATATATGATGATGGCATCCTCTGGTAAAATATTCCACAGGTAAAATAGACCCCCTTTCAGATCTCTGGGTAGCTTTTAAAATGTGGTATTACAGAAGAATGCCCACGATTAGGTGGGTGGATCATGTAACGGATGAGGAGGTATTGAACAGAATTGAGGAGAAAAGAAATTTCTGGCATACCTTGACTGAAAGAAGGAATTCATTGGTAGCATATGTTCTTAGACATCAAGGAAAAATGAATTTAGCATTGAAGGGAAGTGTGTGGGGTAAAAATCACAGAGAGAGACCATAAGATGAATACAGTAAATAGATTGAAATAGATTTAAGGTGCTGTTCTTATGAGGAGATGAAGAGGTTTGCCCAGGATAGAGTAAAGTGGAGAGCTGCATCAAACCACTCTCTGGACTGAAGACCACAACAACAACAACATTTGCTCAAATATCTTATAACTATAAATTAAAGACGCATCAACTGTGAAAGTCTTTAGAAGACCTGATTATGAATAATAATGAAGTCACTACTCTCCACCTAGCCATGTGGTCAGTGACATGCAACAAGCAAGATGGCGCCGATCGGACTTGTACATGTAAATTGCTCCGATAAAAGTGACAAAAGCGAAGTAAATAGTGGTAATAATTGTAAGTTGTGCTAAGAAAAGTCAGAAAGGGTATCCAGTGTAAATGTTGTAAGTGGTGGTTCCACGAAACCTGCTGCAAAATAAATATAAAATTGGTAACAGTGGACTACATCTGGACATGTGAGGCATGTGTAATAGAAACATGTGAAAAAAATTATATAGGCATTATAAAAGAAAAGGATTCTATAATTCGAATACTTGAAAGTGATATTGAAGATCTACAAATAAAATGTACTGAGTTGGAACGCAACTGCGCAATTCTGAAGAGCAGCAATACTCGTAGCCTGCAACTAAACAAAAATTAGTGTTTCGTAACTTATAGTTCATGTGTGACCAAGAAACGTGAAGCACCTAGGAAACAAGGTAAACTTGCTGCTGAAAAAAAATAGTGTAACAATAGTAGACGAGGAACAGCATTCTAAAAACGTAGAACAAGTAAATGCTGTAGTGAAAAACGTGTGTAAAAGTTAACCCTCGAAACCACACATAGGCCTACAACCTGCAACAGTGACTCAAAAACAGTTACAACAGTGGACTGAAGTGAAGATATTTGGCGACAGTCACACACGTAGTATCTACAAACATGTCTCAAACTCTTCTAAAGAGAATGAGTGTTTCAGCTGTTGTGAAGCCTGGGTTAAAGTTTGCAAACGTCGCGAGCAGCGTCGAAAATGACTGTACCAAATCCACTAAAGTGACTGTGTTGTTCTTATTGCAGGATCTAACGATGTTTACCGAAATGAGGCTAGTGCAGTTATAAAAAAATTTATCGCTGTCTTGCAGCTGCTGACGACTACAAACTTAATAGTGATGAATGTGACTATACGATTTGACCTGACTGACTGGTCTTCTGTGAACAGTGAAATTCGGCGAACAAATAAAAAATTACAGCACTTTTGTTCGAGGTATCAAAATGTGAAACTTCTCGACATCAGCAACTATGAAATCGTTGTTTCACAGCACATTGACAACACCTAAATTGGGCTGGTAAGAGGAGACTTGCATCAGATATAAACAAAGCTGTTGACAAAATGATACAAGTAAGTAGCTGTGGAATTAAACAATTTATCGGCCTAAATAATGTAATACACGAATTGGGCCCAACATTAACAATTCAGAGCAAGCTTTAAATACAGAACTGAAAGTTAATCTACCTTGCTATCAAGATAGTTTTAAAGACCCTCTACCAAAAGTACCTTAGGAAGTCCAACAAACTGTTACTGTAGTGCAAATGAACATCTGCTGCATAAGGAACAAACTGTTACAATTAGAAAACTTTTGTAATGTTGAAAAGGTTGATGTTGCTTGTATATCAGAACACTGGCTGACAGAAGAACAGGTAGACTACTTTGTTCCACAAGGTTACTCTGTTGGAGACATTATGTGCAGAAGTAAGATAAAGAATGGGGTGCTCTAATACTGGTTAGAGATAGTTTAATGTTTTCTAAAATAGATGTTAGCTACTTTTGTACTGAGATGGGTGGAGAATTTAGCTGTATAAGACTAGCTGTAAAGGACACCATAATCATTAGCTTATATAGATCTCCAGATGGAGATGTAAAGATATTCCTTGAAAGATTTGAGCTACTTGTGAGGAAAGTCTTAAAGTATAAAACAAAGGTCATTATCTGTGGGGACATTAACATTGAAATGATCAATAATGATGACAATATTCAGAGGACATTTTTAAATACCTTAAGATTGCTAAATTTACATTGTACAAACCACAGACCCACACGGAAAAATGCTTGTTTAGATAACATTATAGTTATTCTTCCTAGAGATACATATGATGCCAGAATTGCTAGCGAAGCTCTAGCAGACCATGAACCCCTACTTCTAACTCTCTACTCTGTTCAATTACCTTTACCAGACAATTCAATCAGCACGAAGTTCAATACTACATGGATAAGAGGACAGAAAGAGGAATATATTAATTTATAATGTTGAAACGAGATAGAATGGCTGGCCAGTACTTACCTTTGTGCTGTACCGCCGATAGTAACACAAATGAAGAAACAGAAAAAAAGTGACAAAAAGGACAAGCTTTTGGAACACAGTTCCTTCATCAGGTGGGAGAGAAGGGAAGAAGAAAGGATTGGAATGGAAGGGAAAGGTAATTCACGACCTAGGTCATGAAGTTGGTGTTTCGGGAGTGTGGACGTCAGAGATACTGCATGTATGTACTGAGCCAAACCAGAGAGGATATATATAACCAAAGAGGAAAGATCAAGTAACAAAGAGAAGAGAAGATGAGTGAACTGAATGATGCTGAGGGATGTAGGAGGGGCGGGGGGTTGTCTAAAACGTTTTTCATTAACAAGGAAAGATGGATGGACACACACACACACACACACACACACACACACACACACACACACACACACACAGGGAGAGAGAGAGGGGGGGGGGGGAGAGAGAAAGACAGAGAGAGAGAGAGAGAGAGAGCAAGAGAGCGGGAGGGGAGAGGGAGAGAGAGAGAGAGAGGTAAGGAAGGGATAATGAATAGGTGAGCTGAGGATGGAGGAAGGGGAGGGGTTAGCATAGATTTAGGCCACAGGGGTGGCGGGAGGAGAGGATATGTTGGAGGGCAAGTTCCCTCCTCCGTAGCTCTGAGGGATTGGTGTTCGTTGGTACTATCCAAATGGCACGT
Organism: Locusta migratoria; assembly: GCA_026315105.1. Taxonomy (NCBI): domain Eukaryota; kingdom Metazoa; phylum Arthropoda; class Insecta; order Orthoptera; family Acrididae; genus Locusta; species Locusta migratoria. The sequence goes on along the minus strand of CM048747.1, from coordinate 202,863,097 downwards.
GTGGTGTAACACGTGCCAGGTCCCTGGAGTTATGCTGGAGGGCATGTTCTGCCACAAGATATTGGGTGTCACCCAGGCAAACAGTCCATCTGTGCCCATTCATCCTCTCAGCCAATTTGTTAGTAGTCATACCAACATAAAAGGCTGAACAGTGGACACATGTCAGCTGGTATATGACGTGTGTTGTCTCGCATGTGGCCCTGCCTTGAATCGGGTAGGTTTTTCCCGTGGTGGGGATGGAGTGAGTGGTAGTGGGAGGATGCATTGGACAGGTTTTGCAGCAGGATCGGTTGCAGGGGTAGGAACCATTAGGTAGGGAGGGTGGTTTTGGGATGTTGTAAGGTTGGGCAAGGATGTTGCAGAGGTTGGGAGAACGGTGGAAGGCTACTCTGGGTGGTGTGGGAAGAACAGTTTGGAGTGATGGTCTCATCTCAGGGCATGACTTGAGAAAGTCATAGCCCTGTTTGAGGAATTTGTTGAGGCATTCCAGTCCAGGATGGTACTGGGTGACTAAGGCGGTGCTTCTGGGTGGTCTGGGGTTAGGAACATTTCTGTTGGAGGGAGAGAAATGGACAGCTCTGGAGATCTGTTTGTGGACGAACAATACATAGATGGTGTCCCTAATAAATGCAAAGCAGCATGGGACATTATCAAACAAGAAAGTTCCCAAACCCACAAACAAGATGTAATATTGGACCCAGAATAATTAAATTATTACTTTGAGTGAGTGAGCTGAAAAATAAAATCAAACAAAATTGGATGCATGCATTAGATCTCCTTGTAGCTGAGACACACAGAAAGTGTACCTTCAGCTGGCATGCTGTCACCCCCAAGGATATTATAAAAGCTGTTGCTAAATTCTCTAACTCCAGAAGTATGGACAGTTACTGGTTTTCTAATTATGTAATTAAAAAAATAATCAATCTTATATGCCAAACCCTCTCCTTCGTATTTAATATGTGTATAGAATCTGGAGTATTCCCCAATGCACTCAAAGTGGCCAAAGTAATAGCAATCTATAAAAAAGGAGATAAGCACCTGCCTCAAAACTACCAACCTGTTTCCATTGTCCCAATATTTTCCAAAGTCTTTGAGCAGTTAATGTACAACCAGTTAAATCACTATTTGACTAAAAACAATCTCCTCTCCAGCAGACAGTTTGGATTCAAACAGGGTAAGAATACCACCACTGCTGTTACTGAAATTATTAATGAGGTGTTAAATGCTTTTGAAAATAAAGGACTAGTATCAGTCACACTTTTCGATCTCAGTAAAGCCTTCGACTGTATACCGCTTGACACCTTGCTTAGTAAAATGGCACATAATGGCATTAACTATCCGTCCTTAGATTTAATCAAGTCGTATCTAAGTGATAGGTGGCAGTAATCATCTGTTAAAAATAGGTGCTCCACACTGAGAGAAACTAGGACAGGAGTGCCACAGGGCTCAGTCCTAGGCCCCTTTATGTTCACAATTGCAATGAATGATCTACCGTGTCATGTAGGAGAAAATGCAATTGTCTGCTATGCAGATGATATGACACTGCTCAATATGCATAACAACATAACTGAATTGCAACAAAAAATTAGAACTAGCAATGAATTGGTTTACATCAAATGAACTCTTACGTAATCCTGACAAAACGCAGAAACTAATTCTAGGAATAAATACAAATGTGGAAAATAAATATGTTACACTGCTAGGCTTCCACATTGATTCCAAATTAAACCGGGAGGAACACATTAGCCACCTCTGTAAGAAAATAGCAAGAGTATGCTATCTAATGGGGAAACTGACAGATGCAGTCACAGATGAGTATCTAAGAGTGACATATTTTGCCCTATTCCAGTCCCACATTTCATATCGAATACTATTGTGGGGACATTCTTGCCATGTAATTGAAATCTTGAAAATGCGGAAAAAAAAATCAGAATAATGAGTAGAGCTAAACAAAAGGAACATAGCCGTCCCCTCTTTATTAAGCACAAAATATTAACTATTGTAAACCTATACATTTACACGACTCTGCTACATGTCAAAAGCAACTTACACGAGTACAGTACCAGAGGAAACATACTCCCTCACAACACCAGAAGAAAACTAGACCTTGACACACCAGCGCTTAGATTGGCAAAGACTGCAAACTCGTACCAAATAATTCAAAAACAAAATTTATGATTGGTTAACCAAACATCCATTTTATAAGATGGAAGAAATATTTGATATAAACATCTTTGGCATTAGTATCTAAGAATTGATTGAATAAATTCATTGTAATAGATTAAGTGTAATATATTAAGAATAAATGTATAATCAATGTACACACCTATTCCACTGTGGGTGGTCAACGTCGAATAAACTGAATTGAGTTGCACCATTGAAGGTAGTGGGTTCGAGATGGACTTCAAGAAATTTTTTTACACTGAATCTTCATTTAACAGACATGGGAACAACAATCACCTTTGCACATCTTTGTAAGTTTTACCAAATATGTCGGAATTTTGAGAGTAAATGACATTTTGTAAAAAAATTTAAGTGTTTCAAAAGATGTGCGGGATAGCAGCCTTTGTTCATGCATTGAGGTTAGGAGGGGGTGCTGCTTACAGTGTTTTGTGACCCGACGGTACCTTATCTCTTCATTGTAACAGACTCATTTTGTTACAGTCACTGTTGTTGTTGTTGTTGTTGTTGTTGTGGTTCTCAGTCCAGAGACTGGTTTGATGCAGATCTCCACTCTACTCTATCCTGAGCAAGCCTCTTCATCTCTTCATAAGAACGGCAACCTACAAACATTTGAATCTGGTTACTGTACTCCTCTCTTGGTCTCCTTCTGCAATTTTTACCCCACACACTTCCCTCCAACACTAAATTCGTTTCCTAGATGTCTAAGGAATGTGTCCTACCAATCGATCCCTTCTTTTAGTCAAGGTATGCCAGAAATTCCTTATCTCCCCAAATCTGTTCAGTACCTCCTCATTCATTAAGAGATCCTCCCACCTAATCTTCAGCATTCTTCTGTAGCACCACATTTCAAAAGCCTCTTGTCTTCTTCCTGTCCTCACTGTTTATTGTTCAAGTTTCACTCCCATACAAGGCAACACTCCGTACAAATGCCTTCAAAAAGGCCTTCCTTACACTTAAATTAATATTTGATGTTAGTAAATTTCTCTTTTTCAAAAATGCTTTTCTACCCATTGCCATTCTGCATTTTATTCCGTCTGTATTGTGACCATTGTGTGTCATTTTACTGCCCAAATAACAAAGCTCATCTACCACCTTTATTGCTTCATTACCTAATCTAATTCCTTCAGCATTGCCTGATTTTCTGAGACTGCATTCCATTACCGTTATTTTACTCTTGTTAATGTTCATCTTATATGCACCTTTCAACACACAATCTACTCCACTGAACTGGTCTTCCAGATCCTTTGCTGTATCTGACATATATTCTATGTAATTGACAAAACAATGGTTTTACTTCTTCACCTTGTACTTTAATTACTTCTCCCAATTTCGCCTTACTTTCCTTTATTGCTTGCTCGATGTACAAATTGAATAACATTGGAGAAAGGCTACAACCCTGTCTTACTCTCTTCCCTCTCTAGCTGTTGACGTAAACATAGTTCTATTTGCTGACAATACATCAGTTCTAATTGAAAATGAGATGCCTGAAACAATTCCAGAAAGTGTGCAAAAAAACTATAGAAAAACTGGACACCTGGTTCCATCAAAATGGGCTAAAATTAAATGTAACTAAAACCAAAATAACTCAGTTTCAAGCCAAAACAGTAAAAAGAGTGAAATGAAAATAACTTGCAATAATCAAGAAATGACAGAATCAAATGCTGTAAAGTTCTTAGGCCTACATCTTAATAAAAATCTAAATTGGAAGGCACACATTGATTATGTAGCAAATAAATTAAGTAGCTTGGCATTTGCAATGAATATTCTGTCAGGCACCACAAACATAGAAACCAGAAAGACAGTCTACCACAGCTACTTTGAATCAGTTATCCACTATGGTATAATCTTTTGGGGAAATTCAAAAGAATCCTCATACTGCAAAAGAAAATAATCAGGAATATGTGTATTGCCAAACCAAGGGAGTCTTTTCGGCCACTATTAAAAGATTTAAAAATTCTGTCTATTGCATCCCCCTATATATATGAGGTGTTGATTTTCTTGTACAACCATCAAAGTATGTTAGACATTTTCCATTTCAACCACAATTATAGCACTTGCCATAAAGAAAATTTTAAACTCCCAACACACCGGCTAAAACTTTAGGCATAAACACCAGAGTACATGGAACTAAAAATATACAAGAAAATAAAGGGGACCAAATTATTTAACATGGAGCTTGGTTCACTGAAGTGACTGCTTTTCTATATTCTGATGGAAAAGTTACTCTGTCGAGGAATTTTTTGATGACAAATTCAGTTTGAGACAGGGCAGCATTAAGAATTATAACGAATACCTTTGTATAAAGAAGTATAATATCTTTGCATTGATATATATTTATGTATAATATCTATGTATTAAAAACTATAGTGTCACTGCAATTTATTTGTATATAAAATGTAAAATATGTAAATCTTAAATCTCTCATATTGTAAATTTTGACATGTCTCCAGTACAACAAATCAAAGGATTTGAAAACTGTACGTTAAGACTTCAAATTCTGCATCCTTTTCATGCCTTTCAACTCTGATAACTCCTGTCCGGTTTTTGTAAAAGTTGTAAATAACCTTCCACTCCCTATATTTTACTCCTGCTGATTTCAGGATCGGAAAGAGTGTATTCCAATAAATATTATCAAAAGCTTTCTCCAAATCTACAAAAGCTAGAAATTTATGTTTGCCTTCCTATCTTCTAAGATAAGCCATAAATTAAGTATTGCCACACGTGTTCCTACATTTCTCCTGAATCCAAACTCATCTTCCCCAAGGTTGGCTTCTACCAGTTTTTTCAACCTTCTGTAAATAATTCGTGTTAAAATTTTGTAATCATGACTTATTGAACTGATGGTTCTGTAATTTTCACACCTGTCTGTGTCTGCTTTCTTTGGAATGGCGAATATTACATTTTTCTTAAAGACTGAGGGTCTTTCCCCTGTCTCATACATGTTACACACAAGGTGAAATAGTTTTGTCATCACTGGCTCTCCCAGAGACTTCAGTAATTCTGTGGGAATGTCATCCACTCCAGGGGCCTTGTCCCAACTTAGGTCTTTCAGTGCTCTCTCAAATTATTTTCTCAGCATAGTATCTCCTATTACATCTTCGTCTACATCTACATCTACATACATACTCCGCAATCCCCCGTAAGGTGCATGACAGAGTTACACTGTACCATTACTAGGCATTTCCTTTCCTATTCCACTCCCAAATAGAATGAGGAAAAAAAGATTGCCTATAGGCCTCCATACAAGCCCAATTTCACTTGTCTATGTGTCTTGTGTAAGTAGGCAGCAGCAAGATCGTACTACACTCAGCTTCAAATTCTGGCCCTCTAAATTTCCTCAACAGAAATTCACGAAAAGAACATTTTCTTTCCTCCAGCAATCTCCAATTGAATTCCCGGAGCACTTCCATGACACTCGCACATTGGTCGAACCTACCAGTAACAAACCTAGCTGCTTGCCACTGAACTGTTTCTATGTCTTCCTTTAAAATGATCTGCTGCGGCTCCCAAACACTTGAGCAATACTCAAGACGTGGTCGTACAAGCATTTTATACGCGGTCTCCTTTACAGATAAAGTACATCTTCCCAAAATTCTCCCAATAAACTGTAGTCAGCTGTCCACCCTACTCCCAACTGTCCTTACATATTCGTTCCATTTCATATTGCTCTGCATTGTTACACCTAGATATTTGAACAATGCGACTGCAGCAAGAATTTCACTACTAATGCTGTATTCGAACATTATGGGTTTGTTTTTCCTACTCATGTGCATCACCTTACATTTTTCTACATTGAGAGCTAGCTGCCATTCTTTGCACCAACTAGAAATTTTGTCCAAGTCATTCTGTATGCCATTACAGCCACTTAAAGATGACACCCTCCCATATACCACAGCATCATCAGCAAACAGCTGCAAATTACAAGTTACTCTGTCCATCAGATCATTTATATAGATAGCAAATAGTAGCACTCCTATCACACTTCCCTGGGGCATGCCTGACTATACACTCGTCTCTGATGAACACTCGCCGTTGAGAACAATGTACTGCAATCTTTACTTAGGAAGTCTTTCAACCAGTAACAAATCTGTGAACCTTTTCCATAAGCTTGTATCTTCGTTAGCAGTTAGATCTCTTTCCTTTCTTATAAACGGAAGTCAGCTGTGCTTTTTTTCCAATCACTAGGAACTTTACACTGAATTAAAGATTCGCAATAAATGAAAGCTAAGTAAAGGGCCAATACCAAACTGGTATTTCATCTGGACCAGCAAACATTTTTGTATTTAGCTCTCTCAGCTGCTTCTCTACACCAAAAATATCTATTACTGTGTACTCCATTTTGGAATTAGTATGTTGATCGAATGATGGTACATTTGTGTGGTCTGCCTGCGTGAAAGATTTCTTAAAGGTTAAATTTAGAACTTCAGCTTTCCGTTTGTTGCCTTCTATTACTGCCCCGAAATGATTGAGTAACTGGTTAGTGGCCTTCCTTCAAAATTGTCTCTAAGTTCACTTCCTTTGTAGAGCCCCTCTATATACTCTTTTCACCTCTCAGCTTTCCCTTCTTTGATGAGAACTGGTTTTCCATCTGAGTTTCTTATATTCTTGTAGTTTCTTTTCTTGTCTTCAAATGTCTATCTTATTTTCCTGTAGGCAGTATCTATTTTTCCCCTATTTAAACATTCTTCTACAGACTTACATATGCCTGCTTAGCTATTTTGTACTTCCTGTCAATCTCATTTCTTAGTCATCTGTATTCCGTTTTGCCTGTTTCATTTACTGCATTTTTATATTTTATCCTCTCATCAATTAAATTTAGTATTTCCTCTGATATCCAAGGATCTTTTGTAGGGCTCACCTTTCTACCTATTTTGTCCTCTGGTGTCTTGACTATTTCACCCCTCAATGCTATCCATTCCTCTTCTACTGTTTTATTTCCTCCTGTTTCTGTCAATTGTTGCCTCAAGCTCCCTCTGAAATTCTCAAGCATGTCAGGTTCCTTCAATTTATCCAGGTCCCATCTCCAGGTTTCTTCAATTTATCCAGGTCCCATCTCATTTTCCTACCTTTCTGCAGTTTTTTTCTGTTTCAGCCTGCAGTTCATGACCAATAAGATATGGTCAGAGTCTATATCTGTCCCTGGGTATGTTTTACAGTTCAAAACCCGGTTCTGAAATCTCTGTCTTACTATTACAAAATGTATCTGGTACCTTCTGGCGTCTCCTGGTCTCTTCCACATATACAACCTTCTCTCATGATTCTTAAACCAGGTGTTTGTTATGATTAAATTATGTTCCATGCAAAAATATCCAAATGATTTACTCTTTCATTCGTATTGCCCAGTCCATATTCACCTACTATTTATCCTTCCCTTCCACTTCTTACTACTGAATTCCAGTCTCCCATCAGAATTAAGTTTTCCTCTCCCTTAATTGTCTGAATAATTTACTTTACCCCTTCATCAATTTCTTTGAGCTTCTCATCATCAGCTGAGCTAGTTGGCATATAAACCTGTACTATTGTTGACGATGTTGGCTTTGTATCTAACTTGACTATGATAATGCGATCACTGTGCTGCTCATAGTAGTTTACATGCATCCCTATTTTCTTATTCATAATTAGACCTGTGACACAACACCTCAGTGAGCAATGCCAATTTCCATTCATGTGTGCGAACATTAATGTAAAATGATGATTTATGTATTTTTCCTATTATTTTTCTTCTCTGTAATTTATTATGTATTTGTATATTTTATTTCTGTAATGTATTAGCATTGTTCTGTTAATCTCTGTATGTGTCAAAACTAAAATGTAATACCAAAGTAGACACCCTGGTTTAGCAAGGGCTTTGCTATTGTATAGAATCATCTTTGAGTAGGGAGTTTTATCGCTGGTAGCGCAGAGGCACACAGCAAGAGAGAGAGTCATTGTTCTGACATAGTACCGGACAGACGTAATAGTGAGACAGTGCATGCAATGGTGTACAGCAAAAGTACATGAAGAATGCATGTTGGTTTGGCACTAGTGGAGGATATGGCGAACAGGCAATATTATTTATTCATATGGGCACAGCTCAAATAATTAACAAATGCATCAAGAGGAATACTATGGGCCCAAAATTGCAATTAACATTCGTCGCCAAGAAGAGCATGTGTTTGCCAATTGTTAAGTGCCAACAGTCACCAAGCACCACATTGCACACCAAAATCTGTAAGATCTGTCCAGTTTGTCTTAGCATGTAAAGCTAACCAGTGTATTAGTGATAATTGTCCAATAGTGAACACTGTTAATTGTAAACCTGTGTTGAAATCATTACCCATAATCATTTTCCAGACAGGTTCCTTCCTCATCCATTGTTTTACTGAGAATATTCACAAAGTTATAGAAAAACTAAAATCAAGGTCATTAAAGACAGTGTGACAGTGATTAATAATAATTTGTTCAGAAAAGTGTTACTAAATGTAGCTTCTGCCAGGGTTGCTGATCAATAGGTTTGCTAAGTTGAATGAAGCTGCTAGACTAACTTTCACTAGCGAGAGATATTTCAACAATAGTGCAAAAGATAATTATTTTTCCTTGCATATTAATTTGAGGTAAAGTTTCTGCTTGCAAGTGAGAATAGTGAAGAGAATAGTGATTATTTGCAAGTGTTTAAATGCTAATAATTCCTGGTTAAAGAGAAGGAAAAAGTTAATCAGACAGTTAAATTGTTCATTTCAAAATATTCAGTGTTATCACATCAAGTCATTAATTAATTTTTGAACATGCTATTAGTACAATTAATAGTGCAGTTACAAATTGATTATTGCTAAAGGACATTGCATACTTGGTGTTGAATAATTTCTGGTACTTATATAAACAATTAATTACTTGAAGCTGTAAATAGTAAAGCATTAAGGTCAGAGTTTTGCATGATCGGCTGAATGTTACATTTGCGTGGCTATTGCTTGCATTTAATTGTCTTGCATTCAACCTCTGTGTTAGCAAACTCTTTCTCAGTAATTAGTGCATTGTCAATGTTTTTTGAACCGGATTTGATGCACATAATCTGATTTCCTGCCCACCCAAATTTAATGGAAATTTTCACTTTGCTGATTAACTTTGCTATTATTAACATCCCACTAAACTATTTGCTCCTACAAAGAGCTGGCGACCGTAGATCAATAAATTATTCACTTTTTCCAAATTAATTCCTGTGTTCTGTTTGTTCCACATTTTTCATTTAAACATTAATTATATTATTCCAAATTTTACTTTCCGCTTTCTTTATTACTATCGATTGTTGTTTTCAACCATAGAGGTACAGCAACATTCCTGTTATAACCTTTACCAGATCATTGGCTTCATTACCCAATTAAGATAATTAGGCACACAGTCACTGTTTTTAATTATCGTATACTAACTGGTGGTGTAGGACGGGTAAGGTTATATTTGGCGACCATAGTGGACAGGACAGTACTTATTTTGTCCTGAGCCGCATAATCTTCGGATTTAAATAAATTGTGAAATTTCTAGAAAATGCGGGAACAAAGAGTAGACCAAGCAACAATAACGAATTCAACAATACAGGCGTGGCAGCCACAACAAAGGCTGGAGCCAGCTTCCACAGTGTTTGGCGGTGAGCCTGACGCCGATCATAACACAGATTTTGATGTGAAAACGTAAAATGTAGGCGATCTGACAATAAAGCAGGAAATTCCAGAATGTGAGCAGGATCTGGATGAAACATACACAGAGAGTTTTAAGTATACTGTGGGTCTGAAAATGAAACCAGAGCCGATGTCAAATCTGCCATTTGATCCGAATATGTGGATGCAGAGGATTAGTGATGTTATCAGTCAATCACATCAATCGTTGACTAAGGACATGAGGTCTATGGACTGCAAAACTGATTCACATGGATCGAAAATTGATGCAAAGGAGATATGAAATAATTCTTTAGCTAGCAAAATTGATAGTTTAGATAACAAAATAGACTCATCAGTTCAGTCTTTGAGTCAATCTTTTGATAGTAAATTCTCTGGACACCAAAACTGGTGAACAAATGAAAACTCTGACTGAACAGATGGACAGTAAAATAACAGGTTTAGATAAAAAGTTTAATAGTGAAAATGTGTAAAGAAATTAATGACTAATGAAATTAAAAGCAGAGAGAGTATCTTTATGACAGCGTGAGTAGTCAGTTAATTGAAAATTTAGGTCCATGGAAGGGATAATAAATGAAAGTGTAGAAGGAAAGGCAGAAAAGAATCATGAAGAGGTCAAAACCAAAGTTGATCATGAAGTGAGGCTTGTCAGTACCAAACAAGAGGAAATGCAGACTGAACTGAATCGTTCTGTAAATATATTAAAGGGACAGATCGTGAAGGTTCAGAACGAGACAAAAAAACAAAGTTACAAGGAACGGTAATTAAAGTCAATACATGTGCAAAATAAGGCTCAGACTTTGGAATCTAACATTAATCAAAAGCCAGTGGGAATTAAAGAGCAAGTAAAAAGTCGAGAGACCATAAAGAGTTTGGCTATCACGTTCACATTAGGTGGCACGTATCCCAACCTTGTGAGCCTGGAAATTGAAAATTTCTACCTGAATGGTAATGTGCAACCAGTTATTTTTGTGGATGCATGTAGGAAAATTATTCCTTCAGCGTTACCTGAAGAAGAACGTATCAGGATCGCGAGAAGCAGGCTAAGCAGTGACACATGTAGTTGGGTGGTTCAAGCGACTGATTACTCTAGGAAAGTACTGGTCTGCAGAAAAAACAGGATGAAGTACTTCAAGAATTTATGAATGCTGCTCCATACCGACCAGGTAAAGATACAAACATGAAAACATACTGCGTGTTTGCACTTACTTAATGGGTGAGAAAGACAAAGCTTCTTTTTTAAGGAAAGTGGATGATATGTATGTGTGGTATCGAAGTAGCGTAATGACAACCAGCACCACGGTAACAATAACTCCAATCAAAACAGAAATAATTACAGTAACTCCAATTATGACAAAAACCAAGCTAATGAGTTTGAAGTAAGTTATGCACAAGTGGATAGAGGGAGAGGAAGGGGCCGAGGTAGAGGTAGAGGCGCAAATCGCAGGAGATGTAGTCACCGCACATATCCCTGTGATGACCAATTCCCAAAAAACGAGGAACTGCAACAGTAGAGGAGCAAACTGCTGTGGGTGACAAGGCATGGCCCCATCAACAAAGGAATGGTTGCCGCAAAAATAATGACAAAGTGCCCGGCAACTGCCTAGATGAAACAAATGACTGTGAGCAAGTTCACAGATATGGAGAGAAGATATGCGTAAAAGGAATGTACTTCGTACACATACGGAATCAGATGTAGTAGCTAGCAAAGTCAGGATTGTTATCGAAGCAGCATAGAATTATGCGCGGCAAGATGAAGGGCCAGTGAAGATTCCGATGCAGCTTCCGGTCATGAAAGTGCCAAATGCCATGTCTAGCATGTTTGTTCCGGAAATCAATGACCGGGACTGGCTGATACAAGCGGGTAAAATGTATGAAGGTAGAGAAGCTTGGAATAGGGAAGATAGGAAAGTAAAGATGAAGTTATGCATTGCAATATTGAAAAAGATGGTTTGAAAGGAGTGGGAACGCTGAGAGAAGTGTCATGCAACATGAATAAAGTTAATGAATATATAATGGGAAATAATGATGAGGTTATTGAGTATAGGAAAGAAAAAGTGGCACGGGAAGTATCGACAAACAAAGCTTGTTTGAAGCCATCCTCAATTACTACAAAAGCGACCAAGTTGGACAGGCAGCCAGAGGTGATGCGTCAGGAGTCCTTGCTCGTTTTGATGACCGAACTACATTAAAAAGTGAAAGAGATGATTACAATGTGTACGAAGTCAAAGCAGATGTGATACGACCAGACAAAAGTGAAAGTGAAGATGAATTATCAGAGGTGCATGACATAAAATGTGTTTTATGTCAATCAGAGGAAAAAGATAGTAGGAGGCAAAAGCAGGTTGCAAAGTTCGAACAGGATGGTTTATTATGGGATAATTTAGATGTGGAAGAGGATTTTTTGTGGGAAGACAAAGGTGGTGAGACTAAAAGGTACAATCAAATCATGGTCCCGGTTAAAGTTCGTGGAAAGAGTGTACAAGTTTTTGTCGATACTGGAAGCCAAATTAGTGCCACGTCTGACGGCCGAGTGCACCAACCTCGGTCAAAAGTTAATCGCGGTCAAAACGGCATTTAACCGTAGTCAACTCAAGTTTCTGGTGCACCGACGCCGATCATAGTTAAACGAGGGAGTTGATCGCGGTTAAATTTGATCGCGGCTGACGCCCTGTTTTGTCGAGATGATCAGGGTTATAGGAATGTGCAGTATCAAGATGGCGGCGCGTTTTGCTGTTTTAGACGGAATTGACAAAGATTTATTTTACCTCAATCATTTAAATCGGGATCAAAACCGGAGCGTCGTGATTGTGGAAAGGGGGACTCTTTTAAAGATTACAGTGACAAAAAGTTCGAAGAAAGATTTTGTTTGTCCAAAGAAAGTGTGGTGGTTGTTAAACCAAATCAGTGACAGGTTAGAATTTCCTACCGATAGAAATAACCCTATTTCGCCCATGAACAACTATTGATTACGTTAAGAGCATATGCAACTGGTGCATTTAACATACTTATTGGTGGCAACAGTAACATATATCGCGACGACACATTGCCAGGAAGAGCAGTTCGCCGCACCATAATTAATGAATATTTCCAGTAAAGTAACTATCAAATTCAAAAAAGTTTTGAATAAAAAAATTACGATATGTTCCGTAGATACGTAAAGCTTTCGTGTTATTAAAACATGTTATCTGTATATTTCTGTTGCCAGGTGAACATGCGGTGCATGGGAAAGTACGCTGTGAACAACAATGACATTTGAGTTGATTTGTTCGAAACAATAAATCATAATTTAACTAATTATATAAATCTGTCTTAGGGTGTTTTTTATAATAATCATTTCTCTTTGCAATATGACTGGATTCGGTAAAATTTTACGACGCTTCTCGCTGGGCTCCAGTGCTTATGTTGGCAACAGATGAACAATGAATTGTAGAATTGCGTTAATATTTTTCACAAGCTACAGAGTAAATGTTATTGCTGTTCGTTTCACTCGCAGCAAAATTAATACTGTACCTGCTCTATGGTTGAAAGGTTCTTGTATGTACCCTTGTTCGTTCAGATTTTAATTGAAGTTGTCACGAAAAAATATTTATTGGTCATCTTAGTTGCCGTCATTACCATTGATGCCAACATAACCACTGGAGCCCGGTGAGAAGCGTCGTACAATTTTACCGTATTTACAATCTTGTACATACAAATCACGTGGTACTGTCGTCATTCACCAAAGATAGTCGAGAATACACATGTAGGTAAGCTCAACTAACACCTTTGAATCACTTGGGTGCCTTCCATTGCGCTACACGGACTTGATCACGATCAAATGTACGACTGGCTGACGACGGTTTGCTGACCGGTGATGAACGTTGGTGCACCGCAGAGACGTTTTAACCGCGGTTAACTTTTGACCGTGTTCTCGGAACCCTTGATTATCGTGCTTTTTGACCGAGGTTGGTGCACTCGGCCATCAGTCATATTAGATATTAACAGAAATAGTTGAGATGTCCGTAAAAGGCATAAAAGTGATGGGCGCTACCGGGGCATGCAGCAATCCAATTGAATCACAAGTGCTGTTACAGTTGTCTATTAAATGTTGTGTATTTGAACAGGAGTTTTTGGTAGTACCTCCACTGAGTACTGATATGGTAGTAGAAATTGATTGGATGGCGAAATATAAAGTAATAATTGATTGTGGCAGAAAGGTTGTATCGTTTTCTGTGGAAAACGGTAAAGTGGAAATAGATTTTGATGAGATGGACAGGGTAATAAAGAATAAAGATACATGGTTGCATTTAATTATGTTGCCAGTGTATGGAGGATTAAGTGACGGTTCAGAATGTTACCATATCAGAAATTGGAATGCACTGCAACTGACTGACGATGATTTTAAAACCATAGTAGCTAATGTTTCGGATATTTCAAGTGAACAGAAAGCAGAATTATACCAGATTTTGGTCACCAATAGGAAAGTGTTTTCAGACAAATCTGGTAAAGTACGAGGATTTAAACATAAAACTGTACCACATGAACCATTTTTCAGACCAGTATATCAGATGCTATTAGCTCAGAAAGAAGTGGTAAAAAATGAAATAAACTGAATGTAGAATAGGGAATTATCGATAGGTCTAGGAGTCTGTACAACAACCCAATGGTTTTGGTTTTTAAGAAAGATTGGGAGTGTCAGAATAGTAATAGACGCAAGGGAATTCAACAAGGTTGTCAAACGTGAAACTGATTGCCTGGAATGTATAGCGGATGTGTTGCAAAAGTTTCACAATGTGAAGTACATGACTAGCCTTGATCTAATGTCAGGATATTGGCAAATTTCCATGGAAGAAGAGTCGAGGAAACTGACAGCCTTCCGATTTGCAGGAAAGTGTTATCAGTATAAAGTCATTCCATTTGGATTGAACATGTCAGTATCAGTCTCCAATCATGCATTACATGTTGTATTAGGTAAAGAACTTGGTTCTAGGATTACAATCTATGTCGATGACATGTTAATTGCAACTTCCTCATGGGAGGAGCACTGCGAATTGTTGAATAAAGTATTAGACGCACTGATATGCGGTGGAATGACTTTGAAAATAAAGAAGTGTGAATTTGTAAAGAAAGAAGTAGAGTTTCTGGGGTATATTATAACAACTTCTGGAATAACTAAGGATCTGAAAAATTAGAAGCCATTAGGGACAGCCCACCACTGAGAACAAAGAAACAATTGAAGTAATTTCTCGGTCTCTGTAATTTCTATTGATAGGGTCTAGATTTGTGTAATTTGTTGAAGAAAAACAGTTAATTTATTTGGATGGAAAACTGCCAGATAGCTTTTGAAAGATTAAAGGCAGAATTAATGGAAAATCAAATTTTGCACCATCCAGATTTGGCAAAACCTTTCCATATGGGAACTGATTCTTCTGATTATGGGGTTGCAGTACATATTTTCCAAGAAGTAGGAGAAGGCGAAAATAAAGAGGTTCACTCGATAGCTTGCGAGTAGGACTTTGACAAAATGAAAAATAATAAAAAAAATTATAGTGTGTCCGAAAAAGAAGCCGTAGCTATTGTCTGAGGCTTTAAAGAATTCAAAGGTTGCTTGGGGGGCACAAGGTTATTGTGCACACTGACCACAAGGCGTTGACGTTTTTAAAAACCTGTCAATTTTTGCACAACCGATTAAGGAGATGGGCACTATTAATGCAACAATTTGATTATGAAATCTGCCATATTAAGGGCGTAGACATTGCGTGGCCAACGCACCGTCAAGAATGCCTTATGACCTGGACAGCATCATTAATGAAGCACAATCAGAAGGCTTATTTAAAATGATGTATTTGAAGGATGTTGAATGCAGAAAGAAAATTGAGAACATTTGTAAGAACATGCGCCGACATCAAAATGATGATGAAATACATCCTGCCACAACAATCATAAAGTGTGGGGCAAATATGTAGCTGACATTGAGATATTTAGGAAACTCTCTGTCGCACGAGAGTACTGGGTTCACTCCTCATGAGATTATGCTGGGAATGAGACCGAAAAGTGTAGACAAGGAACTTATTAATTTTTCACCGTGGCAAGAATTAGATCTCACGCGGAAGAAAGAAATGTTGAAACAGCAAATGAATAAGCATGCTCAAGCATGGATGAAAAGAACTGTGAGAATTTGAAACCAGTAAAATTCAAAATGCATGACAAGGTTCTCATGAAAATGCACTAGAAATCTAGTAAAATAGATAATGAGATTTAAATTTATTTATAATGGACCATTTGAAGTTCAAAGTATCCCTCACCCTAATGATTATTATCTGGTGTATCCTGAATCAGGTAAAAAATTTGGTGTGTGGAACATCACTGATTACAACCATACCAGAGTAGGTATAATTAACCAGTTAATGAAGAAATATAATTTGTAAAGGGTCATTAACGAAATGATGAAGCCTGATTAAAGATTGTGCATTCCATAAATGCACTGAAATTAAGTATGGACTGCTTAAAATGATTGCAGCAAACTATTCACTGACCCATCATTAAACCAATTAGCAAATTTAAGTGCTTAATAAGAGTGTGTATAGTAAATATTTCTGTAAATAATTGTTTTCTTCACTGCTTTCAACTGTATGAAATTTTTGTGACTTCAGATGTACTTATATGAGTTATTTAAATTGCAGGTGCACTGATAAAAAATTACAAAATTTTAATCAAAGTTGTTCATCAATGTAATGAACCAAAGATAGACTGAGTTTGAAGTTATGTGCCTTTGGACATGGTGCACATGCAGACACAGAAATAAAATGAAAGTGGGGCACAACACAGTGCTGGTGCCAATTATTTCAGTGGTAATGAGAACGTGCAATTTTAGTACTGAAATGCAAATCAGTGCCTGAAAGAAAATTGATTAGTGTTATTATTTGAGGATAGTTATGTGCTGTGTGGTTGATTTTTGTTAATGATGTGTCTTATAAGCAGTAAGAAATTTTTTATCATATACTAACTGGTGGTGTAGGACGGGTAGGGTTATAGACCTACTCCTGTAATACCCCCAACTGATTTTGTATTTATAATTCTATACTCGTCTAACCAGAAATCCTGTTCCTCTTTCCACCAAACTTCACTAATTCCCAATATATATAACTTCAATCTATTCATATCTCTTTTTAAATTTCCAGCTTTCCTACCTGATTAAGGGATCTAACTTTTTAACATTCCGATCTGTAGAATGCCAGTGTTGTCTTTCCTGATGACCACATCCTCCTGAGTAGTCCCCGCCCAGCGATGTGAATGGGGGACTATTTTACCTCCAGAATATTTTACCCAAGTGGATACCATCATTATATATTCATACAGTAGAGCTGCATGTCCTCGGAAAAAGTAAAAGTGTAATCAGTTAGTTACTGTGTTTTAGTGTTGATGTGCATATTCATATGTTCTTGGTGTTTATTATCAAAGAAAAATGAACAACATTCTGTATATTTTTGAAAGAAATTACTCAGCTTTAAGCTTGGAATAAAAGTATGAAATAAAGAAGCTTGGGAGGCCAATGCCTCAGCTCAAGTTGAAGCAAGTGCAAACAAGCCGAGGTAATACATTCTGCAGATCTTTTATCGAAACATGGACGCGCTGAGCAGAGAGGGGGGATTGGGGGAGAGGGAGGGAGGAGGTGGCACGACTATCAAGATTCAGCACTAAAACTCAAAGAAGTGAGCCACCAGTCATCTGAAGCACCAGCTGTCACTGATATTAGCAATAGTAAAGCTATGCGGGTGGGTCACATATTCATGTCCAGAAAGTGGTTATCACAGTCAGTAAGAGTTTTAAATCTCTTTTGATTCCCAAAGAACAAGTTTGAAGAGAGGATAGTAACAGTATTTGCCAAGGGCTTCCTCTTTTATCTTTCCACCTTCCAAGAAGTCTGTTGAATGATACCACAAAGTATTAGACATTTATATATAACAGAGTTATTTAATTTGTAACAGATAAAATTTCTGTTACAAGAAACACAACTTGCTTATAAAATAAAACAGTTTACTCAGAGAGATTATTCCTACATTGCAAAAGTAAATGGCAGCTGATAACCTCTGATTAATTTTGTACTACTGATGAAAGATTTACGCAGATAACAGAAACTTACCTAATCTAAATTTGCATTATTATAGTTTTTCTTTACAACTACTATAAAAAGCCAAAAATAATCTCAAAAATATTACCTTCTTAGCCACCCTTTGTCGAAGAGATGCCAATTGTGAATCGAGATCACCTTCAATTTCTTCTGAGAGAATAGTTTCTGTAAGACAGAAAAAAAGGAGTATCACATAAGACTTTTGCTGGTGCCAATACTTTTTCTTAAATTATTACAGTTCATTTATTACATCCCTGCCTTTACTTGTGTATTCCAGTTCTACCTCAGATAATATCTAACAATGGAATGTCCAGGTTGGGATTCAATGATATAATGCTGATAGTTCGCAACATAAAAAGGGACACACATAGACATGCAACGTAGCTTTCAGCCATAGCCTTCAACAGAAAATGATACATTCTCTCATTCATACAATCACACAGGCATACTTCACAGACACATAACAGTCACCTCCAGCCACCACTTACAGAGTAACAGACTGCAGTGATGGGATAGAAGGGGAGGGGGAAAGAGGATAATGCAAAGTTTTGGTGGAAATGTTATCTTATGGCCTTATGGTGAATGTAGGTAGTAGATTGGGTAGAAAAGGATGTAGTAAAGGAGAGCAAAATGTGGATACACTCTCACACATGGAGAGTACAAGATCTGGTAGCAATGTAGGCTGGATGGGGAAGGAACTGTTGAATGTGGGGAATAAATGTTACCATAGGTTGAGGTGTGGATAATTTTGGCACCAGATAATGTATTGTAGGCTAACTCACATCTGTGCAGTTCAGAAAAGCTTGTATGAGGTTTATTATTATTATTGTTATTATTTATTTATTTATTTCTCTGTGTGGGGGGAGGGAGGAGAGAGGATTCAGATGAGCTGGTTTGTGAAGCAACCATTGAAATCAAGCATATCCTTGGCTGCATGTTGTGCCACCAAGTGGTTTCAGTTTGGTTGGGGCCATTCATTCTAATTGGCAGCTCATTGGTAGTTATACCAATACAAATAGCTGTGCAGTGATTGCAGACCAGTTTATGACTCACATGGCAGCTTTCACAGGCAGTACAATCTTTCGTAGGATAGGGTAAGACTATGACAAAAATGGAAAAGGAAATGCTGACAGGGTGGACTGGGCAGGTCTTCCACATGTATATGATCCCTGTTGTCAGGCAGCTGGGATAAAGGGTGGAATGGGATGGACTAGGATGTTGTGGTGGTCTAGTTGTTCCACAGCAGGTGGTGGTGAGTGTGGAGGATGGCACTATTGTAGCTGGTTATTGGGGATTGAGGAAGGATCTGGAATGTGCAGGGATGTGGCCAGCAAATCTGTTTGTGGACGAAGTCTGGGAGGTAGGTATGTGAAGGCCTTTATGAGGCCTTCAAGATATTGAGTAAGTGAGTTCTCATCACTGCAAATATGCTACCCATAGGTAGCCAGGCTATAAGAGACAGACTTTTTTTTTATGTAGAAAGAATGGCAATTGTCAAAGTGTAGGTATTGTTGGTGGTTGGTGAGTTTAATGTAGATGGAAATGTGACTGGAACCATCAATGAGGTGGAGGGTAATGTCCAAGAATGTGGTGCCATCAGTTAATAAAAGAGATGGGAGAGGAGGAGAAGAGGTTTTTAAGGAAGGACGACTCAGGGCCAGGATAACTCCTATATCACAGATGGTGACATGGAGGTTGATTAACAACTGAGTGATCTTCAGGGTATTTTTTCCCCTTTAGTGTGCAAAATGCGGTGAATTGTAGCTATTAGGCCAACATACCTGCAAACAGGGTACATGTACAAACTTAAGTCACTGGGACATTCATCAGATTCATGTAATTTGTGGCATTGAAATCAATGTCAAATTTCCATACATCAATATCCTTCTGTCTACCACTACCATAGTTAAACACTCTGTTTGTGACCTGAAGGCTCCTTGAAAGCTGTTCAAACCATGTTTTTGGACATAGGACCACAATTCAGGTAAAAATGTTATATTTCTTCTGCAGCAGATATTTCTGAAACAGTTGCAGCACAAACCACGTATGGTATTTAATACTTTCAAGTTCCATTCACCCAGGAACCTTGGTATGGAAGCACTCCAAGAAGACCCATTACTCTCCAGTCCTTCAAAGGGCATCTGATGTGCTGGCCACAGTGGCCGAGCGGTCTGCGGCATGCCAGTCATGGTCTGCATGGCCGCTGCGGTCGGGGATTCGAATCCCCCCTTGGGCATGGATGTTTGTACCGTCTTTAGTATAAGCTAGTTCATAAGTAGTTTGTAAGTTTAGGGACTGATGACCCCCTAGTTAAGTCCCATAAGCTCTACAAACATTTGAACATTTTTTGGCATCTGATGCAGAAGGTCACATCCAGAAATGATCCACAATGATAACTTCAGAACACCTGTGATTGTGGTCTCCCACACCACCACTGCCCCTGATACTGCCACCATCACTACCACCACAACAACAACAATCACAAAAATAGCCCTAAGAACCACCTGAGTGAGATAATCTTCATACAACAACAGCATGATATGCAGCTGTCAGGCTCTCATCTCTACCAAAGCCACGAGCAGAGACTAGAATTAACATTGTGGTACTGAATACACCTCATAAGGGTTTTGTGCAGATTTTACATACTAGGTGATGTTAACTTGGTGTATGGGCATCCTGACACCACTAGATGTTACAGGTGAGAATAGTATGGAAAGGAAGTTTTGACCTTTGGGTACTGTCAAAATGAAAAAAAATATATATTTGTTTGTTAAGTTTCATATGAATAGAAGTGTTCTTTGATCTCACTGAAGATAAGGTCCATGACAAGGAAAGTCGAATGGTATTCAGAACTGGACCATGTGAAATTTTATTGGAAGAATATATGTACAGCCCAAAAACTTTAGCATATCAGTTCCAGTATGAGGCAATATGGCAAAGATGTTATCATTGTATCAAAGTCAAACACGTGTATGAGGACTTCAGGAACTCAGGAAACCCCTTCCATGTAAACCATGAAAGGAAGACATGTGAAGAACCAATTATGCTTCCCATAGCTGTGCTCTGATAAGTACATGTTTCCTATGCCTCCCACCTGGTAAGTCTCCCTTTGTAACATTTTTATCTAAGCATACCCTATCTCCAAAATAGTTCTGTCCCAAAAACGATATACCATTGGTATAAAGTGATGTTATTACCCACAAAAACATTCTAATCAGCTCTATTAGCTGCTATGTCTTAACTGAAAACTGTTTATAGATGATTCATAGTTTACCTTAACTATGAAGTTTACGAAACTATAGCAACGTAATAACCAAAATATAAGGGTACACTTACTTTACTTACTGTATTGATACACCACATAACTTTTTACTGGAGTTGAGAAATTACATGATACAAACTCATATTGACATATGATGCAAATCAGGAAAAGTTATATAAAAATATGTCAGTGAAACATTTTATCTCACTGGAATCACTAGGATGCACTGACCACAAACCACACTCTTACAAACATAAATAATGCAGAACACATGATAAAATACCAAATCAATATACATAACGGTACTTCTCAAATTCCTGTAAAATCCGATCACAAACAAATAAAATATTACACTAAAACACACTTGCCAAAATAACAAACCATCTAGCTTACTTGAACTATAATGAACTGTCATGTAAAGTAAAAAAATGTTATACCTCTATTGAATAAACAAAATTATGCCAGTAACTTGAGCCAAAATAAATATCTTGGCTGCTACATATTTTGAAATTCATTTACAATTACATAACACATCACACACCAAAGAAGAATAAGAAACTGAAATAGTTAATTTATAGAAATGATTTCTGTAAATATTATTTAATGTTTAAGAAACTGAAACAATGTTTCGTAATGTAAGAGTTTAATTGATTTATGATCTGGAAGGAGTCGGAAGGCACCAGATAGTCATGTATGTCACTGTGTGCCAAGATGTAAAACAAATTGCATGTGTGGAAAGGTTTGAAAAGATTAAACTGAATTAATTATGTAGTAAGGACAGTTTACAACTCACCGCAAAGAAGTGGCGACGAGCTGCGACAGGCACATACAAAAGACAAACACATACAACACTTTCAGCTATCGGCCATGGCCTTCTTCAGAAAATAGAACAGTCAAGCAATCACACCGGCATGCAACACAGTCATAAAACCATCACCTCCGACTGCCACACTTTCAATCACGCTCTGCAGCGAATCGGAGACGGGAGGATAGGGGTGGGGAGGGGAGGGGAGGGAAGAGGGAACAGGAACGTTACATCACGGTGATGGGGATGGGTTACATGGGAATAACAAGATGCAGCTTAGGAATGGAGTGGGGAGGCGGTGAGGGGAGAAAAATAATATATATATATATATATATATATATATATATATATATATATATATATATATACAAAATGCATGCACACTTCAAGTACACAAGACCGCATACACACACACATACACATACACACGCACGCACAAGCGCTCAAACACACACACATGAGCACACGCACATGCTCACACACACACACACACACACACACACACACACTCCGAAAACTGTCTTGAGCAGTTAAACCGGCAACCCACACGCAATGGAAATATTTTAGACCTTATAGCCACAAACAGGTCTGACCTTATTAACAATGTCTGTGTAGAGACAGGAAATAGTGATCATGATATCGTCATAGAGTCGATGGTGACCAAAGTTCATAAACCAATCAAGAAGGCTAGGAGTGTGTTTTTGTTGGGAAGAGCCGATAAGCAAATGTTACGATCGCACTTAGAAAATGAATGGGCATCGTCTAATTCCAGTACTATGGATGTAGAGGAATTGTGGACTAAATTTAAGTGCATTGTTAATAAAGGGTTAGAGAATTATGTGCCAGTAAAGACGATTAAGGATGGAAAAGATCCACCATGGCATAATAATAATGTTAGAAAGCTGCTGAGAAAGCAAAGGCTGTTGCACTCTCGATTCAAAAAAGAACACGCAAATGATGACAGGCAATAATTGTCACAGCCATACCTTAGCTAAGGATCTTTCCGAGAACCCGAAAAAATTCTGGTCCTATGTAAAATTGATAAGCGGGTCAAAGCCCAATGTCCAGTCACTCGTTGATCATTCCGGGGCAGTAATAGAAGAAAGCAAACGGAAAGCTGAAGTTCTAAATTTAACCTTTAAGAAATCTTTCACGCAGGAGGACCACACGAATGTACCATCATTTGATCAATGTACTAATTCTGAAATGGGGGACATAGCAATAGGTATTTCCGGTGTAGAGAAGCAGCTGAGATAGCTAAATACGAAAAAGTCTGCTGGACCGGATGGAATACCAGTTCGGTTTTACAAAGACTATTCTGCGGCATTGGCCCCCTACTTAGCTTGCATTTATAGCGAATCTTTAATTCAGCGCAAAGTTCCTAGTGATTGGAAAAAAGCGCAGGTGACTCCCGTGTATAAGAAAAGAAAGAGAACTGACCCATACAATTACAGGCCAATATCGTTGACATCAGTTTCATGTAGAATTTTGGAGCATATTCTCAGTTCCAATATAGTAAATTTCCTTGAAACGGAAAAGCTTCTTTCCATGAATCAGCACGGGTTTAGGAAACATCGTTCATGTGAAACTCAGCTTGCCCTTTTCTCACATGACATCTTGCGAGCCATGGACGAAGGGCAACAGGCGGATTGTGTTTTTCTCGACTTCAAAAAGGCGTTCGACGCGGTGCCACACTGCAGACTGATAACGAAGATACGAGCTTATGGAATAGGTTCACAGATTTGTGACTGGCTGGAAGACATCCTAAGTAATAGAACGCAGTACGTTGTTCTCAACGGCAAGTGTTCATCAGAGACGAGTGTATCGTCAGGCATGCCCGAGGGGAGTGTGATAGGACCGCTATTATTTTCTGTCTATATAAATGATCTGATGGACAGAGTAAGTTGTAATGTGTGGCTGTTTGCTGATGATGCTGTGGTGTATGGGAGGGTGTCGTCTGTAACTGACTGTAATAGCATACAGGATGACTTAGACAAAATTTCTAGTTGGTGCGAAGAATGGCAGCTAGCTCTCAATGTAGAAAAATGTAAGGTGATGCGCATGAGTAGAAAAAACAATCCTATAATGTTCGAATACAGCATTAGTAGTGAGCTTCTTGATGCTGTCCCGTCGTTCAAATATCTAGGCGTAACATTGCAGAGCGATATGAAATGGAGCGAACATGTAAGGACAGTTGTGAGTAAGGCGGACTGCCGACTATGGTTTATTGGGAGAATTTTGGGAAGATGTACTTTACCGCGTATAAAATGCTTGTATGACCACGTCTTGAGTATTGCTCAGATGTTTGGGACCCACAGCAGGTCAGTTTAAAGGAAGACATAGAGGCGGTTCAGAGGCAAGCAGCTACATTTGATACCAGTAGGTTCGACCAACACACGAGTGTCATGGAAATGCTCCGGTAACTCAATTGGGGATCGCTGGAAGAAATATGACGTTCTTTTCATGAATTTCTGTTAAGTAAATTAAGAGGGCCGGAATTTGAAGCTGAGTGAAGTACGATTTACATTTCGCGTAAAGATCACAAAGACAAGATAAGAGAAATTAGAGCTCTTATGGAGGCATAAAGGCATTATTTTTTTCCTCGTTCAATTTGGGAGTGGAATAGGAAAGGAAATGCCTAGTAGTGGTACAGTGTACCCTCCGCCATGCACCTTACGGTGAATTGCAGAGTATGTATGTATGTAGATCGCACATTCACGCACCACGCAAAATAGGTGAGGTTTGGGATAGAGAGGTAAGAACTGTAAGGTATGGGGAAAAAGTAAGGAAATTATCATAGGTTGAGGCCTGGTTGATTTTGGGGTCGGAGAATGTATTGTAGGGATAACTCCCATCTGTGCAGTTCAGAAAAGCTGTTGGTGGATGGGAGGATCCAGATGGCCTGGGTTGTGCAGCAGCCATTGAAATCAAGCATGTGCTCCGCTGTATATTGTGCCACAGGGTGGTCCACCTTGTTTTGGCTACAGTCTGGTGGTGGCCATTCATCCTAATGGATAACTGGTAGATGGTCATGCCAATATAGAAAGCTGTACAGTGTTTGCAGCACAGTTGGTAAATTACGTGGCTGCTTTCACAGGTGGCCCGGCCTCTGATAGGGTAGGATAATCTGAGACAGGACTGGAATAGGAAGTTTTGGGTGGGTGGATTGGACAGGTCTTGCAGCGGGGTCTTCCACAAGGATATGATCCTTGTGGCAGTGAGCTGGGTTTCAGGGTGGCATAAGGATGAACTAGAATGTTGTGGATGTTGGGAGGGCGACGGAACACCACTTTAGAAGGGGTGCAAGGATCTTGGACAGGATGTCTCTCATTTCTGGGCACGAGGCCAAAAAATCAAAAACTTGGCGAAGGATGTAATTTACTTGTTCAAGTTCAGGGTAGTACTGGGTAACTAGGGGAGCGCTCTTTTGTGGATGGTTACTGGTGTTAGGAGGAGGATTTGGGATGTGTGAGGATATGGCATGGGAGATCTGTTTGCAGACAAGGTCTGTGGGGTAGTTTCTGTCTGTGAAGGTCTTTGTGAGAGGCCTCAGCATATTCAGAAAGGGAGTTCTTGTCACTGCAGATATGCCTCCATGGGTGGCCAGGCTGTAAGGGAGGGATTTTTTGATGTGGAAGGGATGACAAAAATGACCTGCACCTTTTCAGATTCCACTAATTCTTATCCCTCATGCACCTAGTCCTACAAAATCACCTCTGCATGGCTCGTAAATCACTTAGCTCCCTTCTCTCCCTCCTTTCTTCAGAACCTCAAGTCCTTCTCCCCCATCCATTTCACCTGGTCTTCCGCAACCTACCATGCCACATTGGGACAGGCATGGTTCAATATTGGGATTAGGTACGTCAGGGTCAGAGGGATTGGTGGCTAAGCAGTGTTTCCATCATAGGGATCGGGAAGAGGAGAATAGGTCTTTGACGAGACATACATGATTGAACTGGGGTGTAGGACTAAAGGTAAGACCTTTGGATAAAACGGAAACTTCAGTGGGGTTTAGGTATTTTGTGGATAGTTTGACCACAGTGTTCTGGGGTTGGTTTGGTATTGGATGTTGTGGAGTGGTGGTAGGGAGTTTGGAGGGATGAGGTAGGTTCAAGAGGTCAGCTAAGCATGGTCTGGGAGCTATAAGGGGTTCATGTGGAGGAACACTGCGGGTTGGATATGAATTGTATATGGGTGCTCCAAGGCAGCAATATGATGGCAGCAGGCTGGACAATTTGTAGAGGTGGGGTTTGGAATGCTCCTCCAGTTGCTGGAGAGCAAAGTATTTGATCTGGGAGATGGGATGTAGATAGTTTTGGTTACACAATAGTAATATCTTACGGAGGGAGAGAAGGGAGTAAAGGGATTTACGAGCCATGGAAAGGTGATTTTGTAGGACTAGGTTCGTGAGGGATAAGGATTGGTTGAATCTGAAAAGGTGCAGCTCATTGTTGCCATCCCTTCCACATCAAAAAATCTCTCCCATACAGCCTGGCCACCCATGGATGGCACATCTGCAGTTACAAGAACTCCCTTTCTGAATATGCTGAGGGTCTCACAAAGGCATTCACAGACAGAAACTACCCCACAGACCTAGTCCGCAAACAGATCTCCTGTGTCATATCCTCACACATCCCAAATCCTCCTCCTAACACCAGTAACCATCCACAAAAAAGCGCTCCCCTAGTTACCCAGTACTACTCTGAACTTGAACAAGTAAATTACATCCTTCGCAAAGTTTTTGATTTTTTGGCCTCGTGCCCAGAAATGAGAGACATCCTGCCCAAGATGCTTCCCACCCCTCCTAAAGTGGTATTCCGTCACCCTCCCAACCTCCACAACATCCTAGTTCATCCTTATGCCATCCTGAAACCCAGCTCACTGCCACAAGGATCATATCCTTGTGGAAGACCCTGCTGCAAGACCTGTCCAATCCACCCACCAAGCACTTCCTATTCCAGTCCTGTCACAGGATTATCCTACACTATCAGAGGTCGGGCCACATGTGAAAGCAGCAACGTAATTTACCAAATGTGTTGCAAACACTGTACAGCTTTCTATATTGGCATGACCACCATCAGCTATCCATTAGGATGAATGGCCACTGCCAAACTGTGGCCAAAAACAAGGTGGACCAACCTGTGGCACAATATGCAGCAGAGCACATGCTTGATTTCAATGGCTGCTTCACAACCCAGGCCATCTGGATCCTCCCATCCACCAACAGCTTTTCTGAACTGCACAGATGGGAGTTAACCCTACAATACATTCTCCGACCCCGAAATCAACCAGGCCTCAACCTACGATAATTTCCTTATTTTTTCCCCATACCTTACAGTTTTTACCTCTCTATCCCAAACCTCACCTATTTTGCATGGTGCATAAATGTGTGATCGTGTGTGTGTGTGTGTGTGTGTGAGTGTGTGTGAGAGAGAGAGAGAGAGAGAGAGAGAGAGAGAGAGAGGGGAGAAAGAGAGAGAATGTGCGTGAGCACGCGCATTGTGTGTGTGTGTGTATGTGTGTGTGTGTGTGAGCGTGTGCGTGTGCGCATGTGTGTGTGTGAGCGCTCACGTGTGCGTGCGTGTGTGTGTGTGTGTGTGTGTGAGTGTGTGTGTGTGTGTGTGTGTGTGTGTGTGTGTGTGTTTATGCGGTCTTGTGTACATGAAGTGTGCACACAATTTGTATATTTATTTTATTTTCTTTTTCTCCCCTCACCCGTCTCCCTACTCCATTCCTAAGCTGCATCTTGTTATTTCCATGTTACCCATCCCCATCACCGTGACGCAATGTTCCTATCCCCTCACATAGGTAGAAAAGATCATCAAAATAAAATATATGAAATCAGAGATCCAATTGAGTGATTCAGGTGTTCTTTCTTCCCGCGTGCTATTCGAGAATGGAATGGGAGATAAATAGTATAAAGGTGGTTCGATGAACCCTCTGCCAGGTATTTAAATGTGATTTGCAGAGTAGACCATGTAGAT
Source organism: Locusta migratoria (assembly GCA_026315105.1). Classification (NCBI taxonomy): domain Eukaryota; kingdom Metazoa; phylum Arthropoda; class Insecta; order Orthoptera; family Acrididae; genus Locusta; species Locusta migratoria. The sequence continues at coordinate 202,835,103 of CM048747.1, read as the reverse complement.
GTAGATAACTGCCTATATTTGCTTAACAATTTAGTCCTCAAGGTTGTGCAAGTGCATCAACGTTAAGACACTTGCTGAGGATCTGATCACACAATTTCACCAAGTTGCAAGGATGATAATGGCATTTACTCACTCTTTCAGCTTGTCCCACATATTTTTTATGAGAATCAAATTGTTTATTTTGTAGGCCAATCTAAATGTAATAGGTTGGGGTGAGTGTTCGAGAAACCAGTCTCATATAATTTTTGAGAAAGTTAGGTTGCTAATCACCACAGAGATATCCTATGAGCTGCAAAAAGGCACACATTAGAGAATAGAATTTACTTAAAAGTAGCGTGACCAGATGTCTAGATTAATTGGATATGTCCTATTGGCCCACTTTAGGTTACGGTAGTAGCACTAAAAGTGGGCCTTTGCGATCGTATTTTGAAAGGTCGAAATTTAAATGAAAATAATGGCTTAACTATTCATCTGACACAAAATTGAATAACCGAATTTGTAGAGGAGAAAATTCTCTACAACTTTGCTCTCTTATGTTTTTTTTTCACATCTCATACCTTTTCAAAGATATTTCCAAAAATAACAGAGATTTTGGGATGTATGTCTGTCTGTCTGTCCGTAATGTGTTCCCTGTTTTTAAGATGAACCGTTCAACCAATCAGCACCAAATTTTACATACATGATTGTAGGCTGCCAGAGACCAGAACCTCCTATTTTCAAATGTTTTGGATAAAAAATATGGTAGTAAAACAAAAAAAAGCCGTTTGTAATGTAACTGCAAAAGAACCATCATCTGACACGAAAATTGAATAACCTAATTGGTGGAGGAGATAATTGTCTACAACTTAGGTCCCTTGCGTGTTTTTCATATCTCGTATAGTTTGACACATATTTGACACCCTCCATTGAATTAGCGAAAACCAGCCGTTCGGAGATGTCACGTGACATTCCTCGCATATTTGATGATTTTCTTATTGTAACTTACATGTTGTCATTTCAAAGCAACGGCACACTGAGGAATTAACAAAAACACATCGTTCTTCATACAATAAATTATAATCTAATGTCTACAAATGTCATATTAACATCAGTTAACAAAGGCCATCAATAGTACGAGATTAAAGAACTGCTGTTTTGACTTATAACCGTAGCGTAGTGCGCAAAGTGCTGGACTGTGACGTGAAAGGTCGGTGGTTCAAAACCCGCCACTACCTTAATTTTTTTTCCTAAAAGGGTTTTTGACACTCTAATTAATTAATTAATTAATTATTATTTGAATTATTATTTTGGTCCAAAATGTTTGCAAAAACTTCGAAAACTACAAATCTAAAGTGGGCCATAAAACACGTCAGTGCGATTTTTTTTCTAGCTCTTTGTACAAGATCCATGTGGCTTTTTGCAATGACTTCCTTTTTAGCAAAAGTTGAGTGTAATAAATTTATATTCACAATTAGTTTCTTTCTATTGCTCTTTCCTTAAATACCTGTACTCTATCTATAGGCACTGCCTACATGATAGACAAGCACAAAGGGTGTGCTACAGGTGGCAGCAGGATCATGAATTTCATCATGGACCAATCCATAACCAAGTACAAGTACTTAAAAGTTCTGTTTTGTATTTCAGTTCCAGATTTAAATTAAAATGGCCATTAACCTGAGTCAAAATAAATCTGTGGCAATGTGACTACATCGATCACTGGGATAGCAGGGCAATGTTTTTCTTTGCTGCCCAAGTTCTTTGGAGCAGCAGCTTCACTGCTCCTGCCGGTCGTGTTAACTTGGTCCATGGTTTTTGTAGAGCCCAAACCCCCAAGATTTACATACTGGCGAACTCAAGTGCAAAGTTATTGGTCTCATACTAGCATTGAGGAGTTTTCAAGTTTAAATGCTGGTTTCTTTCGCGAAATATATTGGTTGTTGTTTCACCGACAAGGCGCCAAAAACGTTACACGGCGGCAAAGAAGTACACGTATGTGTAAATTATGTCTGTGGCTGCATGGTCGATTACTGCGGAGAAATCAATGTATTATGATCTGTGCTGTGGCGGTGTCTTTGTAAATCTATTAAAGAAAGTGCCGGATTCCATGATTTATCTAAACTGAAGCCACTGTCTCTGTTAATTAAATTCGTCCCCAAGCAAATTTCTATTGCTTCTTTCACTACTGAGTCCCAGAAAGATGAAGTGGAGGCTAAAATTTTGACGTTTCGTATGTCATGGAGTGTCCAGCATCAATACAGTTATCTGCCACTGCCGATTTATTTGGTTGTGAAAGACGGGTATATCTCTGGTGTTCTGTGCATCTTTCCTGGACTGTACGTGTCGTCTGTCCTATGTACGAAAGGCCATATTCACATGGGATCTTGAAAACCCCGGCCTTCCGGAGCTCCAAATCATCCTTGATAGAACCCATAACTGCTGCTGTCTTTGGTGGGGGTCGAAAAATTACTTTAACATCGTGTTTGTTCATAATCCGTCCAATTTTCGATGACAGGCTCCCAACATATGACAGAAAAGCCATAGATTTAAAACATTTTGCATCATCTTCTGTATTCTTTGGATGTACCGTTGGCTTCGTATGGAGTGCCTTATGTATCTGTTGTGGAGAGTACCCGTTTGCTTCAAAGACTCTCTTCAGGTGTAGAAGCTCGTCCTGCAGACTGCTCTCATCAGCAATGATGTGTGCTCTATGGACCAGTGTTCTAAGAACACTCATCGTCTGGGATGGATGATGGCAGCTATTTGCATGTAAGTATAAATCAGTATGTGTCGGTTTCCTATATACTGAATGTCCGAAGGTGCCATCGTCTTTACGTCGTACCATTATATCCAGAAATGGAAGGCATCCCTCTTTTTCTACTTCCATTGTAAACTGGATTTGGTTATGGATGGAATTCAGGTGGTTTAAAAATTCTTGTAACTTATCTTCACCGTGAGGCCACACAACAAATGTGTCAGCAACATACCTCCAGAACACTGTGGGCTTCAATCTGGCAGATTCCAGCACCTTTTCCCCTTTGGTGGCCAATATGTTTATGGAGGACTCCGAGGAAAAGGTGCTGGAATCTGCCAGGTGTGGTTTCTTCAACCCACTTGAATGTTACTGGTGCTTCTGGACTAAGTGTTTCCTCTGACAGCATCCACCCCAGGTTCTTTTGAGAATCGCTTTGTTAATTCTGGTCAGTTTTCTCACACTTTGGGTGCACCTTTTTCTGTCCTCACTACTGACTTGGATAATAGCAGTGTAGTGTCAGCATGTTTACTGCAGCCATCACCACCGGTAATGTTCAACAATGTTCCAATGGCTCTTAGCTGTCATGTTGATGGTGACATGAACTTGGAATTTTTCACAGAGTGTCGGTGTGTCCCATGTACACTCTGCATCATGTGATGTGTCTGCTGTGCTGTGAGTGCACTACCTTCCTGTCACAAGTCTGACACACAGGGACAGTCAAGATCATTTTTGTTTGTGCAGCCATCAGTTTTCATGGTACACACCAGTGCCTTAGCTGTGTCAAACTTCCGTGGCGTTGCATCACTACCTACTACAGCTTGCCTGCTAGCTTCAGAGGTCCCACCGAGAATGTGTGCTATGCCGATTTCCCATCCGACACTCCCTCAGGATGTGTGCATGAATTCTTCGACTGATGTTCCGGCCCCTCCACAGCATCCGCGACACCTTCCCAAGCTGCCACCTTTCTCCTTCCAGTTTCCACAACTTGTTTTACCCTCACCAAACAGTTCTTTGATCATCACTCACTTGACGATGTGGCTCACTATCTCTGTCTGATCATACACCTCCATGAACATGTCATCCTAATCTGCAACCTGGTGACCTCTTCCCCCTTCTGCTGATTGTTATTCTGTTGCCAAGAAACCTATCCTTGAGAAGGTCACTCGGACTACGGAAGACACGATCAGGCACCATTCATGAAGAGCATTTGGGAGACAACAAGCCTTCACAACTGTGGTGCCGCCTCTGCCTGTTGGTTAATGAGCATGACATGCCTGACTCCACACTCATGGCAATCTGGTCAAGCAAAATCCCACTCAATGTGCTGATGGCCCTCAATTATAACATCCTTCAACCTCTGAATGAATGCATCTGCATCATTTACAGGGTGTATTATGCCTACCTCTGTGAGGCACGTCAGCCCCATTTCACCTCCGAGGATCGGTCCTCGCAGCATCTCACTTCTGCTGGGCATGGTCACCCATGAACCAAAGTAATTGCTTGCAAGTAGCCTGGTACAGACCATCATCTACATGTGGCATTGACGGCCGGCACTGCCAGCTGAAAGCTCAACTGGCACCAATCATGGCCCGCTATTCGCAGGAACAGGCCCCTCACTACCCGTACTGCTATTACTACAGACTCCATGCCTCCCTCTGATTTGCGTGGCGCCACCCCTCTCTCCTTTCAGCTACCTTGCTTCGTCACAATAGACTGCGCACAAACTAGTAAACAAACTCTTGTTACCACACCCACCAACGTTTTGGTTGTTAAGAACAGCAAAGAAGTGTCAGCCACCATACCTTCAACCAAACACAGAGCATAGGAGTAATTAGGCGCTGTCTCCTGCTCTCACAAGAACAGGCGCCAACATATGCTTAATTCTGTTTGTGACACCTCACCATCAGGTGGTCACCTGTACTCACTGACGCCCGTTTCCTCATTGACACTGACACAGACGTCTCTCTGTTGCCCACTTCCATGGCAACCAACTCCCTATACCCACACTAAGCCACACTTTGGTTTCTGAGAAGACGGGTATGTAGCGTAACAAATTACACTACATTCCTACTGAACGATCCAAGATGACCAAATAATTTATTTTCGGGGTAATTTAATAATAGGAAGAATGTATACTGCCCCAGATATTTTGTTTGTACAGCGGACATCCAGGCAGTTAAACAACAAGTCCCAGTGATATTATAAAAACTGTTAGGATCCAGAATAATTGTGTTATTTATTATTGGACTGCTAAGAGCTATGGACTCAGAACTTTTGTAATGTACAGAGCTTGGATGACAACTGTTAAGACTGTTTAATATTGATGAAATGTATGAGTTGGGAACAAATAAACCCTTATGTTTTGTTCAGTGTAAAGTTCTTGAAAGTTTTGATTTAATGGTGAAATGATTAATATCTAGTTAAAAGTCTCCTTCATTATTATCCATTGGAAACCTTCTGTGAAGATTATCTGAACAAATACAAGAAGAAACTGTTTTAGAGGAACAGTGGTCCTGGTCCTCTGCAAAAGAAAAAAAATTATATTCCAAAAGTTTGAACCAACCTACAAAACGATTAAGTGGTGGTCATTACTAAAATGGTACATGGTCATACCACAAGGTCGAGCGGGCTTCTGAAACTTTGTCTTCCCTGATCACATGCCACTGACCATGAGTCTTCATCTTAGGAACTGCTCAAAAACATTTTACGCACCGCCATCTAATGCTCTAAGCCATTGCCTCCCTCATGCACACCAGTGACCAACTCGGCAACTACCTCAACACCTCAGGTCCCATCAGTTGTTCCGAATGCTTCTGACCCTCTGCCCGCCACTTGCAACGGGAGCTCACTGCTGCTACTTCAGCACCTCGGCTTCGTTCGGCTGCCATACACGCTTTCAATCTACCTCCATGCCTCCCCGTGACCTGCCTGGCACCACACCCCCTCTCATTACAGCTGCCTTTCTCCATCACAACAGACTGCGCACATGCTTGTAAACAAACTCTTGCTACCACACCAACCAATGTTTTGATTGTCATGTATGAACAGCGCACAGATTTCATCAAATAGATGGCTCACCCATTACTAGCAAACCATGCTGCCTATACCTAGAAAATCTTGCAGCCATAAAGCAACAAATCTCTAAACTTTTGGAATCAGGTGTCATTGAGCCTTTATCCAGCAATTGGTCATCACCCATTCATTTGATAGACAAGAAGGATAGCACCTAGAACATGTGTAGTAATTATCGCAAGCTCAATGTGTTACCCCATACCGAACATTGCCGACTTCACTCAGTCCTTGGCTGGTGCAAAAGTGTTTTCTGTTGCGGACTGCAAGTGTGCTTTGCTTATCATCAAATTCTAATGGCTCCCAAGGACATTGAAAAAACTGCTATTACTACTCCCATCGGCTTGTTCCACTATTGGTTCATGCCATTTAGTTTAAAAAATGCAACAGAGACTTGGTATAGTTTCACTGATGAGATACTTTTTCTTTTAAAATTTTGTTTTGCTTACCTCAACAACTAATGTTTATCAAATCTGTCAAGGAAAACAGAAAGCATGTTCAGATTCTCCTTGACATTCTGGCCTCAGCTGGCATTGAACTTAATGATAATAAGAAACAGTTGTACCATGCTCTGTGTTGTTCACCAGCTTCACATTTTCGGCCTATGGGATTGCCCAATCCGCCCCATCCTGAGAAGTCAACCATGTCAGGGATGTACCCCTCCCCTCAACCTTCAAAGAATTATGATGTTTTCTTGGAAGAATTAATTACTACTGAAGCAATTTACCTGGTGCAGCTGAGCATCAGCCCCCCCCCCCTCACCGACAGCAAGCGCACTTCCAGTACTTACTCCATTCCCTGGTATGTGGCAATGACTTTGAATTGTGGCAATGAGTACAGTCAGGGGAAGGGGCAGGAAAGGATAAAAGGTAGGTGTAGAGGAATGTGCGGAGGGAGTGGGGGGATTTGAAATAATAAGAATAATAAGGAAAAATAAAAATTGGAAAAAATGGAAAAAACAAAGTTAGGAAAAAGAGGGAAAAAAAAATAAATTTAGGGGGAAAAAAAGGAAGGAAAGGAAAAATAAGTAAAAAATAAAGTTAGGAAAAAATAAATAAAAATGAAAGGTAATTTATTAAGGGGATATTGTAAGTGGTGACACACAGTTGTAAGGAAGACATGAGATACAGGATAATGGGTGGGGAAGGAAAATGTAGGAGGGGGGAGGGAGATGTTAGGCATAGGGTGCAGGGTTGAGAAGTTACCTGAGGTTGAGGCCAGGATGGCTGTGGGACAGTAGAATCTGTTGAAGGGAGAACTCTCAGCTGCACATTTCAGAAGAGCTGGTAGTGGAAGGTAGGATCCAGATGGCTCAGGTACTGAAGCAGCCATTGAAATCCAGAGTGCTGTGCTCAGCTGCATGCTGTGCCACAGGGTGGTTTATCTTGCTTTTTGCCACAGTGTGACGGTGGCCATTCATCCTGACGAACAGCTGGTTCATCATCATATTGATATAAAATGCTGTGCAATGATTGCAGCAGAGTTGGTATATAACATGGCTGCTTTCACAGGTGGCCTGACCTCTGATGGGTTAGGATAAGCAAGTGCCGGGTGGGTGGATTGGGCAGGTTTTGCATCGGGGTCTTCCATAGGGGTGTGATGCCTGTGGTAAGGGGATTGGGGTTCGGAGTGGCATATGGATAAACTAGGATGTTGTAGAGGTAAGGTGGGCAGATGGAACACCACTTTAGGAGGGGCTGGAAGGATCTCCATTGTGACCAGTTACTGGGATTGAGGGAAGGATTGGTGGTGTGTGGGGGTGTGGCATGGAAAAACTGTTTGCGGACTAGGTGAAGAGGGTAATGTATGTCTGTGAAGGCCTTTGTGAGGCCTTCGGCAAATGGGTATGGGACTTCGCATTACTGCAAATTCGCCGTGAACGGGTGGCAAGGCAGTATGGGACGGATATTTTGAATAGGACTGGATGACAGCTATCAAAATGCAGGTACTGTTAGTAATTAGTAGGTTTAATGTGGATGGAGCCATCAGTGAGGTGGAGGTTAACATCCAGGAAGGTGACTTGCCGGGTTGAGAAGGACCAAGTGAAACTGATGCGGGAGAAGGAATTGAGGTTGTGAAGGAACAAGGATAGGGTGTTCTGCCCCTGAGTCCAAATCATAAAAATATCATCAATGAACCTGAACCAGACAAGGGATTTTGGGTTTTGGGAAGCTGGAAAGGTTACCTTTAGAAGGCCCATAAATATGTTGGCATAGGAGGGTGCCATAGAGGTGCCCATGGCCAAGCTGTAGATTTGATTGTATATGTTTCCTTCAAAGAATAAGTAATTGTTTGTTAGGATGTAATAGGAAAGCGTTATAGGGAATGAGGTATTGGGCTTGGAGTTTGAAAGACATTGAGAAAGGTAGTGTTCGAGAGCAGCAAGACCATGGGTATGTGGCATATTGGTGTACAGTGAAGTGACACCAACAGTGAGGATCCAGGAGGTAAAGGGGTAAGGATAGTAGAGAGTCTGTGAAGGAAGTGGTTTGTGTCTTGGATGTGGGAGGCTAGGATTCAAACAATTGGTTGGAGGTTCTGGTCAACATGGGCTGAAATTCTTTCTGTGGGAGCACTATAACCAGCCACAATTGGGGATCAAGGTTTGTTAGGTTTATGAATTTTTGGGAGCATGTAAAATGTAGCAGTGTGAGGTGTTGTCAGGGTGAGGAAGGAGATGGATTCGGAGGAGAGGCTCTGGGAAGAGCCATAAGATTTTAGCAGGGATTGTAGGTCACTTTGATCTATTGGGATGTGGATGTCCTGGCACAACTTGTAGGTGGGGAAATCAGACAACTGATGTAGGCCTTCTGTGATTCATTACAACAGTGGTGGAATCCTTGTCTGCAGGGAGGATGATTAGGTTGGGATCTGTTTTGAGGTTCTGCCGAAAGGTTAATGTTCTTAGGAAGGGACTTGGGGAAGGATGGTGATGTCAAGTTTGATATGAGGAATTCCTGGCATGTGACCAGATGGTGGTTGGGGGGGAGGGGGGAGTGAGGGAGGAGTCACGGTTGGATGGTAGTATGAATTGGGAGAGGCAGGGTTCAATGTTGGAATTAGATTGGCTCGAATCAAAGCCAATCTAATTCAGTTGTCAAGATTTCATTTCGCTTATTAAGAAAGGTTCCAGAATAAACCTATCAATCAAATGTAACATAACACAAGTACCCTACAATATTAAAAGTTGTGGAAGCAAAAATTAAGTCCACAACACGAACAATCTTGAGCATTTGACAGTGCAGGGAAAAAATATTTTGGTCCCTGCAACAGACTATTTATAGACATCCATTTTTCACACATTGCATTCCCGCATTGACACATATTAACCCCAAACACAATGAAAATGACATTTCATATCAAACAGAGAATAAATGCATTGTAGTTGATGGTCTTTTCAGCATGCTGACAGGTGAGCTGCATTTTTAATTATAAACAGTGAACAAGCCTTGAGGTTGTTTATAAACAGCCCCATCCACATAAATAGCTGACACGACAGAGGTAACGCGGAAAGTGACAAATTAATAGTAGATGGAGCAGCAAACAGTTAAATGCACCAACTATTCATGTAAATAACAATGTTTCCATGTAAATAACAATGTTTCATGTTTATACTAGTTTCATGAGAATGCCACTCACTATTAAGGGCAATAATTAAGGTAGTCTGAGGAAAGCTGGCCAAAAAAGGCATTATTTTAGCAACTAAGATATAGATTTAAAGCACATTTATATATTTATGTAACGTGTTGGAGCTTATAAGAATTTTTATACACAAATGAGAGATGAATAGCATTTATCATCAGATGGAAGCCTGTATAGTTTTGTAATGATGATTTCCTGGTACATGGAGAATACTGGTGTGGGTCAGTTTTTTCTTCTGGCATTAAAAAACACAACTTTAAACTTTTGGCCATAGACTTCATCACAAAAAGATACACAAAGATTTACACAATCACTCAGACATAACTCAAGCACACATGACAACCATCTTGAAAGAGTGGCCAGAAATGGTGGTCATGTGTGCTTGAGTTATTTCTGACTGTCTTTGTGTATGTGTGCCCATCTTTTTCTGATGAGTGCTGTGTCCAAAAATTTAAACATGAGTGAATTTCATTGTGTATGTACTAATGTACTAATAGGACAGTTTATAACTCACCACAAAGACATGACAACAAGCTGTCACATGCACATAAAAGAGACACACACATACAACACTTTCAGCTATTGGCCATAATCTTCTTCACGAATTGGAACATTCACACAATCACACAGGCACACAACACAGTGACACAACCATCATCTCTGGCTGCCGCACCTCGAATCATTCTCTATGGTGTGGAAATAGTGGACAGGAGGGGGGATAGGAAGATTGTGTCATGGCGGTGAGGATGGATACAGCACGGCCTTGCAGACTATGTATGTATTATATGGGAGGAATAAGATGCAGCTTAGAAATGGAGTGGTGAGGCAGGTGAGGGGAGGAAAATAAAATAAAATGAATGCACGTATGATCCCTGTGGCAGTGGCTGAGTTTCGGGCTGGCATAGGAATGGACTAGGATGTTATGGAGGTTGGGAGGGCAACGGAACACCACTTTAGGAGGGGAGGGAAGGATCTTGGGCAGGATGTCTCTTATTTCTGGGCATGAAGACAGAAGATCAAAACCTTGGCAAAGAATGCAATTTAGTTGTTCGAGTCCAGGGCAGTACTGGGTGACAAGGGGAGAACTCTTTTTTGGATGGTTACTGGTGGTAGAAGGAAGATTTGGAATGTGTGGAGTTATGGCGCAGGGGATCTGTTTGTTGACTAGGTATTTGGGGTACTTTCTTTCCGCGAAGGCCTTTCTGAGACCCTCAGTCCATTGGAATGAATGGTCACTGCCAAACTGGGGCCAAAAACAAGGTGGCCCACCCTGTGGCACAGTATACAGTGGGCCATCTGGGTCCTCCCACACTCCACCTTTTCTGAACTGCACAGATAGGAGTTATCCCTACAGTACATTCTTCAATCTCGAAGTTATCAAGGCCTCAACCTACGATAACTTCCCTTTTTCACAACCAACAGTTCCCACCTATCTATCCTAAACCTCTCTTATTCTGGGGGTGCTATGTGTGCCGAGGGGGGAAAGGGGGGAGCACATGTGCATTCATTTTATTTTATTTTATTTTATTTTCCTCCACTCACCTGCCTCCCCACTCCATCCCTAAGCTGCATCTAGTTCCTCCCATCTGATACATATATGATGTGCTGTTACCAGGAATGGAGTGTTGGGGTATCAGAACAGTAAGAAAAAAATTTCTATTTTAATTTCATTTAATTTTATTTTCTATTATTATTTTTAAAAAAAAAGAGAGAGAAAATTAATAATAATAATAGACAATTATTAATTAATGTTGTGAAGAAAAAAATTCATCTGTGGAACTAAAAGAAAAAAAGTGGAAGAGCAGTATCTTTGCTTGATAATTAGCAGTCAGTCTTGTTTTGTCTTCTCAAGCAGGTAGAAGTGATGAGCTGTCTCTTTTTTTTTTTTTTTTTTTTTTTTTTTTTTTTTTTTTTTTTTCTGTGTTAACTTTCATTTGTGATGTAAACGTTTTTAGAAAAATACAAATCTTTCTCAAGAGTGAAAAGTTTCATCTTAGTTCATTACTTAGGCCTTAAAGTGAACCACATAATGACCCTGACATGTGATGAAGCAATCAACAATAAGAAGACATTCAGAAAACTGTCGGTATTTTTTTTTTTTTTTCATGAGTTTATTCTAAAGTTTATCTGAAGTTTATTAATACTGACTGCAGGATTATGGTAGCGTGGTCTTCCTGCCGCAGTCATGGCAGAACACCTTAGCGCGTTGCTGACGAATCTTCAGTCGTTACCGGAAATTTTGGCTCAACAGAATGCTTCTCTCATGGCGGATATTGACACCTTGACTACGGCTGTGACACAACAGGTCGGGTTGCGGTCTTCTGTGCCCGTTCCTCCGTTTCCTCCATTTGACGACTTTGCCGAGGATTGGTCCGACTACGAACAGCGTTTATGCCAACACTTCATAGCCTTCCAGGTGTGTGATGAAGGTAAGCAGAAAGCTTATTTCCTTTCGTGGCTCTCGCCTCGTCTTTTTCGTTTTCTGGGCGATTTAGCGCCGCTTCAGACGCAGGTATCCCTGTCCTTTCAGGATATCTGTTCTCTTTTTGCGGCGTATTTTTGCCGCCACTCTCATGTGGTGTCGGCCCGCATATCTTTCTACCGTTTGCAGAAACAGCCGGGTCAGTCATACCGTGCGTGGGCTACGGAACTGCAGGGGCTGGCCCGTCGTTGTCTGTTTCGGTCCGAACCGCGCGGTGATTCGTATGCGGACTCTATGGTCTGCGATGTTTTGGTTTGTTTTGCTCCCAACCTGGACGTTCGCAAGCAGGCTCTTCAATCGGACGACCCCTCATTAGCGGAGGTTTTGCGTATTGCGGGCGCATTTGAGGTTTCTGAGGCTGTGGAGAGTCAACTTTCCGCTTGGGGGGAGGTATCCTCAGTTTCAGATTCGGCCCCGTTATCCGCGGCGCCGGTTTCTTCGGTGGCTGTTGTTGCGTCGCCCTCCCCTCCCTCCCTTCAGCCGCCGCGGCGCTCGCCTGTGTCGTATGGGCGGGGGGAAAGGCGGCGCGCTTCGCCCGCTTCAGAGACCGAGCCGCTGTCATGTCTTTCGTGCGGGGCGTCCCATTCTCGGGAATCGTGCCCGCACAGACGGGCCACGTGTAATCGTTGTGGCAAGTTCGGACACATCGCCCGAGTGTGCCGCTCCTCGGTTAAGGGCAGCAAAAGGACCTCTCCCCCTCGCGATTTCGGCGCATCATCCATGGATATTAATAAGGTTGTTCCCGTCGGTGCTCAGCCGCTGAAGTTGTTTATAGACCCCCGCATTCTGCGGAAAACTGTTACACTTCAAGTGGACACTGGCGCGATGACATCGCTTCTAAGTGCTGCAACTCATCAAGCATTAGGCTCCCCCACTTTAAGTCCGGCGCCTCGCGCGTTGGTCGGCTACGGCGGCCACCCTATTCCACTATTGGGTCGTTTGTCGCCGAAGCTACTTATCAGAACGTTAGCCGCGCGGTACCGTTTGTGGTAGTAAACAGTGCAACGGCTACGAATATTTTCGGCCTCGACGCTTTCCACGCTTTTGGCTTTTCTATTACCGATTATGTGTGCTTGGTTTCCGATCAAATTCCGTACGAGAGTCTCAAGCGGCTTCACGCAGAGTTCTCGTCCTTGTTTGCGCCGGGTCTTGGGTGTGCTCAGAATTTTCGGGCCACTATTACACTTAAAAATGCGGCTCGCCCTGTCTTCTGTTGGGCTCGGCCTCTCCCGATCGCCCTCCGCGGCGCTGTTAAATCGGAATTAGATCGCCTGACGGCGGAAGGTATTTTGCGTCCTGTCACAGCAAGCGAGTGGGCCTCCCCTCTCGTTGTAATACGCAAGCCCTCGGGGGCCCTGCGCTTATGTGGCGACTTTAAGAAAACTGTAAATTCTCAATCCGTCATTGATTCTTTTCCCATGCCTCGACCAGCGGAGTTGATAGATCGGTTGTCAGGGGGCCAGTATTTTTCGAAAATAGATCTGGCAGAGGCTTATCTCCAGTTGCCTTTAGACGATGCCTCCAAGCAGGCGCTGGTGATTTCTACGCCTTTTGGCCTCTATCAATATCAGAGATTGCCATTCGGGGTGGCCAGTGCCCCCGCAATCTTTCAGCGTGTTTTGGAGCAGTTGCTAGCTCCGGTCCCCTGTTGCGTGAACTACATGGATGATATTGTGGTGACGGGATCCACAGCTGCTGACCATATTGCCAACCTCCGTTCATTGTTTTCCGTTCTCCAGAAATCTTTCTTCCAACCGACTATCGAGTACTTGGGCTACGAGGTATCCAGCTCGGGGGTACGTCCCGTGGCGGAGCACGTGCGGGCGGTCGCAGATCTTCCCCGTCCTTCTTCCGTTCACGAACTTCAAGTATTCCTGGGCAAGATCGCCTATTATCATCGCTTCCTCCCACGGGCAGCCACAGTGGCTCACCCCCTGCATCAACTGCTATGTAAAGGCGTCCTGTTCCACTGGTCTCCTGCGTGCGAGCGAGCTTTTCAGTCACTGAAAAGGGCCCTCCTGGAGGCTCCATGCCTCACTGCATACACCCCGGGGGTCCCACTTGTGGTGGCAGTGGACGCCTCCCAGCATGGTGTGGGAGCAGTGCTGGCACATCGGTTTCCCGATGGGTCAGAGCACCCATTGGCGTTTGCATCTAAAACTCTTACGGATGCGCAGCGCCGGTATTCCCAGATGGACAAGGAGGCCCTAGCCATCGTTTTTGCTTTAAAAAAATTTTACGTTTATCTCTATGGGTCCAAGTTCATGCTTTACACAGACCACCGCCCATTAGTGTCGTTGTTCCACCCGTCAGCGGCTCTTCCGGACAAGGCAGCCCATCGTCTTCAACGCTGGGCCTTGTACCTCTCTCGTTTCCATTACGAGATACAGTACCGCTCGACGTCTCATCACGCCAATGCCGACGCCCTATCACGCCTCCCGGTAGGCCCTCATCCAGTCTTTGATGCTGAAGAGCTTTTGTGTTTTGCAGTTGACGAGTCGGCTAAAGAGGTAGTCTCTGGTTTTCCTATCAATAGCTCACGGATCGCGGAGGCTACCGCGGCTGACCCAGTACTCCGGGTCGTCCTTAAACGGGTGAGGCAAGGCTGGTCGGAGAGTCCTCCGGGTCGAGCATCAGACCCTCTCTGCAATTATTATGCTATTCGGCACCGCCTTAGCACTTACGAGGTTGTTTTACTTCTGTCCACTGAAGACGGCTCCCATCGAGTGGTGGTTCCAGTGTCGTTGCGCCGCCGGATTCTCGGTCTTCTCCATCGGGACCACTGGGGTGTGTCTCGCACGAAGATGCTGGCCCGCCGACATGTATATTGGCCGGGTATAGATGGGGACATCACTCGCCTCATTGCAGGATGCTCTTCTTGTGCATCCCAACAAGCGGCTCCTCGCTCATCTCTCTCTCCATGGCCCACTCCGTCTGCACCTTGGGAACGACTCCATGTTGATTTTGCGGGGCCCTTCTTAGATAGCTACTGGTTTTGCGTCCTTGACGCATACTCCAACTTCCCGTTTGTTGTTCGCCTGACCTCCACGTCCGCGGAAGTTACCACATGTTCCCTGTTAAAGATATTTTCTATTGAGGGTCTCCCGGCCGCACTGGTGACAGATAACGGGCCACAGTTTACTTCACAACACTTTCACGGTTTTTGTTCTACTCATCCAGCCTGGCCCCACCGTTCCACCCACAGTCCAATGGGGCAGCGGAGAGGTTCATCCGCACTTTCAAGATGCAAATGCGCAAGTATGTGGCACATCTTTCAGTGGAGGATGCCCTCCTTAGATTCCTGACATCTTATCGGTCCACTCCGGCAGGTCAGCAGAGCCCCTCAGAGCTCCTTCACGGCCACCCTCATAGGACACTGTTATCCCTCGTGCATCCAGGCCCTCCCGCACCTCTTCTTCGTCCTCGGTCTCGTTTTCCCCCAGGCTCGGCTGTCTGGGCTCGAGGCTACGGCCACCATCCTCATTGGGTCCTGGCCGTGGTCGATCGTTAGCGTGGCCGACGTCTCTGTGAGGTCCGTTCTCCTACCAGGGTCCTCACCCGCCACCACGATCAGCTGCGGGTCTGCCACCCTCCTCAAACACCTACGGTCCCTTCATCCTCATCCAGGTCCAGCCCCCCTCTGTTGCAGGTGCCATCAGGGGACAGTTCTCTATCGACTTCCGTTCCGCGGGCATTGGCTGGGGGGCAAGGGGATTTCCCGTCACCGTCGGGGTCTGGGGCCCGCTCCCCTGCCGCAGTCCCGGCGGCCAGCTACAAGGAGTGGACAGCTCCGGTCGCCGGCAGAGGGGGCACCTGGCAGCCTGACGACGGAGGCCCCGAGTTTCCAATGGAGGAGCCACAGGAGGGAGGAATGGAGGACCCACCGCCATCGCCAGTGCTGGGAGCAGCAAGACAGCGCTCACGTGGGCGAACCCCTCGTCGCTCGAAGGGGTTCCGCCCGTATGAGGTGGTTCCAGCTAGGGATTGGATGGAGCCGCCAGACGATCAGATGGAGATGGAAGAGTCCCAGCAGCCAGACCTCTGCACCGCCGTTCAGGGGTCCGGCTCCTCGCCCCAAGGGGGGAGGGATGTTATGGCCTAAGGGCCATTCATATCGCGCGCGCCTGTATTGTGTTCCGTGGCAGGCGCGGGCCCGGCCATGGTAGTTCCCGGCCGTGCCACAGGAGGGCACGGTCGGCCTAACAGCTGACGTGAGCTGCGCGCCGTCTGCTGGCGGGCCCCGTCAAACGGCCGACGGGACAGCCGTGTCATTCGACAAGTGTATGCGGAACGGATAATAGTGTGCTTAGGACTAAGAGTGTTTATTTCAGTAACGTTAATGGAAAACCATCCCATCATACATCAGGGTTTAATGTATAATTTTTTGCAACTAACTGTATTTGCAACAGATTTTACTGACATACAGAACTTAATAACCTGCAAAATTATAAACATATAATTCAATACATATGAGATCATATATACTGTGCTGGGTAAAAATGTTTCACATAATCAATCACATTTTAATAAATTTCTTATTTACTGCTAAGACACTCCTGTATTCCAGTCAGCTTAAGTAAATATCTGAAAGCCTGATGGCACTTTTGACAACTTTGAACTGTGAAGTGCACACGGTTGTAGGCAAGAGCAATAGACTTTTATAGAGCAACAGGAAAAGGAAACAGTATACAACCAACAAATGCCCATTATTTGTCACAGATCTACCTTTTAGCTTCAAGGAACTGCAGTTTCCAGTGTCTCTTGCATTTTCTATTATGATTAACAATCACAAAGCACACATTTTCTACTATGATTAATAATCACAGGGCAAACTATTAAATACTGCAAATGGATTTGATGTCTGTATGTTTATTTCACATGAAAAACTTTATGTCACTTGCTCAGGGATGGACTCACCAAAGAATTTATTCATATGAGATCCTGGACAAGTAACATTAGAGATTGTTTATAATCAAGCTTTGAATTAAAATAATGTATGGATGTTATATATCACCTGTATTTCAATTACTACCTTTCTTTGTCTGGATAATGAACTTATAATTTTACATTGTGCAAGACAGCCTTATTTCTTGTATATGCTCCCATAAATATAACTTGCTTTTAGAGAAAAAAAGGAGATAGAGAAGGGATAGAAGTATTAACTCAAGTATTGAATAAATAAGTTAATGTATATTTGTATGACCATTGTCTAAATCTGACCTAAAAGACAGTTGTAACTAATTTAAAGTGCATAATATGAATTCTTCTGAGATTAGGACATAACAGTATTACTACCCAATCATTCACTCACACACACATTTGTCATAAATATGGGCAAGAGCTTCTGAAGTCAGAGATTTTACAGTGGCCTTCTGCAATAACAGAGGACAAGTAGCAGATCTGTTTATAAGGTAGAACTCAGGATAGGTTGCAACCAATATGAAAGGATGATTGTGGAGTCATGTACAGACACTTATAAAAGACAATAAAACATACACAAGTCTTCTTTTGGACATGATGCAGCCTTCATTAGAAAAAAATCACACAAACATTCATATAATAACACATGCACAACTGACTAATAAGATGACCATCATAGGACAAGTAGCAAATCTGTTCTATAGGTAGAACTCAATATCAGAATTGGAATAGGTTGCAACTAGGGATGGGTCGAATCCCAATTTACCAAATCGAATCCGAATACCGAATCTTAAATATAACATGCGCCGAATCCCGAACCCGAATCGAATCTTGAACCCAAATAATCTGTCATCTCAAGTATATGTATGTAAAAAGAATTACTACCCTATCACAGCCAGTGATGAAGATAAAGCCTTCTGTGATGGATCTCAAATGACAATGTTACAGTAAAATTTAAGAAATTAAAATTTCATTTGGTTTTCTTATTTATTTTTTATTTTTTTATTTTAAGAATTTTTTAATACCCCCTTATCCTCTTAAAAGAAATTTTTATGGAACATTTTGAGATATATGTTATTTAGATGCTCTAAAAGATAACAAGAAACTTTCTTCACTCTATTACCAACTATTTCATTTTGATGAAATAAAAAATAATTGCATAATGAAGTCTTACAAAGGAAACAATTACTTTTTTTTCCTTTTTCAAAGGTGAAGAATCAAAAATTAAACCTGAAATTGTGAGTAGATATTTTGGAAGTTTGAAAAATAGGATCTTAAAAAATAGGATGTGTAAATATTTAATGATTTATAGTCACTTATATAAGCCATTATAAAATTTATTATACATCCAAAGCTAATTTATTTTGTTGGTTGACATGTTCTTGTATGTATCCTTGTCCGTTCAGAAAAAAATAATTTTTGTTTTAATTGAAGTTGTCACGAAAAAAACATTTATTGGTCATCTGAGTTGCTGTCATTACCACTGGTGCCAACATAACCACTGCAGCCTGGCGAGAAACGTCATACAATTTAACCGGATTTATTGAAACAGACGTCAGATGTTTGTTGAATTGAAGTTATCCCGCCTGAATGGCGCACGATTAGAACTGTTTTTTCCCACATAACTTTCTTCTTGAAATCCTAGTGCTTCTGTAAGGTTCACATACCCCAGCACTTCACAAAATTTGCCGAAAGAATACGCAAAATTAGAATGAGACAACTCATGCAAGAATCGTAGGTGATGTCCTAGGAGCCGTGTACACCGAATGAAGCGGCAGTGCGATCGATATATATCGGATAGTGTTTCGTATAGAAACGATAGGTCTGTGCGATAGGTATCGAAGAAGCAAATGTTATTATTTTTACGAATATGTCATGATTTTAAAGGATGTGTTTAGTCAGGAACCTAAGAGTACAACGTAACTTGTGAGTGAACAAGTAGTACTCTTAGGTTCCTGCCTAGCCACATCCTTTAAAATCATGACATATTCGTAAAAATCTTGCTACTGCTAGCGGAGCAAGAGTTGAATGTCTGATATATATCGATTGTATTGCCGTTCGATGTATACGGTTCCTAGGAAATTACCTGTTACCAACGTGACCTGCTACATTTGAAGTTGAGCAATACTAAAGTTCTATTTCCTTCGTTGAAAGGTGTGTTAAAATTCAATAGTCGAAAATAAATGGAAATTAGACTCGACTTCCTTTTTTTTATTTTTACGAGTGCAAAAGTTTTAGCGCCAGTATTTACATTTGCGCCTACGAATCAAGCCACTCACTACATTTACATGTAACACATCTTCCGGAAGACGAAAACCGATTTTCGTAAACCGTTTTTTTGCTTCTGGAGTGTTTACATGACCAACCAAAAGCGGAATTGGGAAATCGGTTTACGAAATCCGGTTCTGGAGCCCATGTAAACGGGGTGTGTGCAGCACTGCTTCGACGAGACGGAAAATTAACTTGTGGCGGCTCCTAGTGCCATTCAGAACTTCGTTCATTTTGTACTCGATTTAACCCCGTTTTATGACGTCACGTCTTTCAGCGGATCTATGAAACAATAATGTAAATAACGCAAATGAAAGCGCACTGTTATGCAAAGTTAACTATAACATTCGTAACTGAAGGTTTCCATATAAACTTTGGATTCGGGATTCGGTAGTATTCGGCCATTATGCATCGAATCTCGAATCCGAACCCAGTGTACTAGATTCGGCGAATCTGGATTCGGCCGAACCACTCGGACACATTCATATAATAACACATGCACAACTGACTAACAAAATGACCATCATCTAAAGCTGCTGTATTCTGATTCTTAGAGATGACAGCTGTGTGTTAGTGTCTGTGTTATTGTATGTATGCGAGTGTAGTTTTTTTTTGACAAAGGCTGTGGCTAAAGGCATAGTTGTGTGTCTGACTGACTAGTCTTTTCTACATGTTTTGTGGCTTGATAATCTCCTTTGCAGAGAGTTGTAGCGTTATCGGGTGGGGAATTGTAGGGTGCCCCTAGATAGATCAGGGGTGCACTACACTAAGGAAGCGGCTACTCGGGTAGCAGAGTACTTGTGGAGTGCACATGGGGGTTTTTTAGTCTAGGCGCTAACTCTGATGAGCACTCGCCTGTGAGTATTCAAACAGCGAATTCAGGCCACGTTCGGAACAAAAATTCGAACATAAAAATATTAGCCGCGAACTTACAAAGTATTAGAAACAAAGTTCCCGAATTTGCAGCGCTGCATGGAAGTTATTGCGCTCAGATAGTTTTAGGCACCGAAAGCTGGCTAAATGATGATGTGGCAAGTTCAGAAATATTTAGCGAATCGTGGAATGTATATCGGAAAGATAGATCTGATTCAACTGGAGGAGGAGTGTTCATCGCTGTGGACAAAGATATTGTTTCTACTGAGATCGAGGTTGAAAGTAACTGTGAAGTTATCTGGGCACACATAACAGGTCTAAAAGAAGTAAAGTTAATAGTTGGGTGTTTTTACCGGCCCCCCAGTGCTGCTGTAGCAGTTTTAGAATCATTCAAGGAAAGTCTACACCAGGTAGTGCATAGGTATCCGGGCCATGCAATATTAGTCGGAGGTGACTTCAACCTTAAGAGTATAGATTGGGACCTCGCTAGTTACATTTCAGGCGGTACAGACAAGCAGTCTTGCGAGCTACTTTTGGACACATTCTCCGAAAACTTACTTGAGCAGTTAAACCGGCAACCCACGCGCAATGGAAATATTCTAGACCTTATAGCCACAAACAGGCCTGACCTTATTAACGATGTCTGTGTAGAGACAGGAATTAGTGATCACGATATCGTCATAGCGTCGATGGTGACCAAAGTTCATAAACCAGTCAAGAAGGCTAGGAGCGTGTTTTTGTTGGGAAAAGCCGACAAGCAAATGTTACGATCGCACTTAGAAAATGAATGGGCATCGTTTAATTCTGGGACTATGGATGTAGAGGAATTGTGGACTAAATTTAAGTGCATTGTTAATGAAGGGTTAGAGAAATATGTGCCAGTAAAGATGATTAAGGATGGAAAAGATCCACCGTGGTATAATAATAATGTTAGAAAGCTGCTGAGAAAGCAAAGGCTGTTGCACTCTCGATTCAAAAAGGAACACGCAAATAATGACAGGCAAAAGTTAGTAGAGATTCGTGCGTCTATAAAAAGATCGATGCGTGAAGCATACAATAATTATCACAGCCATACCTTAGCAAAAGATCTTTCCGAGAACCCGAAAAAATTCTGGTCCTATGTAAAATCGATAAGCGGGTCAAAGCCCACTGTCCAGTCACTAGTTGATCATTCCGGGGCAGTAATAGAAGAAAGCAAACGGAAAGCTGAAGTTCTAAATTTAACCTTTAAGAAATCTTTCACGCAGGAGGACCGCACAAATATACCATCATTTGATCAACGTACCAATTCCGAAATGGGGGACATAGCAATAGGTATTTCCGGTGTAGAGAAGCAGCTGAGAGAGCTAAATACGAAAAAGTCTGCTGGTCCGGATGGAATACCAGTTCGGTTTTACAAAGACTATTCTGCGGCATTGGCCCCCTACTTAGCTTGCATTTATAGCGAATCTTTAATTCAGCGCAAAGTTCCTAGTGATTGGAAAAAAGCGCAGGTGACTCCCGTGTATAAGAAAGGAAAGAGAACTGACCCATACAATTACAGGCCAATATCGTTGACATCGGTTTCATGTAGAATTTTGGAGCATATTCTCAGTTCGAATATAGTAAATTTCCTTGAAACGGAAAAGCTTCTTTCCATGAATCAGCACGGGTTTAGGAAACATCGTTCATGTGAAACTCAGCTTGCCCTTTTCTCACATGACATCTTGCGAGCCATGGACGAAGGGCAACAGGCGGATTGTGTTTTTCTCGACTTGAAAAAGGCGTTCGACACGGTACCACACTGCAGACTGCTAACGAAGATACGAGCTTATGGAATAGGTTCACAGATTTGTGACTGGCTGGAAGACTTCCTAAGTAATAGAACGCAGTACGTTGTTCTCGACGGCGAGTGTTCATCAGAGACGAGTGTATCGTCAGGCGTGCCCGAGGGGAGTGTGATAGGACCGCTATTATTTTCTATCTATATAAATGATCTGATGGACAGAGTAAGTTGTAATTTGCGGCTGTTTGCTGATGATGCTGTGGTGTATGGGAGGGTGTCGTCTGTAACTGACTGTAATAGCATACAGGTTGACTTAGACAAAATTTCTAGTTGGTGCGAAGAATGGCAGCTAGCTCTCAATGTAGAAAAATGTAAGGTGATGCGCATGAGTAGGAAAAACAATCCCATAATGTTCGAATACAGCATCAGTAGTGAGCTTCTTGATGCGGTCGCGTCGTTCAAATATCTAGGCGTAACATTGCAGAGCGATATGAAATGGAACGAGCATGTAAGGACAGTTGTGAGTAAGGCAGACAGCCGACTTCGGTTTATTGGGAGAATTTTGGGAAGATGTACTTCAACTGTAAAGGAGACCGCGTATAAAACGCTTGTACGACCACGTCTTGAGTATTGCTCAAGTATTTGGGACCCGCAGCAGATCGGTTTGAAGGAAGACATAGAGGCGGTTCAGAGGCGAGCAGCTAGATTTGTTACCGGTAGGTTCGACCAATGCGCGAGTGTCACGGTAATGCTCCGGCAACTCAATTGGGGATCGCTGGAAGAAAGACGACGTTCTTTTCGTGAATTTCTGTTAAGTAAATTTAGAGGGCCGGAATTTGAAGCTGAGTGTAGTACGATCTTGCTGCCGCCTACTTACATTTCGCGTAAAGATCACAAAGACAAGATAAGAGAAATTAGGGCTCGTACGGAGGCATATAGGCATTCTTTTTTTCCTCGTTCAATTTGGGAGTGGAATAGGAAAGGAAATGCCTAGTAGAGGTACAGTGTACCCTCCGCCACGCACCTTACGGTGAATTGCGGAGTATGTATGTAGATGTAGATGTATTCTAATTCTATTGTTGCAATACAACCTGGACTTTCAATTTATAGATAGATCTATACCTGAAAAACTATGGCAATGATCTTAAATCCAATAAATGTTAACACACATTGAGTTTGTTCAGAAATGTTAATTAATTGTCATGTCAGCTACTATTATGCATCATGAACTGATTCTATAAACAATTATATATCAGTGTCTTAAACAAATAAAAAATGGTATATTACCTGCAATAACTTCCTCCTGAGGTAGTGTTTCACCAATAGCTTCAAAAAATGTTTCTTCTTCCTGCTCTTCTGCTGTAACTTTGACTTCTTCAGTTCTATCTGAAGCCATTTCAGACCTTTGTGATTTACAAGTACAAACACGCTTCTTCTCAGTTTCCTGTTGTTCTGGAGGAGCAACTCCCTCAGGTAATATTTGAGCAGCAGCTCCCTCAGGTAATATTTGAGGAGCAGCTCCTTCAGGTAATATTTGAGCAGCAGCTCCCTCAGGTAATATTTGAGGAGCAGCTCCCTCAGGTAATATTTGAGGAGCAGCTCCCTCAGGTAATATTTCACGTTTCATTGGAGTTGCTGTTATTTCTCCTGTAAACTCATTCTGAAATAACCGTTCATTGGGTCCTAATTCAACATCTGGTTCTTCTTCTTCAAATGGTAGTTCAAGTTCACTATCTGTGAATCCACTGTATTCCTTTGGAGGTTCCATTATGCAGGAACCTATTTCACCAAAGGGAAAATCTTCTGCTGTTACCCTACTGTAATCATCTTCATTATATATAAATGAATCATCTGAGGCACTAACTGCAGCAACTGGACCTCCAAATGAAAATGGAGCAGCTTGTTTTCCAATACCTTCCTCTGCACCTTTCTGTACTGGTGGAACTTCAGGAGCTAATCCACCCTTACCACAAGTACAAACAGCCTTCTGTGTAATTTCTTGTTGAATTGCAACCTGTGAAGTAATCACTTCAGATAATATTCGAGCTACATCAAATGGTTCCATTTTACCTTTATCTCCACATTTTGTAAGAACATCTGACAAAATAGCATAAACGTCAGGTATTTCTTTTTCTTCTGCAACTGGGCCTACACCAGGTACCTCTAATTTTACTGGAACTTTACCAACCACATCTTTCAAAATATCTTGCATATCAACTGCTTCTAATCCTCCACCTTTTGCCATTACTTCAGTAATAACACTGCCCATAATTGCTTGTTTATCCGCCTCTATAGCTGCACATTTTGCTAGCAGGTCAGTTAAGACTTCTTGCACCTCAGATAGCTCTAGTTTTCCTTCAGGTCCACCTTCACATTTGGATAGCAGCTCTGTCAGTATCCCTGGAATCTCAGACATAACTTGATCTTCCATTTTTCTGATATTTTCCAGTGGTTCAACTAGCATATTAGTAACATCTGCAACCATCTGTTCTGTACCAGGTTCCATTGTCCTCCCAAGAACATCAAAATAGATTTCATCACGAAGTTCTCCAGTACTGCTTGTTGTCCTTTCAATCCTAAAACCATCTTCTCCTGCAGGAACAGTTTCATCTGACACTGCTGGAACTTTAGGTGCTCCCGGTGGCAACATACCAGTTATAACAACAGGTTTTCTATCTGGAGGAAATTCATCTATGAATAACCTCTCTGTTGGTCCTAATTCTACACTTTCTGCATCCTCTTCAAATGGCAGGTCCAGCTCACTGTCTGTAAACTCACAGGCCTTTGGTAGTTCTACTAAAACGAAAGAACCATACTCACCAAAGCAAAAATCTTCTGCTGAAATTCTGGTGTATACACTTTCTGTAATTGACTCATCAGATACCTTTTCTTTCAATGAAGGTATTTCTTTTCCAATGGGTGAAACTCCTGTAGGTACTTGTACGCCAATGGGTACAATTCCTGGCACTGAACATGAACACACTCCTGAACATTCACATTCTGGATTGTCCTCTCCAAGCAGCACCGGTTCTTCTGCTGTAACCTGTACAGGTGATAGGCCTGCAGCGGGAACTTCTTTTCCTGGCAAAACTGGTACTCTTGTCGCTGATTCAATTGCTGTGGTTGAACATCTGCACACTCCTGTACATGCGCATCCTTCTCCTCTCACTCCCTCTCCTAGTACAACTGGTTCTCCTGCTGTAACCTGTGTAGGTACTGCACCTGTTACAGCACGTGGTTGTACAACTGAAGGAGGTAAATCACCAGTTCCAGGAAATTCGTTCATGAACAGTCTTTCTGTTGAACCAAGATGTACACTTTCTACTTCCTCTTCAAAAGGTAAGTCAAGTTCACTGTCTGTAAATTCACAAATCTTAGACGTCTCTAAGACAAAGGAACCTGCCTCACCGAAGTAGAATTCCTCTGCAGAAGTTCTGGTGTATACACTTTCTGTAATTGATTCATCAGATAATTTTTCTTTCACCCCAGGTGCTTCTGTTCCAATGGGTGCAAATCCTGCAGTTACATCTTTTGCAACAGGTGCAGCCCCTAGGCACTGCATACAACAAGTGCACACTCCTGAACATGAGCAGACTGCTTTCCCAGGAGGGGCAGCTCCTGGCACCATTGGACCCCCTGCTGCAACCTGTTCAGGTGATACCACTGTGGCTTCTGTTGATGCAGGAACTTCTTTTTCTGCTGCAACCCGTTCAGTTGATACCACTGTGGCTTCTGTTGATGCAGTAACTTCTTTTTCTGGTGAAACGGGTTCTACTTCTGTGGTGGTACATGTGCACACTCCTACACATGTACATCCATCCATCATCTCTTGCTGTCCTAATGCAACTGGTTCTCCTGCTTTAACCTGTTCAGGTGATACCCCTGAAACTTTTTCATCAGCTGCTGCAGCAGGAACTTGTTTCCCTGGTTCTCTGGTCAATGTTACAATTCTTGTGGTTGAACACATGCAGTCAGCATCACATTGACATTGTGCATCTGTAACCTCTTCTTCATCAAATGTTGCTCTCACTGCTGGGCCACTCGTGACTTTGACATCTGCAGAAACAGACAATGGTTGTGTTGTAGCAGCTCCCAAATCAACCGTAGTTAACAACTGACCCTCCTCCAAACCTTTCGATTCAAGTTCTGGTGGTTTCACTGCCAGTGGCATTTGCTTCACCTGTGAAACAAATTTTCGAAGTGAGACTGAAATATTTTTCAGCATTTCATTACATTTTATACATGTCTGATGATTGGCCCCCATTATTCCCTATTTTTTTTTTTTTTTTTTTTTTTTTTTTTTTTTTTTTTTTTTTTTAGTTTAGTGTCCATTACCTCAGCAGTTTGATACCAGTGATACTACTTCCAAAAGAAGGATGAATTAATTTGTAATTTCCTTCAATTGAGTGTAGTAATACTGGTTAGTACATGCCAGAAACAGAAGACAGCTTTCTAAGAAGGTGTACATTACCTTCACTTGGCAGGAAACCAATAGTTTTATTTTTTATTTTATATCTGATAAAACAGCAAGAAAACTTGAATCGAAAACAAATTGGATATGGGCACCAAAAACAGTCAGAATGACATTAATAAAAAAAAAAAAATAAATAAATAAATAAAAATAAATAAAAAATAAATAAATAAAAAAAAGCTAACGTTTTGGGGACTGTTGTTAGCTGAATCTGAATCCACAATGAAAAGTGTTTTGCAATCAGCTCACATGAGAGCAAATCTTTCTTTCTTTCTCTTTTTTTCCCCCCAATATCATTTCCTGAAATTTCAACCATAATACAAACAGTCTTGTCCTAGTAAAAATGTCTGTTAGAGGGAAAACAGTGTCTATGTGATTGCAAAATACTTATTCAGTCCAGGAGAAAATAAATTTTACAACTAAAACATTCTAATCTTTGTCTAAGAAAAATGCTTATCCCAAACAACTAACAAGAAATCTTTTACCTAATAAGCATTAATATTTGCTGTATTATTTTCAATTGGTAACTACTTCAGTGTCATTAGCATATTTTTCCTTGCTAGTTATGGAATGATCTCAGGACGTTGCATAACAATTTGTTGCATTCAAACATTATTGTTTATAGTATTTATTAATTATATTTCTGGAAATTGTAATATTTAAACATTTAAAAATACTCTCCAGATACTTTGTACATCAATACATATGAGACTAGGATGTTATAAAAATCTGAGGTTTACAGGGAACAATAACTAAAGTAATGCAAATGCAACCACTCACCTACAATGGACTGATGTTTGAAACAAAATATGTAACAGGAAACAGTATTTACTTTTCAAGACATTCTTCTTTATTGTAGTAAAAGTACACACACGGACACCCAAATGCACACCCTTGCATCTAAGGTGGACTGTATATGGTTTCACAATAAATTTCAGTTAAGACTTTCGAGCATCTTAGCCAATGTCAACAAGCTACTACTCAAGTTACCCATAACCAAAGCAAAATTTTAAAATACAGTGTGGATACATACCCAATTTATTAAAGTACAATCACTTTTATTGGGGTATAAACCATTTCCTGATAAAAAGAAGGAAATATTTCAAACAAATAGTGGAGTGGCAATAAATTTCAATACCAACATGTACAGCACTCGCTGGCTGTAGGATGCTGCAAAGGCAGCTATGTAAGTCACTGTGTTAATCACTCCTCCCATTTTGACCCAACAATTACAAGGTAACAGCTAAAACTGAAGCCTTGTTTGATAATACACAGTTATAGTTCGTAGATGCATATGAATGAAGCAGATGTAGGTGATATACCAGTTAATAAAGTAGATAATCTGTGGTTTATATTGCCACCTGCAGTTGGCATGCAGTGGCCATAGTATGTCAGTTCTCTCACGCTGGTCATGGAAAGAGATACCACTGTCTTTTTGGGGTACAATTATTTTTAAGATTCTGAAGAATATGTCATCCCTACTCCTGCTTCTATCTTGGATATATTATCATTTACATACAGAGAGAACACCTGAAGTTCCCACAGAACAGAACTGAATAGAAAATGGATGATATACAAATCAATCTAAGGTTAATGAACCAACAAAGTCACAAAATGACAGTGATTACTACACTGAGTATTCCGTGAAGTAGAGTAAGATATTACATGCAATAGTTCTTAAATTGATTTACATATTTATATTATATTTTCATCTTTATAATATTAAATTTTAAATCCATGTATTTTGCTATACTGCACCAAATATGCACAAAACTAGCAATGGAATCTCCTTCTCATATACCAGTAAGTGACATCTCACCCCAATACTTAGAGCGAAATGTTTAAATTACAATGTTCATTAAAACACACATACACACACACACACACACATATATATATATATATATATATATATATATATATATATATATATATATATATATATATATATATATATATATATATATATATATATATATATAACGAAAAGTATAGAAGGAAACTATCCTGGTGGGATAAACAAATATAAAAAATAGAAAACGGATGACTTACCCAAAAGGACCGGCTAGTCGATAGACACGAATAAAAATAAAAATCACACTCAAAACACACTTACAAGCTTTCACCACCACTGGCAGCTTCTTCAGGAAAAAGAGGAAAAAAGGGGAGGAGAAAGGGAAGGATATGGGTTTTAAGGAAGTGGAAAAGGAGTCATTCAAATCCCAGGAGTGGAAGGACTTACCTTAGGGGACAAAAAGGAAGGTAGACAAATACACACACACTCACACATATCCAAACGCAAACACACCTAGACAGACATTTGTAAAAAGCCTAGCTTCTTCAGGAAAAAGAGGAAAAAGGGGGGGGGGGAGAAAGGAGAGGATATGGGTTTTAAGGAAGTGGAAAAGGAGTCATTCCAATCCCAGGAGTGGAAGGACTTACATTAGGGGACAAAAAGGAAGGTAGATAAATACACACACACTCACACATGTCCAACCGCAAACACACCTAGACAGACATTTGTAAAAAGCAAAGAAGTTGGACAGAGATACCACTTGAGGCAGAGGCTCTGTCCACAGAACCGAGGTAAAGATACTAAAGATGGTGGGCGGGAATATGAATTTAGCGGAGGTTGAGACCAGGTGGGCAACGGGAGGAGAGAATAAGCTGAAGGGCAAGTTCCCATCTCCGGAGTTCTGAAAGGTTGGTATCAGTGGGAAGTATCCAGATAATCCGGACGGTGTAACACTGCACCAAGATGTGCTGACCGTGCCCCAAGGCGTGTTTAGCCACAAGGTGATCCTCATTACCAACAAACACTGTCTGCCTGTGACCATTCATGCAAATGGACACTTTGTTGCTGGTCATTCCCACATAGAACGCTTCACAGTGCAGGCATGTCAGTTGGTAAATCACGTGAGTGCTATCGCAAGTGGCTCTGCCCTTTATTGTGTACACCTTCCGGGTTACTGGACTGGAGTAAGTGGTGGTGGAAGGGTGCATAGGGCAGGTTTTACAACGAGGACGATTGCATGGGTAGGAGCCAGAGGGTAGGGAAGGTGGTTTGGGGATTTCATAGGGATGCACTAGGAGGTTACGAAGGTTAGGAGGGCGGCAGAAAGACACTCTTGGTGGAGTGGGAAGGATGTCATTAAGGATGGATCTCATTTTGGGGCAGGATTTAAGGAAGTCGTATCCTTGCTGGAGAGCCACATTCAGAGTCTGCTCCAGTCCCGGAAAGTATCTGGTGACAAAAGGGGCACTTCTGGGGTTCTTCGGTGGAAGGTTCTGGATTTGGGGGGATGAGGAGGTGGCTCTGGTAATTTGCTTCTGAACAAGATAAGGATAGCTGCGAGATGTGAAAGCTGTTATTAGGTTATTGGTGTACTGGTTCAGTGATTCGGGACTGGAGCAGACTCTTCTGCCACGAAGACCTAAGCTGTAGGGATGGGAACGTTTGATGTGGAATGGATGGCAGCTGGCATAATAGAGGTATTGTTGTTTGTTGGTTGGTTTCATGTGGACGGATGTGTGAAGTTGGCCATAGGACAGATGGAGGTCGACATCAAGGAAAGTGGCATGGGATTTGGGATAGGACCAGGTGAATTTGATGGGACCAGAGGAGTTGAGGTTGGAGAGGAAATTCTGGAGTTCTTCTTCACTGTTGGTCCAGATCATGAAGATGTCGTCAATGAATCTGTACCAAACTTTGGGTTGACAGGCTTGGGTTTCCAGGAAGGCTTCCTCTAAGTGTCCCATAAATAAGTTTGCGTACGAGGGGGCCATCCTGGTTCCCATGACTGTTCCCTTTAGTTGTTGGTATGTCCGGCCCTCAAAGGTGAAGAAGTTGTGGGTTAGGATGAAGCTGGCTAGGGTATTAAGGAAAGAGGTTTTAGGTAGGGAAGTGGGTGGTCGGCGTTGAAAGGAAATACTCCATCGAAGCGAGGCCCTGGGCATGTGGGATATTTGTGTAAAAGGAAGTGGCATCAATGGTTACAAGGATGGTTTCAGGAGGTAACAGGCTGGGTAAGAATTTCAGGCGATCGAGGAAGTGGTTGGTGTCTTTTATGAAGGATGGGAGACTGCACATGATGGGTTGAAGGTGTTGGTCTATGTAGGCAGAGATTTGTTCTGTTGGGGCTTGGTAACCGGCCACAATCGGCCGGCCTGGATGATTAGGTTTGTGAATTTTAGGCAAGTAGGTAGAAGGTAGGGGTGCGGGGTATTGGTGGGGTCATGAGTTTGATGGACTCAGGTGAAAGGTTTTGTAGGGGGCCTAAGGATCTGAGAATTCCCTGAAGCTCTGCCTGGACATCAGGAATGGGGTCACCATGACAGACTTTGTAGGTAGTGTTGTCTGAAAGCTGATGCAGTCCCTCAGCCACATACTCCCGCCGATCAAGTACCATTGTCATGGATCCCTTGTCGGCGGGGAGAATGATGATGGAATGGTCAGCCTTCAGATCACGGGTAGCCCGGTATTCAGCTGCGGTAATGTTGGGAGTAGGATTAAGGTTTTTCAGGAAGGACTGAGAGGCAAGGTTGGAAGTAAGGAATTCCTGGAAGGTTTGAAGGGGGTGATTTTGAGGAAGAGCGGGTGGGTCTCGCTGTGATGGGGGACGGAACTGTTCTATGTCTTGGGGAACTGGATCATCAGGAGTAGGATTATTTTTCTTCATGGCAAAGTGATATCTCCAGCCAAGGCTACGAGTATAGGATAGTAGGTCTTTCACAAGGGCTGTCTTGTTGAATTTGGGAGTGGGACTAAAGGTGAGGCCTTTGGATAGGACGGAGGTTTCAGATTGGGAGAGAGGTTTAGAGGAGAGGTTGACTACTGAATTGGGACGTTGTGGTTCAGGAATGTGTGGATTAGGATAGTGAGGATTAGGATTGTGAGGTTTGGGGGGGAGTGGAGCTGGAAGAGGGAGATTGAGTAGATGGGAGAGACTGGATTTCTGTGCAATGCAGCTTGAGGTTTATTGGAGAGGTTGTTGAGGGAGAGTGTATTGCCTTTCCGGAGGTGGGTGACCAGGAGTTTGGATAGTTTTTTGAGATGGAGGGTGGCATGCTGTTCCAATTTTTGGTTGGCCTGTAAAAGGATGTTCTGAACTCTTAGGTGTGGATGTGGGAGTGGAAAGGTTGAGGATTTTGATCAGGGATAGGAGTTGACAGGTGTGTTCATTGGCAGAGTTGACACATAGGTTAAGGATCAGGCGGGTGAGAGCTGTGGATTGTTCTGTTTGGAACTGGTATAAGGCAGGATGAAAGGATGGGTTACAGCCACAATACAGCCACATTCAGATTACACTCCAGTCCCGGAAAGTATCTGGTGACAAGAGGGGCACCTCTGGGATCCTTCTGTTGAAGGTTCTGAATTTGGGGGATGAGGAAGTGGCTCTGGCAATTTGCTTCTCTACCAGATTAGGAGGATAGCTGCGCGATGTGAAAGCTGTTATTAGGTTATTGGTATACAAATTCTTTCCGGGACTGGAGCAGACTCTGAATGTGGCTCTCCAGCAAGGATACGACTTCCTAAAATCCTGCCCCGAAATGAGATCCATCCTTCATGACATCCTTCCTACTCCACCGAGAGTGTCTTTCCGCCACCCACCTAACCTCCGTAACCTCCTAGTACACCCCTATGAAATCCCCAAACCACCTTCCCTACCTTCTGGCTCCTACCCTTGTAACCGCCCCCGTTGTAAAACCTGCCCTATGCGCCCTTCCACCACCACTTACTCCAGTCCCGTAACCCGGAAGGCGTACACAATCAAAGGCAGAGCCACTTGCGATAGTACCCACGTGATCTACCAACTGACATGCCTGTACTGTGAAGCGTTCTATGTGGGAATGACCAGCAACAAACTGTTGATTCGCATGAATGGACACAGGCAGACAGTGTTTGTTGCTAATGAGGATCACCCTGTGGCTAAACACACCTTGGTGCATGGCCAGCACATCTTGTGACAGTGCTACACCGTCCGGGTTAGCTGGATACTTCCCATCGACACCAATCCTTCAGAACTCTGGAGACAGGAACTAGCCCTTCAGCATATTCTCTCTTCCCGTTGTCCACCTGGTCTTAACCTCCGCTAAATTTGAATTCCCGCCGCCATCTTTAACATCTTAACATTCTTGCCTCAGTTTTCTGGACAGAGCCTCTGCCTCTAGTGGCATCTCTGTCTAACGTCTTAACTTCTTTGGTTTCTATAGTATGTCTGCCTAGATGTGTTTCCGTCTGTGTGAATGTATGGGTGTGTGTGTATTTGTTCACCTTCCTTTTTTCCTGCCAAGGTAAGTCTTTCCTCTCCCGGGATTGGAATGGCTCCTTACCCCCTTCCTTAAAACCCTCATCATTTCCTTTTCCCTCTCCTTCCCTTCTGCCTGAAGAAGCAACTGGGTTGCGAAAGCTTGAGTTTATGTGTGTGTGTGATTTTTTTTTTTTTTTTTTTATTTGTGATGCTGTCACACCTGTGCTCCTTCGCCTGTATGTGTGTGTGTGTGTGTGTGTGTGTGTGTGTGTGTGTGTGTGAAAGCTAGCGTTTGTGTGTGTGTGTGTGTGTGTGAATTTATTAATTTATTTGGGCTACTATCATTTCCTGTGCTCACCTGGTAAGTAATCTTCATCTATATTTTTATTCGAAGAATAATAATCCTACTCCTAATGACCCAGCTCCTCAAGACATCATTTAAATTGAACCCTGCCTAGAACAGTTCCGTCCTCCATCACAGCGAGACCCACCTGCTCTTCCTCAAAATCACCCTCTTTAAACCTTCCAGGGATTCCTTACTTCCCACCTTGCCTCCCAATCTTTCCTGAGGAACCTTAGTCCTACTCCCAACATTACCGCAGCTGAATCCCGAGCTATCCGTGATCTGAAGGCTGACCATTCCATCGTCATTCTCCCAGCCGACAAGGGATCCACGACCGTGGTACTTGATCGGCGGGAGTATGTGGCTGAGGTGCTGTGTCAGCTTTCAGACAGTACCACATATAAAATCTTTCATGGCAATCCCATCCCTGATGTCCAGGAAGCTTCAAGTAATCCACAAAATCTTAGGCCCCCTACAAAACCTTTCACCTAACTCCATTAACCTCATGACACCACCAACAGCCCGCACCCCTACCTTCTACCTACTTCCCAAGATTCACAAACCCAATCATCCCAGCCGCCCCATTGTGGCCAGTTACCAAGCCCCTACAGAACGAATCTCTGCCTACATAGACCAACACCTTCAACCCATCATGTGCAGTCTCCCATCCTTCATCAAAGACACGAACCACTTCCTCGATCGCCTGAAATCCTTACCCAGCCTGTTACTTCCAGAAACCATCCTTGTAACCATTGATGCCACTTCCTTATACACCAATATCCCACATGCCCAGGGCCTTGATGTGATGGAGTATTTACCTTTCATGCCTAGCTGCATCCTAACCCACAACTTCTTCACTTTTGAGGGCCAGACATACCAACAACTAAAGGGAACAACCATGGGAACCAGGATGGCCCCCTCGTACGCAAACTTATTCATGGGACGCTTAGAGGAAGCCTTCCTGGATACCCAGGACTTTCAACCCAAAGTTTAGTACAGATTCATTGATGACATCTTCATGATCTGGACACACAGTAAAGAAGAACTCCAGAATTTCCTCTTCAACCTCAATTCCTTCGGTCCCATCAAATTCACCTGGTCCTATTCCAAATCCCATGCCACTTTCCTCGATGTCGACCTCCATATGTCTAATGGCCAACTTCAGACATCCGTCCACATCAAACCTACTAATAAACAACAGTACCTGCATTATGACAGCTGCCATCCATTCCACATCAAACATTCCCTTCCTTACAGCTTAGGTCTTCGTGGCAAATGAGTCTGCTCCAGTCCCGAAGCTCTGAACCAGTACACCAATAACCTAATAACAGCTTTCACATCCCGCAGCTATCCTCCTAATCTGGTAGAGAAGCAAATTGCCAGAGCCACTTCCTCATCCCCCAAATATATAATAAACAGAGAGAGAGAGAGAGAGATAGAACACACGTAACTGCTAATGGTAGTGTAGTGCCAACTGTACTTTAAATAGAAAGAGCTACTAAATGAATAGAATCTTTAATTCCTAACCAAAACTCCCAACTTTACCTCACCTTTTGATCCTACACAGCTTTAGGTAGGCATCTTCCCCCATCCAAATTAAATAGAATGCCACTCATGATATTGTATTAAGGAAGGGGCAGAAAAGGAAAGCATGTGACTGAAGTTAACATTAATATGTTGGTGATATAGGCTACTCTGAGACTTTAGAGGTGGAAAAGGACGAAGTTAGTAATTCAGACAATGGAAGGGCAATAAGAAACTACAACAGCAGTTAAGATTAATAATGATATATTGGAATAAAGCCATGTGCAAAAATGGAAAAGGAATCTTAAAGAATACAAGATATAAGTTGTTGGTAAAAAAAGTGTACTAACAAAATTAAAAGACTGGAAGAAGAAGAAATGAGAAAATATTTAAATTTGGGTGAACCAAGATTAGGTGGATAAATGTGTGGTTCAAAATAGAGCAGATATGGTGCAAATTCCAAGTAGCTAAGCCTCTGCTGATGAATCTGCTTCATCAATAGTGCCTGTTACATGTCTTCAGCAACAACTTTCATAAGAAGTGTCCTCCTTAAATCAGAGTTGACTATTTTACACAGCCCCATGTCATCTTGAACATATGGTGTCATAGTCTCTCCTTGATGATGCACTCTTGGACTTCATTTGTTCAACAGTTCTATCTGGAATACCACCCAGATTGTCATCTTTGTTTATGTACCATTGTTTGGTGGTCCTCTCCAAATAGATATAGACACTTGCAAGACATACTCTCTCATTCCAGTTGTTGAATTTAGAGATATGCTTGTATCCCTTCAAACCATTTGTTTTGGCCTTCACCATAATCGCCAGAGGACGCCAAAGGATTATTCCAGTGTTGACAAACCATTGGTCATGTTGCGAGAGTGAAGGTCAGGGTGAGAGTTTAAATAGGGAAAGATTAATTTTTAAAACTCACAACCACCAACTGCGAACCAAATTCCTAAACATGCAAAAACGCTGGATCTGTGATTGCTACTGTTTGACTCGTTTTCTAGGGGATAATATCACACGTTCGCAGCTTTCCTTTCCTGCATATGATTAACAAAAATTCATAATAAAGTCAAGTTCATGAGAGAAAAGTGTGTACTAACTACTATTTTTGAAAACACGTAAAAGTTCACTTTATGTTGTTTATTTCACAATATTAAAACCCTGCAGCTGATACGTCTGTACGTCGACACATTTATCAAATAAAGTTATAGCTCGTGAGCCCCCAGACAAAATGAATATTTGTCGCAAATTGTTTCCACACCATGTGGCTGCCTCAAACACCGTTTATGTTCATGCCTATGCGACGACACATGTTACATTAACAAATCACAGTCACTTTAATTCAATGGTATGCACACCTGGTTCCACCGGCTAAATATTCACAAACACACAGTAGCACTCGATTCAACTTGGTCCAGTCTACGACAAGCAACCATACGTGGAGATTGCCACACACAAATCCATAACCTCCACCTGGAGATCCACATGCCGACTGATTAGTGCGACGCCGCCTGGCCAGCTACCCCACTCGCTCGCGACTCGTCACTTCCTGCCCACGTGTGCGCACGCGCCAAAAGCTCAACTGCCGGATTTTTCCCTACGTCATCAACTTCCCCATGTGAGGTGTTCTAACAGATTTGCCAACATACAGCGCTCAGCCAATACATTTCTAACACTTTACTCAAAATCCGAATAATTACACTACACATTAAATAAATGTGTTCTTAGGTTTTTATATTGGTATAAACATCCTTTGTACTATTTATCATAATCGTGCAATTTCTTATATCACAGATAAGTGATTTAACTGAATACTTCAAGATAAAATACACAAGATTAATTGAAAATAAAATGAGAAATAGTTAATATATTATTTTTATAAACAAACATTGCCATGCTAGTTGTGTAACTGTCTTGTATTCATTGGTAATTTATTACTTTTCATTGTCAATTAAACATATTACGCCAGATGCGACTATATCAGCTAATGTATTGTTTATTTATCAACAGGCTATTTTGTAATGAGGGCCTTAAAGGTTCCTAACTGCATCGTATTTCTTCAAATGCCAGTAGTATTAGAATATTTTATTTCACGCTGTGCACTGCACTGTGCCTGTCACTCGCCATTGTCCCTCTCTCCCCTCACCGGAAACGAAAGTGGAAAATCCTAAGCTGGAACAAGCCACCAATGCCAGCCTGCTCGCTGGCCTCCCGTCAGCTACAAGCACACAGCAAATCTCAACGTGGAGAATTTCTACCTATGGCCTAACTATAAATTTTGTCACCCAACTGTGTACATACATTGCTACCATCATTAATAAGATTAAAATTGTATAACATTTAGTGCATTGGCATGGTCAATGTTTGCAGTGAACTTCATACTGTTTAATTATCAAATGCTATTAATTACCATTAATAGCATTTGATAATTAAACAGTATGAAGTTCACTGCAAACATTGACCATGCCAATGCACTAAATGTTATACAATTTTAATCTTATTAATGATGGTAGCAATGTATGTATTAATTACCACCACTCCCATGAACCACAGACATTGCCGAGGTGGGGTGGCTTGCGTGCCTCAACGATACAGATAGCCGTACCGTAGGTGCAACCACATCGGAGGGGTATCTGTGGAGAGGCCAGACAAACGTGTGGTTCCTGAAGAGGGGCAGCAGCCTTTTCAGTAGTTACAGGGGCAACAGTCTGGATGATTGACTGAGCTGGCCTTGTAACATCAGCTAATGTGGCTTTACCACACAGTTACTGCGAACGGCTGAAAGCAAGGGGAAACTACAGCCGTTATTTTTCCCGAGGACATGCAGCTCTACTGTATGAACATATGATGATGGCATCCTCTTGGGTAAAATATTCCGGAGGTAAAATAGTCCCCCATTCGGATCTCCGGACGGGGACTACTCAGGAGGATGTGATCATCAGGAAAGACAATACTGGCATTCTACGGGTCGGAGCGTGGAATGTTAGATCCCTTAATCGAGTAGGAAAATTAGAAAATTTAAAAAGGGAAATGGATAGGTTGAAGTTAGATATAGTGGGGATTAGTGAAGTTCGGTGGCAGGATGAACAGGATTTCTGGTCAGGTGAGTATAGGATTATAAATACAAAATCAATTGGAGGTATCACAGGAGTAGGATTGATGATGAATAAGAAAACAGGAATGCGGGTAAACTACTATGACCAGCACAGTGATCGCATTATCATTGTCAAGATAGATACGAAGCCAACACCGACAACAGTAGTACAGGTTTATATGCCAACTAGCTCTGCCGATGATGAGGAAATCGAAGAAATATATGAGGAGCTAAAGGGAATTATTCAGACAATTAAGGGAGAGGAAAACTTAATTGTTATGGGCGACTGGAATTCGGTAGTAGGACAAGGAAGGGAAGGTAAGATAGTAGGAGAATATGGTCTGGGCAAAAGGAATGAAAGAGGAAGCCGTCTGGTAGAATTTTGCACAGAACATAATTTAGTTATTACAAACACCTGGTTTAAGAATCACAAAAGAAGGTTGTACACGTGGAAGAGACCAGGAGACACCGGGAGATACCAGATAGATTTTATAATGGTAAGACATAGAATTCGGAACCAGGTTTTAAATTGTACGACATACCCAGGGGCAGATATAGACTCTGACCATAACTTGTTGGTTATGAACTGTAGGCTGAAACTGAAGAAACTACAAAAAGGTAGGAAAATAAGGAGATGGGACTTGGATAAATTGAAGGAACCTGAAGTTCTTAAAAATTTCTGAGCGAGCTTTAGGCAACAATTGACAGAAACAGGGGAAAATAAAACAGTAGATGAGGAATGGGTAACATTGAGAGATGAAATAGTGAAGGCAGCAGAGGACAAAATAGGTAGGAAGGCAAGACTTGCAAAAAATCCTTGGATATCACAGGAGATATTACATTTAATTGATGAAAGGAGAAAATATAAAAATGCAGTAAATGAAACAGGCAAAATGGAGTACAGACGACTAAGAAATGAGATTGGCAGGAAGTACAAAATTGCTAAGCAGGAGTGGTTAGAAGGCAAATGCAAGTATATAGAAGAATGTATAAATAGGGGAAAAATAGATACAGCCTACAGGAAAATAAAAGAAACATTTGGAGATAAGAAAAACAGCTCTATGAATATCAAGGACACTGATGGAAAACCAGTTCTCAGCAAAGAAGGGAAAGCTGAAAGGTGGAAAGAGTATATAGAGGGGCTCTATGAAGGAAATAAACTTCGAGACAATATTGTAGGAAGGGAAGAGGATGTAGATGAAGATGAAATAGGAGACACTTTACTGCGAGAAGAATTTGACAGAGCCCTGAAAGACCTAAGTCGAAACAAGGCCCCTGGAGTAGATGATATTCCCTCAGAGCTACTGAAGTCTCTGGGAGAACCAGCCATGTCAAAATTGTTTCACCTGGTGTGTAAGATGTATGAGACAGGTGAAGTACCCTCAGACTTTAAGAAAAATGTTATAATCCCCATTCCAAAGAAAGCAGGTTCAGACAGGTGTGAAAACTACAGAACCATCAGTTTAGTAAGTCATGGTTGCAAAATATTAACACGAATTATATACAGAAGCATGGAAAAGCTGGTAGAAGCCAACCTCGGGGAAGATCAGTTTGGGTTCAGGAGAAATGTAGGAACACGGGAGGCAATACTCACTTTACGGCTTATCCTAGAAGATAGATTAAGAAAAGGCAAACCTACGTTTCTAGCTTTTGTAGATTTGGAGAAGGCTTTTGACAATGTTGATTGGAATAAACTCTTTCAAGTTCTGATGCAAGCAGGAGTAAAATATAGGGAGCGTAAGGTTATTTACAACTTGTACAAAAACCAGACAGCGGTTGTCAGAGTTGAAGGGCATGAAAGGGATGCAGTGGTTGGGAAGGGAGTAAGACAGGGTTGTAACCTTTCTCCAATGTTATTCAATTTGTACATTGAGCAAGCTATAAAGGAAAGCAAGGAGAAATTTGGAGAAGGAATTAAAGTTCAGGGTGAAGAATTAAAAACTTTGCGGTTTGCCGACGACATAGTAATTCTGTCAGATACAGCAAAGGACCTGGAAGAGTAGTTAAACGGAATGGACAGTGTGTTGAAAGGTGCATATAAGATGAATATTAACAAGAGTAAAACTAGGGTAATGGAGTGCAGTGTAAGAAAATCAGGTGATGCTGAAGGAATTAGATTGGGTAACGAAGCAATAAAGGAGGTAGATGAGTTTTGTTATTTGGGCAGTAAAATAACAAATGATGGTCGCAGTACAGAGGATATAAAATGCAGAATGGCAGTGGGTAGAAAAGCGTTCTTGAAAAAGAGAAATTTGTTAACATCGAATATTGATTTAAGCCTAAGGAAGTCCTTTCTGAAGGCATTTGTATGGAGTGTGGCCTTGTATGGGAGTGAGACATGGACGATAAACAGTGCGGACAGGAAGAGGATTGAGGCTTTTGAAATATGGTGCTACAGAAGAATGCTGAAGATTAGGTGGGTGGATCGCGTAACTAATGAGGAGGTACTGAACAGAATTGGGGAGAAAAGAAATTTCTGGCATACCTTGACTAAAAGAAGGGATCGATTGGTAGGATACATTCTTAGACATCAAGGAATTGTGAATTTAGCGTTGGAGGGAAGTGTGTGGGGTAAAAACCGCAGAGGAAGACCAAGAGATGGATACATTAAGCAGATTCAGACAGATGTAGGTTGCCGTTCTTATGTGGAGATGAAGAGGCTTGCTCAGGATAGGTTATCGTGGAGAGTTGCATCAAACCAGTCTCCGGACTGAAGACCACAACAACAACAACATTAATTACCAATATTTCTATTGGGCGGTAATCTTACAATGTTAATCATTTCCTCTCGTGCAGACTCTGACATTTTCCAGTCTACAGAGTTTGAACTTCAGTTTCAGCTGTCTTTACAGTGAGTTGTTATCTATCCACCATTCTTGATTGTAAATTTAATATTTTCATGTTTTAACAACTGTGACAGTGCTGGACACTGTTGACAATTCTAAAGGCAGACCACAGAGGTCATAGGGGTGCAGTTGTTAATCAGATTTCAAAGCAGTCACTCTTCCCATCAGAACATTGATGTTTCATTGTTGAAGTGATTAATATTCATATGCAAGTTTATTTAAAGTGCTGTATTAAACTATGATTCAAACTTCCCTGGTGTTAATCTTCATAATTTCAAATCACTAGCATACACATTAATTGAGTTCAGCTTATCATATTCAATATAAGCCAGATGCTGAAAGACTGTGAATCCATATATACAAGAAGTTCCACCAAACCGCTATATACAAGTCAACACACCATACAAAACTTTGTGGAGGAGCTAGGCTTGGGTTCCGTCACAATTAGTAAAGGACTGAGCAGGCCTAGATTTATCTCAATTTGTACTTCCATGTATTGCCATAGTAGGTCCAATTAAGTGGAACTCAGAGTTGCCAAATATAATAGGTGGGATCACATTATGAGCTAGGCAAATGTATATTTCTACATGGATGGTACAGCCCTGCAGTGGTTTGAAAATAACAAAGACAAGCTAGATAGCTGGGAAAAATTCCAGACATAACTTAAGAAGACATTGGAGACCACCAGCGGCAAGTCCGTTTATCAGAAGAGCAATTGAAGATGAGGGTCAAGTGACATGGTGAGTCAACACAGTCATATATACAGAGTGTTTTGGCCTTATGTCACGTCATTAATCTCGACATGACAGGGGCCGATAAAGTTTCACACCTTATGATAGCCATTGAGGAAGACAAAAGATGTTTCAAAACACAAGAGTTTATCCAATGGTGCCAGAAAATTGAAGAGATACAACAGGAGAGTTGGACAAAAGAAGTACGACAGACTCCGAAATGCCATTGTGAAAGATCAGCATGACTTTGCTTCTCTCATAAGCCAAATAGTGAGAGAAGAACTACAACAGTTTATGGCAGCTGGGAATGTTGGGCCAAGCAAGCACAAGATTATGGCCATGGATGTCAGTCCTGTATGTCATGAGGGAACAGATGCTGCTGAGGAAGAGGTATTTCAAACATTAGCACCTCTCAGCCCCGCCAGTCACACCCAACATGAAGAATTGCCTCGCCCTACTATGACTTACACCGCAGCATCAAACAGTAGCTTAGGAAATGATTGTTGCAGCCACAACCAAATCCTCCAGAAACCTTGACACCTCATTGGAGGACTGATATCTGTAGGACAGAAGACGCCACGCCACTGTGTTTTCACTGTGGCCTTCCCAGACATGTTGTACGATACTGTAGGGAGAGAAGACAAAAGATGTCTGACAATTGATGTTGTCTGACAATTGATTGTCTGACAAAAGATGTTTAACAATTATTATGCCACAAGACGCCAACCATCAGAGCAGTCCTTTCAATGGCAGTAAACTGCAGATGATTACCATTGACCTATGGGATGAAGCCCATTGCTGTATCCTGGAAGTGGTCGCACTCCAACATGCCACTGCTGTTCATCATCACCTTACAGAAATAAGAGCTGTTCACCTAGATGCCGTTATCAGGAAAATTAGGCGAGGCGACTTTTATGAAGGTGCGGCTTATAATGACACGTTTTCCTTTCCCCGATATTATCAGAGAAAGTTTTGTATTTTTGTATTATTTCAGGCATGTTAAAATAATTATCTATGAAAGTCAGAGAAAGAAAATTTAGGAACAACACTTTCAATTTTTTTGTAAGAAAGAAGACACTCTTGCTTTGTACTTCGTAGCGATAGCATCTTGCAGACTGGAGCTGTACTTTAGTATTTTTTATGTGGCCGCTATTATGTACATTCAGGTAAATATATGTGATGTGCGCGTATCTTAAATTTATAAATAAACCCCCACCTCTCATTTAAATTCGCACTTATGAATTTTTATTAATAATTTTGCCCTATCCTCCCTACGCCCATAATGTCTTTTTCAGCCTTGTTGAATCACCACAACAATGGATGGCATAGTTTTTAGTTAATATTGAATGGTGATATTTCGTGTAGCCTGCCAGTCTTGTTTAAAAATTTATTCCATAATATTATCATTTACTGGCAATAGAACCTGCAGTCGATTTTCTTGTAAATTTTTAGAAGTCCGATGTGTTTGACTTACGTAATATTCCTATCCGATTTATATCATGTCAATTATCTTACTTACTACACGAGTCGTAGTTTGACATTGACGAACTGCCATCCACTGTTCGGCGAGTGGTTATCACATTATTAAAATTTCATCTACCGCCAAATTTCAACCACCGATGGATCTATTGTTAAAGGTAACTGCTCGTTGATTCTTTTGTAATGTTCAAGCCAAATGCAAATCTGTAGAAGAATGTATAAGAAGGGGAAAAGTAGATACCGCCTACAGGAAAATAAAAGAGACATTTGGGGACAAGAAAAGCAACTCTACGAATATCAAGAACTCAGATGGGAAGCCGGTTCTCAGCAAAGAAGGGAAAGCTGAAAGGTGGAAAGAGTACATAGAGCAGCTCTACAAAGGAAATGAACTTACAGACAATGTGGTAGGAAGGGAAGAGGACGTAGATCAAGATGAAATAGGAGATGCTATACTGAGAGATGAATTTGATAGAGCCTTGAAAGACCTAGGTCGGAACAAGGCCCCAGGAGTAGATGACATACCCTCAGAGCTACTAAAGTCTCTGGGAGAGCCAGCCACGACAAGACTATTTGAACTGGTGTGTAGGATTTATGAGACAGGCGAAATACCGTCAGACTTTAAGAAAAATGTAATAATCCCCATTCCAAAGAAATCAGGTGCAGACAAGTGTGAAAATTACAGAACCATTAGTTTGATAAGTCATGGTTGCAAAATTTTAACACGAATTATCTACAGGAGAATGGAAAAGCTGGTAGAAGCTGACCTTGGGGAAGATCAGTTTGGATTCAGGAGGAACGTAGGAACCAGGGAGGCAATACTCACTTTACGTCTTATCTTAGAAGATAGATTAAGGAAAGGCAAACCTACATTTTTAGCTTTTGTAGATTTGGAGAAAGCATTTGACAATGTTGACTGGAATACACTGTTTCAAATTCTGAAGTCAGCAGGGGTAAAATATAGGGAAAGGAGAGTTATTTATAACTTGTACAAAAGCCAGACCGCAGTTATTAGACTCGAAGGGCATGAAAGGGAAGCATCAGTTGGGAAGGGAGTAAGACAGGGTTGTAGCCTTTCTCCGATGTTATTCAATTTGTACATCGAGCAGGCGGTGAAGGAAAGCAAGGAAAAATTTGGAATAGGGATTAAAGTTCAGGGAGAAGAAATAAAAACATTGTGTTTTGCTGATGACATTGTAATTCTGTCAGAGACAGCAAAGGACCTGGAAGAGCAGTTGAATGGAATGGACAGTGTGTTGAAGAGAGCGTATAAAATGAACATTAACAAGAGCAAAACAAAAATAATGGAATGCGGTCTTAGAAAATCGGGCGATGCTGAAGGAATTAGATTAGGTAACGAAACAATGAAGGTGGTAGATGAGTTTTGTTACTTGGGTAGTAAAATAACATGTGATGGTCGCAGTACAGAGGATATAAAATGCAGAATGGCAATGGGAAGAAAAGCATTTTTGAAAAGGAGAAATTTGCTAACATCGAACATTAATTTAAGTGTAAGGAAGTCTTTTCTGAAGGCATTTGTGTGGAGTGTTGCCTTGTACGGGAGTGAAACATGGACGATAAGCAGTGCGGACAGGAAGAGAATAGAGGCTTTTGAAATGTGGTGCTACAGAAGAATGCTGAAGATTAGGTGGGTAGATCGCATAACCAATGAAGAAGTACTGAACAGAATTGGTGAGAAAAGGAATTTTTGGCATACCCTGGCTAAAAGGAGGGATCGCTTGGTAGGACACATTCTTAGACATCGAGGAATTGTAAATTTAGCATTGGAGGGAAGTGTGTGGGGTAAAAATCGCAGAGGGAGACCAAGAGACGCGTATAGTAAGCAGATTCAAGTGGATGTGGGTTGCCGTTCTTATGAGGAGATGAAAAGGCTTGCTCAGGATAGAGTAGGGTGGAGAGCTGCATCAAACCAGTCTCCGGACTGAAGACCATAACAACAACAACTGCCTGCACAACACTCCACCGTTAATTAGCTTCCCATTTCATTTAAATGCATGTAATAATTTTTCCAATTTTTCTTCCGTAATTTACTGATTGGGATCTTTCATAGCCTCTAACTTCAAACCACTTCTTTCTGTAAATTTGTTAATCTCCTAAATTAATAGCCAGGCTGGAACATTATAAAAGTTTTGGCGACCGTGACAGGACTTTCATTGTGTTACAGGTACCGTAAGATTGCTCTTAGTTTATTAAAAAAAAATATCTTAGTGCTATATCATTGTGTTACTCCATTGTCAACGTATTAACAGTTGTCTTTCTCATTTCATGTTCTACTATTTTTGGAAGTAATTGTTGGAGAAAAATTGACTACTAGTGTGGACGAAGATTTTCATGGAAATAATTGTGACGAAAAAAATTAAAAGCACTGACGGACCACAGCATCCGGACAAAAGACAAGGTAAGACCAGGCCTGCACCGTTTCTGTAGACGCTTTTGACCTTCTTTTACTATTATTTGCTTGTA
Organism: Locusta migratoria; assembly: GCA_026315105.1. Taxonomy (NCBI): domain Eukaryota; kingdom Metazoa; phylum Arthropoda; class Insecta; order Orthoptera; family Acrididae; genus Locusta; species Locusta migratoria. The sequence continues at coordinate 202,790,125 of CM048747.1, read as the reverse complement.
GAATATCAATTACAGCTTTCCCGTATTTTGCAAATTTTCCTAAGTTTTTCATTATTAGTTACCGCGTCAACAATAGAGCTTTCTAGAATTACACAAGATGGCTGCCGAACCCATCTTGTAGCCGCGATCCTCATCTTTTTCGCCTTGTCTGTGTTTTGCGAGCTGCAGTGCCGTGTTACTAGCATCTTGGGCTATAGGTAAACAAACAGTGTTAGCTCACGACATCCGTATTTACATTCACTGTATGCATGTTTTGAGATGGTTAAGACGCGAAGACAAGCTACCGATATGGATAGTATGCAACCGAGTAACATTGTAGGACAATTTGAGCAGGAATTAGAAAACGTTATGGAAGACAGGCGGATAGAAAATATTTCGCCTGCTACGGACGTAAGTGACATGTCCGTAGCAGACGGAGGTACGTCTACTGTAGCTGTGCAATTGACACAAAAGCAGGAACTTGATAAACATTACAAATGCACAAGACAAGAGTTAGTAAATCTCCAATTGACACAAAAGCAGGAACTTGATAAACAATACCAATGCACAAAACAGGACTTACATAATAAATTCCAAGCTCAACAGAATGTCTTAACACGCCTAGAACAGCAACAAAAGGAAATCGCGGATCAAATGGTAACGAGGGAAGAAATCGAGAACAGATTTAAGCAACTCGAGGAAGCACAGAAAAACCTACCAGCTCTCATTTCTGACGAGGTGAGCAGACAATTAAATACACAGATAGGCAATCTTGAACAACAGGTAGCAGATGTAGAAGACAAAGTTAACAGTAATATTTTGAACGTAGTTGATGAAAAGGTCTCCAACATTGCTTCACAGCTTGATAACGTTTCGCAAACAACCAAAGCCCTTCCGACAGCCATTGAAAATATTACACAGGACTTGTCAGCACTCAGAATTGAACATGAAAATTTAAAAACTACCGTAATGCACATAGCCTCTCAGGCAGAAGCCATAGTCAGTGAGAATCAGGCAAGAGTTCAAACCTTTTTGGAGCAGACCGAGGTACAAATTAATGATAAACTAGTACGTGATTTAAACTCTGTCATTCAAAACGTTGCTGCAAAAGTATATGAGGAGCACAGCACCGCTGTAAAGTCATTGCAGGAGGAATTGTCGAATGTAAAGGCTAGTGTACGAAGGGAATCCCGGACACAGAATGCAACTTCTGACACACGTAGGAGACACGCATCACCGGTGACGTCATCTCCAGATAGGTACCATAACCAAGACCGTGACGCAAAACAGACTGATGTAGACGACGAGTGGTTTGACAGTGACAGACGCACAGTTATGCAATGCTCACAATCTCCCCGTCCTAGTGTTACCTCAATCCTGTTGGAAGAAAGACTCCTCAAACACCACCAGTTTCCCACTTTTATACCCGGAAATAAATCCGTGCATCCTGTCATTTTTATACAATCCTTTAGAGAATTGCTTCCTGACACCTGGAGTGAGCGTAGGAAGATAAGGTTTGTAATGGGATATATTCAAGGTGAAGGGAATATCTGGGCTTCAGGCGTATACCGCTACTGTGCCACTCTCAAAGAGTTCGAAAATGCATTTCTTAGCAAGTACTGGTCGGTGGGAATTCAGGAGCGTGTAAAAAATGAAATATACAACCCTCCACCCTTTAATGAGCGGAATGTCAGTTTAAGAAAATACTTTGAAAAATATCTAAACAAAGCACGCTTCTTCGACGAACCAATGTCGCATCGAGAAGTACTTAGAGTACTGATAGGACGACTGCCGACATATTTCAGATTGCAACTGGTACATATTCCTATATATAATCTGGAAGACTTCTTGTCGACAGTCGATTCGATTGACTTAATTTACGAAGATGACCGAGCTAGGAATGGACGTGGTAACCACAACAATACTTATGGCAACGCCAGTCAGTACCCCAACAGTAATGGAATAAATCAGCTGATGCCGCCACCGCCGACGCAGGCCAGCCAACAGTCGCGTACAAATACTCTGGCACCACACGTTAACTGCTATGACACAAACTCACAGGCTCAAAGACAAACATACAACAGGGGCGGTAGAAATTCTAACAGACAAACATACAGCGGGGGCAATGTAACAAGGCAAAGAACAGACAATAGGTACCATCCAGGGTATAGTAATAGAGGAAACAACTGGAACAATAATCGGAACGGGGGCAGGAATTTTAACATGGGGACTACACAACAAAACACGTACACAGGTAGACAATATCTGAACCATTCCCCACCCAGTGACAATCGACAGACAGACTACGTGCCGCTGGCACGGATAACGACTGACTGCGGACAACAAACGACTTGTGGACCACCACAATCTACCGTGACAATAACTGAAGTTACGGAACCTGCTCAAACCGCATCAGGTACCCAAACAAACTGAAATCGCTCTTCTCACGCCCTCCGAGTTTGAGTGGTGAATCCAGTGGGGGCACACGATACTCGAGAGTTCAAATGCTGAGGTTTAATGATGGTGTAGACATTAAAGATGAATTGATGCAAGAACACACAACTTGTAGAAGGAATCTATCTGAAGTCTTACAAGCAAACGTTGTCATTGTGGTTGGTGGTATTATTTTAATTCGCACACATCCTAAAGCATCAGTTATACACAAGCAGAATAAGAAGTGGCAGCATATGTATAGCGGACCGTACAGAATTGTACAGATTCCACACCGAGGCAGTTATCTTTTAGCACACATAAACACTGGAAAGATTAAAGATCTGTACCCACACAAAGATTTAAAAAGATTTCACGCTTAATATGAACGTCTGTGTGCATTAAGTGGCAGTATTTATATTTATTTGTGTAAGCATCAAGTATGTCATGCATCAGAACTTCTCCGAGTGACGAGCAAGATCGCAGGTAAGTGCCTAATATTTATTGTCAGCTGGCACAATCATTCAATGGATAATAAGTAAACAGATGTAAGTTACCACACTTACACAGTTATGGGCAGTTTAAGACGTAATAGCCATATATTTTGACGTGGGTAATATTTTGTGTAGGAGTAATATTTTATATTTGCGTGTATATTTATATATGTGTTGCTTGGAAGAAGTAGGTGATTTATTCTGGTTTGTGATCGGGAATCTTTATTTATTCATTGGACGTGGAGTGTACAAGCACACGTACCACTTATATGCATTATTACCCGACCAAATTTTGGATAGTCACTTACGGGGACAAGTAATGTAGTTTGTTGTGATAGGAGAGAGGAGAATATGAAATCTCGTTTGCCCACTAAAAAATAATTTTTGCTATAATTATTTATGCTACCAGCGAAGGATACACCAAGCTATAGAGATTTTGCTAACTTTTATTCGAATGATCAGCTGACAAACAAAACACGTAGAATCATGTTGCATGACAATACAAGCTTGCACGCATACCATCTGCATAAGTAAGAACGAACTTAAATTTTCTCCGCTTAATCGATGTCGTAAGCAACAACTGCAGACTATGCAAAGAATTTAAGATGCAGGGTACACACTATTTAATTGCTATATAAAGCGCTGTTTGACACTTAACAGAGATAATTCTTTATCACATCGTTAACTTAAAGATATTTTGTTTCCTGTATCACATTTCATTGATGTAAAATTTTTAAGATTTACCTGAGTAATGCAGCTGGTAGAAAAACTTATCATTTGCTTAGGTTATGCAATTGTTTTGTTTGACAAACCAAACATTGCGAGAAACACATGAAATTTCACAACATAGCATGGTATGGAATATTTACTACTCAAATACCGTACACTTAAGGCTAGATATAAGAACTTTTATTTCAGCAAGAAGAAACGACGAGTATGTGTGTCAGCCACCGCTGGAATTATTTACTTTAACATCTAACTCAGGAGGTGCATTTTAAATGAAAGATTTACTAACTTTTGACATGAACACAGAACGACGCAGGGACACACATACAAGAATACACACGCATATCTGAGTGTCATAATTTTATTTATAATTACCTATCTTTGCACAGATTTAAATTATGCATATAAGGGCAGGATTAGGCATGGTCGCGAGTGTTCGAAGAAAACGGATGGTGTGACAAGATGAGGACTTTACGATGCTAGGATCGATGATTTATGCTTTATGTTGTTTGCTCGCGAATTGACGTTAGGAGTGATCTTTGCTGTAACGATTGTAGACTGATAAAATTGATATTCTTCAAGTAGAATTAACGAGATTCCTCTAACTACTCTGTCCTCAGTCTTCTTCTTTAACTGTACTTCTGCCGCACAAATGGTGCGAAATCTACCTTGTGTCAAACACGACGGCCGGGCCTGATCTTGCCTTGCCTTGACTTGTATATATTTTTTTGTGTGTATGAATGTTTATTGCCAATTTTTTATGTGTGTCTGGATTACTTATGTTGATGAACACCAGGGTAACACAACACGGATTACGGACTTCAAACGTTACGATAGGTGACACTTTAAAAAAAGAAATCAAAACCAGTATTACATAGCGACAATTAAGTCTGAAATGAATCACATTTAGACATGTAATACTGCATAGAAGAGACGTGCAGAGTGTATCAGATAAACAAGGCTGAAAACAGCATTATCACAAAACAAACTGACATGAGCATAGGTAAACCACATATGGTCAATGTTATACTCAATATCAAAGCATACTTATGTATTTCAAAAGTTGTAAAGATTTTTATATCTGTTAAATAGCTAATGAAATGAATTTTGTAAAAGAGATATGATTTTATGTGATTTGGATGTTAATGAGAGACAGTCCTTAAGTCAATGTCTTATTAAATCGAAACTATTTGGGAAAGAACAGTGAAGCTAGTTATTTGAATAGGACATGTGGATTAGGAGACCGTGTGAAACAGCAATAAGCACAGATGTGTTAAGTGCAGTGAAAGACGCGAGCAAGTGCTTTCATTATTCTTAAGAGACGTTCAACGACTTTCGCGCTACAGAAAGTGCAAATTTCAAACGTTATCGACCCGCGAAAAGACGCTGTCCAGTGAATTAACAGACAGACAGGCCTAAGAGGACCAATAAATAAATTAAAGTGATAAATTAGTTTGAACAGTGCGTGATGGTGAATAAAGACGCATTCTAACGCCACCATAAACGCTCACGAGAATCAAACATAAAAATAAAAGAGGACGTATAATGCGCACGCAGGACGTTTAATTGACGCACGTGCTTACATACTGTGAATCAATTAATAAACGTACGCAGATGAACAAGAGAACAGTGCCGTGTGATAATTCAGAGACACTGCTAGGTGATGTGAATTCCACGACACGTACGAACCTCGCCTGCTGCAGACAAACAGACAAAAAAACGTAATGTGGTACTCACCCACCAGTGTGAAGTGTGGACCCTCGACGAGTGTAAACTGGACACTCCTTCCTTAAAACACACCACACTGTAATCCCCAATGTGTTGCAGTTTGAAACAGTACGATTAAAACTACGGAAGTCATACCGCGCGATCCTGCCATGATGCAACGTAAGCACAGACTGAAGCTGAACCAGTGGCGCGACGTGACTTCCTTACTGATTGTTGACAGCGCTAGGCAAACAAAGCTCTTACAACACCGTCTAACGCACAATATTAATCAAATAAAAAACATGAAAAAATGTATGGACTCGCAGCAAGCTGCGTTAGCATTAATAGAGACTGAATCTATTCAGCGATAACCAAAATATTAATATAGAATCAAATCAAATACTTTAAAATGTTAGCATAAATTTAAATCAGATGCCATAGTATGTAAGATATTCCAGATAATTTCTCCATTTCTTGTGAACCCATGTATTTATATGTAGGATAGATAGTAAATTATGAAACATCTAACATTTTTGCCTTGAAAGATCGCATGTACGATCAACATAAATAATGATTCTGACCAATAACTAGTATTCATGATAGGCATTCTGTAAATAGTCATGTATATAGCACCAAAATGTATATGTAGATAGGAATGTAAGATAAATATTAGGCAAATAACCTGCTAGTATCAGAGTCATGGACATACGTCATTTGTATTGAATGCTAAAAAAAATTTCTTTGTGTCATATCTGGTGTATGTTCATGTCAGTTTGTTCATTTTATCCTTTACCCACAAGAGCGCACACACACATATATATACCTTGATATATCCTTCAATAATCACAATTCAATCACGTAATAGCTTTTGCGAATGCACAAAAAAAAAAAAAAAAACACTCATGCACCAGACAACGTGTGAATGAAGGAAACTAATTAAGTGTGCATTCTTTGCAGGAAGAAATTAATAGTTATCCTAGTGCAGTAGACATTGCTAACTCCAATCTTTTTGTTCTTTTCATGAAAAAAAAATTGAAATGACACGGTGCGAGCGAGGGGCGCTGAACTGACGATCCATCACGAACCGCTGTTGTCCACGCGCATACCCCATGCGCAATAATGGAAGCTGCTCGCTGCCGCCGGCGTTGCCGCCGCTCCCGCCTCCAGTACCAACGCAACAACATCGAGCCATCGCCGCCGTTACTGAAATTCAACCTACAGACAGTACTAAAAAAAAATCAACTTCATAATCAATAAAGTGAAATTTGATGCAACTTTCTGTACTATAGACATCCATTGAAGTGAATAGACTGTAATACGATAAAACATGATATGTTATTAAGAAAACAATTCTGAAAAACGAATATTCCAAAAGACTGACCCATGTTGTACTTATGTTATGTGGATTATATGTAATTTACATTATTATCTTATGTAATATTCGATGTATTTGTGTTCTATGAAACTAGCCTTGACACAATGCTTGTTTGTCATGGCTATCGGATTCTGTATCATACCTCAGCCGTGCCAAAGGGGGCCGTATAATGACACGTTTTCCTTTCCCCGATATTATCAGAGAAAGTTTTGTATTTTTATATTATTTCGGCATGTTAAAATAATTATCTATGAAAGTCAGAGAAAGAAAATTTAGGAACAACACTTTCAATTTTTTTGTAAGAAAGAAGACACTCTTGCTTTGTACTTCGTAGCGATAGCATCTTGCAGACTGGAGCTGTACTTTAGTATTTTTTATGTGGCCGCTATTATGTACATTCAGGTAAATATATGTGATGTGCGCGTATCTTAAATTTATAAATAAACCCCCACCTCTCATTTAAATTCGCACTTATGAATTTTTATTAATAATTTTGCCCTATCCTCCCTACGCCCATAATGTCTTTTTCAGCCTTGTTGAATCACCGCAACAATGGATGGCATAGTTTTTAGTTAATATTGAATGGTGATATTTCGTGTAGCCTGCCAGTCTTGTTTAAAAATTTATTCCATAATATTATCATTTACTGGCAATAGAACCTGCAGTCGATTTTCTTGTAAATTTTTAGAAGTCCGATGTGTTTGACTTACGTAATATTCCTATCCGATTTATATCATGTCAATTATCTTACTTACTACACGAGTCGTAGTTTGACATTGACGAACTGCCATCCACTGTTCGGCGAGTGGTTATCATATTATTAAAATTTCATCTACCGCCAAATTTCAACCACCGATGGATCTCTTGTTAAAGGTAACTGCTCGTTGATTCTTTTGTAATGTTCTGCCTGCACAACACTCCACCGTTAATTAGCTTGCCATTTCATTTAAATGCATGTAATAATTTTTCCAATTTTTCTTCCGTAATTTACTGATTGGGATCTTTTATAGCCTCTAACTTCAAACCACTTCCTTCTGTAAATTTGTTAATCTCCTAAATTAATAGCCAGGTTGGAACATTATAGGCTGCTGCCAATGAAAATCCTACATGGATGACAGTGGCTAAGGTGTCATGAAATCTCATTGACATCATCATCGATGGACAATCTGCCTGAGCACTAGTTGATTAAGGAGCTTCTTCTCTGTATTGTAAAATGGCTACTGCCACACACTAAAGGAGATAATGTTCTGTGATACAAGAGCAACTATTCTGAAGGTCGGAAATGGAAAATACGTCCGGATGGCAGGAAGAATAATTATCAATAACAGGACGCAGCCTTTTGAATTTGTCGTTTTAACAGAATGAAGCCATAATGCCTTCCTTGAAGTGGTTTTCCTTCAGGCATCCCAGGCTGTCAATGAGTGTGGAAGATCTGAGCTACAAATTGAGGAAGCATTCCAACAAGTACACTTAACATGTACTTCCCTGGGAGGTTGTTTCTTGTCAAGAATGTTGAGATCCCACCATTAACAGTGAGAAGAGTTCCAGTCAGCAGCTGAGATGACCAGTTGGACACTGAAGTGCATGTCGATCACAAAAAGCTAATCAGTATAACAAAGGAAATCTACATACCAGTGGCTATCATAAGCATTACAGGTGACCGAGAAGAACTTTGGATCACTAATTTTCACTAGCTGTCACAACTCATTCCTAAAGGAATGTGTGCTGGAACAATTGAAGCAGTCTAGGACAGCGAGGTCAATGTCATCAATGAAGTCTCATGCTCCGCTGCAACTGCCGACATCACACTAGAGGAAACTGCTATGGCACTGCAGGTACGGCCTGGTCTGACACAGGAACAACCTCAGTAATTGTTAAACATACTACACCAATTTTCAGGTGTATTCCAGGCCAGGCAGGAGAAGAGCCAGATGAAATGGTCCATGATATAACACCGAATCAATACTGGTGATCATAAACCAATTAGCCAGTGTTCATGAAGAATGTCGTCAGCTGAAAGACGAAAATTTTAGGAAGAAGTGGAGAAGATTTTGCACGATGACATTATTCAACCTTCAGAGAGTCCCTGGTCATCTCTGGTGGTCCTCGTCGAGAAGAAGAATGGCATGTGGCGTTTCTATGTCGAGTGTTGGCTGCTGAACAAAATCACAAAGAAAGATGTCTACCCATTGCTGTGCATTGACGACACATTACACTGTTTGAAAGGAGTTACATACTTCTCAACCGTGGACATGCAGGCAGGTTACATTTGAACGCATTATGGACAACTCGCTTCGATACCTTAAATGGAAAACATGTCTTTGTTATCTATATAACATTGTCTTTGTCTCAAGGACATTTGTGGAACATCTAAGCCACCTGTCAACTAGTGTTGAGGACTCCACCTCAACCCAAAGAAGTGCCTCTTCATCACCAAAGATATAAAAATACTGGGACACCTAGTGAATGGAGATGGTGTCCATCCTGATCCAGATAAAGTAAGGGCAGTCACAGAATTTCCAACTGCTCAGCACATCCATGGAGTGAGAAGTTTCCTCGTGCTGTGCTCATACTACCATTGTTTCATGAAAGGTTTTTATAACAAGGCACGTCCATTGCAAGCACTCCTGATTAGATTAGATTAGATTAGTTATTTGTTCCGTAGATCCATATTGAGGAGATCCTCGTGGATGTGGAACATGTCAAGAAACAAAATTTACAAGTTGAATAATATAAATACAAATACATACACTTATACAGATACATAATTTTTTTAAGGTTTTTTTTTATCTATATATAAAAGGCTTGTGTGTGTACGTGCTGACAGACTTTTCTCCATGACCACATACTGCCACCCACTCGTGGTTGTGGTGGTAGATAGCCCTTGGTCTAATGATGTTAGTAAGGGAGTTTGGTCGCGGTGTGTGGCAGTGGGTGAGTGTGATGAGCAAAAATTCACAAAATATGCAATAAATACTCTTAGGAAAAGCTATATACTCTGTGACTTATGAACTTTACGGTACGAGTCAAAATCTGTTTACTCTTTCAATAGTCAGACAATGCGGTTCTTTCAGACTTTAATAACGACGAGGAATATCAAATACGCATTTTTTTAAATAGATCACATGTTTCCGTCAACCACACGTTACCGACTATGAACAGAGACACAAAACAAAGATAAAAAATCCAGATAGAGTCAAAGATAACAATACTCGTGGAACATTGATCACTGTCGTGGAAGCCTGGTGGAAACATAGACTTACTAAATAACACAGACATACACTACGTTTACATGCAACACATCTTGCGGAAGAGGAAAACCGATTTTCATAAACTGTTTTTCGTTGTCGTGTTTACATGGCATCGCCTGAATCGGATTTCCTAGCTCACTTAACATGGCGGCTGGAAAACAGCTGATTCAGTTCCTTATTTAATCTGCACAATCGCTATTTTTCTTTATTTAAATACACAGATTTATATTCACTCTCATATTTACACTTTTATTTCACATTAGAAAATATCACTCTTTCCATTAGTGCCGAAAATTCGTAACAAGAAAACACAATCTGACAAGCTAAGAACGTTTCAAAAACGGTTGCATTTGCATGGCCACAAAAATCGATTGTGGAACTGGAAAACCGCTTTAGAGAAGCGGATTTCCAGAATCGATTTTGGAGCGTTTACATGACTAATGAAAAACGGAATTGGGAAATTGGTTTACAAAAACCCGGTTTTGGAAGCCCATGTAAACGGGGTCATACATTAATGAATGTCTTTTAGGCCATAGATATTGATATGCCTGTGCCAGTAACAAGGAGGTTTTAACCTCCTTGGCCAGTAAGCTAATCAGTGCCGGCCGCGGTGGCCAAGGGGACTGAGGCGCTCCAGTCACGGTCTGCAAGGCCACTACGGTCGGGGGTTCGAATCCCCCCTCGGGCATGGATATTTGTGCCGTCCTTAGTATAAGGTAGTAGATAAGTAGTTTGTAAGTATAGGGACTGATGACCCAGTAGTTAAGTCCCACAAGCTTAACAAACATTTGAACATTTGATTTGCTAATCAGTGCTCTCTGATACATATAGCCGCGACACTCTCTGCCGTGAAAGGTGTTATCGTTTGACAGCTGGGTCAAGAAAAACTATGCGACGTAGTCCTACTCATATCCCGCCGGCCTCCTGTGATAATGTTGGCAACAGATGTTGAATAACGAGAATCATGTGACATCGTCATAAACCCAATGGCGTGACACTCAAATATTTTGTCGTGAAATCAAGCATACAGCAGAAACAGCAGTATTTATCTACACACTATGTGGTTCGGTCATCTTTGCAATGATTTTATATCGTGTTATTGATGTTGCCAACATAAAAACACGAGGCCGCCAGGATAGAAAGTAAAATTTTACCGAATCAGATACATCCGTTGTTGTCACATCACATTATGACCAGCACTTTCACGCGAAACTCTTTTGTATAGAGTCTGATGATTCACACAGTCTTGCATTTCATTCCAAATTCCTATTCAAGGAGATATTTGTGAAAATTGTTACAAATCAATATTCGCACTTATCCAATATCGTTTTCAGAAGTGTAATTTGCCAGCCGCTTTCGGCGCTGCTCTTACAATGTGTAACAAAATTGAGAATAACGACGCATAATATCAAATATATAAGCTTTTAGCTTCTCGGCGCGTTTTCCTCAATCACACTTTACCGACGATCAACAGAGACAAAGATGAAAATGCAGATAGGCTAACAAATGAATACTAGAGCGCTACACTACAGTCACAGTGTATTAGTTGGTGTGGGTGATTTAATTATTATTATTTCTCATCTGAACGATAGAAGTGTTTTCAGAAGTTTACTTCAAACAGAGAATTACACACCGCAACATTAACTTTATGAACACAACCTAACATTGAATTTACATCGTTCCGGAGTACGGACTTAATTTCACATTTTGTATGAAAAACGTTATGAACATTCATTGTTTTTGACAATTACTTCTACTTCAATTTGACATCTTAGCTAGGAGAACTGAGTTTATTGACAGAACTATCCAACAAGGATTCTGTTTTTGCTGACTTAGGACCGAAACCCTAAAAACCATGATCTACATAGGCCCTTCTTTAACAACCGTTGCGAAGCACGGGCACATAAGCTAGTAATATAATAATACTAATATAGTATGAGTGCATGCATCATTTGGTACAATTTAGAAATTCACTAATGGAGTAGAAGGAGTTGGCCACTAGAAAGTCTTTTATGTTCCTCTTAAACTGATCTTTATTTGTAGCTAATTTTTTTATACTTGATGGTAAATTATTGAAAATGTGTGTTCCTGAGTAGTGGACCCCTTTTTGAACTAAAGTAAGTGCTTTTAAATCCTTGTGTAGATCATTTTTATTTCTAGTATTGTATGTATGAACTGAGCTGTTTGTTGGGAAAAGGGATATATTATTTATGACAAATTTCATTAAGGAATAAATATACTGAGAGGCAATAGTTAATATACACCAAGTTTTACTGGGATGAGAATAAATGAAGAGCTTTCCAGGCACTTAAGGAGGCTCTAACTTCCACATCAGTTATAGCATTATACAACAAGAATGCTGAGACCAAACTTCACATAGAAGCTAGCGGTTATGGCATTGGTGCAGTGCTTGTACAAATTCAGAAAGGTGCTGAAAAGGTGATAGCCTACACATCCAGAGTTCTACAACTGAGAAGGAATGTCTCGTTCTTATATGGGCTATCAACAAGTTCCAGCCATATTTATTTGTTAAAACATTCACAGTCATGACAGACCACCATGTTGGCTGACCAGTCTGAAGGATCCATCCAGTCGACTAGCAAGATGGGCACTAACACTCCAAGAGTATGATGTCACAGTGGTATTCAAAAAATCGCACTGACGTGTTTTACGGCCCACTTTAGATTTATAGTTTTATAAGTTTTTGCAACATTTTGGATTAAAATAATAATCTAAATAATAAAAAATTAATTAATAAGTGTCTGAAACCCTTGTAGGAAAAAAAATTAGCTGCTGGCGGGTTCCGAACCACTGACCTTCAGCGTCACAGTCTAACACATTGCCCACTACGCTGCAGCTAACAGCTAAGAGTTATGTTCTATTATATCATACTATTGATGGCCATTGCTAACGGCTGCTTTTCGTTAATTCAAAGGAGGGTGTCTAACCTCCATTATTTTTGCAAATATCTCTCAAATGATACGAGATATGAAAAAAACATAAGGGGACAAAGTTTTAGAGAATTTTCTCCTCTACAAATTCGTTTATTCAATCTTCACATCAGATGAACGGTTTATTTGCAATTAAAATTACATTACAAACGGCTTTTTTTGGTATTACTAACGTATTTCTTGTCCGAAATATTTCAAAAAGTGAGGTTCTGATCTCTGGTAGTCAACAATTATGTCTGTACAATTTGGTGCCGATCGGTTGAACGGTTCAACCTAAAAAGTGGGAACACGTTACAGCCAGCCAGACATAATCAAATCGCCATTATTTTTGCAAATATCTCTGCAACGATGCAAGATATGAAAAAAAAAAAAAAAACATAATAGAGCGAAGTTGTATAGAATTGTCCCCTCTACCAAGTAGGTTCTCTACCAATTAGGTTATTCAATTTTTGTGTCAGATGAACAGTTTGTTTGCAATTACAATTATATTACAAATGGCTTTTTTTGGTATTACTACTGTATTTTTTCTCCGAAAAATTTGAAAAAGGGAAGTTCTGGTCTCTGTGTGCAAAATTTGGTGCTGATCGGTTGAACGGTTCATCTTAAAAACAGGGAACACGTTACAGATAGACAGACAGACAGACAGACATCCCAAATTCGCCGTTATTTTTGCAAATATCTCTGAAACGATATGAAATGTGGAAAAAAACATAAGAGAGCAAGTTGTAGAGAATTTTCTCCTCTATAAATTCGGTTATCCAATTTTCATGTCAGGTGCATGGTTAATCTGTTATTTTCATTTAAATTTCGAGCTGTCAAAAGACGATCGCAAAGGCCCACTTTTAGTGTTACTACTGTAACCTAAAGTGGGCCAAAATGGGTGCAAACACAAGGACACCGACTGCCTTTTGAGAAATCCTTTAGTCAAACACAACAGCATGGATAACACTTCAGCCCTCACTGAGTTATGTAACTTTACAGCCAAACAAAGGGAAGGTCCAGCATTATTACAAACCATAGAGGCCTTGTACAAAGGAGAACTGACGAAAGGAGAGTTTCAACTTATAAATGGACATTGTATAAGAGCAACTACGATCCACTGAGCCTCAAATGGCTATTGGTTGTTCCAGCTCATTTCTGGCCAGCTATTCTCAAGTATTTCCACAATTCTCCAATATCCGGTCATCTGGGATTCATGAAGACCCTAGACAGAATCGGACACAGGTATTACTGGCAAGTTCTCTACTGATCTGTCAAGCACTATGTGAATCACTGTAAGGATTGCCAGAGACGGAAGCATGTGCCACAGTTACCTCCAGATCATCTGGTACCAATTCCACCTGCAGTAGCTCCATTCCATCGGAATGACTTTTTAGGAAGGTTCCTGAAGTTGACAACTGGTAACCGATCACTCATTATGCTGGCACCAAACCTGTGCTGACTGCAGAAGCTACAGAGATCACAAAATTACTAATAGAAGACATTATTTTGAAGCATAGTGCACCATGTGTGGTGATATCGGTTTGAGGAAAACTATTCATGTCAAAACTAGTATCAGAGGTAATGTCACGTTGCAACATTGTCCACACAATCACAACTGCCTACCATCCTGAGACAAATGGTCTCACGGAAGGTTTTAACAAGACGTTAGCAAATATGCTGTCAATGTATGTCGACGTTGGGAAGAAGGATTGGAATACAATACTGCCAGTTGTGACATATGCTTATAATACAGCAAGGCAAGACACCACATGTTTCACGCCGTTTTTCCTACTCCATGGTCGTGAAGCTGAGACGAAAATGGAATGGCTGTTTCTGTTCCAACCTCATGACAGCCAGGATGATTATGTGAAATGGCTCATCACCAGGATTGAAGAATCAAGACAGTTGTCTTGCATATGGACACTGGATGCCCGGAAGAAGGATCATCAGTGGTATAACGACAAGCATTGACCTGTTGTATGCTGCCAAGGAGATCTGGTATGGATTTTTACCCCTGTACGGAAAGTTGGGCTTTCAGAAAAGTTACTGAAGCAATACTTTGGTCCGTATCATGTCATACGCTGCCTGTCAGAAGTCACATTCGAAGTCAAGGATTATGAGCCATCCTCGAAACGACAAAAATGAAGAGACATTGTGTACATCCTTCATATGAAGCCTTACCATGATCGCAAAGAACAGATAGACAGGAACGGCCTCATATTCAATGACGCTGCAGACCATTATGATGATGAAAAAGCCAAGACAGGAGGGTATGGCACTGGTCGTCGTCACTGTAAGGAAGGTGTGCAGTTCTCTAGAACTGCCATACAGGGGACCCATGACAAGATCCAGGACACTGTAGGTGGCTCCAAAGGGAACCTAACAGTGGGTTGCTGTTCTTTCAGAAAGGAGAGCAATGCCACAAGTCTTCCGACAGAACACACGACGCAGTGGCTAGCATCGCAGATCACTGTGCTTGTGGTCCCCAGTTCAAATCCCACCACAGGCAGAAAAATTTATTTCTTTGCATTTAATATTTATAGAATGTTCTACGTGTTTCTTATGTTTGATTTACTTTTAAGTTCCAGATAATTCTTTCTATGTATAAATAGTGGAGCATTCCAAGCAGGAGTCAGTCTGTACTGAGTATATGTTTGTGGTAGCAATAAACATGTTCTAAGCATAAAGTGTTGTGCTCTATTAACAAGAAGTCTTCAAATTCCAGACAACCCGCAGTTTGAAATGTGACAATATTATCACATCTACAAAATTAATTTTTAGTGTAAATTAAAAAAAAACATTAAGGAATCAATATTAGTATTTTTAGAAAGATTAAAAAATTACCATTTTTGATCAACAATGTGTATGTGGGTATGTGTTTGGGGGTGAGCAGAGGAGGTTGTTTTGTGCACTTGCACATATGTTCAGCTGTGTTGGTGTACAGGATTGGAAACACATAAATCTGGCTATTTCTAAAATTAAATAATTAACTAATTGTCACCAAATTCATACCTTTTCAAATGAAATGTCATCCCAACAAAGAATGGTGCAATTAGGATCTGATGTTGCATATTCTCTTGGTTGTGGAGGCTCCCCCTGCAATGATAAATTTATTTTACTGTATCATACAACTCAAATATAGCATTTATTTATTCAGGTAACATGATGTTTCAATAGAGAGAGAAATTTCCTATTTAGATTCAACTAGAGAAACGTATATTGTAATTAAGGCTACAATGTTTTTCTGGAATGGTTTGACAGCTGAATCTGCAAATAGCTATATACCCTTTTCTAATTGCAAAACAACACTTCTCACTGCACCAGACAACAGGAATTCACTTCTGCATTCAGACATAATTTTCCAGAAATCAAATGATCAAAGAGACCATTAACATATAGAATACATTGAAGTAGAAAATACTTCAGTAAGTTATACTAACAGTCAATTATGAATGATACTGTTGTAAAGTATACCAAAAATCATTTGTGCTAGAGCTGATCTACCCTGTACAAAGACACCTCCTTTGAAAAAAGGGCACTGATACTTTTATAAACTTTTAGAAGTTGTTTTCGTCCACTACTTCAAAGGCAATACTAGATGTAACTTTTAAAAGAATAGTATCCATTGCAACAAAACTAATGCTAAATTGAATTCACATTCCTAAGTATCTATTAAGTTAAAGAAAGAGTGCTTAAGGATGAATACTTCCACTTTAATTTTTAAAACATATATCCCAAGCAAAACATTAATGACTACCATGAATCATTACAATAATATCACATACCACAACCACTGGCTTTAAATACAATTTGAACTTGCTGAGTAACACAAAAGTCACAGTTTCCTTCTGGTATGTATATTAAACTGCAGTCACTCACGGTCTATTCGACCTCATAGAAGTACCAAATTATTGGTGTTTATTACTATAAATCATTTGTTATTTCAAATAGGGACAGATATTATCTACAGGATGCTCGTCAACTCACAGAGGAGCAGCAAGGTGAAATGGGTAGGAGTAAGCAGACAGTTGATGGGTGAACAGTCTTGCAACCAGACCTTAATATCAGTGATTCTACTATACTGGCTGAGAACTTGTAGGTATCTCATGAAAGTGCTAAGTACATGTAATACAACTACTTAGCTTATGCCACCTATACTAGTCTGTTAGCTTAACACAGGGTGGGCAGGCATGTTTTGGTCCCATGTGGCAGAGTTGGAACAGTGCTCCTCAAACCAAGAATGTATGATTGTCTTGTGTACTTATCTATACAGTAACAAATCAAACTGGTATTGGTTGCCAGTACACAGAAACAACCAATAGACTCTAAATTGCGCTAATTTGAACCACTTTCTGCATTTGTGTCACATTCAGTAATATGTCTTATTACACTATCAATGGTGTAGTAAATGCCAAGAAGAGGACTGTCAACCACAGACTATTTAATTTACACCAAGAACTGGTTGAGATGGAAAACCTTCTACAGACAGGCACCAAAGGCAACATGTTGTGGACCCTCTAACTGTTCCAATCTTGCAGTCCAACAGTATAGTTCGCATCACAGTTTACTTCCTACAACTCAAGCAGTTTAATATCTACAACCATCAGACAGATCTTGGAATTTGCCTAGATAAGATACTTAACCAATAATGTTTACAAAGTAATTTTATATCATAGCAATAATATCAAGACTACCAGAGATAGAGAAATTATTTACATTACACTATATTAAGTATGAGACGTGCTTCAATTATTTGTAATAAGTGTTACTGACAAATTGTTACTAACAGCCAATTTGGCACATTTCTGTTCTAGAGTTGTTGTTTAAAGTAGTTGA
This sequence comes from Locusta migratoria, assembly GCA_026315105.1. NCBI lineage: Eukaryota > Metazoa > Arthropoda > Insecta > Orthoptera > Acrididae > Locusta > Locusta migratoria. Next base: position 202,772,394 of record CM048747.1, on the reverse strand, counting down.
CTAATTAAGATATTTCAAGCATTCTGTTACCGTGAACATGAGGCTGAATTAAGAAAAGCATTCACTTACATCATCTTCAACATTTTGGCGAAGAGAAAAAGTTTAAAGATTGATAATAACACATTTCCATCAGTTTAAACATTGGGAAAGATAGGATTACATATTATTAACAAACAATTTAATACTTTCCACCACAAAATGAGCAAAAATACAAGCAACACCTAGACACAAATGTCTGTATAGGTGTGTTTGCGTTTCGATATGTCTGAATGTGTGTGTATTTGTTTACCTTCCTTTTTTCCCCTAGGGTAAGTCCTTCCACTCCAGGGATTGGAATGACTCCTTTTCCACTTCCTTAAAACCCATATCCTTCCCTTTTTCCTCCCCTTTTTTCCTCTTTTTCCTGAAGAAGCTGCCAGTGGTGGCCAAAGCTTGTATGTGTGTTTGTGTGTGATTTTATTTGTTTCTATCGACGAGCCGGTCCTTTTGGTAAGTCATCTCTTTTCTATTTTTTATTTTTGTCTATCCTACGGGGAAAGTTTCCTCTATAATTATAGAGGGAAACTTTCCCTCAAATGTCTGCCTAGCTGTGTTTGCATGTGGATATGTGTGAGTGTGTGTGTATTTGTTTACCTTCCTTTTTGTTCCCTAAGGTAAGTCCTTCCACTCCTGGGATTTGAATGGCTCCTTTTCCTCTTCCTTAAAACCCGTATCCTTCCCTTTCTCCTCTCCTCTCCTTCCTTCCTCTTCTTCCCGAAGAAGCCACCAGTGGTGGCGAAAGCTCGAATGTTTGTGTGTTGTTGCGTGTGTTTTATGTTTCTGTCGACGAGCCTGTACTTTAGGTAAGTCAAATATCTTTGTAAAAAATAGATGAAGTACACTTACCAGGCGAAGGGGCACAGGCAGTAATAGCAACAAATAAACACACAGACACACACACACACAAAAATGCTGGCTTTCGCAGCCTAGCTGCTTCATCAGGCAGAAGGGAAGGAGAGGGAAAAGGAAATAATGAGGGTTTTAAGGAAGGGGGTAAGGAGCCATTCCAAACCCGGGACAGGAAAGATTTACCTTGGGGGAAAAAATGGAAGGTAAATAAATGCACATACACCCACACATTTACACAGACACAGACACAGACACACTTGTGTACTTGTGTCTGTGTAAATGTGTGGGTGTATGTGCATTTATTTACCTTCCATTTTTTCCCCCAAGGTAAGTCTTTCCTGTCTCGGGATTGGAATGTGTACTTGTGTCTGTGTAAATGTGTGGGTGTATGTGCATTTATTTACCTTCCATTTTTTCCCCCAAGGTAAGTCTTTCCTGTCCCGGGATTGGAATGGCTCCTTACCCCCTTCCTTAAAACCCTCATCATTTCCTTTTCCCTCTCCTTCCCTTCTGCCTGATGAAGCAGCTAGGCTGCGAAAGCTAGCATTTTTGTGTGTGTGTGTGTCTGTGTGTTTATTTGTTGCTATTACTGCCTGTGCCCCTTCGCCTGGTAAGTGTACTTCATCTATTTTTTACGTATATTTTTCCTGTTAGGAATTTTTCCTCATATATATATATATATATATATATATATATATATATATATATATATATATATATATATATAATATTATAGAAGGAGACCTTCCAGGTACGAAAATGGTATAAAATAAAGATTTTTGACTTACCTAAAGTACAGGCTGGTCGATAGGAACACTAAACACACACAAAAACACACAACCATTCGAGCTTTCGCCACCAGTGGTGGCTTCTTCGGGAAAAAGAGGGAGGAAGGAGAGGAGAAAGGGAAGGATACGGGTTTTAAGGAAGTGGAAAAGGAGCCATTCCAATCCCAGGAGTGGAAGGACTTACCTTAGGGGACAAAAAGGAAGGTAAACAAATACACACACACTCACACATATCCACATCCAAACACACTTAGGCAGACATTTTCTATGTCTGCCTAAGTGTGTTTGGATGTGGATATGTGTGAGTGTGTGTGTATTTGTTTACCTTCCTTTTTGTCCCCTAAGGTAAGTCCTTCCACTCCTGGGATTGGAATGGCTCCTTTTCCACTTCCTTAAAACCCGTATCCTTCCCTTTCTCCTCTCCTTCCTCCCTCTTTTTCCTGAAGAAGCCACCACTGGTGGCGAAAGCTCGAATGGTTGTGTGTTTTTGTGTGTGTTTAGTGTTCCTATCAACCAGCCTGTACTTTAGGTAAGTCAAAAATCTTTATTTTATACCATTTATATATATATATATATATATATATATATATATATATATAGTAGACGAAAAATTTCTAGCAGGAAAGAATATATATATAAAATAGACAAAGATTACTCACCAAGCGAAGGAGCACAGGTGTGACAGCAGCACAAATGAACAGAACACACTCACATACATACAAACGCATTTGAGCAAATATGAAGAGATCGGGGTAAACAGTTTTTTATCTACTCCGATTCTCTTATTGTGGAGCAATAATATAAAAAATAGATGAAGATTACTCACCAGGCGAAGGAGCACAGGTGTGACAGCATCACAAATAAATAAATGAATACACACACACACACACACACACACACACACACACACACACAAACGCAAGCTTTCGCAACCCAGTTGCTTCTTCAGGCAGAAGGGAAGGAGAGGGAAAAGGAAATGATGAGGGTTTTAAGGAAGGGGGTAAGGAGCCATTCCAATCCCGGGAGAGGAAAGACTTACCTTGGGGGAAGAAAAGGAAGGTGAACAAATACACACACACCCATACATTCACACAGACGCAAACACACCTAGGCAGACATACTAGTATGTACATTTGTGCTGCTGTCACACCTGTGGTCCTTGGATATACACGGATGGGCTGAATCCCAATTTTACCGAATCAAATCCGAATACCAAATTTTAAATAAAACATGTGCCGAATTCCAAACCCAATTCAAATCTACCAAATCTCAAACCCAAATAATATGTCAACTCAAGTGCATGTATTTAAAAAGAATTACTACTCTATCGCAGCCAGTGATGAAGATAAAGCCTTCTGGGGTGGATCCCAAATGACAATATTAACACTAAAATTTAAGAAATTAAAGTTTCATTTAGATTTTTTTTTTTAAATCTAAAGGATTTTTAATTCCCCCTACCGTTAAAACAAATCTGTATGAAAAATTTTGAGATATATGTTGTTTAGATGCACTAAAAGATAATAAGAAACTTTCTTCACTCGATTACAAACTGTATAATTTTTATGAAATAAAACAAGAATTGTAGAATGTAGTCCTAGAAAGGAAAGGATTATGTAATTTTTTTTTTTTTTTTTTTTTTTTTTTTTTTTTTTTTTTTTTTTTTTTTTTTTTTTTACAAAGTGGAAGATTAAAAACTAAAACCTGAAGAGATGAATAGATTTTCTGGGAGTTAAAAGAATAGATTCTTAAAAAATAGGATCTATAGGATCTGTAATTTTAAATAATCTTATAGTGACATATCATTCATTCTATAAGTGACGGACAGGACACTCATACACAGATAAATCTGCATTTATTTGACTTCTGTGTACTTGTTATTGCCATAAAGACATTTCAGATTGCACATTCCGGAGTTTAAGCAAGGGTATTTTGTGGATTTATTTATTCTTTCAATCATTTAAGATCACATAACTTCTCTGCACAGATTTTTTTCACCGTTAGCTTTCGGGTTTGTTAAGCAGACGGAATTTAAATGTGGTAACAGCTAACAAGGAAGATTACATGACATAATGTTTACATTTGCATTATTCGTATGGCAATGACAATGTGAAATTTACAAATCATGATTCATTGGAACAATCCCTTGCCCTTAACATAAAAACACTAAGTTGTAGCATGAAGGCAGTGGTTGTAGTGTTAGGCATAATGACGCAACACATGCTTGCCAGTCGGCTTTATGTAGTAGCTTACTAATAAACAGTATCTCTGGCTTTCACAATCCTCAGTCATCATCCACGTTACCTAGGTCGTGAAATACCTTCCCCTTCTGTTCACATTACTTTTTTCTTCCCTTATCTCCTACCTGATGAAGGAATCTTGTTCCGAAAGCTTGTCCTAATTTTTCGTCCTTTTTCTTTCTGTGTGTGACTATCAGCAGTAAAATACAAATATAAGTACTGGCCAGCCAATCTATCTCTTTTGAAGAATAATTTAATATCATCTCTGTGGAGAATTTTCATCATTCACATTGAGCTGCCTCACAAATATTGTGAAGTCGATATCAGGCACAAACAGTATGTTATTAGTTTTTTTTTTTATGAATTCATCAGCGAAACCTTGGTTGTTAATGATCTTTGCCCTTACTATACCTTTCCCAAAAGCCTCTGTTTATCAGCCATCAGCTAGAGTTACAATTTCAACAATTAAAAAATAATTTTCTGATGAGTTGTGCCAGAATCCACTATCTAATTATCACCATCCAATGTACCTGTATTGCAGGCAACAGTCATACTAATAGCACCTAGTATATTTTGTGCCGTTTTTAATTTCCCCTTTTGAGGAGAGTTTCTGGACATGTGATTGACTTTGTGACAGTTGTAACAATCAAGACTACCTTTTTGCATTGCTTCTTTCTTTGTTTGTTCTTTTCCTGCACCATTTTTGGTACTTCTGACTACCAACATTAGCTTTCAAAGACATTACAGAATAATCATTGCTAAATCCCCATCTTCAACTTCGTTTCATATATTTGCTAGATCAGCTACAGTTTTGTTTATAAGCCCTGAATTCTATTTCATAGATTCACAATTCATGATATTCAAAGAAATAACTTTTGTCTCAGTTGGATTTGGTGAAATTTGCTGTCCGTTGAGATGAATAATTTCTGAAGTTCTTGCCATACGATTTTTGGATTTGTCAAATTTCATATATGCATTAGTTGCTTGTCACATTTGGAAAGTACAACTATTGCTAGTGCCCTACTTTGAAGTGATATTTGTTGTTCTGATCTTCAGTCCAGAGACTAGTTTGATGCAGCTCTCCATCCTACTCTCTCCTGAGTGAGCTTCTTCATCTCCTCAAAAGAACAGCAACCCACATTCATCTGAATCTGCATACTATCTTTGTCTCTTTGTCTCCCTCCACAATTTTCCACCCACAAACTTCCCTATAGTGCTAAATTTAGGAATCCTTGATGTCTAAGAATATCTCCTATGAATGAAGCCCTTCAGTCAAGGTATACCAAAAATTCCTTTTCTTCCCAATTCTGTTCAGTACCTCTTCATTAGTTACATGATGTACCCACCTAATCTTCAGCATTCTTTTGTAGCACCACAATTCAAAACCCTCTATCCTCTTCCTGTCTAAACTATTTATTGTCCAATTTTCACAACTGTTCAAGGCAACTCTCCACACAAATGCCTTCAGAAAATACTTCCTCACACTTAAATTAATATTATATATTAGCAATTTTCTGTTTTTTTAAATCACTTTTCTTCCCATTAATATTTTGCATTTTATATCTTCTGTACTGCAACCATCAATATTATTTTTCTGCTCGAGTAAAAAAACTAATCTACCACCTTTATTGTTTCTTTACCAAATTCGTTCAGTATCACCTGATTTTCTGACTGAATTCCATTACCCTTGGTGTGATGTTAATATTCATCTTTTACAGTCATTTCGACACACAGTCCATTCTGTTCAATTGCTCTTCCAAGTCCTTTGCCATCTCTTATAGAATTACGTCATCAGAAAAGAGCAAAGTTTTTATGTCTTCACCCTGAACTCTTTGCTTTCCTTCACATCTTGCTCAGGGTATGAATTGAATAATATTGGAGCAAGGCTACAACCCAGTCTTACTTCCTTCCCAACCACTGCGTCCCTTTCATGCCCTTCAACTCTAATAACAGCTGGTTGGTTAATGTACAAGTTGAAAACAACGTTCAGTTCGCTATATTTTACCCCTGCTGACTTCAGAATTTGAAAGAATTTATTCCAATCAACATTGTCGAAAGCTTTCTCCAAATCTACAATACCTTGATGTAGTTTTGCCTTTCCGTAGTCTATCTTCTAAGATAAGTTGTAAAGTGAGTATTGCCTCCCGTGTTTCTACATTACTTCTGAATCGAAACTGACCTTCTCTGACGTCAGCTGCTACCAGATTTTCCATCCTTCTGTAAATAATTAGTGTCAAAATGTTGCAGCCATGACATATTAAAGTGATGGTTCTGTAGTTTCCACACCTGTCTGCACCTGTTTTCTTTGGAATTACATTTTATTAAAGTCTGTGGATATTTCCCCTGTCTCAACAACCTTCTCACCAGTTTCAAATAGTTTTGTCATGGCTGGTTCTCCAAGAGAATTGAGTAGCACGGAGGGATTGATATCTACTCCAGGGGCCACTGTGAGTCCAGACCATGAAGATATCACCTATAAAGCTATACCAAACTTTGGGTTGACAGGCTAGGGTATCCAAGAAGGCTTCCTCTAAGTATCCTATAAATAAGTTGGCATATGAGGGGGCCATCCTGGTTCCCATGGCTATTCCCTTTAGTTGTTGGTATGTCTGGCCCTCAAAAGTGAAGAAGTTGTGGGTTAGGATGAAGCTGGCTAGGGTATTTAGGAAAGAGGTTTTAGGTAGGGAAGTGGGTGGTCGGCGTGAAAGGAAATACTCCATCGCAGTCAGGCCCTGAGCATGTGGAATATTTGTGTATAGGGAAGTGGCATCAATGGTTACAAGGATGGTTTCTGGAGGTAACAGCCTGGGTAAGGATGTCAGGCGATCAAGAATGTGGTTGGTGTCTTTGATAAAGGATGGGAGACTGCACACAATGGGTTGAAGGTGTTGTTGTAGGCTGAGATTCCTTCTGTAGAGGCTTGGTAACCGGCCACAATGGGGTGGCTGGGATTTTTGGGTTTGTGAATCTTGGGAAATAGGTAGAATGTGGGGGTGCGAGGTACAGCGGGGCCATGAAGTTAATGGAGTCAGGTGAAAAGTTTTGTAGGGGTCCTAAGGCTCTGAGGATTCCTTGAAGCTCAGCCGGGACTTCAGGAATGGGATTGTCTTGACAAAACTTTGTATGTGGTACTGTCGGAAAGGTGACGCAGTCCCTCAGTCACATACTCCTGCCGGTCAAGTACCACGGTTGTGGCTCCCTTGTCGGCTGGGAATAGATCACGGATAGCTTGGGCTTCAGCTGTGGTAATTTTGGGAGTTGGATTCAGGTTTCTCAGGAAAGATTGAGAGGCAAGGTTGAAAGTGAGAAATTCCTGGAGGGTTTGAAGAGGGTGATTTTTAGGAAGAGGAGGTGGGTCTTGCAGTGAAAGAGGATGGAACTGTTCTAGGCAGGGTTCAATATGGATGGTGTCTTGGGGAGTTGAATCATTAGGAGTAGGATTAGGATTATTGTACCCATTGCCCACCAGGTCTCAACCTTTGTTAGTTTGAAATTCCCACCCATCATTCTACAACATCTTTGCCTCCAATCTCTGGACAGAACCTCTGCCTTGACTGGCCTCTTTGCATTTTGCATATGTCTGCCTTAGTGTGTGTGTGTGTGTGTGTGTGTGTGTGTGTGTCCGTCCCCAAGGTAAGTCTTTCCTCTCCCGGGATTGGAATGACTCCTTACCCACTCCCTTTCCTTTCCTCTCTCCTTTCCTGCTCTTTCTGAAGAAGCAACCTTAGGTTAGGAAAGCTCAGTTTTGTGTGTGTGTGTGTATGTGTATGTTTTTATTTGTGTATCAACAAACCGGTGTCTGTTCGGCTGATAAGTTCAACTTTCTTTACTTTTTATAAATATTTTTCCAAACAGGATGTTTCCCTGGTGGGAAAAATATGTATAAAATAAAGATTTTTGACTTATATAAAGTGCAGGCTTGTCGATAGAAACATAAAACACACAAAAAACACACAAACATTCAAGTTTTTGCCACCACTGGCAGCTTCTTCAGGAAAAAGAGGAAGGAAGGAGAGGAGAAAGGGAAGGATACAGGTTTTAAGGAAGTGGAAAAAGAGTCATTCCAATCTCAGGAGTGGAAGGACTTACCTTAGGGGACAAAAAGGAAGGTAAACAAATACACACACACTCACACATATCCACATGCAAACACACCCAGGCAAACAGTCTGTCTGTAACCATTCATCCCCTCAGCATATTTGTTGGTAGTCATACTAACATAAATGGCCGCACAGTGAACACATGCCAATTTGTACATGACAAGTGTTGTTTCACATGTGGCCTTGCTTTGAATAAGGTAGGTTTTTCCTGTGGTGGTGCTGTAGTATGTGGTTGTTGGAGGCTGCATTGGATACATTTTGCAGTGGGATCGGATACAGGGGTAGGAACCATTAGGTAGGGAGGGTAGTTTTTGGATGTTATAAAGTTGGACAAGGATGTTGCAGAGGTTGGGAGGGTGGCAGAAGGCCACACTGAGTGGTGTGGGATGAACACTTTGGAGTGATGATCTCATTTCAGGGCATGACTTGAGAAAGACATAGCCCTAATAGAGCAATTTATTGAGTCATTTCAGGGAGGATGGCAGAAAGCCACAATGAGTGGTGTGGGATGAACACTTTGGAGTGATGATCTCATTTCAGGACATGACTTGAGAAAGACATAGCCCTAATAGAGCAATTTGTTGAGTCATTTCAGCCGGGATGGTACTGGGTGACTAAGGGTATGCTTGTGAGTGGTTCTGGGATTACGAACATTGATGCTGGAAGGGGAGGAATGGACTGCTTGGGAGATATGCTTGTGGATGAGGTCTGTATGGTAGTTGCAGAAGAGGAAAGGATTGGCTCCGTTGTTGTTGTTGTAGGTGTTAAGGGATTCATTACTGGAGCAGATACATTTACCATGGATGCCTAGACTGTAGGGAAGGGATCATCTAATATGGAAGGGATGGCACATATCAAAGTGGTGGTATTGTTGCTTGTTTGGGGGTTTAATATGGAATGAGGTGTGGATGGGGGATTCAACAAGGTGAAGGTCAACATCAAAGAAGGTGGCTTGAGTTTCAGAGAAGGACCAGGTGAATTTTAGGTTGGAGAAGGAGTTAAGGTCTTGAAAGAAGTTCAGAAGGGTTTCTTCATTATGATTTCAGAGCACAAAGATATCAACCATGAATCTAGATGGAACAATTTGCCTTTCTCAAAATGAGTACATTAATCAAATTCTTGACAGATTTGGACTTCAGAATGCTAAGGGAGCTAAGAGCGCAATCAAATTGAAACCGAAATTTCTTGATTAGAAGCATGATGAGAAATCTAAAAATTTTGTGAGCTTATTGGTGGGCTTCTGTACATTTCACAGAGACTCAAGCAGACATAACTTTCTCTGTGGCAAAGCTGACACAATATTGTTCAAAATTAAAATCATTGGCATGCAGCCAAAAGGGTACTGAGATATATGTAAAAGAAACAGCAGGTTACAAACTCAAGTATTGCTCACTGGCCAAATATTCGAAGCATTCGGTACTGCTCATTGAGATACTTATACAGAAGTTTGCCAAAGTGTTACAGAATATATAATATTACTGGCAGCATCTCATGTGAACTGGAAGAGTTTGAAACATACTGCAGTGGCATTAAGCACAATGGAAGCAGAATATATGTCAGTTGAAGCCTGTGCTAGAGACATTATATGGATGAGACAACTACTAAAGAGTGTTAACCTGAACAAACTGACTGAAAAATTAAAGACTCTGAGATGCAACAATCAAGCTGCAATTGTAAATTCCAAGAAAAATATTGGTAAATGAAGAACAAAACATAATGCCATAAAGCATCATTCATCAGGGAAAAAGTTATGTCATCGTGTTTCTCTGTTATTGCTGAAATAGTGTACACAATTATTTTCTTTCTTGTTAATAATTATAATGTGTGTGAAGTGCCATCTTTTTATTTCACTACAACAATTACAGCAGCCCAAGAACTCATCTGTGCTTGGCCAGACTTGAAACTGATAAGGATGATGTCTAAAAATAACCTCTTTATTTTAAGATGCTGCTACTACCATTTCTGGTTTGTTGCTGTTGTTGTTGTTGCGGTCTTCAGTCCTGAGACTGGTTTGATGCAGCTCTCCACAATAACCTATCCTGAGCAAGCCTCTTCAACTTCACATAAGAACGGCAACCTACATCCATGTGAATCTGCTTACTGTATCCATCTCTTGGTCTTCCTCTGTGATTTTTACCCCAAAAACTGCCCTCTAATGCTAAATTCTTGATTCTTTGTGTTCATACAGTAGAGCTGCTTATGATCAGAAAATTGAGGCCTGGTACAATTACTAGGGACAGGAAAAAATCGGTGTTACTTTTTGCACTTGTCGGTGTTATTTATCGGTGATTTTTCTGGTAATCTTTTTCTATTTTCAGTAGAGCTGCATATGATCATAAAATTGAGGCCTGGAACAATTACTAGGGACAGGAAAAAATCGGTATTATTTTTTGCACTTGTCGGTGTCATTTCTGGTAATCTTTTTCCATTTTCAGTAGAGCTGCATATGATCAGAAAATTGAGGCCTGGAACAATTACAAGGGACAGGAAAAAATCGTTGTTATTTTTTGCACCTGTCAGTGTTATTTATCGGTGGTTTTTCTGGTAATCTTTTTCCATTTTCAGTGCTATATTTTTGTAATATTTAACAATTTTTCAATGGTGTGTTGAAAATTACACTATTCATAAGATATGGTAGGTCAAATTTGGTATAGATGTTGAAAAAATAATTTTAACAAACAATATTGATGCAAATATGTGTCTAAATTTTTTTTTATAAACCAAGTATTTTAAATACCATGAAAAAAAATTGCCAATGATTGTATCCAGTAGGTTATCCCTTTTTTCAGGTCAACAAACTGGTTTTGACACAAGGACTTCTTTTGCCGACTTAAATCTTTGTGTAATATTGTTGCAATTTCTTAGAGAATACCAATATTCATAAACAGAAGAATATATTTTAATGTAAATAAAAGTCTTTGCCTTTGCAGCTGTATTGTAAATAAATAAAAAGTGCTTGCTACAAGAGAAACTTTTATATGAAAATAGCAAAAAACTTGAAGGTTCACATATTGTTAAAGAATTTCCCAGGAACAAAATATTTTTAAATATGTAGAAAAGGTATTTAAGCTAAGGTTAAAATGTGACAAAAATGAATTTTCTTAATATTTTTTAATGTTTAGTCACATCTGGCTTTGAAAGTAAGATTATAATATGCGTTTTGGTATAAGTTTGAGTTTTAAATTGTGTTTCCCATCAGTAATACAGACTTTTCATACCAAAAAAAAAAAAAAAAAAAAAAAAAAAAAAAAAAAAAAAAAAAAAAAAATTCTTTTGAAGTTCGCTATTTTTTATAAGTAGTAAGGCTCATTTATGCTCTGCACTTTCTGGTGTTTTTCTGTGCCAGATCTTTGACTCCGGGACACAAACTTTCTCCTCTCCACCCCCACCACCCCTCTCCTCCAGCTCGGTGTTCTTTTATTTGCACCCACCTCCCTCAATAAATACCATTTTACAAATATCTGGACAAGTGGCATAAAAACAATACACAAATCCATCTACAAACAAAAGAAATTTTACGTACGTCAGCGGCGGCGTTGCCGTAATGTTTGCAACGAAATGTTCGTTTTCAAGGATAAAAAAACCTGCCAATAATACAGCAAGAATAGGATTATATATTTTGGGTCAACACACTAAATATTATTCTCCTCATTCTATGTGATTGACTTTTCGAAGAGCATTCAAAGATTGTTGCAAACATGATCACATTACACCGGCGCTTTCGTAAATAAAAGTTTACTGACTAGGTTAAAATGGACAAAGTCAAGAAAATGATAAAATTAGCATCCACAAAAGAAAATGTTTGTTTAAATCCAGTTGCAGTGATTATAAGACTGAGAGAAATCCAACATCAAGTCCGAAAATCGTAATCTATGTCGCAGCGAAACAGTAACGATAACAATCAAGGCTAACAATAACAGCGCAATCAAAGAATATAACGAGAAAACTGCTTAACTTTGATGCTGTTCAAAGACCTTGTGAAGTCTCAGCTCCACTAAACAAAGCTGCGCATGCTCAATAGGCCGAATTTACAAACTGTCAAGTCAGCATTCAATCACGGAAAATAATCTCAAACGATTTCAAAATGCTAGAAACATTTTGGCGAAGAAATCCATCGAAATGTGAAAACAATCATCTCAATATTGGTTACTGTAATATCTTCATAACTTAACACAGAAAGAGAAATATGCTCGCCGACAGTTATCAATCGGAAATTGTACTACAGTGAATATGCGCGCCTAACAATATGTGGCACTGTCTTATTACAGTATGTATTACAAAATTAAAAAATAGCCACTACATTTTGGTAAGGAACATTTCTACATTAAATATATCACTGACATAATTAAATTTAAGACATTTCTTATCCAGATAAAGCGTATTTTCTTTGAAAAATTGCTGATTTCACGTTAATTAAGGGGAAAAAAAGACAAATTCGCATTTTCTTCTTAAAAACCACCAAATTCACATTATTTCCTTAAAAACCGCTGAATTCGCGTTATTTGTCACGTTAACAAATACATATCCTGTATGGGATATTTCTTCATGCATCAGGTATCAGGTTATGTGGAACAAAAATCATCATGTTACCATGTGCCAGCCTCACTCTATTTTAATTTGTTCAGAAAGTTTTCCACCCTCATGAACCATGGACAATGCCAAGGTGGGGTTGCTTGCAGGCCTCAGTGACACAGATAGCCGTACTGTAGGTGCAACCACAGAGGAGGGATATCTGTGGAGAGGCCAGATAGACGTGTGGTTCCTGAAGAGGGGCAGCAGCCTTTTCAGTAGTTTCAGGGGCAACAGTCTGAATGATTGATTGAGCTGGCCTTGTAATATCAGCTAACATGGCTTTGCCATACAGTTTTCTGAGGACATGTAGCTCTACTATAATAATATATAATGATGGCATCCAGTTGGGTAAAATATTACGAAGGTTAAATAAAAAAAAAAAATAATAATAATAAAAGGCATTCTATGGATCGCAGCATGGAATCTTCTATCCCTCAATTGAGTAGGTAAGCTAGAAAATTTGAAACGAACATTCCATTGCTAACATTAGCAACATTACCTCGAAGCTCTAAGTGTGAAAAACTTATATATGTTTCTCCATACTCCTTACATTTGTGTTAGACAGTATCACCAATGATTCTTTGCACGGCAGGGGGCTGTTATTTTACACTCAGGGTCGTCCTCCCAGTTGTTCAAGTTTGTAAGTGAATCTGCTGCATTCTGCTTAGTAATACTCAGTATATAACAGGGGACAAAGCATTGACCACCTTCGAGAGAAATCACAACAGCTTGTAATGCATAATATCAATATATAAAAGGTAATGTTCTGGGTGACTGACTCACAGATTGATTAAATGAATGACTCAACATCACCCAGTCAAAACCACTGATGATAAAAACTTGAAATCTGCAGAGTTGATATCATTTAAGAAGCAATTTCACGATATTCTGTCTCAAAGGGAGTGAAGTAAGGTATGAAAAGTTTTTTTGAAAATATGCTGTTGTCAAGTCAATTTTGAAACTAGACCTACATAAATTGGTATATGGATTCATGGTTAGAATTTAAAAACACTGTCTTTTGGCTTTTTATGACTATCATGTATTAAGGGGGTTAAATAGGGGATGAAAAGATGTTTGAAAAATGTTGGTATTAAGCCAGTTTAGAAGTCTCAACTACAAAATTTAGTATTTGGAGTCTTTGGTACAATTTAAAAAGCATGTGTGTAACTTCCCATCCCCTCTTCATCTTTGCCTACCCTTCCTGTATCTCATCTTAGGACTTTAGCTTAGAACCATGTTTAGTGTTATGTTCAAAATCTTATGCCTCCGAAAATTCTTGACCGAATGCTTTGAAATATTGAAACAACGTATGACTGGAATAAGCACATGTTTTTACATAACTATTTTTTAAATATATGAATTTATATAGATTTTAAAATGCGGAAAAGTTGTTACCAAAATTGGTATGTGTAATACATTAAATAAATAGGTATCTAAAAACCTTCCTGTGTTACAGTGCAATGTTGTGACAAATTTGGAACTCAATCATGGAAGAACTTTTTGAGATTTTGAAACACACACAAACCAACACAACATTTTTAATCCTATCAATGTTAATGTTTTTAATCCAGTTTGCATTTTGCCAAATATTTCAAAAAACGGTTATAAGTGCCTCACCCTGTATATAATGATAACATTGGTTAATAGAGATTTTGTTGCCAATTAATTGACAGTGAAGTTAGGGTAACTTCATGAACCTGAATTCGAATATGTCACTCATGTTGCTACATTAGCCTTATTGATTGTGATAACATACAATATGGAGATAAACAAACAAACAAAATTTCAAAATATTAATTGAAATACATTGTTTACACAGTGAAATGAAAATGAGAAAAACCTATGTAAACGAGCATTAAAAAGGAGTTTCATTGTTGATTTAGCATGTAATAGGAAAAAAAAAATTACAATTAGCCTATGGAAAAACTCCACCTGTTTGATCTTCTTTTGTGCTAATATTCAGGACAGTCAAACTTAAGATTCCAGCAGTAGTTTGTCATCATGTGTTTGTTCATCTACCTGGATACCCTTCTTTCATGACCTGAAAATCTTGATGGAATCTTTCACCTTGTTCCTCGCTGGAGTTACCAAGATTGCCCAGAAATCTATCAAGATGGCTGTCAAGGTAGTGAATCTTAATATATGTATTATACTCCAAACTTTTGAAGTTTCTGAGCATATTTTGCAACAGTTTTTTTATAATTATGTATTTCCCGGTTACCCAAGAAATTCTTAACACAGACAAAATTGCTCCAAGCAGATGTTTTGATGAAATTCATAAGTTTAATGAATTCCAAATTCTGTATAAGCTTCCGAATTTGGGAGCCATCAAATTACAGAAAAAATTATTTGTATTTATAATTGAAACAGTCAATATTTTTATCCCATGCTTCCACAAATTGCGTCATTAGACCAAGCATGATATGAAGTGGTGGAGGAATGATTTTGTCCCTGTCAACTAAGGGTTCATTCAGGATGTTAGCTACTCCCACTGCCGGATTAGCCACGTAGCAACAGGGTAATCGGTTTGTCGGGGCTAATCTCAATGGCCAGCAATAACTTCTTAGTGACATTTAGTTCACGCAATCCTGTTCCTGTATTCGCTGCATCTTGAGCCCCAAATAGCAGTATCAATACTCACGGTGCTGAGAGAACGACTGATACGCTAACGAAACGCCACGTTTGAAAGGTAGCAGGTGCTGCAGGCAGCACGCAGCCACTCGTGCACAGATGGTTATGGCGTCGCTGTGCCGCTGGCCTATGAATCGTCGTGTGTGTAGACGCCCCATTTGTTTGCACTGTGGAACACTGGCCGTTACTGCCGCGTTACGAAGCCTTGTAAAAGTGCAGGAGTGTTGCCGCAACATCAATAATTAAAAAAGGGGGCAGTCGAGACAAGTCCCGAGAGGTACCGACATCTAGCAGTTGGTGCTTGGAGGCCAATCCACAACTTCCTTTACAAAGTGGCTGACATCGATTTCATATAATGATTCCTAAGTTGCTGACTGAAAAGAAGGAACCACTCAAGCATAAGCTAAGATACTTGTCTGTTCATATATACTCCAAAGTTTAAACATTAAAATACCGATTCAATACAAACTCTTTTCAGTGAAACAATAAGAGCAACGTCTCCCATTTTCGTAAAATTTATGAGATTCTTACGAGACGAGAGCATTGTTTTCTTTTTTCATCAAAATTGTATTTTGTTGTCTCTGAGGAAGTAAAACTTTTAATTACGAAAAATACACGAATCAGGTTTATTTATAGCCTACAATGTTTAGTTACAAATGCCCATACACTACAGTTGACGTACAACATTCCCAATACTAGAAGACATGTGAAAATGTAAGTGACATAGTTGTCTTGTGTATTCCTTAGTCTCCCCGTACACCAATCTGAAAACCTTTTTGCTAAATAGTGGAAATTATTTTAAATTATCGATTCGTTAGAAAGGGCACTGCCTCTTCTTTCGTGGAGAAAGTGATTCGCCAACCAAACATGTGTCCACTGTCAAAACTTCTATTTTCTGTGTTTATTTGGTTTACATATATCTTTTTCTGCCTTTTGAGCACCATAATTCTGCTATTTTCGCTAAAAACGGTAGCTAACACTTAACCACAACAGAACTTAATTCCACTCGAAGTGTGCTCCAGAGCTATCACCAATGATGTGGAAGTCGTAGGATACTCTTAGCAATACCAGGCTGGTCGCAAGCTGTGTTAAAAAATGAAGAAAGAAGCAGTGACACTTTTTCCGTGAACCATTAATCATTTTTCAGCACAATGCACGGGTGCATATGTCGCAAGTGGTGACGGATTTGTTCAATTGCCGGTCTCACAAGTGTTGTACCACCCGCCACTCTCCCAGAACTTAAGCTCCCATGACTTGATTCCTAAAATGAAGGAAGCACTTCATGGCATTTGCTTCAACTGTAACAGAGTATTGTTGGACAATAGACAGCTCTGCTTGAACTTTCCACACAACCGGTGTTGCTTAGAGTATCCTACGACTTCTGCATCGCTGGTAACAACTTGTACACAATGCTGGAGACTAGTTTGAAGGACAGTAAAACTTTGAAACGTGTAGCTATTTTATATGAATTGCAAATAAATAGTTGCCACTATTAAAGTTCCAACACTCGTATTACTTATGATACGCAGTCCAATTAAAAAGTTGTGTTCCGTTTTATTTTGTAATTTATTTTCCCTTCTACAAATATTTGGCTAAACACCATGAGCAGCAGACGGAGAGTTACTGGACGCCACTACACTTCTGGAAGTGCAAATTGTAAAGCAAGAGATGAAAAGGAGAGATGCTGTTGTATCTAAAACACATAAACTGTCTGAGTTTTTTGATGTTCAGAATGATTTTGCCGAATATACAGAAAATGAAGTACAAAATACAAAAGCTGTAGTTGATTGTAAGAATGATAGTTACACTACAGAAGATTCATCAGAATGTGCAACTTTTTCAGATGTAGTTACGTTTTCCACAAGTGATACAGAAATTGAACAGACAGCAAATCTTCCCAGTTCAGCCACATTGTCTCCAAGCCAGATTTAAATAAAAAGCATGGGAAGTCGAAAAGAAATAATACAGCTTGTGATGTTATTGCATGCTGTGCAAGTGGAATACAATGTGAAAGTAAAATGTATTCTAACGATATTGGTGAGTGGCCAAACAACTTTGACAGAGATTATTGGATTATGAAAGGAAGTAGTGAAGTTCAGCATATAAACAGTAGTTTTTTGTCTACAAAGAAAATATATGAGAAGGGGAAAAAAAAAGCCCAGATTCTGTAGAAAGTCATTTTTCACATATAAACATAAACAAACGAATAAAACTCACATGAGAGATTGGTTGTGCTTTTCAGAAAGCAAAGGGCGACTGTTCTGGTTTGTCTGCAAAGTGACAGACTCTGACGGCTCGCCACGGTCTACGAAAGACGTATTAGCTGACTGGAAGAATGCAAATATTTTGCTGAAAAGACATGAAGAAAGCAGTTCACACAGAAAAGCGATAATTTCCCTGTTAGTTCAACAAAAACAAGGATGCATGTGTCGATTCTTAACTTGTAAGCCAAATTGAGAGCGAACGAAAGTATTGGCGAAGAATTTTAGAACAAATTGTTGCAGTTAGTTTTTTTAGTTGAGCAAGGTAGTGATGAAATTGTTGGTTCACCCCATAATGGAAATTATTTAGGGTTATTAGAGTTACTAGCCAAGTCTGATGTGTTTCTGTCCCAACATATACATATTCATGTAACTAAAGGAAAGGGACATACATAATATTTGTCAAAAACAATGTGCGTGGAATTTATCCATCTAATAGCATCAACCATACTGGATCATATTATTTGCGAAATTAAGGGATTCAAATACTATTCAGTCTGACTGGATTCTACTCCTGATATATCTCACATAGATCAACTGACTCTGGTAGTGCGCTATGTCCTACCATCCGGACCAGTGGAAAGATTTGTGAAGTTTTTGATATGGAGGGACATACTGTTGAACAACTCTCCCTAAGAAACTTCCTGGCAGATTAAAATTGTGTGCCGGAACCGGGACTCGAACCTGGGACCTTTGCCTTTCGCGGGCAAGCGCTCTACCGACTGAGCTACCCCGACACGACTCACGATGCCGCCTCACAACTTTACTTCCGCCAGTACCTCGCCTCCTACTTTCCAAACTTCACAGAAGCTCTCTTGCAAACACGCAAGACTAGCACTCCTGGAAGAAAGGATATGGTGGAGACATGGCTTAGCTACAGCCTAAGGGATGTTTCCAGAATGAAACTTTCACTCTGCAGCGGAGTGTGCGCTGATATGAAACTTCCTGGCAGATTAAAATTGTGTGCCGGAACCGGGACTCGAACCTGGGACCTTTGCCTTTCGCGGGCAAGCGCTCTACCGACTGAGCTACCCCGACACGACTCACGATGCCGCCTCACAACTTTACTTCCGCCAGTACCTCGCCTCCTACTTTCCAAACTTCACAGAAGCTCTCTTGCAAACACGCAAGACTAGCACTCCTGGAAGAAAGGATATGGTGGAGACATGGCTTAGCCACAGCCTAAGGGATGTTTCCAGAATGAAACTTTCACTCTGCAGCGGAGTGTGCGCTGAAAAATATAGCACTAAAATTCCAATTTTGAAAAGGTTATCGGACACTAGGTGGTCGGCCAGAGCTGATGCTACAAAGGCGCTTCTATTTAATTTTAATACCATAAAACTAGTTTGGAATGACATATCTACCAATGTGCATCAAAAGGTAGAGTGCCGCAATCAGGCTTATGGACTGGCTTTGAAAATGAGAAAGTTGGAACGGGAATAATGTGTATCGCATGGAACAGAATCCCAGAACAGAATCCCAGAAGGCGACTGCGTGCGCACAATCGAGGGAAACGGAGTCACCTCTGAGCGAGCAGTCTAACATAATGGTGTTACAAGGTTTTTAAACAGGAACAACAGACTTGGATCAAGAATGAGTGTACCTGAAGTTATACAACATGACAGTGTCATCAAAGTCTTCAAGAGGAGTGCAGCGAATTGGCATTGCTGTACAGAACATTGGCATGTAGGATAAAAGCCTTCAACAAAAATTGGCAAACTGTGGTAGATATGTGTCAAACAAGTCATCCAGCATACTCCGTGGTCTTAAGTTCTTGTGACTTTGATTTGATCCTTCAGATGAAAAAACCACTTCATGGCATTCACTTCAGAACTGTTCAGGCAGTAGACCATTCCATTCACACCATGAACAGAACAGGCTCTGCTAACTGTATACTACATCTTCCACATTGCTGGCAAAGGGTTCTACACAACTCTGATGTTCTTTGAATGACAGTCACAGTGGCAAACATGTAATGTTCCAACCCTAAAAAAATCTTCTTCTCTTGTCTGGTAAATTGTGATTTTAGTTCCTAGTCGTAGACAATTCTTCTTATTTAGTCCAGATGTCAAGAGTCCTCTCTCATGCTCATTCTGGACTCAACTTCTGCTCTGTGCACCTTCACTGCAGCAGTGTGACCAGCTGACTCTGCTTGAAATTGTGAGACAACAGGGTGTCTCAAATTATTACTGTGTCCCATAATCTCACTTTCTCCTCTTATAACATGTAACAAACAAGATATTAAATTACTACATAAAAATACAAAATGAACGGCCATACAGAATTATGGAATTCACAATCAATCTACTGACAATTTAACAAATAAACAATACATGTGAGAGATAGCGTGTATGTAAGAAACCAGAGCCAATAGGGGAAATCCAGTTTCAGATTCAGCATACTAAATATACCTAGTATTTGTTCAAATATCCCCATCAACAAGAAGAAAAAATTGTAGAGCTGTGTAATCAACAACAATTACAGATGCAACAAAGTAGCCCAAAGTAAGTATATGAGTATGTAATAATCGTTTAGCACGGCTAAATCCATAAACAATAATGATCATGAAGCAAAGGATGAATATTTTACTCATTTTTAAACAAATGTGATTTTGGTGAATTACCTGAGAATCAACAAATTCAGCTGAGTCTCTCCAACACAAAATGCCACACTCTGGATCAGATGTTGTAACATTAAATGGCACACATTCTTCTTCTTCACCAATTGGTGCTGATGGAAACATATCCTGCAGACATATATGTTATCAATTAATAAGAGAAATCACATGTATTTGGCTACACAAAAAAGTACATGTATACATTAACCAGATCAAATATTAAATGTTCATCACAAAAATTATAGGACACAAAGTGGTCTCCTAAATAAATGAAGCTGTTTAGAAGCTAAAAACGAGAAATTATCATTTATCATTTAATCTATTTTCTCCTCACTCCTATTTTGCAAACTGCATACTAAATGCTTTTCTCTGCTGTAAACTACTAAGTATTATGTTTATAGCCCAAATCAGAAAATTCATGAACAATAGAACGATCTATTGAAAGTCATGAAAGTGAAACAATTTTGCCTATAATTACATGTCTAACTAAAATACTTTTGCATCAGCATCATGAATATATTCAAAGAATGTTTCCCTTTCATAACAATAGCCAAACATAAAGTGAAATGAGCTCAGGAGTAAATGATGGCAACAAGATTTTTAACAACAGAAAGAAGAAGATAATGTGGTAATGTTTCTGCTATGTTGCACTCCCTACAAATCCATTGCCAACATCACAAACACGAAATATCGGATATAAGAAATAGTATGTTGATTTAAACATATCTTGGCCTGTCTATTTATGTAACTTTGATATTTTCAAAAATAATAATTACAAACACTAAAAATGCATTACACTTAGTTACGGAATATGCTGAGCCTATAAAGATACATATTAGTATGAAAACAACAATACTACATGTTATAACTATTTCACAATGTTATTACACATTTATCTTTTGTTTAAATAAATTAGGGCAAACCATGTTTTATATATCACTGGATGCTAAATTAAATACTTATCATGATTGCCATGCTCATTTCATCTATTCATTTGGTACTAAAAACCTATCGTATAAATTAACAAAACTACTACAACTTTATACAAATCAGTATTTACAAAACATTAGACCACAAATTGAAATGCACTAAAATTATGAATCTCAATAATAATACACCTATACAATATTGTCAAACCATATTATGAGTGCACTTTGAAATCACCAATAATGTAAATAAATTGAGTAAGTTTAACATGAGTCAAAACATCACTTTTAGTTTGCATATTACATTAAATACAAATTTCATGAAACACGTTCTCATATTAGATAAAAAGAGTAAAAATCTACATGTAATATTTTAATTTAAACATTTTGCCATATTTAATACATTAGTGTGTTGTTTATTTGAGAACTGTAAAACACTATCATTAATCTTATTTGGCAGTACTGTTGTACAGAAGCCATATTTGGTCACTCTATAGATGGATATGAGACTGTAAGCAGCTCTGTAATCGGCTGCTGCATTTCTTGATTGTGCAACTATGTTTCTGGTTTAATCTTCATTGAAATGGAAATAAATCATTTTCCATAAAATGGAACTATCATCAAGAACTATGTTTTATTAATTAGTGAACCTGAATCATACTATTTTTTAGTGATCACGGACATCATCAACAGTGCAATGTCCCAGCCGGCCGCAGTGGCCGAGGGGACTGAGGCGCTCAAGTCACGGTCTGCATGGCCACTATGGTCGGGGGTTTGAATCCCCCCTTGGGCATGGATATTTGTGCTGTCCTTAGTATTAATTAGTTCATAAATAGTTTGTAAGTTTAGAGACTGATGACCCCGTAGTTAAGTCCCATAAGCTATACAAACATTTGAACATTTTTTTGCAATGTCTGTCTTTCAGAAGCAAGTTAAGGAATCTATGTTATGTAATACCTACCTACAGTACTTTTACACTGACTGTGTAAATGAAATAAGTTTCCGTCATGTAGGGAACATTTAAACTGCTTAATCCACTTCTAAAAAGGGTGGTGTTGTCTCAATGTGGAAGCAGTGAATGACTATGATGTGTTTCTCATGTCTGTACACACATACAGAAGAATATTTGACAGAATCATTTAACAGGCAAAACAAATTGCAAATAGTAAATGCATCTTAGATCCCATAAAGAATAAACTTTTAATGACAGATTGCCAAGCCTCAAGATTGAAGTAATTGCAAAAGAAACTACCAATTTTAGCAATGAAAAAATAAATAAAACAATAAAACTAAATTAAAAAACTGATAGGAAACTTAAAAAAATAAAACAGTAGAGAAGGAGTGGGCAGCATTGAGAGATGAAATAGTGAAGGCAGCAGAGGACAAAATAGGTAGGAAGGCAAGGCCTACAAAAAAACCTTGGATATCACAGGACATACTAAATTTAATCAATGGAAGGAGAAAATATAAAAATGCAGTAAATGAAAGAGGCAAAATGGAGTACAGACGACTAAGAAATGAGATTGACAGGATGTGCAGAATGGCTAAGCAGGAGTGGCTAGAAGGCAAATGCAAGGATGTAGAAGAATGTATAAGTAGGGGAAAAATAAATTCAGCCTACAGGAAAATAAAAGAGATACTTGGAGATAAGAAAACAGCTCTATGAATAACAAGAACACAGATGGAAAACCAGTTCTCAGCAAAGAAGGGAAAGCTAAAAGGTGGATAGCATATATAGAGAGGCTCTACGAAGGAAATGAACTTAGAGGCAATATTGTAGGAAGAGGAGAAGAAGTAGATCAGGTTGAAATAGGAGATACTATACTGAGAGATGAATTTGACAGAGCTCTGAAAGACCTAAGTCAAACCAAGGCCCCTGGAGTAGATGATATTCCTCAGAGCTACTGAAGTCTCTGGGAGAACCAGCCATGACAAAACTGACAGACTTTTAAAAAAAAAAAAAATTAATAATCCCCATTGCAAGGAAACCAGGTGCAGACAGGTGTGAAAGCTACAGAACCATCATTTTAATAAGTCATGGTTGCAAAATATTAACACAAATTATTTACAGAAAGATGGAAAAGCTGGTAGAAGCCAACCTCGGGGAAGAACAGTTTGGGTTCAGGAGAAATATACGAACACGGAAGACAATACTCACTTTACAGCTTATCCTACGAGATAGATTAGGGAAAGGCAAACCTACATTTCTAGCTTTTGTATATTTGGAGAAGGCATTTGACAATGTTGATTGGAATAAACTCTTTGACGTTCCGAAAGAAGCAGGAGTAAAATATAGGGAGCGTAAGGTTATTTAAAACTTGTACAAAACCCAGACAGCAGTTGACAGAGTTGAAGGGCATGAAAGGGATGCAGTGGTTGGGAAGGGAGTAAGACAGTGTAGCCTTTCTCCAATGTTATTCAATTTGTACATTAAGCAAGCTATAAAGAAAAGCAAGGAGAAATTTGGAGAAGGAATTAAAGTTCAGGGTGAAGAATTAAAAACATTGGGTTTTGCCAACAAGATAGTAATTCTGTCAGAGACAGCAAAGGACCTGGAACAGCAGTTGAACACAATGGACAGTGTGCTGAAAGGTGCACGTAAGATGAACATAAACAAGAGAAAAATAAGCATAATGGAGTGCAGTCTAAGAAAATCAGGTGATGCTGAAGGAATTAGGTAACAAAACAATAAAGAAGGAAGATGAGTTTTGTTACTTGGGCAGTAAAATAACACACAATGGTCGCAGTACAGATGATTTAAAATGCAGAATGGCAATTGGTAGAAAAGCATTCTTGAAAAAGATACATTTGTTAACATCAAATATTGATTAGAGCCTAAGGAAGTCCTTTCTGAAGGCTTTGTGTGGAGTGTTGCCTTATATGGGAGTGAAACATGGTCGATGAACAGTGCAGACTGGGAGAGGATAGAGGCTTTTGAAATGTGGTTGCTACAGAAAAATGCTGAAGATTAGGTGGGTGGATCACGTAACTAATGAGCAGGTACTGAACAGAATTGGGGAGAAAATGAATTTCTGTCATACGTTGACTAAAAGAAGGGATCAATTGGTAGGACACATTCTTAGACATCAAAAATCGCGAATTTAGCATTGAAGGGAAGTGTTTGGGATAAAAACCACAGAGGAACACCAAGAGATGGATACAGTAAGCATATTCAGACAGATGTAGGTTGCCATTCTTATGTGGAGTTGAAGCAGCATGCTCAGGATAGGGTATTTTGGAGAGCTGCATCAAACCAGCCTCCAGACTGAAGATCACAACAACAACAAAAAGTATGATGAACATCTACATAGTTGACATTTGATTCCTGCAATCGAGTCATCAGTGTCATGTTTTATGGCTGCAAATCGATTTCTTTCCATTCAAATGTATCACAATAACTTGCTCTTTTCTGACTCATTTCACGGTCACTATTTTCAGAACATTTTCCCACTTGACCATCACAGACTTCAAAACAATTTTATAGGAACAATTGCACATGTCCTCAATATACATTGTTGAAGTTCTGCTATCATCTAAGTAATACTTGATGAGATAGAAACAGTGGTTTGACTTCACGTGCAAAGTTGCATAGATTGAGTGAGAATTTCCAGCAACTTTGAGCTATTATATCTGGAGCAATATTTTGTTAAAATAAATGAAATTTGGCCATCTACTACAACTACACGTATTTCATTAAGAATCATAAATAAAATAATTTTGAAAGCCACATTCAGGTAGAAAATGTTAGGTGCATTCCACAAAAAAATCTCATAGAAGAATGCAAAACTAACATTCACAATAACACAAAATGCAAACAGAAATCTACAACAAAAGATCACAGCAGTAAGCACAGACTTACATTTGAAATATGTGGCTGAAACTCTGAGCAGCTACCTGGCATACTCTGCAAATCACATTTAAGTGCTTGACAGAGGGTTTATCAAACCACCTTTATACTATTTATCTCCAATAAATTTCCTAATAGTGTGCGGTAACCCCTCAGAGCTCCCAGACCATGCTTAGCTGACCTCTTGAACCTACCTCATCCCTCCAAACTCCCTACCACCACTCCACAACATCCAATACCCAAACAACCCCAGAACACTGTGGTCAACCTACCCACAAAAAACCTAAACCCCACTTAAGTTTCCATTTTATCCAATGGTCTTACCTTTAGTCCTACACCCCAGTTCAATCATGTTGGTCTTGTCAAAGACCTACTCTCCTTTTCCCGATCCCTATGATGGAAACACTACTTTGCCACCAATCCCTCTGACCGCAATCAACCTAATCCCAATATTGAACCCTGCCTGTCCTAATTCATACCACCATTCAACAAAGATCCCCCTGCACTGCCACCTAACCACCCTCTGGTTACCCTCCAAGGGTTTCTAACCTCCAACTTGCCCTCACCATCCTTTCCCAAGTCCCTTCCCAAGAACTCCAACCTTTCAGCAGAAGAAAGAAGAGCCATCCAAAACCTTAAAACTAATCCTGACCTAATCATCCTTCCTGCAGATAAAGGTTCCACCACTGTAGTTATGGGTCACAGTGACTACCTGGAAGAAGGGCTCCGCCAACTCTCTGACTCCTCCACCTACAAGTTGTGCCGGATTGACCCCATCCCCAAAGTCCAACAAGATCTCCAATCCCTACCAAAATCCTATGGCCCGTCCCAGAAGCTCTCCCCTGAATCCATCTCCCTCCTCACTCCAGCAGCACCCCGCACACCCACCTTCTACATGCCCCCAAAATCCACAAACCTAATAATCCTGGACATCCTATTGTGGCTGGTTACTGTGCTCCTACCGAACAAATTTCAGCCTTAGTTATCCAACACCTCCAACAAATTGTCCAAAATTGTCCAAAATCTTCCCACATCAAGGATACCAACCACTTCCTTCACCAACTCTCCACCATTCCCACCCCTTTGCCTCCTGGATCCTTACTTGTCACAGTGGATGCCATCTCCCTATACACCAACATCCCACATGCCCATGCCCTTGCTGCTCTGGAACACTACCTCTCACAACGTCCCTCTGAACTCAACCCTGATACCTCATTCCTCATAACCCTCACCAATTTCATCCTACTTAACAACTACTTTTCCTTTGAGGGGAAAGTTTACCATCAAATCCAAGGCACAGCCATGGGCACCCACATGGCACCCTCCTATGCCAACCTGTTCATGGGCAGTCTGGAGGAATCCTTCCTAGCATCCCAAAACCTCAAACCTCTGGCCTGGTTTGGGTTCATTGATGATATTTTCATGATCTGGACTCAGGACCTTTCTTCAGAACCTCAATTCCTTCTCTCCCACCCACTTCACCCGGTCTTCCTCAACCTACCATGCCACATTCCTGGATGTCAACCTCCACCTCACTGACGGCTCCATCCACACTTCTGTCCATATTAAACCTACCAACCACCAACAGTACCTACATTTTGACAGTTGCCATCCCTTCCACATCAAAAAATCCCTCCCTTACAGCCTGGCCACCCATGGACGGCATATCTGCAGTGACAAGAATTCCCTTTCTGAATATGCTGAAGGTTTCACAAAGGCCTTCACAAACAGAAACTACCCCACAGACCTAGTCCGCAAACAAATCTCCCATGCCATATCCTCACACACCCCAAATCCTCCTCCTAACACCAGTAACCATTCAAACAAGACCGCTCCCCTTGTCACCCAGTACTACCCTGGTCTCAAAAGGTTTTGATTTTCTGTCCTCGTGCCCAGAACTGAGAGACATCCTGCCCAAGATCCTCCCCACCCCTCCTAAAGTGGTGTTCTGTCGCCCTCCCAGCCTTCACAACATCCTAGTTCATCTTTATGCCACCCTGAAACCCAGCTCACTGCCACAGGGATCATATCCTTGTGGAAGACCCTGCTGCAAGACCTGTCCAATCCACCCACCCAGCACTTCCTATTCCAGTCCTGTCACAGGCTTATCCTATCCTATCAGAGGCCGGGTCACTTGTGAAAGCAACCACATAATTTACCAACTGTGCTGCAAACACTGTACAGCTTTCTATATTGGCATGACCACCAACCAGCTATCCATTAGGATGAATGGCCACTGCCAAACTGTGGCCCACCCTGTGGCACAGCATGCAGCGGAGCACATGCTTGATTTCAATGGATGCTTCACAACCCAGGTCATCTGGATCCTCCCATCCACCACCAGCTTTTCTGAACTGCACAGATGGGAGTTATCCCTACAATACATTCTCCGATCCTGAAATCAACCAGGCCTCAACCTACGATAACTTCTCTATATTCTTTCTCCATACCTTACAGTTCCTAGATCTCTATCCCAAACCTCGCCTATTTTGAGTGGTGTGTGAATGTGTGATCATGTGTGTGTGTGTGTGTGTGTGTGTGTGTGTGTTTGTGTGTGTGGGCGCGCGCGCGCGCACGCACGCGCTCACGTTTGCATGCGTGTGTGTATGAGGTCTTGTGTACTTGCAGTGTGCACACATTGTCTATATATATTTATTTTACTTTATTTTATTTTATTTTCTCCCCTCACCTGCCTCCCCACTCCATTCCTAAGCTGCATCTCGTTATTCCCATCTAACCCACCCCCACCACCATGACGTAACCTTCCTCTCCCCTCTCCTCCTCTGCCCCCCTCCCCTACACTAATTCGCTGCAGAGCGTGATTCGAAGTGCGGCAGTCGGAGGTGTTGGTTGTATGACTGTGTTGTGTGCCTGTGTGAGTGTTCTATTTTCTGAAGAAGGCCATGGCTGATAGCTGAATATGTTGTATGTGTGTGTCTTTTGTATGTGCCTGTTGCAGCTCGTAGCCACGTCTTTGCAATGAGTTGTAAGCTGTCCTTGCTATATTATTAATTCCAACCTGGACTTTCCATTATTTAGTTTTCTACTTTCCACAGTTAATTGTATCGATAGGATGAATAGGATGTGTGCCTGCTGTGAGCGGATGCAGGAGGAGTTGGCTGCAGTTCGCGAACAGCTGAGCGTGTTGTTGGTTATGGTCAGCTGTCTTCAGGCTGCTGTCTCAGGGTGCAGCAGTGGTGGGGAGTCTAGTGTGTCGAGTGGGACACCTCAGGTGTCTCCTGCTTTGCCATCTGTCCTTGTTACCAAGGCACCTTCAGGTGCACCAGATGTGGTCAAGGCGCCCTCTCCGCAAGGGCAGCGACGGGTTGAACAGTGTCCACGTCACTCGAGACGGAAGGCCAATGTGGAGGCTGGCCATCCGTCCATGCCCGTTAGTCCTGTGAGTGGATTATTAGTTATTGGAAGCTCCAATGTCAGCCGTGATGGAGCCCCTTAGGCAGATAGCGTCGAGATCCAGAAAGAAGTCCAATGTGCTCTTGGTGTGTCTTAGGGGGGCCTCATCCAAGATGTGGAGGCGGTCTTACCAAAGGCTATCGAGGGTGAGGGGGGCAGTCGACTGCAAGTCGTGGCTCACGTTGGTACCAATGACACTTGTCGCTTGGGTACTGAGAACATCCTCAGTTCCTATGGGCGGCTGGTGGAATTGGCGAAGGCTGCTGCCCTCGCAGAGCTGTCGATTTACAGTATTTTTCCCGTGTTGATATGGGTCCTTTTTGTTTGGACAATGGAGGGTCTGAACCAGAGGCTTCACCGACACTGTGACAGTCATTGCTGCAGATTTCTGGATCTGCATTATTCGGTGGGGAGTTGTAGGATGCCCCTAGATAGGGGTGCACTACACTAAGGAAGCGGCTTCTTAGGTAGCAGAGTACTTGTGGAGTGCACATGGTTTTTTTTAGGCTAGGTGCTAGCTCTGATGAACATTCATCTGTCAACATTCAGACAGCAAATTCAGGCTACGTTCGTTTCAAAAATCGACTATCAAAATATAAGCGCAAACTTTCAAGGTATTAAAAACAAAGTTCCCGAATTTACCGTGCTGCAAGGAAATTATTGTGCTCAGATAGATTTAGGCACCAAAATCTGGCTAAATCATGATGTGGAAAATTCATAAATATTTAGTATTGTATTTAAGAAAGATAGATACGACACAACTGGAGGAGGAGCATTCATCGCTATGGACAAAGTTATTGTTTCTACTGAGATCGAGGTTGAAAGTAACTGTGAACTTATCTCGTGATGTATAACAGGTCTAAGAGAAGTAATGTTAATAGTTGGGTGTTTTTAAAACTCCCCACCCCCCACCCACAGTGCTGCTGTAGTAGGTTTAGAGTCATTCAAAGAAAGTCTACACCAATTAGTGCATAGGTATCTGGGCCATGTAATATTAGTAAGGGGAGACTTCAACCTTAAGAGTATAGATTGGGACCTCTCTATTTACATTTCAGGTGGTACAGACAAGCAGTCTTGCGAGCTACTTTTGGACACATTGTTCGAAAACTGTCTTGAGCAGTTAAACCGGCAACCCATGCACAATGGATATATTTTAGACTTTAGAGCTACAAACAGGCCTAACCTTATTAACAGTGTCTGTGCAGAGACAGGAATTAGTGAACATGATATTGTCCTAGTGTCGATGGTGACCAAAGTACATAAACCAATCAAGAAGGCTAGGAGGGTATTTTTGTTGGGAAGAGCTGATAAGTAATTGTTAGGATCGCACTTAGAAATTGAAAGGGCATCATTTACTTCCAGTACTATGGATGTAGAGGAATTGTGGACTAAATTTAAGTACATTGTACATGAAGGGTTAGAGAAATATGTGCCTGTAAAGTCGATTAAAGAGTGAAAAATCCACCGTGGTATAATAATAATGTTAGAAAGCTACTGAGAAAGCAAAGACTGTTGCACTCTTGGTTAAAAAAAGAACATGCAAATGATGACAGGCAAAAGTTAGTAGAGATTCGTGCATCTATAAAAATATCAATGCACGAAGCATACAATACCACAGCCATACCTTAGCAAAAGATCTTTCTGAGAAGCTGAAAAAATTCTAATCCCATGTAAAATCTAAACGGATCAAAGCCCACTATCCAGTCACTCTTTAATCATTCCGAGTGAGTAACAGAAGAAAGCAAATGAAAAGCTGAAGTTCTAAATTTAACCTTTAAGAAATATTTCACACAGGAGGACCACATAAATGTACCATCATTTGATCAACGTACTAATTCCAAAATGGAAGACACAGTAATAGGTATTTCCAGTGTATTTCCAGTGTAGAGAAGCAGCGGAGAGAGCCCTCTGGTCTAGATAGAATACCAGTTCTGTTTTACAAAGAGTGTTCTGTGGCATTGGCCCCTTACATAGCTTGCATTTATTGTGAATGTTTAATTCAGCACAAAGTTCCTAGTGTTTGGAAAAAAGTGCAGATGAATCCCATTTATAAGAAAGGAAAGAGAACTGACCCACATTATTATATGCCAATATCGTTGACATCAGTGTCCTGTAGAATTTTGGAGCATATTCCCTGTTCAAATATATTAAATTTCTTTGAGATAGAAAAGCTTCTTTCTATGAATCAGCACTAGTTTAGGAAACAACATTAATGTGAAACTCAGCTTGCCCTTTTCTCAGATAACATCTTGCGAGCCATGGATGAAGGGCAATAGGTCGATGGTTTTTTTTTTTTTTTTCTTTTTTTTTCTGCATTTCAAAAAGGTGTTTGGCGCAGTGCACACTGCAGACTGCTAACAAAGATGCAAGCTTATAGAATAGGTTCTCAGATTTGTCACTGGCTGGAAGACTTCCTAAGTAATAGAACGCAGTACATTGTTCTTGACAGCGAGTGTTCATCAGAGTCGAGTGTATCATCAGGCATGGCCCAGGGGAGTGTGATAGGGCCGCTATTATTTACTATCCATATAAATAATCTGATGGACAGAGTAACTTGTAATTTGTGGCTGTTTTGCTGATGATGCTGTGGTGTAGGGGAGAGTGTCATCTTAAACTGACTGTAATATACAGGATGACAGACAAAATTTCTAGGTAGTGCGAAGTATGACAGCTAGCTCTCAATGTAGAGAACTGTAAAGTGATGCACACGAGTAGAAAAAACAATCCTATAATGTTCGAATACATATAATGTTCAAATATAGTATTAGTAATGAACTTCTTGATGCAGTCACGTTGTTCAAATATCTTGGCGTAACATTGCAGAGCGATATGAAATGGAACGAACATATAAGTACTGTTGTGAGTAAGGCGGACAGCTGACTTCGGTTTATTGGGAGAATCTTGGGAAGATGTACTTCATCTGTAAAGGAGACCGCTTATAAAATGCTTGTACAACCACATCTTGAGTATTGCTCAAGTGTTTGGGACCTGTAACAGATCAGTTTAAAGGAAGACATAGAATCAGTTCAGAGGCGAGCAGCTAGGTTTGTAACTGGTAGTTTCGACCAATGTGCAAGTGTCATGGAAATGCTCTGGGAACTCAATTGGGGATTGCTAGAAGAAAGACAACATTCTTTTCATAAATTTCTGTTGAGGAAATTTAGAGGGCCGAAATTTGAAGCTGAATGTAGTATTATCTTCCTGCCGCCTACTTACATTTCGTGCAGTGGTCACAAAGACAAGATAAGAGAAATTAGGGGTCCTACAGAGGCATATAGGCTGGTTTTTTTTTTTCCCCTCGTTCTATTTTGGAGTGGAATAGGAAAGGAAATGCCTAGTAGTTGTACAGTGTACCCTCTGCCACGCAGCTTACGGTGGATTGTGGAGTATGTATGTAGATAATTCCACAAGAACCATTTTTCGTGCAGCCGTGATCTATTCTGCTGTCTAAGAAGGAGGCAGTACAGGAAGAGATCGACTGTTTGTTAGGAAGACTTGCTCGTACGTACTGTCATCACAAACATAGGGCATGGGGCAAGTATGTCACTATTTTTGAAACAATTATGAACTCACTGAACCATGTGTCTACTGGTTTTACACCAGAAGAAATTTTATTCAATAGGAAGTCTAAAAGCCTGGTGGAAAAACTAATTGATTTTCCACCATGCATTCCAGTTGATCTTGCAATTAAAAAAGGAACAATTACGAGAGATGATGAAACAGAAAGCGGAAGTGAGAATTCGCCATCACAATAAGAAGGCACAGTTTGTGAAATTCTAGATCGGAGATCTGATTTTCATTAAAATTCATGTAAAATCAACTGAAATTGATAATGAGATTTCCAAATTTAAAATTTTTTATAATGGGCGTTTTAGAATTATTGACATGCCTTACACTAATGCTTACCATTTGTCATATTCAAATTCTGGGAGAGAGTTTGGTACACGAAATATACTGGACCCTAAGCTGTACCAAATGAGGACTGATTGACTGTTAAGAAAAAGAATGTGGTGTTTTGAGTAAAGTTCTCTTTAAAAATAAATTTACCTACCATTTCTTCGACCTAAATGGTAAACAGTAGTGTGTTGCGAAATATTTTGCAAACCAAATATTTTTCTTAGAGTAAGAAGGTAGTAGATAATGGCAACTGCAAACTAATCTTCATTAATTAACTGTAAAATTGTGATAACCATTATGGATGTTAATTTGTTAATTACCAATGAACTCAGGTGAGTTGTATAAGTTTCAGATAGCCAGTGTGATATTATGTATTTTGAGTATACTTGGGAGTGGTGCAATGAGGAAGGAATGAGGCGGGCAGCACTATTATGCCATTGCACTGCAATTGATGTGCTGACTGGGGCACAACAACAATACCGTCGTACTGTGACTGATGTGCCGACTAGGACACAACAACGATATAACTGGACTGAGCCATTGTGGGCTCTTGTTTACGCTGCGTTGTAACTTTTCCTTGCTCATGGAGCAAGTGAAAATATTTTTCTCTCATGCAGGTGCATTTCAATGTAAATACAGAGAGAGAAGCTATGTATTGATGATATAATTATGTAATGACTATTGTAAAGTATTAATTAAGGTGATTGGTAAAATTAATTAAGAGTAATTAATTGAACAATATTAATTCTTTCCCCTTCTTCATTAGTTAGGAATTAAATTTTTGATGACTATTATTTTGAATTTTCATGAATTCTCTTAACTTTATCTTCTTTAAATATGAAACTGTCAGTAGTACTAACATTATTCTAACAATTGTGCTATAGGGCAGTAGGACTACTGAAATGGTTAAATAGATTTGGACCCATTACCACTACTAATGCGGAAAGTTGATTAATTGATATGAAATGTCTTAATTAATCAGACTAAAAATAATTTTCACTGAATTTTCTAATAAATATAAACTTCAAGTGAAGTGATTTATTGTGTTCCCCATGTGTTATTGAGCCAGGAATTTATATACAACGGAAGCTGCTTTCATACACATTGACATGGAATTATGGACACATCGGTATTACCACTATTATTGGACATTTCCTGAGTCTGTACTTAATCAGTTTTGCTTCATGAACTGTGGGGCATGCGTGACGTTAGGATACAGATGTGTTATTCAAATATGTATCAAATTTCAAATGTATATGGGTTTCATTGAAGTTTATTATCATAACCTATGTATATTGTAGTATTGTTTTATTTTGTTTATGTGAATTTATGTAATTTATTATTTATGTGCATGGGAGCATGCACTATCACGCTCTTTGCAGTTACCAGGCTTTGAGGCAGAGTTTCATAATTAGTAAACATGTTTCCAATATGAGCATGGCCACATGGCAGTTCATGTATGTCAAGATTCTGCCCTCAAATTGCTCACTGGATTGGATCTGTGACTCTATTGTGACCTGCAGCATTGTCGGAGTCATCCTGCTTTTCATCAATAAGGACACAATGTAAGACTGCTCCAATAATTTCCGTCCACACAGAGATTAGACATTTTGTAAGGCATTACCCAGTTTTATGCTTGAGAAACTATTTTTTCCTAATAATAACCTAAAATTCAAAGAACTTCTACCACATCATTGTCCTAAGATATTGTTATCAAGTAGGGTCCCACCCTTTTCAGTTGTTTCCCTGAGTGTCATTGAAAGTGAAAAGAATATTAAATTTAGTGCCAAGCTATAAAGAATAATGTTAAATAACAGAGGTTTATATTTAAAGCTAATTTCAACACATTCAATGTTTGGAATGAGAGAACTGCTTTCTTGTAACACAAAACAACGCTGGCACAACTAAGTAACTATATATGATCTACCAACTGACATGCCTGCACTGTGAAGCATTCTATGTAGGAATGACCAGCAACAAACTGTCCATTCGCATGAATGGATACAGGCAGACAGTGTTTGTTGGTATTGAGGATCCCTTGAGGCTAAACACGCCTTGGTGCACCGCTAAATTTGAATTCTCACCCACCATCTTAGCATCTTTGCCTCGGTTCTCTGGACAGAGCCTCTGCCTCAAGTGGTATCTCTGTCTAACTTCTTAACTTCTTTGCTTTCTACAGTATGTCTGACTAGGTGTACTTGTGTCTGTATGAATGTGTGGGTGTGTGTGCATTTGTTTACCCTCCTTTTTTCCCCCAAGGTAGGTCTTTCCCGGTATTGGAATGGCTCCTTACCCCCTTCCTTAAAACCCTCATCATTTCCTTTTCCCTCTCCTTCCCTTCTGCCTGAAGAACGGGGTTGCAAAAGCTTGCATTTGTGTGTGTGTGTGCGTTCTATTTATTTGTGCTGCTGTCAAACCTGAGTTCTCGTTCGCCTGGTGAGTAATCTTCGTCTATTTTTTATATGTAATTTTCCCTGCTAGGAATTTTTCGTGTATGAGATATATATATATATATATATATATAATATATATATATATATATATATATATATATATATATATATATATATATATAGAGGGAAACTTTCCCGGTGGGATGAACAAAAATAAAAATAGAAAAGAGATGACTTACCAAAAGGACGGCTCGTCGACAGAAACAAATAAAATCACACACATACAAGCTTTCGCCACCACTGGCAGCTTCTTCAGGAAAAAGAGGAAAAAAGGGGAGGAAAAGGGAAGGATATGGGTTTTAAGGAAGTGGAAAAGGAGTCATTCCAATCCCAGGAGTGGAAAGACTTACCTTAGGGGAAAAAAAGGAAGGTAAACAAATACACACACACTCAGACATATCGAAACGCAAACACACCAGGTTCCTAGCAGAAAAAAAATATGTATAAAAAAATAGATGAGGATTACTTACCAGGTGAAGGAGCACAGGAAATGATAGTAGCACAAATAAATCAATAAATTTACACTCACACACACACACACACACACACACACACACACACACACACAACTCTAACCTCATGACCCCATCAACACCCCGCAACCCCATCTTCTACCTACTTCCCAAGATTTACAAACCCAATCATCCCAGCCGCCCCATTGTGGCTGGTTACCAAGCCCCTACAGAACGAATCTCTGCCTACATAGACCAACATCTTCAACCCATCATGTGCAGTCTCCCATCCTTCATCAAAGACACCAACCACTCCCTCAATCACCTGAAATCCTTACCCAGCCTGTTACCTCCAGAAACCATTCTTGTAACTAATGATGCCACTTCCTTATACACAAATATCCCACATGCCCAGGACCTCGCTGCGGTGGAGTATTTCCATTCACGCCAACCACCCACTTCCCTACCTAATAAAACCTCTTTCCTTAATACCCTAGCCAGGTTCATCCTAACCCACAACTTCTTCACTTTTGAGGGCCAGACATACCAACAACTAAAGGGAATAACAGCTTTCATATCCTGCGGCTATCCTCCTAATCTGGTACAGAAGCAAATTTCCAGAGCCACTTCCTCATCCCCCAAATTCAGTACCTTCAACAGAAGAACCTCAGAAGTGCCCCTCTTGTCACCGGATCGGATACTTTCCGTGACTGGAGCGGACGCTGAATGTGGTTCTCCAGCAAGGATAAGACTTCCTTAAATCCTGCCCCAAAATGAGATCCATCCTTCATGACATCCTTCCTACTCCACCGAGAGTGTCTTTCCGCCGCCCACCTAACCTCCGTAATCTCCTAGTCCATCCCTATGAAATCCCCAAACCATCTTCCCTACCCTCTGGCTCCTACCCTTGTAACCGCCCCCGTTGTAAAACCTGCCATATGCACCCTTCCACCACCACTTACTCCAGTCCTGTAACCCGGAAGGTGTACACGATCAAGGGCAGAGCCACTTGTGATAGCACCAACGTGATTTACCAACTGACATGCCTGCACTGTGAAGTGTTCTATGTGGGAATGACCAGCAACAAACTGTCCATTCGCATGAATGGTCACAGGCAGACAGTGTTTGTTGGTAATGAGGATCACCCTGTGGCTAAACACGCCTTGGCGCATGGCCAGCACATCTTTGTGCAGTGTTACACCGTCCGGGTTATCTGGATACTTCCCACTGACACCAACCTTTCAGAACTCCGGAGATGGGAACTTGCCCTTCAGCTTATTCTCTCCTCCCGTAGCCCACCTGGTCTCAACCAACCAACAGACCATACCAACAGACCATACCATTGCTCAACCTCCATTGGGAAACCTTTTTCCTAATTGGCAACAGGCAATGAGGCCTTATGTGACCCACACAAGGGCCTGCCTTTTAGATCTCGGAGTGGCAGAGTTTAATGTTTAATGTCAAAACTTTAGCAGATTTCCATCTTGGGTTCTCCAGAGGTTCAGACTTGTTTGACATCTGACTACTTCTAAGAAAAGTGTAACCTTACATTTTACCTTTCGGTCCATGTTTTTTACCATTTTAGGTGTGCATTACCATTTTACAGTGGTCTTCACTGATTGTTTGAAACAAAGGGGCTCCGTCAGCTGTTCTGTAGTTTTCCCCTACTATGTTATCAGGATTCGCCTTCCCAAGAATTATTCTGTTTTCTAAGCAGTACTTCATGTGACCCTAAAGACATTTGAGCAAATATGAAGAGATTGGGGTAAACAGTTTTTTATCTACTCCGATTCTCTTATTGCGGTGCAATACACAAATGCAAGCTTTCGCAACCCAGTTGCTTCTTCAGGCAGAAGGGAAGGAGAGGGAAAAGGAAATGATGAGGGTTTTAAGGAAGGGGGTAAGGAGCCATTCCAATCCCGGGAGAGGAAAAACTTACCCACTTCCCTACCTAAAACCTCTTTCCTTAATACCGTAGCCAGCTTCATCCTAACCCACAACTTCTTCACTTTTGAGGGCCAGACACACCAACAACTAAAGGCAACAGCCCCCTCGTATGCAAACTTATTCATGGGATGCTTAGAGGAAGCCTTCCTGGATACTCAAGCCTGTCAACCCAAAGTTTGGTATAGATTCATTGATGACATCGTCATGATCTGGACTCACAGTGAAGAAGAACTCCTGAATTTCCTCTTCAACCTCAACTCCTTTGGTCCCATCAAATTCACCTGGTCCTATTCCAAATCCCATGCCACTTTCCTTGATGTTGACCTCCATCTGTCCAACAGCCAACTTCACACATCCGTCCACATCAAACCTACCAATAAACAACAGGACCTGCATTATGACAGCAGCCATCCATTCCACTTCAAACGTTCCCTTCCCTACAGCTTAGGTCTTCGTGGCAAACGAGCCTGCTCCAGTCCCGAAGCTCTGAACCAGTACACCAATAACATAATAACGGCTTTCACATACTGCAGCTATCCTCCTAATATGGTAGAGAAGCAAATTGCCAGAGCCACTTCCTCATACCCCAAATTCAGAACCTACAACAGAAGAGTCCCAGAAGTGCCCCTCTTGTCACCGGATACTTTCCGGGACTGGAACGGACTCTGAATGTTGCTCTCCAGCAAGGATACGACTTCCTTAAATCCTGCCCCGAAATGAGATACGCCTTCATGTCACAGGCAGACAGTGTTTGTTGGTAACGAGGATCACCCTGTGGATAAACACGCCTTGGTGCATGACCAGCACATCTTGGCACAGTGCTACACCGTCCGGGTGATCTGGATACTTCCCACCAACACCAATCCTTCAGAAATCCGGAGATGGGAACTAGCCCTTCAGCATATTCTCTCTTCCCATTGCCCACCTGGTCTTAACCTCCGCTAAATTTGAATTCCCGCCCGCCATCTTTAACATCTTAACATCTTTGTCTCGGTTCTCTGGACAGAGCCTCTGCCTCTAGTGGCATCTCTGTGTAACTTCTTAACTTCTTTGCCTATGTGTGCTTGCGTTTGTGTATATGTGTGAGTATGTGTGTATTTGTTTACCCTCCTTTTTTTCCCCAAGGTAAGTCTTTCCTGTCCCAGGATTGGAATGACTCCTTACTCACTTCCTTAAAACCCTCATCATTTCCTTTTCCCTCTCCTTCCCTTCTGCCTAACGAAGCAGCTAGGCTGCGAAAGCTAGCGTTTGTGTGTGTGTGTGAGTGTGAATTTATTGATTTATTTGTGCTAATATCACTTCCTATGCACCTTCGCCTTGTAAGTAATAATATTATAGACGAAAAAGTCCTAGCAGGAAAAATATATAAATAAAAAATAGATGAAGATTACTCACCAGGCGAAGGGAAGGAGCACAGGGGGTGATAGTAGCACAAATAAAACACACATACACACAAACGCAAGCTTTTGCAACCCAGTTGCTTCTTCAGGCAGAAGGGAAGGAGAGGGTAAGGAAAGGATGAGGGTTTTAAGGGAGGGGGTAAGGAGCCATTCCAATCCCGGGAGAGGAAAGACTTACCTTGGGGGAAGAAAATCCCAGGATTGAAATGACTTCTTACCCACTCCCTTAAAACCCTCATCCTTTCCTTTTCCTCTGCCTGAAGAAGCAACTGGGTTTGCGAAAGCTTGCAATTGTGTGTGTGTGTGTGTGTGTGTGTGTGTGTGTGTGTGTGTGTGTTTTATTTGTGTAAACAAAGGCTACAAATGTCTACCGAGGTGTGTTTGGATGTGGATATGTGTGAGTGTGTGTGTATTTGTTTACATTCCTTTTTGTCCCCTAAGGTAAGTCCTTCCACTCTTGGAATTGGAATGGCTCCTTTTCCACTTCCTTAAAACCCCTATCCTTCCCTTTCCCCTCTCCTTCCTTCCTCTTTTTCCCGAAGAAGCCACCACTGGTGGCGAAAGCTCGAATGTTTGTGTGTTTTTGTGTGTGTTAAGTGTTTCTGTCGACGAGCCTGTACTTTAAATAAGTCAACAATCTTTATATATATATGATTTTTGACAGAAACATAAAACACACACAAAAACACACAAACATTCAAGATTTCGCCACCACTGGCAGCTTCTTCGGGAAAAAGAGGAATGAAGGAGAGGAGAAACGGAAGGATAGGGGTTTATGGAAGTGGAAAAGGAGCCATTCCAATCCCAGGAGTTGAAGGACTTACCTTAGGGGACAAAAAGGGAGGTAAACAAATACACACACACTCACACATATCCACATGCAAACACACCTAGGCAGATGTCTACTTCCCTTCGGCCTGACGAAGCAGCTAGGCTGCGAAAGCTAGCGTTTCTGTGTGTGTGTGTGTGTGTGTGTGTGTGTGTATTCATTTATTTATTTGTGATGCTGTCACACCACTGCTCCATTCGCCTGGTGAGTAATCTTCGTCTATTTTTTATATATAATTTTTCCTGCTAGGAATTTTTCGTCCTAATATTCGTATCATACTATGTCTGTATGTCTGCCTAGGTGTGTTTGCGTCGGTGTGTATGTATGGGTGTGTTGGGTGTGTGTGTATTTGTTCATCTTCCTTTTCTTCCCCCAAGGTAAATCTTTCCTCTCCTGGGATTGGAATGGCTCCTTACCCCCTTCCTTAAAACCCTCATCATTTCCTTTTCCCTCTCCTTCCCTTCTGCCTGAAGAAGCAACTGGCTCGCGAAAGCTGGCGTTTGTGTGTATGAGAGTGCGTGTCTATATATATATATATATATATATATATATATATAAAGACGAAAAATTCCTAGCAGGAAAAGTTAAATATAAAAAATAGACAAAGATTACTCACCAGGCGAAGGAGCACACGTGTGACAGCATCACAAATAAATAAATGAATACACACACACACACAAACGCAAGCTTTTGCAACCCTGTTGCTTCTGCAGGCAGAAGGGAAGGAGAGGCAAAAGGAAATGACGAGGGTTTTAAGGAAGGGGGTAAGGAGTCATTCCAATCCTGGGAGAGGAAAGACTTACCTTGGGGGAAAAAATGGAGGGTAAACAAATGCACACACACCCGCACATTCACACAGACACAAGTACACTTAGGCAGACATACTAGGCAGACTTTCTACACTGCCTTCTTTGGGAAAGAGAGGAAGGAAGGAGAGGAGAAAGGGAAGGATACGGGTTTTAGGAAGTGGAAAAGAAGCCATTCCAATCCCAGGAGTGGAAGGACTTACCTTAGGGGACAAAAAGGAAGATAAACAAATACACACACACAC
Organism: Locusta migratoria; assembly: GCA_026315105.1. Lineage (NCBI taxonomy): Eukaryota > Metazoa > Arthropoda > Insecta > Orthoptera > Acrididae > Locusta > Locusta migratoria. Next base: position 202,732,084 of record CM048747.1, on the reverse strand, counting down.
ATATCCACATGCAAACACACCTAGGCAGACATTTGTAGAAACCAAAGAAGCTGGACAGAGATACCACTTCAGGCAAAGATGTTAAAGATGCCCAGGGCCTCGCTGCGATGGAGTATTTCCTTTCACGCCGACCACCCACTTCCCTACCTAAAACCTCTTTCCTTAATACCCTGGCCAGCTTCATCCTAACCCACAACTTCTTCACTTTTGAGGGCCAAACATACCAACAACTAAAGGGAACAGCCATAGAAACCAGGATGGCCCCCTCGTACGCAAACTTATTTATGGGACGCTTAGAGGAAGCCTTCCTGGATACTCAAGCCTGTCAACCCAAAGTTTGATATAGATTCATTGACGACATCTTTATGATCTGGACGCACAGTGAAGAAGAACTCCAGAATTTCCTCTTCAACCTCAACTCCTTTGGTCCCATCAAATTCACGTGGTCCTATTCGAAATCCCATGCCACTTTCATTGATGTCGATCTCCATCTGTCCTACAGCCAACTTCACACATCCGTCCACATCAAAATAACCAACAAACAACAGTACCTCCACTATGACAGCTGCCATCCATTCCACATCAAACGTTCCATTCCCTACAGCTTAGGTCTTCGTGGCAAACGAGTCTGCTCCAGTCCCGAATCCCTGAACCAGTACACCAATAACCTAATAACAGCTTTCATATCCTGCGGCTATCCTCCTAATCTGGTACAGAAGCAAATTTCCAGAGCCACTTCCTCATCCCCCCAAATTCAGAACCTTCCACAGAAGAACCCCAGAAGTGCCCCTCTTGTCACCGGCTACTTTCCGGGACTGGAGCGGACTCTGAATGTGGGTCTCCAGCAGGGATACGACTTCCTTAAATCCTACCCCGAAATGAGTTCCATCCTTCATGACATCCTTCCCATTCCACCGAGAGTGTCTTTCCGCCGACCACCTAACCTCCGTAACCTCCTAGTCCAGCCTATGAAATCCCCAAACCACCTTCCCTACCCTCTGGCTCCTACCCTTGTAACCGCCCCCGTTGTAAAACCTGCCCTATGCACCCTTCCACCACCACTTACTCGAGTCCCGTAACCCGGAAGGTGTACACGATTAAGTGCAGAGCCACTTGCGATAGCACCCATGTGATTTACCAATTGACGTGCCTGCACTGTGAAGCGTTCTATGTGGGAATGACCAGCAACAAACTGTCCATTCATATGAACGGTCACAGGCAGACAGTGTTTGTTGGTAATGAGGATCACACTGTGGCAAAACATGCCTTGGTGCACGGCCAGCACATCTTTGCACAGTGTTAGACCATCCGGGTTATCTGGATACTTCCCACCAACACCAATCTTTCAGAACTCCGGAGATGGGAACTTGCCCTTCAACACATTCTCTCTTCCCGTTGCCCACCTGGTCTCAATCTCCGCTAAATTCTAATTCCCGTCCACCATCTTTATCATCTTTGCCTCGGTTATGTGGACAGAGCCTCTGCCTGAAGTGGTATCTCTGTCCAACTTCTTTGGTTTCTACAAATGTCTGCCTAGGTGTGTTTGCATGTGGATATGTGTGTGTGTGTGTGTGTGTGTGTGTGTGTGTGTGTGTGTGTGTGTGCGTGTGTATTTGTTTACCTTCCTTTTTGTCCCCTAAGGTAAGTCCTTCCACTCCTGGGACTGGAATGGCTCCTTTTCCACTTCCTTAAAACCCGTATCCTTCCCTTTCTCCTCTCCTTCCTCTTTTTCCCGAAGAAGCTGCCAGTGGTGGCGAAAGCTTGAATGTTTGTGTCTTTTTGTGTGTGTTTTATGTTTCTGTCGAAGAGCCTGTACTTTAGGTAAGTCAAATTGTAGACGAAAAATTTCTAGCAGGAAAGAATATATGTATAAAATAGACAAAGATTACTCACCAGGCGAAGGACCACAGGTGTGGCAGCAGCACAAATGAATAGAACACACACTCATACACACAAACGCAAGCTTTCGCAGCCTAGCTGCTTCGTCAGGCAGAAGGAAAGGAGAGGGAAAAGGAAATGATGAGGGTTTTAAGGGAGTGGATAAGCAGTCATTCCAATCCCGGGACAGGAAAGACTTACCTTGGGGGGAAAAAAGGAGGGTAAACAAATACACACACATGCACACATTTACACAGACGCAAGTACACTTAGACAGATATACTGTAGAACTGTAGAAAGCAAAGAAGTTAGAAGTTAGACAGAGATGCCACTTGACGCAGACGCTCTGTCCAGAGAACCGAGGCAAAGATGTTAAGATGGCGGGTGGGAATTCGAATTTAGCGGAGGTTGAGACCAGGTGGGCAACGGGAAGAGAGAATATGCAGAAGGGCTAGTTCCCATCTCCGGAGTTCTGAAGGATTGGTGTCGGTGGGAAGTATCCAGATAACCCGGACGGTGTAACACTGTGCCAAGATGTGCTGGTCATGCCCCAAGGCGTGTTTAGCCACAGGGTGATCCTCATTACCAACAAACACTGTCTGCCTGTGACCATTCATGCGAATGGACAGTTTGTTGCTGGTCATTCCCACATAGAACGCTTCACAGTGCAGGCATGTCAGTTGGTAAATCACATGGGTGCTGTCGCAAGTGGCTCTGCCCTTGATTGTGTACACCCTCTGGGTTACGGGACTGGAGTAAGTGGTGGTGGAAGGATGCATAGGGCAGGTATTACAACGGGGGCGGTTACAAGGGTAGGAGCCAGAGGGTAGGGAAGGTGGTTTGGGGATTTCATAGGCTGGACTAGGAGGTTACGGAGGTTAGGTGGGCGGCGGAAAGACACTCTCGGAGGAGTGGGGAGGATGTCATGAAGGATGGATCTCATTTTGGGGCAGGATTTTAGGAATTCGTATCCTTGCTGGTGAGCCACATTCAGAGTCCGCTCCAGTCCCGGAAAGTATCCGGTGACAAGAGGGGCACTTCTGGGGTTCTGTTGAAGATTCTGAATGTGGGGGGTGAGGAAGTGGCTCTGGCAATTTGCTTCTGTACCAGATCAGGAGGATAGCTGCAGGATGTGAAGGCTGTTATCAGGTTATTGGTGTATTGGTTCAGGGATTCAGGACTGGAGCAGACCCGTTTGCTCCACATCAAAAGTTCCCTTCCCTACAGCTTAGGTCTTCATGGCAAACAATAACTTCCATAGTTACCGACTTAGTTGGCCAATGTATCTTGTAATTATTCTTACGGTTAAATAAAACTTCGATTGTTAAAGCCAACTGTTTTTCTTTAACAAGTCATTATAGAATAGTGCTGGAATTTATATGTCATAATCAATTACTGGGTGAAAACAAATTTGATTGTTTAAATTTGATTGCAAGATTAACATCCAGTTTTGCGACACTGCTCAAAATCAGCCTTGAAGAAAGCAGAAAACGCAGTTATTTATGTAACATAGTATTAGTGTGGAAAGGAACATTTTCATTAACGATGTGTTAGTCACAGGCACCTGTTTGGGAAAGTATGCTGCATCACTGTCTTCATCACTATCTGGTTATGGTGATTCTAGTAGCAACCTTCCTTCCGCTCACTGCATTGTATTACAACAGCTTTAATTTAAAGTCATTTTTATAAGTAAACACCCCTTTTGAACCCATGAAATGTTTCGCATGAAATATACAAATCTGTGCTAGGCGTTACTTGTGGGTTAGTCTGTCGTGATCTCATATGTAAAAATTCCTTTTCAATTCCTTCATAACGTGACGAAAATTTCCACCCTCTTTCTTGCCCAGAACGTCCCTGAAGTTTCGCGCTTATTGTTCTGTTTAATATGACGACAGCCAGCTATAATCCTTTAACCAAGGAAGTTAGACTCTGTAACCACCTTGATTTTAATAAATAAGTTAAAGTATTGTGGTATGCAAGTTTCATTTATGGAAATTTTATAATGATTACGGTACCGTACCACTAATATTTCTCACACTAGAAGACTAATCTATTTTTAAATGTTTCATGACAGACTTTTTGCCTCCATATTTTATTTACACCAATAAACACGATCAGAACAAAGACAGAAACTCAAATGCACATTTGTGTAATCATTATCAAATTAAATAAAACATATTATAGAAATGGCTGTCTTCAAATACAATGATTATTTGTTTTATTTATCACTTTGATATTAAAGCTGTTGTAACATAACGCAATGAGCAAAATAGTTGCTACTAAAGTCATTATTATCAAATCGTTTAAGTTGCCATAGTTGAAAACAGGACAGTCGACAGATGTTCCGAAACGTACAAACATGTCATCACAAAAAGAACTAGGTTAGTCCTTGTCATGTCGCTAAAACTAAAAATTATTAATCCATCCATAATTACAAATTCTAAAATATAATGCGTCATTAAACTTCACAACCAGTAGTAATAAATTTTATATTCTACCCTTTCCGTAAAATAATAAGATTGTTCAATGCAACAAGGAAGATGTAATTCTAACAATGGTATTGAAAAACTAGTACCGCAACGGAAATAATAAGCAACAATCACCAGTATAGAACATTCTGTATTAACTTGTGTTGGTGCCTAGAAGTGAAATGAGTAGGAAAGATAGAAAATGTATTTCTGTGGAAGAGAAAATGAGGATTCTACAACATTTAGATTTACATGTTGGATCACGAGTTCAACTAGTGAGGAACTTAGGGCTTTCCACTTCAACCCTGAATACGATTGTGACAAATTGGTCCCACATTGAAGCTACTGCAAGACAATGTGGTCCAATGGCAAAAAAGCGCAAATATATTTGGTCACCAGCGCACGATGATCTGGATAAACTTGTTGCAGACTGGTTTGTTAGCACGAGAGCATCAGGAATTCTGCTTGATGGCAACATACTGAGAGCAGGCGCTAAATTTTGCTGGAAAATTGGGAATCACCAACTTCACAGCATCTAATGGCTGGACTTGTAGATTTAAAACTCATCATAAAACTGTTTAGAATGAACTGTGTGGTGAAAGTACAAGTGTTTACCATGGAACAGTAGACCAGTGGAGAAAGGAACTGCAAGATATCATTAAAGATTATGATCCAAAAAATATTTTTAATGTTGATGAAACTGGTATTTTGGCCCACTTTAGGTTACGGTAGTAACACTAAAAGTGGGCCTTTGCAATCGTCTTTTGACAGCTCTAAATTTAAATGAAATTAACAGCTTAACTATTCATCTGGCACAAAAATTGAATAACCGAATTTGTAGAGGAGAAAATTCTCTACAACTTTGCTCTTATGTTTTTTTCATATCTCGTAGTGTTTCAAAGATATTTGCAAAAATAACAGTGATTTTGAGATGTAGGCTATGTCTGTCTGTCTGTCTGTAACGTGTTCCCTGTTTTTAAGACGAACCGTTCAACCGATCAGCACCAGCACAGGCATGATTATAGGCTGCCAGAGACCAGAACCTCCTTTTCTCAAATTTTTCGGACAAAAAATATGGTAGTAGTAATAATAATAATAATAAAGCCGTTTGTAATATAATTGTAATTGCAAACGAACCATTCATCTGACATGAAAATTGAATAACCTAATTGGTAGAGGAGAAAATTCTCTACAACTTAGCTGCCTTATGTTTTTTTCATATCTCGTATCATTGGAGACATATTTGCAAAAATAACGGAGATTTGACATGCTCCATTGAATTAACGAAAACAAGCCGTTCGGAGATGTCACGTGATATTCCTCGCCCAGAACTCTCTCTGGCAAACGTCATCCATCTTGCGTTGCGTAATTGATAATTTTCTTTTTGTAACTTACAAGTTGTCATTTCAAAGCAATGGCGCACCGAGGAATTAACAAAAACACATCGTTCTTCGTACGATAAATGATAATCTAGTGTCTACAAATGCCCTATTAGCATCAGTTAAGAATGGCCATCAATAGTATGAGATTAAAGGACTCATCTTTTGATTGATACCCGTACTGTAGTGGGCAAGGTGTTAGACTATGACGCAAAGGTCGGTGGTTCGGAACCCGCCACTACCTACAATTTTTCCCCCCCTTAAAAGGGTTTCAGATGTTCTTATAAATTAATTTTTCATTATTTAGGTTATTATTTTAGTCCAAAATGTTTGCAAAAACGTACAAAACTACAAATCTAAAGTGGGCCGTAAAACACATCAGTGCGATTTTTTTTATAACATATTACCAAGTAAGACATTATGTTTTAAAGGTGAGAAATGCCACGATGGAAAACTGAGTAAAGAGAGGATAACTGTTTTACTAATGGTCAATGCTGATGGGTCTGAAAAATTACCCCCTTTGGTAATAGGTACATTTAAGAAGCCAAGGTGTTTCAAAAATTTGAAAACTCTGCTCACTAATTATAAATCTAAGACAACTGCATGGATGACTAGTTCCATCTTCACAGCCACTATGCAAGCCCTGGACGCTAAAATGGGGACAAAAAAAAGGAAAATAATACTGATACTGACAGATGTCCAGCACATCCTGAAATCTGAAGCTCAGAAATATTAAATTGTTGTTCCTGCCTAGTAATTGTACTAGTGAGCTTCAACCTTTAGATCTTGGAATAATCCACTCATTTAAATAGAAATATAGAAAAATGCTTGTCCAGAAGGCTGTATTTATGTATAATAATGGCATGGACCCAAAAACTATGACCATATCACTTTTGTGTGCTATGCATTATGTAGCTAAAGCCTGGATGGATGTGACGCCCTTGACTATTTTTAACTGCTTCAAGAAAGTAGGAATTAAATTCACAGATAAAATACAGGAACCAAAGGAATAATGTTTGTCTGCACCTCCAGACTTTTCTGCGATAGAAATATCATCTATGTTTCAAGATTATATTGGTATTGGTGCTTCAGTCATCACATCAAAGGTGCCAACAGTAGACAGCATCATTTAGAAACATTTTGAAGAGGAGAATATAGAGGACAATGAAAATGATGGCAAAGAACCAGTTGTTCCAACCAGTAAAGAAACAATGGAAGCTATTAATATTTTAAGACAATACATAGGTAGGGCATCAGGTGATGATAACACATTTGATGCATTGTATTCTGTCGAGAGACAAGTACAACTGATTGCTGTTAAAAAGAAACAAAAACAGTTAACTATTTCAGATTATTTTAAATAGGCAAATGTTTTTATATGATTACTGAAGAAAGCTCAAACTTACTGTTTATCTGTTTTATTACCGTAGTTTTTCATTACAAATATATATCCTTTTCTCTTGCATATTTGCATAATGTGACATTATTTTTCAGAAGGATAGATTGCTTATTCATCACAGAGACGTCTGATGAGCTGCAGAAAGGCACAAATAACAGAAAATAACATTACAGCTATCGGAAATTTAGGCCTTCGTCAGTTAGAGACACACTCACACAGACACGACCGCCATATCTCGCCGCTATGGCCGATCTGTGTTATCAGCATTGCCTAGTTGAGAGCAACCAGTGGTGGGGGTGGGGAGGTGGCAAGGAGAGAGAAGCAGGAGGGAAGGGGTGATGTGTGACATTAGTGGAGGAATACGCCAGTGCTGGCTGACGGACAGTGTGGAAGGAAGGGAAGGAACTGAAATATGTGGCAGAATGGGAGACAAATGTAAGGATAGAGTATGGCAGTGAGAGGATGGGAAGGGTGGTAGAAGCAGGAACTAGCAAAGGTTTAGGCCTGGGGGTAATAGGAGCATAGGATATGTTTTAGTGAGAGTTTCCATCTGCACAATTCAGAAAAGCTGGTTAACATGGGGAGGATACATGTGGCACAGGCTGAGTAGCATGTATGGCAGTTGTTTAGTGTATGAATTCCCCCATAATTCAGGATTTTATAGTGCCAGAATTCTCGTCTTTAGCTATGATGATGATCATCATCATCATTAGATACTGATTATGCCTTTTAGCATTCAGTCTGGATGCCTTGTCTGATGTTAAGCCTTTTACTTCAAAATCATTCTTCACCAAATCTAAGTACTTTCTCCTTGGTCTACCTCGACTCCTCTTACCCTCCACTGCCGAGCTCATGAGTCTCTTAGGTAATCTTGCTTCTCCCATGTGTGTAACACAACCCCACCATCTTAGCCTGTTCACTCTAACTGCTTCATCAATAGTGTTCATTCCCAGTTTTTCTTTGATTTCCTCAAAATGGACACCCTCCTGCCATTGTTCCCATCTATTAGTACCTGCAATCATTCTTGCTACTGTCATATTTGTAACCTCTACCTTATGAATAAGGGGTCATTCCGTGTCAATTCAATGCAGGATAGTAACATTTTCAACATGACCATTTTATATTTATTTCAAATTTGGTGCATTCAATGACCCAGATAAGAGATGTAAAATACCAATTTACAGGGCTGTAGTACAACTGCAAAGAAATAGCAGGTCTGGAAAGTTTGGAATTTGTACAAAATTTACATTTGTCTGTCTCAACATAAAAGACTGCAAATCAGGTTCTAATTAACTTACAGCAATGAATATGGTACCATTGGAAATCTAATGAATAGATCTTTACACTGATATGCCACACGGCAGGTTTCTGAATATTTTTATTCTAAAGGTGACCTTGACCTTTGACGCTGAATATCTAAAAACACCAATCTTCAAATTTTCTGGAAAAAATATATTTTATTGTCCCATTGTGTTACTACATACCTGGTACATATGAAGATGGCACAGCAAAGGCATCATTCACGAAAAATTATTTTTGTCAGCATCAATACACCACCAAAATGAAGAAGGTAACTCACAAATATGAAACACAAATTATGATAACATATAATCCATAAGTAATATTCTACAAAAATATGGTTTGCGTTATTATAAAGGTATTATGAACCATTTACATCACAATTTTACTGAAAAGGCACTTAAAAGTGATTAGATCTCTCCTCACAATTCTCCAACTACAATGTTAATGTTTGCCAGATCTGATGCAGAGAGATTCTATGTCCTTCCAGTTGGTGTCACTGGATCGACTCTTGTGATAATCCAGAATGAAACTTTGCAGCGGCGTGTGTCCTGATATGAAACTTCCTGGCAGATTAAAATTGTGTGCCGGAACTGGGACTCAAACCTGGGACCTTTGCCTTTCGCGGGCAAGAGCTCTACTGACTGAGTTATCCTGACACGACTCAAGATGCCGCCTCACAACTTAACTTCTGCCACTACCTCGCCTCCTACTTTCCAAACTTCACAGAAGGTCTCCTGCGAACCTTGCAAGACTAGCACTCCTGGAAGAAAGGATATGGTGGAGACATGGCTTAGCCACAGCCTAATAGATGTTTCCAGAATGAAAATTTCACTCTGCAGCAGTGTGTGTGCTGATATAAAACTTCCTGCCAGATTAAAATTGTGTTCTGGAACCGGGACTCGAACCTGGGACCTTTGCCTTTCCCGGGCAAGCACTCTACCGACTGAGCTATTCCGACATGACTCACCTCACGATGCCGCCTCATAAGTTTACTTCCACCAGTACCTCGCCTCCTACTTTGCAAACTTTACAGAAGCTCTCCTGTGAACATTGCAAGACTAGAGTAATCCTGAAAGAAGGGATATGTTGGAGACATGGCTTAGCTACAGTGCACACTATTCTGTTGTAAAACCTGCCCCATGCACCCTTCCACCAACCACTTACTCCAGTCCCATAACCCGGAAAGTGTACACGACCAAGGGTAGAGCCACTTGCAATAGCACCCACATGATTTACCAACTGACATGCCTGTACTGTGAAGTGTTCTATGTTGGAATGACCAGCAACAAACTGTCCACTTGCATGAATGGTCACAGGTAGACAGTGTTTGTTGGTAATAAGAATCACCCTGTGGCTAAACATGCCTTAGTGCACGGCCAGCACATCTTAGCACAAGTTACACTGTCTGGGTTATCTGGATACTTCCCATCAACACCATTCTTTCAGAACTCCGAAGATGGGAACTTGCCCTTCAGCATATTCTCTCTTTCCGTTGCCCACATGGTCTCAACCGCCACTAAATTCTAATTCCCGCCCACCATCTTTATCATCTTTGCCTCGGTTCTCTGGACAGAGCCTCTGCCTCAAGTGGCATCTCTGTCCAACTTCTTTGCTTTCTACAAATGTCTGCCTAGGTGTGTTTGCATGTGTATATGTGTGAGTGGATGTGTATATTTGTTTACCTTCCTTTCTTCTGCTTAAGGTAAGTCATTCCTCTCCTGGGATTGGAATGACTCCTTAACCACTCCCTTAAAACCCTCATCATTTCCTTTTCCCTCTCCTTCCCTATTCTGCCTGAAGAAGCAACTAGGTTGTGAAAGCTTGCTTTTGTTTGTGTTTGTTTTATTTATGTTTGCTCCTGTGCTCCTTTGTCTGGTTAAGTAAACTTCATTATATATAAATTGATGAAACGAAAATTATAAAAGGAAACTTTCCTGGTGGCATAAACATATATAAAAATAGAAAACAGATGACTTACCCAAAGGACAGGCTCATCGACAGACACAAATAAAATCACACACAAACACACATACAAGCTTTCGCAACCGTTGATCGCTTCTTCAGGAAAAGAGAAAGAAAGGTGAGGAGAAAGGGAAGGATATGGGTTTTAAGGAAGTTGAAAAGGAGTCATTTCAATCCCAATAGTGTAAGGACTTACCTTAGGGGAAAAAAAGGAAGGTAAACAAATACACACACACTCGCACATATCCAAACGCAAACACACTTAGAAAGACACTTTTTACAAATGTCTATCTAGGTGTGAGGTGTGTTTGTGTTTGGATATGTGTGAGTCTGTGTGTATTTGTTTACCTTCCTTGTTTCCCCTAATAAGTGCTTCCACTCCTGGGATTGGAATAATTCCTTTTCCACTTCCTTAAAACCCATATCCTTCCTCTCCGTCCTTCGTCTTTTCCTGAAGAAGCGACCAACGGTTGCGAAAGCTTGTATGTGTGTTTCTGTGTGATTTTATTTGTGTCTGTCAACGAGCCTATCCTTTGGGTAAGTCATCCGTTTTCTATTGAAAGAGAGGGAGAGAGGGAGAGAGAGAGAGAGAGAGAGTGTGTGTGTGTGTGTAAGGGGGAGGGAGTAAGGAAGGGATAATGGACAATCCTCCTACTACAACATACTCCAGCCCCACCACATGAAAAAACCTACCCTAATCAATGCAGGGCCACATGCGAGACAACACATGCCATATGTCAGCTGACATGTGTCCACTGTGCAGCTTTTTATGTTGGTATGAGTACCAACAAATAGGCTGAGCAGATGAATGGTCACAGACAGACTGTTCGCTTGCGGGGACACCCAATATCCTGTGGCAGAGCATGCCCTCCAGCATGACTCCAGTGACCTTGGCACATGTTACACCACACATGCCATTTGGATACTACCAACCAACACCAATCCCTCAGAGCCACAGAGGTGGGAACTTGCCTCCTCCCGCCACCCTCCTGGCCTAAATCTATGCTAAACCCTTCCCCTCCTCCATCATCAACTCACCTATCCATTATTCCTCTCTCTCTGTCTCTCTCTCTCTCTCTCTCTCTCTCTCTCTCTCTCTCTCTCTCTCTATCTCTCCCTCTCTCTCTCTGTACTTCCCATCAACACCATTCTTTCTGAACTCCGAAGGTGGGAACTTGCCCTTCAGCATATTCTCTCTTTCCGTTGCCCACATGGTCTCAACCTCCACTAAATTCAAATTCCCGTCCACCATCTTTAACATCTTTGCATCGGTTCTCTGGACAGAGCCTCTGCCTCAAGTGGTATCTCTGTCCAACTTTTTTGCTTTCTACAAATGTCTGCCTAGGTGTGCTTGCGTTTGTGTATATGTGTGGGTGGGTGTGTATTTGTTTACACTCCTTCCCCCCCCCCCCTCCAAGGTAAGTCTTTCCTGTCTCGGGATTGGAATGGCTCCTTACCCACTCCCTTAACACCCTCATCATTTCCCTTTCCCTCTCCTTTGCTTCTGCCTGAAGTAGCAGCTAGGCTGCAAAAGCTAGCGTTTGTGTCTGTCTGTGTGTGTGTGTGTGTGTGTGTGTGTGTGTGTGTGTGTGTGTGTGTGAATTTATTAATTTATTTGTGCTACTATCACTTCCTGTGTTCCTTCGCATGGTAAGTAATCTTCATCTATTTTATTGTATATATTTTTTCTGCTAGGAATTTCTCCTCTATAAATTTACGAACATTAGAAACAAAAAATTCCTAACCGGAAAAATATATATAAAGAAATAGATGAAGATTACTCACCAGGCAAAGGAGCACAAGTAGTGATAGTAGCACAAATAAATAAAACACACACACACATATTATATGCTGCTTACTGCATGTTAATGGTGTACTTAAGTTGACAAAATAATTTTTTGTGAATGATGCCTTTGGTGTGCCTTCTTGATATTCACCTTATTTATAGTAACATAATAGAACAATAAAAAATATTTTTTCCAGAAAATTTGAAGCTGGGATGTTTTAAGATATTCAAAGTCAAAAGTCAAGGTCAATGGTCTTTAGAATAAAAATATCCAGAAACCTGCCATGTGGCATATCAGTGTAAAGTTCTATTCATTAGTTTTCCAATGGTGCCACTTTCATTGTTGTATCTTAATTAGAACAAGAACTACAGTCCTTTATGTTGATATGGACATGGGCATGTTGGTATAAAGGGAGGTGGCATCAACTGTGATGACTATGGATCCAAGAGGTAAAGGGGTGGGATGGCAGACAGTTGGTGAATGAAGTGGTTGGTTTACTTGGAATTTGCACAATTGTTTGAAGGTGTTATAGACCTGAAATTATTTCAGAAGAAACATAGTAATCAGCAACAATTGGGCATCGATGATTATTTGGTTTGTGGTTTTTGGGAAGCAGGTGAGTGTGTGGGTTGCTGTTGGGTAAGGAGGGAGATGGATCTGGGAGAGATCTTTTGGGAGGGGCCATATAATTTCAACGAGGATTGGAGAAGTTGTTGGACTTTTAGGATAAAGTTGTGTCTTAATGACCCATCCCATGTGCTTCAATCAGTACACAAATTTTTATAAATTTTTATATTGGCATGACCACTAACCAGCTGTCCATTACAATGAATGGCCACCACGAGAACTTTGACCAAAACCACAATAGACCATCCTGTGTCACAACATGAGGCTGTGCTTGTATTTGATTTCAATGGCTGCTTCACAACCTGGGCTATCTGCATCCTCCATCCAACTGGCAGCTTTTCTGACTATGCTGATGGGAGTTATTTACAGCATTTCCTCTGTTCTCTAAGATAATCTCACAACAGTGTCTGCCCTCTATGCTACAGCTCTTAAATTCCATGTGTCATGTGGGTGTGTGTGTGTGTGTGTGTGTGTGTGTGTGTGTGTGTGTGTGTGTGTTTTGATTTCTTCCTTTACCCTCCCCTCACCACCCTACTTCTTCTTAAGATTATCTCTTTTCACACATTTAATACCAAAAATGCTCTATAAGGCCATGCTGCATCCATTCTCATCATGCCTTGGAATCTACCTATCCAGCACTCCCCTCCCTCTCCTCCTACCCTCTACCCACAGAACACAACTCAAAATGCAGCAAATGGAGATGAGAGATAATTGTAATTGTATGAAGAGGGTATGTGTCTTGTTCTGACTGTGGCAGAAAGCTTCAAGTTATATGTCTGCAGTAAATCGCAAACTATTCTCATCATTTTTTTATGCACTGTTCTCCTGTAGAACCACTTTGGTCCTATATAGCAACAAATTGTGTCACTGGTGCTTTAAAAAACTATAATACTGGCTAGAGAAACATCTAGCAGTGTTTATCAGAGTTCTAACTAGACTCTGAAGACTGCCTCAATGGTGTCTGTGAAATGCCTGATATTGTAATCTTAATTAGAGCAAACTGAAAATGTATAACAATGATATTACTTAGTATGTGCCATGGGTGACTATCACAGCAATTATTCTATTAACATAAGTGACTATGTGATGATTATTTTTACTGTGTTAAAGATCTAAGTGAACTATGTATAACCTGTAGTAAGAGAAAACATATTTTGTATTCTCCTAAATTTCTTTATCTTCTACTTAATATATTATTATCAAACTTATGTTGAATCATTTTTATCAATAACAATGAAGGCAAATAGCTAGATCTTATTTTATTGCTATATTTATAACATTTTGGAACTGGTCAAGTCAAAATTTAAATTAACAAAACAAAAGAATCAAATTTCACAAAACAATGAAACATAAATATTAAACTATTAAGTATATAATTATGAAATTAAAATGTAGATGACCACTGATGTTGTGTCTCTGGAGGTGTTTTTAATAATACAATGAAAAAACTTTGCCATCTGACAGTGAACTGGTAGGTTTTGACACTAGATTCTAGAAACCTCAGCTGAAGGAACAGGGGAAAAACACTTGGTGAAATTTGAAATTCTGGTACCAAGGGAGTCTATGCTATCTTGTGTTTCTTCTTTTCTTATTTGTTACATACCTATTAAATATAGTGATGTATATTTTTACTAGTAGCAAATTGCATCATTGTCCAATTAAATTTGCTTTATTAGTGTGCACAGAACCAATGTATGGATCAACGCAGCAGCCAGTAAAGAAAATATTAACTAGTGGTTAATGGAACAGAGCCAAGAAAAGATCTAAATTTGATCGACCTTAGGATGCAAGTAAACACAGAGCAGTTGATCATGTTCCTGGCAAAGACTGCAAATGTAGAAAACAGTGCTTAACAAAATTTTCAAAATATGAACATTACATATTAATCTATGAATTCAGTTTGCAAAGAGGCACACGGGAATGCATTAATTTCAGTTTTCCCTATGAAACAGAGAAGTCCATAGAAACTAGAGGAAAATTTCAATCTGAAAAGATCATTCTTACTCCTGTAACATACATGCACAAATGGTCAGAAAAAACTAAAACAGCAGTTTTTTTACAAACCCTTTCTGAGTAAGCATGGTATAACAAACCTGAATCTGTTCAGGATTTTTAAATTTCTTTCTAATGCTGGTCATAGTCCTACAGACCAATGAGGTACTCATTCTACTAAACCAATGGAAAAAGACAGCTTAGTTCCAAAAATGCGATGAAGGATATCAGACTCCTCACTAAAGCCTTCATGAAGAATTAAACATTAAAATATTGAATTAGAAGTACACAGAGGTATTTCCAGAGTTTCTGTTACTCATGAGTTTTATTGGAACATATTTCAAACTAAAATTAATATTGCTTTTTGGACACCCAGGCCAGATACTTGCCTTGCTCAGTGTGCAATGAATTCAAAGCAAAAAAGTTTTCTCAATTTTCTAAGAAAACATGATAGCAGTAGTGTAGAAGAAACCCAGAAAAATTAAGTGGCTAGAAACTCTTAATTTCTTACACAAAAGAATGCTGAAGTCTTCTATAAACGAAAGTTAGGAGCCAAAATTAAAGCTAAGCAAAGTCATTAAAATGGGCCATATGCGTACATTTCAAGAAAAGTCTTTCAGTCTGAGCTGCCGACTTTAAAATATTTATTTATTATCTATTTATTAAGTGCTCAGACTTTTGACAGGGCCATTACTCGCCTAACTTCCTAAAATTATATGCCTAACTGTTTTACACTATGAATGAAAACAATTTTGTAATTTTTGCAATTTTATTTGCATGAAACATAAATACACATGCACAGCAATTGTTATTACAATGGATATATAAGTATACAATATAAGTCTTTTTTATATAACAAATCTGTTTAAATTTGTCTTTTTTTAATAAAGATTTTAAACAGTATTGGTAAGGGTAAACTATATAAACATTGTTCAATGAGCCATGCTTTTAAAAGTCTTTTTTTAACATCTTACTTTATCGGCTGTTTGGAGGTTTTTTTTTTTGTTTTTTTTTGTTTTTTTTTTTTTTTCCCTCCAGTTTCCTACTTAATATGTGGAAATCTTGTGCCTGTCTCATATTATGCTGTTGAACTTCGGCATTGCAATGTGTATATTCCTTATCTTCTACTGTTATTATAATTGATTCATAGATATATGTCGGATAAATAGTCATAATATTTAAATCTAAAAACAAACTCTTGCAAGAAGTTCTGGAATCTACTTTGCCCATTTCTCTCAGTGCTCTCTTTTGAAGTTTGAAAACTCTATCTACATGAGGTTTGGCAGTACAACCCCATAATAAAAGTCCATATGAAAGAAAGGGGTGAATTAGGCCAAAATATACAGTTTTTGAATGTTTACATATGGAGCTTTTCTTCTCAACACATATAGATTGGATGTTACTTTTGCACACACATTATCAATTTGCTGGATCTAAAAAAGTGTACTGTCAGTGCTAATACCTAAGAATTTAGACTCTCTACAGACTTTCCCTACTGTATTACTACCATAAGAATCAATGCTACTTTGCAAATCACTTACTTTAAAAGAAATTTTATATATATATATATTTTTCAAGTTGACTTTCAGATTGCCATTTTCAAATTTTGTCTTTGCAGTATCAATAAATGTTTTTCATTCTAAGCTGACATCTTTCATATCAGTTCCCATACATGGCCTGAGGTGTCATCTGCATACATAGTTATGATTTTTGCATTATCGAATGCATTTGTAAAGTTACTGACATAACAAATAAACAAGAAAGGGCCTATTATTGATCCCTGTGGCACTCCAAATTTAACAGCTGAAGCTAAGGGTCAACCCTATCAAACACCTTTGAATGATCAAAGAAAACTCCTGCTACTTGATAGCCTTCATCAATTTTATCAAGAGTTCTCCTCATAAATTGTATTGCTGCTGTCGCTGTGCTACATCTACATCTACATCTACATGACCATACTGAAGCCATACTGAAGATATCCCAGAGGATTTCCTTCGCTATAATGATCTAACATGTACTTAAGTATTAATTTTTCAATTAGCTTACTGAAAACAGAAGTTAGAGCAAGTGGTCTATAATTACCTACTAGATGTTTATCACCTTTTTTGTACAGTGATTTCACAGTACCGGTAACTAAAGAACTATTAACATAAATCTCAATTTATGAAGTATTTTTATTTTGTTTTATAAGTCAATTAAATGTTTTGATATTTGAAGACCTCGGAGTAAATAATGATACCCTCAACTTTTGTATTTTTAATGTATTTGGGGCAAACAATCATATCCGACAGAATGTTTCATTTTCTTCAAGTAGTACATGAATCTGCAGAGAAATGCCAAATATAAACATTAAAACATGTAATAGAAACTATTTTTCAAACATACAAGTCATCATATGTCAACACTTTATAAATGAGGGTTATCATTATTTTCCCCTGAGATCTTAATTTAAAAAAAAAAGAAATTTTTATTGAAAATCTTTCTTTACTAAAACAGGCCAATAAACGTTTTAAGTAAAGTAAAGGTATTGAAGAAGATGTTAAACTTATTAACAACAAGAGACAATTGACAATATACATTCAAATGCTTGTAAAACACTGCCTATTAACCATGTAAATGACTGGTTATTCGGGAATAAAGACAAAAATTGTCAGCTGTTGATTGATAATGAAGATTATTTAAGACATGTTAACAACATATTGCAATGAAGAACAACAGGAAACTTTGCCAGTACAGACCATACAAGATAGTGATGCTGTGACTGCATTTGACATAGGTGTTACATGGGTTGAGGAATATCAAGGAGATTTTCACCCTGGATGAAACTTTTGAAGTCAAATTATCATCAAAGAGTGAGAAACAAGAAGTTGGTCACCACTTTTGTTGACTTTAAGGAAGCGTATGACAGTATCCATCGCGAGTCATTACTTAAAATCCTCAGGGAATTTGGTTTGCACCTGAAACATTAATCTTATTGGACTCGACCTTAAGAACACTAAATTGAAAGCTAAATTCAGAGGGGAACTATCTGAATCATTTGAAATCCGGACAGGACTTCAACAGGGGGATGGTCTCTCACCACTACTATTTAACTGTGCATTGGAGAAAGTCATATAATGTGCCAAACAAACATCAAGATTGGCAGAAAAATCAAACTAAATCGTCTGACGCTTGCCGATGATCTAGCACTGCTCACAAATAGCGTGGAGAAGACTAAACACCAAATTGAAGAACTCAAAAAAACAGCAGCAAAATTCATACTACAGATCTTGTTTGAAAAGACAGAAATGATGCCATCCTTCAAGGTTGAAACACCAGCCATTACACTGAATTATAATAAACAAATTAAAATTGTAAATAAATTCAAACATCTTGGAGATGTGATAAGTTGGAATTCAAATGAGAAAATATCAATTGAAAACAGAACAACTAAACTGAAACAAGTGCAATGCATCACCTGGCCAACATACAAGAAGAAATGTCTCTTGATAAATGCAAAACTCAAACACTACCACTCCATTATTAAACCTGAAGCAACCTATGCTAGTGAAACACTGTTCAAGATGAACATCAAATCAACAACAAGCAAACTACAGAAAGCAGACAGAAGAATCATTAGGGGGGGGAAAAAAAAAAAAAAAAAAAAAAAAAAAAAAAAAAAAAAAAAAAAAAAAAAAAACAGTAGAGGGATAGTAGTGACTATTATGTAACGAAGTTGTATGCAGAGAAACTGAGTCAGTAATTGACACAATGCAGAAAAGAAGAGTTAATTTTTTTCTGCCACATTTCCAGACTACCAAAAACCAGGCTACTGAAACAACTGTTCACCTACTTTTGGAAAAGTAAGACAAAGCACAACTGGTTAAAAGAAGTTAAAGATGATTTAGATGAGTTAGGCTTGACAATGCAACAAATTGAAGGCAGAGAAGAGAAGAAGATCCTAAAACTTTGTGCCACAAGATTTAAATTAAAGACATTTACACACAAAAAATACACCATAACAGATGAAGAAAGGGCAGCCAGGTCGGAAAGGATGAAGAAGTTTTGGAAGCAGAAGAAAAAGCCAAATCTACAACTAGGATTAAGACTTAAAATGTATATGGATTGATTAAAGCGCTCCAATGTGGGTGTAAAATATGTAAATAAATCAATAAATAAATAATCTGACAATTCCTATAATCCAACATATCCTCATCCCATATGCGTCGGACTACAGAGATTCTGCTGAAAATTTGCTTGAGACAGAAAAAGTTTCTGTCCATGCTTCAACTTGACTTTAGAGTGCATCATTCATGTGAAACTCAGCTTCAATTTTCTTGCATGATTTCTGCTGAGACCATGGAAGAAGGTGTACAGACAGACAACAAATTCCCTGATTTCCAAAAGGTGTTTGACATAGTGGAGCACTGCAGAGTGTGAATGAAAGTCTGAGCATACAGAATATAAGGCCTGTTTGAAAAATTTCAGAACATTTGTAATTTTTTTCACCATTGAAATGTTGGAGTAAAATATGGTTGGCATCCTTGCACATCCTGTGTTGCATGTGTATCTGTCAATAATTTTGTTATTGTATGTCTGGTACTTATTTTTCAATGCTGTATTGAGTAGAACATTGTGTTGCACAGTTTCCAAACTTTGAGATGGCAGAGTAATGAGGAGCAACACGTCTACATTAAATTTTACGTGAAACTCAAGAAAACCTTTATAGGGACACACCAAATGATGCAGGAAGACTACATTGATGATTGTTTAAGTTGTACTTGGTGTTATGTCATGTTCATATAAATTAAAAGTAGCTGGACAGAACATTTCAATTGAATCATGTCATGAAGTCCTGACATAGCAACTTGGAATGCAGGTTGGTCCCTGCCTCTTGAGTCAAAACCAGAAAGACCATTGCCTCACAATCTAAATAGAGCTTTTGTATCATGTAATGAGAATGAGATGTCCCTTAACGGACCTATAGACTGGCTATTTTTTTATTATTATTATTTCCAAAGCTGGAAACCCATTGTAAGGCCAAACATTTGCAATAGTAGATGACATAAAAGAAAATTCGCAAATAGCGCTTCTCACGATCCATCCAGAGGCATACCAAGATTACTTTTGGAAGTGGAAAAGGTATTGGGAGCAGAGTATCAATTGTGGAGGAGACTATTGCAATGGAGGCTGTACACACTATGTAAAAGGTTAGACATAAAAAATGCTTACACAGAGCCATAAATAACAGTGAATGGGGTTAAGTTTGACATTTCTGGAGGCCTACCACAAACATAGTGATTCATTAATGGATCGAATCATAACTCATCAAGTGTGAAACAAAATTACAGTCCATTGAGTGGAGGCACACAAGCTCCCCCAAAAATCCAATAAAATTTTTGAGGGAAGATGATGACGACAGTGTTTTGGAATAGGCAAGGTGTGTTTCTTATTGATTTTCTCGAACGTGGAGCAACCATAAATTCTGTCTGGTACTGGCAAACTTTGCACAGCCTTAGAAGAGCAGTTCAAAACAAACACAGAGGAAAACTGACATCCAAAATTTTCTTTTAGCATCACAATGCCCGACACAGCTAACCGCACTAAAGAACTCCTTAATTCATTCAAATGTTAAATTTTTCCTCATACGCCCAACAGCCCCGATCTAGCACCAAGTGTTTTCCACTTGTTTTCCAAGATGAAGGACTGGCTTGCAATGCAGTGCTTTAACGACGACATGGAACTCCAGGTAGGTGTGACTCACTGGCTGAAGTCTCAGGTGGCAGAATTTTACAATGAAGGAAGCTTGTCCACCACTATGATAAGTGCCTCAATTTGTTTGGTGACTATGTGGAAAGATACTATTGTAGTCACTGTTTCAGGTGTATATAATAAAATGTTTTCCTGTACTTAGTTTTTTATACCAAATGTTCCCTACTTTCTGAATAGCCCTCATAAAAACTTAAATAAAGTGTATATTTTTACATCTGTATTTTTTTACCATTGATTTACTTTTTCCCCACAAAAATTTTGATAGAGATTTCAAAATTTTGAGGTGGTCCTAATCCTATGCACCTTGAACTATCAAGACTCTAGTGTACTCTGAAATGCAATGGTTGATGCATGAGAGGAATTTTTTGAGTTTTTGGAGTTATCCAAAAATATGATACAGGACCAATAGAATAGGAGTACAAGTAAGCATCTAAGTCTTCCTTTAGCTCCCTTAAAATAATGGTCTTCCTTAAAACCACTCTTAAATGTTTGTTGCCCTATGTCCAGCCATCCTGAATTAGGTTTTCTGTGGTTGTCCTCAATCACCTAAGGTGAATTACAGGATGGACACATCATCAATAAACTGCTCAAACGAATATCTTGGATTCCCCTCTTCAGATACATTTGTATTGTATATTCATTCTGAATGTGTGACCTGTGCCCACAGCCTCTTTGGAAATTTGTCTTAAGTTCAGGATGATTAAAATGTTCACTTAAACACATCTCTAGTTTCTGTCAGCCCCAGTGGTCTCAGAGTAAAGTGCTCGACTGGAAACTGAAGGGTCACGGGTCGGATTTTTTTCAGTCTGTGCTTTGACCCAGCCTTCACCTCTCAACAATGTGAGGAGTTGCCAGAAATGACATGTGGTTTGGATTCCACATAAGCTGTAGGTCCCCTTTTTCCAGTTGGATAACTGGGGTAGGTTAGAGACATGCAAATTGCCGAAGTGGCATCCAATTGAAAGACTTGCACCAGGCCAATGAGCCACATGAAATTATTATTATTATCTCTAATTTTCAAATATTGTTTTAATAATGACATATGGTTAACATATTTTCTAAAGATATAAAAATGAGACTAACCTGATCAGCTCCTGCTCTTGGTGCAGCCCCACCTGGTGCAGCTCCTAGTGCAGCAAATTCTGCGGGTCCACCAGGTGCTCCACCATGTGCTGCAGTTAATGAACTAGTAATACGTCCTAGTGTATCAATTATTCCTTCAAGAGTGGGACCAACAGATGAAGAACAACTTGGGCAGCCCTACAATCAAAAGACAAAGTCTATTTAGTTTACATTAAATTATTCAATTGTTTAAACTAATATCTACAGATTCATCAAAGATAGAAAACCACTAAATGGTACTGGCATAAACAAATTTGAAGAACATTTTTCATTAATTTACATAGTGTAAAAATAATAAGGAAAGTTCTTTTTGTTTGAATACTCTATACAATATATAAACTGTACCAATGTTTCAGATGAAGCTTTCACTTATATTTTAAGAAGATGATATATATTCCACTCTCCCCAAATATTCAGTTGTCAATGAAAACAGTAGGCCCCTGAAAATGTGACATGTTCCATTTCATAATACCTTAATATTACCTATAAAGTATAAACTAGTCCTCAATAATAATAGCATGGAGAAGAATTAAATCAAAAATTCTTGCACTTACATGTCGATTTAATAAAAACAACACAGTTTTACATGACTCTTTATTACAAAATGGGAAAGAGGATTTCACAGCAAAAGATAACATTATATACAAACTAGCTGAAAACTATGTGTTGTCTGGGCATTTATTTATTTTATTCAAGCCCTGAGTTAGTACTTCTTTATCCTTCCTCTCTCTCTGTCCCTCTCCTTTTCCTTACAAAAATGTTACATTTGTGGTAGAATGCATGAAAAATAAGACTGTACAAAAATTTAATTGCAGTATCCAAAAATAAAAATAAAAGAAAAGAAAGAAAGAAAGATAATAATGAAAATATAAATTATTTGTAAAATTCAAACATTCATTTAATTCAAAACTTGACCATAAATAATTTTTCATGTTATTTGTCCAGGAGCTAGTATGAATAAATTCTTTTCTAACCCCACCCTTGAGCAAGGAACATAAAATTGTCCATGTGAGAAACATGAAGATGTCAAATCCACTCTGCAGCATTGAATAGGTTGCCCTGTGATTTATTAATCATTATATAAAATCCAAGTCTCACTGGAAACTGCAGTCTCTTGAAGATCTGTCAGAAATAATGGGTATTTATTGGATGTACACTATTTCAGTCTTCCTCTCTTGTAGCTCTATGCAAGTCTACTGCTTTCATCTGCAACTGTGTGAGCTTCACAGTTCAAAATTGTCAACAGCACTGCCAGCTTTCAGAAATTTCCTTAAGCTGACTGGAATACAGGAGTGTCTTAGTAGTAAATAAGAAATGAATTAAAATGTGGTGCATGATGTGACAGGATTTTACCCTTCGCAGTATATATGATGTCATTTTTATTGAGATTAGATTAGATTAGTTGTTCATTCCATAGAACCATATTGAAGAGATCCTTGTGGATGTGAAACATGTCAATTTTATTTATTGTTATTTTATGAGCTGATATAATAATACTAATAGTATGAATGTATACATCATTTGGTACTATTCAAAAATTCATCAATGGAGTAGAAGGAGTTGGCCACTAGTAAGTCTTTCAAGCTTCTCTTATCTTTACTTG
The DNA here is from genome assembly GCA_026315105.1 of Locusta migratoria. Taxonomy (NCBI): domain Eukaryota; kingdom Metazoa; phylum Arthropoda; class Insecta; order Orthoptera; family Acrididae; genus Locusta; species Locusta migratoria. The sequence goes on along the minus strand of CM048747.1, from coordinate 202,708,814 downwards.
TAGTTAAAAATGTTATGGTTGCTGGTCAATTATTGAAAATGTGTGTTGCTGAGTAGAAGACCCCTTTTTAAATTAAAGTAAGTGCTTTTAAGTCTTTGTGTAAATCATTTTTGTTCCTAGTATTGTATGTATGAACTGAACTGTTTGTTGCAAAAATGACAATTTTCATTAAGGAATAAATATACTGAGAGGCAGTACTTAGAACATCCAGATCTTAGAAAAGTCTTCTACAGGATACATATTACTTCTGAACTCTGAAAACTTTTGCTTGACTTGAAGAGTTACTCCAAAATATTATACCATATGACATTGTGGAATGAAAGTAAGCAAAGTACAAGCTTTTTTATAATGTGTTGTAAAATTCTATAATTTTGTAGATATATATTCATTTGCAGAAATTCTGTATGTAAAATCTGTTGTGAATACTGTTAGTAGTGAAGATGTAATAGATTAAAACCTGATGCATGATAGGGTGGTTTTCCATGAATGTTACGGTTTATGTCCTCATAGCTCCCAAATTACATGTTGTACTGTGAAACAATTTTGAAGGTACATTTAGCTGTATGTGGTATACTATCTGTAAAACTTCCTAAGAGTACAACTTGTATTTTAGAATTATACATTATAACATCATACTGAAAAGAAGTAAGCAAGAAACTTTTTTCCTTTCAGCAATTTGCTGTGGTTGTCAGCAAAATTACGTTTAAAGTTTGTTGCAAGTTACCAAGTACTCTCATTCTAATTCAGAGTATGAATAAAATTTTGTCACATGATGTGACAGTTTTTTGCAACTCCTATTGTTTAAGACATTATATCTCCTGGATCATGTGTCATGTGTGATTCTTACCCTATAGTAAATTACCTTATGGTAAAGAATATGTATGTCAAATCTGGTTGAAATCGATCCAGTGGTTTAGGAGGAGATGTACAACACTCTCACGTGATTCAGCAGTTTTGTGCATTTCATTCTGTATGATGTCATATCTCCTGAACTATGTGTTGTACAGGAATATTAAATCCACAGCGACCATCCTCTTGGTTCGAAGGGGAAGTGTCCAAAATCTCCTCAAGTTTGGAACAAAAATGTAGATTTGTATGCAAAACATGTACACACAAACACATGGATACACTATATAAAAAGACAAGGATGAACAGCTATTGGCGGCAGAAATCTGCAATTGATTGTAGTTATATGTAACTCATAGTCATCATCAGAACATTATATACATTTATACACATCCAAGCATTTTGTGACATAGCGCTATACAAAATGGAATAATCATTTACAGGGCATCATTTGTATGAGAATGTATATGTAAACCATTTCTGAACTTAAAGAGACATGGGAAACAATGTTAAAGCCATACCCTGACTGACCATGTCATACCTGTGTCCCACATGTGGGTACTTTAGGCCTTTATGGACAAAAGCAACAAATTTATAATGTTTTTTGTAATCTTCTGGGCCCGTGGTATCATTAGGGGTGCCAGATTGAACTCGAGGCAGGCCCGGAGACCAGACGTGTCCCCCTCCCCCTTGGCCAATGACTCACTCCCCCCCCCCCCCTCCAACTGCGGCCAACTCACCCCCCCAACCAGGATTACCCGTGAATTCTTATTAAAAAAAAAAAAAAAAAAAAAAAAAAAAAAAAAAAAAAAAAAAAAAAAAAAAAAACTATCTTCTCCTCCCTCCCAGCAAGTATCCCCCCCCCCCCGGTGGAACATTGCTTGAGGTGGCCTTCACAGGCCGCCAGTTGCTGTGGATCCACAATCGGCACACTTCGGTCGGCGTGGCAGCAGAAGTGGCGGCAGCATCAAAGCTGCTCACATCAACAGCTGCACCTTCGTTGAGTTGTCGCTTGCGGCTCCGCAAACTGGTCACCAAGAAGAGCGCCAAATACCTAATAAACTTTTGTAGGCATTCTTTATAATTTTCTTCCTGCAACCATTCTTCACAGAACGAACTTAGATATCGTCTCTTCATTTCACTGTCATTACTCACTAATCTGAGATACTGTAAGCTTGTCTGTTCACACATGATCCAAGTATTCCAAAAATTGCCGGTACACTGATAACAGACAATGAACGAACGAACACAAATAATAGACGTCACCAGTTGACATGTTGCCGCAACAGTGTTTGCTTAATAATGCGCTAGCCGATTACTACCGATGCAACAGCGAAAAGTTTTCAGAGGAAGAATAGAAAAGTAGCGTTTTGTTGCAATAAGAAATTGACATTTATATAAAGTTATTCAAAATCACTAGATAGGAGCTGGCCGGGAATGGCTGAGCGCACTGAGGCGTCTTGCCACAGTGCACGAGGCTGCTCCCGCCAGAGGTTCGAATCCCCCCTAGGGCATGGATGTTGTGTTCGTCCTTAGTTTAAGTTACGTTAAGTTCGATGTATATCGTCGCTACAGAGCATAATAATTAAAAAGCGTCGTAAAAAAAAAAAAAAAAAAAAAAAAAAAAAAGGGAAGATGAAGGTTACAGTCAAGCCCAGAGATGAGAGTCATTGGCCCGTAGACCTGGAGAATTCATTGCAAACCCGGGCACTCCGGGCTGCGCCCGGAGATCTGGCGACCCTGGGCATCATATATGTTATTTACAGACATTGTACAGTATTAATTCCAATGACACTGCTTTGTAATAAATTATTTAATTTGACAGGCCTGTTTTGGTGTGAATTCCATCATCAGGTTAAATTGGTAACTCTTCTTATCCTTGTAAGATTGCTGTTTATCTGATCTCTTTGGTTCTTATTTAATAGATTTAATAGAACATAAAGACCTACAAATGGCTTTCTACAAATGTCTGCCTAGGTGTGTTTCCATGTGTATATGTGTGGGTGGGTGTATATATGTTTACCTTCCCTTTTTTCCCCTAAGGTAAATCCTTCCACTCCCGGGATTGAAATTACCCCTCATCCACTCCCTTAAAACCTGCATCCTTTCCTTTTTCCCCTTCCTTCCTCTTTTCCTGACGAAGCAGCCAACTGCTGCCAAAGCTTCATGGTTATGTGTGTTTTTATTTGTGTTTTTTGTGTCTATCAGCGAGCCTGTGCTTTGGGTAAGTCAAACGATCTTTATTTTTATACATATTTTTCCCACCAGGAAAGTCTCCTTGTATTATATATAGGGTTGTGTCCGAGTGGTTCGGCCGAATCTAGATTCGCCGAATCTAGCACGCTGGGGTCGGATTCGAGATTCGATGCATAATGGCCGAATACTACCGAATCCCGAATCCAAACTTTATATGGAAAACTTCAATTACGACTATTGTAGTTAACTTTGCATAACAATGCGCTTTCGTTTGCGTTATTTACATTATTGTTTCATAGATCCGCTGAAAGACGTCATAAGACGGGGTTAAATCGAGTTCTGAAATATGGCACTAGGAGCCGCCACAAGTAAGTTTTCCGTCTCGTCTAGGCAGTGCTACACACACTTCGTTTACATGGGCTCCCAAAACTGGATTTCGTAAACCGATTTCCCAATTGCGCTTTTGGTTGGTCATGTAAACACTCCACAAGCGAAAAACGGTTTACGAAAATCGGTTTTCATCTTCCAGAAGATGTGTTACATGTAAACGTTGTGAGTGGCTTGCTTCATATGTGCAAATGTAAATACTGGCGCTAAAACTTTTGCACTCGTAAAAATAAAATTAAAAAAAGGAAGTCGAGTCTAATTTCCATTATCGACTATTGAATTTTAACACACCATTCAAGGAAGGAAACAGAACATTAGTATTGCTCAACTTCAAATGTAGCAGGCCACATTGGTAACAGGTAATTTCCTAGGAACTGTATACATCGAATGAAACGGCAGTACAGTCGATATATATCAGGCATTCAGCTCTCGCTCCGCTAGCAGTAGCAAGAAACTTTATTTTTTTTTCGCTTTAAAATAGATGTCGATGTTTTGACATGTTTCAGTTCCCAGCACTTTACCACATTAAGTTAGCCTGAACCATTCATTGTAAAGTTGATTTTGGCAATCAATAACATTTAGCGTTGTTGTTTCTTCAATTAAAGTATTATAATATGACTTTCTACATAACACGTCGCCACTCATAACCTCACTTTCAACATGGAGTACTGGAAAAAGCGAATTGACGTGACGGACAGTGTGAATACAACTTGATGTGACGGATCCGTGACGTGACGTTGACGTGACGGACAGTGCGAATCGGCCTTAATTCGTTGTCAATGGACTTTTCAGTCAAAGCTATGGTCGTTAGACTAAACTATAGGTACCAGTATTCGAACAAGCGAATGTTATGATTTTTACGAATATGTCATGATTTTAAAGGATGTGGCTATGCAGGAACCTGAGAGTGCAACTTGTTCACTCAAAAGTTACGTTGTACTCTTAGGTTCCTGACTAAACACATCCTTTAAAATCATGACATATTCGTAAAAATCATAACATTCACTTCTTCGGTACCTATCGCACAGACCTATCGTTTCTATATGAAACACTATCCGATATATATCGATCGCACTGCCGCTTCATTCGGTGTACACGGCTCCTAGGACATCACCTACGATTCTTACATGAGTTGTCTCATTCTAATTTCGCGTATTCTTTCGTCGAATTTTGTGAAGTGCTGGGGTATGTGAACCTTAGAGAAGCATTAGGATTTCAAGAAGGAAGTTATTTACTACCTTATGTGGAAAAAAGTTCTAATCGTGCGCCATTCAGGCGGGATAACGTCAATTCAACAAACATCTGACGTCTGTTTCAATAAATCCGGTTAAATTGTATGACGCTTCTCGCCGGGCTGCAGTGGTTATGTTGGCACCAATTGTAATGACGGCAACTCAGATGACCAATAAATGTTTTGTCGTGACAACTTCAATTAAAACAAAAATTATTATTTTCTTAACGGACAAGGTTACATATAAGAACCTGTCAACCATAGAGCAGGTACAGTATTAATTTAACTGCGAGTGAAACGAGCAGCAAGAACACTTACTCTGTACCTCGTTAAAAATATTAACACAATTCTACACTTCATTCGGTAAAATTTTACGACGCTTCTCGCCGGGCTCCAGCAACAGATGAACAATGAAGTGTAGAATTGTGTTAATATTTTTGACGAGGTACAGAGTAAGTGTTATTGCTGCTCGTTTCACTCGCAGCTAAATTAATACTGTACCTGCTCTATGGTTGACAGGTTCTTGTATGTACCCTTGCCCGTTCAGAAAAAAAAAAAGAAAAAAAAAAGAAAAAAAAAAAATTGTATTAATTGAAGTTGCCACGAAAAAACATTTATTGGTCATCTGAGTTGCCTTCATTACCATTGGTGCCAACGTAACCACTGCAGCCCGGCAAGAAGCGGCGTACAATTTAACCAACAAAATAAATTAGCTTTGGATGTATAATAAATTTTATAACGGCTTATATTTAAGTGACTATAAAATCATTAAACATTTACACATCCTATTTTGTAAGACTTCATTATGCAATTATTTTTTATTTCATCAAAATGAAACAGTTGGTAATAGAGTGAAAAAAGTTTCTTATTATCTTTTAGAGCATCTAAACAACGTATATCTCAATGTTTCATAAAAATTTCTTTCAAGAGGGTAAGGGGGTAGTAAAAAATTCTTAAAATTTAAAATGAAATTTTGATTCTTAAATTTTACTGTAATATTGTCATTTGAGATCCAACGCAGAAGGTTTTATCTTCATCACTAGTAATTCTTTTTAAATACATATACTTTAGTTGACAGATTATTTGGGTTCGATATTCGATTCGGGTTCGGGATTCGGCGGATGATATATTTAAGATTCGGTATTCGGATTCGATTCGGTAAAATTGGGATTCGACCCATCCCTAATTATATATATATACAAATACTATAGAGGGAATATTCCTAGCAGGAAAAATATATATAAAAAGTAGATGAAGATTACTTACAGTACCAGGCGAAGGAGCACAGGTAGTGATAGTAACAAATAAAACACAAATACATAAATGCTAGGTTTTGCAGCCTAACTCCTTCTTCAGGCAGAAGGGAAAGAGAGGGAAAAGGAAATGATGAGGGTTTTAAGGAAGGGGGTAAGGAGCCATTCCAATCCCGGGAGAGGAAAGACTTACCTTGGGGGAAAAAAAGGAGGGTAAACAAATACACCCACACCCACACGTATACACAAATGCAAACACACCTAGGCAGACAGACTGTAGAAAGCAGAGAAAAGCATATAAAATAATTCATATGTTGTTAATATGTGACAACTATTTTGACAGATATGTCAGCAATATTACAAAGTTACTTTGTAATATCACTGACTGAATTTATTATTTTTATTCACCATTGACCATTATTAATATGGAAGAGGCTACATCATTTACCATTATGCAAAGACATACAGGCATACTTAATTACAAATATTCACTTACTAGTGAGCTTAGTTGTATATTCAAATATTGTTTTGTATCTTAAACTATATTCACTGACTAAAAGTAAAAAAAAAACTCTGCTATTCTGTAAAATGAATTTTCATCCAACCAGCAGTTTACCTTGACTATAATTTTCAAGTATGGTCATAAAAGCAAAATCGGTCTGTAGTTTGATGATATCTCTTTATACCCTTTTTTTAATAGATTAGATTAGTTATTTGTTCCATAGATCCGTGTTGAGGGGGTCCTCGTGGATGTGGAACATGTCAAGAAACAAAATTTACAAGTAGAATAATAGATAATACTAATAATATAAATACAGATACATTCACTTATAAATACAGACACACACACACACACACACACACACACACACACACACACACACACACACATATATATATATATATATATATATATATATATATATATATATATATAAAATATGTAAAAAATAGTGAAGATTACTCACCAGGCGAAGGAGCACAGGTGTGACAGCATCACAAATAAATAAATGAATACACACACACACACACACACACACACACACACACACACACACACAATCGCAAGCTTTCGCAACCCAGTTGCGTCTTCAGGCAGTGGGAAGGAGAGGGAAAAGGAAATGATGAGGGTTTTAAGGAAGGGGGTAAGGAGTCATTCCAATCCCGGGAGAGGAAAGACTTACCTTGGGTGAAAAAATGGAGGGTAAACAAATGCACACAATCCCGGGAGAGGAAAGACTTACCTTGGGGGAAAAAAAGGAGGGTAAACAAATACACCCACACCCACACGTATACACAAATGCAAACACACCTAGGCAGACAGACTGTAGAAAGCAGAGAAAAGCATATAAAATAATTCATATGTTGTTAATATGTGACAACTATTTTGACAGATATGTCAGCAATATTACAAAGTTACTTTGTAATATCACTGACTGAATTTATTATTTTTATTCACCATTGACCATTATTAATATGGAAGAGGCTACATCATTTACCATTATGCAAAGACATACAGGCATACTTAATTACAAATATTCACTTACTAGTGAGCTTAGTTGTATATTCAAATATTGTTTTGTATCTTAAACTATATTCACTGACTAAAAGTAAAAAAAACTCTGCTATTCTGTAAAATGAATTTTCATCCAACCAGCAGTTTACCTTGACTATAATTTTCAAGTATGGTCATAAAAGCAAAATCGGTCTGTAGTTTGATGATATCTCTTTATACCCTTTTTTTAATAGATTAGATTAGTTATTTGTTCCATAGATCCGTGTTGAGGGGGTCCTCGTGGATGTGGAACATGTCAAGAAACAAAATTTACAAGTAGAATAATAGATAATACTAATAATATAAATACAGATACATTCACTTATAAATACAGACACACACACACACACACACATACACACACACACACATATATATATATATATATATATATATATATATATATATATATATATATATATATAATGTAAAAAATAGTGAAGATTACTCACCAGGCGAAGGAGCACAGGTGTGACAGCATCACAAATAAATAAATGAATACACACACACACACACACACACACACACAATCGCAAGCTTTCGCAACCCAGTTGCGTCTTCAGGCATGTGTGCATTTGTTTACCCTCCATTTTTTCACCCAAGGTAAGTCTTTCCTCTCCCGGGATTGGAATGACTCCTTACCCCCTTCCTTAAAACCCTCATCATTTCCTTTTCCCTCTCCTTCCCACTGCCTGAAGACGCAACTGGGTTGCGAAAGCTTGCGATTGTGTGTGTGTGTGTGTGTGTGTATTCATTTATTTATTTGTGATGCTGTCACACCTGTGCTCCTTCGCCTGGTGAGTAATCTTCGTCTATTTTTTACATTTTATTTTTCCTGCTAGGAATTTTTCGTCTTAATATTCGTATCATATATATATATATATATATATATATATATATATATATATATATATATATATTTTTTTTTTTTTTTTTTTTTTTTTTTTTTTTTTTTTTTTTTTTGCTGATAATATAATAATACTAACATAGTATAAGTGCATGCATGATTTGGTACAATTTAGAAATTCACTAATGGAGTAGAAGGAGTTGGCCACTAGAAAGTCTTTTAGGTTCCTCTTAAACTGATCTTTATTTGTAGCTAATTTTTTTATACTTGATGGTAAATTATTGAAAACGTGGGTTCCTGAGTAGTGGACCCATTTTTGAACTAAAGTAAGTGCTTTTAAGTCCTTGTGTAGATCATTTTTATTCCTAGTATTGTATGTATGAACTGAGCTGTTTGTTGGGAAAAGGGATATATTATTTATGACAAATTTCATTAAGGAGTAAATATACTGAGAGGCAGTAGTTGATATACCCAGTTCTTTGAATAGGCTTCTACAGGACGTCCCTGAATTTACTCCACAAATAATACGTATTACACGTTTCCGGACTCTGAAGACTTTTGACTGACTTGAAGAGTTACCCCAAATATTATACCATATGACATTAGGGAATGAAAGTAAGCAAAGTATGCAAGCTTTGTTATTTTTATATCTCCTACGCCTGATAACACTCGTATTGAAAATACAGATTTGTTTAGTCGTTTCCGCAGTTCTGTGGAGTGCTCCTCCCAACTAAATTCATTATCAAGCTGTAATCCCAGGAATTTAATACTGTCAACCTGTTCTATCTGCTCTGCTTCATACTTAAAGCATATGCTGTCAGGAAATCTCTTACATGTTCTGAACTGCATGTAGTGAGTATTTTCAAAGTTTAATTACAAAGAGTTGGCTTTAAACCATTTATTAATGTTCATGTAAATATCATTAGCAGACTCTTCTGTCACTATGCTTGACATACTTTTTATTGCAATATTTGTATCATCTGCAAGCAAAACGAACTCTGCTTCTGGTAGTGTAACTGATGAGAGATCATTAATGTACACAAGAAAAAGCAATAGCCCTAAGATGGATCCTTGTGGGACACCACATGTAATTTCTTCCCAATCCGATGATGACAGTTGGCTTAATTCACTAGTCACTTGCACTGACACCCTTTGTTTCCTGTTAGTGAGGTTTGACTTGAACCATTTTGCAGCATTTCCCGTGACCCCATAGAATTCTAATTTACTTACAAGGATGTTATGGTTCACACAATCAAATGCCTTTACAAATCACAGAAAATACCTGCTGCTTGCAATTTATTATCTAATGAACTAAGTACATTCTCACTGTAAGTGTAAATAGCCTTCTCGATATCGGAACCTTTCAGAAATCCAAACTGTGTTCTAGACAATATGCCATTTGTGGTTAAGTGGTTGAGAAGCTGCTTGTACATTACCTTTTCTATAATTTTTGAGAATGCTGGCAAAAGTGAAATGAGTCTGTAGTTTGATGGTATCTCTTTATCCCCCTTCTTGAATAGAGGTTTAATAGCCAATCAGGAGATGTTCCCGTTATAATAGACTGGTTACACAAATAACTTAAAATTGTGCGAAGTTCACAAGAACACGCTTTAATTAACTTTGCTGATATTTCATCGTAACCACTAAAATTCTTTGTTTTTAAAGATTTTATTATGGAAGTTATTTCTTGTGGTGAAGTAAGTGACATATTCATGTATGTGAAGTTATTTGTAAATGCTAGTTTCAAATGTTCAAGGGCATTATTTACTGACCCAGACAATCCCATACTATCAGTAACAGATATAAAGTACTTGTTAAATAGATTTGCCACACTATGCCCATCAGTTACTAATGTCTCAGCTACTCTTAATCCTACCTGCTCTTGTTCCTTTCTGGTTCTACCAATCTCCTCTTTCACTATATCCCATATTGTTTTTATTTGGTTTCCTGATGTTGCTATCTTCTTTTCATAGTGCATTTGTTTAGATACCTGAATAACTTTTTTTAAATATTTTACAGTATTCCTTATATTTAGTTAAATCATCATCATTGCAGCTACTCTTGGCTGATAGATACATTTTCCTTTTTGTCTTACATGAAATCTTTATTCATTGTGAAATCCAAGGTTTTATTATAGACTTCTGTTTAGTTTTCAAACATGATACTAACATTATTAATGAATATGTTATATTTTTCATTCATGCCATTAACACTATGTACATGTTTCCAGTTCATGTCTTTGAGGAGTTTTCTAAAATTTTCAATTTTTGGTGGGTTGACTAATCTCCTGTATGTACATTTTGCAGTCTTCATAATCTGTTTAGAATCTATATCTAAAACAAGGAGCTGCATATTGTGATCTGACAGGCCATTTATTATTGGTTTTATGATATGATTTTGTTCCTTTGATTTGTCTATAAAAATATTATCAATTGCTGTCCTAGAGGTTTTAGTTACCCTAGTTGGAAAGTTTACGGTATGTGTTAGGTTGAAATACAAAGTTACTAACTGCACTAAATTTTTACTGGAGGACTGCGTAAGAAAATCGGTATTAAAGTCACCAACAACCAGGATTTCTTTATTTCTTCCTGTTAAATAACCCAATAGAGCTTCTATATGATTTAGGAATAGATTGTAATTTCCTGCAGGTGCCCGGTAAATTGTTACTATTATATAGCATCTGTTAGGGAATTCTACTTCTGTTGCACAAGCTTCTAAATGCTGCTCTAGACAGAATTTATTTATATCAATATTCTTGAATTTATAGCAGTTTTTAATGAATGTGGCAACTCCTCCTCCCTCCCTATCCACTCTACAGAAGTGTGAAGCTAAATTAAATCCTGGAATATTTAACATATCTATACTAGTGGCCACATGATGTTCAGAGAGCAAATTATGTCAATTGGGTTAGAGGAATCTATTTCATTAATACAAATGAGTAGTTCATCAAGTTTATTTCTGAGTCCTGGAATATTTTGATGTAATAAAGATAACTTATATTGCATACTAACGGCTTGAGTAAGATTTACTGGAAGTTTCTGAGTACTTTCTGTTAAACATTGTTTGCTAAAATCTATTTCCTGTTTATCTGCTTTTCAAACTGAGGGTGTCTTACAAGCTCTCTCAAAACTGGTTTTCTTTCCCTCGTCCCTATCCTAAAAAAGGCATCCCTCTGACATCTGTAACCACTGGTATGACAGTGCCCCACCGTAAGTTACTTGCAATCAACCCATACGTTTTCCCTTCCCTTTCCTGTTGAGGTGAAGGCAATGCCTAGAGGTTTAATATCCCAATATTTTAGCTAATCAGGAAATGTTCCAGTTACAATAGAGTGCTGACACAAATAACTTAAAATTATACTAAATTCGCAACAAAATGCTTTAATTAACTTTATTAATATTTCATTGTAACAACTAGACTACTTTGTTTTTAAAGATTTTATTATGGACGTTATTGTGATTAAGTGAGAGACATCTTCATGTACCTAAAGTTATTTGTGTATGCTAGTTTTAGATATTCAAGGGCATTATTTACTGACCCTTTCAATCCCATATTATCAGTAACAAATATAAAGTACCTGTCTATTAAATAGATTTGCCACACTACACCCATCAGTTACAAATGCATCATTTTCTCTTAATAATATATGCTCCTGTTCCTTTCTGGATCTACCAGTCTCTTTTTCACTATATCCCATACCGTTTTTATTTTGTAGCCTGACATTGTTATCTTCTTCTTATAATGCATTTGTTTAGATGTCTGAATTACTTTTCTTAATGTTTGACAGTAATGGTTTTATTTAGAGAAATCATCAGCATTGGAGCTATTCTTGGCTGATAGATACATTTTCCTTTTTCGTCTTATAGGAAATCTTTATTTCTTGTGTAATCCATTATTTTATTATAGACTTCTGTTTAATTTGAGTTACTTTTAGAGGAAAACAAGTTTCCAACATGATTCTGAGATTAGTAATGAATATGTTATATTTTTCATTCATGTCATGAACACTATAAAGATCATATTTTTAAGCAGTTTCCTAATATACCTGGTACTCAATTTTTCATAAATTGATTACTCTTCTGTATTCAGATTTAGAAGTCTTCATAATCTACACATAAAACAAGGATCTGATCTTGATGTCATAGACCATTGATTATTAGCTTTACATTATGATTTTGTTCCTTTGATTTGTCTATAAAAATATTATCAATGGCTATCCTAGAGGATTTAGTTATCCTAGTTGGAAAGTTTACAGTATGAGTTAGACTGAAAGATACTGTTACTGTCTGCAATAAATAATCAGTGGAAGAATGCATAAGAAAATCTGTATTAAAGTCACCAGTAACCAAGATTATGCCAATATTCTTGAATTTATGGTAGTTTTTAATAAATGTGCCAGTTTACTCCTCTCTCCATATCTACTGTTAGTCTAAAGGGAATATGTAACTGTATAAAACTAAATTCTGAATGTTTAAAAATGGAAAATCTGATTGGAATGTCAATAATAGAGGATAGATAACAACTTGCCAGAAAGAGGTTCACTGTACCACTAATAGGCATGTAAAATATAGTCACATTCACACAACTGAAACTCTGGCCACAGCCTTGATCAGAAAAAGGAACACATTCATTCACACAAACACTCAGAACTATGCACACACAACCACCATCTGCATAGTTCAGATGAGCTGGTGATGGAGGGGAGGATCCAGATGGCCCGGATAATGAAGCAACCACTGAAGTCAAGAGTGTTGCGTTCAGCCACATGCTGTGCCACAGGATGGTCCATTTTGCTTTCTGCCAGTTTGAAGTTGCCATTCATCTTGATGGACAGCTGGTATGTTGTCATGCCAATGTAAAACACTGTACACTGTACAGTGTACACTGGCTGGAGATGGTGGTTGTTTGTGCATAGTTATGTATGAGGGGTTGTAGGAATGAATGTGTTTCTTTTCTGATGAAGACTATGGCCAAAAATTTAGTTGAGTGAATATGATATAATATAATTGCCTATTTTACATGCCTGTCAGCAGATCAGCAAACATTTTTATGGTCAAGTACTGTCAATTATCATTATGGTAAATATGTTAAGTACATCACTTCCAAAGAGAGGTCACTCACCAGCAGCTAAGTGGTACAGACATGGGAGTCACTGACGTAGTGCAATTACTGATGGAAATTTCCAGAGGTACTAAAATATTATTGAAAAGAGATAGATTGGCTGGCCAGAACTTTTCTTAGTTCTGTCCCGCTGATAGTCACACAAAAAAACAGATACTATCTTTTGGAACTGTGTTCATTCACCTGGCACGAGAGGACAGAAAAAAAGTAAATAGGAAACAGGAGGTGATGCTCACCCTTTTACTGTTGGAAATTCTCCATTGAGGTACTGACTCAGTACTTATTATACATTATCACCCTTATGATACAGTAGCTTTGACTTCCACACATTACCCATCAATAGCTCATAGCCTAGGTTGTTAGTAACCATTGCCTTCAGTTTTCTGTTCCCTTTTCCTTCCTCCCCCTCTTCTGTCTGATGAAGGAACACAGTTCTGAACACTAGTATACTTTTTTCTATTTGTGTTTTTTGTGTGACTACTGGCAGTGCTAAGATAAGTACTGGACAGCCAATCTATATCTTTTGAAGAATATTTTTCTATGGACGCAGTACAATAAGATTAGGAAATTGTTGTGAGATTGAATAAACATTTACTGCACTGAAGATATAAATCCCTGTTGCATAAATACAACAAATCATGTAATATTATGATTATATATTGCAACTCAAGTTATGGATTAACTGACCGTTGTAAACTTGTAACACACAGTCAAAGAAAATATTAACAAAATGTAATTAAACTGTAGTACAGCCAGTTTTCATTCATTGTTGCTAACTGAAACAACCATTATAGTGATTGTGCTTAAACACAAGTAACAGTACAATACAACAGCTTATTACTTTTAAAAAGATGAGAGTCTTTAACTAATTAACAATGCCATGCATCTGCGATGTGACTCTGGCTTTGTTACACCACAAACGTTTCCGAGTGCTCCCGTGTAGGCTTCTCTGTTGTTCAAGCTCTCTCAACATTTTCGTATTTTGAACAATGCAAGCAGTAATGTGAATCTAGTGCAAAATTCAAACATGCAACCGCCCGCCGCCACACAGGGCATGCCAGTGTATCACTCTGCCGGCTCCACGCCCAGCCTCTGACACACAGGTGGCCTCCGTACTTTTGCCTCATCAAGTGCTGTACCGCAAAGTGCACCTTTTGAACTTAGACCACACCTTAACCATGTTTGTGCTGAACATTGTGTCTACTTTTCTCGTTCAAGTTTGTCTCTGGCAGCTCGCCCCCCCCCCCCCCTTACCGCTGTGCCGGTTCAGCTGCCTCACTCCATGCATTCAGTGAACATGCATCAACTGTGTGAATCCCGTGAATGTGAGTGGTCCTCAGTGTGTGCTACCTTGTGCCATACCTCCAAGCGTGCCTTCCACATCACGAAGTGATACCCTTCCATACCTGCACTTTGACGGACTTCCGACCCATGTCCCAGCACCGCCTGGGACCTTTGCTGCACCAAGGGATGCTTCCGAGCCTTCGACATTTGACAATACAAATGCTGCAGTCACTCCGCCACCTCCGGGCTCGCCTCCATCTACACGTCCTGGCCGCCTGCCGAGCTCCTTCAGTTCTCATTCGACTCCCCGACCACCTGGTTTGCTCTCATCGAGCGCATATTCGAACATTACAATTTGGACAATTCCGCTCGCTACCTGTGTTTAATAACCTCACTGCATAACCATGTGGATCTAATTTGTGACCTGGTTACTTCTCCCCCCAGTCGGGACCGCTTCGACAATGCCAAAAAGACAATCCTAGAGCATGTCACCCGGTCTGTGGAAGAGACAGTTGAGGAGGAGAAACTTGGTGACAAACGTCCTTCCGAATTATGGCGACACCGTCAGCTCTTGGTTAGTGAGCAGGTCATGCCTGACCCCTCTCTCATGACCATCTGGACCGGTAAGGAACCACTGACTGTGCAGACTGCATTGATGTACAACGTTCTCGAATCCCCTAGTGAGCGCATACGCATTGCGGACCAAGTTCATGAAGCGCATCTTCGAGAGTATCGCCTCACATAGGCAGCCATGCCAAACCTCACGCCATGCCCACCTACCTTTGCATGAGGCCATTCCTGCAACCCTAAGGAGATCACAGATCCACCTGGCATATCCCGCCGCATTGTCTCTACAATGCTGAAACTGTTGCTGGCAACAGACGGTGTCAGCTGCGGAGAAGAGAGCATGCCCCTTTCTCCTCCGCGCTTCCCGCAAGAACAGCAGCCTCATTATCCGTACTGTTTCTTTCATGCCCATTTCCGCAGAGCTGCGAGGAAGTGCAGGTCCCCTTGCAGCTACCCAAAAGAAGAAGGCAGGCTAGTCTAGGGGCCACAACCTGCTATACGGATTGTAGGCGCCTCCCTACTCTCCACTCTGTACACAACATCGCCACTCTCAAAGTACAGCTTTCACCTTCACAAGTGTTTGAGTGGGATATTCTAGTGACCAGTGTTCCTGAGCCTATTAAAAGCACTGAATTTCTCTCATATCATGGACTATCTCCGGACGTCATTCGACGTGCAGTGTTTTACTCTCCTTCTCATACTTTTATCGAGTGTGCTCCGTCTAGCTGTGCCAACTTTGATGTTATTCGCAAATTTTTACACACTTTTTCCAAACTAGGAAGAACTATTGACAAATTATGTGCGGAACAAGCTCAAGTCGAGCGGTTACAATGTGAACGCCTTAGTGTTATTCGTGAGTGCTCAGACACTGCGGCTAGACTTCAAAGTGCCATCGTTAAGGTTAATTAGGAACATGCACAAGTGGAACATCTATGATGTGAATGCAACGACCTTTCTCGATTGCTGGCTGACAATCTATCTGCGCTCGACTCTGCTAAACAAGTCCTCGAGCAGCTGTCCAGCTCAACAGCGCACAAATCTCAGGTTAGTCACAGTTCTGCTCTGTCTCGTGTTCCTAGTGACTCCACTCCTTCATTGGAACTTTTACCTTCTCGAAGTATCACATCTGCTCCTCTCCACTCGTACATGGAGGTCTGCAAAAACAGTTGCAAACTCTCTCCTCATTCGTGTGCTCAGCAATCTGTTGCGTCCTTGAACTGTACACAAATCAATTGATCGTACTTTTGTTCAATTTCTCCGCAAGTGACTTTCCTAAACCAACCCACTCTGTTCACCATCCCAGCCTCTACAAACGATAGCAAATTGTCTCAGTGTGTGCCTGTCAGCACTCCTTCTGCTCCGCACAAATCCTCAATCACACTCTCGTGTGTGCACCACCCTGTGGAGCCTAATTTCACCAACCGGCTTGCCGGCTATCAATGTCATGTTGGCAATGCTGCCTCCCCTCCAGCCTGCCACTTGCCCAGCTGCACGCGCATCGCCGCTCCACCTCTGCGCTACGGCTCCTGTTCCTCCGACATTCGCTGCTGCGCCGCCTGTAGCCGATGCACGCACCAAGCACTCGCAGTCGCGGCTCATCTGTTCTGCGGCAGCTTCGTCCACTCTGGCCATTGCCGCCACCACCGCTTCGGTGCCACACACACCTACTTGCGCGCCCCCAGCGACCAACTCGTTCACCTACAGCTACTGTGTCATCTACTGCCGCTCCGCCAGCACCGCCATCCTCTCGCACGGTACCCGCAGCAACTGCTTCGAGTCAGTCGGGTATGGGCATGCCACCTGCGGGCACCACTGCTACCGCCTCGCTGCCGCCAACCTCCTTTCCCCCTGCGTGGTGTGCCGATGCCTCGCCCACCTCCGTCAGCAGTCACTCTGCATGACCTGCCGTCGCGCACGCTACGTTCTCCGCGCCTAGTGCCACGCCCTTGCCTGCCTCACAAGTTGCTGTCGTCACGAACGGCAGGTTTCTCGCAGGTCACCGTCAGGGTAATCAAAGACCTTAAAGGCAATAATGGCAGCAAGATGGGGACTGGAAGTGCTGCAGATAAACCTGCAGCACAGTAAAGGGGCCCTGCTGCCCTGAGCCGTCGCCTGGGGAGACAGGAGGTGGACGTGGCCCTGATACAAGAACCCTATTTATACAAAGGGCGTGTATCGGGCCTCGATGGTACTGGAGGTAAACTGATTTATGCTAGAAATCTAAAAAACTCCAGAACATGCATTTATGTTAGAAATGGAATAGCTTTCATACCAATGATGGATTTTTGTTCCAGGGACCTGGTGACTATCAGGATCCAGGAATGTGAGGAAGGTATCACGAGGGAAATTGTTTTGGCCTTAGCATACCTTCCTTACGAAGACAGCTCTGCTCCTCCTTTGGAAGTGAGGAGACTGACGGAAACCTGCCATCGGCAAGGTGATGAACTGTTGGTGGGATGTGATGCCAATGCCCACAATCTATTGTGGGGCAGCAAGGACACCAACAGTAGAGGTGAGCACCTTCTTGAATTTCTCCTATCTAACAACTGGGAGATCCTGAATAGGGGTGATGAACCTACATTCAGGAATAGTAGAATGGAAGAAGTAATTGACATAACTTTTGGTTCCATGATGATGGGAAGTTACGTCAAACAGTGGCATGTGGTCTTGGAGCCATCCTCATTAGATCACATGAATATTAAATTCAAGGTTGAAATGGGAACCAGACAGACCATGGCCTATAGGAATCCCAGGAAAACGGACTGGGAGACATATAGGAGAGGACTTGACTTCAGCCTATCGGAAATTAAAACTTCGATAAGGAATCCAGCAGAGTTTGAGGAAGTAGCAGAGGCCATAACCTCTGCTATGGTGACCTCATACCAGAACAACTGCTCAATCACCAACAAGTGCACAAATAGGAGTGTGCCTTGGTGGAATAATGAGCTGGAAATTCAAAGGAAACAGGTACGAAGACTGTTTAACCTTGCAAGGCGCAAAGGACAATGGGCAAAGTATCGTGAGGCCCTTGTCAATTACAACCTTGCCATCAGACGGGCAAAGGAGGCATCCTGGAAGGTATTCTGTGAGGAAGTGGAGGGCACGGCTGCTCAAGCGAGTCTTCATAAAATCTTCACTAGGGTACCAACTAATCCAGGAGGAACATTGAGGAAGGAGGATGGGGTGTATACAAAGACAGCACATGAAACGCTGGAACTGCTCCTCAAGACTCACTTTCCTCAATGTACTCTTGGGGATAACTCAGACCAGAATGCGATTCCTGAGAGACAACGGTTCTCAGGTATTCGCAAAGAGGACTGGGATCTGGCCAAGGAGTGTATCGATTTCAGTAAGGTTCGATGGGCGGTGGGAACATTTCAACCATTCAAGTCACCTGGCTCCAATGGAATTTTTCCAGCTCTCCTGCAACAAGCAGGAGAAAATCTTATTAGATTCCTATGCAGGTTATCCAGGGTTAGCCTAACAGCAGGAATCATTCCCAATGCCTGAAGGGCAGTGAAGGTTGTCTTCATTCCAAAGCCAGGGGGAATTGATCATACCAAGGCCAAGGATATGATACCAATCAGCCTGTCCTCCGTCATTCTTAAGACATTGGAAAAGCTGGTTAATGTGCATGTTAGAAAAACGAGGTTAAGTAGGGCTCCTCTTCATTCAAACCAACATTCACATCAACCAGGTAAATCATGTGAGACAGCTCTCCACCAACTCGTTGGGAAGGTGGAGAAAGCACTACACTTTCAGGAAATAGCCCTCTGTATCTTCCTGGACATTGAGGGGGCTTTTAGCAATACGACCTTTGATTCCATGGTTAGGGCAGCAGAGGTGCATGACCTAGGGACCACTATATGTAGGTGGACTAGGGCCATGCTCAGTGGAAGAAAGGTAGAGGCTACCATGATGAATGAAAAAATAGTAATCAACACCACTAGGGGTTGCCCACAAGGAGGAGTTCTTTCCCCTTTATTGTGGAATCTAGTGGTGAATGATCTCATTGGAGAATTAAACTCTAGGCAGTACTTTTGCCAAGGATACGGAGATGATCTTGTCTTAGTAATACTTGGCAAATTTGCTGACACAGTAAAGAATATTGGACATTGTGCAAGACTGGTGCAGAAAACAGGATCTGGGGGTTAGTCCTAAGAAGACTGTTGTTGTACCATTCACAAAGAAACATATACAACATTCAAGTTGGAATCTAAAGCTTTTCAATGAAGCTCTACCTGTGAAGGGGACAGTGAAATATCTAGTTGTTACCCTATATGAGAAACTGACTTGGACCCCTCACATCAGGAATATTTGCTCCAAGGCAAAAGGTACTCTTGTGAGTACCAGGAGAGCTTGTGGCAAAAATTGGGGCCTGAGCCCCAAGGGTATGCACTGGATATACACCACAGTGATTAGACCCAGGATCACCTATGGGGCAGTCGTGTGGTGGAAGAAGGTAGATCAGCTGCTAAGGAGCTTGGTAAGGTGCAGAGATTAGCCTGCTTAACCATAACAGGCGGAATTAGCAGCACACCAACTGCTGGGATGGAAACCATGCTGGATATGCCCCCATTACACCTTTGGGTCAAGTTGGAGGCAGCGGCTGGTGCATACAGACTCAAATCTGGCAACAACTGGAACTCTTTGGGATATCCAGAATCACACACTAAAATAGTGAGTGAGGTAAATATAGGAAAGGTTGGGGAAATGCCAGCCAACTATATTATAACCCCATACTGCTTCAACAAGCCTTTCAATATAACAATTGGAAGTAGGAAGCAGTGGGAGAAAATAGTTCGACACCGTACGGTGGATATTGTCTGGTTCACTGATGTGTCAACATCTGACCAAGGTGTTGGGGCTGGGGTATATGGGGTGCACCCAAGACTGGAGGGCATCATCTCTCTAGGAAAACTGGCCTCAGTATTCCAGGCGAAAATCATTGCCATCAGGGCGTGTGTGGAGGAGAATTTGCGTAGGTGCTGCAAAGATTGTAGCATCTATATCTATTCAGACATCCAGGCAGCCCTGAGATCACTGGTAGCTCCTGCAACAAGGTCTAAAATTGTTGCAGAATGTCACAGGGTTCTAGTGAGCTAGGGAAAATCAATAGAGTAAACCTATTATGGGTCCCTGGCCACTCGGGGATCAGTGGCAACGAACATGCCGACAGATTAGCCAGGATGGGGGCAGAGACTCCATTTATTGGACCGGAACCTGTCCTGACAATCACCAAGGCAATGATCAAATTGGAGCTACGTAACTGGCTCAGAAGACAGCATGTAGAATATTGGGCCAAAGTCCATCAACAAAAACATGGCAAGGTAATGACGCCAAAGCCATGTTTCAAAAGAAGCTCTGCAATCCTGGGTCTGAACAGGAGAGAGATTAGACTCATGGTTGGATTGCTGACAGGCCATGGGAATTAAAAAAAAAACACCTACATACAATGGGAATAACAGAAGAAGACCCTAAATGTAGGATCTGTGATGACGGTGATGAAACAGGCACAGAACATTTGGGACAACCAGACCCGAAGAAATTGTGTCTAATAAAGAACTGGTAAAGGGACTCCTTGCACTGTTCAAGGGCATTGGTTGGCTTTACTAGACATACAGGGAGCGATACCGCACAATAAACTCAGTTTCGGTGCGGGCAGTGGCGGGTTGGAGCAACGCTGTTTTGGCTTCCCTGAAAAAATCAAATCAAATCAAGAGACCAGGAGACACTGGGAGATACCAGATAGATTTTATAATGGTAAGACATAGATTTCAGAACCACGTTTTAAAGTGTAAGACATACCCAGGGGCAGATATAAACTCTGACCATAACTTGTTGGTTATGAACTGTAGGCTGAAACTGAAGAAACTACAAAATGGTAGGAAAATAAGGAGATGGGACCTGGATAAATTGAAGGAACCTGAAGTTCTTAAGAAACAGGGGAAACAGGGGAAAATAAAACATTAGAGGAGGAATGGGTAAAATTGAGAGATGAAATAGTGAAGGCAGCAGAGGACAAAATAGGTAGGAAGGCAAGACCTACAAAAAATCGTTGGATATCACAGGAGATACTAAATTTAATCGATGAAAGGAAAAAATATAAAAATGCAGTAAATGAAACAGGCAAAATAGAGTACAGACGAGTAAGAAATGAGATTTACAGGAAGTGCAAAATGGCTAAGCAGGAGTGGCTAGAAGGCAAATGCAAGGATGTAGAAGAATGTATAAATAGGGAAAAAAAAGATACAGTCTACAGGAAAATAAAAGAAACATTTGGAGATAAGAAAAGCAGCCCTATGAATATCAAGGACACTGATGGAAAACCAGTTCTCAGCAAAGAAGGGAAAGCTGAAAGGTGGAAAGAGTATATAGAGGGGCTCTACAAAGGAAATGAACTTCGAGACAATATTTTAGGAAGAGAAGAGGATGTAGATGAAGATGAAAAAGGAGATACTGTACTGAGAGAAGAATTTGACAGAGCCTTGAAAGACCTAAGTCGAAACAAGGCCCCTGGAGTAGATGATATTCCCTCAGAGCTATTGAAGTCTCTGGGAGAACCAGCCATGACAAAATTGTTTCACCTGGTGTGTAAGATGTATGAGACAGGTGAAGTACCCTCAGACTTTAAGAAAAATGTTATAATCCCCATTCCAAAGAAAGCAGGTGCAGACAGGTGTGAAAACTACATAACCATCAGTTTAATAAGTCATGGTTGCAAAATATTAACACAAATTATATACAGAAGCATGGAAAAGCTGGTAGAAGCCGACCTCGGGGAAGATCAGTTTGGGTTCAGGAGAAATGTAGGAACACGGGAGGCAATACTCACTTTACGGCTTATCCTAGAAGATAGATTAAGAAAAGGCAAACCAACATTTCTAGCTTTTGTAGATTTGGAGAAGGCTTTTGACAATGTTGATTGGAATAAACTCTTTCAAGTTCTGAAGCAAGCAGGAGTAAAATATAGGGAGCGTAAGGTTATTTACAACTTGTACAAAAACCAGACAGCGGTTGTCAGAGTTGAAGGGCATGAAAGGGAAGCAGTGGTTGGAAAGGGAGTAAGACAGAGTTGTAGTCTTTCTCCATTGTTATTCAATTTGTACATTGAGCACGCTATAAAGGAAAGCAAGGAGAAATTTGGAGAAGGAATTAAAGTTCAGGGTGAAGAATTAAAAACATTGCGTTTTGCCGACGACATAGTAATTCTGTCAGATACAGCAAAGGACCTGGAAGAGCAATTTAACGGAAAGGACAGTGTGCTGAAAGGTGCATATAAGATGAACATTAACAAGAGCAAAACTAGGGTAATGGAGTGCAGTCTAAGAAAATCAGGTGATGCTGAAGGAATTAGATTAGGTAACAAAGCAATAAAGGAGATAGATGAGTTTTGTTACTTGGGCAGTAAAATAACAAATGATGGTCGCAGTACAGAGGATATAAAATGCAGAATGGTAAATGCAGAATGGTAATGGGTAGAAAAGCGTTCTTGAAAAAGACAAATTTGTTAACATCGAATATTGATTTAAGCCTAAGGAAGACCATTCTGAAGGCATTTGTATGGAGTGTTGCCTTGTATGGGAGTGAGATATGGACGATAAACGGTGCGGACAGGAAGAGGATTGAGGCTTTTGAAATATGGTGCTACAGAAGAATGCTGAACGTTAGGTGGGTTGATCGCGTAACTAATGAGGAAGTACTGAACAGAATTGGGGAGAGAAGAAACTTCTGGCATACCTTGACTAAAAGAAGGGATAGATTGGTAGGACACATTCTTATACATCAAGGAATTGTGAATTTAGCGTTGGAGGGAAGTCTGTGGGATAAAAATCACAGAGGAAGATCAAGAGATGGGTACAGTAAGCAGATTCAGACAGATGTAGGTTGCCATTCTTATGTGGAGATGAAGAGGCTTGCTCAGGATAGGGTATTGTGGAGAGCTGCATCAAACCAGTCTCCGGACTGAAGACCACAACAACAACAATTCAGTTGTGGCTGCCAGAGATGTTGGTTGTGTGTCTGTGAAGTGTTCCTGTGCCATTGTGTGAATGCTCTCTTTTCTGACAAAGGTGAATGGCCAATAGTGTTAAGTGTTGTTTGTGACAGTTTCTTTTTTATGAACATGTCACATCTCATCATACGTCTTTGTGGTGAATTGTAAACTATCCTCATTATAATGTTGTTTCATAACGATATACTGAAATATGTTTGTCACATCTACTGCACATATTTCTCATGTTTGCTGGTTTATCCTCCAATCCTCCAGAAAGGACATAAAATGTTTCTATGGTGTTCGGCTATGAGGACTGATGGAGAAATTAGGCCTGTAGTTTGATATATTGTAGGAACATTTTTTATACTTTAATTCATATGTCTGGTTTTATGCAGGCTCCCATGAATTCTTCTCTTGAGCCAACCTATTCATTTCAAAGTAGCACTTACACTCTATGCCTTCAACCATATGCTGAACGTATAGCAATCTTGTCTTAGCCTACATGTTTACACTCTACAATTCCCTTTCATAACATGCAGGCTATTCTGGATATCTTAACATATATCGTATCAGCATGTCCCTAGTTCTTGTCATTGACTTTTTTTTGTCAGTCTTATGGAGAACCTCTTCATTCATTATCGTATCAGTCCACCTAATTTTCAGCAGTCTTCTGTAACACCACATCTCAAATGCTATGATGTTAGAAATTGGCATTTTTTGCATATGATGATACACAAATGAAAATTTTTATTCATTCTAGTCCAAAGTCAAACTTGTTTATTTTTTTAAAAAAAGATCATGAATTAATGGCTGTTAGTGGGAAAGATTATATATTCAAAATAGATACATTTGTAATTCTCTGGAAGACAAATGAGGCACTGCTTCATTTACTGTTGTTATTGCTTCTGCTGCTTTTCCTTTTTTTATTTATTTATTTACTTACTTATGTGGCACAGAACTAACCACTCATCTTAACCATTTGTGTTTGTTTTTTTTTTTTTTTTTTTTTTTTTTTTTTTTTTTTTTTTTTTTTTTTTTTTTTTTTTTTTTTTTTGCAAAAGTGAGCAGAAGTGTGGTTCTCCCAGTTTCATTGTAATAAATGATTTGTGTGGCAAGTAAAACCAGTTAATATTACTCAAGTAATCAGATTATCTTTAGACTCTACAGCTATTACATTTCTCATGACTAATTGGCAGGTATTTTTCATTCAGATTCAAAGAACAGGAATTGCTAGCTTGCAACTGCTGTTTGTTCAGAAAAATGCAAGGTAACATTGCCACAGTTTGATAGGATAAGTATGAAGAATATGAGGTTGTTACAGAGGGAGAACAAATAGTAAAACTGTAATCTGCAATTTATATTTCTATTATTTATTCATCAGGAAGAACACCTGAATCATATGACCTTAATGGAAGTAGGTGCAATGGCACAAACTCTTTCAGTGAAATCACAAATAATTCTCACTCTTAATTGTTCTTTAATTTCACTGCTCATAATGGGAAATTCCTTGTTATATTCACTTTACCAAATAAAATCCTATTTTCCTCTTTGAAAAACAGTAGTGCAGAAATGTTTCACTTCTCATTCATTCTAGTTTCCCCACTGTCTACATTTCATTTTCATTCAAAGCTCTGCTCCAAATGTACATTTTCAGAAATTTCTTCCTGGTATGAATGCCTATTTTTGATACCAGTTGGCCATAAATGACATAAGTGCCTGTGCCAGTCAACTTACTTACGTTCTCATTGCTTCATCTGTCATGGTTATTTTGCTTCCTATATATCATAATCCGTTAACTTCACTAGGTCACGACCACCAATATTACTGTTATGTTTCTTGCTACTTTCATTTCTGTAGCTCCTCAATACTTTTGTCTTTTTGCAGTTACTGTAAATCTAAATAAAAGTGCTATTGCCAGTGCTGTTTAACACCCTAAAATGCAAATTATCATCATAATCTTTAATCTGTGGGGAAAAGAAATGTCTGACATACCTTGTCTAAAAGAAGGCATTGATTGGTGGGACACATTCTGAGGCATTGACGAATTGTCAGTTTAGCATAGGAGGGAAGTGTGTGGGGTAAAAATTTCAAATAAGATGAAAAGATGAATACAGTAAGCACATTCAAAAGGATGTATGTTGCCACTTTCGTCCAAAGTTGAAGAAACTTCCACAGGATAGGGTAGCTTGAATAGCTGCATCAAACCAGTCTTTGGACTCTTTAGTTGGATCAGTATAAGTTGATCCCTGACAACTAGCAGTGCTGTTGAAAGCTTTCAACAATACAGTAGAAACAGCTTGCAACGAAAACTATACTGTTGACTTACCAGATATATTTACAAAATTGCATAACGTAACTGATGACGCATGAAGCTGTCATGGCCAAATACTGCAAGTGTTAGGGATCAAATTACGACAACTCAACTACAGACAACAACAACATATTTAACATTGATCTATATTCTAAAGCAGTAATGAAATAATAAATTAACTTATCAAGCATGGCAGTTTTTCATGTGCCTCAGTGTTAATAACATCATATCACCAGATCCATGATTTATACAACATAACTTTGTAGGTACTGTGGCGACGTCGAGATCGACTCCACCTGGTGTGGAATATCTTTGAGCTGATATAGAGAGAGCCCACGCGGGCCTTTGAGTATTGTTTGGACTCAACTATTGTGTACTCGAATATATCAAGCGATCCGTAATAAATGTGTGTTGTTCAGTTAATGTGGCGTGTACCGGTTATTTATTTATCATACCGTATCCCGTACACCACAGTGGTGACCCCGCGTTTCAATTCATGCACAATTACGCTTTCGTGCCTCTTTTTCGAAACTGTTATTACGTGAGTGCAGTGAACAATCGTGCCATGTGGAATCAATCTCCGTGTTCTTCAGTGCTACGATCGCAAGGACAAGGATTATCTGCTTCTCCGCTTTCAACCGTTGAGAAAGGACAGTGCATCAATTCACAGGTGGGACTAGACATTATACAGCCTAACAAATTGAGCCCTGTTGTACATGTCAACAATCCGCGCGGCCACGCCGACATGCTGGCTCCCAAACTTTCTATGGTTCAAACCACCAACTTAGTTAAAGTAGAACCAACTTTCACATCATCAGGGCCTCACGAACAGTGCTGTGTTACAACTGAACATTCGAATTTCGACTCTTCGTGCACTCAACAACGAGTTTCAGTACCGCCTTGGATATCGAACTTTTCGCGCGATTTTCCACAAGTGCAGTGTGCTATACCTTCAGTTACTGTGCCTTCTGACCATCTACCATGTGTTACAAATGTGTTTAATAGTACCGCTGGACTGCCGGTTAGTTTTGGACAAAATGCTTCACAGAACTATGCCCTCACGAACGTACCAGTTTCCGGGCCAACATTCCCGATAGACAATGCGCCTCCCCCGCTTGATCGTCCAGTTAATTTCAAACAACAACCCTCTAAATTGCCAAAGCTGCCGCCTTTTGCAAAGCAACATCCAAACACTTGGTTCGCATTGATTGATTCTATTTTCAGGGTTTCGGGCATTCTTTCAGAAGAATCTAAGTTCGTGTGCCTTGTCGGTCATCTACACGACCAACTTGACTTGATTAGCGATTTGGTGCTTAACTCACCTCCGACACCTAAGTACACTAATTCGAAACGTATCATCTGTGAGAGACTTTCCCGCTCGCCTGATGAAGTGTTGCATCACATAATTCACGAAGTGCACTTAGGAGACGTTACACCATCTGAACTGTGGCGTAGGCTGCGCGCCCTTGTTTCAACTTTGTGGTCAATCTGGCTAGTGAAATTGCCTGAACCCTTGCAGCTGCAGTTGCTGCCACTTACGTCTTGTTCTCTTGACGAAAAACTATCAATAGCAGATCGTGCATTTAAGATCATTAACCGTCGCGCTCCCAGTGCTACAGTGGCGCGAGTGTTGTTCAAAATATTTCCCCCCCTACCATGCACGTAGGTGACGATCGCACCCGTGTGTTTTCGTCGTGCAACCGTATGGTGTCGTCATCTGGTAGCCGTCCCGAGCAATGCTCTCCGGACTCACCAGTTGCCATGATGGAAATGCCAGCCCAGCAGCGCGCTCACTCGGATGCCGATGAAACTACCTGCAGCACGCCAACCACGCCCAACAACAGCCGGCCACTCTGCTGGTATCATAGCAACTTCGGAGATGACGCTAAACATTGCCGTGCGCCGTGCGCGGCGGGAAACACAGGCGGCGGAGCGCAGTAGCAGGTGCGGCGCCCCGCTCGAAACGAAGATGCCTCCACTCCACAACTCGCACCTCTGGTACAGTAAGATGCAACAGCTGTTTGTTTGTGACTGACTGTGTTTTGAACATTGACTTACTGATTGATAGTGGGGCAGATACAAGTGTTTTACCTCCGTCTCTTGCACCGGACTCTCTCGTACCTTCTTCCACACTGCTTCGCGCCGCAAACGACTCCACTATCAAAGTGCTTGGAACGGTTCACATGCCGGTTCATTTATCTAAAAACTTGACTATTAAGTGGGACTTTCTGGTCGCGCAAGTGTCCCGTCCGGTGCTTGGCATAGACTTTTTAAGGAACAATAAATTTTCTGTGGACATTCCGGCAGGAATCTTGTTACATCAAACCACTAACACGCGCATCCGTCTGTCTTCCTCCCCCAGTGCACGGCCGTCACCGCATATTAATGTTGACATTTCTCTTTTGCAAACAGAGTTCGCGCTGTTAGCTGCAAAACTTACTAGTGTAACATGTGACGTAACTGTACAGAGACTTGAAATTGTTGAACTTAGAGAAACTCAGATTATGCTTAAAGAACAGATTGACATTAAGTCACGCGAGCTGGCTTGTGCGAGAGAAGTAATCGCTTCCTTACGAAGTTTACGATCCGCGCAACGAGTGTCGCCCGCTCCCTCCCAGTCGCGCGGCCCGAACTCTGACGTGCATAACAATAACACGACATGTTCACATAGTTCCACGCGCCCGCGTGGTGTTCTTGCTATCAGTAGTGATGCTTGCCATAGACTCAACACAACAGAGGGACCTCCAGTGCGTTTCAGACCACGCCGCCTCAATCCGCATAAACTCAAAATCGCAAAAAACGTTATTGGCGAACTGCTTGAGGCCGGCATTGTGCGACCTTCCTCTAGCGAATGGGCTTCTCCTATTCACCTTATGCCGAAAAAGGACGGTACCTATCATTTATGTGGAGATTATAGGAAGTTGAACAATAGGACAATCACTGATAGCTATCTTGTGCCAAATATCCAAGACTTTGCTATCCAACTTGCAGGCGCGACCACTTTCAGTGTCGTTGACTGCAAGAAGGCTTATCACCAAATTCCAATGCACGAACCGGACATTCCAAAAACGGCCATCATCACTCCCTTTGGCTTATTTGAATATGTATATATGCCTTATGGCTTAAAAAACGCCGCACAGACATGGCAGAGGTTCCTAGACTCCCTTCTTCGCCCTCTGTCACAGTGTTACGCATACCTGAACGATATTTTGATTTTTTCGAAATCTCCAGAGGAGCATGAAAAACACTTATCTGAACTGTTCAGTGTCCTTGATTCGCATGGTGTTGTGACCAACAAAGACAAATGTGTTTTCAGACAGTCGTCTGTTATTTTCCTGGGACATGTCATGTCAGCAGATGGCATTCGCCCCCTGACGAAAAGGTTGAAACTGTGCAGAAACTTCCCCTACCTGCGACTTATCATGAACTACGACGCTTCTTGGGTATGATAAATTTTTTTCGTCATCATATTCCAAGGGCTGCTGAACTACAAACACCCCTCACAGATGCCTTGCGCGGTCCTAACACTACAGGGGATCGTGCAGTCCTTTGGAGGGTGGAGATGCAAACTGCATTTGACTTTTTGAAAACGGCGTTAGCAAAAGCAATCACTTTGGCTCATCCCACGCCACTTGCCACCCTTTCCATTACCAATGACGTCAGTGAGGTGTCGATTGGGGCAGTACTACAGCAGCATTGTGGTGAGGAGTCACAACCATTGAAGTTTTTTTTCTAAAAAGTTGTCACCCAGCCAATCCAAGTGGTTTGCTTTCGACCGCGAACTTCTTGCTGTATACGAGGCGGTGAAGTATTTCCGAGAAGATATTGAGGGTCGGCCATTAACTATATACACAGACCATAAACCTCTGGCACGCGGCCTCAAAAATACTCCAGCTGACCCTCCTCCACGTCGCTACAGGCATTTTGATCGGATCTCTCAGTACACGAGCGACGTACAGTACATCCGCGGCTCTGACAAGTTGGTCGCTGATTATTTTTTGCGGCTCGCTGGTATCTCTTCTGTCATCGACTTCCACGAGCTCGCCAAGGCTCAGTCGAGTGATGATTCAATTTCGACCTTGCTCAAATACGGCGAGCATTCTTTAGTTTTGGAGCGCAAAAGCAGACCCGGCGTGCCTACTGCATTGTGGTGTGACACATCTTTGGGCGTGCCACATGATCTTCGACGCGCTTCATGGTCTCGCCCATCCAGGTGCACAAGCCACCACTCGCTTAATCACGGAACGCTTTGTTTGGCTTTTGGTAAAAAAAGATTGTCGTGAGTGGTGCCGCTCTTGCATTCCGTGCCAACGCGCCAAGGTTGGCCGACATTGCCGCCCACCCCTTGGCTCCTTCAGTATCCACTCTGATCGTTTCACTCACGTACACCTTGACCTGGTGGGCCCTCTTCCCAGTGTTGAAGGCTTCCGATACTTGCTCACATGCATTGACCGGGCTTCATGCTGGGTGGAGGCCACACCCTTGTCGGATATTTCTGCCGCT
This sequence comes from Locusta migratoria, assembly GCA_026315105.1. Classification (NCBI taxonomy): domain Eukaryota; kingdom Metazoa; phylum Arthropoda; class Insecta; order Orthoptera; family Acrididae; genus Locusta; species Locusta migratoria. Next base: position 202,678,717 of record CM048747.1, on the reverse strand, counting down.
ACGGTTGCTTCCGCATTTGTATCTTGTTGGATTGCCCGCTTTGGCTGCCCTACTACGATCACTACCGATCAGGGTCGGCAGTTCGAGGCTGTGCTTTTCGATAAGTTGTGCGATCTCTGTGGCACATCATGGATACATACCACCGCCTACCACCCAATCCAACGGGTTGGTAGAGCGGTGGCATCGTACCCTGAAAGCTGCACTCATGTGCCATTCAGAATTGTGGACTACCGCCCTTCCTTGGGTACTCCTGGGTCTCCGAACTTCATTCAAAGTGGACTTAGGATGCTCCACCACTGAGCACTTGTACCGTGAATGCCTTAAGTTGCCAGCAGAATTCGTCTCTGAGGACATGGCCCCCACGATACCCTGAATTCATTGAACAAATCAGGACTACAGTGCGAGCTCTCTGCACCTCTCAAACCTTCATTCATGACCGCCCAGGTGTCTTTGTGCATAGGGATTTTGAAACGTGTGCTGCAGTGATGCTACGGTAGGATTCAGTTCGCCCTCCTCTACAATCGCCGTACCGTGGTCCCTTCACGGTCATACGCCGAGGTCCATCGCACTTTGACATCATCATTGATGGGAAGACGATGACAGTGTCTAAGAGTCGCCTGAAGCCTGCTTGCACTATCTCCTCTCATCAGCTCCCAGACGCCGCAGTCGACACTGCACCAATGCCTGATGTTACCTTTGACCCCGGTTCCCCCCCTTGCACACCACGGGACGACACGCCTCTGCAGGAGGGCGACCCTCTGCCAAGTCCGAGGGCAGAGTCACCTTCCTCTCCCTTAACTCATTTTTCCCCAGCACGCCTCCTCCCTCACTTCTTCTCAGTAGACGTTTCTGCCTACCCCCCTTCCAACATCTCTGTCGTTTTGAATGATAACCAAATCTTCGTTATGTACATCTCTCCTGACTCTTCCAACGAACCTCATGAGCAAAACATTTCCATCCTCTTTTCTGAAAGCCTTCCCTCGACCGCTGATCCATCAAACGTCGAGTGTTTCATTGATGCTACCGGCACCCCTCTCCTACTCCACCTGCCACACACTCACCTACCACTTACACTCGTGCGGCCGCAGAGTCATTGCGCCTGCTTGGCATAGAGACTATGTTTTCCCTCACCCCCATGATCGGCCTTCGGCCCGGCACTCATGATCCAGTCTCAGATGTGCTCCGCACTGCATGGGGGGGGGGGGGGGGCTCTGTGGTGACGTCGAGTTCGACTCCACCTGGAGTGGAATATCTTTGAGCTGATATAGAGAGAGCCCACATGAGCATTTGAGTATTGTTTGGACTCAACTATTGTGTACTCGAATGTATCAAGCGATCCGTAATAAACGTGTGTTATTCAGTTAATGTGGCGTGTACCGGTTATTTATTTATCATACCGTATCCCGTACACCACATTACTTTCAGTGATATATGTGAACACTGTATACAAAATGTGTCACCAATACAGTTAGCAGTATCAACATACGGTAATGAATTAAAATGTTACGCCAGCTGTGGGAGTTATATTGCATGCATAGTGACAATGTAATAAGGGATAAACTTTAATCCTTTCATCTTTTTTTATTGGGAATCTCAGTGAGGAAAATTGTAGTAACAGTTTGACATTACATGTAAAGTTATCATCAAGTGACTTAATGCTCACTTTCTCAAATAATGGATGAATAAATTCTGCGTATAGAAGCATTGTAGTCTGCATTTCTTTTTCACCATCATCCCCCACTTCACTCACAAAAACCTTCTGCATGAAAATGCACTAGTGTGTCAAATATCAAAGTAATCAACTGCCTACTTTTGAAAGATTTGTGAACATGATTTATTTATCTTAATTATTTATTTCCAGTAAATGTAAACAACATGGTTTACATACAAAATTTATTTGTAATCTTTCTATGCCTTAAGACAAGTTTTAATTGAAAGTGTCGCCACAATATAGACAGACAGCTGAAGACTAAATGTGGTAGCTGTGTTCTTTGTTGTACCTGAATAAACAGGCAGCACAAAATGCAGCCATCTGTTGGAAAAATTGAAACAATATGAAAGTGTCAAAACATTAATGACCAAATTTTGGGTTGTTCAGAGATCTCTGGTTTCTAGTATGAGTTGTTTCCATTTTTAAGTAACAGCACATGTTACCCAAAGACATAAAATTTACAACAGATACAAAAAACTAATATATGTTAGAGTGTTATAGACTCAATATTTTGTCTAGGTTTATTACTATGCTATATAAAAGGCACAAATGAAACTCTTAGTGTATTAAGTATGAAGAAAATTTCTTAAAACATTAATTACATATTTATGCCATCTTTTAATGAAATTATCTTAAATTATGTTCTCCTAGAGTTGAATTAACCCAGTACCCAACAAAATAATTAACAATCAATTAATGATGAAAATTCTCCTCAGAGATGATAAATTATTTTTCAAAAGAGAAAGATTGGCTGGCCAGTACTTACCTTTGTGCTGTATCGCCGATAGTTACACAAATGAAGAAACAGAAAAAAAGGGGACGAAAAAGGACAAGCTTTCGGAACACAGTTCCTTCCACAGGGGGGAGAGAAGGGAAGAAGAAAGGATGGGAACAGAAGGGAAAGGTAATTCATGACTCGTGGAACACCATCCTCATTATCTACGTCATGAATTACCTTTCCCTTCCGTTCCCATCCTTTCTTCTTCCCTTCTCTCCCACCTGAGGAAGGAACTGTGTTCCGAAAGCTTGTCCTTTTTTGTCCCCTTTTTTTCTGTTTCTTCATTTGTGTAACTATCGGCGGTACAGCACAAAGGTAAGTACTGGCCAGCCAATCTAATATAATTAACAAATTAGGCAAAGGACAAAAAAAGTAATCGCAATGAACATTTTTTAATATTTACTTTGACAATTAAATCTAGAGAACTTGTAATAAATTAAACTAAAACAACTAAAAAAGCAATATTAACATAAAAAAAATCAATGAGTGAATTAGTGCCAGTGACTTCTCAAATTTGGAGGACCAAGTAAAATTACACCTTAGATAAAATTCTTACTTGTATCATGTCATGGAATGCTATGTAATTTGAAGGGCTAATAATAAAACACTCAGTACAATTTCTTTGAATAGACACAAAGTTGATGCAACATTTACTTTGTGGCTTGCACTTTTAAGCAGCAAACTTATTGTAACACCATCCAACATTATGGTGGAAGGAAAAGGATAAGCTGTATATTTCATCACCTGTATTTCATCTCTTTCTGTTATGCTGCCATCTGAACAATCAGAGAAAATCACCTAATGCATAACTGTCGCTTTGGTGTTTCCTTAATATACTCAAACTGACATTGTGTTTCTGAAGATTTTCATTAAATGAGGTTTAAGAAAGACTTCAAAGTATGTCATTCGAGAAAGTTGCAGTATACATTTCACTGTTATGCAAATGGGCAATAAAGTAATCTCTTCTAGCAGAACAGCCAGCACAGTCAATGAGAACTTGACATAGAACAATAGTCTGATGAGATAACATCGTAGCAGTACACTTCCAAAGAAACAAACATAAATAAGAGTGAGTGTGACTCTATGAGTTCTTAAGTAGAGCTCACACAGCAAGCTCTGTTTGTCACAGTGTCACTGAGAGCTGTCATCTGCGGTGCTCTCTAAATGAGCATGGTCACCACTGGCACCATGCACGAACCTTTGAATCACATGTGCACACATTACTACATTCCCCTTCTCTTTGGGGAGGGGGGAGAGAACAAAGTCTGTAGATGTCCATGTAATCTTCTGCAGAGGTTGAAGGATGTCGGCACAAGTGGCACACTATTACAAGTGTGAAGGGTCGGAAATCTTCAAGAAGCGGGCAGACTTAGCACCCACCCTTTTTCAGTAGGCTGTACAGTAGCACAGGTGCATTTAGTGGGTCTCCATCTAAAATTCAGATACTAGTAATGGTCGTGGCACCCTGCAGGGCTAGTGGCATCACAGGTAGAGGTAACTCTGGTGAAGATGAAAGCAGTGGACCAGTGACAGAATCACAAGTAGCAGTGTCTCCGCTGAGGGTTCCTGCCCTCAATCATACATCAGAGGGTGATATCAGGAGGAAGTCCATGGTAGATGGGAGTGTCAGCACTTGACGCTTTTAAGGCAGCACTAGGCCTGCCACATATGGCTGGAGCATAGGCCATCCTCCCTGTGGACTTTGTAGAGGGGGTATCCACAGCACCTAGACAGATGACCACAGAGATCCACTTAGGGTAGCATCCAAGGACACAGAAGTTGCAAATGCAAAAGTGTCCATGGCTAGCAGCCAATGAGTATTTCCCCTGAAGGTGTGATTCGATCTGAAGATAGGAACCAATTCAAGGCAACATTAGAAATGACTGAGTAACATGTTTATTCATGTCAGTTTTAAACTTACGAACAAACCTTTCCACTTTCCCAATTGACTGTCTGTGGAAAAAAAGGGACCAAAATGTGTTAAATACCACGAAGACTGATGAAAATTGTGGCTGATGAACAAAGTTGTGAAGGATTGAGAAATACTGATGGTGTTGACGATGCTACCCCTGGTATTATCTCCGGAAAATAAACAAATAAAGATGTTCGTTACATTAAGTCTGTGTCTTTTCTAAAATCCTAAATACTACTGTAGCAATATATTTTTTTGGTGCTGAAACCCGGTAACAAAGGAAAGATACATATTGCAAACACTTCAAGAGGATTTTACGCAGCCGTATTTGGAATGACTTCAATTTCAAATACGACCATGCTGGAGCAACGTTTGACACACGCAGATAAGATGCAGCATTGCTTTTTAAGCTTCTATACTTAGTTTGGTTTTGCTATTGGTTGTATGCATATTGATAATAACACTTAAATAGCCACTAATAGACGCCTTATAACTAGTGTTGGACTTATTAAATAGTAACTGCATTTGTAAACAATGAAGAATACCATAGAAACAGTTGATGATCAGAACAGCTGATCGGAGCCTGACAAGCAGTGCTATTTGTTAGTGAACACACACAATGCATTTGTTTAAGACTATAGCACACATTAGAGTGTAACATAACGTTTAGTGTAACAGCAATAACCAGAATCATGACAGACGCAACTGCCATATTATCAAAACTCTGATGAAAGGCACACCACATTACGCTCAAATGCGGTGCGCTTCGTGAACCAAGTAAATGTGTTCAATGAATCCACATAAGCAATAAACATGAAGCATTGCCAATACCATTTACAGGAAACTGTAGATGCATTAAAGGGGTTAAATGATGAGATACAAGATTTGCTGGAAGACACTGAGTAAGAAGGTGACACTCACACTTGTGAAGACTACACCGACAATTGCACACAAGCAATTCAAAAGACAACAAAGCAATGCCTTTGGTAGGTTTACATAGCATTATTTGTCAACCCCATTAGCACCACCACATGCCTATGTTGACATAAAGTTGCCTACTATCAAATTAAACTTGTTTACTGGTGATATAGAAACCGGGCCTCGATTCTGGGAACAGTTCAGAGGTTCAATGGACGAAAGTCCAATGATATCCACTGTGAACAAACACATATTTCTCACTGGATATGTGGATGGGGAACCTAAAAATTTAGTTGATGGAATAGCAGTAATAGCGGATACATATGAACAATCCAAGCAGATTTTAAAGGCTAAGTATGGTGATAAGAATAGAATAATTCAAAGCCATCTCGACTACTTAGAGAATCTTAGCACATGTGCTTCAAACAGTATTTAATGAAACTTACATGAGATGTTACAAGAGAGTCCAAGCTTTATAAGCATTAAGTGAAAAATATAGATTTGTATGGGAGACAAACACCTGGTTTAAGAATCACATAAGAAGGTTGTAAACGTGGAAGAGACCAGGAGACACCGGGAGATACCAGATAGATTTTATAATGGTAAGACATAGATTTCGGAACCAGGTTTTGAAGTGTAGGACATACCCAGGGTCAGACATAGACTCTGACCATAACTTGTTGGTTATGAACTGTAGGCTGAAACTGAAGAACTACAGAAAGGTAGGAAAATAAGGAGATGGGACCTAGATAAATTGAAGGAACCTGAAGTTCTTAAGAATTTCAGAGGGAGCTTCAGGCAACAATTGACAGAAACAGGGGAAAATAAAACAGTTGACGAGGAATGGGTAAAATTGAGAGATGAAATAGTGAAGGCAGCAGAGGACAAAATAGGTAGGAAGGCAAAACCTACAAAGAATCCTTGGATATCACAGGAGATACTAAATTTAATCGATGAAAGGAGAAAGTATAAAAATGCAGTAAATGAAACAGGCAAAATGGAGTACAGACGACTAAGAAATAAGATTGACAGGAAGTGCAAAATGGCTAAGCAGGAATGGCTAGAAGGCAAATGCAAGGATGTAGAAGAATGTATAAATAGGGGAAAAATAGATACAGCCTACCGGAAAATAAAAGAAACATTTGGCGATAAGAAAAACAGCTCTATGAATATCAAGGACACTGATGGAAAACCAGTTCTCAACAAAGAAGGGAAAGCTGCAAGATGGAAAGAGTATATAGAGGGGCTCTACAAAGGAAATGAACTTCGAGACACTATTGTAGGAAGGAAAGAGGATGTAGATGATGATGAAATAGGAGATACTGTACTGAGAGAAGAATTTGACAGAGCCTTGAAAGACCTAAGTCGAAACAAGGCCCCTGGAGTAGATGATATTCCCTCAGAGCTATTGAAGTCTCTGGGAGAACCAGCCATGACAAAATTGTTTCACCTGGTGTGTAAGATGTATGAGACAGGTGAAGTACCCTCAGACTTTAAGAAAAATGTTATAATCCCCATTCCAAAGAAAGCAGGTGCAGACAGGTGTGAAAACTACATAACCATCAGTTTAATAAGTCATGGTTGCAAAATATTAACACAAATTATATACAGAAGCATGGAAAAGCTGGTAGAAGCCGACCTCGGGGAAGATCAGTTTGGGTTCAGGAGAAATGTAGGAACACGGGAGGCAATACTCACTTTACGGCTTATCCTAGAAGATAGATTAAGAAAAGGCAAACCAACATTTCTAGCTTTTGTAGATTTGGAGAAGGCTTTTGAAAATGTTGATTGGAATAAACTCTTTCAAGTTCTGAAGCAAGCAGGAGTAAAATATAGGGAGCGTAAGGTTATTTACAACTTGTACAAAAACCAGACAGCGGTTGTCAGAGTTGAAGGGCATGAAAGGGATGCAGTGGTTGGAAAGGGAGTAAGACAGGGCTGTAGCCTTTCCCCAATGCTGTTCAATTTGTACATTGAGCAAGCTATAAAGGAAAGCAAGGATAAATTTGGAGAAGGAATTAAAGTTCAGGGTGAAGAATTAAAAACATTGCGTTTTGCCGACGACATAGTAATTCTGTCAGATACAGCAAAGGACCTGGAAGAGCAATTGAACGGAATGGACAGTGTGCTGAAAGGTGCATATAAGATGAACATTAACAAGAGTAAAACTAGGGTAAAGGAGTGCAGTGTAAGAAAATCAGGTGATGCTGAAGGAATTAGATTAGGTAACGAAACAATAAAGGAGGTAGATGAGTTTTGTTACTTGGGCAGTAAAATAACAAATGATGGTCGCAGTACAGATGATATAAAATGCAGAATGGCAATGGATAGAAAGGCGTTTTTGAAAAAGAGAAATTTGTTAACATCGAATATTGATTTAAGCCTAAGTAAGTCCTTTCTGAAGGCATTTGTATGGAGTGTTGCCTTGTATGGGAGTGAAACATGGACGATAAGCAGTGTGGACAGAAAGAGGATAGAGGCTTATGAAATGTGGTGCTACAGAAGAATGCTGAAGATTAGGTGGGTGGATCGTGTAACTAATGAGGAGGTACTGAACCGAATTGGGGAGAAAAGAAATTTCTGGCATACCTTGACTAAAAGAAGGGATAGATTGGTAGGACACATTCTTAGACATCAAGGAATTGTGAATTTAGCGTTGGAGGGAAGTGTGTGGGGTAAAAATCACAGAGGGAGACCAAGAGACGCGTATAGTAAGCAGATTCAAGTGGATGTGGGTTGTCGTTCTTATGAGGAGATGAAAAGGCTTGCTCAGGATAGAGTAGGGTGGAGAGCTGCATCAAACCAGTCTCTGGACTGAAGACCACAACAACAACAACATGGGAGAATGCTCACACCCAAACTATTATGCTTGTTTCCAGAAGAAATTCGTAAACATTGGCTTATTCATACAAAGCAAAATATTCAAGAAGGGGATCCGACACGCTTGATGGAATTTTTCAATGAAGAAGTAAAGGGAATGATCGCAACAAACAGAATATGCGCAAATGTTGTTCCAGAAGAAACTTACGTACCCACAGCATCTGCCTTCATGTCAGGGCTTAAAAAAAAAGTAAACCACAAAAGTCAAATTCATTTTGTGTGTATTGTCAGTGTCAAAGGACTAAATGATAGAAACAAAGTGGTACGGTGAATTCTAAACACAGGGAGCCAATCAAGTTTCTTTAATCACTTCTTGATTAATCGCCTTCAACTAAAAGTTATAGAAACAAAATCTATAGAAGTAACTACATTTGAGGCATCTTCAACATTATCCATCTTAAGAAGAAAAGTTCATTTCGAAATGATAGGACATATTACAAATGCCTATGTTTCAATTACTGCCTTTGAAACACACAATAATTTTGTACAACAGCCCACAATACCACAAGACGTACAAGATCTTGCACTCAATGAAAAGATACAACTGGCAGATTCATCAGATAACTTTAAAGATCTTCCAATAGAAATTTTTATAGGAGCAGAATATGATTGGCAAATCGTCACTGTAGAGCAACCAATTAAGTTAACACCTACTCTAGTTCTTCTGTCCACAGTTTTCGGTTTTGTATTCAGTGGGAACACATCTAGTACTACTGTCGATTGAGCAACAGTTAACCTCATTCAATATGGTTGTAATAAGGTGACAGATGAACACGTGCGCCAATTCTGGGATCTCAAAACTATAGGAATTAGAGAAAATAAGAACAGACATTAACAACCAGAGAAAAGACCATTTTACAAGAATTCCAATTGTACGATTGTCACTAAAGAATAACATTTACTTTTCCAACAACTTTAACACTGCTGAAGCACATTTTTAGTCATTACAGAAAAGCTTACGAAAAGATGAAAGATTGAAATTTACTTATTAAGAAACCATGTTAAAATATATATTTAATGATCAAGTAGAAATAGCACATCAAAAATACAATATTGGAAAGATTCTACTTACCACACCATATTGTGAAAAAGAGGAATAATGAAAGTATAAAATACAGAATTGTATTTGGTGCATCTTCACGTGATTTGGATTCACCATCATTAAATGATGTTCTGGAAGCAGGACCTAATGTACTTCCTGACATTTTTGCTATCTTATTACAATTTCAAAATTTTCCAAAAGGAATAATATGTGATGTAGAACACGCATTTATACAATTGACCCCAAGTGAGGAGCATCGTGATCTCACAAGGTTTTTGTGGTATCATATTGAACAATCACAGAATGGTACTTATACCACCAAAGATACGACAGTAACATATCATTTTAAAAGACTGCCATTTGGACTAACATCAAGTCCATCCTTTTTATCTGCAACTATAGGAGAAGCGGCAACACTATACAAAAACGTTTAGCCACTAGCTACAACACTAGTCAATAAATTCACCTACATGGATGATCTTATATTAAGAGTATACGAAAAGATGACACAGCAATTAAAATTTTTCACAAACTTACAACACTTTTAAATGAAATAAGTTTATCACTTTCAAAATGGGCAACTAACTCTAGTGATATGAAATCATTATGTAAGGTAAATAGCCTTGAAAATAAATAAATGGCATGAGTCTTGGGAATCGAATGGAATACAGAAGAGGACTTCATCTACATAGATTAGCGAAACATTGCAGACAATCTCGCAGATAGACCAGCAACTAAAAGAGATGTTCTTAAATCAACAGCTAAATTCTATGACCTGCTGGGTCTATTTACACCCATCAGGATTGTCGCAAAACTTATTTTCCAAGAGACGTGGATCAGAGGTTTGACATGGGAAGAAATTCTACTAACCGATCTTGCACGTAGCTGGCACTCTTGGATCTCGAAACTACTTAACATCCTTATGCATTCCTAGATGGAGTGGCTTGATAGACATAAATGACCATGCAGACATACATGTGTTCCGTGATGCTTCTGAAAGGGCTTACAGCGAATATTATAGACGAAAAATTCCTAGCAGGAAAAATATATATATATATAAAAATAGATAAAGATTACTCACCAGGCGAAGGAGCACAGGTGGTGATAGTAGCATAAATAAAACACACACACACAAACACAAGCTTTCTCGACCCAGTTGCTTCTTCAGGCAGAAGGGAAGGAGAGGGAAAAGGAAATGATGAGGGTTTTAAGGAAGGGGGTAAGGAGCCATTCCAATCCCGGGAGAGGAAAGACTTACCTTGGGGGAAGAAAAGGAAGGTAAACAAATACACACACACACACATTTACACAGATGCAAACACAGCTAGGCAGACATACTGTAGAAAGCAAAGAAGTTAAGGAGTTAGACAGAGATGTCAATTGAGGCAGAGGCTCTGTGAAGAGAACAAAGGCAAAGATGTTAAAGATGATGGGAGGGAATTTAAATTTAGCGGGGATTGAGACCAGGTGGGCAACGGGAAGAGAGAATATGCTGAAGGGCTAGTTCCCATCTCCGGAGTTCTGAATGATTGATGTTGGTGGGAAGTATCCAGATAACCCAGACGGTGTAACACTGTGCCAAGATGTGCTGGCCGTGCACGAAGGCGTGTTTAGCCACGGGTAATCCTAATTACCAACAAACACTGTCTGCCTGTGACCGTTCATACGAATGGACAGTTTGTTGCTGGTCATTCCCACATAGAACGCTTCACAGTGCAGGCATGTCATTTGGTAAATCACGTAGGTACTATCGCAAGTGGCTCTGCCTTTGATCGTGTACCCCTTCCGGGTTACGGGACTGGAGTAAGTGGTGGTGGAAGGGTGCATATGGCAGGTTTTACAACGGGGCAAGTTACAAGGGTAGGAACCAGAAGGTAGGGAAGGTGGTTTGGGGATTTCATATGAATGGACAAGGAGGTTAGGTGGGCGGCAGAAAGACACTCTCGGTGGAGTGGGTAGGATGTCATGAAGGACGGATCTCATTTCAGGGCAGGATTTAAGGAAGTCGTATCCTTGCTGGAGAGCCACATCCAGAGTCCACTCCAGTCCCGGAAAGTACACAACACCAAGTCCGTAGAGACACTGTCCTGGAAATCAAAATCCTGCAGACTACTTAACACGAGGAATAGAAACAGATTGTCTAGCAACACTCGACATTTGGTGGTATGGTCCACCATGGCTAGCAAAAGATAGGCATTCTGGCCACAGGAGATTACAATACTATGCCAGAAAGAAAAGCACGGCCATACTTGAATATCAACTTCATTGATGTCACTGAACCACTATTCGACATTTCCAAAATCAGTTCATACTGACAAGTACTGCATATAACAGCCGTTGTATTTCGATTCGTCAACATCATACAGAGGAAGATTCGATACACAGGCAACTTCAGTGCTGTTGAAATACAAAATGCATGGATGTATTGGATAAAAGAGTACAAGAGGAACTATTTGCAAAAGAATTATCAGCATTAAGTAAAGGGGAAAAGTTACTTAAATCCTCAAGAATTCCTAGGTACAATCCTTTTCAGTCGAATGGAGTGATTCGACTTTGAGGCAGATTACAATGTGCTGCCTTGTCTGACACTGAAAGATATCCCATTATATAGGATGGACATCACCATTTTACAGAACTCCTAATCAAACAGACGCACATATCGCTTCAACATCTTGATGTGCGTATTGTTTTAGCAGAATTACAGGAGGAATTCTGGATCGTTCAAGAATGACAAACTGTTAGAAGGGTTCTCCATTCTTGTCTGCCCTGCAAGATCATACACAGCCGTCAATATGAACAGGTGGAAGCTCCACTACCATTAGACAGGGTTCGACCCTTACAACCATTTGCAGTATCAGGCATTGATTTTGCTGGTCCATTGTATATTAAATTTGAACAACAAGTAAAAAGGTCCTTTATTGTCCTTTTCACATGTTGCGATTCACCTTGCCTGTTTATTCTTTGTTGTATTCTCTTTGGAAAATAAATAAATAAAGATGTTTGTTATGTTAAGTGTGTGTCATTTTCTAAACTCCTAAATACTAGTGTAGGATTAAATGTTGAGGGGAACCCTTCAATAGACAATATCTTTGACAAAGCCTTGATTGTGCTAGATGTAAATGTCAATGCACAATGAACAACATACAGCAGAATGGGTCCACTGCCAATAACCAATTTGCATTCAGAACGGGTGCAAAAGATGCATTCCCATTCCTGAGAGGTGTCATCTGTAGGGACGATGGGCAGCTTGATATGTTGCACACTGGAAACAAGTAGCAATTAGATGCATGATGTCACCATCTAAACATAGCCAAAAACATGGTGTCCTGCCAGAGTCTTTGTGTGGGAGATGCCCCAGTGATCAGCATTTTTAAGGGTGAAAATTTCTGAACAAAGAACTGACAAGAACACCAATCGAGGTGCCATGTGATCTCTTCTAACAGCAACACATCACCAATAAGAGAAAAAAGATATCAGAAACTGTGTTAGTTGCGAGAGTGTCCTTAAACATGAGAAGGTGCAACCTTGGACCAATCTTTATGGACAAACAGCAGAGGTTCATGCAATCTGGAAGAAAATTACTGGAAAACAATCCACAGTTTCTTAAGGTTCTACGTCTGTGTCAAAATGGAGTAGCTGGTCCTGATCAAAAACTGGAGGGAAGTGCACCCTAAGGACATAATAAAAATAGTGAGATCATATAAGCATTCAGAGAGTGCAGATATCTATGGCATGTCTTGCAAAGTGCTAAAGAAAATAATTCCAGAGCTTGCCCAATCACTAGTCATAGTAATTAACAAATGTTTATCTCCTCTGGTGTCTTTCCAGAATTCCTGAAATTGGTAAGAACAGTACCAGTCTACAAAAAAGGTGATCCATGTGAAGTGTCCAGCTACAGACCCATTTCAATAATCCCCATCCTAGCTAAAGTTATGGAGTCTGTAATGAAACATCAATTGCAAAATTATTTTGAAGAAAATAGGCTCTTCCAGGACACACAGCATGGTTTTCGCAAGGGAAAGTTGACATTTACGGCAGCACTGGACTTTACTAGAAAGATAAGACAGGCATTTGAAGATAGAGAAAGTGTGGCACTGACAGTCTGTAACCTGAGCAAGGCATTTGACTGCATCTCACACAAGATACTCCTCAATAAATTAAACTGATATGGTGTTGGAGGTGCTGTTCTGGCAATTCTCCAATCTTATCTGGAAAACCGAAAGCAGGTGGTTTCAGTACACGGAGCCTTATCACAAGAACAAAAGTTGGAACATGGCGTACCCCAAGGGTCCATCATAGGTCCTCTTCTGTTCCTAGTATATGTTAACGATATGGGCTGTCACAACCACATGTTACAGTTTGCTGATGACACCACTCTTTTTGCCAAAGGAAAAACTGCAACACAAGCTCTTCTAGCAAGAGATGACCTCTTCCAAAACACAAAAGAATGGTTCATCAAAAACAAAATGAAAATGAATGAAGGAAAAACACAACATCTTATATGCAGTCTTAATAACATTGGCTGTCACGAGAATATGGAGGCTGTTAGACTTCTAGGCTTCATGATTGACAGCAAACTTACAATGAATGAACACACAGTGTATGTATGCTCGAAGCTTTCCCGTGTAATATTCCTTCTGAGAAGGCTTAAAGGTACATTAACTGACCAATACCTTGTAACAGTGTATTATGCACTATTTCATAGCCATATTAATTATGGCCTACTGCTATGGGGACATGCTACAAAAAAAGGATGTCAGAATAATTACATCAAGCAAAAGATTGGATCACTGCAAGCCAATATTCAAACGGTTAGGTATTATGACGATCTTCAGCCAGTATGTGTGTTTATGCCTCATCAGCATAAAAGAAAACCAAGGGGAGTTCAGCATGAGGCAAGATATACATAACCATGACACCCGTCAAAAGAGGAGCACTGAAATACCAAGCTGTCGTCTGACTGGAACACAAGACAGTTTTCCAATGGTTGCACTGAAAATGTTTAGCTCACTGCCAAAATAAGTAAAATCCCTGCCACCAGAACCATTCAAGAGGAAAATTGCACAGAACCTGAAAGAGCACCCACTATAATCAATTGGTGAATTTTTCAACAGTGATGAAAGTGACTGGACAAAATGATAATGTTTATGTTGTAGATGACCAAATTGTAAACTTATTTCTTTTATATATATATGTATATGTATGTATATTAAGACGAAAAATTCCTAGCAGGAAAATTATATATAAAAAAAAAAAACACGAGGATTACTCACCAGGCGAAGGAGCACAGGTGTGACAGCATCACAAATAAATAAATGAATACACACACATACACACACACACACACACACACACAAACGCAAGCTTTCGCAACCCAGTTGCTTCTTCAGGCAGAAGGGAAGGAGAGGGAAAAGGAAATGATGAGGGTTTTAAGGAAGGGGGTAAGGAGCCGTTCCAATCCGGAGAGGAAAGACTTACCTTGGGGAAAGAAAAGGAAGGTTAACAAATACACACACAGACGCAAACACACCTAGGCAGACATACTATAGAAACCAAAGAAGTTAAGAAGTTAGACAGAGATGCCACTAGAGGCAGAGGCTCTGTTCAGAGAACCGAGACAAAGATGTTAAGATGGCGGGCAGGAATTCAAATTTAGCAGAGGTTAAGACCATGTGGGCAACGGGAAGAGAGAATATGCTGAAGGGCTAGTGGGTACTATCGCAAGTGGCTCTGCCTTTGATCGTGTACACCTTCCGGGTTACGGGACTGGAGTAAGTGGTGGTGGAAGGGTGCATAGGGCAGGTTTTACAACAGGAGAGTGTGCACTGTAGCTAACGGGGGTGGTTACAAGGGTAGGAGCCAGAAGGTAGGGAAGGTGGTTTGGGGATTTCATAGGGGTGGACTAGGAGGTTACGGAGGTTAGGTGGGCGGCAGAAAGACACTCTTGGTGGAGTACGAAGGATGTCATGAAGGACGGATCTCATTTCGTGGCAGGATTTAAGAAAGTTGTATCCTTGCTGGAGAGCCACATTCAGAGTTCGAAAACATGCTTTTTACCCTAGGCAAATTACGCTCCCACATTCTTTTTATGCAGGCTTGTCTGACATTTGGAATCACTCCCAAGGGCCTCAGCTAAAAGTTCCATCTCTGGCTGTAACCCATCCTTTCATCCCGCCCTATACCAATTCCAAACTGAACAATCCATAGCCCTTACCCGCCTAATCCTTAACCTACACATCAACTCCACTAATGAACACACCTGTCAACTCCTATACCTAATCAAAATCGTCAACCTTTCCTCTCCCACATCCACACCTGCTGTTCAAAACATCCTCCTTCAGGCCAACCACAAATTAGAACAACATGCCACCCACCACCTCAAAAACTACCCAATCTCCTGGTCACCCACCTCCAGAAAGGCAATACTCTCTCCCTCAACAAGCTCTCCACTAAACCTCAACCTCTTCTTATTGCACACAAACCCAGTCTCTCCCATCTACTCAATCTCCCACACCCAACTCCTCTCCCCCCTAAACCTCAAAACTCCAATCCACACAATCCGGAATCACAACATCCTATTTCAGTAGTCAACCTCTCCTCCAAACCTCTCTCCCAATCTGAAACCTCTGTCCTATCCAAAGGCCTCACCTTTAGTCCTACTCCCAAATTCAACCAAACAGCTCTTGTCAAAGATCTACTTTCCTATACTCGTAGTCTTTGCTGGAGATACCACTTTGCCACGAAGAAAAATAATCCTACTTCTAATGATCCAGCTCCCCAAGACATCATTCAAATTGAACCCTGCCTAGAACAGTTCCGTCCTCCATCACAGTGAGACCCACCTGCACTTCCTCAAAATCACCCTCTTCAAACTTTCCAGGGATTCCTTACTTCCCACCTTGCCTTTCAGTCCTTCCTGAGAAACCTTAATCCTACTCCCAACATTACCACAGCTGAATCCCAAGCTATCCGTGATCTGAAGGCTGACCATTCCATCGTCATTCTCCCAGCCGACAAGGGATCCACGATCATGGTACCTGATCGGCGGGAGTATGTGGCTGAGGGACTGCGTCAGCTTTCAGACAGTACCACATATAAAGTCTTTCATGGCAATTCCCTGCCTGATGTCCAGGCAGAGCTTCAAGGAATCCTCAAAACCTTAGGCCCCCTACAAAACCTTTCGCCTAACTCCATTAACCTCATGACCCCACTGACACCCCGCACCCCCACCTTCTACCTACTTCCTAAGATTGACAAACCCAATCATCCCGGCCGCCCCATTGTGGCCGGTTACCAAGCCCCTACAGAACGAATCTCTGCCTACATAGACCAACACCTTCAACCTATCATGTGCAGTCTCCCATCCTTCATCAAAGACACCAACCACTTCCTTGATCGCCTGAAATCCTACCCAGCCTGTTACCTCCAGAAACCATCCTTGTAACCATTGATGCCACTTCCTTATACACCAGTATCCCACATGCCCAGTGCCTTGCTTCGATGGAGTATTTCCTTTCACGCCGTCCACCCACTTCCCTACCTAAAACCTCTTTCCTTAATACCCTAGCCAGCTTCATCCTAACCCACAACTTCTTCACTTTTGAGGGCCAGACATACCAACAAATAAAGGGAACAGCCATGGGAACCAGGATGGCCCCCACATACGCAAACTTATTCATGGGACGCTTAGAGAAAGCCTTCCTGGATACCCAAGCCTGTCAACCCAAAGTTTGGTACAGATTCATTGATGACATCTTCATGATCTGGACACACAGTGAAGAAGAACTCCAGAATTTCCTCTTCAACTTCAACTCCTTAGGTCCCATCAAATTCACCTGATCCTATTCCAAAACCCATGCCACTTTCCTCGATGTCGACCTCCATCTGTCCAACAGCCAACTTCACACATCCGTCCACATCAAACCTACCAATAAACAACAGTACCTGCATTATGACAGCTGCCATCCATTCCTCATCAAACGTTCCCTTCCTTACAGCTTAGGTCTTCATGGCAAACGAGTCTGCTCCAGTCCTGAAGCTCTGAACCAGTACACCAATAACCTAATAACAGCTTTCACATCGCGCAGCTATCCTCCTAATCTGGTAGAGAAGCAAATTGCCAGAGCCACTTCTTCATCCCCCCAAATTCAGAACCTTCAACAGAAGAATCCCAGAAGTACCCATCTTGTCACCGCATACTTTCCGGGACTGGAGCGGACTCTGAATGTGGCTCTCCAGCAGGGATACGACTTCCTTAAATCCTGCCCCGAAATGAGATCCGTCCTTCATGACATCCTTCCTACTCCACCGAGAGTGTCTTTCCACCACCTGCCTAACCTCCGTAACCTCCTAGTCCACCCCTATGAAATCCCCAAACCACCTTTCTTACCTTCTGGCTCCTACCCTTGTAACCACCCCCGTTTAAAACCTGCCCTATGCACCCTTCCACCACCACTTAATCCAATCCCGTAACCCGGAAGGGGTACACGATCAAAGGCAGAGCCACTTGCGATAGTACCCACGTGATCTACCAACTGACATGCCTGCACTGTGAAGCATTCTATGTGGGAATGACCAGCAACAAACTGTCCATTCGCATGAATGGTCACAGGCAGACAGTGTTTGTTGGTAATGAGAATCACCCTGTGTCTAAACATGCCTTGGTGCACGGTCAGCACATCTTGGCACAGTGTTACACCATCCGGGTTATCTGGATACTTCCCACCAACACCAATCTTTCAGAACTCCAGAGATGGGAACTTGGCCTTCAGCACATTCTCTCTTTCCGTTGCCCACCTGGTCTCAACCCCCTGCTAAATTCTAATTCCCGCCCACCATCTTTAACATCTTTGCCTCGGTTCTGTGGACAGAGCCTCTGCCTGAAGTGGTATCTCTGTCCAACTTCTTTGGTTTCTACAAATGTCTGCCTAGGTGTGTTTGCATGTGGATATGTGTGAGTGTGTGTGTATTCGTTTACCTCCCTTTTAGTCTCCTAAGGTAAGTCCTTCCATTGGAATGGCTCCTTTTCCTGTATCCTTCCCTTTCTCCTCTCCTTCCTTCTTCTTTTTCCCGAAGAAGCTGCCAGTGGTGGCGAAAGCTCGAATGTTTGTATGTTTTTGTGTGTGTTTTATGTTTCTGTCGACGAGCCTGTACTTTAGGTAAGTCAAAAAATCTTTATTAATACCTTTCAATTTGTTCCCATTCCATTTGTGACCACTTCACTTATTTTAAACTGTGTATAGTTTGCATATCACCTGTTTTTAAGTGGAATGCATTTTGATTTATGTATCATTTCACTACAGTGTTGCTAAGTTGTTTTTATCTGTTCCATTCTTTTCTGTGTAGTCGTTGAGTGTTGTCAACATTTTTGTTTTGGGTTATTATTATTATTATTATTATTATTATTATTATTACTATTATTATTAAATCAACGTGTGTGTGTGTGTGTGTGTGTGTTTTGAGTCTGTGTGCAAGTGTAATTTTTAAATTTAGAGACCAGGGTGTATGAGATGTTTTTCAGATATGTAAATGCACGTTTAGATTTTTGGTTAGGGTGGGGTGGCAGTAGGGTAGTGTGGTAGTTTGAGTGATTATGGGGGGGGGGGGGGATTGGCTTTCAGAGAGGGGGTAGTTATAATATTCATGTTCATTTTTATGTTAGGTAATCAATATGCATGAAAAGTGTGTAGTTTGCCAGATTCGTTTGGTCACTTATGAGCAGTTTTTGTATTTTGGATATGATAGTTTTCTTGAAGGGTAGGATGCTGTATCTTCTTGTTGTTTATTCTTTATTTCCACAACTGTGTCTCTGCTGGTGATTTTATGTTGGTTTTGGTGTAAGTGTTCTGCAGAGGTTGAGAGACTTGTTTTATACTTCTAGGCTTGTACATGTCCTTTATATCTGGTGCCAAATTTGTTCTCAATTTGACCAATGTATCTTCCATCACATGTAATGCATTTAATTTGCTATATTCCTGAATTTCTGCATGGAACTGTTTTTTCCCTTGCTTTTCAAAAATATTTTTGGGTTGAATTACTTTTTGGTGAGCTATTTTGATCCCATGTTTCTTGAAAATGTTGGATGTTGTATGTTGTTGTATACCATCTGTTGTTTTCTGCATTTTTCCCACTTTGTCTTGTGCCTGCATTTTTGTCTTGCCTGTATGTGTGGTATTCAGCCTTTGTGATGGTGGCTTTGGGGTGTGTGTTGTCGTTGTGTTGTGTTTCTGCGCATCTGGGTGATTGGTTGTACAGATGTGTTATTATTTCTGAGAAATTCTATAATTATATCTATGTATTCATTTCCAAATAATTGAATCTCCAGGTTGAAATTCAACAATCTAATATGGACAGTTTACATCTGACCGCAAAGACATAAGGCCAATATGTGACAGGCACGTAGAAAAGACATGCATATAACACTTCAGCTATCAGCCATTGCCTTCCTCAGAATAAGAAACATTCACACAATCATGCAGGGACATTTCTCAGTTACTGTCATCTTGGGCTGTCACACACTGCAGTGAGGAGGTAGGGAAGGTAAGGAAAGCAAAGTAAAACAAAAGAAAAGAAACATACAAGTG
This sequence comes from Locusta migratoria, assembly GCA_026315105.1. Lineage (NCBI taxonomy): Eukaryota > Metazoa > Arthropoda > Insecta > Orthoptera > Acrididae > Locusta > Locusta migratoria. The sequence goes on along the minus strand of CM048747.1, from coordinate 202,658,893 downwards.
CACATGCACATACACATGTGCATGCAAAGCCACAAACAACTACTTTTCCTTTGAGGGGAATGTTTACCATAAAATATGTGGTACCTGTGTGGCACCCTTCTACGCCAAATTGTTTATGAGCCATCCGAAGAAATCCTTCCTTGCATTTCCTTGCATCCCAAAACCCCAAATCTCTAATCTGGTTTATTGGTGATATTTCCATGACCTGAGCTCAGGGCCAGGACATCTTATCCTCCTTCCTTCAAAACCTAAACTACTTCTGCCCCATCCGCTTCATCTGGTCTTCCTCAACCCACCATGCAAAATTTCTGGATGTTAACCTCCTTCTCACTGATGGCTCCATCCCTATTAAACCTATTAACCACCAACAGTACATACACTTTGACAATTGGCACCCCTTCCAAATCAAAAAGTCCCTCCCTCACAGCCTGGCTCTCTGTGGACAGTGTACCTGCAGTGACAAGCACTCGCTGAAGGTCTCACAAAGGCCTTTACAGACCGAAACTTCCCCACAGGCCTAGTCCGCAAACAGATCTCCCATGCCATAATCTCTCACACCCCAAATCGTCCTACTACCACCAGTAACCATCTACAAATGAGCACTCCTCTTGTCACCCAGTACTGCCCTGGACTGGAACAACTAAACTGCATCCTTAACTAAGGTTTTGATTTTCTGTCATTGTGCCCAGAAATGAGTGACATGTTACTCAAGATCCTCCGCACTCATCAAAAGAGGTGTCTTGTCACCTCCCCAACCTCCATAACACTCTAGTCCATTCCTATGCCATGCTAAAACCAAGCACACTACCACAGGCATCACACCCCTGTGTAAGACCCTGCTACAAGACCTATCCAATCCACCCAACCAAAACTTCCTACTACAGCCCCATCAAAAGCTTACCCTACACAATCAGATGTCAGGTCACCTGTGAAAACAGCCATGTACTTTACCAATTGTACTGCAATAATTGTTCAACTTTCTATATTGGCACAACCACTAACCAGCTGTATATTAAGATGAGTGGCCACCACCAAACTGTGGCCAGAAATAAGGTAGACCACCCTGTGGCGTGACATGCAATAGAGCATATTCTTGATTTCAATGGCTGCTTCACAATCCTGGCCATCTGGGTCCTCCCACCCACCACCAGCTTTTCCAAACTGCACACATGGGAGCTATCCTTACAGTACATTTCCGATCCTGAAATTATCCAGACTTTTACCTGAGAAAACTCTATTTCTATAACAGCCAACTGTTCTTATTGCCACTATCTGTCACTTCTCTCGCATTGTGCTCTCTCTCTCTCTCTCTCTCTCTCTCTCTCTCTCTCTCTCTCTCTCTCTCTCTCCCTCCCTCCCTCCCTCCCTCCCTCTCTCTCTCTCTCTCTCTCTCTCTCTCTCTCTCTGTGTGTGTGTGTGTGTGTGTGTGTGTGTGTGTGCATGCAAGCTGCATCTCCTTCCACCCACCTCATACGTACATGCTCTATAAGGCCTTGCTGTACCCATCCCCATCACCGTAAGGCAAGCTTCCTATCCCCCCTCCCCACCCCTCTACCACCATCATTCCATCACCACAGGACATGATTGCAAGTGCAGCAGCTGGAGATGATAGTTGTGTGACTGAGTGTGCCTGAGTGATTATATGAACATTCTTTATTCTGAAGGAGCCCATGGCCGATAGCTTAAGTGTTGTATGGATGTATTTCTTTTATGTGCCTGTTGCAGATCGTCATTACATCTTTGCGGTTAGTTGTAAACTGTTCATATCATATATTCATTTTCACAATTACAACAGCACAGTCACTACAGATGCATAACAATTATACTTGGTAAATATTTTTGCTTTCAATTCAGTGTGTGTAGGAGAACATCTTGGCATCATTGTACTGATAATTTTGCCACCTTTGTATACAAATGTTTGGTTTGTGTGTGGTGCTTCATGCTATGTTATTATATATAAGTGATTTGCAGAGTGCACATTATTTTGTGAGCAGAAGCAAACAACACTGGAAATAAAAGAAAAACACAAGATTTTCGATGCATGTATAAAATAGCAACAACAACAATAGAATTGTGAAGATTTGTTTGCAGTCTGTTACATCATTATTAGTGCTAATTATCTTCATATAGGTCATGTCAATCATCTTTTGTGTACTGTAGAGCACCACCATCCCCAGAATATCTCACCAAAAGAGGCTGTTAAGAACAGAATCCAGGAGTCTGTGCAAAAATTGATCATCTGACATGGAAATCAGATGCAGAATAGAGAAAGCCCAAAGTGTATTCATGAAATTTAATTGAAAGCATACAAAATGTGGTTATATTGAAGGAAAGAAAGGAAAACAAATAAACAGAGCTTGAGAATGGTAAAAAGAGACCACAAACTGCTAACCACAATTAAATGTAAGAAGACAGCTTACTTAGGTCTTGTGAAACAAAATGAAAGTTATCATCTTCTTAAACCAATAATCAAGGGGAAGACTGAAGGCAAAAGAGGAATTGACAGGAAAGGACGTCATGGCTCCGAACATAAGGCAGTGGACAGAAATATGAAACACTGGGGACTTGGAAGTCATAGAGAAGACTGGACAAATGTGATCACAAACATCCATACTGGAACTGCAGTAGGAGAAGAAGAAGAAAATGATGCTGGGAATATCGACTAAATGAGGTATCAACCAGCATAAATTTTCAGGCATAGAAGACTGGCATAACGCAAAATGGATTTTTAATGATTTTTAGATTGCACTCATTTTTATTAATTGCACACTCTGCAATGTAATGAGAAATACAGGTGTTGGCCTCATTGCATTCTGTTGGTAATCACCAAAAGTTGATGCAAGTACACAAAAGAAATTTTATTTTAATGTGTTATTTCAGTAGTTGGAAAAGTAAAAAGCATTTCTCAATGTCATATTCCTGCTGGAAAAGAAATATGATCCACAGGCATGTATGATAAGACAAAGGCAAAAAAGATTCAGGTAACATGAATTCTGCCCGAGTTGTGTTGAAAAGTATGTTTGTGCTTACCACAGTGCAATGTATAGCCTATTCGACGGGCACAACGATTACAACTCAAAGAAAATGTGTCCGTGGAGAGTTTTACTATTTTCACAAAACAGTAAATTTCTAAGAAATGTGAAAAGAATCTTCCATCAGGTGCTCTGTATTTAGGAAATAGTTTTCTCCAAAAGTTGATCGATGTTTGACACATTCTGCATATGCAAAAATTTCTGTTGCTGCTTTTTTTCCCACAGCAAATCACCATAAAACTGCAATCTCATTTGAAACAATACCCGCAGTCAAAAGGGATATTCATCTTTTGCATCTGTATATGTACTAATAGTTTGCTTCAAGACAATACAAATCAAGAATACTTGAAAGGTCATCAGTTAGTTGTTAATATGTATATATCTGTAATTTTTATTTTGAAATTGTTTGTCTAACCACTTCATGAAACTTTTATCATTGCCACTGGTATCTTGTGTAGATTAGCAAGCTGCACAAGTAGATCATTGCTGGGGCTATGCGACATTCATAAAATCCAGAACATAATGGAAAGGAAAAAAGAGACACAAATATATTCACTAAATACATACATATAACTTTATTAATCATGTTACTTACCCTTATGTGCTCAAATGCCGCTTGCAGAGCTTTCGTCATTTCTATTAGCTGTTCCAGTGCATCCCCACCAGCTGCAGCTGGTGCTCCCGGTGCAGCTGCCACAGGTGCCGCACCTGTCTCTGCGAGTGCGACCGGTTCTGCTGCCTCTGCAGGTGCTTCTCCTGGAGCTGCAGGTTCTTCTCCTGGAGCTGCAGGTTCTTCTCCTGGAGCTGCAGGTGCTTCTCCTGGAGCTACAGGTTCTTCTCCTGGAGCTGCAGGTGCTTCTGGAGCTGCAGGTGCTGCTCCTGCAGCCGGTTCCTCCACAATCTCCGCACGAGGAGGACGAGTGATCACCGGCATAACTGGCGGGAACGCCTTCGCGTACAATTCCGCTTCTTCTTCAGCTACGGCTTTCGTTACGTGCTCCGGAACTGCTTGGAATTCATCAAATTCTGTATCGCAATGTGTTATGTGATCAACTCTCGGACCGTAATCCACTGCATCGAAATCAGGTTTCGGCGGTTCGGGTGCACCGGCCGCCGGTGCAGCCGCAGCCGCTTCCGGCGCAGCTGCACCTGGCGGAGGTGCGGCTCCCAGTAGTCTCGGCTGTGCAGTACATTTACAAGTCGGTGGTTCCTGATCTGGACATATGCAAGTAGATGCCCCTCCACCAGCCTGTAGTGCTGGTGCTTCTTCAGCTTCTGCAGGTGCTTCTTCAGCTTCTGCAGGTGCTTCTGCAGCTTCTGCTGGTGCTTCTGCAGCCTCAGTTACTGCAGGCTCAGCTGCTTCTGCTTCACCTCCCTCAGCTGCTGCACCTTCACCTTCTTCAGCTGCGGCAGCTTCACCTCCTTCAGCTGCTGCAGCTTCATCTCCTTCAGCTGCTGCAGCTTCACCTTCTTCACCCGCTTCAGCTTCGCCTCTCTCAGCTGCTTCAGCGTCGCCTCCCTCAGCTGCTTCAGCTTCGCCTCCCTCAGCTGCTGCAGCTTCACCTTCTTCAGCTGCGGCAGCTTCACCTCCTTCAGCTTCGACTCCCTCAGCTGCTTCCGCCTCACCTCCTTCGGCTGCTTCTGGCTCAGCCTCGCCTCCTTCGGCTGCTGCCGCTTCTGGCTCACCTTCAGCAGCTTCCGCCTCACCTCCTTCGGCTGCTTCTGGCTCGCCTCCTTCAGTAGCTTCGGGCTCAGCTGATTCGACCACTACAGGCTCAGCTGCTTCCACTACAGGCTCAGCTGCTTCCACTAATTGAGGCTCCTCTGCTGCTTCAGCCCCTTCTGCTGCCGCCGGAGGCTCTTCTGCCGCCGGTGCTTCGGCTCGAGCTTCGGCAGCTTCCGGCGGTGGTGCCGAAGGCTCTTCTTCGTCAGTACAATGACATTCACCGTCGTCTTCCTGAAATTAAGGAGATACCGATAATGGAGAAGAAACAAAAAATATTCTGAATGAATTCCTACTAAATAAAATAATGATTTTAAAAACATTAAAGATAAAGCTGAAGCATTGAATTAAAATTTGTGATGCAACAGGATATCGAACTCGGACCTCCGTGATTACTAGGTATACGACGTCTTACCGCTTTCCTCCCCCCCCCCCCCCACACTTCTTTTTCTTTTCTTTTGCTCTCTCTTCGGTTTCTAAGTTTGTCTCCATAAATATAGTGCCTCGCCTCGCAGGCTATTGGCACCGACAGAATTCCTTGACTCGTTATACAGTAAGTTCACAACAGAAGTCGTGTTCTCATAACTTTGAAAATGGGAGTTCCCTTTTTTGTAATTTTTTTATTGTTATTTGGACAAATTGAACATTTGTAATGAAACATATGTAATGATAAAAAAAAGAGTAGGGTCCCCATTGCCCTTCTGCACTCCTTGTTCATGTGGAAATCGCTCATGAGCTGTCGTTCAGTGTCGCCTGTAAAAACACAAACGAAATTTCATCCGTTTCGAATACTAAGTCTCCAACAATGAGTGCACGGTTATCAGCTGACAGTGTGCATGTCGTTGTTGATAGCAGCAATGAACGGTGAGACGTTTAGCAGGAGAAGTGCCGGAGTAGGTAAGAACAATAAAGAAATAGTATCTCTACTTGTCCACCATAGTTCTCCAAGAGGGCATATGGTCTGGGAGAGCATTCTATGTTGTATTACAGTATGGAAGAAGAAAGGTAAATAATATACTGCGACAAAAAGGGTGATGAATGACTTGGAGCGAACTTCTTAGTGGAGGAGCACTGTCCACTAAATATAAAGAAGCTCTTCTTTGTATAGTTACTTTTTCTTCGAAATCAGCAAGTTGAGAACCAAAATGTCGACACTTAAACTAATGTGGTGGTCATAGGACAATATTGAACATATTTCTGTATAGTTGTGAATAGGTCCTGGTGTGTTTAATTTTATAGGGTTCACATTCAATATATGTGAAATATTCGGTAAAGCTAGTTTTATGATGTTGCATGACTTCAGTAGCTGTGTGCCAACAAACCAGATCACCGCGTTATTTTTTGTCCCGGGTATCTGAGCTTGTAAGGCTTCCGCTTCTGCTTGTCTATGCATCTTTCAGTAGTTTGATCGAGGATAGCAAGTTTCTTGCAAAGGAAGTCGGTAATTGTCCTAGCTGGGCCGCAGGTCAGTCTGTGTTGCAACGAGTCCACAAATCCACAGGTCCCATCTGGGGATGTCGCTACAATTAATTTTATGCAGCTTATCATTTGTGGGAATCTTGTCATTGGCCATCATGTACCACACTGATTGGATATGCGATGGTAAGATGTTTTAAAGATATTTTGCCATATGATGTTCCACTGATGGTGGGGATATACTTCAATTCAATAGGGTTCCACCTGGTAGTAACGGTTAAATGGCCATATATTGTCTTGTTATTCAGGACTGCTACTCTAGCTCATGAGTTGACATCCTTTAATATGTAACTAAACTCCAGGGCATATAGCTGCACATGCAGAAAAGGTCTGAGTATGGTTGTTATATTGACCGGACGTTTCGTGTCATGTGGATCCCATTGATGGAACAGGATTTGACTGACACTGAGCTCAGGACTGTCTATCATTTTTTGAAAATGATTTATGAGAAGTGCCTTATGTTGTGCTTTGGTGTCTATTAAGTGGAGGCCACCTCTCATATGAGGAAGCACCAGAAAATCAAAACTAACCTTAAAGAAACTACCTCTCATTATAAACCAGCAACACACCCTCTGGATGCTCACTGCAATAGGGGCTGGGGCCGGAAGAATTTGTGCAAATAGCTGAATTTACTGGCAACAGTTAGCCTCACCGTCTGTACCTTTAGGACAATATTGAGGTGTCTATCGCCAAACGAGTAAAGTACAGCCCAAACCTGGTTGAGCATGTCAGCCCAGTTCCGTGTGTTCGTTTTGTCGGAGCGATGATCACTGCTAGCAGAGCACCAATCAATGTTGCCAACGTTGGTAATGCTGCTCCCAATGAGCAGCAAGACATTTTTCTTGGTATTCAATTTTGCACCGGCTGCCGCTGAAAACTCTTGAATGAGATGCCCAGCTGTCATCAAATCCTGTGTCAATGATATACCAATGCACAGGTCGTCTGCATAAGCTATACAGTATTGCCTTACTATCCCAATGTTAAGTCCGGAAATTCCTTCAGTGATAGTGATCAGTAAGGGTTCCCATGACCAGGGCATAGAGTGCCATAGAAAGAGGGCACTCCTGTCTGATGGAACATTCAATGTTGACTGGTTTACCTAATGTCCATTGATCATGGGACGAGATGTTGCATTGGCAATAATTCCCTTGATGACATTGATAAACCTCATGCCAAAGCCTAGTTTCTGCATTGTTGCATATGAAAAGTTGTGGATGATACAATTGTAGGATTTTTCAAAGTCAATAAAAAGCAGCACAGCGGATTCTTTACTCTGGGCCTAGGTGGCAACAAGATTGCGCAACACATGGGCCGTGGTGATGACACTTCTTCTGGGAAGAGTGCTGAACTGATGCCCCCCTAAGATCTTATGGAGAAACGGACTGCAAGTGTGACTTAGTGGCCTGTGACACGATTTTCAGGTCAGCATTCAGTAGTGTGATTGGCCACATTTTATCCAGCCTTTTGCTGCCTCCTTTCTTGGGAAGAAGAACTAAAGGGCCCTCTTTAAATTCAGATGGAACATGGTCCACAACCATGAGTTAATTAGCTATTGCCAGCAGAGTGTCTCCTAGTATATGCCAAAAATGTTGGTGAAATTCCGCTACCAGTCCATCAGGCCCTGGAGAGTTGTTACGAGCTGCACTGTAGACTGCATGCTTAATATTATCCCCATTAAAACGTGCCTCAAGCATGTCAACATCCTGGGCCATCAGGTGCAAGGAGGTCCCGGTTCAATTCCCGGTCGCATCACAAATTTTAAGTCAATGCTTCATCTTTATCTTTAATGTCTTTGACATGTTTGAGATGAAAAACAGTCTCAGGGTTTGTTAATATCTATTTAGAATGATAAATATATCACCTTAGCCTAGGGTTAAAGGCAAGTAAGTTCCAATATGTTTATTGCCGAGGCGCTATTCTGCTGCATGGAGAGCCTTGGCAGTAGTGACAATATTCTATGGAACACAGAAGCTGTATTAAAGTTTGTGACATGAAGGAAATCGTGCTTAGACTATTCCAAGGAACCTTAATTGCTAGTGATGCAGTGGTCCAGTGGTAATATGTATGACTAGTAAGCATGGCAGTGTGGGTTCAATTTCCGGTTTCATTACAAATTTTAGTTCAATTCTTCAGCTTTATCTTTTAATGTCTTTGACATGTTTGAGACGATAAACAGTCTCAGGGTTTGTTAATATCTATTTAGAATAATGATTTTAAATTTGCTGTTGCTCAATCTGATATGAAGTGAATTGGATAAAGTAAATACAGAAATTCTTGTGCCCGTTAACTTGAAGGGAAAATACATCACTCAAATAAATATGTACCCTCCTTCACCTTCCTGTGACTGTAGAATGGAAAGAAACCAGAAAAAAAATTAAAAATAGGAAGATAAAATCAAAATGCAAAATTCAATATGTATAGTAAAATGAGTGGACTGACAAATTTTCAGTTTGGCAATTTCTAGCAAAAACAAACATATCATATCATCAAAATCCAACATGCAATGCGAAATGTTCCATCCCCACCTTTACCCAGCATCGTTCCCCCTCTACTCCCCACCTCACTCACAGTCTAGCTTTGGTTGTTGGAGTGGCCGGACATGACAGCTGTCTGAGTGATTGCGTGAATGTATGTGTTTCTTTTTCTAACAACGGCCATGGCCAAAAATTTAAGTTGTGTTAATGTGATTATCTATTTTCGTGTCTGTCAGCAGCTCAGCGAGCCTCTTTATGGTGAATTGTTACCTATCCTCCATTATTGATATTCCTAACGGATTTTCCATTGTTAACATTATAATTAGGTACTTAAGTTTTCATGTTCATGTATTTATACAATGATTAGGTATCATCTTTAAGCATGTATGCTCACATACTTAATTACCTCAGGCTCTGTGGCTGCTTCAGGCGCTGCTGCTTCAGGTGCAGCTTCTTCAGGTGCAGCTGCTTCAGGCGCTGCTTCTTCAGGTGCGGCTTCTTCAGGCGCAGCTTCTTCAGGCGCAGCTTCTGCGGGCGCAGCTTCTTCAGTTACTACAGGCTCAGCTGCCTCTGTTGGCTGGAGCTCTTCTACTGCTACAGCCTCTTCTGCGCCGACTGGAGGCTCATCTGCCGCCGGCGCTTCAGCTGGAGCTTCTGGGGCAGCTGTTGGTGGTGGCATTGATCGGGCTTCTGGCAAACCACCCTCAGCACACGGACACTCACCTTCCTGAAATTACGAAAATTTTCATAATGATAAAGAAATGAAAAATACAATAAACAAATTTATGCTAAATAAAATAAGAATTTTAAATATTACTAGGTATTATCTTGGAGCAAGTATGATGACATACAGTGAACTGATTAAAGTGGACACACACCAAACTATAAAGAGGAAAAGATTTTCACATTCTGTTTTCCACAGACTCATATATAGGTACTGAATGTTGGAAATGCCTATACAATAAATGTAAGGCTGTGGAAGCATGCAGAACCACAGTAAAGATAGATGCAGTCTGTACAAAAATTAAAGAAAGCTTTTGAAGTATAAGAAGTACCTGTATGAATAACAAGGCCTCATACGATAAGCCAGTACTAAGCAAACAAGTGAAGGCTGATGTATACAAGAAACACATATAAGTCATTTACAGAGAAAACAAACTTAACTCCAACATGTTATAAAGGGAAAAACCAGTAGACAAAGACGTGATAGTAGGCACAATACTGAGAGATGAAATTGACACAGTACTGAAGGATTTATTATAACCCAAAAAAGTCCCAAGGTGTAGATGATATTTCCTCAGAGTTATTGAGATTCCAACTACAACAAAAATATTTTACTTGGTATGCAAGGTACATGTGAGAGGGGAAAATACTGTTGAATTTGAAGAAAAATGTAATAATTCCAATTTCAAAGAAAGCAGGTGTTGAAAGGTGTATTACTGAGCTAACTGTTTAATAAATTAAGGTATGAAAATACTGACAAGGATTACAACAGAAGGAAGGAGAAACTGATAGAAGCCATCCACAGAAAAGACGTACATTTTACACAATGCTCAGCCTACAACTTATCTTAAAAGATTGGCTGAAGAATGACAAACCGACATTTATAGCATGCATAGATTTAGGAAAAAATTTTGATTGTGATGACTAAACTACACTTTTTGAAATTCTAAAGTAAGCAAAAATGGAAAAGATGAAGGAAGATGTAATTAACAACTTCTACAGAAATGATGCTGCATTTGTATTATTAAGGAGTATGAAAGGGGTATAGTAGTTGAGAGAAAAGTGAAACATAGTTACAACATAACAACAATCTTACTAAATCGGTACAATGAGCAAGCAGTAAAGAAAATCATAAATTTCAAAAAAGAATTAAACTTTGTAGTTAGGCAAATATGTTTTAATTTTGACAGAAATGACAAAGGATTTGGAAGACCATTGAACAGAAAGGACAATGTATTGAACATCTGACAATATGGAAAGGATAGATTGCTAGTCATCACATATAGAATGCATTGTATTACAGACAGACACCTTGGAAAAGAAGGGTGGAAATTTTAAGCATCTGTACTAACTCCTTCTTCAGGAATAAAAACCTGCATTCATTCAAGCATAACTCACATACACATGCCCATTGTCTCTGGATGCTAAGGCCTCAATGGGACTGTGCCTAACATGAACAGCAGTCTAGCTGGGGGGGGGGGGGGGGATAACAAGAAGGCAGAGGGTAGGGTCACAGTGTAAGTGATCAAGTCTTCAGGGTCATAATGAGGACAGGATAGGGCAAAATGTGTATGTCTGTTCTGGGAAATCGAGGAGGAGTTGTCGAAAGGAGAGAAGAAATGTTTGAGGAGAAAAAAGGATTATGTAAGTAGGATGACAGGATTGGAGTCATGAGTTATGCCTAATAGTGAAGGGGGTGTACAAAAATGTATTAGGCAGATGTAGAACAGGAGCTGGTGAATATCCTAAGGTCAAAGTAGTGATGCAGTCATTAATGAAGTACATCATTTGGGTAGCATATTTAGCAACTGGGTGCTTCACCTACTTCTTGGCCATGTTTTTATGGTGGCCACTCATGTGGACGGACAGCCTATTACGTATTTGTCAAGCCCATATGTAATGCAACACAGTGGTTTGAAACATACCAGTTACAACATGATTCTATTTTATTACAACCAAGTTCTCACTCACTTTGGCAGTGGCAAGGTGAGTGTAATCAAAGTAGACAGTTTTTGGGAAGAGCTTTGATGGGGCCGGAAGTGGCTGTAAGAACTAAAAAGTGTAGCCATGTGCTTTTTGTACAGAGATTTTTTTACTTACCATGCAAAAGAGCACAGGTACGCAGACAGAAACACAAGTAAAAACACATACACACAAATGCTGAGCTTTTCCAACACTGGGCTGCTTCTTCAGAAAAGAGCAGGGAAGGAGAGGGAAAAGGAAAGGATGTAAACAAAGTAAGACAAAAATATTTGGTGCAAGGATTCCATCACAAGTGAAAGCAGTCCTTCATCAGCATGCAATAGAGCTACAGGAGCAATTTCATCATCTGTTTTGAAAAAATTAACTGCAGTATCCCGACCATGAGTACTGGAGCCATCATCATCGTACAGTTGAGCAGCAGTAATAGCATTGGTATATCAACAACAACAATTTTGCAGTTTTTGAAAGTCCTGTTAAGGTTATGCTGTGTAAAGAAATCTGCAGTTGGGTCAACATCTGTGTTTTGTGTTGTTACTTTGAGCGATTTGATAAATATTTGAAAAAAGAAAAAAATGAAAAACTTAAATGCAGAAAATGTTGAGTGGCATGTAAATAATAACAATAATAATGACAATCACATTAATGAAAGTGAATCAGATAAGGAAACTGAGGAATCAGACAAAAATAATTGTACTTTTGAGGACTATAAGAAAGTGAGAAAATGAACAGTAGATATGCAGGGTTTACCAGTTTAATCAGGCTCACGTCTGAAAAGCAAAGTAGGAACATAGTAAGGAAATTAGATAAAAAAATGGATAACAAGAACAAAAGTTAGACCATTTAGCAAAAGATGTACAGGATCAAGGTGAAAACCTACAATCTGTTTGCAAAGAAGTTGAGCAAATTCAGAACAGTCAGCAGCACTACAAAGAAAATGAAAAATACTGAAGGGGAGGTAACAATTTTAAATTCAAAAGATGAAAAGTTCAAGATACGGTTAAACGAAGTGCAGAAATTTAAAATAGCTTACTAAAGGAGACAAAGAAAACCAAAAAGATCATTAATGATCTGCATACCCTGATTACAAATGGGAATTCAGCTATAAACCAAAATGTAGATGAGGTAAACAAAACAGTTAACATGAATCTTTCTGTAGTCAAAAGTAATGTAGATGAATGTTTCAATACCATATAAGATTGCAGTTTTCTGAAATAGAAGAAAACTTTTGCAGCTGTAGGGGTAACATTTGGAGTAACATGAATATTAGACACTCTCCAAGGGGTTACAAAATTCACCCTGAAGATTTCATCTACCAATGCAAAGACAACTTTTCAGCCAATATGTCAGATAAGTTGAAAATTAATTTTGTGAAAAAGTTTCATGATGGGGAGGCCATATCTTCGGAAAATCAGATAATACATTAAGAGATGTGTTTTATATATCCCGCAGCTATCCTCCTGATCTGGTTCAGAAGCAAATTACCAGAGCCACCTCCTCATTCCTCCAAATCCAGAACCTTCCACCAAAGAATTCCAGAAGTGCCCCTTTTGTCACCGGATACTTTCCGGGACTGGAGCGGACTCTGAATGTGGCTCTCCAGCAGGGATACGACTTCCTTAAATCCTGCCCCGAAATGAGATCCATCCTTAATGACATCCTCCCCACTCCTCCGAGAGTGTCTTTCCGCCACCCACCTAACCTTCGTAACCTCCTAGTCCATCCCTATGAAACCCCCAAACCACCTTCCCTACCCTCTAGCTCCTACCCATGCAACCGCCCCCGTTGTAAAACCTGCCCTATGCACCCTTCCACCACCACTTACTCCAGTCCAGTAACCCGGAAGGCGTACACGATCAAGGGCAGAGCCACTTGCGATAGCACCCACGTGATTTACCAACTAACATGCCTGCACTGCGAAGCGTTCTATGTGGGAATGACCAGCAACAAACTGTCCATTCGCATGAATGGTCACAGGCAGACAGTGTTTGTTGGTAATGAGGATCACCCTGTGGCTAAACATGCCTTGGTGCACGGCCAGCACATCTTGGCGCAGTGTTACACCGTCCGGGTTATCTGGATACTTCCCACCGACACCAACCTTTCAGAACTCCGGAGATGGGAACTTGCCCTTCAGCTTATTCTCTCCTCCCGTTGCCCAGCTGGTCTCAATCTCCGCTAACTCAAATTCCCACCCACTATCTTTAGCATCTTTGCCTTGGTTCTGTGGACAGAGCCTCTGCCTCAATTGGTATCTCTGTCCAACTTCTTTGTTTTTTACAAATGTCTGTCTAGGTGTGTTTGTGTTTCGATATGTCTGAGTGTGTGTGTATTTGTTTACCTTAATTTTTTTTCCCCTAAGGTAAGTCCTTCCACTCCTGGGATTGGAATGACTCCTTTTCCACTTCCTTAAAACCCATATCCTTCCCTTTTCCTCACCTTTTTTCCTCTTTTTCCTGAAGAAGCTGCCAGTGGTGGCGAAAGCTTGTATGTGTGTCTGTGTGTGATTTTATTTGTTTCTCTTGACGAGCCGGTCCTTTACGTAAGTCATCTCTTTTCTATTTTTAAAGACGAAAAATTCCTAGCAGGAAAAATTAAATATAAAAATAGACGAAGATTACTCACCAGACGAAGGAGCACAGGTGTAACAGCATCACAAATAAATAAATGAATACACACACACACACACACACACACACACAAACGCTAGCTTTCGCAGCCTAGCTGCTTCATCAGGCAGAAGGGAAGGAGAGGGAAAAGGAAATGATGAGGGTTTTAAGGAAGGGGGTAAAGGAGCCATTCCAATCCCGGGACAGGAAAGACTTACCTTGGGGGAAAAAATGGAGGGTAAACAAATGCACACACATTCACACAGACACAAGTACACCTAGGCAGACATCGCCTAGGTAAGTCTTTCCTCTCCTGGGATTGGAATGGTTCTTACCCCTTCCTTAAAACTCTCATCATTTCCTTTTCCCTCTCCTTCCCTTCTGCCTGAAGAAGCAACTGGGTTGCGAAAGCTTTCGTTTGTGTGTGTTCATTTATTTATTTGTGATGCTGTCACACCTGTGCTCCTTCACCTGGTGAGTAATCTTCGTCTATTTTTTATATTTAATTTTTTCTGCTAGGAATTTTTCGTCTTAAAATTCATGTATATATATATATAAAAATAAAAATAGAAAACAGATGACTTACCAAAAGGACCGGCTCGTCGATAGAAACAAATAAAATAAATAAAATCACACACATACAAGCTTTCGCAGCCTAGCTGCTTCGTCAGGCAGAAGGGAAGGAGAGGGAAAAGGAAATGATGAGGGTTTCAAGGGAGTGGATAAGGAGTCATTCCAATCCCGGGACAGGAAAGACTTACCTTGGGGGGGGAAAAAAGAGGGTAAACAAAAACACACACACCCACACATTTACACAGACGCAAGTACACTTAGGCAGACACACTGTAGAAAGCAAAGAAGTTAGAAGTTAGACAGAGATGCCACTTGAGGCAGAGGCTCTGTCCAGAGAACCAAGGCAAAGATGTTAAGATGGTGGGTGGGAATTCAAATTTAGCGGAGGTTGAGACCAGGTGGGTAACGGGAAGAGAGAATATGCTGAAGGGCTAGTTCCCATCTCCGGAGTTCTGAAGGATTGGTGTCGGTGGGAAGTATCCAGATAACCCGGACGGTGTAACACTGTGCCAAGATGTGCTGGCCGTGCACCAAGGCGTGTTTAGCCACAGGGTGATCCTCATTACCAACAAACACTGTCTGCCTGTGACCATTCATGCGAATGGACAGTTTGTTGCTGGTCATTCCCACATAGAACGCTTCACAGTGCAGGCATGTCAGTTGGTAAATCACGTGGGTGCTGTCACAAGTGGCTCTGCCCTTGATTGTGTACACCCTCCGGGTTACGGGACTGGAGTAAGTGGTGGTGGAAGGGTGCATAGGGCAGGTTTTACAACG
This sequence comes from Locusta migratoria, assembly GCA_026315105.1. Lineage (NCBI taxonomy): Eukaryota > Metazoa > Arthropoda > Insecta > Orthoptera > Acrididae > Locusta > Locusta migratoria. The sequence goes on along the minus strand of CM048747.1, from coordinate 202,643,526 downwards.
GGGGCGGTTACAAGGATAGGAGCCAGAAGGTAGGGAAGGTGGTTTGGGGATTTCATAGGGATGGACTAGGAGGTTACAGAGGTTAGGTGGGCGGCGGAAAGACACTCTCGGAGGAGTGGGGAGGATGTCGTGAAGGATGGATCTCATTTCGGGGCAGGATTTTAGGAAGTCGTATCCTTGCTGGAGAGCCACATTCAGAGTCCGCTCCAATCCCGGAAAGTATCCGGTGACAAGAGGGGCACTTCTGGGGTTCCGTTGAAGGTTCTGAATTTGGGGGGATGAGGAAGTGGCTCTGGCAATTTGCTTCTGTACCAGATCAGGAGGATAGCTGCGGGATGTGAAGGCTGTTATCAGGTTATTGGTGTATTGGTTCAGGGATTCAGGACTGGAGCAGACTCGTTTGCCACGAAGACCTAAGCTGTAGGGAAGGGAACGTTTGATGTGGAAAGGATGGCAGCTGCCACATCAAACCTACCAATAAACAACAGTACCTGCAGGAATTTTTCATCTTAAAATTCATGTGTATATATATATATATATATATATATATATATATATATATATATATATATATATAAAAATAAAAATAGAAAACAGATGACTTTTACCAAAAGGACCGGCTCGTCGATAGAAACAAATAAAATAAATAAAATCACACACATACAAGCTTTCGCAGCCTAGCTGCTTCGTCAGGCAGAAGGGAAGGAGAGGGAAAAGGAAATGATGAGGGTTTCAAGGGAGTGGATAAGGAGTCATTCCAATCCCGGGACAGGAAAGACTTACCTTGGGGGGGAAAAAAGAGGGTAAACAAAAACACACACACCCACACATTTACACAGACGCAAGTACACTTAGGCAGACACACTGTAGAAAGCAAAGAAGTTAGAAGTTAGACAGAGATGCCACTTGAGGCAGAGGCTCTGTCCAGAGAACCAAGGCAAAGATGTTAAGATGGTGGGTGGGAATTCAAATTTAGCGGAGGTTGAGACCAGGTGGGTAACGGGAAGAGAGAATATGCTGAAGGGCTAGTTCCCATCTCCGGAGTTCTGAAGGATTGGTGTCGGTGGGAAGTATCCAGATAACCCGGACGGTGTAACACTGTGCCAAGATGTGCTGGCCGTGCACCAAGGCGTGTTTAGCCACAGGGTGATCCTCATTACCAACAAACACTGTCTGCCTGTGACCATTCATGCGAATGGACAGTTTGTTGCTGGTCATTCCCACATAGAACGCTTCACAGTGCAGGCATGTCAGTTGGTAAATCACGTGGGTGCTGTCACAAGTGGCTCTGCCCTTGATTGTGTACACCCTCCGGGTTACGGGACTGGAGTAAGTGGTGGTGGAAGGGTGCATAGGGCAGGTTTTACAACGGGGGCGGTTACAAGGATAGGAGCCAGAAGGTAGGGAAGGTCGTTTGGGGATTTCATAGGGATGGACTAGGAGGTTACAGAGGTTAGGTGGGCGGCGGAAAGACACTCTCGGAGGAGTGGGGAGGATGTCGTGAAGGATGGATCTCATTTCGGGGCAGGATTTTAGGAAGTCGTATCCTTGCTGGAGAGCCACATTCAGAGTCCGCTCCAATCCCGGAAAGTATCCGGTGACAAGAGGGGCACTTCTGGGGTTCCGTTGAAGGTTCTGAATTTGGGGGGATGAGGAAGTGGCTCTGGCAATTTGCTTCTGTACCAGATCAGGAGGATAGCTGCGGGATGTGAAGGCTGTTATCAGGTTATTGGTGTATTGGTTCAGGGATTCAGGACTGGAGCAGACTCGTTTGCCACGAAGACCTAAGCTGTAGGGAAGGGAACGTTTGATGTGGAAAGGATGGCAGCTGCCACATCAAACCTACCAATAAACAACAGTACCTGCAGGAATTTTTCGTCTTAAAATTCATGTATATATATATATATAAAAATAAAAATAGAAAACAGATGACTTACCAAAAGGACCGGCTCGTCGATAGAAACAAATAAAATAAATAAAATCACACATATACAAGCTTTCGCAGCCTAGCTGCTTCGTCAGGCAGAAGGGAAGGAGAGGGAAAAGGAAATGATGAGGGTTTCAAGGGAGTGGATAAGGAGTCATTCCAATCCCGGGACAGGAAAGACTTACCTTGGGGGGGAAAAAAGAGGGTAAACAAAAACACACACACCCACACATTTACACAGACGCAAGTACACTTAGGCAGACACACTGTAGAAAGCAAAGAAGTTAGAAGTTAGACAGAGATGCCACTTGAGGCAGAGGCTCTGTCCAGAGAACCAAGGCAAAGATGTTAAGATGGTGGGTGGGAATTCAAATTTAGCGGAGGTTGAGACCAGGTGGGTAACGGGAAGAGAGAATATGCTGAAGGGCTAGTTCCCATCTCCGGAGTTCTGAAGGATTGGTGTCGGTGGGAAGTATCCAGATAACCCGGACGGTGTAACACTGTGCCAAGATGTGCTGGCCGTGCACCAAGGCGTGTTTAGCCACAGGGTGATCCTCATTACCAACAAACACTGTCTGCCTGTGACCATTCATGCGAATGGACAGTTTGTTGCTGGTCATTCCCACATAGAACGCTTCACAGTGCAGGCATGTCAGTTGGTAAATCACGTGGGTGCTGTCACAAGTGGCTCTGCCCTTGATTGTGTACACCCTCCGGGTTACGGGACTGGAGTAAGTGGTGGTGGAAGGGTGCATAGGGCAGGTTTTACAACGGGGGCGGTTACAAGGATAGGAGCCAGAAGGTAGGGAAGGTGGTTTGGGGATTTCATAGGGATGGACTAGGAGGTTACAGAGGTTAGGTGGGCGGCGGAAAGACACTCTCGGAGGAGTGGGGAGGATGTCGTGAAGGATGGATCTCATTTCGGGGCAGGATTTTAGGAAGTCGTATCCTTGCTGGAGAGCCACATTCAGAGTCCGCTCCAATCCCGGAAAGTATCCGGTGACAAGAGGGGCACTTCTGGGGTTCCGTTGAAGGTTCTGAATTTGGGGGGATGAGGAAGTGGCTCTGGCAATTTGCTTCTGTACCAGATCAGGAGGATAGCTGCGGGATGTGAAGGCTGTTATCAGGTTATTGGTGTATTGGTTCAGGGATTCAGGACTGGAGCAGACTCGTTTGCCACGAAGACCTAAGCTGTAGGGAAGGGAACGTTTGATGTGGAAAGGATGGCAGCTGCCATCAAACCTACCAATAAACAACAGTACCTGCATTATGACAGCTGCCATCCTTTCCACATCAAACGTTCCCTTCCCTACAGCTTAGGTCTTCGTGGCAAACGAGTCTGCTCCAGTCCTGAATCCCTGAACCAATACACCAATAACCTGATAACAGCCTTCACATCCCGCAGCTATCCTCGTGATCTGGTACAGAAGCAAATTGCCAGAGCCACTTCCTCATCCCCCCAAATTCAGAACCTTCAACGGAACCCCAGAAGTGCCCCTCTTGTCACCGGATACTTTCCGGGACTGGAGCGGACTCTGAATGTGGCTCTCCAGCAAGGATACGACTTCCTAAAATCCTGCCCCGAAATGAGATCCATCCTTCACGACATCCTCCCCACTCCTCCGAGAGTGACTTTCCGCCGCCCACCTAACTTCCGTAACCTCCTAGTCCATCCCTATGAAATCCCCAAACCACCTTCCCTACCTTCTGGCTCCTATCCTTGTAACCGCCCCCGTTGTAAAACCTGCCCTATGCACCCTTCCATCACCACTTACTCCAGTCCCGTAACCCGGAGGGTGTACACAATCAAGGGCAGAGCCACTTGTGACAGCACCCACGTGATTTACCAACTGACATGCCTGCACTGTGAAGCGTTCTATGTGGGAATGACCAGCAACAAACTGTCCATTCGCATGAATGGTCACAGGCAGACAGTGTTTGTTGGTAATGAGGATCACCCTGTGGCTAAACACGCCTTGGTGCACGGCCAGCACATCTTGGCACAGTGTTACACCGTCCGGGTTATCTGGATACTTCCCACCGACACCAATCCTTCAGAACTCCGGAGATGGGAACTAGCCCTTCAGCATATTCTCTCTTCCCGTTACCCACCTGGTCTCAACCTCCGCTAAATTTGAATTCCCACCCACCATCTTAACATCTTTGCCTTGGTTCTCTGGACAGAGCCTCTGCCTCAAGTGGCATCTCTGTCTAACTTCTAACTTCTTTGCTTTCTACAGTGTGTCTGCCTAAGTGTACTTGCGTCTGTGTAAATGTGTGGGTGTGTGTGTTTTTGTTTACCCTCTTTTTTTCCCCCCAAGATAAGTCTTTCCTGTCCCGGGATTGGAATGACTCCTTATCCACTCCCTTGAAACCCTCATCATTTCCTTTTCCCTCTCCTTCCCTTCTGCCTGACGAAGCAGCTAGGCTGCGAAAGCTTGTATGTGTGTTTGTGTGTGATTTTATTTATTTTATTTGTTTCTATCAACGAGCCGGTCCTTTTGGTAAGTCATCTGTTTTCTATTTTTATTTTTGTTTATCCCACCGGGAAAGTTTCCCTCTATTATATATATATATATATATATATATATATATATATATATATATATATATATATATCTCTCTGTGACTACTATAACTAAATAAATTACAGATAAAAATTTATGATGATTTGTAACTTTTATAAATGTTATAAGTGAATAAATGATGACTAGAAAAACAGGTTTGTGACCTCGAAACCTAGAACCCTTGCTGCATGTTCGTTACGTTAGATAAAACCATAATTACATGTCAGACTGGATATTACATGCATATTTGTCATGAATATGTGCAGTAACTTGGAATCTACAGATCTCGGTAATGGATAGTATTATCGGAAAAACTTTCAAAGCTTTCCTGAATCATAATATTAGAAGACATCATAAAAATTTCGACGATTTGCCATGAATAGAAGGGTAGATTTGCCAATGCACGCTGTTGGATTTTTTTATTGTATCGTGATAACGAATACACATTTCCAAAAACAGGAAACGGATTTTCCAGATAAACACCTAAACAACATACACATAACATTTTAGTCATTTACTATTCCTCAAGATACATTCTCACAATCAGAAATAGCGTTTTTGAACCTATTGCTGTCGCATGCTACCATTGATGGACCAATATCTCAAGAACCACATATGTTATCATTCTGCTCTAAACTTTAAATAATATTTCGATATGTTATCTACATTTCATATGCTGCTATGTGTACCGTAAAATCAACCATACAAAGTTTATGCAATGTGTTTATACCTCTGCAAACTCTTTAGAATATGTTGCAATAGTTCACTAAACTGGATGCTGCATATTAACTGTAAAATAAACGAAAACAAAAATCACCCCTTCATCGGCCGAATATTTCAATCTTTAAGATGTACAAAAATCAAATTTTTTCGCTGAGTACTTTTTTTCTAATTGCATGGTAAGTTTCAGAGCTGTCCGAACGCCTTCTTTGAGCACAATACATACTTTTTCTATTAAAATATCGCAGTTTTTCGGTCGTATCTTGCTAACGGACTAAGATTTACGAAAACTGAAAAATGTCATTTATAGATAAATGTCTACAGTATGCATTGTAAATATTTGAACAATTTTCTACTGTTAGGTATTTAGATATTTGCAATTCACAGTGCTAAAACGGCTAAAATTTGAGTTTTGTGATTTTGTGCAAAACTATGATAAGTTTCAACCTCTGGATCTCAGTAACAGATAACGATATCAAAAAAATTTAAAAATGGTCTTGAGAATATCATCATACGAACATATGGTAAAGATTTCAAAGATTTGCAATGAATGGAAAGTATCGAAGTGAGCATCCCCACAATTCGTTTTTTTGGTACCCAAAAGTCATGGTTTTTTTTAGATTTACTCAGGAACTGTCCATGAATGAATGGTGCTTTTGTAAGCTGTTTACATGTCATGTCATGTACAAAAGCCAACTGATTTGCTCAATTTGGATGGGCTCCAGGAAGTGTGTAACTTCAAAAATTTTGATGATGTATCGTATGATATCATAGCTATGCCCGTTCATAAAATGAAAACATTTGCAAACTCCTTGGCTGTCACTGCTGTTCGACTCTGGAACAAGCTGCCCTGCTCTCTTCACACAATTCTGCCTTCTGCTACGTTTAAGAAAAAGTTGAAACATTTCTCCTGTCATCCTCTTAAAACTTTCGCCAACACTCAAGTATACAGTCAACTACCTCTTTGTTTAAACCAATACTCTTCTCTCTGTTACTTCTCTTCCTGCTATTTCTTTCACCATAAATCACAGCACCTATTCTTCTGTTTGTCTCCTTATTTGTGTATTATTACAGTCAGTTTTATCTCCCACTTTCACTGCTTCCTCCATGCCCTTTGCTGCTAGTAGCCATAATTAAAACCCTTACATTTTATAATACCTAACATGTTTGTTATTCATCTAATATGAATATAAACTATGTGTATGTCTTTTTGTTACCTGTACTGATTGCAAGTTTTAATTATCCTTGATTTAGTTTAACTATGTAATATTGGAAATGTAAAATACGTAGAAAAGGTTATTTAGGTGTAAGAGAAGGCCTGAATGCCCTAATCTTGCCATATTAAATAAATATCTACATAAGATAAAATAAATATTTTTCAAAAGTGGAATAGAAAAATTGTAAGAGGGGGAAAACATGCTCATTGTGGCATTTACTGTTGAAAAATGCTAGGTTAAATCTGTAAAATCTATTAGAATCATTAACAAAAATCTAATGTTTCTTATGTTAAAGTACAAGAATAAAAAGGACACTCTAATTAATGTTCAGATACCCTGCAATGGTGACAACAGAAAGGACCAAGAAAATGTAGATCAATTTTGGAAACGATTAGAATTTGAGATCTCAAAAATACCAAGAAGTTATATCAAAATACTTCTAGGAGATTTCAAGATACAGATTGGTAGATAAAATAAATACAGGAAGACAGTTGGTATATACCCAGCACACAGAATAACCAGCAAAAATGGTAAGTGACCAATTCAATTCAGCATGAAAATCAGCTCAACATCTTTCCATAAGAAAACTAGAAAACAGATACCTGGAAATCTCCTACAATCCAATTTGGAAAAATCCAAATAGTTCCATCTCATATGATTTCCAAAAAGACATAAGAGAGATCCATTTTACAAGAGATGCAAATTAGACTTAGAGTTCAATTCACCTCAAAATAAATAAATAAATAAATAAATAAATAAATAAATAAATAAAATAAAATAAAAATCCAAGAACACTGACAGTCACAAAATTTAACACTAAAAATTACAGAATGAGAAACAATTGAAAAATTCTCCAACAGACAAATGGGAGAGGGAAAAAATTATTAAAAAATAAATAAAAATAAAATAGAATTAGGCAAGGAACAAATACCTTTAAGTAGTAGCACAAACATCCATGGTGGAATATGGAATGTTAAATGCAGTTGAATTATACAAAAAAGCCTTGACTTACTACAGTTCTAATAAAAATGAGGAAACTCTCCATAACTTTCTAGAAACATGAAAACTTTTTACTAAATTATCAGACAAGAGAAGAGAAAATACATAACCCAGCAACTCGAATGAATAGAAGAAGATTTTAAAAATTATAATACACATAAAAAGGGAACAAATCTGATGTGAATAATTACAGAATAATCTTATTAATCTATGTCTCATGTAAGATATTATCAGCCTGTATCCTGGAAAGAACACAATAACTGCTGGAACCCAAAATTGTAGAATCTCAAGCTGGCTTCAGATCAACAGATCATGCCCAGAGCAAATTTTAATTACAAGGGCACGATAAATGTGAGCAAAGCTTACAGTTTATGTCTTTGTTGATTTAATAAGGCCTCTGGCTCAATCCAAAAATCCACACTATTAAACATTCGTGAAGAAAAAGGACTGGTCAGAAGACACATAAAATCATAGAACAGACCTTAAAAAACCCAAAACCCAAAGTTACATTTATGGGAAAACATCCAAAATAATTTGAGATAAAAACTGGTGTTAGACAAGGTGATGGATTATCATCTTTGCTATTCAACATAGTTCTGGATAGTCAAGGAAGAATGGGAGAAGAAATTCAAAAGAAGAAAATTACTGGAAACCAATCTCACAGGGAACCAAGAAAAATAACCTACAATTCCCCTACATAGCCTTTGTAGATGACCTCACAATAATCGACTCTAGTGAAATTGCAGTGAAACAGATAGAAACTTTAAAAGAATGTGCAGAAAAAGTTGGTTTCCAACTATCCTTTGAAAAGACTGTGTTTACAACAAATGTACATATAACAAAATGTGAAAAAATTAAAAGGCTACCATACTTTAAATATCTAGCAGAAACTATCTCTGAAAAATATTTACAACAAAAAAGAATATAAAAGGCTCATAGAGGCAAAACCTTAATAACAAACAATGTTTACCACTAAATACCAATATAAGACATAACAACATAGTAATTAAACCAACAATGTTATATGCCGGTGAGATCTTGCCACTAATTAGGAAAACAGATATGGAAAATTTAAAAATTAATCAGTAAAAACCAAGATGGACTGAAAATGGATATTGATTACAGAAAACATAAAAAATTAAAGAATATTCTAACACAGAGACAGATATGAGGAAAAGACGTCTCAAATTATGTGACCACCTAACAAGGCTTTCTGATTACAGAATGGAGAAAAAAAAAAAAAGTTGTAAAATACATAACTTTGCTCGTTAATGGAGGAGCATGGATCCAAAATGTTAAAGACTTGGAATTACCCAAAATTACCAAAGAAGAAATGGACAAAAGCACTGCCCTGGTCAAGGATCTCCTCTCATTCACCCGTAACCTCAACTGGAAATACCACTTCAGCACCCAGTCACAACCCCCAGGCAGCAGAGCCACTGTTGAACCCTGTCTTGAACAATTCCGACCTCCCTCCCAAAAATATCCTCCTGCTCTTCCTCAAAACCATCCCTTGCAGGCATTCCAGGAATTCCTCACATCAAGCATTGCTTTCCAATCCTTCCTGAACAACATACCAACCACTCCTAACATCAACCCAGCTGAATCCAAAGCCATCCGAGAGCTGAAAGCGGACCGCTCCATTGTAATTCTCCCAGCGGAAAAGGGTTCCACAACTGTGGTACTTGATCGAGGGGAGTATGTGGCAGAAGGGCTGCGTCAACTCTCGGACACCTCTACCTACAAACCTATTCCTTATGACCCCATTCCCTCAGTCCAGGCTTAACTACAGAAAATTCTTAAAACCCTAGGTCCGTTACAAGGTCTCACCACTGCCTCCTTAGAACTTCTCTCTCCACCTGAACCTCGCATGCCTACCTTTTACCTACTCCCTAAAATCCATAAAGAGAATCATCCTGGCCGTCCCATAGTAGCAGGTTTCAAAGCTCCAACAGAACGTGTCTCAGCTCTGGTAGACCAACACCTCCAACCTATAACCTGCAGGCTCCCATCCTATATCAAAGATACAAACCACTTTCTGGATTTCAAATCCATCCCTATGCCCCTCCCATGTGATAGCTTCCTTGTCACCATTGATGCTACATCCCTGTACACCAACATCCCTCACACCCATGGTCTATCAGCTCTGGAACACTATCTTTCCCAACGCCCACCTGAAAGCCTCCCAAAAACCTCATTCCTTGTCACACTTGCTAATTTCATACTCAACAATAATTACTTCACCTTTGAGGGCCAGACCTACAAACAAATCAGGGGGACAGCTATTGGTACCAGGATGGCCCCTTCCTATGCCAACCTCTTCATGGGCCGCATGGAAGAGGCATTCCTTAAGACACAGAAGTTGCCTCCCCTGGTTTGGTATAGATTCATAGATGATATCTTTATGGTCTGGACTCACGGTGAAGAAACCCTTCTGAACTTCCTCCACGACCTTAACTCCTTCTCCAGCCTTAAATTCACCTGGTCCTTCTCCAAAACTCAAACCACCTTCCTTGATGTTGACCTTCACCTTGCTGAGTCTCACATCCACACCTCAGTCCATATTAAACCCACTAACAAACAACAGTACCTCCACTTTGACAGCTGCCATCCCTTCCATATTAAACGATCCCTTCCCTACAGCCTGGGCATCCGTGGGAAACGTATCTGTTCCAGTTCCGAATCCCTCACCAGCTACAACAACAATCTATCCAATGCTTTCCTCCCCCGCAGCTACCCTAAAGACCTCATCCACAAACAGATCTCCCGAGCTGTCCATCCCTCTCCCTCCAAAAACAATGTTCCTAACCCCAGACCACCCAGAAGCACTCCCTTAGTCACCCAGTACCATCCTGGCCTGGAATGCCTCAACAAATTCCTCAAACAGGGCTATGACTTTCTCAAGTCATGCTCTGAGATGAGACCATCACTCCAAACTGTTCTTCCCACACCACCCAGAGTAGCCTTCCGCCGTCCTCCCAACCTCCGCAACATCCTTGTCCAACCTTACAACATCCCAAAACCACCCTCCCTACCTAATGGTTCCTACCCCTGCAACCGATCCCGCTGCAAAACCTGTCCAATGCATCCTCCCACTACCACATACTCCAGCCCCACCACAGGAAAAACCTACCCAATTCAAGGCAGGGCCACATGTGAGACAACACATGTCATATACCAGCTGACATGTGTCCACTGTTCAGCCTTTTATGTTGGTATGACTACCAACAATTTGGCTGAGCGGATGAATGGGCATAGACGGACTGTTCGCCTGGGGGACACCCAATATCCTGTGGCAGAACATGCCCTCCAGCATAACTCCAGGGACCTGGGCACGTGTTACACCACACGTGCCATTTGGATAGTACCAACCAACACCAGTCCCTCAGAGCTACGGAGGTGGGAACTTGCCCTCCAACATATCCTCTCCTCCCGCCACCCCCCTGGCCTAAATCTACGCTAACCCCTCCCCTTCCTCCATCATCAGCTCACCTATTCATTATCCGTTCCTTACCTCTCTCTCTCTCTCTCTCTCTCTCTCTCTCTCTCTCTCTCTCTCTCTCTCTCTCTCTCTCTCTACCGCCCTCTCGCTCTCTCTGTCATTCTCTCTATCTCTCTCCATGTGTGTGTGTGTGTGTGTGTGTGTGTGTGTGTCCATCCATATTTCCCTGTTTATGAAAAACGTTTTAAACACCCCCGCCCCTCCTACACCCCTCAGCATCATTAATTTCACTCTCTTCTCTTTACTACTTGATCTTTCCTTTTTAGTTATATTTATCCTATCTGGCTTGGCTCAGTACATACATGCAGTATCTCTGACGTCCACACTTCCGAAACACCACCTTCATGACCTAGGTCGTGAACCACCTTTCCCTTCTATTCCCATCCTTTATTCTTCCCTTCTCTCCCACCTGACGAAGGAACTCTGTTCCAAAAACTTGTCCGTTTGTCCCCTTTTTTTCTGTTTTTTCATTTTGTGTTACTATCGGCGGTACAGCACAATGGTAAGTACTGGCCAGCCATTCTATCTCATTTCAACAATATTTATTATCTCTGAGGAGAATTTTCATCATTAAACAAAAGAAACAATTTTAGAAGTTGAAGAATGGGAGATTAAACAAGGTAATAATAAAATAACCACTCCCAGGTTACATTCCAGGAATTTCTCACCCACAACTTGGCATCTCCATCCTTTCCCAAGTCCCTTCCTAAGAATACTAACCTTTTGACAGAAGAAAAGACAGCTTTCCCAACCTCAAAAGAGATCCCAACCTAATCATCACTCCTGCAGATATAAGGTTCACTACTGTTGTAATGAATCACAGTGACATGCCAGAAGGCCATCACCAATTGTCTGCTTTCTCTACCGAAACGTTGTGCCAGAATGATCCCATCCCAAAAGTGCAACATGACCTGTAATCCCTGATGAAATCCTAGAATGCTTCCCAGAACCTATACCGTGAATCTTTCTCCCATTAACTATGCCTACATCGAGGCCTCCCCCTCACCATAGGTTTACACTGCAACTATATGTGACTATGGACAGGCATTTAGGGGGAAGGAGTGTGTGCTGCTAGCTTAAAGTGTGCTACCAGCAGCAGCACTGCTGTTGATAGATCGACATGACAGCCGACGGATCTTTACACAGCAGTATTCCGAGGTGGTGGTGCCACAAAAGGATTGATAAGTGCCGGCACCAAGGTGAGACTTCAGTTCCTCACTGGTCTTTAGATGGAGGTGATCGCCAAGAAGACAAGAGTATTACAGGACAAGTCTTGAATGATGTATCATCTGTACCTGCTGTGTGTCGGCCGATATATAATTTGAATATTATAATAAACACCAATGTATGGTCTTGTTGACTTATACTTCTCAGAGTTACAGTTGTCCTTCCCAGCTAAAGTGTGACCCACAAAGCCCTGACTAGTTGCTGGTGGTGACAAGACTTTTAATAGTGCCATGCTCGAGACACAATCAGCACAACACAGTTGATTTCAATGGCAGTTTTACAACACGGGCAATCTGAATACTCTCCTACACAACCAACTCTTCCAAACTATTCAGATGGGAGTTGTCATACAACACATTCTATGGACCTGCAACCAACCAAAACTCAACCTAAGATTAATTGTCATCTGTAACACCTTGCTGACAGTTTCTCTCTGTCACACTGACCTATATTTCCTTCCAATTCATGTCTCTCTTGAAAGTGTGTGTCACCCATTTCTGTATTACTTACAACAGTTCAATATTTCTTTAATTTTATTTTTAGATTTTAACACACACACACACACACACACACTCCTCTGCACCTTCCTTTTTCACTCCCCTGCCCCTTCCTTTAGTGTATTCTGTGCTGCACTTCATATTCCCCCTATCAGAGCTTTTATACTCCACCATGAATCACAGAATATTCTATCTCCACCCATGGCTGACATCGTTCCCCCTCCATTCCCCTCCTCACTCACTGTCAAGATGCTAGTCATACCGAAGTGGCCAGAGGTGTGCTTAAGTTATGCCTGAGTTAATGTGTATATTTTTCTCATGAAGCCTGTGTCCAAAACTTTAACTGTGTGAATGTGACTATTCTACACTCCTGTCTGCACCTTGGCTTGTATCCTCACGTTATTGATATTACAAACTTTCATATATGGAACATACAAATGTAAGCAAAAATGGCACTAAAACTGCAAACTTGTAAATAAGTGTTTTCTAACTTAAAATGATTATTAATAAATTATTTGTAACACTAGGAATTCAGTGTGATTATTAGTTGAAGAAAAATCTGTGTTCATTATGAAATATAATTACCTGAAAGTATACTTATAACTAGACCTTACAGTTTTTGAGTCCAAAAATAGGCATCATTCAGTGTAATGTTACATATCATTCAAAAGCTGAGCATTTGATCTTGCAATAAAGTGTCTGGAGTTACATGAAAGTCATTAGCTTCCTTAATAACTGAAGTTAAAGTTTCTTACTAATGCTAACTGCTACAACAGCAGGATTGAACTGCTGTATCAACAACATTACTGGTAAGTTAGAGGTCTCAATGTGATAGTGAGCTCCACTGGGTCAACCATGGGTGTGGTCAAAAAGTGTCCTCAATTACAGCCAGAGAAACCAACAAATGCTGATTTAAGGTCAGCACAGTGCCATCTGCTGGCAGTCATTGTCCATCATCGTTGCTGACCTGGAGCCATTCATCACTGGATTCGATACCTCTCAGATTCATCTTGTGGTGGTGTATCCACATCGATCTAGACGAATGTGTATCTTTGGGCCAATATCTTTGGAGCCAGCTCCTCTGAGCTCCATCAGCCATGTATTTAGTCTGGATCTGTACTGATAGCTGACAACAATAAAGTGCTTTTCAAGATCATATATGTGGTTTCTCTGGGGCTCAAATCCCTCTCGATCCCCGTAATCTAATAGTTTGTGATTAGTGTCATGACTCCAGATCTTACTGGACCTCTATACTGTGACTCCAAGTATGTTATATTGTTAACTGTTAATAACCCACATTGGAATATGTTTATAACACAGAAGAGTGGCAACCCAGGAGATGTAATACCATGGCGACAACTCATCACAGTCATGTTCCAGCAACAACAAGTGCAGCAGATGGCTGTAGTAAACACCTTAATTGCTACCATGCAGGACCACATACAACTCTTGCAGGAAGTGGTTCAGCATCGACCAGCAGTGCTGCTAGCCCCATTCCCATTGTACTATGATTTAGGGAAATTGTTTACTGCACATGTGAATTAGCAGCCCACAACTTGTGTGGTAAATTAAACACACTTTACCAGGTTAAAACAACTACTAAGGATGTTTTCATCAGAAGTATTGATGAAATTATGAGATGAGACATGTTAAATTGAAGCATAATGTGATCAAGTCACATAAAAATAACATCAGATTTGTCCATAATAAAATACTGTATGCTAAGCAAATGCTAGCAGGTTTGTAAATCTTAATAACATCCAGGAAGAAATTGTATGTACAAGGTACGGCATGTGTACATATTGTGAGTGGAATACAAGGACATTGTTGCGGGAACTGTAATAATTCATATACATACATGGGTGTTGAAAATTGTCATGGAGATTGGTGAATATTAGAAAAAGGTATAAGAGATATTTGACATGCAAGGTAAGTACAGGGAATTTATGAGGATGCAGATACTATCTTATAGGAACAAGACAATAAATAGCACTGTAAAACAATTTCTTCTCTCTCTCTCGCTGTACAATTTGTAATATTGGGTAATGATGGTTCCATGTTACAAGAGAAGGTGATACATGAGTTGAGGTCAGGTGCTCAGAAGTAGGCTGAGACTGTTGTAGAAGTTGTATGGATAGGTCAACCCATGGAAAAGGATTTTCTGTTCCGTGGACAGGAAGTGTCCAGAGATGACTGTACTGTACCAATTATTTTTCATGTAAAAGTTAGAAGTATAAAAGGTAAAAATGAGGGAGAAAATGTTTTACGAACTCACCTTCTTATAGAGTGTTGTACTGCTGAGTATTTATTAATAAAACCCTATAATTACAGATATGAGTTTTGCCAAATGATGCAAATACACTATTTTTATTAAGTTATTCTTCAAAAGAGAAAAATTGGCTGGACACTACTTACCTTAGTGCTGTACCAACAAAGAAGAAAAAGGCCGAAAAAAATAGGACTAACTTTCAGAACAGGGTTCCTTCATTAGGTGGGAGAGAAGAGAAGAAAAAGGTATAGGGAACAGAAGCAGAAGGTTTTTCATGGCCTAGGCCATGAGGCTGATGTTTCAGGATTGTGGAAGTCAGAGACTGTATATTAGTACTGAGCCATCCCAAAGATGATAAATAACCAAAGAGGGTAGATCAAGCAGTGAAGAGAAGTGAACCAAATAATGCCAAGTGGGGTGGGGGGGTATCTAAAACATTTTTTATTAACAGGAAAAGATATGCGAGAGAGGTTAGTGTTGGGTGGCGAGAGGACAGGATATGTTAAGAGGGCAAGTGTTCCCATCTTCGTAGCTCTGAGGAACTGGTGTTTGGTGGTCATATCCAAATGGCACATGTGGTGTAACATGTGTCAACGTCCCTGGAAACATGCTGGAGGGCATGTTCTGCCAGAAGATATTGGGTGCCCCAAGGCAAACAGCCAAGCTTAGGAGTGGGGAGGCAGTGGAGGGGAGGAAAGCAAACCAAAACAAACACATTCATGAGTGTGTGTGCTAGCATGCACATTCACACACGCATGCATACGCATAGCTGTGCACGCACACATGCACACACACACACACACACACACACACACACACACACAGGGCACAGCACACATAATGCGAGAGGTGTAGGATAGAGAGAGTAGGAGCTGTTGGGTGCGGAGAAAAACAGGGTTAATTGAGGCCTGGATAATTTCAGGATCAGAGAATAACTCCTATCTGTTTAGTTCGGAAAAGCTGGTGGTGGGTAGGAGGATACAGATGGTCCATGTTGTGAAACAACCATTGAAATCAAGTATATGCTTTGTTGCATGTTGTGCCATAGTATTCCACCTCATGACCCCTCATAGCACCCAGACCTTACCTAGCTGACCTCCTGAACTTACTTTATCCCTCCAAACGCTCTACCAACACTCCACAACATCCGGTGCTAAAACAACCAAATCCGTCTATCCAAAGGCATCCAAATCCAAAACTGAACCCTTCATTTCCCAGTTCATACCACTATCCAACCAAGATCCTTCAGTTCTACCACCTAACCAACCCCTGGTCACCCTCAAGAAAGTTCTCACCTCCAACTTGTCCTCACCATCTTTCCCCAAGTCCCTTCTAAACAACTTAAGCCTTTTGGCAGAAGAAAGGAGAGCAATCCACAATCAAAAAACAAATACTAATATAAAGATCCCCCCTGCAGACAAAGGTTCATCCACTATAGTTTTGAACTGCAGTGACTACCTCACAGAGGAGCACTACCAACTCTCTGACTCTTCCACCTACAAGTGCCTGAATGACCCCATTCCAAAAGTCCAACAACATCACCAATTCCTGTAGAAATCTTATGACCCATACCAGAAGCTCTCTCCTGAATCCATCTCCTTCCTCACACCAACAGCACCCCACACACACACCTTTTACGTGCTTCCCAAAATCCACAAACCAAATAATCCTGGATGCCCATTTGTGGCACGTTACTGTGCTCCTACTGAAAGCATTTCAGCACTTGACCAACTTATTCAACCAATTGTCCAAATTCTATTCTCCCACATCAAGGATACTAACCACTTCCTTCACTGACTTTTCACCATCCCCACCTTTTTTACCTACTGGATCCTTACTTGTAAGTGGATTCCGCCACCCAATACACCACCATCCCTCATGCTCATTGCCTTTCCACACTCAAACACTACCTGAAATGTTATTTTTAGATTAAATTAATTAATTGATTGAATTTGTTTGTTTGTGAGAGTGAGAGGAAAATGAAAGTTATTAAAATTTGTTGATTATTGGTATTTATGCTTGTCTTAGAACTAGAATCAATACTATTATCTAGATTGGATAAGTAACAAGCTATTGCATATTATTCACATATATCCGTTATATAATCTGCTACCATGGTTATGTAATTCCGGAGATGAGTGGTGAGAACCTTCATATTGTGCATTTTAAAATATTTCCTTCCTTAAGTGGGTTCACAGCAGTTCTACTGTTGTTGCACATTGAATTCACTAATCAAATCTCGGGGGGTTCGGTTTCACAAAATTTAGAACACACTGGCTATTAAAGTTTTAGCTGAATTCATTTGCTGCACATACTTCAGACACACTTTAACAAGAACTTTCTCAAAAGACACAAAATACAGACCACATGTGTAATACGTCATTACAACTTGTAAGCAGACAGAGAACACAAAAAAGTCTAGAAGTAACTCATTAGTTGAACATCGATTTCCATTCTATTGTTTCTACAAGTTTTACTTGTAACATAATATTCATTTACACAAATTTTATTGATAAAAGGTAACTCTTTTTGCAAAATTGAACAAATTACATGAAATGCATGAAAAATATAAAGGCAACAAAAAGTAAAATAAATCTGCCTTTGATGTAACACCTCATTCACCCCCTATATTATCGATGCATGCTTGTCATACATTGGGGATATATCAGATGTGTAGATTAGGTGTACATCAGACACATTAGATAAAATTTGTTTACAATGTCTGACTACTTTTACTTACCCGCTAATAATGCAACAAACTACAGTGCCTGTATCAGTTTCTACATATTTCTATCACACACACACACACAAACATCTTACATTGGGACACAAACAATTTATAATAGTGTTTGGCTACACTACATAGTCCCTAGTCCCATTAAGTCAACTGTTCTGTTTATGTCTCAATGGTTGTTGCCAGTTGTTGCTGAGTCCAGTGACTGACACTTTGCCAAGCAAACTAGTAGGCAAGGGTTGGTCGCAGCTGTCCAGAGCCACTGCATTAGCGAGGTGTAGGAACAAGAGGTTAAGTAGTGATCACGAATAGCATGTGTTCACCAAGTGACAGTTGGTGTCAACGCGCGCAAGGACCTGTTGCTCCTCGTGATTTGCATGATCATCTCTTATCAGTGCAAAACGAGCAGATTCAGTAACAGGAACCACCACATGGCCACGATAAATTTGTTTGGGTAAGTACGGAAACATTTACTCCTTTCAATCACCAGCATCTACTCTGAAAGCACTCGTATTCACCCCTTCATAACAACCTTCCACTTCACGTATGTCCAAACACACACACAGTCAGGTACAATAACCTTTTATACAGAAGGGTTATCATATTATTTTATTTAATCCCTGGACCAAATCATTCACTTTCAGTTTGTCACAACTCACCTTGTACATTTATGTTTCATTTGGCTAAATTCAGCCCCTAAGTATGTTGTTTCCTACACACATTATTAAAATAAGATTGTCACATGCCTATAGGACAGTCTATACACAAAAAATACAGTTTAAAAATATTAGTTTGCATAGCATGCAAAAATTATGGTGTCAACAATTAAACTTCAGGTCATTTCAAAAATAGGTTTGAATATAGAAAATTTTCACAAGTTTACATTGTGTTACACATTAAAGCACTACAGAATATACAAATACACATTACTTTCTCTGACAAAGACCGTCATTTCATTTATATTATGGTTGCGTGGTACAGACATATTACTAGATACAATGGTTGGGAAAATAAGAAATAGGCAGTTTTTTTCTTTTTCTCTTTCAAAGGTGACTGATCAAACATATATTCATACACACAATGGAAAGCTTTCTCATTTCATCTCTCCATATGCCTGGGATAAATTCGGTTTGTAATAGTAATAAGCTTTGCTGTACCAACTCTTATAAGAAGAATACTACAAGAAAGGAAATTATGACAACAAAACGTCACTGATGGTGTCTTATGTGTTCAACACTCATCATATAAGAGGCCGTACATACTTGATTTTTGGTGATCATTTCTGACTGATCCTATTAAATATAGTGTGTGTTGTTATGGAGATTGTGCACTACTCCTCTGACAGCTGTTATAACAGTGTGTGATTCACATCTTTTATTCTTGTGAAATTGCTTATCAGTTTATGTATACATGAAGGATGAGGCTCATATTCACAACAATCTCATTATTAATAGCGATACACATATTTGGAGTGAACGAGACTTTAACACCTTTAAACCTTTTGATAGGCCAAAGAATCTCACAGACCATATGCTTATGTGCATGCGATTGGGGATCTTCTTAGGCAGACTACCTTCACAACTACATGTATTAATAATACAATTTGTGGAGGAGAAAGTTACCCTGCCACATTTCCACTCATACACTACAAAAGGCACAAATAACAGAAAACAACATTATAGCTTTCGGTATTTTAGGCCTTTGTCAGTTAGAGACATATACATGCACTGTGTGTGTGTGTGTGTGTGTGTGTGTGTGTGTGTGTGTGTGTGTGTGTGTGTCTAACTGACAAAGGCCTAAAAGACTGAAAACTATAATGTTGTTGTCTGTTATTTGTGCCTTTCTGTGGCTCATTGGACATCCTCTATGGTAAGTAAGCAACCTATTCTTCTCAAAAATATTATTGAATCCTTCCTGGAATTTCCATACTTCTCCTCAATAATGTTTATTTTGTTGTAAACTAGCTTTTGGCTTCTTAGGCCATCTTCAGACAACCTAAAAAACTTAATACTGCAGATTATCCACATTGCACCAGCTACTGTATTTGGAGTATAAAGATTTTACAAAGATATGTGTCCAGTCATAGACAACGTAACCTTTAAGTATTTTATAACAAACAGTAATGCTCAACCAATTAAAGCAAAACAGTAACTAAGAAATAAAATTAAATTTCAATAAATAAGCTGAAACAAACATATGGCTCAGTGAGTGTACCAGTAAGTACAATTGCATATTAAATTAACTTTGTATATACAAAAATAGGAGGGGAAACAGATGAATGACAAAGAGACAAATAACGAAATGTTGGTGGGGGACAATTATATATGTTTGGAATTTGTGACTATGGAACAAAGGAGCATATTAAAGTATATAACCTATGTTAAAATTCACAGGTTTTGAAAAGAATGGCGAGAGTAGCACAAGGAAGGAAAACATTGGAATGTGAGTAAGAACATTAAACAATTTCAACAAGCATGGTGGCAAGATTATATGTAATAGCTTTTACTTTAATAAGGCTGAATACTAAAATTGGGCTTGATCAATGAGAATTAGGTTTGGTTTCTGAGCTTGTTTTTATTGATAGAGAGAATTTCAACCAATGTTAGCTTTCAACCTTTATTCGCTCTGTGGAGAACATCACATTTAATGTCAAAAGCATGACATTCATTCAAGTCATGTTCTGCAGAGATAGAATCTCTCATGTTCAGCCAGACTAATATTTACAGCCCTACCTGACTGACCTACATATACTTTGCCAAAATATATAGATATATTTTTATTTAGGTTTTAAGCTTACACTAACAAATGTTAACTTCAATACAGCAGCATCAGTAGTTTTATCATAGTAGGGTCAGTATTCCTTGGATTCTGAATTCCCCTTATAGTTTATATTATTCTATTTAGATTAGTAAACTGTACATCAGTATAACATGAGGTATAAGCTAATTAGATTTAGCATTTTATTATTTAATTTTCAGGAAGTTTATAGGCTAGTAATAGGTTATTACATTCAGTTTAAGTTATTATTTAACTTTAGATTATCTTGTAAGTTCGAATCAGTTTTAAGTCATTTGGTATATACAGTACATTGTATAAACTGTAAGAGGTCAGTTTTATGAGGGGTGAGTGGAAAACAGAGGAAGCAAGCTCCAATTCTCACCATGGCAGCTGCGGTGAGAGAGGCAAGCATCCTGCAGTGCTGGCACCACAAACTAGATGGAATTAATTGTTAATTGAAATTAAATAAAGTATCTTACACGTAAGCATGGTTGATGAAGATCCTCATTGCAGGAATCTCTCATTTTAATAACGGGTTGCACAATATGGAACACTCAGAACACTGGTATGCAAAGCAGACAACAATGGTTGTCTCACACAATTAAGTGCTGTCAGTAATGTTGGCTGCAGCCTCAATACCAAGACTGTCAACCAAAGTCTGCCAATGTCTACCAATTTGTACCAATTCAGGAATAGGCAAAGCTCTGCCATCTAACAGTTAACACACTGTACATATGTAGTTTTAGTGTCCATCTCAGTTTAGTCTTGTTGGTAGTTTTGTGTGTATATATTGTATATAGATTTGTAAAAATGTATATAATTCTTGTAGATTTAAAGATAATTTTGTGTTTTATGTAATTTATCATTTCCTGATCATGTGCATGGTGTATTGGGTATTATTATAAAACTCTTTTTGGTTATAACAGACAGTCACCTTCAGACATGCCTCCACATGGGTTAGTTCTACAAAAAAATATTAATTGCTTGCTGTTCTGTCAATTGACCTGCTCATAACAATATAATTATGTATCCTATCTTGACTGATTTATGTATAGAAATAATGATGACCTAGATGTTTAGTCTCCTCAAAGAAACAACAACTTCTGGCACAATAAAAAATCTGAGATGTTAATGTCACCAATTATTAAGCATGAATACAACAATGGAATCTCATGCCACTGGGTTGGACAGCATTTTGAAATTTTATTTTTAAAATAAATTAATTTACTGATTGAATTGATTTGATTGTGGGACTGAGTGGGGAGAGTTATTAAAATTTGGTGATTCCTTTACTGTGGTATTCTTGCTTGTCTTAGAACTAGAATCAAAATCATTGTTTAGGTGGGATTGGTATGAGCTATTACATATTATCTGAGTGGTGAGACCCTTCATATTCTGGCTTAAAAAACATTTCATCTCTTTACTGAGTTCAAGGTGCTTCCATTTTGGTTGCACATTGAATTTACTAATAAAAATCTCACAGGCTGAGTTTCAGAAAATTTAGAACACTGCCTACAAAAGTTTCAGCTGAATTTATTTCACTGAACATACTTGAGACACACTTTAAAAAGAACTTTCTCAAAAGACACAAAATACAGGCTACATGAGTAATATGTCGTTCCAGCTTCACTGTAGACAGAAAAACAGAAAAATGTCTAACAGTAATTCATTAGTTAGCTGAATGGTGACTTCCATTCTATTGTTTCTGCAGGTTTCACTTAAACTGACTAAGCAGCTTTCATCTCTGTTAATTAACAGAAATTATAATGAAAAAGGATAACTATTACTGTAAAATTGGACGAATCACATCAAATTCACAAAAAATAAAAAGACAACAAAAAAGTAAACTAAATCCACCCCTGATGTAACACCACAAACCTCTCTCCCAACATCCTCTGAATTCAACTTGATACCTCATTCCTCATAACCTTCACCAATTTTATCCTAACAAACAACTACTTTTCCTTTACGGGAAAAGTTTACCATCAAATCCGTGACACAGCCATGAGCACCAGTATGGCACTCTCTTATACCAACCAGTGTATTGGCTGTCTGGAGGAATCCTTCCTAGCATCCCATAACCCCAAACGTCTGGTCTGGTTCAGGCGTATTGATGATATTTTCATAATCTGGACTCAGAGCCCGGTCACCACATTGTCCTCCTTATCCCCCAATCCACTTCACCTGGCCTTCCTCAACCCACCATGCCACATTCCCGCATGTTAACCTCCACCTCACTGATGGATCCATCCACACTTCTGTCCTTATTAAACCCACCAACCACCAACAGTACTTACACATTGGTGTATCTGCGGTGACAAGAACTTCCTTTCTCATTATACTGAAGGTCTCACAAGGGCCTTCACAGACAGAAACTATCCCACAAAACTAGTCCACATACAGATCTCAAGTGCTATATCCCCGCACACCCCAAATCCTCCCTCTACCACTGGTAACCAACCACAAAAGAGCAATTCCCTTGTCACACAGTAGTGCCCTGTAGTGGAACAACTAAACTGCATCCTTCACCAAGGTTTTGATTTTCTGTCCTCATGCCCAAAAATGAGAGACATCCTGTCCAAAATGATTCCCACCCCTCCTAAAATGGTGTTACATTGCCCTCCCACCTCCATAAATCCTAGTCCATCCCTATGCCATCCTGAAACCCAGTCCACTGCTACAGGGATCATATCTCTGTAGAAGACCCTGCTGCAAGACCTGTCCAATCCACCAATCCAGTCCTGTCACAAGCTCATCCTACCCATTTAAGTACCAGGCCACTGAGAAACAGTCATGTAATTTAACAATTGTGCTGCTATCTCTGCTTTCTAAATTGGCATGACTGTGAATTAGGATGAATGGCAACCACCTAACAGTAGTCAAAACAAGATAGACAACCCTGTGGCATAAGATGCAGCAGGTCATGCTTCATTTCAATGTCTCCTTCACAACCCATGCAATTTGGATCCTTCCACCCACCAACAGCTTTTCTGAACTACACAGATAGGAGTTATCCTTACAGTACATTCTTTGATCCCAAAATTATAAAGACCTCAACCTACAGTAACCACATTTTTTCGCCACACCCAAAAGTTCCTACTCCCTCTATCTTACACCTCTCCCATTTCATGTACGTGTGCATGCATGTGGGCCCGCACACACACTCATGCATGTTTATTTCATTTTGCTTTCTTCCCCTCCTCCACCTTTACACTCCATTACTATGCTGTATCATGTTCCTCCCATATAATATGTACATGCTACATAAGGCCATGCTGTATCCATCTCCAACAACATGACACAACCTTTCGGACCCCTTCCTTCCCTACCAATCCCTCAAAACTGAGTGTGATATGGAGTGCGGCAACCAGAGATTGACAGTTGTGAGACTGCAAAGTGTGGCTATATGATTGTGTGAATGCTCTTTATACTGAAGAAGGTGAATGACAGCTTAATTATTGTTTTTGGGTTTCTTTTTTATGTGCCAGTCATGGCTTGTCATATTTCTTTCCACCAGTTGCAAACTGTACTTATTATAGTGCTGAATTCCAACCTGGACTTTCCATTATAAGTTTGACAATGTGGAAGAAGAGTTAAGAAAGCAAAAAATACACAAATGCAAATATAGAGCTTCTTGTGAAAAACAAAATGTTCATTATAAGAAAGAAAAGGTGATAGTTGATTTATGAGCTGTAATGAAAGTCATTTTTCATTTCTGTATACTCATTCCATATGAGTACAGCAGTTATGAGTTAAAATATCACCAAAATTGGCCTTGTGTGCTTTACAAGCTAAAGCAATTAATGTTACCAGCGCCCTCACCATCTACCAATGATACTTAGCTTCTCAACAGCATTCTTGGATGTATAATCTATCTGAATAATTTTGTCGTGACAGGGTCGACCCCACAGGAACACCTACACATCCTGTGACTCCTACTTGGTCACCTGCAGGACACTGACTTCTGCTGCAATTTGGAGAAATGTGTCCTCTTTTTTCAGCCTCACAATCCTGCATGCCTGCCTCTGCCCTTTGCTCAACATCTGCTATGAACTGCTGCTCATTGATGGCATGTTGCTATGACTGGGCCAGGGCACACCGCCAAGCATCAACGTATCTGCTTCCCTCCAATAGCGCATACTCGCCTTAATTTCAACAGACACTGGAGCATCTCAATGAGAATGGTGCTGGCTCACCGCCACCTGTTCTGGCCAAGTACGATGAGAGACCTTGGACTCCATCTCACAGCTTTCGGCACCCCACCAAACCTTCAGACCTTTGTCTGCAGCCTCCTCTCCCCAGGAATGCATCCATTTACATTTGCCTGGCTACTTTTGCATTTTTGCAAGACCCACTGGCTGGTGGTCACCAATGCATATTCTCACTACCCTTACACAGTAAAATGCCAATCCATTAATGTGGAACCTACCATCATAGCTATCTCCAAAATTTTCACAATCAAGGGCTTTCCCTGAATGATTGTTACAGACAATGGACCACAACTGAGAAGGAGACAGTTTCAACAACATTGTCAAAATAATGGCATCCAACTTCTTCACAGCCGTACTCCATCCTCAATCTACAAGCAGGGCTGAGGCTAAATGTCTCCTTAAAATATTCAAAACCCAAATGTAGAAATAATTTCAGGGCAATATTGCTGAGAAAACTGTCACACTATTTCTGAGTTCTTACAGATCTGCACCCATGGCAGCAAGTCACCTACAGAACTCTATCAAGGCCACCAACCATGCACCCTGCTGGATCTGCTCAACCCGAACCCATATCCCACCAGAATCGCAGCAACCTCTATTTCATCCAGGCACCCCTATCTGAGTAAGTGGATATGGATAATGGATGCCACCATACTCCCCTGTGACTTACGAAACAGAATAATGGTGGTAGTAGACAAGTGGAGTCGGTGCAGAGCAGTGTTCACAACGAAATATTGGCATACTAAATAAAGCATTGTGGCTGGTCAGAGGCACTAAAAATGCTGGAAGAAGGCTCTACAATGCCTCAGATTGGTATTCCACATTGGGAGCTCATACTATAAATATTATGTTGCCAAGAAGAGAATTTTAGGAGCTCTAATTACAACAGAAAGAAAATCCTCTGTTTCCCACCAAAAAAGCACGCCACACCTTGCCTCCACCACCTTGACAAGCATACTCAAGTAATATTTTAATTATCTTTGTAGTACTGCATGGAGCAGTTTTATGTGTGCTTATCATAATAAAAAGTGTTTAACTTGAACTGGTGAAGACTCCACTAATTGATCCTATGTCATTCATCCAAGTAGGATCCCTTGCCAATTTACTATAAACTTTACGAGAACCCTGTAGTTGTACTAGTCAAAGTAAATTAATATTTACAATACTATTTTGAAAAGTGAAAAATAGTTTAGTAAGGTTAGTAGGTTGGCACATAAGTGTTTAGAAGCCTGGTCTAAATATGTTACATTGTTCCCAATAAGAACAGCTAATAGTAAAACTCTTGTCGGAATTTTTGAAAAGGAATACTTTCCTAAAATAGGTAAACCAAAAGACTTATTTCACATAATGGTGCTCAATTTGTGTCATAGAATTTTAAGATTTCTTGAGAACTAATCAGATGCAACATTTGCTCACTGCTTTCTTATTATCCATAGGCCAACCCCTTGTAAAGAGTAACAAGAGAGAGCATTTAGGTAGGACTTATTGTCATAAGAGGCATTCAATTTGGCCCAAGTATTTGTCTGAATTTGAAATAATTATTAACAACTTACCTCATGACAGCACAGGAGTAGCCCCAAGGGAAATGATATCAGGAAAAATACAGCGGGATAGAATTTTTGATGTAATTACCTAAACACCTAAAGAAATTAATTCCAAAGAAATCAATTGCAGTCAAATGTGAAAATTACAGAACTAACAGTTTAATAAGTCATAGTTGCAAAATACTAACACAAATTATCCACAAACAAATGGAAAAACTTATGGAATCCAAATTTGGGAAAGATCAATTTGGATTTATGAGAAATGTAGGAGCACGGAAGGCAAAACTCACATTATGACTGATCTTAGTAGGTAGGCTAAGGAAAGGCAACCCTTTGTTTTTAGCATTTGTAGAAAGCTTTTGACAATGTCACCTGGAATAAATTCATTCAAATTCTGAAGGTAATTGGGGTAAAATATAGGAAGCGAAGAGTTATATTCAACTTATACAACAACCAGACAGCGGTACTTAATGTCGAAGGGCATGAAAGGAATGTACAGGTTGGGAAGGGAGTAAGACAGGGTTCTAGCCTTTCTCTAATGTTGTTTAATCAAGCATTGAAAGAATTCAAGGAGAAATTTGGAGATGGAATTAAAGTTAGGGGAGAAGAAATAAAAAATTTGTGTCAGACACCGCAAAGGATCTGGAAGAGCAATTGAATGGAATGGACAGTATCTGGAAAGGAATATGTAAGATGAACATTAACAAGAGTAAAACAAAGGTAATGGAATGCAATGTCAGAAAATCAGGCGATGCTGAAAAAATTAGCTTAGGTAATGAGACAACAAAAGTAGTAGATGAGTTTTGTTATTTGGGTAGCAAGATAACTTCTGATGGCCAAAGTAAAGAAGATATAAAATGCAGATTGGCTATGGAAAGAAAAGCGTTTCTGAAGAAGTGAAATTTGTTGACATCCAATATTAATTTAAATGTTAGGAATTCCTTTCTGAAAGGGTAGCATTGTATGGGAGTGAAATGTGGACGATAAGGACTTCAGACAAAAAGATGATAGAAGCTTTTGAAATGTGGTGCTACAGATGAATGATGAAAATTAGATGGGTAGTTCACATAACTAATAAGAAGCTGCTTAACGGAATTGGGGAGAAAAGGCGTTTTGGCATATCCTGACTAAGAGAAGGGATTGATCGGTTGGACACATTCTGAGACATCAAGGAATTGTCAACTTAGCATTAGAAGGAAGCGTGTGGGGTATAAATCGTAGAGGGAGACCAAAGGGATGAATGCAGTAAACAGTTTGTAGGTTTCCATACGTATTCTCAGATGAAGAGACTTGCACAGGACATGGTAGCGTGGAGAGCTGCATCAAACCTGTCTGTGGACTGAAGACCACAACAACAACAAGTAATATCAAGTATCAAAACATGTCGCAGTAAGCTTTCCTTTCTGGAGAAGTTAAGCAATAAGTTGAAGTGAGGAGGGGGCTATGTAGCAAGAAATTTTGACAACTTGCTACATGAGATCCCAGGATCGCTACAATTTTTAATTTATTCTAGGAACATTTAATATATTTGTCATTTATATAATTATAATTAATGTTTTTGTAAAACTATGTTGTAGAATTGCCTTGTAACTGCCGATCAGCTGATCGACACCTGATATTAGCTGGACATTCAACGATTGTTTGCAAGTATGCTGCCAAATGGTGCCCAATATCCTGCACTGTTGCAGCAAGAGCTGGCCACTAAAAACTCACCGGCCACAAGTGAATAAATAATACTTTCTTTGTTAGGAGAGAAAGATGATATACCTTGTTCACAATTACGAGTCCAAAATCGACGATTCATATTCTTATTGAAACCTCATCACCGTGTAGATGAACTACTGCTTACTAGTCTAAAAAACAAATTGCTGCTGTAATGAATTATTACCAGTGCAATCATGGAGATCATCATATGAAATACAGGATGTTGATCCATTTAAAGGTTATTCCTGAAGGTTAAAGTGTTTAGGGACCTTAGTGAAGGATTCATTCAGTTCTGTCAGAAGTGATTAGAAGCTTTGATCAGTGTGATTAAACATTCCCAGAGATTTAATTAGATATGACAGAGAAGGGGGCCCCATGATGATAGTGTAATGGAATTATATAGTTTTCTCTTTACTATTACAAGAGGATAAATATGTGGCATAAGCCAATCAGTATATGATTAAAGGCATGCAAAAATTTATCAAGTAGTTGCTGAAATATCAGTTTAGTTCATGACAAGTTGGGAAAGGCAATTTAATTATGGTCAGTCCCTATAGGAGCTGTTTTATTTGTGATACTTTAGTTGGCCGAATCTGTTAATGATCCTAAGGGAGTCCAGTGTTTTAGCAGAAATCTAAGTAAGGCACCAACTCATTAGAAAAAGGGACCAAAATAACTTTTAAGGGACCAACAGGGATACAAAATATGAGACATCAGTAAATTTCTTTTTAATGAACAACCCTACCCAATGACCAGTTTTTCTTTTTGTTATTTTATAAAGAAGTCTTGATTGTACTTTATTTCTTTACTGGTAATGTGTTTTGCCCTTCTGAGGAATTTTCAGAATGATATATACACAAATTTAACTTTTTTTTTTCTAAGTAGCTTTGGTATGCATTTCTAGCTAACAGCAGAAGTTTGTCTGTAATAGGAAGCAAGTGTGCCTGGTAGCTGTACAATTTCATGCCAGATAAAACATTTAACCTTGAATTTAAACCACCTTCACTCATGTTTACTTTATCACTTGTTAAAACATGTGCAGAAAGAGAAAAATCCTCTTTCTACAGAAGTACTACCATGAGACAAACAAAGTATAGATTTCAAAACTTTCGTTACAATGGGTTATTTTAAAAAGTTTGAAACAGACCTTAAATTAAAAACAGAGGAGCAGTATTTATCAATAGTCTGGGCACCTTCCGGAATTTCTAATTCAAATTTCAGGAGTTTCCACTCATCATACAGTATAGCTGCATCCACGTCAAAATGTATAAAGGCATTATTACCTAAAGCTACAATTTTGGGCTCAGAAGAAATGGTTTTAAAGTCTCAAACCTTCAAGCAACTTGCATTATACAACACATTGTTGCAGTGAGAAGCTTCATTCAATTTGAGACTTGCTGATTAAATACTTGGCACTTTCAACAAAATGTCATTTCTTGCCTGTTCTAAAAGAGGCAACATCTTTCTCTTTCATGTTATTCAGTTCCTTGATGAGGACTTCATTGCAAGAAATATTATTCACAGGCAAAACGTTTTCTTCCACAACAGAGAAATTGCTATTGTCACTCACTGTGATAATTATGTTTTATTATAATGACTTAGTGCACCTATGCACTGTAAATTATGTTATATAGCAAATAATTGACATTACAAGATTATGGCCTTGTAAAATGATTTCATTAGACCAGATGATGCTGACAGAGTTCAGCGAAACCGGTCGTCTTAAATAAAAATTGATGATCAGCGATCTTGGCTTCTTTATATCTTTCTACAGAGAAATTACATACAATGTCAGACTTGTAAACCTTACTTCTCAACTTCATTAGAAGTTCACTTGCATTATCTTACAGAGGGTGGATTAAAGGTCCATCTTTTAGAAAGAACTGCAAGTAGGATAAAAAGATGTTGGCACTTTCAGTAACAAACATAAGTTGCGCTTTAATGTCAGGTTGCTTTATAAGTTTGACAATTTCTTTTGATTTCTCTGAAACTGAAGTAGATTTATCAGGTGAAACTGTGAGGAAATATCTTTTCTTTTGATGGCACACCATTGGATCAAATCCTTTGGGCTGCTGGGCTTACAGTTAGCCAATGTCATGGCACATGTTTTAAGAAACGATGCTTAGGCGATCCGACTTTCTCCTGGCATAGCTAAAATTCCTCCCATCTGGCAGGTCAGCCATGACAATAGTGAAATATTGCAATAATAAGATTCACGAAATCAGATCCAAAATGTTCAAGTCCACACAAGAATGAATTATGAATTTTATGCAAACTACATGTTCCAACATCAATCAAAGATTTGCTTCATATTTCTAGGACACTTTCGTTCATTAATTGTAATACTGCCTCATTCACATTTGGGCCATCACAACTGATCATCAGCAAATTCCTTCAAAGAAGATTTGCTTTCTCCCCCACGGAAACCAGGTACTGATGCAGATCTTTTGCCTTAGCATAGCCCATAAAATCTGAAGATGATTTTCAACAACCTCTTCTTTATATTCACAGAATATATGACACATAATAATGGAAAGTCCAGGTTGGAATTCATAATATAGTAAGGACAGTTTAAAACTCACCGCCGCGGCCGGAGGTGATGGTTGTATGACTGTGTTGTGTGCCTGTGTGATTGCGTGAGTGTTCTATTTTCTGAAGAAGGCCATGGGCAATAGCTGAAAGTGTTGTATGTGTGTGTCTTTTGTATGTGCCTGTCGCAGCTCATTGCCACATCTTTGCAGTGAGTTGTAAACTGTTCTGACTATATTACAGAATATGATATCAACTGTGAATGGGCAGAACCGAAAATGTGTACCCAGCCGGGATTCAAACCCGGGTACAAATTTTCGGCTCTGCCCATTTGCAGTTGATGTCCTATATTCTGTGAATATGAAAAAATAACAACTGCAGGATCAGAAGTGACGCTTGTCCTTTTGGAACAGATGCCACATGTATATATATTTATATATAACCTCTTCTTTAGTTACTGACCAGTAGTGTATTGCAATTTGCATTTCTCTTTTGCTGACTTCATTTGTGGTCTCATGATAGCAGTGTGTTTACATTGGCCTTCTTGCATAATCTACACTTTGCTCCCAGAAATAGGGTCCTGGAGCCTCAGTAATTAAATACAAATCTTTGATGGAGTCAAGATAAAATCATAAGGCACAGAATTCCCAAACATCTCTCTGAAAACCTCTGTAATATCACTGCAGCTATTCAGTGAGTAATAACACAACACTGATAGTACAGTCCACATCAATTCCAATTTCCCTGCTTTTTCTTTGTTACATGAAAATGCAATTTTCATCTAGCCATATGGTACAGTTTTTAGTCATTGTCCATAAGATACCTCAGTAGAGGAAGCTGTCTGAGTCTAGCCAGTTGAACCGATTTCATTTACATGATATGTAGAATTCACTTTTTCGGACCTCAGTTGAAGAGGGTGTACTTTTGTCTTACAATTGTTCTTACGTGCTTTTGTTTCAATATGTTGGTCAATTCTTGAGAAACCGTGGTCAACACTAAAACTACTCTGACACACTATGCAGAACAGAAATGTTTCTTAACTTTTCTTGGCCCATGATCCAATTAAATACCCATTTTTATCAAGACATATGATCTAAGTTTGCTTCACCTTGCACTTGCCCATGTCTGTGTCCTCTGAACTTCAGCACAATCACAATAGTTTATTGCACAATTACCTGTGGAGACAAAATGTAGTTAAATAGCCTATGTAATAAATCATTCATTAAAAGTAATGATATACAGTAAAAAAGAAGAGAAAGTTGCGCAAGAGATTTTGGCACTGTGTAAAACTGTCTCCACGTACGCTTCTTGTCAGGACACCTTTGTACATGCAGGAGTGTACAGCACTTAATCTTTACCCCACAGATGATAGGAAAATTATACGACCCATCACAGTGCTGCATAAATAAGATGGGTTGGAAGCGTTGTCAGGATGGATGGCGAAGCGGTGAAGGCTTGTGGGCGCCCTAGGAAAGGGTGGCTAACTGGCAAATAAAAGATAGAATTGAAGTTAATATTTGGTATATTCTGAAATACAGGATACATATCGGGACTCGCCCTGAGGTAGGATGCAATGAATGAGTACCAGTCTAAGTTAGTGAATTAGAAAATGGAAAAGGTTACGGTAATGGTTACGGTTCACACAGTTGGTGGCTGATGCCGAACAGCCGCTAGGTGGGAGCGGACAGCATGCGGCCATTCGCCCCGCACCGAGGTTGGACCTCTGGAGTGCGTCAAACTGAAGAGAGTGAAGGAACTGATTCTCGCACCTCTGAGTCCGGCTGCAGTAACACACGTGATCAAACATGGGTGTCTGCTATTGGCTCCACGGTAGCATAGAAACGTTTCAGCATGGACGCCAGAAGAGTGGCGTGATTTTAGAATCAGCATTCAATACTGGTTCTAGCCGGCTCTGTCCTGCAAGGTGGACAGGCTTGGTCACATTGTCAAGGCATATGTTACAGTGGAAGAACACTTGTAAAACTTAGGCGAAGATTTGGAATAAAATTTTGAATTATTTCCATAAACTGTTTTAGACTGGCTGGTCATCCTGTACAGGAGCTTAGAAGGGATAAAAATGCTGAGACAATGTTTAAAGACAGCGGTAACATACAAGTGCCTCAGTTAAGTTTTACTGCAGTTATTAAAATACGACAAAATGTATGTTCCAATTAGGAATAAAGGTACTTTAGGGACCAAATTGAAAAAATAGGGACTTTAAGGACCAATGGGACCTCCATTAAATACACTGGGAGTCAGATAAAAGGCAACGAAATGCTCATGTGCTGTAAGTTAGTATTGGAACTAATTATCACAATAAAATCACGTGGGCGAGGTCACGGTCAGTCTAAATCCAGCAACTGATTTCTGTTTCGATTATGTGAGAGAGTAAGTATTGCTTCGAGTTTTTGTCTGTCCAGGTGTTAAAGGAGTATGCAAAATTCAGATGTTGGGACTTCTTGGAATTGTGTTAATGAAGCAATGTGATGTATTCTTTTGTTTTTGGTATTGTATTAGAGGATTCTGTGTTAAGACATGATCGAATTCACATGTACGGAGCTTCATAAGCATTGTGATTTATTGATTGTATCTAAAGATGCAATAAAATGTTAATCAAATGCTAAGACTTTACAGGTTGTGAACTGCCCAATTTCTCTTTCTCTGAGCTTCGTCCTGAAAACAGTCTATGGAAAGTAAGATGTAAACTAGACATTTTCCAGAAAAAATAAACCTCATAGTGTTTGGAAGTTCATGCTAGGCTGATCACAATCACTTCCCATACACTACAATTATTTATTAACAATAACTTGAATATCGATTTCTGTATTAGATTGGTAAAAGGACAAAGATTATATAATCATAACAAGTGGTATATCTCAGGATAGTTTACAAACATTTATGCTTATATAAAATAACTGCGGGGAAACTTTGTCTTGAAGTGAATACTTGAATTCAATATATGGAAACATGCAAATGGTAAAAATATTACTTTAGGTAAAGTAAAAAATTTTTAATTACAAATAACAGTGATATCTAATATTAAATCGTGGTTATTTGTAATGAAAGAAAATGCTAAACCTGAAGTATGAACCCATGTAATACTGAGAACCATACTTTGCCTTAAACTTGTACTGATGCTCACCTAGTGACTGAAATAGACCAAAAGTGAACCTAGGGTAATCTTCTGTGATACATTAGTTCAGATGTTACATTTTCTAAAAAAGTCATTAGGTAAATTTTTCTTGTTAGCACTTTGTAGCTGTGTATGGGTGACCAGGGCCCAAGTCATTTTACTTATAAATTAGAGTGCTCTGTGAGCAGAATTATTTTGTTACAACCTCCCATATATAAATCTTTATGGGGAGAGATTGAGAATTACACAGAGAAGCTAGGGTACTGCTTACTATAATAATATATTTCCAATTATATATTATGTGGCAACAGTGATATAAAAGACAGCTGGACCATCCTGTTGCAGAGCAGGCAACACTGCATGATGTGGCTCACTTCAATGACTGCTACATAGCCTGTGCCTCATGGATCCTCCCCACAAACACCAACTGGTCTAAACTGCGCAGATGGGGACGCTCTTTACAATATATCCTATGCTCCTGGAATCCCCCAGGCCTAAACCTTCACTAGTTCCTGCCCCAACACTCTTCCCTTCCTCTCCCAACCCACACTCCAGCTTATGTATGTCTCCATTTCCGCCATATTCTTCAGTCCCTTCCTGTCTGTCAGACAACACTGACATATTGCTCCATCCCCACCAGCATCCCTTCCCTCCCTTCCTGCTTCCCTCTCCATGCTGCTCCCTCACCCCCATCACCGGTTGCTCTCGCCTCGGCTGTACTATGTGTAGCACTCTGGCCACAGCAGCTGGAGATGGTGGTTCGGTTTGTGTGAATGTGCAAGTGGCAGATGAAGGCTTAACAGTTGAAAGCTATATTTGTTGTCTTTCTGTTATGTGTACCTTTCTGGGGCTCATCGGGCATCTCTGTGGTGAGTAGCAGCTTATCCTTTCCAAAATATTGTTGAATCCTTTAAGTTATTTCCATTGTTTGATTAAACCACACAGACTTAGAAAATAGGTTGCATAACCTGTGCTCTTCAGTTTTTCCAACAGCTATTCATCACAATACTACTAATGTCAGATATTTTGCATCTCTGGTCAGCATGAACAATCTTTATGTATGCAATTGTGGCAGATGATATACATGACAGATGCTACACTATAAATGAAACTTTCTTTCCTCCACAAATGTACTCTTGTGCGTGTCACTCTTCATTAACTGTATAATTACTGATTTCCCTTGAATAAGATGAATATTGAATTACGCACGATAGTTTGCAGAATATTATTGAAATTGAGGATATTTTTAAGATTTCTTAGACATCAAGAAACAGAGAATTTAGCATTGGAGGAAACTGTGAGGGGTGAAAATCTCATAAGGAGGCCAAGAGACAAAGGAGGCCAAGAGACAAATACAATAAAATTCAAATGTATGTGGGTTGCTGTTCTTATGCAGATATGAAGAGGCTGGCTCAGGATAGAGTAGGCTGGAGAGCTGCATCAAACCAGTCTCTGGACCGAAGACCACAACAACAACAAAGTTATTTACTATTATCATTTTACAGTCAGTTACAATGCATGGTGTAGTGCATTTCAAAGACATCACATTCACTGTTTGACCACACAAGGATCATCATATTAATATTAAATGTACTAAAACATGCAAATACTGAAAAGACAATAAAAGGATCATTTGACAATTGCTAAAAGGCTAAAATTTAAATTTTATATCCAGAAGGGGATAAATAAATAAAAATCAAATAGTGAAAGCATCAACATGTACTCCCAGAGTTTTAGGTAACATCATAGAATTTTGACTATTTTATTTACACACTTTCCTGCATGTATAATCTTTGAAGCACTGGGGACGCACTTGGTGTAGGACTGATTTGTATGTAATGTGTTTCATTCAGTTCCAATGAAGTTATGTATATGAATCATGTTGTCTTTGTTGGTCATACATGACAGATTCTTTCAGTATTTTGTAATTATAGGCATGTATGAGACATTAGTAATAAAACCAAGGAGTGTTTTTCATTTCACATTTTTCTCACCTGAGTTCCATCAGAAATCATATGAAGGAGTTTCTCATTCTCAGCCTCCAGAACTTCAGCTTTCTTCTTCAGACGATTAACTTCTGATTCAAGCTCCACAACACGCCTCTGCAAGCCCTCAGCTGAACTTCCAGCTTCTATGATGGTCGGTGAAGTGTATTCCTGCCCACCAGCAATACCTTCAGCCCTCATCCGTAGCTCATCAGCTTTTTGAAGTGCAGCCAAGTACATAAGTTCCTTTCGTTCCATTGATTGAATTCTTCTTTTTAGTTGCATTTCATTTGATGCTATTTCTTGTAATTTTTTCATATTTTCAATATCATCAGGTGTCAAACTTCCTGATGATCTTACACTTTCTAACTCCTCTGAATCTTTGATACCACGAACTACATTTTCAAGTTCTTGAAGTCTTCTGGTGTACGACTCATCCATTGGCAAGAGCTGTTGTCCTGTAATTATTCGTGTCACTTCGCCGGGAGTAACCTACAAATTAATAAATAATTGTATAAGCGTGCAATATACTATAGTTATACAACTTACAGTAGAAATATCATAAATAAAATGAAAATAATTCTTGAAACTAACTGGTGCTTTTAAGTTCATCATGGTATACAATTAATGCAGTCTGATGAGAAAGTAATATCAGAGCCACACAGTTATCTTTCTTGGTGATACGAAAGTACCATATGAGGTGAGGTGTGAGTAATGAAGTACAACACAATTTATTAAATATTTCCAGGAAAATATTAATTTATCTTTCTCTTTGCACATCTTATTGCATTATTGGCAGAATACCATTTAAAATTTAAACTATATCTGAGAGTGTTATTTCAGTAGTTAAAGTTGGGATGGATAACGAGTATCTCTCAGCATCAGGTAAGACAAAGGTGGTGAAAAAAAAAGGGGGGGGGGGTTGGAACTCTTCAAGATTTATTCACACTATCATTGAAAACTGTATTTTATTGGAAATTAAAATGACCAAGGATATACAGGCTGTATCATTTATCATGACCATCCTAAATAACTATCTGTCCAGATGCAAATTACAAAATGTTTCAAGCAAATGTTCTTTAGCTATCAGAGGGGCATCAATAAGCATGATTTATGATACATCTGTGGTGATGCATCGACTTCTAGGATGATCTCTCAAGGCTTAGTGCGATGTGATGCACAACCATGGGTGTTTTGAAATTTTGGAAGCACCAAAAAGTCAGTGTTTGGTGGGTTCTGGAGGGCCAGTGAGAAAATCACAACTCTCCAAGGAGAGTTGTTGCACGGGGCATGGCGACATGAGGATGGCAGTGCAGCTGGCAGTATGTGGATGGCGGGATGTGAGCACTGAACCAAGAGGGACAGCTGGACGTCATAGCATGGTGCTACAGCAGACACAGATGTTTTGTCATGTCTATCAGTGTCTGCTCAGGAAGGACAATCTGGTTAAATTCTGGTTTTGCTAACTAAATGTTCAGAATGTGCTCTCAGACACTCAGTCATTGCTAAATATGATGTGCGAGATAGTTACAGTCACTGTTTCACAATGTGTCTGATTTGTTGATATTAATTCCTCAGAAAATCATCTTATCTGATGCTTCCAGTTCGACAAGGTCAGGCCTTGTGTTAAATAATATTCTCCACCCCAGCTGGAGCTGAATAATGGGCAACCACTTTGATTGAAATTTGACTTCTCGAGTAGTGTTGATGTGCAGTAAATTGTAGTCCATTAAGTGCACTGCACTCCTGATGATCCAGTTCCCCAAGACATCATTCAAATTGAACCCTGCCTAGAACAGTTCCGTCCTCCATCACAGCGAGACCCACCCGCTCTTCCTCAAAATCACCCTCTTCAAACCTTCCAGGAATTCCTTACTTCCAACCTTGCCTCTCAGTCCTTCCTGAAAAACCTAAATCCTATTCCCAACATTACCGCAGCTGAATCCCGAGCTATCCGTGATCTGAAGGCTGACCATTCCATCATCATTCTCCCCGCCGACAAGGGATCCACGACCGTGGTACTTGATCGGCGGGAGTATGTGACTGAGGGACTGCGTCAGCTTTCAGACAACACTACCTACTAAGTCTTTCAAGACGACCCCATTCCTGATGTCCAGGCAGAGTTTAAGGGAATTCTCAGATCCTTAGGCTTCCTACAAAACCTTTGACCTGAGTCCATCAAACCCATGACCCCACCGACACCCCACACCCCTACCTTCTACCTACTTCCGAAGATTCACAAACCCAATCAACCCGGCCACCCCAACGTGGCCGGTTACCAAGCCCCAACAGAACAAATCTCTGCCTACATAGACCAACACCTTCAACCCATCATGTGCAGTCTCCCATCCTTCATCAAAGACACCAACCACTTCCTCGATCGCCTGAAATCACCAACCACTTCCTCGATCGCCTGAAATCCTACCCAGCCTGTTACCTCCTGAAACCATCCTTGTAACCATTGATGCCATTTCCTTATACACAAATATCCCACATGCCCAGGGCCTTGCTGTGATGGAGTATTTCCTTTCACACTGACCACCCACTTCCCTACCTAAAACCTCTTTCCTTAATACCCCAGCCAGCTTCATCCTAACCCACAACTTCGTCACCTTTGAGGTCCAGACATACCAACAACTAAAGGGAACAGCCATGGGAGCCAGAATGGCTGCCTCGTATGCAAACTTATTTATGGGATGCTTAGAGGAAGCCTTCATGGATACCCAAGCCTGTCAACCCAAAGTTTGGTACAGATTCATTGATGACATCTTCATGATCTGGACTAACAGTGAAGAAGAACTCCAGAATTTCCTCTCCAACCTAACTCCTTTGGTCCCATCAAATTCACCTGGTCCTATTCCAAATCCCATGCCACTTTCCTTGATGTCGACCTCCATCTGTCTAACGGCCAACTTCACAAATCCGTCCACATCAAACGAACCAACAAACAACAATACCTCCATTATGACAGCTGCCATTCATTCCACATTATACGTTCCCTTCCCTACAGCTTAGGTCTTCGTGGCAAAAGAGTCTGCTCCAGTCCCGAATCCCTGAACCACTACACCAATAACCTAATAAGAGCCTTCACATCCCGCAGCTATCCTCCTGATCTGGTTCAGAAGCAAATTACCAGAGCCACCTCCTCATCCCCCCAAATCCAGAACCTTCCACCGAAGAACCTCAGAAGTGCCCCTTTTGTCACCGGATACTTTCCGGGACTGGAGCGGACTCTGAATGTGGCTCTCCAGCAGGGATATGACTTCCTTGAATCCTGCCCCGAAATGAGATCCATCCTTAATGACATCCTTTCCAATCCACCAAGAGTGTCTTTCCGCTGCCCACCTAACCTTCGTAACCTCCTAGTCCATCCCTATGAAACACCAAAACCACCTTCCCTACCTTCTGGCTCCTACCCATGCAACTGCCCCCGTTGTAAAACCTGCACTATGCACCCTTCCACCACCACTTACTCCAGTCCAGTAACCTGGAAGGTGTACACAATCAAAGGCAGATCCACTTGCGACAGCTCCCACGTGATTTACCAACTGACATGCCGGCACTGTGAAGGGTTCTATGTGGGAGTGACCAGCAACAAACTGTCCACTCGCATGAACGGTCACAGGCAGACAGTGTTTGTTGGTAATGAAGATCACCCAGTGGCTAAACATGCTGTGGTGCACAGCCAGCACATCTTGGCGCAGTGTTACACCGTTCGGGTTATCTGGATACTTCCCACCGACACCAGCCTTTCAGAACTCCGGAGATGGGAACTTGCCCTTCAGCTTATTCTCTCCTCCCGTTGCCCGCCTGGTCTCAACCTCCGCTAATTCTAACTCCCGCCCACCATCTTTAGCATCTTTGCCTCGGTTCTGTGGACAGAGCCTCTGCCTCAAGTGGAATCTCTGTCCAACTTCTTTGCTTTTTACAAATGTCTGTCTAGGTGCGTTTGCGTTTGGATATGTGTGAGTGTGTGTGTATTTGTTTACCTTCCTTTTTTTCCCCTAAGGTAAGTCCTTCCACTCCTGGGATTGGAATGACTCCTTTTCCACTTCCTTAAAACCCATATCCTTCCCTTTTTCCTTCCCTTTTTCCTCCCCTTTTTCCTCTTATCCTGAAGAAGCGACAAACGGATGCGAAGGCTTGTATGTGTGTTTGTGTGTGATTTTTTTTTTTTTTTTTTTTATTTGTGTCTATCGACGAGCCGGTCCTTTTGGTAAGTCATCCGATTTCTATTTATATATATAAATAGAAGGAAACTTTCCTGGTGGGATACACAAATATAAAAAATAGAAAATAGTAAGGGCAACATGTGTCCATTAAACTGTACAGTGTGATTCAGAAAAATGTGTAAGTGTACAAATTTTAATTACCGTTACATTCCGTTGTCAAGAGCAAGTGCCCAGTTATTGTCTGTAATAAATTATTTTGTGTGGCAGAAGCCCGACCGATCCACAAGAAGGATAGTAGAAGTGCTACATAAAAACACTTGACATTCATGTGTTGTAGAATCTTGTAACATATTCTGAGCAAAACATTATGTACTATCTCAAACGGAATGACCTCCTCCATACCAACCAGCATGCCTTTGAAAACATGTAAGGCCAAACTAGAACTTTCTCACATGGCAAACTAAAAGCTTTGCATCAGTTGTCAGTCAGTAGAT
Source organism: Locusta migratoria (assembly GCA_026315105.1). Taxonomy (NCBI): domain Eukaryota; kingdom Metazoa; phylum Arthropoda; class Insecta; order Orthoptera; family Acrididae; genus Locusta; species Locusta migratoria. The sequence continues at coordinate 202,603,317 of CM048747.1, read as the reverse complement.
GCAGTACTTCTTAATTTCTGAATAGCATTTGACCCAGTACCATGCCTATGCTTATGCCAGAAGTACCATCTTCTGTGTTATCAAGCAAAATTTGTGATTGAATTCAGGAATTTTTAATAGGGAAGATGTGCCAAGTTATCTTTAATACAGATGTAGAAAAAACTTTGTGTTTGCCCCAGGGTAGTGTGTTATGTCCCTTGCAGTTCATGTTGTATATTAATGACCTTGTGAACAATAGTGATAGTCATCTCAGACTTTTTGCACATGGTGCAACTTCCTATAATGAGTAGTGTCTGAAAGAAATTATTCAGTCTGATGTTCATAAGATTTCAAAGAGTTGTAAAGAGTGACAGTTAGCTGGTTATCTAACTTGAACAGCATAACAAGTCAGCAATGGCAGAACACCAGGATAAGTGCAGAAAACAGCTTATTTTCTGTAAAATCTGTGCACTGGCAAAACAACCATTTACAATGAGAAGGAAGATCAGAGACGCCACTGAAATAACCAAACAAACCACCAACAAGAACAGAGGAGATGGATACAGGTGTCCAGCAACCTGGCTGCCAGCAGTGACAGCACTGCAAGATGGCAGTATGCACAAAGCAACTTATGCAGTCGCGTGGGAGATCACTGACCGCCATCTCACTAATGCACCAGCCGACAAGGATGTGAGGTGCCTGCCTGTTCCGAGTGAGCACTCACCCTTTCCCAACTGCTTCCCATATACATACCTGAAGTAATTAAACTCTGATAGTCATTGCTGTATGGCAATTTTGCCAGGATATCATTTATAAGGGAATATTTGCTTGGCTTGGGTGTGAGTGCTGAGCAAGGGTCATCTGAGCGTTCTAGGTGAATGCCAGGGCTGACCACAGGGGGTATGTGTTCTGTGAGTCCACTGATTTCAAAGGACCATAGCCATCCTTCCAGGAACTGCCCGAGAAGGTCACCAGGCATTCGTACAATGGCCGCTCCACGCTGTAGCTTAGGTGGTGCGTTTCTCACACAAACATAGGCACGTTGACTAACCGTAAACCAAACAGGTGAATGACCTGACAAAGAAGATTGTACTGTCTCCTCTATATAATTAAAAGGGTAACTGAAATTTTCCGCTTACCCTCTTAATTATTGTAACACAGTCTTGGTCGGAAAAAGGTCATAATGGCTTTAAAATGTCCTCTATATAATTCAGTACCCAGTACCTCGGTTGTGAAAATTTCCATAGTTTTACATTCCTGGCCATTGAAATTGCTACACCACGAAGATGACGTGCTACAGATGCAAAATTTCGATAAACGAAACATCACAATAGCCTAATTTGGGACTTCTCTATCGATTGAGGGCAAAAATTGTCACTTCAAATTTTTTTTTTTTTTCTTGAAGGGAAACAAACCAATGCTCTCCATCTACACAGGGCAGTGCAGGAATGGCGTGAGGAGCAGAATTTATTTGGCCTGAGTGTAGCTACACATTTCAAAAAAGACATTGCAAATACCTGCTCAAACAGCAGAGAAAATGCGCCTGACGACTCGTAGGTCAGACACCCTGTAAATGTACTCCTGACCATTAAAAGTGCTATACCAGGAAGATGTTGTGCAGCAGACACAAAATTTAACTGACAGGAAGAAGATGCTGTGATATGCAAATTATTAGCTTTTCAGAGCATTCACACAAGGGTGGTGCCAATGGCGACACCTACAACATGCTGACATGAGGAAAGTTTCCAACTGATTTCTCATACACAAACAGCAGTTGACCAGTGTTGCCTGGTACAACGTTGTTGGGACGCCTTGGAAGAGAAATGTGTACCACCATGTTTCCGCTTTGATAAAGGTCGGATTGTAGCCTATCGAGATGCAGTTTATCGTATCGTGACACTGCTGCTCACATTGGTCGCAATCCAATGACTGTTAGCAGAATATGGAATCGGTGGGTTCAGGAGTGCAATACAGAATACTGTGCTGGATCCCAATGGCCTTGTATCACTAGCAGTAGAGATGACAGGCATTTTATCGACATGGTTGTAACGGATCGTGCAGCCAGGTCTCGATCCCTAAGTCAACAGATGGGGACGTTTGCAAGACAACAACCATCTGCAGGAACATTTCGACAATGTTTGCAGCAGCATTGACTATCAGGTCGAACGCTTGACGCTGTATCACAGACAGGAGCACCTGCGATGGTGTATGCAACGATGGACCTGGGTGCACGAATGGCAAAACGTCGTGTTTTCGGATGAATACAGGTTCTGTTTACAGCATCATGATGGTTGCATCCGTGTTTGGCGACATCACGGTGATGCACATTGGAAGTGTGTATTCGTCACCGCCATACTGGCGTATCACCCGGCGTGATGGTATGGGGTGCCATTGGTTACACGTCTCGGTCACCTCTTGTTTACATTAATGGCACTTTGAACAGTGGCCAGTACATTTCAGATATGTTACAACCTGCGGCTCTACCCTTCATTCGATCCCTGCAAAACCCTACATTTCAGCAGGATAATGCACGACCGCATGTTGCAGGTCATGTACAAGCATTTCTGGATACGGAAAATGTTTGACTGCTGCCCTGGACAGAACATTCTCCAAATCTCTCAGCAATTAAAAATGTCTGGTTCATGATGGTCGAGCAACTGGTTCGTCACAATACGCCAGTCACTATTCTTGATGAACTGTGGTATCATGTTGAAGCTACATGGGCATCTATACCTATACACGCCATCCAAGCTCTGTTCGACTCAATGCCCAGGTATATCAAGGCCGTTATTACGGCCAGAGGTGGTTGTTCTGGGTAATGATTTCTCAGGATCCATGCACCCAAATTGCTTGAAAATGTAATTACTTGTCAGTTCTAGTATAATATATATGTCCAATGAATACCCATTTATCATCTGCATTTCTTCTTAGTGTAGCAATTTTAATGGCCAGTGGTGTAAATTTTACATTCACCAAGAATCCAAAAACTTTAAGTACAGATACAACTTCTTGTGGTGCTAAGTACATATTTTATCTGTTAATTTCCTGTTTCATAACCAGTTAAACTGGTGAGGAGTTCCACAAGTATGTCAGACACTTTAAAGCTCTTTACTTCTAATTTTTATTTAACAATATGCACCACTGAAATAAAACTTCCTCTACACAAAGAATGTAATTCTTCTATCAGAGTTATAAGACAAGAAACAATTGACTAAGACAGAGAGAGCCACACCATCTTCAAATGTTTCACGAAGTTTTACACAATCGCAAGTCTCTGCTCTCAGAAGTTAAATAATACGGTGTGAGAAATTTTTTAGTCATACATTTTAAGAATTTGAAGAGGAAAAAATTGGAAAAATGCCATTTTCATTTAAAAAAAGAAAATAGATAAACATTTTATGAAAGGAATTTTTTCCCCCTGAAGTAACACTGCAAGTTTTACTTCATTTCCAATTTTTGTACACTACATACAACTATATTCCAACTGTTTTACAGAAACATGCTTCACAGATCATATTACAGAAATCATATCATAAATAGGTCAAGTACTCACCTGTTGTGCTTGTAACGCACTCCAAGCATTCCAGGACAGAACAGCAGGCATGTATGTTTCAAGCATAGTGAGCCGATCTCTGGCTTGGAGTTCACGTTCTTCCAAATCCCTTTGACGCCCTTCATATTTGCGTATAAGTTCACGGAGCTGTTCTGCATCTTGAGACATTTTGTTCACTGAGTATGTTTAGATGCTGCAAAACAATTTTTCTCTAAATTATTCTATTACTGATTACCTAACAGATAATTATGAGTTTCAAATAATGATCCACTTAATAATGGGAAGAGCTTTCACAATTACTGTATTTTTATTAACAGTTGTTAGTAGTAAAATGTAGAAATTACAAACTAAATCTATGTCATAAAAATGAAGACAGAAAATAAGTATTATAATTCAATATTATTGAAGTTACTTTTAAACATGCCTCACAAACAATATGACCATCAACTTCCTTGGCCTTCAACAAACTCTATAATAGAATCCCAACATTCAATATATGAATGGGTTGTGCAGAAGTAAGTGGAAACCTATGAGGGTATAGCATGTTTTTGTGTTATATCTTCAGATAAATATGTACATCATGAACAAAATGGACCTATTTGTAACTTTTTTATATGAAGTGTTAAACTAATTATTTTAGCTACCATTGTGTAATCTTCAGATGTGTAAATAAAAGTTCTAGAAAATCACTTAGTAATAATATTCAACCTATTTCTGTTTATTAGCATTTTTTTCATCAAAATTATCAGGAACACTTTTGGGGCCAAATATGTAGTTTTTACTATATTACATCATTGAACAAAAAAAAATAGTTGCTAAATATAAGAGAAGAATAAAACTATTACCATAATAGCCTTAAAATAGAAACATAAGAAACATTTTTTCTATCGTGACTAAATTAATGCATAAAATGTTTCCAAATGGTCATCCCCAATTTCTTTAATTAGAAAGCAGCACCCTAAATTGAAAACTTTTATGACTGGATATCTTAACAGCAGATACACCATCAATTGTATGGTCTAGTGCAGTTGTGGATGAAACATTAAGAACAGAAAAGTTTCATGGACCAAGGACACATAATCAAAAAAAATATTATCATTGGGTAAAGAAACAAATTACTGGAGATTAAAACCTTTGCTGTACATAAACACTTCACAACCACACAACCATCATCTTAAGCTGCCACACTCTAAAGAAGATGGTTGTGTGACTGTGAACTGTGTCTGCGTGATTGTGTATGTTCTTCATTCTGAAGAAGACCATGTCCAATAGCTTAAGTGTTGTATGTGTGTGTCTTTTTTATATGCCTGTTTCAGCTCATTGTTAAATCTTTGCAGTGGGTTGTAAACTGCCCTTATTATATTGTTGAATTCCAACCTGGAGTTTCCATTATTAAATGATAAATACAATATTCATTAAACACAAAGAGATGAAACTAGCTGAGTTTTGTTAAGTGTAGTCACCACATTTATAAAGCTCATCTGGAACTTCACTTTTTCATTACTCACTTGAAGGCTTTCAAAACAATACCATTTTATAGTAATGACTGCTTTATATAACTCACTTTCCCTCCAGATAATTTGGTCTATCATACTCTCTTGCTAACTCTAAGGTATTATAATTTTCCTCTATTATTGTTTTTCATAATGAAGCATTTAATAAGTCTGTATTCTCTTAATTTTTTATATTTTCATTGACATGGGGTTCATGTGTACCAATTTAAGCCAAAGATAAAGTCTGAAGTTGAGAGCTTAGCTCTATTCTTTAGTGATGGGGTATCTAGCAGAATTCTAAAGTACTGTTCTCCATATGTTAGCCCAGTACTAAGCCATATTTGTAATTTTTCCTTTCAGAATGGTCAGTTTCCTAACAGATTAAAGTACTCAGTAGTGAAACCACTTTATAAAAAAGGAGAAAGGGATAATGAAGACAACTACAGACCTATTTCTATGCCATTGGTTTTTTCTAAAGTTATTGAAAAGGCTGTATTTTCAAGATTAATTGATCATTTCAGTTCACATAATTTATTGTCAAACGTGCAGTTTGGATTTAGAAATGGTTTAACGACTGAAAATGCTATATTTTCGTTTCTCTGTGAGGCACTTGATGGGTTAAATAAGAGGCTACGGACATTAGGCGTCTTCTTTGATTTAACAAAAGCATCTGATTGTGTTGATCACAAAATATTGTTGCAGAAGTTGGAACATTATGGAATACGGGGAGTAGCCCACAACTGGTTCACCTCTTACTTTAATAACAGACAACAGAAGGTAATTCTCCGCAGTGTAGAAAATATCTATGATGTGCAATCCCAATGGGGCACAATTAAGTATGGGGTGCCCCAGGGGTCTGTTTTGGGACCATTGCTGTTTCTTATTTATATAAATGATATGCCTTCGAGTATAACAGGTGACTGTAAAATATTTTTGTTTGCTGATGATACCAGCTTGGTAGTGAAGGATGTTGCTCGTAATATTGACACAATAACAAATAATGCAGTTCAAGAGATAAGTTCATGTCTTGTAGAAAACAAGTTGATGTTAAATCACAGTAAAACTTAGTTTTTACAATTTCTAACACATAATTTGCCGAAAGCTGACATTCTGATTACACATAATGGGCATGTGATAAGTGAGACTGAACAGTTCAAATTTCTAGGTGTTCATATAGACAGTAAGCTGTCATGGAAAGCTCATTTTCAGAATCTTGTTCCAAAACTAAATTCTGCTATATTTACCATTAGAACAATATCTGAGATAAGTGATTTTTCAACACGAAAAGTAGTCTATTACGCTTACTTTCACTCACTTATGACGTACGGCATTGTTTTTTGGGGTAACTCGCCTGATGCATAAAGGATATTTGTGGCTCAAAAACGGGCGGTTCGAGCAATATGTGGTGTAAGTTCGCGAACGTCATGTCGACCCCTTTTCAGTAGTCTGGGAATTTTGACTCTGGCGTCACAATACGTTTTTTCTTTAACGTCGTTTGTTGTTAATAATATCAGCTTATTCCCACGAGTTAGTGGCTTTCACTCGGTGAATACTAGACAGAAGTCGAATCTGCATTTGCATCACACCACCTTAACACTTGTGCAGAATGGGGTACAATATTTTGCGGCATCCATTTTCAATAAGCTGCCACAAGAACTAAAGAATCTTAGCACTAATCCACACGCTTTCAAATCTAAATTGAAGAGTTACCTCATGGCTCACTCCTTTTATTCTGTCGAGGAACTCCTAGAAAAGTTAAAAATTAAGCTAATTCATTTTTTTCTTCATTGATTCTTTTCACTTTGTCTTAAGATTGTTGTGTGCAAAGGACTACTTAAAAATTTTCTATTACCATTCTTGTGTAACAATTAATGTATTGACTAGTTCCATGACCATGGAGTCTCACTCCTCAATTGGGTCCTATGGAACAGAAAAAACAATAAATAAAAAAAATAAACAACCTTATATTTGTTTACTGATATTTACAGCCTTTATTTGCTACAGATTAAACAAATCCAAAATTTTATTTTACAAATGCTGCATCTAAAACTTGTAAGGTTTGACTATTAGCAATAGAATGCTAAGTCATAATTGCAGTTTGTTGTCTTTAACATCCTTAAAAAACATCCATTTCTATACTTGATTACAAGCTTTTGACATCACTGGCATTCTGATAATGTGGCATAGCACTGATTTCATTCAAAGACAAGAATGTAAATATCATAAGGCAAAACTGCATACACAGCCAACAAACACTTTTTATTGAGTAACTACTTGTTGCCAGCATATATAGTGCAGCTGATTAAGTAATCACATTAATTTTCAGGAAATTGAGCAGTTTCTTCTGCTCACCCAATCATATCTTAACTGTTGTTGTTGTTGTTGTTGTTGTGGTCTTCAGTCCGGAGACTGGTTTGATGCAGCTCTCCACAATACCCTATCCTGAGCAAGCCTTTTCATCTCCACATAAGAACGACAACCTACATCTGTCTGAATCTGCGTACTGTATCCATCTCTTGGTCTTCCCCTGCGATTTTTACCCCACACACTTCCCTCCAACGCTAAATTCACAATTCCTTGATGTCTAAGAATGTGTCCTACCAATCTATCCCTTCTTTTAGTCAAGGTATGCCAGAAATTCCTTTTCTCCCCAATTCTGTTCAGTACCTCCTCATTAGTTACGCGATCCACCCACCCAATCTTCAGCATTCTTCTGTAGCACCATATTTCAAAAGCCTCAATCTTCTTCCTGTCCGCACTGTTTATCGTCCATGTCTCACTCCCATACAAGGCATAACTCCATACAAATGCCTTCAGAAAGGACTTCCTTAGGTTTAAATCAATATTCGATGTTAGCAAATTTCTCTTTTTCAAGAACGCTTTTCTACCCATTGCCATTCTGCATTTTATATCCTCTGTAGTGCGACCATCATTTGTTATTTTACTGCCCAAGTAACAGAACTCATCTACCTCCTTTATTGCTTCGTTTCCCAATCTAATTCCTTCAGCATCACCCGATTTTCTTAGACTGCACTCCATTACCCTAGTTTTGCTCTTGTTAATGTTCATCTTACATGCACCTTTCAGCACACTGTCCATCCCGTTCAATTGCTCTTCCAGGTCCTTTGCTGTATCTGACAGAATTACTATGTCGTCGGCAAAACGCAATGTTTTTAATTCTTCACCCTGAACTTTAATTCCTTCTCCAAATTTCTCCTTGCTTTCCTTTATAGCTTGCTCAATGTACAAATTGAACAACAATGGAGAAAGACTACAACCCTGTCTTACTCCCTTTCCAACCACTGCATCTCTTTCATGCCCTTCAACTCTGACAACCGCTGACTGATTTTTGTACAAGTTGTAAATAACCTTACGCTCCCTATATTTTACTCCTGCTTGCTTCAGAACTTTAAAGAGTTTATTCCAATCAACATTGTCAAAAGCCTTCTCCAAATCTACAAAAGCTATATATGTAGGTTTGCCTTTTCTTAATCTATCTTCTAGGATAAGCCGTAAAGTGAGTATTGCCTCCCGTGTTCCTACATTTCTCCTGAAGCCAAACTGATCGTCCCCGAGGTCGGCTTCTACCAGCTTTTCCATCCTTCTGTATATAATTTGCGTTAATATTTTGCAGCCATGACTTATTAAACTGATGGTTCTGTAGTTTTCACACCTGTCTGAACCTGCTTTCTTAGGGATGGGGATTATAACAGTTTTCTTAAAGTCTGAGCGTACTTCACCTGTCTCATACATCTTACACACCAGGTGAAACAATTTTGTCATGGCTGGTTCTCCCAGAGACTTCAGTAGCTCTGAGGGAATATCATCTACTCCAGGGGCCTTGTTTCGACTTAGGTCTATCAGGGCTCTGTCAAATTCTTCTCTCAGTACAGTATCTCCTATTTCATCTTCATCTACATCCTCTTCCCTTCCTACAATATTGTCTCAAAGTTCATTTCCTTTGTAGAGCCCCTCTATATACTCTTTACACCTTTCAGCTTTCCCTTCTTTGCTGAGAACTGGTTTTCCATCAGTGTCCTTGATATTCATAGAGCTGTTTTTCTTATCTCCAAATGTTTCTTTTATTTTCCTGTAGGCTGTATCTATTTTTCCCCTATTTATATATTCTTCTACATCCTTGCATTTGCCTTCTAGCCACTCCTGCTTAGCCACTTTGCACTTCCTGTCAATCTCATTTCTTAGTCGTCTGTACTCCTTTTTGCCTGTTTCATTTACTGCATTTTTATATTTTCTCCTTTCATAGATTAAATTTAGTATCTCCTGTGATATCCAAATATCTTAACTATGGTACCAAATATAGAAATCACAATGTAGTATTAACATGTACAAAAACATGAAAGAAGCACTGAATGAATCTTTCATTTTTTGGCTTTTTGTGAAAGCCCCTGACAGATTAATCTGTTTGCTAAACAAGCCCTCAATCCCAGACAGTATTTATAGTCAATTGTGCAGTTTCAAGTCCAGATCTGGAATACAGTTTCAATTTGTCAGGTTTTTACATCAGAAATTATCCCAAATTGTGATAAACAAGAGTAAATCCAATAAGCCATACAGCCATTCAACAACAAAGGTCAAGTGTTGCTCATGGTTTTCATAATAATGGATTACAGAATTTAAATTATGAGGACACATTTAGGATGTTTCCCAAGTGAATTAATGTTATAGCATCCAAAAGTTTTTGGCATTGTTGATGTCAAATTATGTTTTTGAAACAGGTAGTATCTGGTCTTAGGCTGTATCTTGAAATTCTGGTTAGTTTTATGTTACACAGATTTTTCTGGTGTGGCTTTTACACTATACAACCCTTATGGATCTACCAAAAGCTTATTCCTGCCATCCTACATAATCACATCTTGCTTACATCAATCTCATGCCCCAAGCAGAACCTGTGAGATGCCTTAATTGATTTAGTCCTAAATAGTGGGAGCCCACATCTGGTTGCTTTTGTACCATAACTTACATGCTGTTTCAAACCATACTGAGGATCTCTCAAAAACACACTTTAATTGGTATGATTTGTTGTAAGAAAGTAATGGTGGACATCAACTGATAATTAATATGTGGTGTCAATAATGCCTATCAATAGGCTGAACAGTGTGTCCTATCTTGCTATGTTAAGAACTTTGGTGACGTGCCACCTAACGACCATCGTGCCATATTCCAGTCAGTCTAGGCTGTGCTGTTGTATCATATGGTTGCTCAATAAATACTTGTTATCTGTATGTTGGTATTACAGTGACTTCTACCGGTAATTACCATATTGGTGACCCAAAGTTGGAATTCAACCCACATCAGTGTGTTCCGCAGAGTGTACCTGTTTTCGTTTGTTTCTTCCATCTCAAATATGTATGCATCGACAACATCGTCTAATCGCTATGACTATGAACCAACAAATTCAGCCAGGTTTCACTGATACTGTCCAACCACTGCCGACTCCTCTGTTTTCATGCATTCCATTGAGTGCGCTGGCCGCAGTGGCCAAAGGTACTGAGGTGCAGTCACGGTCTGCACGGCCACTACGATCGATCGGGGGTTCAAATCCCCCCTTGGGCATGGATATTTGTGCCGTCTTTAGTATAAGGTAGTTTGTAAGCAGTTTGTAAGTTTAGGGACTGATGACCCTGTACTTAAGTCCCATAAACTATACAAACATTTGAACATTTTTTGGAACATCGAGTGCTCTGAACTTTTCTACAAGTGTTCCTGACACTAGTTTTAGCCCAGATATGTTTTCTGCATCTCCAAACAATGGCGCATCATGCTGAACAATTCACTTGGGCTTTGGTAGGCCTAGTGTTTCATACGCTACACTTCCACAAAACAGTTCCAGTGCTCCACAGTATTTCAGTGTGTGTGATCATTCGCAACTTGCCCCACAGCCAAACTTTGGGAACCTCCCTGCAAACTGTAATTCGAATTTGAACATGCGGGCTGCAATGTGTATTACTCCACCACTTACATGTCCGGTAACGGCCAACCTCAGGACTACTTTGTGTCTCCCGCGGTTAATGCTCAAAGTGCTTCACAATCTCATGACTCTTCGTCAAGCTTACCTACAGTTGAAGGACATGTACACCAAAATAGTTAGGTAGATAGGTAGTAAGTAGGAAGGCAAAACCTAAAATAAATCCTTGGATATCACAGGACATACTAAATTTAATCGATGAAAGGGGAAAATATAAAAATGCAGCAAATGAAACAGGCAAAATGTAGTACAAACGACTAAGAAATGAGATTGACAGAAAGTGCAAAATGGCTAAGCAGGAGTGGCTACAAGGCAAATGTAAGGATGTAGAATGTGTAAATAGGGGGAAAATACATACAGCCTACAGGAAAATAAAAGAGAAATTTGTAGATAATAAAAACAGCTCTATGAATAACAAGAACACAGATGGAAAACCAGTTATCAGCAAAGAAGGGAAAGTTGAAAGGTGGAAACAGCATATGGAGAGGTGCTATGAAGGAAATGAACTTAGAGGCAATACTGTAGGAAGGGGAGAAGAAGTATATGAGGATGAAATAGGAGATACTATACTGAGAGATGAATTTGACAGAGCACTGAAAGACTTAAGTCAAAACAAGTCCCCTGGAGTAGATGACATTCCCTCAGAGCTACTGAAGTCTCTGGGAGAGCCAGCCATGACAAATCCGCATTCCAAAGAAAGCAGGTGCTGTGTGAAAACTACATAACCATCAGTTTAATAAGTCATGGTTGTAAAATATTAACACAAATTATTTACAGAAGGATGGAAAAGCTGGTGGAAGCTGACCTCGGGGAAGTTCAGTTTGGGTTCAGAAGAAATGTAGGGCCCCGGGAGGCAATACTCACTTTATGGCTTATCCTAGAAGATAATTAAGAAAAGGCAAACCTACATTTCTAGCTTTTGTACATTTGGAGAAGGCTTTTGACAATGTTGATTGGAATAAACTCTTTAAAGTTCTGAAGCAAGCAGGAGTAAAATATAGGGAGCGTAAGGTTATTTACAACTTGTACAAAAATCAGTCAGCGGTTGTCAGAGTTGAAGGGCATGAAAGGGATGCAGTGGTTGGGAAGGGAGTAAGACATGGTTGTAGCCTTTCTCCAATGTTATTCAATTTGTACATTGAGCATGCTATAAAGGAAAGCAAGGAGAAATTTGGAGAAGGGATTAAAGTTCAGGGTGAAGAATTTAAAACATTGCATTTTGCTAACAAGATAGTAATTCTGTCAGAGACAGCAAAGGACCTGAAACAGCAGTTGAATGGAATGGACAGTGTGCTGAAAGGTGCATATAAGATGAATATTAACAATAGCGAAACAAGGGTAATGGAGTGCAGTCTAAGAAAATCAGGTGATGCTGAAGAAATTAAGATTAGGTGATGAAACAATCAAGGAGGTAGATGAGTTTTGTTACTTGGGCACTAAAATAACAAATGATGGTCACAGTACAGGGGATATAAAATGCAGAATGGCAATGGGTAGAAGAGCGTTTTTGTAAAAGAGAAATTTGTTAACATCGAATATTAATTTAAGCCTAAGGAAATCCTTTCTGAAGACATTTGTGTAGAGTGTTGCCTTGTATGGGAGTGAAATATGGATGATAGGCAGTGCGAACAGGAAGAGGATAGAGGCTTTTGAAATGTGGTGCTACAGAAGAATGCTGAAGATTAGGTGGGTGGTTTGCGTAACTAATGATAAGGTACTGAACAGAATTGGGGAGAAAAGGAATTTCTGGCATACCTTGACTAAAAGAAGGGCTCGGATGGTAGGACACATTCTTAGACATCAAGGAATCGTGAATTTAGCATTGGAGGGAAGTGTTTGGGGTAAAAACCACAGAGGAAGACCAAGAGATGGATACAGTAAGAAGATTCAGACAGATATAGGTTGCTGTTCTTATGTGGAGTTGAAGAGGCTTGCTCAGGATAGGGTATTGTGGAGAGCTGCATCAAACCAGTCTCCGGACTGAAGACCACAACAACAATAACAACAACAAACAAAGTTCGACTGTGTTATCTGCTGCTCCAGTAGGGCCGCCCAGTGCTTTTGCAGTGTTCTCATGTTGCGACCTGCAAAACTGTTTTTCCAGTGACTTCGTGTCTGTGAAATCTACTCACTTGAGTGATCTTCCGTTCACAGACATTCCATGTCGCGAAAATGTTTTATGTGAAACTTGTGTCCGATGCCCACAAACACTGCTTCCATGCAGCAACCGACTGTGCTTTCGACCACCACTCACACAATCATTACACTGTATGTCGAAGTTCCAGTGTCGTGCCCTGATCATTTGACCCACCTGCATGCTGCTGTGTCCTCCTCCTCAAACACTGATGTTCCTGCCGCCGGCTCTCTGCCTTCGCCTCCACCTAGGCGCCTACCAAAACTGCCGTCTTTCATGTTCAATGTGCCTGTTACATGTTTTGCCCTCACTGAACATATTTTTGAATTTCACAGTTTGGACGATTTTTCGCCTTATTTGTGCCTCGTGAGCTACCTTCATGAACATTTGGATGCAACACCTCAGCATGGTTGCCTCTATCTTCAAGATGTCACCTCAGGCGCTCGCTACCTCGTCAACATGGGAGCTGACATGTCGCTGCTTCCAGCTTCCATGGTAAAAGACAAGGTATGCCCCCATCAACTGCTCCTTTGAGCTATCGATAAACTCTTATCTTAAGTACTCCAGCTCAGTCGAGCATACTATGAACCTCTCACAAAACTGTGCACTCAAGTGCACGTTTTTGGTTGCTAACACTCATGAAATGATTATCGGCATTGATTTCCTCATGCACCATAAACTTTCTCCTAATGTTGTGTCACATACTGTGCTCCATCACGAATCACAAAAGTACTTTCCGTGTGACAGTTTGAGCTCTCCATTCCCCACCTCAAAGTAATGGTGTTGTGAATGAATGCTATGACATTGTGAACTGAGCGGACAATATGCTACACGTGTGGGTTAATTTGCGTGTTCAAGTCTTAGACCTCAAACGCGAGCGTCAAGCCTTTACGCACCAGCTCAAAGACGTGGAGTCACAGCTGTCTTTCGTCAAACACTGCCTTGTGGAGCTGCAACACAGTTGTAAGGTCAGTACCAGTGCCTCTACATGCAGTGGTCTTTCCTCTGTGGGTGAGAGTACTTATGATTTGAACCTTGTACCTTGCTCCGGCCCGTGCACTTACGCAGACGTATGGAAACAATCTCCTGTCAAAACAATACGTGCGTGTCTGTTGTCTGCTGTGCCCACGTGTGCCAAATTTCTCTCAAGCTCTCCAAATGTTGGCTCAGATGGCTTCCCCTGCTCTACCGCTGAACATTCTTCTGTTTAGATGTCGAGAGCACCCTCACCATGCCTGACAGCCATCCCTGTCACTAGCAGGCCTGCAGGTCCATCGCCTTCTCCGGCCTGGCAGCATCTTGCAGGCGGTTATAGGTGACGCCCTCCCACACAACAAACTGCCCGCCGACCAAGCTGCACGGCAAATAAGTACGGCAGCCATCTTGCGCTGCACCACTGGTGGCTCCCTCCAGCACCTGGATGGCCGCCCCGCCTACTATGTGCTCAACCGGTCACGCCTGTCTGATGCCCTCGCCTGTTTCGCCAGCTTCACCTTCAACTACTCATGGCTCAACCAAGCCACATCTGCCAGCTACCGCCACCTCCACCTCGGCTGCTCACTCAACCTCGCCGGCCAGTGACAGCACACTGGCAGCTGCGCATGCTCATCAGCTGTCACACTGCCGGTGGCCTGGTCGAGCACTACAACCACCCTCCCCCGCCTCCACTCTCTCCCTCCCTCCTGCGTGTCTCCATTGTAACCAACGACACTGTGCATCGACTCCGCATAACAGACAACACTACTATCGGCAGTAAACCGTGCCGACTCTGTTCCAAGACCTTTTCTGCCATTTGTGACCAGAATAAAGAGCTCTTAGATTCCAGCGTCATAGAACAGTTTCCAGCAACTGGCCCTCCCCAGTTCACCTCATCAAAAAGACCGACGGCTCATGGCGCATGTGTGGCGACTATCGCCGCCTTAATGTGATAAAACATGGTGGTCACCAGACATGGTGGACTTTACCAATTCTCTTTCTGGTGTAACGGTTTTCTTGGTCGTGGATTGCAAAAGGGCGTTATCATCAAATACCCATATATATATATATATATATATATATATATATATATATATATATATAAATTATAGAGGGAAACTTTCCCGGTGGGATAAATAAAAATAAAAATAGAAAAGAGATGACTTACCAAAAGGACCGGCTCGTCGAGAGAAACAAATAAAATCACACACAAACACACATACAAGCCTTCGCCACCACTGGCAGCTTCTTCAGGAAAAAGAGGAAAAAAGGGGAGGAAAAGGGAAGGATATGGGTTTTAAGGAAGTGGAAAAGGAGTCATTCCAATCCTAGGAGTGGAAGGACTTACCTTAGGGGAAAAAAAGGAAGGTAAACAAATACACACACACTCAGACATATCGAAACGCAAACACACCTAGACAGACATTTGTGAAAAGCAAAGAAGTTGGACAGAGATACCAATTGAGGCAGAGGCTCTGTCCACAGAACCCAGGCAAAGATGCTAAAGATAGTGGGCGGGAATTTGAGTTAGCGGAGATTGAGACCAGGTGGGCAACAGGAGGAAAGAATAAGCTGAAGCGCAAGTTCCCATCTCCGGAGTTCTGAAAGGTTGGTGTCGGTGGGAAGCATCCAGAT
This sequence comes from Locusta migratoria, assembly GCA_026315105.1. NCBI lineage: Eukaryota > Metazoa > Arthropoda > Insecta > Orthoptera > Acrididae > Locusta > Locusta migratoria. The sequence goes on along the minus strand of CM048747.1, from coordinate 202,587,562 downwards.
AACCCGGACGGTGTAACACTGCGCCAAGATGTGCTGGCCGTGCACCAAGGCATGTTTAGCCACAGGGTGATCCTCATTACCAACAAACACTGTCTGCCTGTGACCGTTCATGCGAATGGACAGTTTGTTGCTGGTCATTCCCACATAGAACGCTTCACAGTGCAGGCATGTTAGTTGGTAAATCACGTGGGTGCTATCGCAAGTGGCTCTGCCCTTGATCGTGTACACCTTCTGGGTTACTGGACTGGAGTAAGTGGTGGTGGAAGGGTGCATAGGGCAGGTTTTACAATGGGGGCGGTTGCATGGGTAGGAGCCAGAGGGTAGGGAAGGTGGTTTGGGGGTTTCATAGGGATGGACTAGGAGGTTACGAAGGTTAGGTGGGCGGCGGAAAGACACTCTCGGAGGAGTGGGGAGGATGTCATTAAGGATGGATCTCATTTCAGGGCAGGATTTAAGGAAGTCGTATCCCTGCTGGAGAGCCACATTCAGAGTCCGCTCCAGTCCCGGAAAGTATCCGGTGACAAAAGGGACACTTCTGGGATTATTCGGTGGAAGGTTCTGGATTTGGAGGAATGAGGAGGTGGCTCTGGTAATTTGCTTCTGAACCAGATCAGGAGGATAGCTGCGGGATGTGAAGGCTGTTATTAGGTTATTGGTGTACTGGTTCAGGGATTCAGGACTGGAGCAGACTCTTTTGCCACGAAGACCTAAGCTGTAGGGAAGGGAACGTTTGATATGGAATGGATGGCAGCTGTCATAATGGAGGTACTGTTGTTTGTTGGTAGGTTTGATGTGGACGGATGTGTGAAGTTGGCCGTTGGATAGATGGAGGTCGACATCAAGGAAAGTGGCATGGGATTTGGAGTAGGACCAGGTGAATTTGATGGGACCAAAGGAGTTGAGGTTGGAGAGGAAATTCTGGAGTTCTTCTTCACTGTTGGTCCAGATCATGAAGATGTCGTCAATGAATCTGTACCAAACTTTGGGTTGACAGGCTTGGGTTTCCAGGAAGGCTTCCTCTAAGCGTCCCATAAATAAGTTTGCATACGAGGGGGCCATCCTGGTTCCCATGGCTGTTCCCTTTAGTTGTTGGTATGTCCGGCCCTCAAAGGTGAAGAAGTTGTGGGTTAGGATGAAGCTGGCTAGGGTATTAAGGAAAGAGGTTTTAGGTAGGGAAGTGGGTGGTCGGCGTGAAAGGAAATACTCCATCGCAGCGAGGCCCTGGGCATGTGGGATATTTGTGTATAAGGAGGTGGCATCAATGGTTACAAGGATGGTTTCAGGAGGTAACAGGCTGGGTAAGGATTTCAGGCGATCGAGGAAGTGGTTGGTGTCTTTGATGAAGGATGGGAGACTGCACATGATGGGTTGAAGGTGTTGGTCTATGTAGGCAGAGATTCGTTCTGTGGGAACTTGGTAACCGGCCACAATTGGCCGGCCTGGATGATTAGGTTTGTGAATCTTAGGAAGTAGGTAGAAGGTAGGGGTGCGGGGTGTCAGTGGGGTCGTGAGTTTGATGGACTCAGGTGAGAGGTTTTGTAGGGGGCCTAAGGATCTGAGAATTCCCTGAATCACTGCCTGGACATCAGGAATGGGGTCTTCTTGACAGACTTTGTAGGTAGTATTGTCTGAAAGCTGGCGCAGTCCCTCAGCCACATACTCCCGTCGATCAAGTACCACGGTCGTGGATCCCTTGTCGGCAGGGAGAATGACGATGGAATGGTCAGCCTTCAGATCACGGATAGCTCGGGATTCAGCTGCGGTAATGTTGGGAGTAGGATTAAGGTTTTTCAGGAAGGACTGAGAGGCAAGGTTGGAAGTAAGGAATTCCTGGAAGGTTTGAAGGGGGTGATTTTGAGGGAGAGCGGGTGGGTCTCGCTGTGATGGGGGACGGAACTGTTCTAGGCAGGGTTCAATTTGAGTGATGTCTTGGGGAACTGGATCATCAGGAGTAGGATTATTTTTCCTCGTGGGAAAGTGATATCTCCAGCCAAGGCTACGAGTATAGGATAGTAGGTCTTTGACAAGGGCTGTTTGGTTGAATTTGGGAGTGGGACTAAAGGTGAGGCCTTTGGATAGGACGGAGGTTTCAGATTGGGTATATATATATATATATATATATATATATATATATATATATATAAAATAGACGAATGTTACTCACCAGACACAAGTACACCTAGGCAGATGTCTGCCTAGGTGTACTTGTGTCTGTGTGAATGTGTGGGTGTGTGTGTGCATTTGTTTACCCTCCATTTTTTTCCCCCAAGGTAAGTCTTTCCTCTCCCGGGATTGGAATAGCTCCTTTCCCCCTTTCCTTAAAACCCTCATCATTTCCTTTTCCCTCTCCATCCCTTCTGCCTGAAGAAGCAACTGAGTTGCGAAAGCTTTCGTTTGTGTGTGTGTGTGTGTGTATTCATTTATTTATTTGTGATGCTGTCACACCTGTGCTCCTTCCACAACCCCTATCAGATTTTACCATTATAAATTCATGGTCTTTAGGCTCAAGAATGCAACTTACACGTGGCAGCATTTCATCACCGAGACACTGTTCCCCCTTCCATTTTGCTTCATCTACCTGGATGATATCCTCATTTTTAGTTCTTCCATAGAGGAAAGCAAGCGTAAATGCTCCATTCTTTGCCAGACCATCGCCTCAGTAGGCATCAAACTCGATCACACCAAGGACCAGTTACACCAGCTCTCTGTCAGATTCCTTGGGTATACTGTTTCCGCATAGGGTATTTCACCCCCACCCCTCCCCTCAGACAAAGTCAAAGTCATAAAGCACCTCCCTCACCCCACCACTTTCAAGGAGCTCCACCGTTTCCTCGGCACAATCAATTACTATAGATGCTGCTTGCTGGGAACAGTAGAGAGCTATGCCCCCCTCACAGATGCCCTCACAGTCAAGAACACCTCGGGTGACCACCATGTCCCAAAGACCTCTTCCATGTCCTCTGCCTTCCGCGAATTAAAGAACCTCTTGTCGCAAGCAGTGACCATTGCCCAGCCCCATCCTCATGGAGACATTTTCATCAGCACTGACACAAGTGACTCAACCACTGGCGCAGTCCTCTGTCAGTCGGTCGATTGCAATGCCTCCCCCCTCCAGTGCTTTTCTAAGAAATTATCCCATGTCCAGTATAAGTACTCTGCCTTCGACCGCAAGCTCCTCGCACTCTAAGAAGCTATCAATCACTTTCGAGCTGAGGTTTAAGGCAAAGCATTCTACGCTATGATTGATCAGAAACCCCTTGCTACCGCCATCCAGAACCCTCCATCTGATCCCCCTCCCCACCGTTTCTGTTACCTCGACCACATCTCCCAGTTCACCAAAGATGTTCACTACATCAAAGGAGTGAATAATGTGGAGGCTGACTTCCTTTCTCTGGTGGATGCTATATCGTCCCTGATCGACCACTCCAACCTCGCCCTCCTGCAGTTCGCGGACAATGAGCTTATGCAACTCATCTCCGACCACTCCTCTTCCCTCCACCCCATCCACTCCTCCTTCCCTGATATAGCAGGCGAGGGGCGAGGTATGATGTGATGACTCCACCGGGAAACTCCGCCCCTTCATACCCCGCATCCTTCAGCATTAGGTTTTCCGGAAGCTGCATAATATATCACACCCAGGAATCCAAGGGCCTACTAAACTCATCACAGACCTTTTCGTCTGGCGGGACGACAGATGCGATTGTCAGGCTTGGACTCACGCGTGCCTTCCCTGTCAGCGGAAAAAGGTCTCGACCCACACCTCCCCTCCCCTGGCTCCCATCCCTCCTCCCATAGGTCAATTCCAACATGTCCGCATCAACCTCATGGGTTCCCTTTCTCTGGTTGTTGGATACCGGTACGTGCTATCGGTAATCAAACGGACCATCCGCTGGGCGGAGGCCACCCCTCTGTCGAACATTGCAGCAGAGACGGTGGCCTAGGCCTTCCTTCCATCCTGGGTATCCTGTTTTGGCTTCCCCTTGATCATTACTACTGATCAGGGCGGGCAGTTCGAATCCCTCCTGTTTGCAGACCTCTGCCACCTGTGTGGCGTGAAGCGTATCCACACCACCGCAGAGCAAGAGCTGGTATAACAGTGGCATTGGACTGTCAAAACCTCCTGATTAACAACACCCCCACCACTGTTTCCATTAACTGCCTTAAGCCTGCTCACGTCAAGCAGGCGTCACCTTCCTCTCCTACTTTCCCCCTCACCTCCTTCGAGGCGGCCTCCCCTCCTTCCTCCAGCTGGAGCACTCCCCTTCGTGCTCCCCCTCCCTCTCGCGACCCTTCTCATTCCTCCCCCTTTCCCCCTTGCGACACCTCCCACGCCTCCCCCGGGCCAGCACGGTCTCTCCTCCTGACACTCGTCCCCCTGCAACCTCTTCCCCGTTTCCTTCCCCCCCTTCCAAGGTTTTCCCCTACCTTTCCTGCCTCAGACTCCGATCCTGGAGTTTGAGGCTCTCATTCCTCGCCCCTTCCAAGGATGTGGCTATCATCTGCCAAGGTGGCACAGTCTTTATTGTATGCATGACTGTCACTTCCTCTCCCCTTTCTGCACAGTGCCACTACAATCTGATTCGGAGGATCACTCCTCCCGTGCCCTTGCTCATCTCATCAGCACGAGTGTTCCTTTTATCATCAGGCATTGTCAGGGTAGTGATCCCCCTTCCCCCCCCCCCATGACCACCCCACCCACTTGCTTGATGGAGTGACTGGTCCAGCCACCGGCCCACCTCCGGGGGTTCCAACTGTTAGGCCCCACTGCCAGCCGATCCTGTCTCCCATCGTCGCTGCCCAGCTGCACAGTGAAACTCTAGGTGGTTCACCTGAGACACATGCTGCCATCTGGGCTGTGCTGTTGTATTGTATGGTTATCAAATAAATGCTTGTTGTCTGTATGTTGGTATTACAGTGATTTCTACCTGCAATTACCACAAATACCTTCACTGGATCTTAAATAACATGTTAAGAAGGAAGTTCATGATGGTGTAGTTGGTAGGGGCATGGAGTTATTATGTCGAAGTTGGTTATTTATTTATGTACTGATATATTTTCCGCTGTAAGTTCTTCTAAAAGATTCTGGGACTTTCTTATTAATTCAATAGAAGTACGCCCTGTAATATTATACATTAATACGTTATTTGCGTATCAGACAATGTAGCCTAAGAGATTGCAAGATTATTTTCTACATCACTGTCTGATTCAATTGCAATTTCACTGCTATTTATTCACACAAAAATCACTATCCCACCTCAAGACCCATTTCCTTGTGGAAATGTCACTGTTTTGCCACATGAAATCACAAATTCTGTGGAATGAACACACACAATACATTAAATATCTTAAGTTAAGAACTGAAAACACAAGATTAACGCCGTGAATCTAACATTAAAAATCTCTACAAAAGTGCCTTTAGTATTATTTGTTGTGATAAATTTTAAGGTAAAATTTGGCATCAGCAGATAATTTTTTTAATCATTTGTTAATTTTATACACAACTATATGTAACAAGGTAAAATCAAACTTTAAAGTCTGTTCCTGTCAGCCATTCAATTAAAGCAAGTGTGAGAACAAGCAAATCATTAAGAATGCTATGGTACAAATGAAGAGGACAGCATTGGACCAGATGCCCAATCTTCTGTTCTTCCAGGTTACACTCACACATCGGTGAACTGATTCATCTGCACTTGTGCCTGAACTAATTGCAGCAGTCCTTAAACTGTTGATGTGACACCAGAATTTCCTTGGTTGGTCAAAACTGTTTGGCTTCTTTGTGGGATCAAGATGGTGAGCACTTGTTCCCAATGTTTTTATTGACACTCATGCCTCCAGCTTTCATTTTAGGTCAAACCCATCAGCAATGAGTTGCCCCGCAGTGACACTTACTGCTCTTATTGTTTGCAGTCACTGCTGTGATGGATGGCAGAATTCTTGGTGCAATGGCAGAGAAGGTGATGCAATCATTTTCTTAGCTTTCCTTAGTAGAGCTTGCTTCCTCCTTAAGTGAGGTGGAGGGATGTTACTCAGCAAAGATAACCACTGACATGGAGTTGATCTGATGGTACCAGTAATGCAATGCATTGCATCAGTCAATTTCGTGTCTATATCTTCACATGTAGGGTTTCCAACCAGACGGGTGCACAGTACTCAGTAGCTGAGTAGACAAGACTGATGGCAGATAAGCGTAAACAGTCAGTAGAGGCTCCCCAGGTTGTACCACTGAGCTTTTTCAATATATTGTTTCTTGAGGCAACTTTATGGGAAAGCTTAGAAATGTGCTCTTTGAAGCTCAGTGCTCCATCTAAAGTGATTTCAAGCTATTTTGGAAAAGAATTGTACCTCAGCTTTTGTCCATTGAATAGTATTCTTGGTTTCTAGGAGATAAATGTCCTAGGTAAACAGCAGCAGATTAAGAGGGGGGTCAAGGGGCTAAAGCTACCCCCCCCCCCCCCTCTCAAAAGGTGCTTTAATTTTAGTCCCCACACAAATCAAAATCCTGGATCCACCACTCTACTTACAGATCTTATCTTGGATTAGTTTTTTGTGTTATTTAGTATTTTGATTATGCAACAGAATGTAGATAAAATTCGTAAACTGTTATAGTTGACATCATGTAGGAAGGTGCTTCTGTGCATAGATGCGGAGCAATAGGTGAAGCATGGAGTGGAGTGTGTGGGAGAAACGTTGCTTAACTCGCAGCCAGCCATGCGCCTAGAGAATGAATATTATTGGCTGCCAGTGTGGTAATGGAGGAGGATGCATAGAATGGCTGAAAAGTAGGCCGTCTTCATACACCGACTATAGCTACAGTATGATTATTGTCTCCCCATCTCCTGCTCCAGAAATCATGGTTCTGCTAACAAACTGATCAATAGTGTAGCCTGTAGTCTAGGTCAGTTCTGATCAATAAAAGTCACAGCCTTCCCTAGTATGGAAACTGTGAGCCAGACCTGATACTTCAATTCACAGGTATTCTGCTTTATAGGAGTTCTTGTCATGGGCTAAACGTTCTCCACTTTCATCATTTTATAGTCAAGTTTTTTATGTGTCAATATTTCTTTCTTGAATGTTCACCATAATTTGTTACCTAATTCTCCCTCGTCCTCTTTCACCTTTCACCATTCCTTCTATTTATTTATTCTATGACGAGCCCCCACCTCAAACAGTGTCCAATCCAGTTCATTTTTCTCCTTGTAACGATTTCCAATGTAGTTCACTCTTCTCCAACTACCCTTAATACCTCTTCATTTCTTGCCCACAGTTCCCAATTCACTTCTTCTATTCTCCTCCATATCCACACCTCTAGTACCTTCATCTTTCTTATGTAAAGTTCATGTTTCTGTAGCACATATTCTAATACTCCATACATAACACTCAGCATGAGTTTCGCACAAATCTTTGTACACCAGTTGACAAAGTAATTTCAAGTTTTTTCCTTAGAACTTCCTTTTTCCGTGACAATTCTCCTAATTTCTATTGTGCTGCTCATCATACTTATCACATACTTGAAATCATGCACTAGATATATTTCCTCTCCCATTATATTAATACAACATTTTCCATCTCTTCCTTCAGTTATCATGCTTTCGGTCTTCTACATATATCTATACTAATAATAAATCTGTAAATGTAGGCCTGTTGCTGTTCACTCAAATCTTCAAAACTACTAGACGAATCTTCATGCAGTTTTCACATGAAACACGAGAAAAGGTTGGGTCAACATATAGGCATAATTTTATCAAAATCGGATAACAGAAAAAAAAAAAAGATATTGTAATTTTAAGTGTTTTCAGTAACCGCTGTGTATGTTTGTTCAAGTATTAAAAACCTCTTATCTCCAAAACTATTTCACGAATTCACATGGGGGTTTCACAGGTAACTTGAGCGTAAGGCTGGACATCATATAGACTCTGTTTCATAAAAATTGGATCATGGAAAAAAAGAATATCATGAATTGAACTTTTTATCTATGACTGTCATGTCTGTCTGTCTCTTTGAACACATTTATCTCCAAAACTACTTGACGAATTTTCATGGGGTTTTCTCACCTAACTTGCGCATATTGTACGGTTACATAAAGGCTTCAATAATTAAAATTAGATTGGACCAAATAAAGATATCATAATTTAATCATTTGTTTAAAAGCCATTTGTTGAAGATAATCTCCAGAACTACTACACAAACTTTCACGGATTCCCACAGGTAAATTGAGAATAGTTTGGAGATTAACATAGGCTTCATTTCAACAAAATCAGATCAGAGGAAGGAAAGATATCGTAACATGAAGTTTTATGTGTATACTATGCTTGTAAGTATGGTGTAGTACAGAAAATCTCCAAGAGTACTATATAAACATTCATGGGGTTTCATAGGTCAACTAATAGTACCTTGGGGCAATATATAAGCTTCTTTTAATCAAAATCGGATCAGAGGAAGAAAAGTTGTCATAATTTGTAGTTTCTGGTGTGTGCTATGCTTGAATTTTAGCGCAGTATAGCAAAGATCCACTAGAGGCGCTGTTACATAGTATACATAGGCCTAAGATCTTTGTCGATGCTGCATTTTTTATTCACATAACTAAGGTGTAATACACTTAAACAAGGGCTATGAATTTCCTTACACTAGTGGTGTAGTGTATTGATGTTGGCAACGGCCGTTCAATCCTTTTTGAAAAATCAGTAATATACAATGGGGGGAATAATTCGTTCTATTGATAATGAAATACATAATTACTGTTTTTCCGATCAATAAATTAATGATCTCCCTAAAGAGAATATTTCGTTGCCAATGTTAACATAGTGAACCGCTGCCACTCCAAGTAAAATTTAACCCAGATACGACACAAAACAAAATTCATTTACTAAGAATTGATGGTTTTGTAGTGCTGCCAAGAAACAATACATGATCATGTGTGCGTATTTCCTCAGTAACAGAAGTATTTTGAATTAAGAGCCGCAATCTTATCTCTGCAAATACGAACTAACATTGAACAGTGAGTTACTGATTACACTTTGTACATTCACAGCTTAAAACATATGTTTGCTTCTTTTGACAGGGAACATTTGAATTTAAAATATAATGACATTCCTTCGCGTCTATCGATGCTCTAATGTACATAAGAATTGTTGCAAGGAAAATCAAATTTATGTACTTCCCTTTTTGATTTTGGTGTATTCCCATTACATTTTGAGATCGATATGTTTAGGAATACATTGAAAACGCCATAGTACAAGAAACAACAAAGTGACGTGACGTTAGTTACTTAATACACCAAATAACTAATTATGGCGTTGCTGCATATTTTTCATTCTCATAAATATGGTGTAATACACTTCAAGAAGGGGTACAATTTTACTTACTTACTTCTACTTATGTTCACAATGAAATAAATAATTTGTGCTGTTCTGGTCAGTAAATTAATCCTCTTCCTAAAGCGAATAGCTTGTTGCTAAAGATAGCAAACTAAACCGCTGCCACTGCAAGTAAAATTTAACACAGGTATGACACAAAATTTCTTTTTTCTGCCTAGCTGTCTTCCATGTGCTTTGCAATGTCATGGAAAGAAAAGAAGTGCATCTCTCGACAGGTATAGCCATTAAATTGTACATAGAGTAGAAATACCTATAGAGTGAGCATTGCGTTCTGTGCATCTTCTCAACATTAAGCTGGAATTACCACATGATATTCAAACAAATCAACTCTTTCCTCACATTTATTTGCTCTTACAATTGGTTTGTACCGCATTGGCTGTAAGGAAGCCCCACCTCCTTTTCGCAGAGCAACCACATAAGATAAAATAATATCTCAATAAATGTGTCACAGAAGCAACAAGAAATTTGAGGAAGCTTCGCTAAATGGGGCATTTACACATAGTCACCCATCTTAAACAAGCAAAAAAGGAGCAAGATAAAGACAGTGATTAGTATATTTTTCCCAATATCACGAGCCATTTCCACCTTCATATTGAGAACACAAAATCTGTTCTGCGCATCTGAATGCTCACTCCAGAGATATTTCTGCTCTGTGCCTGCCACTAGAGATAATATACACACGCGAGCGACAAACTTCTCAGAAACCTCTCTGCTTTCATAATTGTTTGGTACACTATTGTGATTTAAATTTGCAATTACGTTCTTTTGGTGCAGACTACATTAAGATAGAGAAAGACATCTTCATTTGCAGAGACAATTGTACTTATAGTTATAATCCGACTTCTGAATATATAGTTCTATTACACAAGGTCGATTTCAACTTCGTGAAATAATCACTGAAGGACGTGGGGATATGTATTAGCTGAAAGAGTGGCCGATGCTGCTAACACAGTCAAGACAATTCACTGGAAATACTATATTTAATGGGAACTTCTATACAGATGATCAGCTCACACCATTCCTTCTATTATTACCCAGACTTACTTTATCGCACATTGACACCACCATGACATCTTATTTAAACAGACATGAACTGCTCTATTGATTGAATTACCAGACTTTCAAGCATTCATTGAGTTTTTGATAATAGGGAGCACTGCATACAGAATAACTACATTGCCCTGAGTGCAACAATGGAACATACTAATACTTCAGCAGTCACTTACTATGAGGGATAAACAGTTTAGTACTACACCATAGAACCAACACATAGCACTGTTCTTAGTATTACTATTTTTCATCTCAACAATATACGTGTTTTCAGAATTTTACGCCGAACAGACATTCTTAACTTTATGAACACAACCTAACATTAAATTTACATTGTTCCACAGTAAGAACTTAAATTAATTTCACTCTTACTATGAAAAACTTTATGAACATTCATAGTTTTTGACCATGACTTCTACTTAAATTTGACATCTTGGCTAGGAGAACTGAGTTTACTGACAGAGTGATCCAACAAGGACTGTGTTTTTGCTGACCTAAGTCTGGAACCCACGGAACCATGATATATACAGGTCCCTCTTTAACAACCGTTGCGAAGCACGGGCATATAAGCTAGTCTACATATATATTCCCAAGCCACCAAACAGTGTATAGCAGAGGTATCTCCTACCACTACCAGTGCTCTTCTTGTTAATTGTCATCCATAGTGTTATGTTTAGATAATTTAATATTTGTTATAATTTGCTTGCACTTCATGGCATCACAAACATGGGATTTACAAATCTTAAGTATTTTACTCTCTGGCCCCCAATACAAACTCCTCGTCACCAATTCATCCGAGACATTATCATTACCAATGTCTTACACCTCACCTCATTCATTTTTTATCATTATATCTCCAGTTCTATCTCTTGCTCTCTAGTTCAACTAAGAGTTCTTAATTAGCCTTTTATTCATCCATCAGTATGTCCAATTTGACAGTCAAAAGCCTTCTCAGGTTCTTCTTTCACACCCTCAGCAGCCTAGTAGAATCTCTTTGCATTACTCCTTTGCTAAAACTAAATTATTCTGTACCTATATTAAGTTATTCAGCTTCCCATATAAATTTTAGTTGGGCATTCTTACTAAACTTTGGCTGCACGTGACATGAGGCTCATCATGCGATGATCCTTGCTTTTTCTATTGTTATTTTTATTTTCCAGGGATTAAAATAATTTCACTGAAGTTGTTTAGCCCTTGTCCTATCATGTATATTTAATGTCATAATAGAACAAACTCTCTAACACTCTTAACAGCCCTATGGGAATCTCGTCAATTCCCATTGCTCTTACATTTTTCATCACATTCAAAGGCTCCTCAATCTCACTTCCTGGTATGTCATTCCTTTTGTTGTCCGCTGTAACTGTATCTCCCTCCTCTAGTTCAAGTTGTTCTTCATTAGGTCTGTTTTCCTAAGCCTACACCCACTCTATAAATTCTTCCCATATTCTCATTATTTCTTGGGAAACACACACCATTTTGCCATCTGCAAACCTTTATTTACTTAATGCTGTTGTTGCTTCTCCTTTTCTTGAAAATCAGATTTGTTGCTTCTAGTCATAGTTTCTTCCTTTTCCAGTTTCTCTGTCTCAGTACATATTTCTGACAGTCATTTAGTCTTTGCTTTGTCTGTTTCTCTCTTAATCAGATTAAGGATAGAAATTCTCCACAGAGATGATAAATTATTTTTCAAAAGATATTGATTGTCTGGCCAGTACTTTTGCTGTACCGCCGATAGTCACACACAGAAAGAAAAAAGGGCGAAAATGAAACAAGCTTTCGGAACAGGGTTCCTTCTTCAGGTAAGATAGTAGGGAAGAAAAAAGAAATGGGAAAGGAAGGGGAAGGTAATTCTTAATCCATTATTTAACAGCCTATACTTACAATTCTTTCTTCTTTATTTTCAGTTTTCCATTTCCTGTGTTCCTCCAATTATTCTTATCATTTCTAGTGCTATCCACTGTTTCTTTGCACTTTTTCTTTCCTTGATTCCAAGCATTTCCTTAGTTGCTTCTTTTACCCCCCCCCCCCCCACCCCTATTTTTTTTTTAAATGTAATAGTGCTACATTTTCACAATACACATTCTCTAGTTCTTCATATCTGTCTTTGTATTTGTATTCAGTTTCCCATTATATACACTGGTCAATGGCCGTGGATGAACCAGTTTCCATTCGATCACCAATGTTAAGCACTGTCGGGCTTGGCTAGCACTTGGATAGATAACATTCTGGGTCTGTCAAGCGCTATTGGCATGCGGGCTGCACTTAGCCCTTGTGAGGCAAATTGAGGAGCTATTTGATTGAGAAGTAGTGACTGGTGTGGAAAACAAAACCAAGGCTGGGAGTATGGGGCACTGACCACGTCCCCCTCCATACCACATCCGATGACGCCTTCAGGTGGAGAATGACACGGCAGTCAGTCAGTGCCTGTTGGGTTCTTGAGGATTGTGTGGGACAGAGTTGAGTTTAGTTTAGTTTAGTTTAATATATGCACTGTTCAAAACAATTAGCGGATCACGTGAGATATCATACACAATATACCGTATTTACGGAAATATAGGCAGCGTGTGACTATAGGCCACACCTAAACTTTTGTCATGATTTTATTGTAAAAATTGAATAAGCCAAACTAATAATTTTACAAGAAACTTCAGTTATAGAACAGCTTCTATTTCTCTGCAGTGGATAAATTGTGTGCTAAAATAGTAGCTTCACACGCTCTGCCGCTAAGTGGCAGGCCGTCACTTTTATTTCTCTGCAGCGGATAAATCGTCTACTAAAACCAATGAGTCATGGCCACGGCAGTTGATTCTTGCAAATTTGTTGGCCAATCGGGTGGACAGTATACAATATCGAATGAGATTTGTAAATTTATTTTTATGGCATATCTGAATGCATGAAATACACGGTCATTTCCTTTTGGCATAATGTATTTTATTCAGATATTGGTTACAATTGTAATTTATGTGTGATACAGTATGATTTTTAGTTGCCTCAACCCTTTGGTTTACATGGCATTTACTTAGAACAAGACACCAAGGGGCTACCATAATAGTGAAAAAGTCATTCTCATTGCCCTCTAATATGGTGTGTGATCACCTCGGTCAGCCAGTACAGATGCACACTTACGTGGCATGGACAGTATGTCGAACAGACAATAAATACGCTGAAGTTGACTATCTTAGACTGCTCACAAGTGTATTGCATGTTTACTTGTAAACAGCAGCTGAGCCTCCAGAGCATTTATAAATAGTGCCATATGCATCAACAGCTGACGTGGAAAGTGACTAGAGAGGTGTGGCTATACCAAATATTTTCAGTATAAATAAAGCGTTATATGTGGATTAGTTTCATGAGAATGTCACTTGTATAAAGGGTAATAATTAAGCTAGTCCAAGGGAAGTCACTCGTAAAAAGGCATTGTTTAATTAAGTAAGATATTTACAACACATTATACATTTATGCATTTATGCATTGAATTGCAGCTGATACAAATGAGGTGCTACAGAAGAATGCTGAAGATTAGGTGGGTAGATCACATAACTAATGAAGAGGTACTGAACAGAATTGGCGAGAAAAGGAGTTTTTGGCATACCCTGACTAAAAGAAGGGATCGCTTGGTAGGACACATTCTTAGACATCGAGGAATCGTAAATTTAGCATTGGAGGGAAGTGTGTGGGGTAAAAATCGCAGAGGGAGGCCAAGAGATGCGTATAGTAAGCAGATTCAAATAGATGTGGGGTGTCGTTCTTATGAGGAGATGAAAAGGCTTGCTCAGGATAGAGTAGGGTGGAGAGCTGCATCAAACCAGTCTCCGGACTGAAGACCATAACAACAACAAATGAGACATGAATAGCATTTATCGAGAGAAGCCCATAGTTTTGGGGTGACAATTTCCTGGTGCATAGGAAATATGTAAGTCTTACAAGAGGGGGGGACATAAATATACGATTGTGAGTAGGTCAACTAACGGAATGGCAAGCAATTAATATTTTACGCAGGAATAATCTGTCTGGAGGCATGTTTAAAGGTGACTGTCAGTTATAACCAAACAGACTTATATAATAATACCTAATACACCACACACATGGTCAGGAAGTGATAAAAAATGTGTGTATACAAAACATAACACAATCTATAAATCTACAAGAACTACACACATATTTAGAAACCTATACACAATCAATACACACAAAACTATATACACGACTCACCTAAGAATGACACTAGAACTACATGTATACAATAAACAAAACAACTTAAAACTAATTCAAACTTACAAGATAATCTTAAGTTAAATTATAACCTAAACTGAATATCTTAACCTATTACTAGCCTATAAACTATCCGAAAATTAAATAATACATTGGTAAATATTTAAAAAAATAATAATAATAAAATAAAAAGACAGGAAAATTGGGCACACTCAGTGAGGAATGGTGGACAAATAAATACTGCAAACATAAATAGATGAATATGTTAAGTAAGAATGGATGCAGAAGATGCAACCAATGAATGCTTAGGTGAATATGATTAATATAGAGTCTAACCCCATGGCTAGACTCAGCCCTTGAAAGAAGGGTGATTTCTTTTGTAATGTATGGGTGTGGCAGGGTAACTTCGGGCCTCCAGAAATTGGAATATTAATAGTTGTGTAGGTGGCTGCCTATGTAGATTCCCCATCGCATGCAGTGCAAGTCTGTGTTCAGTGAGATTTTTGCTCTATGAAAAGGTTTAAAGGTGTTAAAGCCATGTTCACTCAAAATAACTGAGGTGTATCACAATTAATTATGAGATTATTGAGAAGATGAGCATTATCCTGCAAGTATATATAAAATGGTATGCAATTACATGAGAATAAAAGATTTGCCTCACACACAGGCAAATGTTAAAACAGCTGTCAAGACGAGTAGGCAATTAAAACACTATATCCCACTTCACAGTCTCCATAACTACACACACTGTGGTTAATAGGATCAGTCAGAAATGAAGATCAAAGCTCAAGTACAGACACTTGCAATGTGAGTGTTGAACACATAAGGTAGCATCAATGATGTTACAATGTCATAGAAATTTCATCCTTGTAGATTTCTTCTAAGAGTAGGTACACCAGAGATTATTACCAACTTGGAAGATTTATATATATATATATATATATATATATATATATATAGTCACCTATTGAGAAATAATAAATAAACCTTCCTTTATTTCTCATGCCCCCGATCAATGTATGTAGCAAGATGTCTGAACCACACAACTATAATATGAATAAAATGATGATAGTTTTTTCAGAAAATAATGTGTATTTTTTATATAATGCTGTACCTAAATGTGTAAAACAATGTAAACCTGTGTAATTTTTCTATACTCAAACTTATTTCTGAAATGATCCGAGATGAAATTGTTGACACCATAATTTTTTTGCATTCTATGCGAACAGATTTTTTTTTTCATGAGCTGTACTATATGCATATAACAATCCTAGTTATACAATGTGTGTAGAAAAACAAAAGACTAAGGGGTGGAATCTAGCCCAACAAAGCCTTATAAATGCACAAGGTGTGTTATGAGAAAGTGAAAATGAAAGGTTGGGTCCAGTGACTCAACTAAAATGATATGATGACTCTTACATATAAAAGATTATTGTACCTGAGAGGTCATATGCCAAAATGTGTGAAGTTGTATCCTCAAGGGAAAGGGTTACTGTGAGTGCTTTCAACATAGGTGGAAGTCATTCAAAGGAGTAAAAGTTTCCATACTTACCCAAGCAAATGTATCACGGCCATGTAGTGGTTCCTGTCGCTGTATCTGCTTGTTTCACTGATGAGAGATGATCATGCAAATCACAAGGAGCAACAGGTTCCGGAACACGCACGCCGCGACACCAACCATCACTTGCTGAGCACTTGGTATTCACGACCACTACTTACCCCCTTCCACCTGCCCCTCGCCACCATAGTGGCTCTGTACAGCTGCTACCAACCCTTGCCTACTACTTTTATCAGCAAAGTGTCAGACACTGGATTTGGCAACAGTTGGCAACAGCCGTCAAGACATAAACAAAACAGTTGACATATGGGACTACCAAGCATAGCCAAACACTAATATAAACTTTCTGTTCAGTGTCTGTCTGTGTGTGTGTGTGTGTGTGTGTGTGTGTGTGTGTGTGTGTGTGTCATAGAAATACATAGAAAATGATACAGATACTGTAGTGTGTAGCATTATTACCAGGTAATTAAAAGTGGTCAAACATTGTAAACAAATACTATTTAACGTAGCTGACTTACACCTAATCTATCCAGCTCATATCCACAATGTATGAAAGCATGCATCAAGGATATAGGTGGCAGATGGTGTGTTACATCAGACATGGCTTTAATTTTATTTTTCCATTCCTTTTTATTATTATTATTATTAAATTTGATATGATTTGTCCACTTTCGCAAAATGATAAATTTTTATCTTAAATAATATTATGCCACAGATACATCCTATTAGTTAGGTTTAAGTAAGACCTGGGTAAAACAACAGAATGAAAATTTATGTTCAATTATCTAATGAATTACTGTTTACTTTTTCTGTTTTGTCTGCCTTCAAGTTGTAAAGATTTGTGGCCTGTATTTTATGACTTTCACAAAAATTTTGTTTAAGTGTGTCTGAAGTACGTACATTGAAATAAATTCAGATAAAACTTACATAGACAATGTGTTCTAAATTTGTGACACTCAGCCCCTGAGATTTCAATTAGTGAATTCAATTGAGATTTCAATTAGTGAATTCAATGTGCAACAAAATGGAAGTGTCTTGAACCCACTAATGAGAGGAAACATTTTTTTAAGCCAGTATTTGAAGCTTCCTGGCAGATTAAAATTGTGTGCCGGAACCGGGACTCGAACCTGGAACCTTTGCCTTTCAAGGGCAAGCGCACTACCGACTGTGCTATCCCGACACGACTCATGATGCCACCTCACAACTTTACTTCCACCAGTACCTCGCCTCCTACTTTCCAAACATCCCTTAGGCTGTGGCTAAGCCATGTCTCCACCATGTCCTTTCTTCCAGGAGTGCTAGTCTTGCATACTTCGCAGGAGAGCTTCTGTGAAGTTTGGAAAGTAGGACGCGAGGTACTGGCGGAAGTAAAGTTGTGAGGCAGCATCGTGAGTCATGTCAGAATAGCACAGTCGGTAGTGGGCTTGCCCGCGAAACGCAAAGGTCCCAGGTTCGAGTCCCGGTTCCAGGACACAATTTTAATCTGCCAGGAAGTTTCAGCCTCCTGAGTCAATGAGCTGTTAATTGGAGATATCAGTCATCTCTTGCTGATGTTACCCATGGAAGACCTTGACCTTCCCTTCTTTCAACGGTTCCTGTTGTCTGAAATCACATCCAGGTTCTGGAAATTACACTTTGGGACACTCCGATAGGTGCAGCCACTTCCCTCTGAGTCTGCCCCACTTCCAACCTTGCTACAGCACTCCATGCCATGCTGTTGCTGCATTGCACTATGTGCTCAGTACACTATCTGAACGGAACTGCTTGTGTAATTTGTTTGGTAGAGTAAACACAAGTCAACACCAACCCCTTCTGCAGCAACCTTCTGTTATTTCCACTATCTGGTTGTCATTGTTGTCTCCACTCTATAGAACCAACAGGAAGACATGAAACCATTTTAGTACATTCTGTCAATGATAACACATCGGAACATAGATCTCAACCAATTCCCCAATTGTTCTGATCAATGTATATTCTCTACTTTCTTCTGCTATTACCTGGAACTTTTCCAGTCATCGAGTACCTAAGCAATGACTGTTTTACAGTTTGAATAGATGGTTGACCCTGGTTATCTTCAGGCATCATTTTGTAAAGTAATATTATCATTGCTGTATGATTAAGTAATAAGTTTTGTATTTTATGTCATCAAGAGATAGTACAGTATACAGTCTTCTTTTGTGGTTGTAAAACAAATTATTTCCAAACAACATGGAATTTTCATTCCAGAACTATCTTTGTTCTCTCTAATATCTGGCTCCCAGACTTAATTTTCCAATAGCCCTTAGCATCTGGTCCTTCATCCATACCACACTCTGGCCTATTGTTATAAAAATACTTGCATTCTTTTGCTGCCTCCTAACAAGTTGTTGTATCCTCTAATAACATTATTCCACCTCATCATCGGGATTATTACTGGCTGATATATAAACTTGGATCAATATTAAGTCTTCCTTTTCTCCTTTCAGTCTTGTTATCACAATTCTTCTATCAATATACTCAACCTTCATAACACTATTCTTTGGTCATTTTCAAATCAGTATTCCAACTACATACATTCCACTATTATCTTCACATAAATAGTAATCTAGTTCTCCACAACCACCCCATCTAACCTCATATATTCCAAGTGCATCCAAATTATTAACCCCATTCACAATAATTCTTGTTTCTTCTCCTTTCCTTTGAAACCTCACTATATTGCCCTCCCAGAGTTCAAACAAGGTGAAGCTTTACCTATGGAATCATTTACAAATAGGGGCATCCCGTGAACATCTTGGGAAATAGCGTCTGGGCAGATTCCTGTTGTCTTCTACTGCTAACTGTATTATCACTAACAGGGAGCGTGTACAGTTAAAAACTTATAATGATTCTTTATATATTTGGCATGAGCTACTCCTTCATCAGGTATAGATGGAAATGTAAACAAGAACAGAAGATTAGAAAAGTGGTGATACGTCAAGAATGTAGTCAAGTGTGCATAAATATGTTAAAAGATAAGGCATAAGAGAAAAAATACTATAAGGAGTAAATATATATGAAATCACAACCTGCAACATTATTGTTACAAACTAAATATCTCCATAGTTTATTAACATTTTTACTTGAAATAATATTAAAATGTTTCAAGTGGCAAACAAAAGTATTTGCTATTGTACAGAATAATATGCTTTTTGCAATGTATAACCTTAATTAAGTAATTGTGTAAGCCATCTGAATAAATGGAATCCTTGGTGTGAGTTAGAATAACAATTAATGGTCACCAAATTTTCAAAGAAGCCTCCCCAAAGATGTCATCTGACATCTCAGGAGAAAATTGTCTCATTCAGTATAGAGTATTTCACTTATGTAATGTGTAAAAGTTACAAAAACAACAATTAATTAAACTTACTTCAGGCCACAGTATGGTTGAGTCGCAGCCAGGTGTCAGTGTCAGGCAGGAAATATTAAGTTGTGGTTTGCCATTATACTTGCATAATTTTGATGATCCAACTGAAAAAATTATGTTATGTATTAGTAAGCTACGCATTAAAAGGGCTGTGTTTTCTAATTGATAGAAAATTAATTACTGACACTGTAAGGAAATATCTACGCATGTTTAAGGGAGAACAACTTCCCTTTCTTACTGCACTTGCTTAGAAATAAAGAAATCGATAAAAACAGCTTCATAATCTTGCTCCTTTACATATACCAATTTATCACTTCAGTATCAGTTTGAAGAAAAGACGAATATGTAAAGGTATCTACTTACTGACTAGTAGGAAGTACTCACAACAATCTGTCATGAGATTTCAAAATTATTTCATTCACCATTATTCCAGTTACAACTTCACTCACATGGTGCAGGGTTATTATAAAATTTTATTATAAAAAAAATTAGTTTTCAATATTTTTATTTAGTGAGAATTTATGGGGTTTTTTTCCCCTCACCTACCCACTTTTTTCACTTATAATGCTATTGACTTATCTCTTAACATTGTGTCACAAATTGAATAGATTTATAAATAAAGTGCATTTTAAGTATAGTTATCAACAAAATTCTTTAAAATCATTACAGTCTTTAGAATATTAATATGTTTTCACTTGTTGCTGTTATTGTAGTCTTCAGTCCACAGACTGGTTTAATGCAGCTCTCCATGCTAACCTATCCTGTACAAGTCTCTTCATCTGACAATATGAATGGCAGGCTACATCCTTTTGAATCTGCTTACAATACACATCCCTTGGTCTTTCTCTATGAATTTTACCCCACACACTTCCTTCTAATGCTAAGTTGACAATTACTTGATGTTTCACAATGTATCCCATCAACCTATCCCTTCTCTTAGTCATGATATGCCAGAAACTCCTTCTCTCTCCAATTCTGTTGAGCACCTCCTCATTAGGTATGTGATCTACCCATCTAATCTTCATCATTTGTCTATAACACCACATTTTGAAAGCTTCTATCATATTTGTGTTTGTTCTTCTTTCGTTCATGTTTCACTCCCATACAATTCTACATTTCAGACAAATGCTTTCAAGAAAGGACTTCCAAACATTTAAACTAATTTTGGATGTCAACAAATTTCACTCTTCAGTAATGCTTTTCTTCCCATAACCTTTCTGCATTTTATATCTTCATTACTTCAGTCATCAGAAGCTATTTTGCAACCCAAATAACAAAACTCATCTACTACTTTTATTGTCTCATTACCTAATCTAATTCCTTCAGCATCGCCTGATTTTCTGACATTACATTCCAATATCCTCATTAATGTTATCTTACATTTTCCTTTCAAGATATTGTCCATTCCATTTAATTGCACTTCCAGGTCCTTTACCGTCTCCGACGGAATTACTATGTCATCAGCAAACCGCAAGGTTCTTATTCCCTCTCCCTGCACTTTAATTAGCTCTCCAAACTTCTCCTCGCATTCCGTCACAGTTTGCTCGATGTACAGATTGAACTACATTGGGAAAAGGCTACACCCCGTCTTACTCCCTTCGCAACCACTGCGACAATTTCATGCTCTTCAATTCCAATAATTGCTGTCTGGTTTTTGTACACGTTTAATATAACTCTTCGCTCCCTATACTTTGCCCCTGCTACCCTCAGAATTTGATAGAGTATATTCCATTCAACATTGTAAAAAGCACTAATGCTAAAAATGTAGGTTTACCTTTCCTTAGCCTATCTTCTAAGATAAGTCATAATGTGAGTATTGTCTCCTGTGTTCCTACATTTCTGCTAAATCCAAACTGATTTTGCCCAAGGTCAGAATCCACAATTTTTTCCATTCATCTGTAAATAATTTGTGTTAGAATTTTGCAAACCATGACTAATTAAACTGATAGTTCAATAATGTTCACATTTCTCTGCGCTTGCTTTCTTTGGAATTGAAATTACAATATTCTTCTTGAAGTCTGAGGGTATTTTCCCTGTCATACATCTTGCATATCAGGTGGAACAATTTCTTCATGACTGGCTCCCCTAACAATAATAGCAGTTTAGACAGAACATCATCTACTCCAGGGGCCTAGTTTCTACTCAAATCTTTTAGAATTCTGTCAAATTCTCCTCACAGTAACGTATCTCCTTATATCCTATCTCATCTTCCTCTACTTCGTTTTCCATTTCTATAATATTGCCTTCAGGTTTATTTCCTTTGTACGGGCTCTATATATATTCCTTCCACCTTTCAGCTTTTCCTTCTTCGCTTAGTACTGGTTTTCCATTTGAGTTCTTGATTTTCATACCGCTGATTTTCTTGTCTCCAAATGTCTCTTTTATTTTCCTGTCGGCAGTATCTATCTTTCCCCTAGTTACACATTCTTCTACAGTCTTGCATTTCTCCTCAAGCCACTCCTGCATAGTCAGTCTGCACTTGCTGTCAACCTCATTTTTTTTCCAAGGATTTCTATTAGGCCTTGTCCTTCTGCTTATATGGTCCTCTGCAGCCTTCACTACTCTATCTCTTAGGGCTACCCATAATTATCCTACGGTATTACTTTCCTCCACTTCAGACAATCCTTACCTAATGCTCCCTCAACCACCTGTGGTTCCTTCTATTTCTCCAGGTCCCATCTCCTTATATTCCTTTCTTTCTGCAGTTTCATCAGTCAGTCTATAGTTCATAACCAATAAGTTATGGTCAGAGTCTATGTCTGCCCCTGGATATGTCTTACAGTTTATAACCTGGTTTCTAAACCTTTGCTTTACCATTATAAAGTCAATCTGGTATCTCCCAGTGTCTCCTGGTCTCCTCCATGTACATAACCTTCTTTCACGATGATTAAACAAGGTGTTTGTGATTATTAAATTGTGCTCTGCACAAAATTCTACCAGACGATCTCCTCTTTCGTTCCTTTTCGCCTGTCCATATTCATCTACTACACTTCCTTTCCTGCTGCGGAGTTCCAGTCTCCCATCACAATTAAGGTTTCTTTTTCTTTAACGGTCTGAATAATTTCTTTTACCTTCTTGTACATTTCTTTTACCTCTTCAGCCTCAGCAGAGCTATTTGGCATATAAACCTGTACTAGTGTGGTTGGTGTTGGCTTCATGTCTATCTTTGCTCCAATAATGCATTCACTACACTGTTCACAGTAACTTACTCAAATTCCTATTTTCTTATTCATCAGTACACCTGCTCCTGTGTTCATCCAACTAATTTTGTGTTTATAACCCTGTACTCACCTGACCAGATACCCTGTTCATCCTACCACCGAACTTCGCTAGTCCCCACCATATCCAACTTTAACCTATCCATTTCTCTTTCCAATTTTTCTAACTTACCTACTGGATTAAGGGATAAAACATCCCACACTCCAACCCATAGAATACCTGCTTTGTTTTTTCAAACAATGAAAAATCCAAAGACACGAAAATAGATAATCACATTCACACAACTTAAATTTTCGGACATGACCTTCGTCAGAAAAAGAAACACATAAATTCATGCAATCACTCAGACAACAATACACACACAACTACTTTGTCCAGCCACTCCAGTGACACAAGCATCTAGAATGTGAGTGAGGTTGGGAGTGGAGGGGAAAGGATGCCGCGTAAAGATGAGGATCGAAAGTTCCAAATTGCATGATGGATTTTAAAGGCTCTGATAGGTGAGAACCTGAATTGCGGCAATGAATACTGTGAAGGGAAGGGGCAGGAAAGGATAAAAGGGAGGTGTAGAGGAGTGTGGAGAGGGAGTGGGGGGGGGGGATTGAAATGATAAGAATAATTAGGAAAACTAAAGTTAGGAAAAAAGGAAAAAATAAAAACTAATTAATTAAGGGGATATTGTAACTGGTGACACACAGTTGTAGTTGTAAGAAAAACATATGTTACAGGATAATGGGTGGGGAAGGAAGAGGGGAGGGGGGGAGATATTAGGCATAGGGTGCAGGGATGTGAAGTTATCTTAGGTTGAGGCCAGGTCCCGCAACCATCTTGGCCTCAACCTAAGAGAACTTCACATCCCTGTACCCTATGCATAATATCTCCCCCCCCCCTCCCCCCACCTCTTCCTTCCTTATATTTTTCTTTTTTTTTCTTTTCCTAATTAGTCTTTATCATTTCAAATCCCCCCACACCCTCTTCACACTCCTCTACACCTCCCTTTTATCCTTTCCTGCCCCTTCCCTTCACAGTATTAATTGCCACAATTCAAATTCCCGCCTATCAGAGCCTTTAAAATCCATCATGCAATGCGGAACTTTCCATCCCCACCTTTACCCAGCATCCTTAACCTTCCACTTCCCACCTCACTCCGTGTCTAGATGCTTGTGCCACTGGAGTAGCCAGACATGATAGTTATGTGTGTATAGTTGTCGCAGTGATTGCTTGAATGTATGTGTTTCTTTTTCTGACACAGGCCATGGCCGAAATTTTAAGTTGTGTGAATGTGATTATTTTTTTTTTTTTTTTTTTTTTTTTTTTGTGTCTGTTGGCAGCTCAGAGAGCCTCTTCCTGGTGAGTTTTTTTGTTTTTCTTGATGACAACATCTTCCTGAGTAGTCCCCCCCCCCCACCTGGAGATCTGAATGGGGGACTATTTTACCTCCAGAATATTTTATCTGAGAGGATGCCATCATCATATTTTCACCTGAGAAAATTTTCTCTGCTCGTCTGGAAACACAGTGGTTCAATACATATAAGTACTTAACTGTAATTTCTTCTGCTTTACCTAACCGATGTCTCAGAAAACCACGACCAATATAATTATGAAGTAAACACTGTATGAGTCATTTGGTCTGTTTTAATTGGATGAAAGCAGAAAATAATAGAGGCATATCACTATTAAATATGGTGTATTAAGTTCTATGCCAGAACAATAACTGAAAGTCTAAAACACATATTAGGAGTGTTTGCTATCAAAAGAATAAAATAGATTCAGAAAGAGGAGAAGCTGTAAAGACAACATAATTATGCTGTAACAAATTATAGAAAAACATATGGAATTCAAAAAAGAAACACACATGCTTTTCATTGATTATTTAAAGGCTTTTGATAAAGTATAGACGACTGTCGTGGTAAATTTTAATAAGAAGATATATATCAACACACTTTACAGGTAATTCAAAATATCTATGCTAATACAAGAATCCAAATAACTGGTGATAATGAGGAAACAACAGAGGTTATTAATTTAGGACTTCAACAAGATTGCAGCCTCTCTCCATGGCTTTTTAACTGAAAACATCGGATGGCAATGGAAAATGAAACTGAAGAACTATACATACAATTTTAACCAAAAAGACTACATAATCACTTTGTTATTTGCAGACCACCAAGTGTTAATTTTGAATAATGAAGACAGACTGCAAAGAGCTACCTATGAACAATACCAGACATGCCAGATATATAACTGAATAATATCAATACAAAAAACAAAAGGCATGGCTTTCTGTGAAAAAAATCCAGTAAGAACAAAAATAGTTACAGACAACAAGATTACAGAGCAAATATATAGATTCAAATTTCTAGGAACCATGTTATCATACAGGGGAGACCTAGATAAAAAAACAAAATTGAGAAATTTAACTACTTACATCAGAAGAGCCCTCCAATGTAAAGTAAGAACAAAAACATATCAAAAATTTCATAAAGTTAAGGAATCTTGGGTAATGAAAAGGAAAGAAAAAACAAGATTACAAACCAATTACATGTAATTTCTCAGGTACATAGCAGGTTAACCAAGCCTGACTACAAAAGAAATACAGATATCAGAAATGAAATAAATATATTCTATATAAACAGTAGGGTTGACAAATAACAACAAAAATGAATATCCCATCTGTTTCGAATGGACGAACCAAGATTACCACTACAGTTTTGGTGATATACTCCACAAGGAAAAAGATCTGTTGGAAGACCTGCAAAATGGTGAAAGGACCAAATGTAGTTGCAATAGGCTGAGGGAAAGTCTAATGCATGATAGAAGAAGAAGTTTCAACTTACAACTCAGATCATCCTAGAATCCATACAACTAATTACTGTGAATGGCAGCTTATCAACAGGTTGAGGATTTTGAGAAAATGAGGCTAACTGTTCCTCTCTCATTAGCTGACTCTCTCTCTCTCTATCTCTCTCTGTCACACACACACACACACACACACACACACACACACACACACATACTCAATCACTCACTCTCTCTCTCTCTCTCTCTCTCTCTCTCTCTCTCTCTCTCTCTCTCAAAATAATGGTACCCCATAGTAACTGACAGAACAAAAAATCAAAATAACCAGTTCTCCAAATAAGTGTAAGGCTATTCAAATGATAGATTGAACACTGATAATGACCTTAAAGTTGCTGGAGAGGAACAGTTTAGCATTCAGTATTTTTACAATCACAAGAAGGGTATATCATCACTCAATGCAATAGGTTTGATGATTCCGAGTGATGCAAGACTGCCGAAGTAGATTTCTTGTTTTTCAATGACATCTGACTGTGTAAATCACTTTAAAAGTAAATTATAATATTATGGTGTAAGAGGATATGCTGCAAAATGATTGAAATCCAGCATCTCTGACAGAAAACAAAGTGTATCAATAAGAAAAAGACATGCAATAATCCATCAGGCAACTAGGTACAAATCATATCGAAAATACCCCCATCAGTGCATCAAGAAAATAAAAATAATTTGTTCCTGTTTAAAAGACTCTGACATGAAAGTGGATAACGAGCTGCCTCAGTCCTCATTCCACCTTCCTCGTATCCATTTATTTCTCCCTCCTAGTGTCTCCGTTTTCAAGCACTGGCAGTTTCTCCTGTCTGTCTTTCCCATGGTCACTTCATTCCTTTCTCCCATAATATGTTTTCCCTATCACTTTAACAGTCTCTCCGCCACTGTCTTTGTTCCTTTCTCTTCCTCTTATACAGGCAAATGTCTCAGCAGCTCTCTTTTGCTCACACTGCTACTATGTCCAGCCAACTCTTCTCTCTTCTCTCTCTCTCTCTCTCTTTCCCATGTAGGCTGTCTGCTCTTTGTCTGCCACTGTTGTTGTCTCCTCTCTTTTCCACA
The DNA here is from genome assembly GCA_026315105.1 of Locusta migratoria. Classification (NCBI taxonomy): domain Eukaryota; kingdom Metazoa; phylum Arthropoda; class Insecta; order Orthoptera; family Acrididae; genus Locusta; species Locusta migratoria. The sequence continues at coordinate 202,560,861 of CM048747.1, read as the reverse complement.
ATCACATTCTCTCCACTACACTCTTTCACCAAAAAGACACAAATACATTTGTTTGCCAAAATTCTTCATGTGGAAGGCAAATGAGGACTAAAGCAGACCTTTAAACAGGAATATATTCACCTTTTTTGTGCTCTGACAGGGACATTTTCAGCTAGTTCTTTTATCCCCTTGTGACAGCAGAGAGTGCTATTCATATGAGATCAATTCGGTAGATCAGTAAATATTTGACAGCAATTTCTATGCTTCAACGGATTTATATACAGGGTATGATGAATACAAAAATTGAGAGATCATATCAGATAGTACAATGAGCAAAATTAAATTATTTCACAGAATAGTGTTCCTAAAATGGAATGATAAGTACTAACAGAATGGGTTTTCTGCCAAGATTGCTTCTTTCGATTAATAATGAAAATTCTCCTCAGAGATGATAAATATTGTTGAAATGAGATAGAATGGCTGGCCAGTACTTATCTTTGTGCTGTACCGCCGATAGTAACACAAATGAAGAAACAGAAAAGAGGGGACAAAAAGGACTAGCTTTTGGAACGAAGTTCCTTTATCAGGTGGGAGAGAAGCGAAGAAGAAAGGATGGAAACAGAAGGTAAAGGTGGTCCATGACCTAGGTCATGAAGGTGGTGTTTCGGGAGTGTGGACGTCTGTCTATTTCTCTCCCTCCAACAACAATGTTCCTAACCCCAGACCACCCAGAAGCACTCCCTTAGTCACCCAGTACCATCCTGGCCTGGAATGCCTCAACAAATTCCTCAAACAGGGCTATGACTTTCTCAAGTCATGCCCTGAGATGAGACCATCACTCCAAACTGTTCTTCCCACACCACCCAGAGTAGCCTTCCGCCGTCCTCCCAACCTCCGCAACATCCTTGTCCAACCTTACAACATCCCAAAACCACCCTCTGTACCTAATGGTTCCTACCCCTGCAACTGATCCCGCTGCAAAACCTGTCCAATGCATCCTCCCACTACCACATACTCCAGCCCCACCACAGGAAAAACCTACCCAATTCAAGGCAGGGCCACATGCGAGACAACACATGTCATATACCAGCTGACATGTGTCCACTGTTCAGCCTTTTATGTTGGTATGACTACTAACAAATTGGCTGAGCGGATGAATGGGCACAGACGGACTGTTCGCCTGGGGGACACCCAATATCCTGTGGCAGAACATGCCCTCCAGCATAACTCCAGGGACCTGGGCACGTGTTACACCACACGTGCCATTTGGATAGTACCAACAAACACCAGTCTCTCAGAGCTACGGAGGTGGGAACTTTCCCTCCAACATATCCTCTCCTCCCGCCACCCCCCTGGCCTAAATCTACACTAACCCCTCCCCTTCCTCCATCCTCAGCTCACCTATTCATTATCCCTTCCTTGCCCCTCTCTCTCCCTTTCCCTCACGCCCTCTGGCTCTCTGTCATTCTCTCTCTCTCTCTCTCTCTCTCTCTCTCTCTCTCTCTCTCTCTCTCTCTGTGTGTGTGTGTGTGTGTGTGTGTGTGTGTGTGTGTGTACATCCATCTTTCCCTGTTAATGAAAAACGTTTTAGCCAACCCCCCGCCTCTCCTACACCCCTCAGCATCATTCATTTCACTCATCTTCTCTTCTCTTTACTACTTGAGCTTTCCTCTTTGGTTATATTTATCCTCTCTGGCTTGGCTCAGTACGTACATGCAGTATCTCTGACGTCCACACTTCCGAAACACCACCTTCATGACCTAGGTTGTGAACCACCTTTACCTTCTGTTCCCATCCTTTGTTCTTCCCTTCTCTCCCACCTGACAAAGGAACTTTGTTCCGAAAGCTAGTCCTTTTTGTCCCCTCTTTTCTGTTTCTTCATTTGTGTTACTATCGGCGGTACAGCACAAAGGTAAGTACTGGCCAGCCATTCTATCTCGTTTCAACAATATTTAAGATTGCTTCTTTCATTGTAATGACTGGTTTCAATGATCAGAGGGCATCATCAGCATCTGATCTTATTATTAGATTTTACAAAATACATGTCATAAAGTACTGCAATACCATAGTTCTATGACAGAAATTAAAATATGTTTAGCAAGCCACTTTAGAGTGCTGTGCAGACACTTCATGATATTCATACTCTATGTAGGTTACAATCAATAGTAATGATATGTATTTCCTTATGGCTGCCACATCAGCTTGGACAGAAGTAGGCAAGCTGATATGAAACCAATATCGTGAGAATGCGATGAGATATTATTGTACATTTCTTAAGATCAGACAGAGTAAGTTTAATGGTGTAAAAGAACACTGTCTCTTGGCATGATTGGCAGTTTTGGTTGCCATGGTTTACTTGTGTGTTTCTTGATAAGGGATAAGGATTTGCGAAAATGACATTTATAGGTAAATGTCTTTGGCATATATTGCTAAAATTTGAGCCATTTAGTATCGTTAATTATTTAAATATTTATAGTTCATGGCAAGAAAAGGCTAAAAACTAGGGTTCAGCTCTTTTAAATAGATATTTTTATATGTGACTAGCTGTAAACCTGGTGTTTCCCAGGCGTTTACTTATCCTACACTCTCGTACCCCACATCCCCTTCCCCCTCTCTCTGCTTCCACCGTTTTCTCTGCCATCTCTCTGTTAGTTTCCACCTTTCCCTCTCTCGGCAAAGGTTTCTGCATGTACCATACAAACATTTATGTACCCAGTGATCTTCCTCGTGGTTTAAAGGTCATGTGTGCAAAACTTCATAAAGATTGGAGCAAAACTATGCATTTTGTAAAATTCCGTAAGTACCCTCCACCATCCACCGAACGAATTTTTATACCGCCAGTGACAGTCCTGTTGTTTTTAAGGTAGAGTGTGCAAAATTACATCAAAATCAGAACAAAACTATAGATTTCTGTGCGATAGAAACGCAGGGTCACATTGAATAATGCACTTTGTTGTTCTCAAATATTCTAGTTTTATTTCATGCAACCCTTGTTCTGAAAATAACAGAAAAAAAGAAATAAAAATGTTATATGTGAAATCGGTCGAGCCGTTCTCAAGTTATAGCATGACCAAGGTATTTAGGAATCCTTCTTTATTATGCAAAGTAGCCTCCCCCATGCATTGTATGAAACATAAGGTAGACAGTGACCTTTCTCTTGTTTTGAAGGTCAAGTGTGAGAAATTTCATGAAGATCAGAATGAAACTGTAGATTCCGTAAGTCTGTAGGAGAAGTATGCTTTGCCATGCACCTATCACAAAATACTTTCTCAGCTCACGTTTCGTACTTATAAACTACATTCATGTCAAATTTCAGCTTCATAGGTGAAGTAATTTTCAAGATTTCCTGTTTAGTCAGTGAGTGTCCTTTCACTTTTATACAGATAGAGATTAAGAAAACAAATTGCTTTATTTTCGATGCAAGAGAATTAAGGGAGACTTGCAGAATATAGTAACATGCAAATCTGTAATGCTAACTTTATTTGATGCAAGGTCATGACTGATGAGAAAATTTTACGGCATCTACAGCGAAACTGTTGTAACTGTAAACTTCTTTTAGTATCATGATTTTGTGTGTACATGTGGCAGGGGGGGGGGGGGAGTTACAAAACATTTCATAAATGTCCGAAATTACATGCAAACTTTGAACTTTGTTGCAGGTCCCTGACTACTCCCTATTTGCCAATAATTGACACATAAATCTGAATATTCTCACATGGTGCCCTCAAATTATTTATGACATCATATCTCCCGAGCTATGTGTTGCGTTCTTTTCTTTTTGGGTCATAAACCGTCCTGGGCATAAGGTGAAAAGTTCACCAAAGTTTCATTGTTATCGGATGAATGGTTTATGAACACTTAGAGGACATACAGACAAACATTGATTTATATATATAGTCTTTGATGGAGATACCATTTTGCCACAAAGAAAAATAATCCTACTCCTGGTGATCCAGTTCCCCAAGACATCATTCAAATTGAACCCTGCCTAGAACAGTTCCGTCCCCCATCACAGCAAGACCCACCTGCTCTTCCTCAAAATCACCCCCTTCAAACCTTCCAGGAATTCTTACTTCCAACCTTGCCTCCCAGTCTTTCCTGAGAAACCTTAATCCTACACCCAACATTACCGCAGCTGAATCCCGAGCTATCCGTGATCTGAAGGCTGACCATTCCATCATCATTCTCCTAGCCGACAAGGGGTGCACAACCGTGGTATTTGATCGGCGGGAGTATGTGGCTGAGGGACTGCGTTAGCTTTCAGACAGTACCACATATAAAGTCTTTCACGGCAATCCCATCCCTGATGTCCAGGCAGAGCTTCAAGGAATCCTCAAAACCTCAGGCCCCATACAAAACCTTTCACCTAACTCCATTAACCTCATGACCCCATCAACACCCCGCACCCCCCACCTTCTACCTACTTCCCAAGATTCACAAACCCAATCATCCTGGCCGCCCCATTGTGGCCGGTTACCAAGCACCTACAGAACAAATCTCTGCCTACATAGACCAACACCTTCAACCCATCATGTGCAGTCTCCCATCCTTCATCAACGACACCAACCACTTCCTCGATCGCCTGAAATCCTTACCCAGCCTGTTACCTCCAGAAACCATCCTTGTAACCATTGATGCCACTTCCTTATACACAAATTTCCCACATGCCCAGGGCCTCACTGCGATGGAGTATTTCCTTTCACACCGACCACCCACTTACCTACCTAAAACCTCTTTCCTTAATACCCTAGCCAGCTTCATCCTAACCCACAACTTCTTCACTTTTGAGGACCAGACATACCAACAACTAAAGGGAACAGCCATGGGAACCAGGATGGCCCACTCGTACGCAAACTTATTCATGGGATGCTTAGAGGAAGCCTTCCTGGCTTTTCATAAAAGGACATTTAATGTGAATGAAACACTTCTCAGACCACTATTCACAAAATTTTCACACAATGACCGGCAAGCCTCATGCACTAAATGCTAAACAGCCTCAAGCTACTGCTGGTGTTGATATAATGTGCTACGGAACCAGAACTAACAAATGAGTCAACTATTGATGGCAGTGCAGAGTCTAATCACCGAATAAACTGCTCTTGTATCAACCGCACTATCTATGCCAGCATCAACCACAGCCCAAGCTGGATACAAACCACCCTTCAGAAAATTCAACGAGCAAGGGGAAGACTCCAATGAGGGGTACCCACAGTTCGAAGCACATTGCATGATACACCAAGGCAAGGTAGGACGGAACCCCCATTTATAGGCTCATGAAGAAATTGCAGAATTCACTTCCAGAGATGCTTCAGTTTGAGGAACTAAATAGTGCCCTTACTAAACACTAGAAATGACGAAGGAAAGATATTGCTGGATTTTTGCAAAAGGAATGGTTTAGTATTCTGCAACCCTTGGTTTGCAAAAAGAGAAAGTCACAAAGTGACATGGTACAGCCAGAATCTGGCACAAAAATTGGAGGTGTACTATGTGATATGTATCCAAGGTACAATGAGATCAGTCTCAAATGTCAAGATAATACCATCAGATGCCTTAGACAATGATCACACCCTTTTAGTGGTGACAGTAACAAGGGGAACAGAAAGGCAGGAAAGAAGGATAATAGTTTGGAAGCTCAAAGATAAGAAAATCGAAGAACTCGAAGAAATAGTGAAGAGTGATATAACAATATATGAAATGAAGTCAAGCAAGGAGGATAGGCAACATTCAAAATGATGATGGTAGAAGTAGCAGAGAAAGGGTGTGGAAGAACCAGTGAGAAGAAGAGGTGGAAGGAAACCCATGGTGGAATTCTAGAGAGCAAGAGGAAACTACAATGAAGAATGCAGCTTTTCAGAAATGGTTCCAACAAAGAACAGAGGAAGCAAGGAAGGAAAACATGACGAGGAAGAAGGTAGCACGGAAAATAGTAGCAGAAGACAAGAAGAATGGACCAGAATGATGGAAAGGGGCAGTGAGGGCAGTTAGAAGGTGCTCTATGGAATGGTTAAAGCTAAGAATAGAGGCGTGACTGAATATGTCATGATGGTTAATAAAGAAGTGAAGGAAGCAGAGAGTTTACAGGAACTCAAGGACATGTGGAAAGAATATTTTGAGTTGTTGAATCCCAATGGAAATGTAGAGGAGGAGAATGTTGAGAGCAGTGGCATAACTATGGAGGGGGGATGAGGGGAATAGAACCCCCCCCCCTCCAGAACCCGAAAAAAATAAAAAATAAATCGTATAACAGCAATCTGGTAAAGATTGAAAACTTGGGGTGTTTTACCACAATCTTTCATTGGATGGGAGTGAATTAGTTTTTTCAACGGGAGAGGTAGTTGGTAGTCTGTCTGGAAACTGACTAAAATTTTGCTTGTCAAGCAGATCTATCCCCCCCCCCTCCCCCAAAGCCAAGTCCTAGTTACGCCACTGGTTGAGAGTTATGATGAACAAAAACAAATGGAGGGAGGGAGAGAAAGACCTAATGTGGAAAGAAGTGAAAAAGCATTTAGGGCATGAAAGGAAGAAAAGCACCAAGATTGGATGAAGAGTGGAAATGGTGAGGGCAGCTGATATTATGGGAGTGCAATGGCTCTACCAGGTTATGAGGGCAATATGGAAGAAAAAGAAGACACTGGAGGACTGGTAGAGAGGAATAATTGTGCCGATTTTAAGAAAGGATGCAAGAAATTACTTAAAAATTATAGGGGAGTGACTGATGTGCCATATGGCCAAGGTATACAAGAAGATACCGGAAAGGAGAGTATGGAAGAGAGTGGAAAATGGGTTGAGAGAAGATCAGTATGGATTCAGAGCAGGAGGGTCAACAATAGAGAAAGATTATGAGTTTGGTAGAGATTTGGTGATGGCCTTCCTTGACATGGAAAAATCATTTGATGGTGCGGAAAGGAGCAAAGTATGGGAAGCACTGGAGAAAAGGGGAGTGGGGAGGCAAACTGCTTGAAGAATAAGGGAAATGTACCCAGGAATTTTGAGCTGTGTAAAAGTAGGAGGAAAGAGAACAGGTTTGAGCAGAAGAATGGACTGAAGCAAGGAAGTGCTCTATCTCCTCTACTATTCATCATTGTAATGGATGAAATAATGGCAGGGATTGCAACAGGAATAGGGGGGGGGGGATATGAAAACTATGGTGTTTGCTGGTGTCATAATGGTGTGAAGTAATAGAAAAGACGAAGTAAAGAAAGACTAAATGCATGGGAGGAGGTTGTGTCTAATAATGTAATGATTTAATGCTAACAAGTGTGAAATTATAGTGACAAAGAGGAATAAGGGAGAGTAGCAGCAGATGTAAAGATTGTTATTAAAGAGGGTGGACAGTTTTAAGTATCTGGGAAGTGTGGTTGAATAAAGCGGGAGGAATGATATGGAGATCAGTCAAAGAGGAAAAACAAGCCCACATATTCCTGCAAAGTGTGCATTGTATGGTGTGGAGCAAAGACGTACCCCAGAAGAGTAAGCAGGTGATATACCAACAGTATTGTGCTCCAGTACTCACGTATGCATCAGAAACGTGAGTTGTGAAGCAAAGGCAAATGACCAGAATACAGGCATATGAAATGAAATTTCACAGAAACAGGTTTGGAGTAACTAAAATGCATAGAATGAGAAATAAGAAGTTGAGGAAAACTGTGAAGGAGTAACCTCTACAAGAGACTATGGAGCAGGCAAGAGTGTGATGGTATCGTCATGTCAAGAGAATGGGAGATGGCAGGATTCCAAAGAAGACCCATGAGATGGAAATAGGAGGTGGACCAAGAGAATAGAGGGATCATGGGAGTAAAGGAAGGAGAGCAGAACAGACAAGAATGGAACAAAGTGCAAGAGGAAAAGTGGTGGGAGGATAGGGAGTAATGGAGAGGCCTATGTTCGAAGCAGACCCTGCCAGAGGCTGGAAACTCTAGTGGATGATGATGTCTAAATACTAACAGGATCAAATACTAGTAGGGGCTGTTTGCTATAAGTTTCTTTTTTTGTGGGGGTCACAGAACTTCAGGACTTAACCAGGCATTGCCATTTTCATTGTGTTTGTAGCCAGTATTAGGTTGACACTATGATATGAAACACAATTACATACAATGTGCTGGACAGTCATATTTGTGAACTGATTTCTCAAACATACAGCTCCACCTTTGCCACAAGTTGAAACACACCCATCAGGCGTGTTCAATTACTATTTTTCATGTCTGTTTTAATTATTGCACTTTGGACAAACTTCAGATGCTAGTGTAAAATATTAATGTGTGTCCTCTACTATGTAAACTATTTTTTCCCATGTTTATTATGAAATGTGATTATCCCTTTTATTATTTTAAATGATTATTTTTGTATGCATGAACCCCCCCCCCCCCCGCTCACATGTCTGATAGTGTGTACCCTAATGGATTCTGCTGACCCCTGCTTGTGCAGAATGAATGGAACTGATGTGCAATAATTGTATTTTCGAGTAAATCATAAATCTCAGCTGGTTTATTTGCATAATTTTTCCCCAAAATGCTATTTCCATTCACTAATGTTTACAAATTTCGCACTAGTTTATTTTAAACTTTGTAGCCTAAAATATCACTAAAATTGACAGAAAACTTGACAAATTGAATAAACAAACCTTCCTGTGTATTTTAGTATTTAGTACTCACTGATGAAATATCAATATTATAAATTCGGTTTTTCTAAAGGTTGATTATTTCAAAGTTGGCAGTCAAGGTTGGCAGTTCTAGCAAATGTAAGAATCCTAAATTTTGATGCTTGGTAGTTCTGGGGCTAATTCTTTGCTATTTAAAATATTGAAAACAGAGAAATGTGTTATTTCAAAGAAGGGGGTTAAGTTCAGATCCATATGCAAATATTTGATTTATATTTTAAAATACTAAGTGGAAGCGCTCACATTAAAAAGTATTAAAATAAAATTTTAAAAAAAGCTAGCTACTTAAACTGATCATAATCACAGTTTAGATCTTAACCTTTAACTGCTGACATGCAGTCTGTGAGACCGTACATGTTTTCCTTAACGTGATTTACATACTTAATTATTGCCTTCAACCTATTAAGTTTTATTGCATATCTGACTAATTAATCATTCCTTGGAATCTATGAATTTTGGATATATTGCCAGCAATTTTCCATGGTAATATTTCCTCGATTTTAAATTCTCAGGAATTTCACAACAGTAGGGACAAATAAGGATAATTCTGTCAAATCTCTGGTCAAACCCAATAGGTCACCCTGTTTACATGCGTATTATGGCAAGAGAATGCACTTATTGCAATCATAAGGTTTGATGACAAAACTACCCACCAGCAAAGAAAGGAAGCAGACAAGTTTGCAGCAATCAGTGACATTTCCAACAAAGTGAATCATAGGTTTCTACTACTGTATAAACCAGGAGTGTACCTCACCATTGTAGGGTAAAAGTGATGAAATTAAACTGCTTTTCAGATACCTGGTGTTTGATGCACACATAAAATAGAGAACATTTCTCTAGCTGCACATATTCTGAATGAATTCTGGGGATTCCTGTAAGCAGGTTACGCAGATGCTGTGTTTTAAGAAGATTCTACATCCATGAGATATCAAGGTAACTGTCCTGAACTTTGATGCTGTGGAGATTTATTAAGACGTGAAGACTACAATCACTGCGTTGGTGAACAGAACACTGTAAGTTATAGATGCCACATGGGTGTCCATGGCTGTGCTGTTAATTTGTTTGTAGGTGATACCTTCAAAGGAGAAGTAACAGTCAGTGAGGATGTAGATGGTCATGGTGATGAGAACAGAGGTGTGGGCTTAGAGTCAGTGAGGCATTGAGGAAGATAGTGTTAAACAGTAACAAGGCCGTGATAATTTGGGATGTTAATGTAAAGGGATGTGGAATCAACAGTGAGGAGCACGGTACCATATGGGAAGGCAACAGGAACTGCTGAGAATCGGTGTTTTATGCCATTTATACAGAAGGGTAGGTTGTGGATAATAGGTTAAGTTGTTGGTCCATGAGAGCAGAGATTCTCTCAGTGAAGGCACCATGACCAGCCACAATTAGATGTCCAGTGTGGTTGGGTTTGTGAACTTTTGGGAGCATGTAAATTATGGGAATGCAGGGTGTAGGAGTTGTGAAGAGAAAGATAGACTTGAGGGAAATGTCCTGGGATGGGCCTAAGATTTGAGAAGGGACTGGAGTTCTGTTGGATTTTTGGAATGGGATCATTGTGGCAGGGTATGTATGTGGAGAAATCTGATATTTGGTTGATACCCTCTCTCATGTAGTCCTTGCAGTCTAAAACCACAATGGTGGAGACTTTGTCAGCAGGTAGGATCATAAGGTCAGGATCAGTTTTTAGGTGGTAGATTGCATTTCTTTCTGTAGGTGTGAGTTTGGTTTCCAAATTGAGAGATTTGGTGAATGATGGTGTTGCCAGGTTAGAAGTTAAGAAATTCTTAAAAGTTATAAGGGGATGATTTGGGGGCAATGGGGGTAGAGCACAACTGGATGGAGGAGTAACTGGGTCAGACAAGATGCAATATTGGTACTGGATTGAGTCTGAGTGGTAGAGTTGAGAGCAAAAAAAGTATTTCCATTGCAAGGACCAGGAAAAAGGGAGAAGATCCTTAACAAGTCTGGCATAGTTGATTTGGGAGTGGGGCAAAAGGTAAAGGAATGATACTTCTGTAGAACTGAGACTTTTGGGGGAAAGTTTCATGACTGTGTTTCTGGTCTGTTTAGGTTGTGAATTTGTGTTGTAGTGTGGGGGATTTTCTGAGTGTGTGGTAAATGTTAAAGGTCTGTAAGGCAGGGTTTGCTGGCTATGAGGGGCTGTGGCGTTATGTTTGAAGGGTCTCATTAAGGGGTTGGATATTGGTAACATAAGACAGGAGAAGGGAGTGAAAAGGTTAGTGTGTTGTGCATACTGATCTAGCACTTGGAGGGCAAGAATAGCAGTCTGGGACACAGGATGAAGGTATTTGGGGCTGCAAGGAGAATTTTTCGATTGGAGGTAAGGTGCTGCAAGGCTGTATGGGCTATGTTTTCATGATTCTACAGTATTACAAAGGTGAGGTCTATGGACTGACAGCATATGAACAGGTGGAGGTACTGTGGATGGCACAATTGCAGCCAGGAATGGGTAATTCGATGTTCAAGCCATTTTAGGTGAGTCTATGAGCTAGGCAACAATGTAGGAATAGTATTTGGGACTTGGTTCTGGCTATGGATAGGGAAATTTTTCTGTATTGGCATAAGTATTAGGGGCAAGAATTCATGGTGGGGTATCAAAAATGGATAAAATCACACACAAAAACACAATCTTTGACCATGAATAAGTCCCTGGGTAAGTGTAGATATACACAAATTATACAAAATAACTGCAAATATTGCATGATAACACGTTGCATGAAAAACTAATGTGAATGAGTCAGAAACTCATATGACTGTCTACGAAAGTGGTAGGAATCTGTGAAACACCAGGAATGTGTTGGTAAAACCCGTAGGAATGGGTAAAAAGACAGTCAAGAATGCATGAAATACATTCAAGAATGCAGGAAATTTGCACAAAAGTTCATGCAAGAAAAATTAGAATCAGAATTTAACAGTTAAAATCTAGGGAATGGGGCTAGCAATAGAACTAACTTATAATCACAGTCTCAAGACATCAATGTTGTCATTGACCTCAATGGTTGTTTTCAGCTCAGCAATGGTTTTGGCATTCATGCCGTATACCTTGTCTTTAATATAGCCTCATGAAAAGAAATAACATTTCCAGATCCAGAGAATCAAGGCCCATGTCATGCTCTCTTACTCTGATGGGGTCAAGCTCCATCTTGCATGAATGACATCTTGTCGAAATCAGGGTCACTTTGGCTAATGAGGATGAAATCATCTTCCAACACCTTCATGTACCATTTGGTAGTCACCATGCAATTAAGGAATACCACAGCAATTATTCCGTTACCCATTGAACTTGAAGAGACTTCCTCCAAATGGACCAATTTCGTTTATTGATGAACCCAGCCAAATGAAAGTGGCTTTCATTGTGAAACCAACCCATATTCACATGTTGATGCGTGTACCAATTCCCACCATGCCCCACAGCCAATCAGGCAGTTTGAATGTCATTACACAAACTGTTCAGAAGTTATGAAGGTTTTATTTAATATTACTCAATAATTGTCAATTTTCATCCTGTATGATTGCAGTAGTAACAAATAGTAACTAATTTTTTCACATTTTTCTGGCTGAATGATGCATACTCAAAGATAAATAAAAAATGTGTTCCTGACTTTCGAAACAATATACCGGTAGATTTGTTCACAATTAGAGTTTTAATTAAACTAGATCAATGAAACTGATTTCACCTGAAAGTCCCTTTAATAGGTTTTATCTGTTGCAAATTACCATTAGTTGAAAATATCAACACATTTTCTAAATTTTGAAATGCTGTTTTTCTTTTATTATTACAAAAATTATACCTATGTGAAAGATAGTTTTCTGCTACTATTCTGTAATTTGTAACTTGGAATGAGCATGGAATCATTATCAAAAGTATTTTGTATGTACATTATGATTACATTAAATGACTTCCAGATCATTAATTGTTAGTATTCTTCTGTTAATATGACGGAAATTCTCGAATGAGATGCAAAAATATTATTCAAAAGAGATAGAGTCTGTGGCCAGTACTTACTTCAGCTCAATATTGCTAACAGTCACACAAAGAAGATGAAAATAAATGTAGACACAAGCATTGGGAACTTTTTTCTTTTCTCAGGTAGTAGCGAGGAGGTTGGGGAAAAGGAACAGAAGGGAAGGGTTACTTACAACCTAGGCCATGAAGTAAGGCTGTCGTGAAGGCTGGCAGCTTCAACTTACACCACAGAATGTGTACAGCATTTAAACTATACCCTGCACAGGACTCCAAAATTGTACAGTTCATAAGACTGATGAGACCAAAAATGTACAACCCATCCCACTGCTGAACAAGTAAGATGGGTTGGTCGGGTTGTCAGGACGAAAGGTGAAGCAGTGAAGGCTTGTGGGCACCCTAGGAAGGTATGACTGATAAATAAAAGATGGGATTCAAGTAAATATTGCCTATATTTGAAAGAACAAATTACATGACAGGCTTCACCCAGAGGTCAGATGCAATGAATAAAATGCCAGCCTGTGATAGCAGATTAGGAAACAGAAAACGTAACAGTTATGGTTCACATAGTTTGTGGCTAATACCAAACAGCTACTAGGCATGAGTGGACGGCATGATGCCATTCACCCCACACAGACACTGAGCCTCAGAGGTGTGACTGTTATTTATGAAGGCTAGAATGCAAGAGAGTGAAGGAACTGATTCTCACATGTCAGAGTCCTTCAGCAGAAGCACACATATGATCAATCACGAGTGTCCACCATTGGCTCACACTGTGCCAATGTCAGTAAATTCAGCACAGATGCCAGAATGATGTCATGATTTTGGAATCAGCAGTCCATACTGGTTCTAGCTGGCTCTGTCCTGCAAGGTAGACAGGTTTGGCCACATTGTCAAGACAGGTGATACACAATTTGAACACTTGTAAAAGTTAGCCAAAGCTTTGAAATATTTTTTTAATTAATTCTCTAAATTATTTTAGACTGGGTAGTCATCCTGTACACATCACAAAACCCCAGCTTAAAACCGCCTAGCAGAAGCAAAGCCTAGGCCGAAAGAAAGCTTCCACTATTCCGTCTAGAGCATGCATCCTTGTGGTTCACCACAGTGGAGTGTTTCTTTGATTACATAGCCATAACAGATGATCACAAGTGATTCATCACACTTATGTGGCACCTAGGCAAACAATGCAGACACTGTCAGTGACATCTTACAGACAAGTACGGAACCATAAAGTGTGTGATATTCACATGACTTGCACATCCACCTGAACAGTAGTTACAGCACTGTATGTTAAGTAGCTTGGAGACAACACAAAACTGTAACTTTGTCACCGCCTCAGCTGCATCATCGACCAAAATGTTATGCCAACCCTCAAACTCTGAATAAATCAAACTGGCACAAGCACTGCAAATGCCACAGATTCCTCAAAACCACCTTTTGATTGAAGACTGCTATCCTTGACAACTGACTATGAGTACATGAACTTTCACAGTGCACACACCAAACCAACACCAAAGAACATCAAACTCAGCAGACTTCTCCCTCACCTGCCACCATAACCAACCACAAGCATACTGACCAAGCAGCCGCCACAAACCCACAAACCCCAAGTACAATGACAGAAATTAAAGGAGAACTGACTTGGACACAGTTTGATGGTTTCATCAATCATTCAGCTCTGGCACATGTAAATGAAATCATCCACGCAACGACCCACACAATGATGGCAGGCTGTATTAGGCACTCCAGCTCACCATGCTACCACTAGCCACCTACCACGTGCAACTAGAACAATGTCATCACACACATGGCAGATAGCACTTGGTTCTTAGTCAACAACAGATCTGATGTCAGCATGCTACGAATGAACAGCGAAACAATCCACCTCCTGTGATGAAGATCTCTTGGGTCTCCAGCCAGGTGGCACTCAAGGCAGCCATCAGTGCTCCCATTCAGGTACACGGATAGCTAATGCGCACAGTGATTCTTGCCAACAGTGTTGACAGGAAATGGACCTTCTACAATACCAATGTTGCCAAACCAGTCATTAGTACGGACTTCTTACACACTTTGAGTTCTCGCCTGACCTACAGTGGAGTGTGTCATATCTCCACAATATGAATACCCACTTCAGCATCCACCCATCCACCTGTGGAAACACCATCAGATACAGCCACACTTGCTGCCCTTGTTCGGCAATCTTTATCAGCCACAGACAAACCCTCAACCATTCAAACTAGAGCTGTTGGAGGCTCAGGATTAAAACCACTCATGGCATTTGTGCATCACTATGCTGTCATTGCCACCTAAACAAAGTAGTGGCAAGAGATGTGCAGCATTGTGCCACTGCTGCCTGTGGACAAGGTAAAGGCAGTGATACTGAATTATATGACACACACACTGCCTTGCCACCTTCCTTTTTTCATATGTCACTGTACTTGCGAGATAACAAAACAGAAAAATACACAACATTTTAGCTCCATCAGGTCTCGCAGTTCGCTACCATGCATGACGGCTTGATCCAGGAAAGCTCACAGTGATGAAAGCAACACTCAATGAAATGCTCCAAAGCAGCACCCCACATTTATCTGATAAACCATGGGCTTCCCTGATCACACTGATCAAGATCATGCCAAGGAAGGACAGTTTAGTGTGTTTGCAGTAGACTTGCAGAAGAGCCAAGATTACTACACTGTTCCAAACATTCAATACTTCGTTCACACGCTAGCTGGTGCAACAGTGTTTTCTGTGACAGAATGCAACAAAGTTTATTACCAAAATCCTATGCAACCCAAAGACATCTGAAAAACTGCTATCATTACACTGTTTGGGCTTTTTCAGTTGTTAATGCTTTCATGCAGATTAAAAAACACAGAAATGTTTCATTGACAGTATGATCCTTTTTAATATTCGTTGCTGTTATCTTACATCAGTGATACACTAGTATTGTTGGCAAATGCAGCTCTCATGAACAGCATCTCAAATAGGCTTTCAATTATTGTTGTTGTTGGAGTGTTTAAAAGTGACTAAACTGCAGGGTTATCGGTCTCTTAGGTTTTCAATGTGTTACAGAAAAGGGGATAGAGATCATCACAGACACACTGCAATTACATAAAAATCAAGTGCCCTTCCTTGGTTATACAGTTTTGGCAGATAGTATCAAGCCAACATATGACTGCATCAAACCCATTTGATGACTGTACAGCCTACAAATGTACCACAACCTCCACCAATATTTAGGAATTGTTAATTTGTAAAGATCCAACATACTGCACGCAGCGGCAGTGCAACAGCTGCCCATGGATGCACTGCAGGATCCGCACACTGTTATGCGCCATCACATAAAATGAACTGCTGAAATGATTGATGCATTCAAGCAATCGCTGACAGTCTCAGGTCCACAGTTGCACTTGCATACTCAGTACCAAGGGCACAATTCATTATCATCACTACTTGTAACATAGCTGTAGCCACCTTACTGTAACAAACTCATAATGACCAAGTACAGCTTCTCAGATATTTCTCTAAAAAACTATCAGTTGTCAAAATACTACACATTCAATTGTGAGCTGCTGCACTTTATGAAGCAGTGCTTGGAGTCACTTTGCAAGATGTACATATGAGGAATCTTGTAGTGTCTCAAGCACTACATGCTTTCCCTAGCCGGGCAAGGTGACCAAATTGATTAGTTTTCGGGTATTTATGGAGGTTTTTTGCTTGGACTATTACTGTCCTGGGCTATTTCTTTCACAGGTGAATGCCCAGACAGGGACCTCCTACTTCTCATAGAAAACATATTTAAAGGACACTGTGCACTAGAATGAACTCTGTGGATACTCATAGTAAAGAGATTTGAAAGTGGAGATGTTGATGGTGTTTTGTTTTGTAATTGGTTACTAGAGTTGACTTGAATTGTTATCATGTTCTAAACTTGTCTTAAGAATTTGTGTAATAATAACTGGATATAAGACTGTAAACCAAATGTTTGAGTTTACTGGTGATGTACAAAGGGTACAATAAACCCTTGTTATTGTTCAAATATATACCAACTGTCTTCTCATTCAAGTAATGAGATAAAGTTGAACAATGATACTTCATCTCTTCTTAGCATAACCTACATAGAGAAGACTGATTGACCTTAACTTTGGAAATAACTTATTACAGGCACTGAGTCTCAGGACCTCTACCAGTACCTACTACAATAAACATCACACAAAGAAGATAATTAATTATGTGATGGTATTCTGAAATAAGTAGAATCACATGGTCAAATCACAAGCTATACACTGGTTGACTTTTCCAGACACATATGCTCTCTGAACTTTGACAGAAGACTGTACCGCAATATAGAACGGCCCTCTTGCAGTGACTGCCACTGATCTCTGTGATGCTTTTAAACCATTTACTAAATGAGCCCGTAACAAAGCATGCTGCTCTCCATTTGATCTTCTCTATGTCTTCTACTAACCCTACCTGTTACTAATCAAACAGTGATGAGCAATGCTCAAGTGCTGGCTAAGTGTGAGTTTTATAACCTATTTCATTTGTTAACAGACTACACTTCCTGAGAATTCTTCTAATGAATCATAGTCTGGCATATGCCTTCACAATGACTGATTTTATTTGGTTATTCTCAGATATTTTATGGAAGTATTGTATGATTATATAAAAAAGGATCTTTCATTCTATGTAAACACAGCACTTTCCAATTGTTTATGTTGAGACTTAATGGGTACTCCCTGCACCATGTGTCGATATGCTTTTCTACTGTTGCAACCTAATAAACTACAGTGTCATCCACAAAAAGCCTCATGGTACTTATGTTATCTACAAGGTCATTTATATATATTGTAAAAGGTAACTGTCCTATAGAACTCCCCTGGGGTACACCCGAGACCACTTTAAGGTCTGAAAACTTCTCTTCATTGAGAATAATATGCTTTGTTCTGTTAGCCAGAAATTCCTCAATCCAGTCACACATTTGGTCTGGTATGACACATTCTTGCACTTTGTTCATTAGGCAATGATGCAGAATGGTACTGAACACCTTGTTGAAGTTAAGAACCAGTCAATAAATCAGTCACGGATGCCATTCATCACCTGTCTATGCAGGTAACACCACACCAGTTTCTCCATCTTGATTACATATCACAGTTTACTAAGTATGTCCACTACCTATAACACATTGACAACATCATAGTTGATTACCTCTCAATGCCAAGACAATATCACTCCAATTGGATAGTTCACAAATGGTACATGAACAGCGAAAGGATCCATCCATCACCACTCGTCAATAACAACCAAACAAATTGACTAATTAATGAATGCCCAGCAGACATCACACTACTCTGAGCCACTTATCAAAATAGACAAAAACCACAGGTTCCTTCAGTTTTATGCAATACAGTTTTTAAAACACTGCTCAACCTCACCCATCCTGGTGTTCAATCCTCCACAAAGCTAGTATCTGAATGCTTTGTATGGTCCAACTTGAAGTGTGACTGCAAACTTTGGACACAAGCATGTGTTGCCTGCCAGCATAGCAAAACTGGCCATCACACATAGACAGATATGGGCAAATGTGACATCCCACGTGATAGGCTCTGTTACATTCATCTGCATTTGGTGTGATTCCTGGTCAAACAGTGTTCAATGACTGCAGACGTTTTGGGATACATCAGTAAGAGTATGCCTCTGATGTTCTCGACAATGAACTTCAATGATGCACACTGTATGTGCCCAACTAGTTACCACTCTGACACAGAATCTGGCACACACCAACCTTCCACAAACTGAGATCATCTTTGACACTCCCCTAAATGTGCTTGTGTTTTATTGGGAGGGCAAAAGATAGTTTTAACTTGGCACGTCTTCAATATGTATCCAATTTTTCCCAATAGTGGGTTGATGTATGGTATGAAGGCAGTGCCTACTTCTTCCATCTACACAGATTTTACTGTAGGTGTGGATTTCAGAGCATATTTAACACTTTCGCTGTGGCTAACGTTATCCTACATTGAGCGGGGACGTTTATAAGCATCAGCCAGAGCGAAAGTGTTAATCTGCCATTCTGAATGCCCTGAATACAGTTCTTAGGTTACCAGTTTCCAGGGTAGACTCTCTGCATCTAGATGCTGCATACCCTATGTACAAGTGGTTTAAGTATTCCATTCCCCTGCAAAGCGTGGTGGCAACTATCAGCATGTAAATACTTGTTAGTGTGTGTTTTCTTCCAATACACACTGTGCCTCAGGATGCCATAGATGCTACAACACATATAGACCATGGAGGAAGCACCTACTAAGACCGGGTGCTGAGAAAAACCCCTCATGAGGGAAAAAAGAGGACACCAGGTAAGAAAGCAGCCTCAGGAGCTCAGTCCATTAGTACACCTGATAATGGTGACATGTATGATCACCTGAAATATTGTTTGTTGGACACTATAGTCTGGCAGTACACCTATGGAATCTTTGATCAAACTGTGATCTATTCAATATACTGGTAAACTCATCAATACAATCACACAATTGGCCTAATATTCCATATGCTCATATTTTGTGCCTTAGGTGACAGTGCATAATCATACCGAATGCCTCCCACAAGTCAATGAACAAAGCATCTACCAGAGAGACTGTACATGCACCAGTTGTGTCTTGGGAATGAAATGAGCAAGTTTTACACAATTCTTGCTTTTGGAACAGGTCTTGATTCTTGCATTGGATTTGTGTTTGGCCTCAAGAAATGTCATAATACACAGTCCCAAAAGACGTTCAAAAATTATACAACAAACCATTGTCAGATATATACATTTACAGTTTTATAAATCAGTTTGATGGCCCTTCTTGAAAAGGCAACAACCTGATTTTTTTACAATGATCGGGAATGCTTTGCTCCTCTAAAAATCTCATGGTGCTCTGCTGTTAGAAGTGGACAAGTTCATTTGTAAGCTCTGCACAGAATCGAATTGGTACCCTATCATGTCCAGTGGCTCTTCCTCTGTTGAGCATTTTCATTCGGTTTTCCTTGTGGCTCATCCACATACTTCACATTCCACAATCATGCTGCAACTGGAGAGTGAAGGCAACTGTGAATGTGAAAACTGCTACAAGGTGGTCATATGCATTATCCTAAACAGATATTGTGATATGCAACAAACTGATTGACTAAAAGCATAATGGATTTGAGGGACAACAATATGACTCTTCTGAATAACAATTAACCCTAACAGTGAGTAATAACTAACTGAATTTAGGCCTTTCATTGTTAATCTGATGTGTATGTGTAGCTATACAACAACATGTAGCTGATCTGAAGTAGGTTTAATATTTAAAATAAATAATTTTTTGAACCTGTCTTGCAGCCCATCTTAAATATAGAATTACTTTTTTTCACAATTTGTTAAATTCAATAACAAATGTTCTGTAAAAGTTCATATATATTTTCAGTTTCTCAAAATATAATGGTATCAAGTATTCACCAAGCAGTGGCAGGAGAAAAAACATACTAAAAGAGATGAATGTAGTAAACAAGGCAGAGATTATTGAAAAAATATTTTGCAAAACTGACGCATGGAAACCTAAGTGCATTTATATTTAGAAATGTCAGTGGGATGGGGGAGAAGGTCAATGTACAGGTCAGGAATTAAAAAAGTATGGAAAAGTAAATGGAATGGAGAAATGAACAGTTAGTAATAAGAAATGCTGAGACCACATAAATTTATGCAAATTTATGCATTTTTAGTGGGTGACAAAAAAGAAACATATATTGTAGTCAGGTAAAAATAACAAGTAGCCAAGTAAGGTGACAAAGAGGTAACATGCCTTTGCTGATGGTCCTCTCTGGTGTAAATATTGTATGCACATGGGACAATGAAGCAGTTGATTGTGGCATATTTCACCCATCCTGCAGAAAATAAAATAGCTGGTGCTTCCCTTTTACAAGTTTGAATAATACTCCTCAAGTTTCTTGAGGTTGCTGTTCACTATTGTCTCACAGAATATGGGCCCTGTAATGCACGTGGCAGAATTAGCACTCAAAATACCAACATTATTGCCACATGGTGATACCTGGTGGATCACATGTGGATTTTCTGTTGACCAATACTGGTTATACCGAGAATTTACATAACCAGACAGATTGAACCATGCCTTGTCACTTATGATGGGCCTTAGTAAATCCAAGATCAATGGTAATATTTCTCAACAGCCGTTAACAGAAATGCACTCTCCACTGCATGCCAGGCCCCTTCACTTCTTCCAGAACACTTATTCAATCCAGTTTCAACTTCAATCCCCTTAAAACATTCTGCAACTTCTCTCTCTTACATGAATCTGTTGATTCAATTTTTGAATGACTTAGGAGGGCTTCCTGTCATTACCTCCTGCAATTACCTCTTCAATTCAGGTGTGCAGGCAGGTAGTGGTCTGTTCCTGGGATCATATTGAAATGATTGTGTACACCACCATTTTTCAATCAATTCTGTATGGTGCTTTTTGCTGCAACAGAATGTTCTGGAAATTACTCTTTAAACAAATTCTTTGTTTTCACATACAAATGCAGTGGGAATGAACTTCAACAATGGCAACACACTTGGATAACAAATATGGCAACACTCAATAAGTTGGTGCCTGTTTCATTACATATGCCATCTGGTTTAATTACATAAGCCATCTGGATTCTCCTTCATGACACCAATTTCTCAGAACTCCACATACGAGAACTGGCATTACATGCCACCATGCCACAATTGAAATTAATTTCTTTTTCACTAACCATTTTTCCTCACTCCCTTAGATAGTAGCATTTAGTTTCTTGCTGAATAAGCTCTGTCTTGATTACTACACAATCTTCTACTTGTAGCTCCCAGGTTTTCAAATCTGTCCAGTGCAACCCTCAATAATCGCTCTCTCCTTCTCATCCTGTCCAAAGTCTCCACTAACCTGAGTTTCTGTGTGATTTTCCTCTAACTTTCCTCATTTCCTAAAATGTACCATTCCTTATCCTTCATCCCCGTTTCATTCCCTTTAAACCTTCTGCCAGGTGGAGAAGCCACTGTGTGTGTGTGTGTGTGTGTGTGTGTGTGTGTGTGTTTTCTCATGCCACTATCTAGCGAGTAGATTTTCTTTTATCGTCCAGTTTTTATATTGAAGACATGTAAGCTTTCAGAGGCAGTGTACATATAAAATACGTTTGAAAGTGCTTTTAAATGAACTCAGTTTCATTGTTCTAGCTTAATTAGAACATAATATGTGCACAAATCAATACTGTTAATTGCAAGTCAAATATTCAATTCCCTGCCACCCCTTCAACCCGTCCTATGAAAAACAAATTGAAAGTAACAAGACAAAAATTCTGAAAGACTGAAAGGCCCTATTGCGGGAAACATAACAGAACACCGACAGAAATAACAAATGGAGAAAATTCCACTCCTACAAAGTAAAACTAACCCAAATCCTTTGGGTAAAAATCCCATTTCACAATAAAGTAAAACAAATATATTTCCATTAGTGGAATCATAAGTGAAATCAAAGCAATGGAAAGAAAGGAAGATTTACTAAAGAAAGGTCACTACTGAACACAAGGGGGTACACCTTCTTTGTAGTATTCTGCAAGTGACAAGAAGAAAAAAACACAAAGTGACCAACTCTGATCGGTCTTCCAATAGGAAGTTGGTGTAGAGTTCATCATAAGTGTAAGCCACACTGTCCCTGAGGCAGGGTGGTTTCACTAATGAGGGCTATCACACATTGGCAAAGCTCCCATACAGCTGACACATGGAGACATTGGAGCTAACTTTCACAGGTGTCAGGAACATTGGACAGTGTACAGTTTGGTGAGGCAATAAAATGTATGTCGGCAAGTCAGTGATTTGTCTTGATCACATTATTAACTAGGCGATACCACAACCCATGGCCCTCTGTCGGTATAAGAGGGTTAAAAATATTCTCCCATTAAAGCAGCAATTACTCAGTCACCATTGGTTAAGAAAATGTGAAAAAGTTATGTTCACTTAATTTTTACACATACTGTAAGCATAATTAATTTCAAATTAATACCGGAACATCAGTTTAAAAATCATAATTTCAGCTGCTGATTTGACAGAAACCTTGAAAACTGAGAGGTTGAAAACAAACGATCTGGAGGCTGTGACCAGCAAAGGTTTATAGCATGGGATTCATAGCACCATACAACTCCTCCCTCCCTACTGCCAGACCTATTCCTCTCACAGCTGTCATGGCAATCCCATACCAACAGAGCAAACTTGCAACTTTTTATGTATGAATATTACTTTAAAATTAAAAGTTAAGTGTCAGCTTGAAAGCCAATGAGATGGTAAACGATTCTTAACAGCATGTGTGTGTGTGTGTGTGTGTGTGTGTGTGTGTGAGCACACATGTGAACATATTTGTGTGATTGCTACTCACCAATCTCATAACAATAAACTTGGTTTCCTACACTCATTTTTTGAACATTACTGTACTTAATTACTTTCATACTAAGCCACAGGTCCAAATGCACTGTAATGTCATCTGCTATGTTAGGCCTGACCATATTGTGCAAACCAAGTTTGTATCATTTGGAAATAAAATTTTTGCACACTTTATGGAAATATTTATTGAAAAAATTTAGAAACACATTACTTTGGACAAACAATAAGCTGGAAAGTAAAAGTAAAAAAATAAGTTTAGCATTGATTCAATGATGGAATTTTGTTGAGTGTTACATAGGAACTCATTTTATATGCCCGTGCACACAATCACATGTGTGTGTAGGGGTGTGAGAGGGAGGGAGGGACAGAGAGAGAGAGAGGGGGGGGGGGGAGGGAGAGAGAGAGAGACCAGGAGGAAGGGAATTAGGGAAGATTATGTTCAAAGAGATAGGATATTTTGGTCGCTAACGGCGGTACTGCACAAAGGTAAGTACTGGCCAGCCAATCTATCTCTTTTGAAAAATAGTTTATCATCTCCGAGGAGAATTTGCATCATTAATTGAATAAATGATTTATACTTAGACATACATTTATTTATCAAAAAGAAAAATTCCTGATGCTTGCAGAAAGTCAGGGTTTTTTTTTTTTTTTTTTTTTTTTTTTTTTTTTTTTTTTTTTTTTTTTTTTTTTTTAAATATATTATCATGTTATGTCAAACACTGATGGAAATTTCAATTAATTATATATATTTCTTTGTGGGAGATGACAGGGTATTAAAAATTGAGCCCTGATATAACTATGTGAGAAAATTACAACTACGTCCAAACATTAGATTCCTTTTGGCATTGTTCTGACATACTGGAGTTGTCTGAATCATTGTGTGAGTGTATGTGTTTCTTTTTCTGATGAAGGCCATGGCCGAAAATTTAATTGCGTGAATGTGATTTTCTGTTTTCTTTCCTGTCAGCAGCTCAGCAAGCCTCTTTATGGTGAGTTGTTATGTATCCACCATTATTGACATTCCAATTGGATATAAAAGAGAATTTGATATGTAGTTTTAGCTTTGCTACGGGATGTAATTAAATCATTCTTGTCAAGTGAATTTTTGTCAAACCATATGAAATGTCATTACTGCTCATTTCTTTTGCAGCAATTTAAACTGCATTCTTGGACTCCTGTCCAATCACATTGTTTAAAATAACATATATTCTTTCATCTTGGGTCAAAGTTGATGTCATGCATTAAACACTTCTCTAGACTTGCGAAAAAAAAAGGTAACCTTCAATACTTTCACATCACTTCCATATAACATTTGTTTATTGATGTAGAGCCTTCTAGTGTAGTGTCAAAACAGAATGAGAGATTGTCTCAAGACTGGAAGAATAACAAAACTTCCACACCAGATTTCTACACTCTACATTTTAATGCACTCCACAGATGATATCTTAAAATAGTGGAACATACATGTAAAAGATCTGCCAGCAATGGTTCCAGTGTGTAAGACGACTTTATGTAGGGCACCTATCCCAGGAACAACCCTAGTGAAAAGTGCTTTAGTAAAATTGGTATGTTATTAACCAATCGCTGTAAAAAATTATATCAAGAAGTCAGTGTTCCACTGCTGATTGACAGTTAATTATAAATTTTTTTCTCAGGCAAGTAATTGAAAATATGAGAACTGTATGCCTCAATGAATTTTTTCTGAGTTTCATTCACAAGGGAAGTCATTATCTATATTTCTGGGATACTTTTATTTAATGTCTAAGTAATATCCTATTAGTGCTGGGGCAACCGTACAGGCACTTTCTGTTTACGATCGCTCCAATAGTGTTAAATTAATTTGCGGCCCTAGTACATTTGTGTCAGAGACAAAGAGAGTGAGTCATAGAGAGAAATGATTAATGTGGTGCGTTCTAAGTTTGATGGCAAAGCTGTATGTGGTCATTTCATTGAAGACCGTGAGTGCGGCTCGGTAACTCACATGTCCAAGTCGGGACAATAGTCATGGATTGAGTACGTAACCGAGCAGTCTTTTGGCGCCGGACACTAGCGACTGTCCCCAATTCAATAGGCGAGTCGCAACAGTTCAGAGCATTACAGCAGCGACGTCGATTGTGCCGACGTTGGCGAAGACAACAGAATGGCGTGCCGATAACCAACATTTATTTTGGCTGTGGTACTGATGTATTTCCATAAAAACAGTTAACAAATACAGTTCCTAGTACGATAAGTACATTTCCTGCGGCACGCGAAAGAATTACATTAATGGTCATGTACGGTACACCAATCAGTAGTCAGCGTTACAAGACTAATCCTCGTGTGAGCTAAGATCCATAATTCTTATTTCGTGCCGCTCTATTCATTTCGTTGCCATTAACAATGAGGTTAGGAACTTGAGTTTTATTCGATTTTTGATAGGTATTGACTGAAATAGACGCAATAGGAAATCAATATCGCATAGGGTAACGAGACGTATGTTACAATATGTCAGAATCAGTAAGTCATTTTTATTTGGAAATTTACATTAAAAAACCGGCTGGATCATTAAAGTGGCATCTAATTTTGTGAATGCGTTGGTAAACAACGATGTGGGAATTAATTTACGATCTAGACTACAATTCCGGTGCAGCAAGATATTCCAATCAATTTCAACTAACCGAAAATACCATAATACTGTCAATATAGTCAACAATATATAGTAACAATTGCCCTTGCTGGAACTGCAATCTCTAATGACCATGATGTAAACGGGGCGTTAAACTCGGATCTTGACCCATTTTTTGTTAAGACCTTGTAATCTGCACATAGCTGATGCATAGTGATTTTCCTCTACGGCGACATAGCCCTTTCGTCAGTCACATAATGGCGCCATCAGTTATTCGTAAACCATACAACTGATACTATTGGTGAATTTATGAAATTGTAGCTTCAAATTATTAATTTGTCTTACATGAAATATAACAATTTACTATTTTCTGCTACCGTATTTCGGTATAAATGCCAAATATGTACTTACCCGAAACAACTATTAAACAATCACAGATGAATATAAATAACGCCTACATAGACCATGACCTCCATAGTCGCCTCCCTTGGCCTCCGCACAAAGCGATAGTGGTCTGAGATTTTCCAAAATGTCAATATCTTTTTAAAATCATTTAAAATTATCTGTCAAAAGTCAAATAACACCTAACAACTAAACGGAAAAATTTTCATACAAAGATATGGGCGGAAAATACTGGTGATCAGTAAATTAATAAAACTTTAAAAAAATTGTGTCCTGGCTGTCAAAACATATAGGAGAACTTCTTAAATAAATTCTACTGTTCACTTTTACTTTATTAATAACCAAATGCATTATTTTATATACAATGCGATTTAAGTTAAGCTCAGTAACATCAAAAACGAAACACCTGACAATGAATGCATATAAAGAACTCTTCTGCACTGTTCGTTATGAACTTTTCGAGCCATATGTGCCATACGACACCACAGTATCACTTTTCCGAAAACTCAAGATTGAAAACAATATTCACACCACAGGAAAAAGACATTCGGATTAAAATTAAATTCAGCAGAAATTATTTTATGGATCTTAAAATTTTGATCACAGCTTGTACAGTATCTAAGACCACTATGACTACCTAATGAGATCTTATAAAATGAAGACTAATGGGGGAGTTCCTTCTCTCTAGAAAAGGAATAGAAAATAACAGGCGCTAAGACCATAAGACCAGTAATTACTCAATCAAATTACTGGACAAAGAAATATTAGATGGAGTGAAATTGCCACTTTTTCAATCTTTGAGCAAACGCCTCAAGCTTACAAGGGGAGACCACGATTTTCGGACACGGATTTTCTTCAAACTTTTTTACCGTTTTAGCAGACCGTTAGGATAACATAAACGTGCAAGGACAGTAGCCCTTTCTATACGAGATGTGCGACACACACAAGAAAGTAGTCGTCAGCTGCAGTGCTCCTTGCGATAGACCATAGAACTACAAAGAAGTGTTCGCACAGTAAACGAATGGTCATTTCGACACGCAGAAATGATCTACGACGAGATGCTTCATGCCGGAGATTCAGGCACTAGCGGCCTCAAGTACTCAAGAAAAAACTTTTTGTTTAACCTATACCTAACGTAAACTTAAGTGATCTGTAGCATAGCCTTAAGAAGCTTAGGTATAGGTTAAACAAGAAAGTTTCTTCTTAGTACGTCAATGCGCGTAGCGCCAGAATCTCTGGTTAAGAAGCATCCAGCAACTCATTGGCTGACAGCACGCGCAACATCTCATTAGCTTCGTTCGAGTGGCGCTGCTGACGGTCAGGAACAGTTTGAGGCGTTCGAGTGGCACTTTTGACTCTTTCTGACGATATCTGACTGGCCAATCTGGTGTTCGAGTGGCGGAGCTGATAGTCAGCGGATTTTCGTCAAACTGTTTTCTGACTGACTCCAAAGCGTTTAACAAGCCTCCTCTAAAAGACAAGCCCGCATATTTACGAAGAGGTGTGTGTTCTAAAGCCGGGTCCACACGCTACGATCTGTCTGCGCAAATGTCTGCGCACACCTCGCAAATCGTTGCGTGTGGACAGCACATTTGCGCAGATATGAGATGTGCGCAAACCTGGAAGTTGGAGTTGGAGGTTTGAGCGAAATTGCTCAAATCTGTGGGTTCAAATCACATCTGCGCAGACAAGTTCGAACGTGTGGACAGTAGATCGCTGCAAATCTGTCTCAGTGTATACTTTTCTCGTGTGTTTACTATGTTGACAGTGGATGAAAATGGCTGAGAGCTGAAAATTCCGACTGGGAAACAAAGTTAGCCGCAGCGTATTGGCCACATATATAATATAAAGTGAAGTAGGCGTACAGTGTTTCAAACATATCTAAAACTGACAATTTTATTTGTATCTTGTTAGAAGGTAGGCCTACTTTACTTGACTACATGAAATCATTCTTCTGGACAGCGTAAATAGCTTGACAAGTGTTGGGGATGATTTAACTCAATGCTTGTTTAGAAATTGCTGTTGAAAATTCGAGGTCTTTGTAGGTCCTTCCTGTTGCCAGGAATCTTAATGTAACTGTCAGCGAATCATGTGGAGAAATATATCTCCTCATACAAGTGTCTTTACGTATTATACGAGGAGTTACCAGTGTCAAAAGATAATTATAAGTTTCCACATCCATTCGCAAATAATTACGCCAGACATCGAGTTTGCACTCCAACTCACGATGTACAATCACATGTGACAACTGCATTCTTTTAAGCAGTCAATGCCTAGGCCATTTCTGTTTATTGCGGTTTGTTTGCACTTTTTTTCTTTTTTTGCAAGACACGTTGCAAATAGTGTCTGTAAAAAGATTTCCTCTATCACTGACAAAAACTTCGTAAAAAAGCTTATCTTATTCGTTTTCCAGTCAGATTGCAGTCTGTACTACCTACTTTCTTTTATCGCCGAAAGATGTCGAGCGCGAGAATTTGCAGCCATGTGAACACCCGTCCACACGTAACGATTGGTGTGCGCAGACATTTGCACAGACATTTGCGCAGATAGATCGTTGCGTGTGGACCCGGCTTAAGTCTTCCATTTTCTCTTGATTGAGGCTGAGTTTGTATATTAGACAGGTATTCTTCCAACTTATGTGGCCTTCTAATACAGTACGTCCCCTTTTTATTACACCCATACATACTATAAATGAAAGGTGTGGAAATTTTCATAACACGAATTTAAAGATGAATGCGTATGTTTTTACAGTTTGGATTGTGATATATTCGCCTGAAAATGAAGTCAAAATAGTCCTACTGAGATTTTCTGTGCCATCTGTAAATGAAGTGATTGACACATAAGAATAATATAGTACACAACAGGCATTAGCAGTGATAGATTTTTATAACCGACATATGTGCCACTATAGCGTCTCACAATTACTGTTCCGTGTTTCTCCTTGTGGTTATATATTATAGAAATCTATTAGTGCCAATGTGGGCGTTTCTACACTAAATGTGTAACATCTGGGAAAATCATGTACGATGATAATTCTTGCACAACACCTGCAAATTTTTGTATATTAATTTGTATGTTTCATTTTTTAAATTTTATTGTAACTCATAATAATGGGACAAAATGCATATGAAGTTGTATGTTACCAAATATTCCTTTCACACACAACTATCCTAATTTACCTCATTTTTGTATGAGGTTTTGTCAGGTTAAATTGGCTACATTATTTATAAATGGGGGGACATGTTTACGTATATTTTGCGTTTTGTCGAAGTCTATGATCAGAATTTAATCCACAGAATTTAATCTAATGGCGGAATGCACACTGTCCGTCGCCGCTCCGCCACCTCACGTCAACGTGAGCTTTCTCAAGAAGAATGTTTTGATGGAATGGTCGTCTGGTAACATCGTGACTCGCAAGTTAACCTAGTTTCGTCACGCGAATTTTATACTCAACAGATACACGGTTTGCAGGCAAATGTGTCTTGTTAATCTTTATTATTATACTTTTTTTAACGGTAAATTGCAAATGTTTCACGACGACTTAAATAGTTTTCTCAATTGAGAAATGCATAACATATCGCCAGTCATAACCTCACTTTCAACATCGGTAGAGAGAAAAGATGCCAACTAGCGCTATGGGTGGCCAATATGCGAAACAGGTGAAATAAGCGTTCGAGTTGGCTTCGGAGTTGGCAACTGTCAAAAAGCGCGCATGCGCAGTAGAGGCCTTCCAAATCGTCAGCAACTGTCAGGAACTATCAGCGTTTGGGCCACTCGAACGAACCTATTGACTGACAGCTAGCGAGTCCTCATTGGCTGGAGACAATTTCTGTGTGTCGCAATAAGGACTAGTACGCAGTACGCGTCTTTTGAGTGTTCTGCTTCACGTGTCTTCTTCACTTGTTGTCAACTTAGAGCAAATGAATCACCGAGATACGATCACTGTTTGAGACTGTCAGATACATTGCGATTATTGTGAAGCATGGCGGTAATCATCGTCGCTTACAAGAAAACTGTACATGTAGGCAGTGGTGACTAAATGACAAAATCTACGATATCTGTATTTGTATAAAAATAAAGTTTTATTACACTGTTACAAGTTGCATTTGAAATACACCATT
Source organism: Locusta migratoria (assembly GCA_026315105.1). Classification (NCBI taxonomy): domain Eukaryota; kingdom Metazoa; phylum Arthropoda; class Insecta; order Orthoptera; family Acrididae; genus Locusta; species Locusta migratoria. The sequence goes on along the minus strand of CM048747.1, from coordinate 202,530,672 downwards.
ACACGTGGTGTCTTCGTTCACTGATCCCAGAGGGTACAGACTCCCTAAGGTTCGTTCGAAGAGCTGCATGGATGCAGATCCTACAGCAGCAATGCAGGCACTACTGCGCATGCACTGCGAGGATGACGTCACATGCCGTGCATGCTGCCGGAGCTCTTCGAATACTAACCTGCAGCCTGCAGTTTGCGTATCACGTGTGTGCTCACTTGTTCTGTGTAGCATAAGAGAGCGATGTATTGTGCCAGCGTCTAAAAGTAAATTACTGTCTTACGTTTAAGGAATTGAAGTGTTCGTGTAATAGTTTTGTTTACTTCCGTGTAACCCAGATTTAAAATTTCCATATTAAGTCTTCCTTTATTTGCAGGCGCGGAATTTTTAAAGTTCCAACCTCCCGAATCCGCACCTACTCTTGTACCTGTATAGTTACCTGCAAAACAATAGGAACCACCTACACAGGAATCGGACGCCACATTAGCGTTAATAGAGTTTTACGAGAATAATAAAGAAACACTTGAAAATATTCTACAAATTCATCTTCCGAATACTGCGGAACCACATATTCACTTTTCTGCCTTATATTTCGGCGCAAAATTTCATCGAAATCGTCATCACTGGACACAAAATCTGAATCGCTCAACATTTGGAACAAATGGAATTGGCAAATGCTCTTGTAACTATATTTGGTTGTGTGGCCATCTTCCGCAGCGGCTATTAAAGTCGAGTATATTACGTAATCCAGCTTATGCTGACTGCAATTAAAGACATTTGTTTTACGCTAGACGCGTTTCGATTTTTATTTTAAAAGCATCTTCTGTGGTCTGTAAATGATGTAAAGGTTTGTTTATATTCATAGATTGAAGACAGTTTTTAAAAAAGTTTATGCACATTAGGCCTATGTGTTTTTAAATTTATATACGGTCTACTCACGGTGTTGTCCCTTCTTTACATCTCACTACTGTTTTTCCGACTTGTTGGCTGGGTTAGTTAGTTCCTGACGTGTGTTTTTCGGTTTGTACAGCACTTTTCGCCTGTTTTTGTGGCGTTTCTTCCGTTTCATTTATTATCACTTCAGTTAAAACAGGCGAAAAGTTCCGTACACTACCGGAAAATGCACGTCAGGAACCAAACATCATCAGACAACAAGACGGAAAACAGTAGTGAGATGTAAAGAAGAGACAACACCTTGAGTAGATCGAATATCAATTTAAAAACGCATAGGACTAACGTGCACAAAGTTGTTTTTTAAAACTGTTTTTAATCTACGCATACAAAACAAACTGTACAACCTTTATATCATATACAGTCCACTGAAGATGCTTTTAAAATAAAAAGCGAAACACGTCTGGTGTAAAACAAATGTCTTTAATTTCAGTCTGCATAAGACCAATTACCTATTATAGACAATTATGCTCTTCTAATTTTTAGAGGTGATTTCATACAAACAAAAATAATACTTATAAAATAAAATACCAATACATCAATATACACAAACAAATAACGAACTTCCTTTAACAAACAGTAGAAGAAACACAGAATGACAGAAGTAACATGTAGTACACTTATATACTATAACGCTGTGGACTTCCGAAAACTTTGAAGAAAGGCGCTTCTTGTATCTCCACTACAAGCCTGAGAGTTATGCGCATGCGCGAGTCTGTCTGCATGAGCTGCAGGGAGAATTTCCTCCTGCAGCTCCTGCCTGCATGAGCTGCAGGCCTGCAGCTCTTCGAACAGCCGGCAGACTGCAGGCAGGCTGCAGGAGCGGCGCCTGCAGCTCTTCAAACGCGACTTTTCGTACTGCGCATGCGCTGCAGCATGAATGCAGCTCTTCAAACGAACCTCTAGTGACCGAATTAATTGTCTCGTCGCATAAGCGCGCGAGGAAGCTGCAGACGCGCGTCCGCTAAAAACTCGGCGGCGAAACGATGAGCGCGGTAGGAGCGGGCGGCGTATTATTAATTTCGCGTGCATGTGTGGAGACGTGCCTTTATTCGTAGAACCGTTTTCGAGTGGTACTTCGACTCTCTAATGTTGGAGGCAACATTAACTTGTTCCTTCCATGTCACAGACGCCATTTATGATTTGCCGTATATCTCCCAGTTTTGGTTTTATAACTCGCAGTAATCCGTTTCAGGGCAACAGCGAATAAATGACGAATTACAAATTATCTCTGGATGAATTTATTATAACTAAATGTAATTAAAATCAAATTAACGTTAAGAAACAAACTTGTGGGAACTAGTATATAAAATTTGAAGATAATAATAACGTCGAGTTGTTGTAGTGTAATGGCTAGCGTGCTCGGCTTCCAAGCAAGAGTTTGTGCGAACGAAATTCGATGAATGAATTTTTTTCTTTTTAATCTTAAAGTTTGCAACACATTGTGGAAGTTACTTATCCACAACACTTTGCGGAATTTTCTTATTCACATCACAGAATTATGTTATCGAGTACTCTTCTATGCTGTCTCAGGAGTTAATAACATCGATTTGGTGATTTTTATTTGTGACTGAAGAACGGAGAATGAAATTGCTGCTGCAATTGGTACGATCAGCAATGACATTTATGTTCTTCCTTCTCACAAATGCCGGCCGCGGTGACCGAGGTGACTGAGGCGCTCCAGTCACGGTCAGCACGGCCACTATGGTCGGGGGTTCGAATCCCCCCTCGGGCATGGATATTTGTGCCGTCCTAGTTCGTAAGTAGTTCATAAGTAGTTTGTAAGTTTAGGGACTGATGACCCCGTAGTTAAGTCCCATAAGCCTTACAAACATTTGAACATTTTCTTCTCACAAATATTTGATTTGTTCCAACTATGTTGCGATTTTCGAGAATGTGGTTGGAGATAAAACTAGGGGAATGTTAACATTGCTGGTACAGTAAGTGAAATAAGTATCAATGACATTTAGGCCTACATCATTCGCTAGTCAGAAATATGTGGCTATTTATTTGCGAATAATTTGCCGCTTAGTTTCGAATGTATCGTGATTTCCGAGAGTGTGCTTACACTGATATTCCTTGTCACCAGTATTTGGTAGCTTTTTTCTGAATATGTCACGATTACAGTGTGTGTGGTGAACTAAGATCCTAACAGGATAAATTTAATTTCTGTTGCAAGTGCATACAGAATATTCAGAACAACGTCGCCTGCTGTCATCTCTACATGTGCCTTTAATGGGTTGTCTTCAGGCCTATAGACAATTGTGTTCGTTGTCCTCTTTCAGATCTTAAAACATGAACAAAGGCATTTAACTGTAAAAAAATAAAGAATTTTTGTAATTGTCTAATGCACGTAAGGCTTTGAAATTGCATTGTTGTATGATATGCGAGCTACATGTCTTGGAATTGAAACGCGAAACTTCCAAATAATCGCGAGTCAAATGCAGCATTCTGGCAGTGGATTGTAGTTTCGGAATCGGAAAGTACAAACAACATTTTACTTTCACCTTGGAATATAAATACATAACAGGTATGGAAATACAGGTAACACTTTCCAATTACACAACTAAACAAGTAATGAACAACTGGTTTAATTCGTCTGCTAGAATGGCTACCGCAGACTTGACAACCACAGATATATATTTATCGTTGCCTCCAAAGTATGTCTTTGAGAGCTGAAGTACCACTCGAAAACGGTTCTACAAATAAAGGCACGTTGTGTGGAGAGCTCGCAAATGGCTCGACGCACATGGTGGCGCGTCAGAATATCACATGACGGTCTACAAACGTCCTGACAGGCCGACCACTTGACTCACACTGACTTTCCAGCTTGTTTCCTGCGAGCGCGCGCGTTTTTGAAACCCTTGCCACTACGCCGAAGTAACGGTAAATTGCGGGGGTGCCAGAGAATTCGCGTGAACGTCAGCTAGCCCTGCTGCTGCTCTGCATCGTGCCGCTTGCGCATTTTTTGGCATGACTGCCACACAGATTCCCCCTTATGCCCAGTTTACACGACGATCGAAACTTCACAAGAAAGATTATGGTCTACTGCAGCGCTCCAAGCGTACTAACTCGGTACTAATGACGTGTGATCACACAGTCTTGGTTGCGTTTATACGATAATCTCCCGTCTACACATGAGATTAATAATGACAGCAGCACCTATGCGAAAATACGGCCGTACTGCTGTTTATATATGAGAATTGTTTATGTTTGTGTGTATGTCATGACTGATAATATTCGGTTTTTAAGGTTACACACTGTCGGCAGTAGCAGAAGCTGTGGTGTTTATTTGAACACAACAGCGAAGAAGAAATAGAAGCTGAATGCGTCCTTGATTGAGAAGAAGACACAAACAATGAGATGTGTACTGCACACTAATAATGAAGTAACTTGTGCCAGAGGGCCCCAGTGAATTCCGAATTTTTTTTACGAATGAGTATCAAGTGTTTTATCAAATACGATACTGAAAGTATTTCGCTAAGCTGAATAAGCAAAATATTTTTTATACTAGAGTTGCATTCTCAGCTTTGTATAATTTATGCGTCAGTTATTCCTGTAATTGCTATTTTTTTGCTGGCTCGCTTTAACATAGCGTTTCCTGGCGCCAAGGAATCTTTCAAAAATCTTTCCTTTGCACAAGGAATTTGTTTACTATTTTAATTGTTGCCGCTGAAATCGGCAAACCAATTTAAATCTGCGCTCCATAGTAAGACCTCAGAGAACTTCATCACGCTCTCGAGATTTTGGGCATAGTTCTGGCTGGCACGCTACAACATTATAGACTTTTTATAATATAAAGTAAATCAACAAAACGTATTCAAACTTCTTTTTAAATCAACACTGCTGTTATTTTCTTGAGAAATAACAATCATTGTACCTTAGTTGAAAACAGAGGATTTTCTGCATTGTCCCTGTATGCATCAATCAAAACACAGTTCCTGGTCCGTCCCACTCCATTGATGTAAGATGTATTACTCCAGAGAAACAAGCAATTTCGATAAGGAAGCGGCCCGTTTCAGTACGTAAACATGAAAGCGGCGCAGCGAACTCATTTCTGCGAATGCGCGCCCAGGTTGCAGCAAATTTAGAAGCTGCCCTATAGCCGTCTCCGCTCACGAAATGCCGGTACTTCTGTGTTTACGTCGCTAGATGGCGCGCAACTTGATCCGTTCGTTACTAGCACGATCATCGTGTAAACTGGACTTTAGATAGCGGAGCTCCAGAGCTGCAAGGAAATGCTGGCGCTGGACTTAGCAGCTCGCATGTGTTTTGCATTGCGCGTGCTGCACCGGAGACGTCTGCGCAGGCACGATAGCAGCGGGCTGGAATGCACCAATTGGGTGGCGAGAATAACGTCACCTCAGGCAAATGGCGGAGCACATGTGATGTGAGTCAGCACGTGGCTGACTACTGACACCGCCGAGAGGTTGGGCTGTCTGCACAATGTGTGTTTCACTTTGTTCTGGACCTGAATCAAAGGTGACACACTGCAGTTCAGCATGGCGAACCAAGTGGCCTCGATGCTCGTGACAGCAGAGACTGTACTTAATGTCTGAATGCTAGCTGATATCTTGGCATTCAGAATGCAGGGTTCAGAACTGCAATGGACAAGACTGGCAGCACGATGGCCGATGTCCAGAGTTGGACGGGGCAAACATAGTAACTGGCACAATAGTTGTTGCAGTCTCAAGCCTGACACGGCAGAGGCACAGATCTGATACAAAGGTAGCGGTGTGGGGAACACTTTCACAATGTTAATTTGGACACCAAGTCTGTGTAGTTGTGTGAATGTGACAGAAACGAAAATGTTCGCATAAACGTGTCATAACAAATGGTCAGTAACTGAGCACAAGAATAAAGCACTAGAAAATAGATGTCAGTGGCTACACATTGTTGATCGTTCACTTATAACTGACACCCAACACAGAAGCGCAACTCAGTACTTAATCTAGGTTCAACGCTCATAGTAGTGGAGCTCCGGAGAGTATACAGTACAATCGGGTGTGGTGCTGTCATGGCACGTCGATGTGGGTGGCACTCACCCAGCTCCCGGAGCTGTGACGGACAAGTGGTGACCGCAGCTCAATGGGAAAGTGGATTTCAGATTATAAGGACGGCCGCTGGAAGCGGGCAACATCTCAGTGACGTGTGCATACGATGTGGCATCACAATGGTGCAGCACAGGCATTTAAATCTGATGCGGCAGTCAGCACTTGTGACGTAGTCGGCCTATGGCTGGTGAAGTGGCGGCTGTCCGTGCGCCTGTGGCTGGTACGGTATGGGCAGCTCAGGAGGTGGGGTGGGGGCAGGCGGCGGCATGGGAACAGCTGGTGGCTCCAGGGTGGAGGCATGCCGCAGCGGACGTGGCAAGGTGCTGACAGCTGGTGGCAGCTGTGCCGGGCTCTGCCTCACCAGTGGTGGACGGAGTGTCATCTGTGGATTTGTTCTCTGCCAGGTTGAAAAATGAATGGCTCCTGGGGCAGGTAAGACATACACCGGCTTCAGTTTGTCGAATGATACTTTTGACAGTTTGCCATCAATTTCGAACATCTTATTGCCACAGGTGAGCATGCAATGTGGTCCAGAGTATGGTGGGCAGAGTGGAGGCTGTACCGCATCAGTTCTGCAGGTTGGCATGTACAAATGATTTGTTAGCACTATGCCACTTTGGTGCCTGTGGACGGAGTTCAGCCATTTGCAGACACAGATGTTCTGTGAATGCTGATGCTCAAGAGTAGTGCCACTGGTACTTCCTCTATGTAATCCCCTGAAATGGAGAGCTGCTGACCGTAAGTGAGGTCAGTAGGTGAAACGCGGATGTCTTCTTTAGGTGTTACTCGCAGCCACAAGAGGACGAGGGGGAGAGCTTACATCCAGGCTGTGTTGTGACATGTTAGGGCGGCTTTCAGTGTCCTGTGGAACTACTCGACCAAGCCATAGTAGCTGGGAGGTAGCTCATAGTCCTGTGCAGCTGATCCCACACAGTTGGGTGATTTGCCGGCCTCTGTCTGTGGTGACTTGGCTACGGCACCTGAAGCGTACCACCCAGGTGTGTATGAATGTGGTGGCGACTGTTTCGGCAGTGATGTTGGCTATGGCCATCACTTTGGGCCAATGGGTGAAACAGTACACCGTGGTCAAAAGGTACCACTTGCCTGTGACAGAGGCAGGGGTTCTACAATGTCCATGTGGATGTGAGGAAAACGCCATGTGGTGGCGGGAAATGCACTGAAAGGTGCATGAGTGTGCTTGCCAAGCACGCTGACAACCAGTGCAGGTACATGCCCACTGATAGCAGCCCTTCCATAGTCCCGCCCCGACTAAGCACGTGGAAGCGAGTGATGCACTGGTGTTTATAGCGGAGTGTGACAGCTCATGTACTCGATTGAACGTGCTGCGATGTAACTTCTCTGGTAGGAAAGGGCGTTGTGTGCCTATGGAAACGACACACCCATTCTTGAGGATAGAACCAGGAACAGACAAAAGCACTTGTTGGAGGCCAGTAGCAGCATTGTTACGGAGATTTTATACTTCTCCATCACTTTCCTGTTCTTTAGTGACGTCTTCGAAGTCCAAAGGAGGAGATGTAACCATGCGCGAATGGGACGAACAGTCGGTAAAAATATTGTCGATTCCCTATATGTGCCGAATATCTGTGGAAACCTGCGCTACATAGACTAATGGGCAGAATTGGTGTAGCTATCACTTAGTGTTGTTCACCCTGAATGCATGAGTGATGGGCTTGTGGTCAGTGTAAATGATGAAGGGGTGGGCTTCTACGGACAACTAGAAGTACTTCACTGCCTCGTACACTTCCAGCAACTCACAGTCGTAGGCACTCCATGTGCATCGCGACTGTGACAGATTTCACGAAAAGAAAGGAAGTGGTTGCCAGGAGCCATTGACTCAGTGCAGGACTATGTCTATAGTGGTCCGACTGGCATTGACCATTATGGCCAGCTCAGCGTCGTGTATCGGGTGCAGGAGCAGCTTCGCTTCTGTGATACATCATTTGAACTCTGTGAAACTCTCCTCCATTGTGTCAGTCCAGATCATTGGGTTCATCCTTTTGATTTACCACCGTGTAGCACTGCGGTGAGCGGTTCTCGCATGGCGGCGGCCTTTGTCAGGTGGCACCTGTAAAAGATGAGCATGCGAAGGTGGCGGCGTAATTCCTTGTGTGTTTGGGAGCGTGTCAGTTTGAGAATTGCTTGTAACTTGTAGAGGGGTGGATCTGGCCGAGGTAATTAAGTGGCCGAGAAACGCTATCTCCTTGACCCCAAACACACATTTTAATCCGTTTATGACGATGCCGGCGTCACTCAGGCGCTGAAACACAGCCGTCAGGTGTTGACGGTGGAGATCGGGCGACTTCAAGAACACCAGGATGTCGCTGAGGTATGCAAAACAACATGGCAAGCCTCACAAGACGCCATCCAGGAAACGCTGCCAAGTCTGGGCAGCGTTCCAAAGGCCGAAAGTGATAAACATGCTCTCAAAGAGCCCGAACGGTGTTGTAATCGTCGTTTTTTTTTATGTCTTCAGGTGCCATCAGAATTTGGGTGAACACTTTCGCGCAGTCTATTTTGCTGAAGATGGCCAAGGCGTGGCTAAAATCTTGAGTGTGTGGCACTGGGTATCGGTCTGGCACTGTATGTGAGTTCAGAACATGGTTGTCTCCATAGAGGCACCACGAATTGTCCTTCTTGGGAACTAGATGCAGGGCAGAATGCTCGACGGTCGGATGATACCTTGACGCAGCATGGCCTCGAACTTTGCCTTAGCTGCAATCAGCCTCTTGGGAGCAAGCCGGCGTGGGCGACAGGAAGTGGGACGACCGGGCATTGTTATGATGTGATACACTGTTGTATGCTTCACTTCTTTAGGAGCAATGGCGGGGAGAGTGAGTCTCGAAAATCGGTGCAGGATATCTTCGTAAGGTCCGGGACATGTCAATGCTCTAACACTGTAAAATACGGCCTGCCACCGCTGACCATCTGTTTTTAAACTTGTTAATGAGTCTATTAACTGCGAGTTTGTGATGGTCGAGAAAATCGGCGCCCAGGATTGGTACAATTATGTCAGCCACTGTAAATCTCCACGAGAACGTACCGCGGAGACCAAAATCTACATTATGATGGTATGTGCCCTGTGTTTTGATTGGCGTATTGTTGGGTGCTGTAAGATACAGGGCTTCGGCATTCCTGCGGTCTCTCAGCATTGAGTGAGGGAAAATAGACAAGTCAGATCCTGTGTCTACATCGTTTTGGTAACGATTTGGTAAGAATATTCAGCAATGTTGCTCATGGTGACGCTTTCACCACCGGTTGTTAGGGGACGCAATCAATAGGCGTCAATTTTAACATTTTTTGGTGACTTCAAGTGATAGAATCAGACCGAGATGGTGTGTGCTTTGTCGTGGGTTAAAGTTGCTGCTATGTCGGTTATTGGTTACATTATCATGGGGAGTATCAGTTCGTTGAACGTGTTTCTGTATTTTTTTCCGGTACATATTCATTTTGAGGGTCAATATTCAAATTTACATTGGTTTTCCTTCTAACTAGAACTTTGCACGTGAAATGGATAAATTGTAGTTTGTGAGACCAGTTGGTGCAATGGTAGTCTTTTATTAGTTATAATTTGTTTCTCGTGTGTTTTAGATTTGTTTAATGCATAAATGTGTAGGATTAATCTCTGAATAATGACGGTTTCCTTTGTGCAATGTGATCAGGGTGTACATTGTGCCTTGTATTGGTCAGTACATAGTATGTCTGGTAACAGAGGGTCTGTCGCAATTGCTTACCCTGCTCATGCAATAGTGTTATAGTAATTATTCAGCGTGGTGGTAATTATTTTAAATTAAATTTCAATAACTTGGTTTTTGTGTGGTGACCACACTGATCACGTATGTTCACCACTTAGACGGGCATTGTAATGTTTTGTGATCCCTGTCATGTTCTAGCAATGATCAGAAGGTCAGTAATGCATTCACGGGTAATGTTTTGTGTCCGTTCACACCACTTCGGTGCCCCTGGCGCGCAACGACCTGGGGGATTCAAATTTGGTGGCTCACGCAGTAATTCTTTGCATGCCTTGTGTGAATGTGGTAAATCATAGCGGGAATTAGAGGAAACTCCTTGCTTCCATATCCTTGCGAGTGACGAAATTAACCTGCCTTTTTTGGAAACTTGCTATGAGGCCCATTCAGATGATAGCAACAAAAGGTTGCACTTAAATTCTCTTTCATACTAAAAATTAGCATTTAAATTAACATCACATAGTGTTTATCTTACAGAATTAGTGGTTAAATAAATAACAATTTTATCCTACATGCGTGTCGAAGCAATTTCTAAATGTTCATATGACCTTATTCAGCACTAATAATTCCATTCTTAACGTCTTTCCTGTGGCCTGCAATGGTGCACTGAAGCATAAATAACAAAGTAACGTATCCGTTCCATTTGAGTACGTATATTGGTTCCGATTAATTAGGTCAGATGCGTTTGTAATGTTATCCGTTGCGCGGGTCAATCTTATGACTCTTCAATTTCATTAAAGTTGTTGGGCGTGCTTATTTCACACGTGGCAGGAACCCATATATGTACTCAAACTGGATAAAGTCTGCGTAGGCAAGTCATTCCACATACAAACGTGTGGGAGCCATATTGCATCGCAATAGCTTGCAGTAGGCACCTTCAGTGTACAAGTTATCGGGCACAGTGTCAGACAGAATGGTAAAATACACAGTCCAGACACGAGGATATATAAAATAAAATTAAAAACGGCGACGAGTACGTTACAACTTGCTACGGCGCCTGCTGACCTTTTGTTGCGACTTTGCCAACTGGTCCACCTGCATGGATAGCGCTGCCACCTGCACAGCCAAACTCTGCACTTCAAGGTAGTGTGGGCAACGGCCAGTGCATGTAGTCGTGGAGTCGAAGTTGGTGGTCGGGGTACGGCATCGTATGCAGCAGCGGCTGTGATGCTCAGCGCCGTTGCTCTGTTGGCCAAATCCGCGACTGCGTCTAGCTATATGCCTGTCTGTGCGGCGATCACAGCCGGTACCACAACAGGGAGGCTGCGTACACTGATTGTGTGAAGAAGCGTGTCTGGAAACATCTCGGACTGCAGAAGGCTCCACAGATGTAGCAGAAACTGAGATGGTCTCCGGTCATTGCATTCTTCTTGGCGTAGCAATTGCTGCACACGTTGCTCCTGTGATGATGGAACCCGACAAATCAGTCTGTATGATGTCTGAATTTTCGGGGTGATTATTATGTTCCTCACTTTAGCGGCGTACTTTTAGTTCAAATGACCAACTACGTTACTAAATTTGGCGATCTTACACGTTACTTTGTTGCTTAGAAAAACAGCCTCCACCTGGCTAAACCACAAGAATGGATCACGGGGCCAAAACGGGTGTAGCCTTACCAAAACACGTCCTGTGCCTCCTGCTGCTCCATTAGCGGGAGTTTGGATTGGTGTGGAGGCAGTTTCAACACCTGCATCGTCCTCCGATTGCACAGGAGTACAGTCTGCACTTGCGCATCGCGCCTGTAGCTCTCTCTCTCTACCCTCTTATTGCACGGTAGCAGCTCCTCTATAGATTTTTGCAGCTCCTCTAAGGTCCACATCAAGTAATGCAATTCTTGGCCGGCCGCGGTGGCCGAGGTGACTGAGGTGCTCCAGTCAAGGTCAGCACGGCCACTACGGCCGGGGGTTCGAATCCCCCTCGGGCATGGATATTTGTGCCGTCCTAGTTCGTAAGTAGTTCATAAGTAGTTTGTAAGTTTAGGGACTGATGACCCCGTAGTTAAGTACCATAAGCTTAACAAACATTTGAACATTTTGCAATTCTTGCCATGACACAAAAATTAGCACAGGATAATAAGGAAAATATATGCCCAGAGTTCACTCATGCGGTAAACGTAGAAATATTCCGGCATTCGCGGTACCGCGTTACATGCACAGATACAGTTCACACCACGTGTCCTTGCCTACCTAGATCACGTCGCGATCACCAGTGAAGTGTGGCGGTAGTCATCGCTGCTTACAAGAAAACTGTACATGTAGGCAGTGGTGACTAAATGACAAATTCTACGATTACTTTTACTTCACCTGTAAAGGAGGCAGCGTATAAAACGCTTGAACGACCACGTCTTGAGTACTGATCAAGTGTTTGGGACCCGCAGCAGATCAGTTTAAAGGAAGACATAGTGGCGGTTCAGAGGCGAGCAGCTAGATTTGTTACCGGTAGGTTCGACCAATGCGCGAGTGTCACGGAAATGCTCCGGCATCTCAATTGGGGATCGCTGGAAGAAAGACGACGTTCTTTTCGTGAATTTCTGTTAAGTAAATTTAGAGGGCCGGAATTTGAAGCTGAGTGTAGTACGATCTTGCTGCCGCCTACTTACATTTCGCGGAAAGATCACAAAGACAAGATAAGAGAAATTAGGGCTCGTACGGAGGCATATAGGCATTCTTTTTTTTCCTCGTTCCATTTGGGAGTGGAATAGGAAAGGAAATTCCTAGTAGTGGTACAGTGTACCCTCCGCCACGCACCTTACGGTGAATTGCGGAGTATGTATGTAGATGTAGATATCTGTATTTGTATAAAAACAAAATTATATTACTCTGTTACAAGTTGAATTTGATTTACACCGTTACACATGGTGTTTTCAGTCACTGGTCCCAGACGGTACAGACTCCCCAGTGACCGAATTAATTGTCTCATCGCGTAAACGCATCAGGAAGCTGCAGATGCGTGTCCGCCAAAAACTCGGCGGTGAAATGATGAACGCATTAGGAGTGGGTGGCGTATTATTAATTTCGCGTGCACGCGTAGGGAGTTCACGAATAGCTCGGCCCGAGTTATGGCGTGGCAGAATATCACACGACGGTCCATAAAAAACGCTGACTTTCCGCCTTGTTTTCTGCTAGCGCGCGCGTTTTTGCACCGTTGCCCCTATGCCGAGGCAACGGTAAATTGCGGGGTTGCCGGAGAATTGGCGGGAACGTCAGCTAGCCCTGCGGCTGCTCTGCAGCGTGCCGCTCGCGCTTTTCTCAGCGTGGCTGGTACAGTTGCAATGATTAAAACATTTATTTGTGTTTTAGACTGCCACTGTGAAACTGTATTTGTTTTAGTGCAGTTCCTGTGAATCTATATCGCTCACATGTGTAAACGTCCTCATTATAAAAGGCGATTAAACACTTACAGGCGCGTATGTATATGCAGTGGCGGCTCGTACAAAATTTGACCAGTGTGCTACGATATTGCAAAAATAAACAAGAAACAAAATATACTAAAATAAAAAGTCAACCTTTGTATGATTGCCTTTAATTATATATCAATTAATACTGTATTGACAGTAAGACCTTCAGGGGAATCTATAACAGCGCTGCCAACTGCATGTATTCACTGCAGGCAGTAAGTATAACGTTTAAAAATATTAATTTTATTTACAGAAATTAAAAATTTAGACTCACAGGTATTTGAGTACGGGCCTCACACACGAATTGAGAGACAACGCGCAAGACGCGCGCTATTTGACTCTGTAAGCCGCAATATTCGTCATATACTATTCTTCTGCAGCCGTCACACGCAGCGCGAAGAGATATTGATGTGGTGCTGCAGTCGGTCTCAGCACACATGAGTCGCCAGGCCTGACGTCAGGTCTGCGCATGCGCACTAGCGAAAAGACGACTGCACCGCCTCTCTGTGCACGTACCAGTGCGGCTGAATCCCACTTCAGCACACGGAGCCGGTTTCCAGCTATCGCGGCGAGAGCACTCAAAAATGCATTTTGATCCTTATTACTAGCATTCTAATACGCATTTGAAGGGAATTGGCATAATTTTATTGTGATATCTGGCTCGTATTCCAAGAGAAAGTATATAATTTCACAGCGATTTCTCGCTTGCATTCGAAGAGAAATGGCATAATTTTAGTAATATATTTACAGTGTGCTGCAGCACATTAGCACATATCACCAACCGCCACTGTGTATATGATGAACAAGCTCAGGTGTCTGTCAAAGTCTATCTATACATAGATCATCCTCTGTGATAAAGCTTCTAATAATGCTCACCAAAAACAAATATTTCAGATGTAAACTACAGCATGTTTCCGGAAAAATATCAAATAGTTTAGGAAATGGTAATAAAGACGAATTGCAGTTAAAATGTCATAATTATAACGTACAGAGAGTACAGAGAGAAGCTCTTAGTATGTAACCCAAACAAGCTTAAAGCACATGCAAATTTGAATAATTTCACTGATTCTTTCGTCGGTTCTTGGTAGATCATCATATTGACTGTTATTTAAATAATCGGTTTGAAATGTACTTTAATGTCTGAAGATGACCTGGGAAGCCGAAAACCGGGTAACTAAATGGAAATGAACTCTTAGAACATACACAAAATTATGCTTTGAAGTCAGCATGATGTTGTACTACCAAGAACCGACGGATAAATCAATGAAAATGTCTTCATTTACATTTTCTGTAAGTTTGTTTGACTTTCACATTAACAGCTATATCTCCGTACTCAATAAAATTGTACACATGTTATATGTAATTTATTATGCAATTCGTCTATAGTTTTATTTATTCATTTATTTTCATCTTCGAGCATTTTACACGCTATTGATGTCAGGAATTTGTACAAATGCAGTGATAATGATAATAATAATAACATAAATGATAACAACAAAAATAATAATAATAATCAAAATGCGACATATAGTGACAGTATAGATAATACAGATCTGCATACAGACATACAATGGGTGTAGGTTACAATTTTAAATCATCTTTTGCAGTGTCAAAATATTCTTCAATGGTACACAGAGGCTTGATTTTTAGTTCAGTATTACATTTCTAAAAGTTTTCAATGTGCATGTGTGGGCTTCAGGTGGAAGGGCGTTGAAAAGTTTTATACCAACGTACTTGTAGCTGTTGTGCTTCTTGCTTAGCCTAGGGAAGGGAAGGGAAATTATATTTTAAAGATGAGGCGTTAGGATACACGGAAGGATACAATTTTGGGAGCAGGGAGAGCACGGTTTTTGAACGCTTGGGAAAGGACTCGTAACTTGGATGTGGTGCTGAAAGATTGTGACGCTGAACAGTCTGAAGCCGCGTTCCGAACTTGTCTTTTGAAGAGATAGGCATGTGTGGACTTAAAAAATTTATAGAACTCCCATGAACCATAGACATTGCCAAGGTGGAGTGGCTTATGTGCCTCAACGATACAGGTAGCCATACTGGAGGTGCAACCACAGCGGAGGGGTATCTGTGGAGAGGCCAGCCAAACGTGTGGTTCCTGATGAGGGGCAGCAGCCTTTTCAGTAGTTACAGGGGCAACAGTCTGGATGATTGACTGAGCTGGCCTTGTAACATCAGCTAACGTGGCTTTGCCATGCAGTTACTGTGAACGGCTGAAAGCAAGGGGAAACTACAGCCGTTACCTTTCCCGAGGACATGCAGCTCTACTGTATGAAGAGATGATGATGGCATCCTCTTGGGTAAAATATTCCAGAGGTAAAATAGTTCCCCATACGGATCTCCGGGCAGGGACTACTCAGGAGGATGTTGTCATCAGGAAAGACAATACTGACATTCTACGGTTCGGAGCATGGACTGTTAGATCCCTTAATCGGGTAGGGAAGTTAGAAAATTTAAAAAGAGAAATGGATAGGTTGAAGTGGGGATTAGTGGAGTTCAGTGGAAAGAGGAACAGGATTTCTGGTCAGGAGAGTACAGGATTATAAATACAAAATCAGTTGGGGGTATTACAGGAGTAGGATTGATAATGAATAAGAAGATAGGAATGCGGGTAAACTACTATGAGCAACACAGTGATTGCATTATCGTAGTCGAGATAGATACGAAGCGAACACCAACCACAGTAGTACAGGTATATGTGCCAACTAGCTCTGCTGATGATGAGGAGATCGAAGAAATATATGAAGAGCTAAAGGAAATTATTCAGACAATTAAGGGAGAGGAAAACTTAATTGTTTTGGGAGACTGGAATTCGGTTGTAGGACAAGGAAGGGAAGGGAAGATAGTATGTGAATATGGTCTGGGCAAAAGGAATGAAAGAGGAAGCCGCCTGGTAGAATTTTGCACGGAACATAATTTAGTTATAACAAATACCTGGTTTAAGAATAACGAAAGAAGGTTGTATACGTGGAAGAGACAAGGAGACACTGGGAGATACCAGATAGATTTTATAATGGTAAGACATAGATTTCGGAACCAGGTTTTAAACTGTAAGACATACCCAGGGGCAGATATAAACTCTGACCATAACTTATTGGTTATGAACTGTAGGCTAAAACTGAAAAAAAAACTGCAGAAAGGTAGGAAAATGAGATGCAACCTGGATAAACTGAAGGAACCTGAAGTTCTTGAGAATTTCAGAGGGTGCTTTAGGCAACAATTGATAGAAACGGGGGAAATAAAACAGTAGAAGAGGAATGGGTAGCATTGAGAGATGAAATAGTGAAGGCAACAGAAGACAAATAGGTAGGAAGGCAAGACCTACAAAAAAATCCTTGGATATCACAGGACATACTGGATTTGATCGATGAAAGGAGAAAATATAAAAATGCAGTAAATGAAACAGGCAGAATGGAATACAGAAGACTAAGAAATGAGATTGACAGGAAGTGCAAAATGGATAAGCAGGAGTGGCTAGAATGCAAATGCAAGATGTAGAAGAATGTATAAATAGGGGAAAAATAGATACAACTTACAGGAAAATAAAAGAGATATTTGGAGATAAGAATAACAGCTCTGTGAATATCAAGAACACAGATGGAAAACCAGTTCTCAGCAAAGAAGGAAAAGCTGAAAGGTGGAAAGAGTATATAGAGAAGCTCTACGAAGGAAATTAACGTAGCGACAATGTTGTAGGAAGGGAGGAAAAGTAGATGAGGATGAAATAGGAGATACTATACTGAGAGATGAATTTGACAGAGCACGGAAAGACCCAAGTCGAAACAAGGCCCCTGGAGTAGATGACATTCCCTCAGAGCTACTAAAGTCTCTGGGAGAGCCAGCAATGACAAAACTGTTTCACCTCGTGTGTCAGATGTATGAGACAGGCGAAGTACCCTAAGACTTTAAGAAAAATGTAATAATCCCCATTCCAAAGAAAGCAGGTGCAGAGAGGTGTGAAAATTACAGAACGATCAGTTTAATAAGTCATGGTTGCAAAATATTAACACGAATTATTTACAGAAGGATGGAAAAGCTGATAGAAGCCGACCTCGGGGAGGATCAGTTTGGGTTCAGGAGAAATATAGGAACACGGGACGAAATACTTACTTTACGGCTTATCCTAGAAGATAGATTAAGGAAAGGCAAACCTACATTTCTAGCTTTTGTAGATTTGGAGAAGGCTTAGAGTTGAAAGGCATGAAAGGGATGCAGTGGTTGGGAAGGGAGTAAGACATGGTTGTAGCCTTTCTCCAATGTTAATCAATTTGTACATTGAGCAAGCTATA
The DNA here is from genome assembly GCA_026315105.1 of Locusta migratoria. Classification (NCBI taxonomy): domain Eukaryota; kingdom Metazoa; phylum Arthropoda; class Insecta; order Orthoptera; family Acrididae; genus Locusta; species Locusta migratoria. The sequence goes on along the minus strand of CM048747.1, from coordinate 202,513,217 downwards.
AAGGAAAGCAAGGAGAAATTTGGAGAAGGAATTAAAGTTCAGGGTTCGGAATTAAAAACATTGCATTTTGCCGACGACATAGTAATTCTGTCAGAGACAGCAAAGGACCTGGAAAAGCAGTTGAACGGAATGGACAGTGTGCTAAAAGGTGCATATAAGATGAACATTAACAAGAGTAAAGCAAGGGTAATGGAGTACAGTCTAAGAAAATCAGGTGGCGCTGAAGGAATTAGATTAGGTAATGAAACAATAAAGGAGGAAGATGAGTTTTGTTACTTGGGCACTAAAATAACAAATGATGGTCGCAGTACAGGGGATATAAAATGCAGAATGGCAATGGGTAGAAAAGCGTTTTTGTAAAAGAGAAATTTGTTAAAATCGAATATTGATTTAAGCCCAAGGAAGTCCTTTCTGAAGATATTTGTGTAGAGTGTTGCCTTGTATGGGAGTGAAATATGGATGATAGGCAGTGCAGACAGGAAGAGGATAGAGGCTTTTGAAATGTGGTGCTACAGAAGAATGCTGAAGATTGGGTGGGTAGTTTGCGTAACTAATGAGAAGGTACTGAACAGAATTGGGGAGAAAAGGAATTTCTGGCATACCTTGCCAAAAGAAGGGCTCAGTCGGTAGGACACATTCTTAGACATCAAGCAATCGTGAATTTAGCATTGGAGGGAAGTGTTTGGAGTAAAAGCCACAGAGGAAGACCAAGAGATGGATACAGTAAGCAGATTCAGACAGATGTAGGTTATCGTTCTTATGTGAAGTTAAAGAGGCTTGCTCAGGATAGGGTATTGTGGAGAGCTGCATCAAGACCACAACAACAACAATGACTGCTGAACTTAGTCTCTGCTTGAAAAGTGATAAACTATGCACAGTAGTAGGGCTGTGAAACTGTGATAATTCAGCAATTGTGTACTTGTGTGATGACAAACTTTGTTTTGTAACAAATACTTTTATCGCGGATTAACTTGGAGCTGCACAGTTCGATGGACTACTCTAACTTACAAGTGATAATTTGGAACTTTTACTGTCGATACTTATTGTGCCTCTCATGAACAATAGTTGGTGAAATATTTTTTATTTACCGATGTATAAAGTAGGACCACCTCCGTGCTTCATGTCTAATAAGAGTAATAAACTCCATTTATAAAGAATTACTTCGTGAGTGAATCAGTTCTTTATCTTAGAATCCAATTTGTTGGGCATTCAGAGGTTTAATTTATGTTTATTAAATATATTTTCACGTCATCATATGCAGATTAACAGACTGGCTAAAATACAGATAAATTAGTGATTTTGTTTAAACAGATTGGGTAGCTGCTTACGGTATAGAACTTTCACTACTCGAGTTATGTATTGCCCAAGTGTTATTGGTGAGAACCGATAGAAAGGTCGCAAATCCTAAAATATTTACGACTACTCTTGAGGTAGCCTGTTGAACAACTATGTTCCTCTGAGCAGGAGACAAGTACACGCTTCTCAAACAAATTCACGATTTGGCTCCTTTTGTCAGCTGGGTTTCCAACTCAGTCGTCTGCATATGCGCAAAACACTTCCATATGCATGAGAATAGGATCCGTCCTATTCCTTCGGCAAGCGCTTGTATGTGTGCATCTTGTGCAAGTGGAGGCGTCTACACATTACGTGGCTGGCATGAGCAGTGCATCATGGGTAATCTTGTAAGCTCTCACTTCCTTTGCAGAAAGGGCTTAAGGTACAATAGTTACACCATTTTGAGAAAATCGCAGTAGTAGTTTCATGCTTCGAACATGTAACCTTGTTTAGCAGCTATAAGTAAGCTATAAGCAAGAGAAAGCGGTAGTACAGTGGTTAGAGTTCTGGTTTTTTCGTTTGTTTTAATTAATTTTTTTCTTCAACACTGGTCATATTAGTTCAAATATATTGCATTTCAAAGGTAATACAACTAAAAAATACGTTCATAGACAATTATTGAATGTTCAATGTTGATTGTCTATTTATATACGTTTATCATACAACAAATATCATATTTATAACTGTCGACAATTAAAGGAGCAAACGCATAAAGATTTTCCTGTTTACTTGTTGTGATTTCTGATATCCCTTGCTAATGAATTCGGGACTGCAGTGGACACTGCAGACAGCGGTGCAGGAGTGAACATGCGATCTAGGGGGCTTACTGTGGAGCACACATCTGCTCCCTGCCGTAGTTTCGAGTTCTCACTCGGGCACGTGTGTGTGTATGTGTGTGTGTTGACCTAGGCATAAGTTGGATTAAGAGATATTAACATAGATATTCGACTGGATAGAAAAGTGTGATTACCTTCCTAAATATGTTAAGACCAATTAATTTCTACTGCCTTAATGAAAAACCAACCAGTATGTAATCACATCTTGACAACATAATTAGCAATATGTGCAGAAACAAGTAGAATGTGACACTGTCATACTGGAAATATCTGAACATGATGGCATATGGCTCAAAATAGGTAATCTTCTTGCTGAAAATCCAAATAAGTTAATTACATACAGAGTTCTCAGAACAGAGAATACTGAAAGAATGAAAAATGAACTGAAACAAATCGACTGGTCCAGCTTATTATCTGATGAGGAAGATGTAAATAAATGCTTCTCTACATTCATCTCCAACATGAAGCACATACTAGACAGTAACTGCCCCCTTATCACTAAAAGAAGCAACAAAAGCAATATGCACAAACCACAACATTCAAATGGTACATAACTCAATAAAATTAGGATCCTTCTACTTATGCTCAAGTACGAATTTTCTAACAATTGTGAGAATGCGAAAAACTATATACGACTGGGAAAAATCTGAGATTCTAAAATCAAAGCAAATGAAGATTACATTTCAAATTCTGAAAGTTAATGCAAAACAGCCTGGAATGTAATGAAAAGTTAATTAAATGTGGAAAAGGAAGAAATCAGTGTCCCACTTAACTGTAATACTCTTAATGAATACTTCATAATCTGTGCAAGTTCCCTTGTAACACAAAGTGACACATCTGATGCTGAGACTTTCCTTTAGCAATCACAGAATAAAACAAATGAAAGATTTACTTGGAGCAAAATTAGTGCTACATACATCATTAACTCAGTCAATAAGCTGAACAGTTCCAGAACAGAAGACTACTAATGGGTTCAGTAATTATGTTTTAAAATGCATAATTACGGAAATTTAAGCGCCTCTGATATATCATGTTAACAAAATCCTCAAGGATAGTATTTTCCCCAAATGCCTAAAAATCACAGCTACTCTTCCAATATTCAAAAAGCGGGACAGATACAAGTCAGATAACTATAGACCAATATAAATTGTCCCCATAGTATCATAAATTTTAGACAGCTGTATACATACCAGGATCTACAAGAATTTTGAGAATAATAAATTACTCAATGAAAGTCAGTTTGGATTTAGGTCAGACATATCAACCATAAAAGCTATTGAATGTTTGATAACTGCCATTCTTGTTAGTTTTGAAAAGAAACAGACCACATGTGCTGTACTTATCCCGCTAAGTAAAGCTTTTCACTCCATCTCACACGAGATTATTGTAAAAACACTAGAATAGTTTGGCATTACAGGTAGAGCATTAAATTTATTTAAATCATATTTGTGCAAAAGGCAACAACTAGAGTGCGCACCACATAACTTGGTGGGTGGACAGGCTCTTCTGCGCAGGTAGTTGTGTAGTGGTGGGGGAAGCTGCTGTTGCAGCGTAGTCGGACTGTGCGTTAGCTGCGCTCAGTTCCATTCTGCAGTCAGTTGCTGACTGCCGCTTAGCTTTAAAGTTACGGCCGCATACAAGTGCAAGGAAATGTCAAGCTGCGAGTCTTGAACACACACGGCTGTATAAAAAGTATAATGCAGAAAAACAACGCTCGTTTGATTGTTGGGAAAGATGTGGCGTATTTACATTTATGAGTCTCTTTCTCTTGTACCTATCATGTTTACATGGCAGGGCATAATTTTCTGAGCGATACAGAAATTCATTTTGTATCTCAGTCGATTAACACGAAATATCTGTAAATTATATACACAGTTCTTTTAGGGACATCAATCTATCCATTATTACTGAAAAACCACATTAGAAGTTCACAACATATTACGAATTCAAAGTAAATTAATTGTGAAAATAAATAAGTGATAAATTAGAAATTGACAAATTTTAGATTTTTCCGTTAATTATATCTTGAAATCTGGATTTTTCGAAGTAGTTATTAAAATACTTAATCAACGACTTAAGTGACATATCACATGGAATGATAGAATAATTGTATATGTTTGGCGTTGTACAAGACAAGGAGACTATCTAAAAACGTTACAAGCAACACATGTTCAGTCTTCGTAGACTGATGCCCACCAAGCAAGTGCTTACTGATAAAAGCAACGTGTTTCACATTTCGTGATTTATTACTACCCAGTGACCATGCTATCTTGCAAGTTCATCTATCACATAAGTGCCGTACTTGGGCTTGTATGCATTTACAAGCATGAGCAATTCTACCCTGGTTTGTGACGCACTGTGAGGATTTCCATTAGATGTTAGCCACGAAATAATTTCGTCCTTTCTGGTATTTGAAGGAGGAGCTCTGTTCACTTGCACAGAGTGCACACTTGCATTGTTCATAACGATAACAGAATTCTCGGCAAGGTATGGAAGCAGTTAACTTGGAAACCACTGACTGAAGACTGCGTAAGTCATTTCAGAATGGTAGTCTTCTGAATGTTTTGTCTTTGATGACTTAAATATTAATTTTGTTTCAGATATGAATCCTGTTTCTGCTAAAACAAGTTGTCGCTCCGCACACTACGACACGAACTCGAGCGCGTGCAACGGCTGACTGACGGCTATTGGCCAGCAGGTCACGTGGTGTGACGTACCCGTGCTTCTGCGCATCCAGACCTCACCCGCCAAGTTACGTGGCGTGCGCTCTAGTGTATGTTAACTAGAAGTGGTCAAAACTAATGGAAATTAGGAGAGAAATCCTGCGAGGCTCCATTCTTGGACCATTCATTTTTATTGTCAGCATTAATGACTTCCCTTACTATATACCCTGCAAAAATGTATTATATGCAGATGATATGACAATGAATATGTCTGGGGAGAATATACAGGTAATGAGAGTCTTCAAAATACTGGTTAAAAACAGACAACAAATTACCTTCAGATGCACTTCTAGTGCCTTGTATATTCCATCCAGCACTTCAGGCATGAAATTGCATATGGTGGAGTTGGGAAGGCGATACCGGTACATATAATGCAGTGAGGCAAATGAATCGCCGGAAGCAAGATACCTCAGAGCGACTTGTAACTTCAAATGTGCAGGAATAGCATCCCACATTAGAGAGTTATCTCTTTGAAGTCCTTACTAGTCTTAATAAATGTTAAAAATTGGTTACGTTCAAAAGATGCTTCGTCCTCGTTTTACAGTTTCCTGATAAACAACATTGACGCCCCCTACTCATTCCTCCTCGCAATCCGCTTTCGTATCCAACATCTGCGTCTTCTCTTCTTTCTGTTTGACATTCTGAGATTTTGTGGATGGCAACTAAAGCCACTACTCGGAGGCCAGCATGTAGCACATCAGTTGGCACCAACAAGCTTAAATTTCATAGAGTGGCTAACACACGAGCTACTGCGCTTTTTGCAGCAACCTGTGAAAACTCAGCCGTCATGTTTTCGGTGGTCAGCACACTTGAGACGAGTCTGTCTATCGTATGTTGTTGTTGAGCTTGAAGCGCTGTATTTAGCGTATATTGTATGTAGGGTGTACTGTCTGTACAATTTTTCCTGCTGAAATATTCCTAAAGTGTGTTCAACATTTAAATGCGCAAATCGAAGTGATAAAACGACAAGTAATTCATGCAAGAACACCAAATGTTTTGCCTTGTTTGATCTCAGTCTGTCTATACTCAAACAAAATTCCTAACTAATGGTACGTACCTGCCTGAAGAGTGAATCTTCAGATGACCTATCCTGCAATTCCTTTGAAGTACACACCTAGTATTGGTGTGTTTTTGAGATATTTCTTCTTCTGTCGCTCCTGTGGTTGATGAAACAATACTTTTGAGTGTCTACGCCTTCTTTAAAAATAGTTTCACTTGTTGTTGAGAATACTTGTTCGAGCGTGGTTGACATGCCACCAGTGCAAAGTGTGGAAGCAGTAGTGACAGCCAGAATTTTTTTACTTGTATATTTTTGTGTTCTTTGGAACAAATATGTACTTATTTAAGCGCGGCAACAACGAAAGTTATTAATGATACGTTATTTTGGTGTGGAATGTTTTTGTGACAGCTGAGCCAGGCGCATTTTTATTGCAATATTCTGTTGACTTTGTATTCAAATTTCACGTGCCAAATGTTACATATTTCAGAATGGCAACAAGAAAAGTTATTAACGACACCTTATTTCGACGTGGATTGCTTTTGTGGCAGACGACCTATGCGCATTTTTAACTGCAGTATTATGTTGTCGCTTTCATCTTTGTACTCAAATTTCGTCCACCAAAGTTTACAACCAAACCCTTTAACAGCAATTTTACAAGTTTGTAGACTTAATAGGTTTAGTAAACAAGATAAATGTATACTAGACTTCATGAAAGCAGTTGTTACAACACATTAACAGCATATACAAATCCATGATCACGACTGTTCATCATAGCAATTATTGTTCACTGTATGTTTCGCAGCTTGTTTAGACCATGTACTTGCATTAAAATCAACACAAATATTTTCGCAACGGCACTTTCGTTGTTATTGCAAACCTCAGATAACTATTATACTTCCAACTGGAACTATATCACTGTCAGGTTCGCGACAATTTATTACCGCATTTTTAGGAAATTTACCACCAGGCTCATCAATTCGCAGCTTCGAAAAAATCTGACGGAACGTGATGCACATCCATATTCAATAGTCAATCTTTATTTTTCGCAGCTTCGAAGAAATCTGACGAAACGTGATACACATCCATATTCAATAGTCAATCTTTATTTAAAACGTGGAACTGTAAATAGGTAAAATTCTCGAGTCGGTGTGTCATACCAGCTGTGAGCCGATACCCCAAATAACATGGCGGACGCCAGTTCAGTTTGCCTCAATCATGGCGGACCTATCGCCACTCTAAGAAATTCCAGCTCGTTGGTTGGCACCATGTTAAAAAGCTACATTGGACTAGCTTGAGCTCATTATTTCCGCGCTCATGTGAACAGTCACTTGCATAAGTTGAAGTCCATTGGTGCTCGTACACATGATCGTGTCAACTCTCCTTAACAAAGTTAAATGTTATTGATGGCGAAAGAAAACTGTACAATACATGTTTTTTGGCCAACTTAGTGTGGTGAAGTGCTGGGAAATGAAACATTTCAAAACATCTACATCTATTTTCAAGCGAAAAATAAACAAATGCACACATCTAATAATATTTATAAGAGCATAAATAGAGCCTGTTTACTTTATCCATTACGATTTGCCCGCTGACATTGTTAATATCATCATAAACAACTGAATTTTCGTCCTTCATTAGCACTGACGTTTTTTTCATTTAAAGTGCTATATAATGACAAATGTGTCATCAAATTACAATCTTATTCAAATAAACAGTTTGGTTCAGTCTTTTCTGTTACAATATTACGAAACATAAACCATTTTTCGGTTTCAGATATCTGACTTTGCTTTTAGGAGGAGAAAAATATTGAAGTCGTCATGAAACATTAGGAATTTACAGCTAAAACAAAGTATAACAATAAAATAAAGATTAATAAAACACATTTGCATATAACCGTGTAATCGTCGACTACAACATGAAAATAGCATGACAAAAATAGGTTAACTTCTGATATTAGCAGACAACTCTTCTGTTAATACATTCTTCTCGAAAAAAGCTTGACGTGACGCGACGGGTAAAAGTGTAGTTTATGCGGGAGCGGCTTGCCGTCACGCCAACGCCACCTAGAAACGCTCTGTTAGGAATGGCAGAGTAGCCAATCAGTTGTCGCGATGTTGTGGCCAATAAGAAAGAGCGGTATATGCAAAAGTTTTTGACGATCAACAAGTTACAGTTGCTTTCAGTCTGGATGTCACTTGATCATTGTTTTGAACGTATCATAAAATAAATAAAACTTGCTATATTGTTGAGAGGTTCTTGTATGTACCCTTGTCCAATCAATAAAAGTAATTGTGGTAATTTCCAAGAAATGCTTGCAATCGAGGTAGCTCAGACTGAAATGATATCTATATATATCAAGCGTACAACTGTAAATCGATTGAGTGTTTCTGAACCGGAGATTCGGCCGCTACACTCCCTCACATACTAAAAAAAAACTTCTCGTTTAACCTATACCTAACTTAACTTTCAATTCAGATGATCACTGTTTCGTACAGTTCATAAAATAAATAAAACATGCTATACCTGCTCTATGGTTGACTACTGTAATGTATTAATAATAGGTCACTTATAACTGTAATACGACAAACATATACAAATCTCTTATAAATGGCAAATCAGTTACAGTCACAAAAACGCCGCACCGAAATCCTGGAATAAACTTCGAAATTGATGGCAAATTTACTCATCATGAAACACGCAATCTTATTGGCCGGCATTACTCGACTCCTGATTGGCTGCTCTGCCGTTCCTAACTTGGCGAGCGCTGCCGCATAAACTGCACTTTAACCTTTGCGACGGTCCGGTGATGGACACAGTGAATGCCGCCATTAGAAATACATTGTAGAAAGTTCCAGTGGATGTTGACGTAACGGATAGTGTGAATTGGCCTCTAATAACCTCCTTGTGTGGACATAACGAGTAGAAGGTATACCCACAGTCTAACATATACAGTTGCAATACTCACTGTTGGGAAAGTTGTTACCAACTGACAGTTACAGCGACACTAGCGCACCTAGCGGTGCTCAAGCTGCCAAAGGAGTGATGTTTGTTTATATAATTAATTAACGGAACAGTTAGTATAATTTTTGCGTTACAAGCATTAGTAAAATATCAAGAGACATACATAATCGGAAATTAGTGTAAAAACTGTCGAATTCAACTATTATTATTATTATTTTCGTGTCCAGGACAAATACGGTTATGTAAAATATTCACACAGTTATTACAAAAATATATAAATTTTTAAATTGACTTTGAAGCCCAGTATTCTGCAGTCATGACTCCTCGAATACTTGCACAAACCAGGTCGTCCATTGTACAGGCTTCGGGCAGTTTAGAGCAAACCAGTAGGTGATTAGAGTCTTGTAGTTCACCACATTCACAGTTTGCATCTCCAGAGATGTACCCCCATGGTAGCAGGTTTTGAGTGTTGTGTGTCACTCCAGTTCGTGGTCTGTTCGAGTCTTCTATGTCTGGTATGGTAGGTGGTATCAAGGTGCAGGTTCTTCTTTAAGGCATTGTAATTGTCTTCCAGATGTGTTTCGCCATAATTCTGTCAGGAAGAAGGTGTTGAGGTGATCACTTCTGTTGTTCTAAGGATTTGATTTAAGATTCGGAGAAGGTGTTTCATTTCCGAACATGGGATGTCTGGGGTCGTTTTCTAGTTTCTTCTGCCGCTGTTCTTCTTCTAACATCTGGGGGTGCTGTAGCTGGAAGATGGTAAAGTTTATCCACAGGAGTTGCCGCAGACAACCCGTTATAATGTGTCCTGTCTCGTTAAGCGCGATGTCAACCTGGCTGGTTTGTGCAGTGTTCTGCCAGACTGGTGCTGCGTATTCTGCTGTGGAGAAGCAAAGAGCTAGAGCAGAAATACATAGGACATAGGTTTGTGCACCCCATGTACTGTTTGTGAGTTTCCGTATAATTTATTGTGCCCGGAGACTTTGAGCTTCGTTTTCTCACAGTGGTATTTAAAGATGAGTGTGCGGTTCAGATTTATACCCAGGTACTTGAGGCTGTTACAGTGCTGCAGTTGTTTTCCTTTCCAGATTACTTTGAGCTTTCTCCTGGCTTCTTTGTCTCTCTGGGTTAGTTTTCAGGTGATTGTTGTCATAGTAGTCTGACAGATTATCAAGGGTTGCTGTGAGTTTCATTTCTACCTCCTCAAATGCGTTTCCTTGAGCTGCTACCGCTGTGTCATCAGCATACATGAATAATCTTGTGTTTGTTCCTAAAGGTTGGTCGTCGGTGTGGATATTATAGAGGAGTGGAGCCAGCACACTGCCTTGGGGAAGACCATTCTTTTGAGTACTCCGCCGACATTTGTTCTTGTTCATGGTAATGAAGAATCTCCTATTTTGCAAGAGGCATTGGATGAACTGCATTAATCTATAGACCTTGGTGATGTTGTAAATCTTTTTTATCAGTTTGTTGTGGTTGACTGTGTCATAAGCAGCCGTTAGGTCAAATAATGCCACTCCTGTAATCTGCCTTCTCTCATAACCGTTCTCTATATGCTGGGTCAAATTCAAAACCTGGTAACAACATGATTTTCCTGGTCGGAATCCAGCTTACTCTTTAATGAGGGTGTTGTCTACTTGTTCTGCTATACGGTTCAAAAATCATCCTTTCCAACATTGTGTAGAGGTGACAGAGAAGCGAGACTGGTCAGAAGTTCTTGGGGTCTGTTGGAGCCTTTCCAGGCTTCAGCAGAGCCACAATGATAGCTATGCGCCAGATTTTGGGTATTTGTCTACTGAAGAGGCAGTTGTTTATCAGCTTCAAAATCAACTTTTTAGTATCTGGCCCTAATCTATTTATTTGTTCTAGTCTTATGTCATCTAAGCCAGCAGCTTTGTTATCCTTCATACTGTGCATGGCAGCCTCTAGTTCTTCTGAAGTGAAAGGGCAAACAAGGTAGTCATTTTCTTTGGCATATCTCTTTAGTTTTGTTCTTTCGGACCTTCTTTCAGTTTTTCCTTTTAGCAAGAGATTATGGGCTGTCTGGTTGGGAGTTATACTGGACACTTCAGCAGAGGTTGTGGCATGGACTTCAATGAGGCTTCTCAGAAGTTTCCATGCCTTATGGCTACTATGTTTCTTGTCTGTCTCACTAGAGTGCACCACGTCTCTCTTCTAGTCATAGATATGGTAGACATCAGTTGTTCACCCACTTCAATTTCTTCTTCAGAGAAAGGGTCTTCGTTGAGTAGTTACTGATATTTCTCCAGCAATATCTTTGTATATTTACAAAGTCCTGGGATGTATGAAGTTCTTTGTCCTCTAGGTATGTGTCTTCATGAGATCGTTTACACTAGGTCACCAAACTGGTCATATCTTTCTAGTTTGGGTTCCACATGGCTCACTTCTCTATTCAGATCCTCCATGAACTTAGATTACTGTGCTCTCTTGAAACTGAAGCGTCCTCTAAAGGGTACTATCTTTGGCACAACAGCCGCTTTCACAGAACACATGATAGGTTGGTGTTGAGAATGTGGAATAGGTCCCATTACATCTTTCTGTGCCTGATGTGCTACGTTTTCGCTTACAAAAATGTTGTCAGGGTTAAATCCACGTTGCCATCTCCCACTAATAAAAGAGTGAAGTTTCTTTGGATCATGTATCAGCTTCATCCCTGTGCTTTCAGCCCAAGTTAAAGATCTTCTCCACTCTTGTCTGTTTCTTTGTAGCTCCATGATGTACTGTGGCAGTTAAAATCACCTATAACGAGTTTTGTTGGTTTACAGCAAAAGTTGTTGGGTTGTTTGAAGCTGAAGTGGTTTATGCACTGAAGTTGTTGTGCTTGATTTAGTTTCCACTGTCAAAATTTCTATATCTTCACTGGTCGTCATGTCCATAGATAGGATCAGGACATCTGGTTTGGCAAAAATTGCACTTCCATACTGTGCATCTGGTCTTTCAATTATTAGTCTCATTCCGTTTATCTTATGCCTCCGGTCTGTTGGGTTCTATGGATCTCTTGAATCAAAAGATAGTCACAATCAGTACTTTTGCAGAGGTCTGATAGTATATCTTCTTTTTTCATATGACATCCCTTCAATGTTGATGAAGAGTACATTCAGAGCTGGCTTTGAAAAGAGCCAGTCGAATTATGTGTATTTGCAGCTTATTCTGCTGAAAGTAAGTAGAATAAAAAAATAAGAGAAACAAAAATTTATATGATGGTTTGTTTTTACTATGAAAGGCAGTTTTTGACGCTTATCGTCTCAGTGTGGATTGTAATGATTTGCACATTTTTACATCTCACTTGTCTTTCTTATATGTGTATATTATTTTGTTTGTGATTACTGTAGCTTAAAAATCCAATGTTTTGAAGTTTTTTGCTGTTTTTGGTTCAGCTGTGGTAACAATTGTAGACGTGGGTATTTGTTTGTTGGAGAGGGTTTGATTACTTTTGCCATTTTATTGCCATATCTGTGACGTATATCTTTCAGGTATAGCTGTGGAGACTTTTCTGACACGTTAAATACTGTACCGTAGTTATTGCATTCTATTCATGTTTCCTATCTTTCACACTCGTCGATTTTACTGGAATTGTAGTGAAGTAACCCCAACGTTCCTCAATACAAAAGCAACTTCTTTTGGAGGTACTACACACTGGGCAGTATGTCATAGTACTAGGCCCTAAGCACTTTTGCTATCCTACATGTTCCATGGAACATATTAAATTAAGTTATATATATATATATATATATATATATATATATATATATATATATATATATATATATATATATATATATATATATATATTCCAATGTTTCCTTATATTCCTCAATTAAAAATGCAAGACTCTCACACTAACTTCTTCTAAAATTCGAGCAACTTTCACTTTTGTTTACCATAGGGACAAATAACAACTGTCTGCTAACCTCTTCCCTGATAGTCAAATATGGCGAACAGCTAGTTATTCAGACGGCATTTTCATTTGTTTCTATTTCCAACATAGTCGAAATGTATCGTACCTTCTCGTTTTCTACAGGTTAGAAAACAAGAGATGTATCTGGCAATCACTACATTTACATGCAACACATCTTCCAGAAGAAGGAAACTGAATTTCATAAACCGTTTTTCGAAATTGTGTTTACATGTCACAGCCTGAATCGAATTTCCTTGCCCACTTAATATGGCGGCTGAGAAAACAACTGATTCAGTTCCTGATTTAGTCAGCACGATCGCTATTTTTCTTTATTTAAATACGCAGATTAATGCTCACTCTAATATTTACTATTATTTCAGATTAGAAAGTATCACTCTGTCGATATATGCCAAAATTTCTTAACAAGAAAACACAATATGACAAGCCGAGAACGCTTCAAAAACGGTTGGGTTTACATGAACACGAAAATCGATTGTAGAACTGGAAAACCGCTTTAGAGAAATGGATTTCCAGAATCGATTTTGGAGTGTTTACATGACCAACCAAAAGCAGAATTGATAAATTGGTTTACGAAATCTGGTTTTGGGAGGACATGTAAAAGGGGTGAATGACAAATGCAATGCACTTGACGAGCACATTTAACTGGATGTTAAAGGCATCTTATCGTTTACTAAAGAGAGATGGTCGAATCGGCCCTTACCCATTTTTTAAATTTCTAATAGAAAATTAATGATGCAGTAAAAACTGGTAGGTTACAAGGTAATTGTAAATAAACTGCGTTGTCATGTATCGTTTCATACCTTGACAGGGATCTTAAGAAACCCAAGAAAGACAAATGAGCAGCTATTTTTAACTTATTACATATTTTTATGGCGCTACAAATGTTCCCTAATGTAAAAAGTATGTTAAAATCAGTATAAACGATACTATTGGCACTCTTCCAATATTGTGTTCAGAAACGTAGCGTGCTGATCGTTTGGAGCGCTGCTGTTGTAGTGAATAACAAAAATCTGTGGGAGTTTCGTGACTGGGGGAGGGGTTGGGAGTGGAATAAATGACGATCAGTCAGTGGTAAAGGAGGAAAAGGCGAGCAACGGTTAATTATCTCTGTGCTAGTGCCATAGACCAGTCGTAATGGTTCACCAGACTAGTTCACTCGGGTTTCAGTCCAGTGACCAACTTGGAGTGGACGCTAAATACCGAGTGTGCCGCCGGAAGTAGTATGCCGGAAGCTCCATCATATTGTATCTTTGGTCACTTGTAGCAATAGTGTCTTCGGTCTCTGCTTTGCAGACGAAATATGAATGCAAATCATGACAATATACATATTAAGGCGATAGTACATTGAATATTTATCACACACACTTCACCTTAGTTCTTAAATGTTAATGAAGAACAAATGTCTATCAGTGATGCAATAATGATGAAACCGAAAGCAAGACATATGACTAGCAATCCTCCAACTTTGGATAGGATAGCAGTCTGGTTTTGTGATTGGATATGTTAGGTTGTAGTCTGCATTAAGGCAAATTTATGGTTCGAGTCCTGTGAGAACTGAAATTTTTTTCTGTTGTAACAGAATCTGGGACCATAGTCGTAATGTATTACAAGTACGGTATGCTATTTAGTATTCGGCAGTTTTTTTTTTTTCTGAATACGTTGTGACATCCAAGTGTCTCGTTAAGCAGGAATCTAATAGTACAGGTTAAATGTGTGTGCCTAAAAAGAATGTTATTTACATTTTTCCATCTCACAAAGACGTTGATGGCGATCTATTTTGGAATATGTTGCGATTTCGGAGTTTGCATTAACACTAGAACGGCGGAGTTTCTGACATTCCTAAAACGGCGGAAAGGGGTCATTTTGACCCCCAAATAAAATATTTTCATATTAGACTTAAATAAGTGTTTTTGTTAATCCACACCTTTTCTCTAGAAGGGACAATAATTATTAAAAACCATAATAATAATCAATAATTATTTATTTCAACAGCGAAATATCTTACAAATTTATTGCTGCTACTAACAAGTTTCCTATTTGTATAAACGTGTAGACACATTTAGTATACTTGGCCCATATTACTCTTTTACGTGGTCTACAAACACCTTTGTATCACTTTTCTCTCAAGTTACTGGAATCTGCTAGACGCACTTACCACATATGATTTCTGTTTTACACGCACATTTTCCGCACACAGCTTTGTGGCACTTTACACAGTTTTCGCTGGTCTTGTTGCCTTTGCAGAGGCTGATTTGGCACTTTCTCCACTTTCTAGTTGATTTCGGTCCTATCCTCTTCCTCTTTCAATCCCTTGAGTACGTTAGCAAGATGAAGTATGAACTTCTTCCTTTCCGTTTTCTCGTTTGTTACTCTGTTGTAAATGACCCATGCATTTATTGCCGCCATGTCCAAGATGCTGTAAAAGACAAGCATTGGCCATCTCCTACATGCAACCTTTGTAGTATATTTACCTGTCATTTGATCTACCACGTCCACCCTATACTTTGTTGCATTGTAGAATGTTACTATTTCAGGTTTCTTCTTTCCTTGCTTGCTTATTGCTACTTCAGAATGTAGTGTACTCAGAAGAATGACATTTTTATTCTACTTTCCTTGGTATACAGTCATGGTGCATTCTGGGTTGCCGCTATGGTGCAGGATGCTGGTGGAGTGTATTTCAACATTGCACTTCCTTACTGCATCAGGGATTTCACGACGGGTCTTGTTCATTGTTACAACTAATAAAGTTTACTTCTCTTTGAGTTTCTTAGCAAGTTGAAGAGATGTAAAGAAGCGGTCCCATCCCTAGCAACCATCTTTGTAGACGCTGCGAACTGTGCCTACTGTGATGAAAGATGTGATGACTGATGTAGATCAGCATGTGAATCCTGTGCCACTAATCGCTCCTCATTCACTATGTCTTCATCTTCACTTGTCTCAGGTACATAATCATCATCTTCATCAGAGAAGTCCGTTTCTGATTCAACTTCGGAATTCTCTAAGAGCTGTAACACTTCTTCATCAGAAAGTCCACGCTGACGATACACGTTCAAAAGCGTTTTTTGAGGACAAAAACTATCACCAGAATGACACAATATAAACTGGAACGAACACATGTCAAGTTGCAACAATGACAGGCAACTACTCTGCAATACTGCTGACTGTTGCCGCTACATTGTTGGATTACTTGTATATATTAAGAAGGAAATTACATTGGAGTCATATTGACCCCATCCGCCTCTCTAGGTATATCGATAGAAATGTCAAATAAAAATAAAATATAAATACTTTTTAAATTCTAATACATCATCATAAAGAGGAGAAAAAATTAGGAAAAGTCATATGATTTCATTACGAAAGTAAATAAACTGAAATGACAATGAAGGAGAAAAGTATGGCAGGGGTCATTTTGACCCCTTCCGCCGTTCTAGTGTTAAGGGAGGAACCTAACAAGGAGGTTTAAATCACTGCAGCTGAAATGAGTAACCTGCAAGTGACATTTAAATTCTGTCTTTTCACAAACAGTTGGATGTTTATAACCGAATATGTGCCGATTTCCGAGTGCAGTAATCAGGCATAAATTTTAGGAAACAACTTTAGTTACTGTCAGTTAAACAAGTACAGTACCATTAACATTTATATTATTCCTTGTAGCTAACAGGTGTCTGCTTGATCATTTTCATTTGTAGAGGATAAGTCAAATATATTTTTTATGGACATTAGATTGTCATCAACTGTTTGTAATTCACAGTTAAGATTTCTGTTAAAAAGTCCATTTTTATGTGCCACATAACAGTTTAAATTGTCAGGCATGCCTGAGAAACATGTCATCGTCACATGAGTGTACATTTAGTTTCAGAAAACAGGTTGTCAAGCTCCGTAATTGAGCACATATCGAAAATTTACTGCATCAGTGCACGGGTAGGAGACATTACAGAAAATTAAAAACCATTCTGTGGTCAACGTACCAATATGATCCTGGTTTACTTTACTTTACACAACATGTAGCATCGCCATACACAGTAATATACCAAGGCCGGCGCAAGCCCAAGTGCCGCCCCGTGCGAGCTGCTAAATTGCCGCCCCCAGTTTTTTTTTTTGTTTTTTTTTTTCATAGCGTTTGGTGAATTTTATTTAAACAGATCTGTAGTAAATGTAAAAAATAATATCATTAACATGTACTTACATCTATACCACCATGTTGGCAGTTACGTTCAGCATGACGGTATAGATGTAAACATAACTTAGAGCATTGAGAATAGCCACAGTGTGCCCGAAATCTATGTAGACCTGGAAAATAAAAACAAAAATTGCGACTGATTGTGATATTCTCTACAGATTTGCACAAAACAGTCGGTGGGCACCAGCTCAAAAATAGAGTCAAACCTAACTGAAGAAATCTAGCTAATTTTAATAAGCCTTGTGAACTTACAAAGTGTGTGAAATCTTATGGGACTTTGCTGCTAAGGTCATCAGTCCCTAAGCTTACACACTAATCAACCAGCCGCACAGTCC
The DNA here is from genome assembly GCA_026315105.1 of Locusta migratoria. NCBI lineage: Eukaryota > Metazoa > Arthropoda > Insecta > Orthoptera > Acrididae > Locusta > Locusta migratoria. The sequence goes on along the minus strand of CM048747.1, from coordinate 202,495,907 downwards.
ATGACTGCAGCGCCTTAGATCGCTCTGCTAATCAAATGTTCAATGTTCAAATGTTTGTATAGTCTATGGGACTTAACTAAGGGGTCATCAGTCCCTAAACTTACAAACTACTTATGAACTACTTACGAACTAGGACGGCGCAAATATCCATGCCCTAGGGGGGATTCGAACCCCCGACCGAAGTGGCCGTGACTGGAGCACCTTAGTCTCCTCGGCCACCGCGGCCGGCGCTCTGCTAATCCCACTTGGCATTTTTCAATGGTTGTGAACAGATACTGTATTCAATGGAAAACAGTATACACTAAATAAATGTTGGCAAAGTAATAGTGTGCGAGTAGTATTGTCAAACAAAAGTGCCGGTCAGAGTTTAATTGTTCATGGAGGTGGAGAGAGGTGTTTCATGGCTCAAAATCAAACGTCCGACTGCCACTCAGAAACGGATAGCAAAAATTTTGAAAAATACGTCGAAACCCAACTTATAGCACGCTTACTACCAATATCTTTATCCCTTGTAATTACTCGCAGCGTATTTACCCATTCGGAATACTTCTAGCCATTGTAGGTGTTGGAGAAGTTTGACTGTAGTAATGTTCCCAACGATTTTTCCCATAATACGGGAAGAATAAAACACTCGCAAACTGCTATTGAACGGTTTACCAAAACTGCTTCAGGCTTAACACATAACCGCAGAATTTCCAAATTTGATTTTGTCTTCTGCAAAATTAGTTGTGAGTAAACGCACGGCGCGTGGCAGCGGTCCACTCATAAGAATACTGGCGTACACGCCAGACTGCTCCCTTCCTCTCTGTTCCTCCGGCGTAAACACAACGGTGCTGCCACAGTGGTGAGGAAGAAATTAGTCCTCCTCCCTCCCCTTCTTCAACAGGGGCGGCCGGCAAGTAGTCGAAGCGCCATGTTACAATTCCCGTAGCCACTCCGTCTGAGGTGTGGTTTCGAATCCCCTCTTGGGCATGGATGTGGAGTTTGTCCTAAAAAAGAAAAAAAAAATAAGGGTGACAGATTTGCCGTCCCTCGGAAAGTGCCGCACCGTGCGGCCGCACGTTTCGCACGTGCCTTGCGCCGGCCCTGTAATATACGCTGGAACCATAAATGTGAATTTAAAAACAACTGATGGCAGGTACCTGGCATTCCCTTAAAAGAAAAAGTATGCAGTTTATTTCGGAATAAGAAGCGATTTACGAGTTTGTGATTAGGTATGAATCTAAGATCATCTGAGAGTGAAACGAGCTGCAACAAAATTCATAATTGCGCAAATCACAAATAGCCATCTGTTTGATGACATAAAAGTTTTCTGGGTATGGTACCGCGTCATGATGTAAGGCTATTACTTAAATAACCAACGTTTCGCCCAACGTTACAGTGGCCTTCATCTGGTTAAGTTACCCAGATGAAGGCCACTGTAACGTTGGGCGAAACGTTGGTTATTTAAGTAATAGCCTTACATCATGACGCGGTACCATACGCAGAAAACTTTTATGTCATCTGACGCTGGCCGCAGAAGCCTACGTAATTATAGCCATCTGTTTGTTTACGTGTAAGACGTGATCATGGCGTCGAGTGCCACGATTCGACCACAAAACTCAATAGTCCACTTAAATTCACTCTCTGATAACTTCCGGTGGCACTCTCAGTAGTTAGTATTTAGTAAGTACATGGTATTTAGCGTCGAGTGAAGATTGGGACGGTGCAAGGAGGTTAGAATCCCAACCTGCTTGGCATGGAGGAAGCGTTGGGACCAGTGGCAGATATGGGGTTTTTTTCTGGAAGGGTGGAGGGGGCATAAGGCTGAGGAGGGTGAATATATATTCGAAATAAATTTTCTTACAGTCATTGTCATATTTATCAGTGTCAATTTTCTAAATTTTACACAAAATAAAAATAAATAAGTAAAATAAAAACAGACAATTTAGAGCCTGAAGGCCCCTTTTCAGCTGTGGGCACACTAGTTTCACCCTTCCTTATCATAAAGGATGAAACACTTGCCAACAGCTGAACACGAACTTTGGAATAATTGGACTATAAGACTGACCACTTGAAAATTCAAACAAAATTGTACATTATGGTCGAAAAATAACATTTTGTACAATGATGGCCACAGGATTACGATATTAAATGAGCCAAATGACGTAATGGTGATTGTACCAACACCTAGGCCATTGTTATCCATAAATAATAAGAATAATAAAACCAAAAGAATGTTCAATTGTTTGTAATCTGAAGGGACCATACCACTAAGGTCTCGGTTCCCAGCCTCACAAACTGCTGCGTGCAGATGCAGTCTGAGCTGTTGACACTTCGCTCCCAGCTTCAAGCTGTGTTAACCTCTGTTGCACAGTTGGAAGCTGCAATCGAGGGGCGTCGTTGTTGTTGGCCGGTAGTGGGGACCGAACGGACTCCCGTCATCTCCACTGATCGGCCTGCGGTAGCGACATGCCCTGATACTGCTAGCAGTGAGGCAGACACCCCACCCGTGGTCGCGTGGGAGGTTGCTCCAGTGCATGGCAGGAGGCGCAAGACATTCTGGGGGACCGATCGTGAGGCCTCCCTGGTTCGTGTTATGAACAGGTTTGAGGCGCTATCTGTTCAGGACAACGTTCCTGAGTCGGATGGTATCTCTCATACTAAGGTCACCACCCAGCCTGCAAGATCTGGGCTTTCACAGAGGGTGGGTTTCCTTGTAGTTGGGAGCTCCAACGTTAGGCGGGTGATGGAGCCCCTTAGAGAGATGGCTGCCAAGTAGGGGAAGAAGGCCAATGTGCACTCCGTATGCATACTGGGTGGAGTCATTCCAGATGTGGAACGAGTCCTTCTGGATGCCATGAAGTGTATGGGGTGCAGCCAACTGCAGGTGGTGGCTCACGTCGGTACCAATGATGTGTGTCGCTTCAGATCTGAAGAGATCCTCTCAGGTTTTGAGCGGCTATCTGAAGTGGTTAAGACTGCCAGTCTTGCTTGCAAGATGAAAGCAGAGCTCACCATCTGCAGCATAGTTGACAGGACCGACTGTGGACCTCTGGTACAGAGCCGAGTGGAGGGTTTGAATCAGAGGCTGAGACGGTTCTGCGACCGTGTAGGCTGCAGATTCCTTGACTTGCGTTATCGGGTGGTGGGTTTCCGGGTTCCGCTGTATAGGTAAGGAGTCCACTATACGCAGGAAGCGACTACACGGGTAGCGGGGGCTGTGTGGCGTGGAATGGGCTGTTTTCTAGCACAAAGGACTTCCGGGAAAAACAAAATGGGCAATCTCAAAGGGTGCAGGTGGATCACAGGAGAAATGTAGGTCAGGGAACTATCCGTATAACAGTTAAAATTGTCGTAGCTGTGTTGGGAAAGTATCAGAACTCCTAGCGTTAATAGAAAGCACCGAAACACACATCATTATAGACAGTGAAAGTTGGCTCAAGCTGGAAATAAGTTCAGCAGAAGTATTTGCAAAAGATCTAACTGTGTTCAGAAAGGACAGATTAAACAAAATGGGTGGAGGCGTGTTTGTCGCCGTCAAAAGCAGTATTTCGTGCAGCGAATTTGAAGTTGATAGTTCCTGCGAGCTATTATGGGTGGAGGTTGTATCCGAAAATCGTAAGAAGTTAATAACTGGTGCCTTCTACCGGCCTCCCGGCTCTGACGATACAATAGCAGTAAGGTTCAAAGAAAACCTGAGTCTAATTACAAAAACGTACCCGACTCACACGATAGTAGTAGGCGGTGATTTTAATTTACCCTCGATCTGTTGGAGGAATTATATTTTCAAATCAGGAGGTACGCATAAAACATTGTGCGAAATTGTACTCAACGCATTCTCTGAGAATTACTTCGAACAATTATTTTATGAGCCAACTAGAACTGTAAATGGAAGTGAAAACACACTTGATCTCTTAGCAACAAATAATCCTGAGCACATAACGAGCATCAAAACGTATACAGGTATTAGTGAATAAAGAGCTGTCGTAGCGAAATTGAATATCGAAAGCCCCAAAGTTACCAAAAATAAACGTAAAGTATATTTGTTCAGGAAAGCAGATAGAAATAAAATATATTGCTTCTTGAAAGACAGCTTCCACTCGTTTCTAACACTAAACGTAGGTGTAGACCAGATGTGGCTCAAATTCAAAGAGGTGGTATCGATAGCAATTGACAGTTTTACCAAACTAGCTGAACCCCCGCTGCTTTGCATGCGTAGGCTGGTTGGTCTGCACGAGTTGTTTCTGTTTCATCCTGATCAAGAATCCATATGTTAAGATTCGTAGTTATAGCTTGAAATTTGAGTTAACAGCACCATATTTTTGAAAATCAACTTTTGCATCTCGTATTTCACCCCCTTATTGGTTGAATTTCCAAGAATACCGAAACACGTATCTTTTAAATTTGAACCCCGAATCCAAATCCGAAAATTTGTAGTTCTAACTTCAAAATTGCCTAAATAGCATCACATTTTTGAAAAACACCCCCTCTCCAATTTAGCTCCCTTGATGGTTGAATTTCCAAAAATACCAAAACACGCATTTTTTAAATCCTAACCAACTATACAAATATCAATTTTTGCAGTTCTAGCTTCAAAATTGTATCAATAGCAACGTGTTTTCAAAAAGAATTTTGGATCCTCCATTTAACCCTCTTACTTGTTGAATATCCAAATATATATATATATTTGACCAAGATTCCATATCCGACGTTTCGTAGTTATAGCGTAAAATTTGAGTTAACAGCAACATATTTTTGAAAATCAATTTTTTTCGTCGCCTATTTTACCACCTTATTTGTCGAATTTCAAAAAATGCCGAAACACGAGTCTTTTAAATTCGAACCCTGAATTAAAATCCGAATTTTGTAGTTCTAGCTTCAAGATTGCCTAAATAGCTACGTATTTTCAAAAAAACGTTTCATCCCCTATTTCACCCCCTTACGGACGGAATATCGAAAAATCGCTTCTTAAATGACGCCTACAGAGTTAGATCAACACCCTCCACAAATTTCAAGTTTCTATCTTCAGTGGTTTGGACTGGGCAATGATGAGTCAGTCAGTCAGTCAATCAGCCAGTCAGTCAGTCAATCGGGACACTTCCTTCTATATATAGAGATAAATTAATAAAAGAACGAGGCGATCCCCTTGGTACACAAAACAGGTCAGGACACTGTTGCAAAAGCAAAGGAAAAGACATACTAAATTTAAACGAATACAAAATCCCCAGAATTGGCGATCGTACTCAGAAGCTCGAAATTTAGCGAGGATTTCAATGCGAGATGCCTACAATACTTATCACAACGAAACTCTTTCTCGAAATTTGACTGAAAACCCAAAGATATTTTGGTCATACGTTAAATATACTAGGGACAAAACACAAACAATACCCTCACTACGTGATAGTAATGGCGGTCCTGCCGATGACAGCGCTACTAAAGCATAGTTACTAAACATAGCTTTTAGAAACTCATTCACCAAAGAAGACGAAACCAATATTCCAGATTTCGAATTACGAACAGAGGCGGTAATGAGTATCGTAGACGTAGATATCATCGGAGTAGTGCAGCAACTAAAATCACTTAACAAGAACAAGTCTTCTGGTCCGGATTGTATACCCATTAGATTTTTATCTGATTATGCTGAAGCGATAGCCCGTTATTTAACAGCCATATACAACCGCTCTCTCAAAGAAGGATCCGTACCAAAAGATTGGAAAGTTGCACAGGTCACACCTATATTCAACAAAAGCAGTAGGAGTAATCCACTAAAGTACAGGCCCATATCATTGACGTCAATTTGCAGCAGGGTTTTCGAACATATGCTTTATTCAAATATTATGAATTATCTCGAACAGAACGATCTACTGACCCAAGGTCAACACGGATTTAGAAAATATCGTTCATGCGAAACACAACTAGCTCTTTATTCACACGAAGTGATGGGTGCTATCGACAAAGTTCGCGAATCGATTCCATATTTCTTGATTTCCAGAAAGCATTTGACACCGTACCTCACAAACGGCTTTTAACAAATTGCGTGGTTATGGTATATCGCCCCAAATTTGCGATTGGAGAGGGGATTTCTTGTCAGGGAGGACACAGTTCGTAGTAATCGATGGTAAGGCATCGACTAAAACAGAGGTGATATTGGGCGTTCCACAGGGTAGTGTTATTGGTCCTCTGCTGTTCCTTATTTACGTAAACGATTTAGGGGAAAATCTAAATAGCTCTCCTAGGTTGTCTGCGGATGACGCCGTTATCTGAAGATCAAAACCAACTGCAGAACGATCTGAATAGGTTATCAGTTTGGTGTAAGAATTGGCAATTGACTCTAAATAATGAGAAGTGTGAAGTCGTCCACATGAGTACGAAAAGAAACCTGTTAAACTTTGTTTACAAGATAAATCAATCAAAAGTGAAGGCTGTGAACTCCACAAAATACCTAGGAATTACTATTACTTCAGACTTAAATTGGAAAGAACACGTAGATAATATCGTGGGAAAGGCGAACCAGAGACTGCGTTTTATTGGCAGAACCCTTAAAACATGCAACAGAACTACAAAAGAAACTGCATACACTACGCTTGTCCGTCCATTTTTGGAGTATTGCAGCCAGTGTGGGATCCTTATCAGGTGGGTTTAACGAAGGACATCGAAAGAGTCGTTCGTATTGTCACGATACAGGGGAGACAGTATTACGGAAATGATACATGATCTGGGATAGGAATTATTATAACAACTGCACTTACTGCTGCGGCGTGGGCTACTTGCGAAACTCCAATCGCCGACATTCTCCTCCAAATGTGTAAACATATTGTTGACTCCCACTTACATAGGTAGAAATGATCATCAGAAGAGAATACGAGAAATCAGAGCTCGAACAGAGAGATTCAGGTGTTCTTTCTTCCTGCGCGCTATTCGAGAATGGAATGGGAGATAAATAGTATAATGGTGGTTCGATGAACCCTCAGCCAGGCACTTAAATGTGATTTGCAGAGTATCCCATGTAGATGAAGATAGAACTTAACTCATTCTAAGGACAACACACACACACACATGCCTGAGGGAGGACTCAAACCTCTAAAGAAAGTGGTGGCATACTCCACGACATCACGCCCCAGATCACACGGCAATTCCCGTGCGGCGCACATGGTTTGATTGTCTTTTTGGTAAATGTAGTGTTCCGAAACTCTTTTCATTTTGTGGTAATTTATTGAACTTATCACTGTTTAATGTGGTTGAATGATTGTAATATTTTTTGTAATCATAGAAACTTGAGAATGACTCCATAGTGGGCTGAAACTAGTAGTACATCCGTAATTAGATGGAAGTATTTAATTTGACAAGTGAAGATGACTTTATCTGGTGATGCCAGCAGCAGAAAACATCTGCACTACTTGAAGGACATCCATTTATTTCGGAGAGATGCCAATGTTACGCAGCCCTTAGATGCAAAATATTACTGGACACATTGTTACGGGTAATGTTTCCAACACTGCGACGCTGCCTTTTGGTCGCTGATGCTCGCCCTCGGGCAGCCATGGTATTACGCCTCCTGCCGCTGCCAATAGCCAGCGCACGAATCGTCAACTTACTGTGGATAAACAATACTGTTTCCAGTGTAGCTGTTTCATTATCAAACAATGCACTGAACAACAATCAGCCAATAAATATGTCACGCAAAGTTTTGATATTCCCTCAAAAACTTAAAATCAGATTTCCTTTTTTTTTTGCGTTGTACTGAATCAATTTTATCTTCATGCTTAATAAAATTGTTACGCAAAACGAGATAAGTTTTCAAGAAAGCTTTTGTGATCAGCATTACACTTGAAATTTCCTGCCAGATTGAAACTGTGTGCTAGAAACGGGATTATAACCAGGGACCTTTGCCTTTCGCAGACAAGCGCTCTACCATATTAGATATCCCGGCACACTTCACGGCCCATCCATACTACTTTACTTCTGCCAATACCTTGCCTCCTACTTTCCAAACTTCACAGAAGCTCTCCTGTGTACCTTTCAGGACTAGCTCTCCTCGTTCTGGAAACATCGCTTATGCTGTGGCTAAGCCATGTCTCAACCACATACTTTCTCCCAGGAGTGCCAGCCCTGCATTCTGCAAGGTTTGCAGAACTTCTATGAAGTTTGGAAAGTAGGAGGCGAGAACTGGTAGAAGTAATATTGTGAGGACTGACTGTGAAGTGTCCCAGAATAGCACAAATGGCAGAGCACTTACCGCAAAAGGTAAAATCACAGGTTCGAATCCCAGTACCATTGTACAATTTTAATCTGCCAGGAAGTTACTTATCAGCACACAGTCCGCTATAGAGTGAAAATTTCATTCTTAATATTACACTTCGCTGTGTTTTAAGAAGAATTTCTACCACTATGAAAATCCTTTGTATCTTATGGGTAGAAAGACGTTGAAATTTTTAATTTGCTCCAATAACTGGAAAATCGAAACATGTAGCTTCAAATAAAAGTGTTTGTAATGGGTGACAGTACTCTCTGTCAATGCCAAGGAAAAGAATCCAGAGAGATAAACCGTTTACCGAAAACACTTGAATGCTCTAGCCTGAATGTAGATCTTGGAAGTCTCAGATTTTCACTTTATGTATAAGTAAAACAAACACAATAGCTCTTTTACCTCTAAAGCAATCACAAAACAATAAACAACTTTATTTTTATCGTAAATAACTGAGATAAAAAGAGCAAGAAACAATTAAATGGAAGCATAACACAAAAAGTTAAATTATGTTATGTTAATTACAGGGATTTTGCATTTTAAACTCACAATTACATGCTGACCGAAAGTAGAATTAATTATTCTAAAGCTGAGATTCTTTCCCATCCTCATCATCTCTATCTCTCCCCCTTCTCTCTCTCTCTCTCTTCCTTCTCTCTCTCTCTCTGTCTCTCTCTCTCTCTCTCTTCCCCCTTCTTTCTTACTCTCTCTCTTTTTTCCTCTCTCTCTCTCATTTTACGTCGGGCCGTCTGGGAGGGTGGGCATGTCCCCCCCCCCTGAAACCACCCTTGGTTGGGACATAAATTTTAAAACTTTGTGGTTTGGTATCACTGGCTCAATTCTCTCCTATATTATGTATTTTATCAAGTAATACAATAAGTGTCATTGTGATATTTGACACCTGACCATTACCTGTCATCTCTTCAGTCTTGATATCTCGTCATCAAAACAAGTTCAGTGTTCTGATTTAATATTCTGAATGCTAAATGTAATGGACGCTTACTTGAAACCTAATATAGCTACTTACACTTGCCCTCAGTTAAATACGACGACTTTTTAATTTATATCGATTTTTGAGGTTATGCTTTGTACAACTGCACTGACGATTACTGTAATACAGTTCATTTCCTTAATTAACAGATACATTCAAACAGAAATTACAACTTGAACCTTGTCACTTCCTTTCTAAAATCCATGTGGCAAGTGTTTATGAGAAATGAAAATGCCAATTCCAGAATCTGAATACACTGCTAGCACCACACTTTTTTTTTCCGCATTTGTAGAATTAAATAGTCTGTTGTGTACCTACAAATCTCCTTTCAGTAATCACTACATGACGTTAGCGGCGGAAAAATACCAACCAGAAGTGCCAGTAATTTGGCAGTCAGATGTGTAGTACCTGTGTTTGTGAAGATCTTTGAGTAAGCTACATAACGCAAAGATTGTAAACAAAGCAGACGATCATGCTATTTTGGTTGACACTCGGTTATTGTTTATTTCAGTCTGTTGATTACTCGCAAAATAGCGTGTTATTTCGCAAGTAATGAACAGACTGAGGTAAACACTACCCAAGTGTCAACACAAAATAGCATGATCGTCTGCTTTGTGTTCATACTGAGCTGTCACTTTGCATTGTGTAGCCTACTCAAAGCTCTTGAAGACACAGATACTATACTTCTGACTGCGAAATTACAAGCACTTCCGATTGGTATTTATCCGCGGCTAATGTCATGTCAACACTAACCATTACACTACTACCACTTACATTGAAATTTCACTTTAAAAGATTATATATCAAAACTTCAATAGTTATGCTATTAATGTGTTCTAAATTATTATTTATTTGTAAGCTAATCGTTTTCATGATTACTTTTAAAGGCATTATAATGGCATACTGCAAGTTGAAAGATCGCCGTTTCTGAATGGGAGACGTTAGTGCCACCACACTAGACCACCATGTCAACGTCACTGTGATGTAATACCGCCAGTTTCGATCGTTTTCGACTTTTGCGGTCGTATCTAGTTTTCGAGACCTTCGAGGCACATGTACTGTGTAGAATCCAGGTTGGCCATTGTGTTTTAACTTTTATATGGGCTAAACCGTTCTTTTCGAGAACAGTGGTTTTCGTGATTGCTACTTTTAGATGACCGTGTTTAATCACGCAATGCCTGGCTTTCCTGCTACTTCTCCTATTCCGGCGACTTGTGTAATTTACCATGGAACTGACAAAAAAAAAAAAAATGCCACTACAGTCGGGGGTTCGAATGCCCCCTCGGGCATGGATATTTGTGCCATCCTTAGTCTTAGCTAGTTCATAAGTAGTTTGTAAGTTTAGGGACTGATGACCCCATAGTTAAGTCCCATAAGCTATACAAACATTTGAACATTTGACAAAAAATGAGGCAGTAGGCCTACTGTTATAATGTTTCGTCTGCCAGTAACTTAATTTATCGTCTCTTCGTTGTTACGAAAGTTATGTTGTGAACAGAGAAAAGTAAATCGCAATAAATCAGTCAATAGTAAGTATAGTTTACAATTTTTGTTACTCTTGATCAAATTTTGTATCTGTTGAAACAAACGTGAAATTTTTGTCGAGATACATTATATACTAGGCCTAATTAACATTCATAGAAATGCTCATGATTTTCCAGACGCAGATCCCACTATGATTACTTGCTACTCTGAGAAACATGAAGATTCCAGACAACTCTTGAAGAACTCACGGCTTAAATGTGACATAACTGATAACATTAGTGTGCAAGATGTGTGTAGAAACTTTGTGTGAATAAACAATGTTTCATAGAAATCATTATGTGATACTAAATGGATGATAAATAAATGTCAAATACATATTGTCCCTAATTCAATACCCATAAATTTTCTGCTATGGTATTAGGGTGATATTGGTCACTTCCCCTGAAATCTTGAGTGTGGTGACAGATTTACTTGTAGCATTGTCTGAGGTCTAAGTTACTTTTAAGGTCTATGGTAACTAAGTGAATGAAGTGCGAACACATATCTTCCATTTGAACTTTGACATCATGAAGAGTTCAAATGAAATACTTTAGGCCTACTTGGAGATAATATACAAAAAATTAGGGTACTGGTGTGTTTTTATTTAGGCTATTTACTTTTTGGTTCTCTACTTCATACATTGTACTGAAATGCAATCATGGTATTGGACAAGTCAGAATAAGTGATGTGATAGAGGTACTGTGATGATTCCATAAAAGGGATTGGTGCTTCTTTACACTTGTAAACATGCCAAAGGAGTCTTGCTGTATTAAAAAAGCTCTGTTGCAGTAACGTGTCTTATTGGGAGCGGGATAAAATATATTTTCCAAGTTACTTTTCTCTAAATATATTCAGATAAGTACTATAGAGCTGAGTAATACAGTATAGTCCCAATTAACAATTAAAGCTGTAGTTTATCATCTACAAATCACAGTTGATGCTGAATAGGCTTGGCCCAATCATTTATAGCATGTATCCACAGTGCAATTGTGGTTGTTGTGTTTGAATTCAATAGCTCAGAGGTAGCAGTGTATTTGATCAGATCTGGTGCTTGTAACCATAGGGTAACATTTTATTGTGTCACCAGTCTAGTGTGGCAATGGCTGTTCAATACTCTTTGAAAACTCAATCACATATGAGACAGGGAGATAATCCTTTATGTTGACTGTGAAATAATTAATGCTGTGGTTGACAAATTCTTGTATGTACCATTGGCTGGTACCGTAAGTTAATGTTTAGAACATTACTGAAGCATGGGATACAACCCTTTGGCTTTGGTCAATGACACTATAGATTACATATATTCAATTGTCTTTACTGTGCAACTTCCCCTGTAAATGTTATTTCAAATTATTTGTATTTTAAAATGAAAACATGGGGCTTGGTAGGTGGATGCATGAACATAAATGAATCAGTTTATATCCTGTACTTTATTTCTCCAAGAAACGATGTGAATTGAAATGTGGGCACGACTGTGATTGATATCTATTGAACTACATGGAAATGAGTCACTTAATTTACTCTTTTGCATTGATCATAAAACAAATAAGTATTGCTGTTCCTGCTCTGTGGTCGTCAGGTTCTTGTATGTACCTTTGTCTGGTCAGTAAATTAATTCTACTCATAGGGAATTAGTCATCAGATATGTACAATTTCTGTGTCTGCTAATATGACAGTCTGTTGGTAGTCACAAAATATAACATTTGAGAAACTGACAAGACAAGGGCACATACACGAACCATAGAGCAGGAACAGTATTATTTATTTTATGGCCAATACGGAAAGTACAGTAAGTAAGGCAATGTTACTGTTTTCAGTTCACTTTAGTTCAATACATATTGATCGCAGTAGCACCCCAAGTTTGATGTACATCACTTCTTAGAAATTGCTGACCCATATTTAGTTGCCAACATCAGCACACGTGGCCGGTGACATAAGTAAAATTTAACCAACCAGAGTGCAGTTAATAAAAAGGCAAAGTTGTATTTCAGTAACTGAGGGTGTTAAGCCACACATATTTCGGCCAGTAGCATTTCTTTTGCAGTGCCTATAGCTTAAAATGTTTATAGCATGTCTGAACATTTCCCAGTAATTTGTTTTGAAAAGGGTGCCAGCTACAACTGTGGGAAAAATTTGTTAAGTTCTATTTTTCTTCAATTGTGACACATTGAATTAAACTGAAGCCTTTATACCCAACTCCGTTACAAAGCTGAAATATTACAATTTTTTTGCTTAACACTTTCGCTGCGGCTGACGCTTATAAGCATCCACGCTCAATGTAGGATAGCGTCAGCCACAGCTAAAGTGTTAAGCGCTGCCTTTTAATTTTGTTCCAAGAAACATCTATGTCAGCTATTTGCAATTATAATGGCAAGTTTTACAAACATCTTCATACATTTATCGCGACTTAATAGTGCCTAAATTAAGTAGTTACATTAAATACAATGAGCAAAGTGACATATTTCAGGCACACATCAGACTAACCAGTGTCCCCATAAAGAGTTAAGAGATACTTTTTGGAAGGTGAAGTGCATCAGACAGATTTGAAAAACAAGAAACTCACATTAAAATCCATTTATTTGGCTGTAAACAATCGTGGTGTTACACATAGCTTTGTTAGTAGACACTAAATCACACAACTGGTTTATATAATACCATATATGTTTATCTTTTATTCAATTGTTACATGGAATGCAAATGCTTTGGAAAGTTACAACTTTCACTTTTGAAGTGCATTTTATAGATTCTTAAAATACTTTATGTGAACTACATATACGGTTGTATGCTGTAAATAACAATTTGGCTTCTTCTTTTTGCAAAATTTTTTTCATCATCTTCCTCCTGTCTCTGTATCATGCTTGTACAAAACGTACAAATTACAATTCACATGCCCTACAGTCTCTCTCTCTCTCTCTCTCTCTCTCTCTCTCTCTCTCTCTCTCTCTCTCTCTCTCTCTCTCTCTCTCTCTGACACACACACACACACACACACACACCATTTTCACATGCCCTACAGTCTCTCTCTCTCTCTCTGACACACACACACACACACACACACACACACACACACACACACACACACAATTTTCAACAGGTACGCAGTACATAGTTTTATGTGTTCACTGAAGAAAAGAAAACACTTTTTTTAATGCAAACTGGAAACAAATGTTTCACACTTGTGTGTATTCCAACCCTGGCTGCCCTCTTTCATCTACTTAAATTTAGCTGTTGAAACTCTTCCTGTCTTCCAGCATTACTGCACATATTGCCACATTGATTATGTAAAATACAGAACACGGCATGGTTCACTGTTTTTCTACAAAATTCCACAACTACCATTACTGGTATATTCATTTTTTTCAGCTGTAGTTCAGGGATTATTCTTGCCTGTCTTAACATGCCAGATGGTATTACTTATCAAAACACTTGCCCTGTAAATTCATGCAAACCTATTTTGAAAGCCCAGCATATACTAACATCACCAGGTCTGTTCATGAGGTGGTTACTTACACACATACATTAGTGACACAAAACTAAAATTGGACCTTCAGACAGAATGTTAATATAATTCAGAAAATATTAGCCACTGCAAATGCATAAAAGGGGGATGGGAGACTATACAATAAACTTCCTAACCATTACTTATAGTAACTTAATGCAACAAATTTAATTTTCTGTTCATTCACATTTCATGGCCTCATTTTGATCACCCATTTTAAATTAACATGTTCACTACAGTCCCAAGTGCGGGCTGCTAATGCTCTAGGCAGATGCCTGTAAGCACACGTGCCGCGAGAGCTAAAAATCAGACTCCTGCAAAACCTGTAACATTGAAAGTGAATATTATGTCTGTACAAGACGTGTTGCTAGATATAGAAACACAAGTCCGCTTTAGCTGCATGTCAGTTATGTGATAAATGCTGCAAGCTGTCTGACACCCATAAGCCTCATATGCATTTATTACAAACAATTCTAAGAACGCCTCTGATTTATTGATTTTATTGTAAACTGGGAAGAAAATTAAATTCAAACAAGCGATAAATCGGCTTCATCGAGAAAGAATTAGTCTGAAAACACAAAAAGGTTTATCAAACGGAGAAAAAGAAAAGGGTCTCATCCGCAATGTGGGTTTATGGAAACCCAATCCCATATAACAAATTTGCGTGTAAAGGCGATGGTTTTTGTAGCAAACCACTGAATACAAAAACACATGACTGCAGACAGGAAAACGTTACGTGATGTTTTTAGGAGGCTTGTACTTACACAAGTGCAAAGCCAAACAAACTAAACTAAGAACTCAGCTTGAGCACCACTTGTAAGCGTTACCTGCACTGGCTCATTGAACACAGAAACAGCGTCAGCAGCACTGGAGTGTTGATAAGGGAAATGCTTATAAGCGTTAGCCACAGAGAATGTGTTAAAGGCAAATCTCCCCCATTGTTTCTATCTCTAACACTGTTTCACACCTATATACCATACTGATGAGAAATGATTTTTTGTACCTTCTGTGTATTAGTCTATTCCTAAGCTATTTGTAAAGGCTTTGATAAATGAGAGTATTAACTGTAGGCCTTTGTTCCATAATAGAAGACGATATCTAGTATTTCTTTGTTTAGTGAATTCATTTGATCCGAAAATTAAGCTATTCTAATTCTGAATGTAGAATTACTGATAATGGCACATTTGGAGTTCCAACTCTTTATTTCTTTCATAGCCCTTTTCTATATACTTCCAGTAACTTTACTGCATCATATGTTACAATTTGCTTCAATCAGCTGTAATGGCCATTTACCTTACACTGTAAATATCTAGGCAACATTTACAGTGTAAACACATGGTGTATTAACTCACATTAGTTACTTGCTGTAAAAGTGCAAAAAGAAATTTTCAAATATTTTATAACAGTTTGAAACATTCATTTAAATTTTTTCTGACCAGTTCTTATATGGTTTTTGTAAATTTACTCTAGAACAATACATAATCATGTTCATATAAATGGCAATTTTCCCGAGAACTCATAGTAGGCCCTAAATTGCTTTCTGTGTTGCGACCAGTAAAGATTTTCCAATCATTTACATTGATATACAAACAAAACTTCATCTGGTCATTTGTTTCCTACTTTTTTTCGTTTTGTGAAGGTGCATGACATTAAAATGGCAATGCACTTTCACAAAACGAAAACATAGGAAACAAGTGACCAGATGATGATATCCTAAGTGTATCGAAACCGGTCGTCAGGAAAAAAATCAATCAATATTTGCGATCTTGGCATTTTAATACTTCAAAGTAAAGATATCGTTGTCCTACCATGGAAACATTATAAGTAAATAAAGTAATACTTAAATCAACCCCAAACATCACAACTCGATGAAAATTCCTCAAAACACTAAAGCATTTGCATGTTAGAACAACAACTGATGATAAACATGCATACTTTACACTATTGAATTAATATCCTGTGTTTTTAAAATAATGTTTTTTTAATTAAAGATTTGTATAGTTAACTTATTTTGAGTGAACTTTAACGTTACCTGATACTAAGGTTAATTTTGAGCTGCTGTCTCAATAAGGCATGGAAGGACATTTAACGCTGAAAAGCGTGTCTCTCTGCTAATAAATAAGTAAAGCAAACTGCTGCTGGTTACTACCTTCTGGGTGTTTTATGGCACATATAGTTTTACATTTATTCATCACAAAACGTGAGTATAACTACTGAACTTCTGCTGCATTACGTTTTAAAAATTATTGGTTAAGGTACACAGTTTTCCTCCACACTTCTGTTAGTTCTGACTATGTTACGCTTTATTTCACATCACATAACATCTTTATTTCAAAGAAATAGAACTAATATATATGAAGATTACTCAGCAGGTAAAGCAGCACAGGTGTGATAGTAGCGCAAATAAATAAAACACACACACACAAACACAAACGCAAGCTTTCGCTACCCAGTTGCTTCTTCAGGCAGAAGGGTAGGAGAGGGAAAAGGAAATGATGAGGGTTTTAAGGGAGAGGGTAAGGAGCCATTCTAATCCCGGGAGAGGAAAGACTTACCTTGGGGGAAGAAAAGGAATGTAAACAAACACACACACCCACACATATACTCAAATGCAAACACACCTAGGCAGACATACTGTAGAATGCAAAAATTAAAGTTTTCTAATTTCGATTCAAGTACACCATCACGCTAGAGAATGGAGAGTATGTACTGAAAAATCGAACTTTTGTAGTCCCAACTCCCTATTTAGTCCATAGCCACTTTCCATTTATACTCCCATTAACTTTTCTGCATCATATATTAGTCTTTGTTCCCAACCCCCATAATGGCCATTAAATATTTAGGAACAATTACAATGTAAACATACGGTGTATCAACTGACCACCAATAATTTAGAGTAAAGGTGCATACAGATATGTTATAACAAAGATACATTTAAATTTCTCCTGACAGCTACTTGAACGGTTTTTGTAAATGTACTGTGTCCATTGGAGAGTGGGATACCACATGTCTGCTTTGACAAATGACATCTTATGTTAAGGTCACAGTGAAGTTCATAGAATTTCTTTGGAAATACATATTGGTACTAGATCCTGATTTGGAGTAGTACATCGAGAACCAGTCACTACATGGGTTTATCAGTTTGTTCTAGGTAATATGAAGAATACATTTATTCAGTAATAACTTCAGTTCCTATGATGTCCCCACCTACAATAATGCTAATTCACTTTAACAATCATATTCATATAAATGGCAGTCTTCCTGGGAACTCATGGTAGATTACTTTCTATCTTGTGGGCTGTAAAGGTTTTTCATTCATTTAAACTGATACACAAACAAATATACTTATTGTACGTTATGTTCTATTCACATTACAAGCAAATTTTATAACATTTCGTTAAATACATTTAAAGCATTCCAGATTTCTTGTTCATTTTAGCTGTCAAAGTGGTACATGCGTAATATAGTGTTCTTAAATTGCTATTAAAACAGTGTAAATAAAGATATACTAGGGCAACTCCAAACATCGCACCTTGCAGAATGTTGCTCAAAACACTGAATCATTTGTATGTTAGAACAAGAACTGATGATAAAATTGCCCACTTAACGATATTGAAGTAATAGAATAATGTGTGAAGTTTTTTTCTGAAGACGAATGTCAGCTTTGACATTACTGGAACAGATTCACACGAAATATTTTTCTTTGAATATTATCATTGAACTTTCGAAAAGGAGATAGCAACATTTATACCGCCATTACAACAACGCTTAACTACAGGCTAAACTACGAGTGTATAAATATCTTTTTACGCCATTTGGCAACATTTATACCGCCATTAGAAGTTAGAAGAACGTGGAAAACACAGCGGTTCCAGATTCTATACTATCGCAGAAATCGAGAAGGATCGAAACTGGCGGTATATACGTCATAGTGACGTCAGCTTGGTGGTCTAGTGGGGTGACACTAACGTCTCCCGTATTTTTCCTCCGCTAACATATACTGTAATCACTCAATAACACCTATTTAGGCACACACAAATATTAAGCATACACTTTATAAGAACATCATAAAATACGCAAATTAACTACAGTATGCTCATGAAAACATTGTCCTACATTCCGATGTCTAACTATCACTGTTACCCAAGAAAGCACTTATTTTGGAAAGATCTTTAATTTGATGACCAATTAAAATGCAAATTGTTTGTAAAAGGTAGGCATAAATACACGAAAACACCAAATATGGCAATAGCCAGTGAGCTCAATACTAATTTATTATTGAGCTCACTGGCAATAGCCTTCAAATAAACATGGCAACGGTTTGTTTTGATTCTGAGAAATGGCGCCGCAAAATTCAAATATCAGTTGAATGGCGCCATCCAAATACTTGCAATTGACTAACTTTTCCGTGACGTTAGTCAAACGGCGCCGTTTTTGTGACCAGTGTGAACATACTGTTAGCCACTCGTCTTTTCTGTTACTTCCTTTTCCAAAGAGCATATCTATATTCTCATTCTATCCTATTTATCTATTATATATTTTTCCAAAAGTATCTTAGAGTTTCAATGAAATATATTTGAGATGGGACAATTGAGAACAACTGGTTGTGAAGAGTAACACTGGCACATAATAAATAGTACCTGACATGGAGATGTAGTGTTGCCAACTGTAAAATAGGAGCCGACAAATGAAATTTGACGATCAAAAGTACAGAAGTAATAGGCTTGTTTATTACATCTTAAATAAATTAATAAATGGTCTTTGGTTGTTTAACTACATTTAGTAATGTAAAAATAAAATATGTGTGTGTATAGAAACTCACCTGTCATACCAACTGTTGTTTTTATTTTTTTATTTTTATTTTATTTGGCCTTGAGCAGCTGACGGCCAATTAGCCAGCTTAATACATTTATTTCACATTCAGTACATTCTTGTAATGGAGTAACATAATTAACCATAAATGCATTTTGATCATCATTACACTTAAAAGTAAAATTATTTTACAACTGGTTGTCATTTTTATAGGAAAACTATGTATGTACAGTATACTATATCAGTGACTGAAAAATTGTGAAGTCTCAAACATAAAAGAATACATATAATTAATTTAACAAATGTGTCCATTTTTCGAGGTGCAAATGTTACAAGGTAGTTTTATACAAATAATTGTTCTTGTGCCACCAGATGGCAGGGAGTGAAGCGAATAGAAACATTAGACATAAAATTGCTCAGAGCCCTTTCGTAATATTTATACAATTAAGGTAGATTGTAATATCATAAAATGATAGATAACAGTACAATTTTATCACTGCACACATATCTTGTCAGCTTGCAAGAATTTAAAAAGCTGTGTAGTAAATGCCCGATTACTCAAAGTTTTGTGTCCCAGCCTCGTCGCTACTTTATTGTCTTGTTTCCGCCGGTGGTCCTGGTGTCAGTGGCTGAGTAGAAAGAGACCGACACAGGAATAAAGGATGCACGCTTGTGCAGGTACGGAGGTGAGCAGCCAGTGGGACAGCAGAAACTAGAAACACTAGAGTAAATTAGAACGAGATATATATTTCATGGAGTCTTTGTAATACTTATCTTTTACATAGTTCTTGACTGGAATGCTGATACATAGATTAGATAGAGGCCTGCCTACTGAAGATTTCTAGTGCCTATCCGATAACCAAGTCTTAACTGGTGCCTATCGGATTTCCAAGTGTTAAATGGTTCCAATCTCAGTCCCAAGTGAATGATGCAGTCCAGTCGTGGCCACGAACGGAGTTGCAGCAGAGGGCGCTCGTGGCTGACGTCGTAAGAATGCCACGCCGTGCGTGTATGGCGGCATGCGGCGTAAGTACGTGGCGCACACTTTAGACTTGTGTGACACCACACAAAGAGAGTAGAATGGTGGCACTCGTAGGAAGCTCTACTTGCAAACGGTGTAGTTGTTGCAAAACCGCCTGTCTGTGCACCTCCCATTTTGAGCAGTTCAAGAGTATATGATTTATGTCACCTTCTGTAGTGTTTGTACAGTCACAGAATTCCAATATGATGGAGGTGTGTCGGAAAACTTCCATGTTTGAATCACATACGGCATACAGTAGTTATCAGCCAGTTATCAGTTCGGTAAGCGAACGTCATGAAACCAAGGTCTTCGTGGAATTATAGGCTGAACACAGGCATAATGTTGTCCCCTGAAGGACTGAGATAGATTCCACTCTTCTTGCCATTCTTGAAAAGCATTCTGCATGGTCAGGCGATATAATTCAGAAGGGAAAAGTTTAAGGTCGATGAAAATTCCGGATTTTGTGGCTTCTTTAGCAAGAATATCGACCACTTCATTGTAAGTGATGCCGCAGTGAGATTTGCCCCACAACAATTCTATCGTCTTCCCTTGGATTTCACATTGAAAGCATAACCAAATGATTTCCAATATCAGGTTATTAAATTTTGATTTCCACTTGTTATGCTTCAGAGATTGTAAAACCGATGTAGAATCAGACAAAATCGGGACTTTGGAGGCCTGATTAGAGTGGACATATTTTAAGACTTCCAGGATAGCTACAGTTTCTGCAGAAAAAACTGAAGTTTCGTTCAGCAGTTGGTACAATTTCGAGACATTTATTTGTGGGCAGAGGAAGGCACATCCTGCGTTTCCTCCTTCTTTCAATTTGGTGCCATCAGTATATATGTATAAGGAGTCTGGCCATTTCTGATAAAGCAGGTACTTTAAATCTTGATGTTTGAACTGACTGCCCATTAAAGATGTAGTATCTAAATGTACACGTACTACGTGTGAGAGGACTGAGTAATTGTACCAACTGTTGTTAGTTGACACATAACAGCAGAACATGGCAGATGCAGTTCTGGCTGTGAAATGATATTCATAACCGTTCATTATGTAAGGATAATTACTACATACTTTCTATTGTAGTTAATAGTAAGAAATTTGGAATAAGACGAAACTTATTTACTATTTATTGTAAGATTATTTCAACTTAGATGAAAGTCAGTAGTTTTTATGACATTTACCAGAATAATGACCAATCCCGATTATGATGTTATGTGATCATTGAGATTACATAATCACAACTGGCAGTGACAATAATTCAAACTGATATGTGTAAAAATTCTAAACAAGGGAATGTCTGAATAAATGGCAGGCTACGACTTACCTTAATCATAGTCTACAAATGAAAGCAATTTTATTTTGTACCATTTTGTTTCTAATGTCAAGGAAGTTTTGAATGGGGTTTTATACAGTTTTGTAAACTTTTGTTTAATTTGTGAAGAATAAAAACCAAAGGAGTGGGTTTGTATACTTTTTGATATTGGGTGGTAGTTATGTATACTTTCACACACACACAATTACACCATACACACACGTTTTACACACATGCGCACTGCAGACACATGCAATACTGAATACTCTTCATGCATTTCAGTAGTAGTAATTGCAGCTTTTTTTGGGGGGGGGGGGATCCTGAAGACTGTTCTGTAGTGGGGTCGTGGACATCTTACATGCCATCGTAGCACCCTCCAGGGTGTCAGATGTAATGCTGGATGGATCAGGGTTTCCTGGGGTGGGGGGAAGGATGGGTTACCTGACTTTTAGGCTTTCTTCTTTCTTTCTTCAGCTCCAATTTCTAGTCTTCTTCTTCCTTTCTCACTACTATTTTAAAGACCACCTGTCTTTTAGTCCCCTTTCCATTTTGCACAAGTCTCTATCGCTGAGAACCTTCTTATTTCTGTGTTAAGTTTTTTGTTGTTGTTGACTACAATCCTCAGTGCATACTCCTGAGAGGATTTGCCTTAGATTCAGGTTGCAATCACTACACATACATACATTTAAACACACACAAACATTTCTTACCCACACATTACATTTTTACACGTAGTAACAGCAGTACAATTAACACACACACATACAGGTAGGTCATTGGGGACATTGGAATGGAGTAGGATTATGAAATTATTAGATGAAGATATTAAGTGTGTCTCAGGAAGGAGAGAGAGATAATTACTCTTCATTAGCATCAAGTATACACCTATGATTTATTTGATAATATACTCAACTTGTTAGAAGGGGTTGAAACATGTGCAGTTATATAGTATAATCTGCACTCCTCTTGAAGAGATTGATCAGTAAGGAAAGTCAAAATATCCACGGGTGTACTGCCGGTCTATAGTGTCCAACGGGCACAATATTTCGGCGATTACACAAGTCGCGCTGGCCGCGGTTGCTGAGGAGACTAAGGCGCTGCAGTTACGGTCTGCACGGCCACTACGGTCGGGGGTTCGAATCCCCCCTCGGCATGGATATTTGTGCCGTCCTAGTTCGTAAGTAGTTTGTAAGTTTAGGGACTGATTACCCCGTAGTTAAGTCCCATAGACTATACAAACATTTGAACATATTGAACACAAGTCGCCATCATCAGGTGAACTGATGGACTGAGCTCCTGGAAACGCGCCAGCATGGAGATCCGCACGCTACGGCTGCTCGAAGGGAACTGGGTTCTAGCCCGTTAGCGGGCGATTTAAATACCCTCAGCCGGTGGAGCGACCCCTCCACGGTCCGTGCCCCGCGCCGCGGCCGCGCAGTGGAACCGACTGCGACGGCGTCTGAGATGACATCGGTGTGAGGGCTCTGTCCGCCGTGGTCGTCACTTCGTTACGTTTGCTAGATTTACTCATAATTAACCCAATCGCTGGTTCCCAAGCTTTGCTAAGATTGTAGCTACAGTCACGGTTTATGAGGTCGACACTTGTGCGAATTTCAATGGCCTCTCTAACGACGCACCGACCCCGGCAGCCAATGTGCCACAGTGGCACGGTTCACACAATGAAGAATGTGCAACCTTTAATTTTGTGCCTTCTCATTTCACTCGACCGAGTGCACCTTGTTTTATGAACTTTCTGTGCTGTGACAATGTGTTCAGTGGACAATCGTTCCCGACACCAGGACAGGCTACGTCCGCGCCGCGCCCGGTTTTCTCGGCTTCCGCTCACATTGTCAACATGCCGCTGCTGAATGCCACACCAGCATGTTTTGCACCTGCTGCACCGCCCGTCCGGGTCATGCAGCTGCCTCCTGTGCTCAACCAGCCTGCGTCGTTCACGGACACCGAGATCTCTGCCATCGCCTGGACGCCTTCCCAAACTTCCACCATTCATGATCGAGGCACCCACCACTTGGTTGAACAAATCTTTGGACGACATGCCCTCGACGACTTGTCTCTTTATCTCTGCATTATCACTCATCTTCACGACAATTTGAACCTCATCTGTAACCTGGTCATGATGCCGCCCTCTGACAACCGCTACGACACAGTTAATAAGATCATATTAGAGCGTGTCTCCCACATTCCGGACGAGATCATTCGTCACATTCTCCAGGAAGAGAATCTTGGTGACAAGAAGCTGTTGCAGCTGTGGAGACGCCTCCAAATGATGGTCAGTAAATACGCCATACCCGACTCAACCCTGATGTCAGTGTGGACGAATAAATTACCTCTATCTGTTCACCCTGCACTGTCTTACAATATTCTCGAAATCCGAGCGAGTACATCACAGACCGGGTGCATTCCTCCTACTTACGTGAGGCTCGTCTCGATGCGTTAGCTCGTGTGCAAACTGCATCGCCTTGCACCTTTACTCTAGGCCACTCCCACACACTGGCTGATCTCGTTGACCCTGCGGGCATTCCACGTCATCTCACAACTGAAACACCGCAGCCGGCCTCCACCGCAGCACCCAAAGATGGAGCCCAGCAGCCCGCTCGAGCAGTCACCTCATTATCTGTTCTGTTACTTTCACAGCCCCTTTGGTGCGGCCCTAGGAAGTATTGTGCGCCTTGTTCCTACCCAATCGCCGACAGGGGCGCCATAGGTGCTGCCCACCCCTCAAATGATGATGTGCACCTACCTACGCTTCACTCTGTCAGCCACACATCGGCACAAAGTGGTCGTCTGTACTTGAAAGACTGTTTCAATGGAACCCACTATTTCGTTGACACAGGTGCGGACGTTTCCATCCTAACTACTTCTCTTGCTAAAGGAGCTCTTCGGCCTCACAAACAGCTCCTTCAGAACTGCGAACAATACACAACTTGTGTATGCTGGCTTCGTCGGGCATTCTGTGTACCTAGCCCCTAATTCTGACTTTAATTGAACCGTTTTAGTTGCCAACATTCCTGAACCTATCGTCGGCATGGACTTTCTTGCTCACCACGAACTTTATCCTAACTTTGTTGAGTGAACTGTGAGTTATCACCCCACTAATCATGATGATCCATGTGACAGTGCGTTTTCATCTAGTGTTGTTAGTGCTAGTGTTGTGACTTAGTGCTAGGATTTGGTAGACAAAGCGAACAAAGTGTTACATTCGTCTGCTGCCGAGAGGGCTCGGACATTGGACCTCAAGCAGGAGCGAGCTGTCAACTCACAGCAACTTAAACAATTGAAGTCGCAGCTGGCCACAGCATAATCGCGCCTTTAGGAACTGCAACAGCATCACAAGGTTAGTAACAGTGCCACTAAACCTAGTGCTTTTGTTTGTGTACACAATCCTCACATAGTCTCCACCCCCAAACAACAACAACAAACTTCTGTCGGTAGTCAACCAGTGAAACTTCGTTACTCTCGCCCCACAAGTAAGTGTGAAACTTTTAATCTCATTCAGGCTGTTCGAGCTTCTTCTTCCAAAGCTCCTTACTCCTAATCATCAGCCTCACCCCACCCTCTTGTCAAACGATTTGTTTACAGTACAGGTGTGTGCTGCAACTAGCTGTCCTGTCAAGTCGCACTGCACTTCGCCTTGGCAGCCATCTTGAGCTGTGCAGTGGGTGGTACCTCCACGTCACAGCACGGCTCCTGCTGCAACCACGCCGTCCACTGAGCCGGGCTGTGGCTCGGCCCAGCCGCCATCTTCCACAGCACCTCAGGTGGCATGCTCAACTCGCCAGGCAGCGACCGCCTCAATGACGCAGATCGCCAAGCGGTGCTGTGCCACAGCCCAGCCGCCATCTTCCTCAACGCTACTGGTGCCGTGCCCAGCATGCCGATCAGCAGCCGCCGCAACCACGCCAAGCTCCGATTCGCACCGTGTCTCTGCTCAGCCGCCATCTTTCGTACTGCATTGCGTGGCGACCTCCATCACATCTGCAGCCGCCACGCTTACCACTGCCATAGTGGTGCCTTCTGCAGCCATTGCAGCTGACACACACACACACATACTGGTAACAGATCACACCGCACCCACTCCTGCTGTTGCTGCCATGGCAGATGCTTCAGCCGCCTTGCACTCTCCTCCCGCTTCTCCTCCTACCCCTCTGGTCTCTGTAGTTACATATGGCACTGTTCACAGACTCCACCTCACGGATAACATTCCTGTCACCAGTAAGCCCGACCGCCTTTGCTCTAAGAAGTTTGCCGCTTTCGAGGCTCAGATCAGACAATTGCTTGCAGCTGGCAACATTGAACCATCATCGAGCTGCTGGTCTCCCCCCATCCACCTAGTCAAGAAATCGGATAGCTCTTGCCATATGTGCGGCGTTTATCGCCGGCTCAATACCAAGACCATCATTGACAGAAACCCCATTCCGAACGTCACTGACATCTCTCATCATCTTTCAGGCTCTAAATTCTTCTCAGTGGTAGACTTCAAAAGAGCCTACCACCAAATTCTAATGGCCCCAGAGGATGTTGAAGCACAACCCCCATTGGCTTATACACTACAAATTCATGCACTTTGGATTAAATGACGGCACTCAGACATTGCCTTCCCTTCTACTTTGCCTACCTGGATAAAATCTTAATTTTCAGTTCCTCTCTCGATGAAAGCCGTCGCCACGTTCAGGATTTAATGTCGACTCTCTCCATAGACGGCATCAAACTTCACCACTCGAAAGAGCAGTTGCCTGCCCCCTCTGTAAAATTCCTCGGCTCTACTGTGTCGGCTTCAAGCATCTCTCCCCCCATCGACCTCCTGTGTCCCCCACCTTCAAGGAGCTCAGACGCTTTCTTGGAACAATCAGTTATTACCGGCGTCACTTGCCCGGCGCCACAGAGATTCAGGCTGCCCTCACCGACGCTCTGGCTGGCAAGCAAACCTCCGCCGACTGACACATCTGGTGAACTCCTGCTATGTCTTAGTCCTTCAGCGCCCTGAAGCAGCTGATGCCAGAGGCTGTCACCACTGCCCATCCTCACCCAGAGGCAGACATTTTCATCACCACTGATGCGAGTGACTCAGCCATCAGCACGGTCCTCAGCCAGTCAATTGATGGAAATGTCTGCCCCCTGCAGTTCTCCTCCATAAAGTTATCCCCGTCCGAATGTAAATACTCTGCCTTCGACTGGGAACTGTTGGCTGTCTATGAAGCCATCAAGCACTTCTGTTTTGAGGTCGAAGGTAGACCGTTTTAAATCCTGACCGACCAGAACCCCCTCGCTGCCGCCATCCAGTATCCCCTCTCTGATCCCCCCCCCCCACGGCTGATTCCGATATATGGATTACATCTCTCAGTTCACCACAGATGTCTGCTACATCAAGGGGGCAGACAATTTGGTGGCTGACTTTCTCTCCCAGGTGACGCCGTGTCATCCCTCATCGATCTCTCAAACATAGCCCTCCTCCAATCTGTTGGTGATGAGCTCATGCAGCTCGTCTTCGACCAGTCCTCCTCCCTACATCCTGTCTGCTCCACCCTCCCTGGTGTAGCAGGCGAGGTCTGGTGTGACGATTCCAGTGGCTAGCTCCACATATCCTGCAACGCAAGGTCTTCTGGGTGCTGCACAGCCTGTCACACCCGGCAGTCTGCACCTCCACTAAACTCATCACGGACCACTTCATCTGGCGGGACGTCAGGCGTAATTGCCAGGCTTGAACTCACACCTGCCTTGCCTGCCAGCTGAGAAAAGTCTCGACGCACACCTCCCCTCCCTTGGCTCCCTTCCCCCCTCCTGCTAGGCGATTCCATTGTGTCTGTATTGACCTAGTAGGTCCCCTTCCCCGGGTCAATGAATGTCGCTACATACTATCAGCCATCAACCGCATCACCCACCCACTGGGCCGAAGCCACCCCTCTTCCTAACTTCATCTCGGAGATGGTGGCCAAGGCCTTCCTCTCCTCATGGATATCGCACTTCGGGTGCCCCTTGGTCATCACCACTGACCAGGGCCAGCAGTTCGAATCCCTTCTTTTCTCTGACCTTTGCTGCCTCTGCGGGATCTCATACATCCACACCACCACTTACCACCCGCAGAGCAATGGTTTGGTCAAGCAGTGGCATCAGACTCTTAAGACTGCCCAACGGTGCCATGACTCCTTGTCTACCATGGCCCCTCCTTTGGTGTTCCTCGGCCTTCGTCCGATGTACAAAGAGGATATCCGTGGCACTGTAGCCGACTTTGTTTACAGACAATCCCTCCTTCTCTCTGGTGAACTTGCATCACCTTAGAGCTTCCTTCACTGGTGGTCCACGTCCGCCAGTACTGCGCATCGCTCCTCCCTCTCGCACCCTCCAGCCACACTACTCCTCCCATTCACCTCCCTAAAAACCTCCTTTCGTACTCTTTCGTCATGCTCCGCAATGACACAGTTCGCTTCCCTCTCTCCCCTCCTTATTCCGGCCCCCATCCTGTCCTCCGGCGGTCCCAAAATACATTCACCATCCTGCCTCACGGCATGCCGGTGATGGTTTCTGTCAACCGGGTTAAGCCTGCCTATCTGGAGCAGGCCTGCCGTTTCCATTCTTAGCTTCCTGTCCCACCTCTGACTACCTGCAGTGTGGCCCCTCCATCAACAAACTGCTCATCCTCCCCCGTCCCCTCTCTCACTCCTTCACCACACAGTTTGAGCTCTCTGCAACTTGCCCCCTCACCCTCCCATGATTCCTCCTGTGACCCCACGTGCCCCGGTCAAGCACTCCTCCAGTGCTCCCCCTCCCCTTCCACGGCACCTTCCCCTGTCACATCATCCTCCACTTCTTCCTCTCCTCTCCATGGTTTCTTCCTTTCTCCCTTCCTCATACTCCTGTATTCGAGTACAAGGTTCCCTTTCTTTCCTACCTCTCACTGGACATGTCGGTCCTGGCTTACTGCGACACACTTTTTATTGCTTGTGCAGCACTTAGGCCCTCCAACGGCCCTGAACAGTGTCGCCTCGACCTCGTTTGTTGCATCACCCCCCCCCCCCTCCCCCTGCGGCCCCTGCAACGTCCAGGGCCTCCTTCCTTCTCCCCTCAGGCTGTGTGTTTACACCATAGATAGACTTGGAACTTTCTAAAGCCCAATACAATGGCTAATGCTTGAAGTTCCATCATTTAGTGCATTCTTTCAATTTCAGTAAGTATCCGGCTTGTAAAGTTTATTACTCAAGGTCTCACTTCACCTTCCACATTCCTCCATCGAAATAGGCACAACCCCAGCACATGAACCAAGGCGTCTGCACACAAACAGAACTCCTGTGACATGTATGGTTAGTGTAATAGGCTAGAATTAACCAAAGCATCATTTAATGTCTGACAGTTGTGCTGATATTCAAGCAGATATATCCAAATCTGTCTTTTTGTTAATAAGGCCAAAAGATTGCCACTTTTCGTTAATTGCTCAGGAAATAATTTTTTGAAAAAGAAGTTAAACTAATGAAGGCTTTCAACTGTTTTCGATTATGTGACACAGGTGTGCACTTGATCACTTTGATTTTTTCTTGCTGTTTTCCTGTGAAATAATATGCCCAAGACATTTCATCCTTTCTTTGCTAAATTTTGATTTTCCCAGATTGAAGGTCGCCCCAGCCTGTTTTAATGTCTCTAAAACCTGCACTAACAATCCTAAATAATTTTCCAAGGTTTGCATAGCTACAAGGTAATTTTACTCTGTACCTCAGGACCAAGGTCTTTATCCAAAGCTGCTAGAAAGATGCCTGCACTTAGGTTGGGATCAATGAGCAATACACAAAAATGCTAACTTCCCCCTGAGTACATAAACTGTGTATATATGGCTGTCATTATGTAATTTAATTTGCCAATAAGATAATCTCAGATCTAATGTTGTGAAGAATCAGACATTATGGAATGTTAGTAGCTGCTCATCCATGTTCTCAGGTCAGGTTCTAACAGGTACAATAATGTTATTTATGTTCCTGGCCTCGAGTATCAAACACACATTGCCATTGGCTTAATAATTTGCCAGAATAGGGCAAGAGTACAGTGAGTTTGAGGAAACAATAATTTCCACATTTGACCAATTTATAAATCTCCACATTTACCACTCCTCTTATCATCCATGGTATGGCAAGGAGTATCAATAATATATTTGATGTGGTTTTTTTCCACATGATAATAGTAATCCTTCATCACATCTCACTGAAATTAGATAACACCTGTAACTGTTGTCCTTTAGACAATGAGCTGTCACAAATTTACATATCCAATTTTAAAGTAATTTTTATTTGTGTTCTTAGATATACTGACGGTAAGATATACTCATAGGTTACTCTTTGAAATTATATTATTCCTTGAAAATAATGTATTGTGAATGGTTAGAATTGTAATGTATCGTTAACAGAACTGTAAATAGATCTTATCTAAGAGGTAATACGTCTTTTCTGGAAAGTTATTTATTCAATTTCATCATATTTATGAACATTTTGCGAAGCTTAGTACATTGGACTGTGCTTTTTTCTTGTGTGTGAGTGCGAGAAGCCTGCAGCTATTAATAATTTATTCAAAGATAAACTGTAATCGATCGTTTTTCCGAAGCACAAGAATTATGCACATGCAAACTTTGCACACTCAGTCAACCGAGGGACTAACTTTTCGAGTATTTTGAAGTACAGATAATGTTTCAGGAATCCTGTATGTCCTGGTGGAGTCTTCATTTCCTAATAAGAATACACTGAGCTGCATGATTGTTAAAGAATTTCCACTTTTCAGGTCTTCATTAATGGTTTTTTTTTTTTTTTTTTTTTTTTTTTTTTTTTTTTTTTTTTTTTTTTTTTTTGCTGAAAGACATTGAATAACTGGATAGGTTGAACACAAAAGTGAGAAATTAATTTTAAAACAGTAATTTAGGCGATACGATCAGAATACTATAAAACACTTGGAATAATTTTCCCCAACTGATAATAAAATACACATCAGTAGTAATTTATCTTCACTCTGGTCAAACATTATATTATAGCAAGTGCAGTGATTCTATATCTTTAACTCTTCTCCCTCTTTCAGTACAGTCTATTCTTCAAGAAAAATTACTTCAAAGTGAAATAGCTGAAAATCTGCTGCATTATGTAATTGTGTTAAAATTTCCTTTTGGTTTAATCAAATCAAGAGAGACAGGTTCTGCACCCAGGTCAAAGTAACATTTGTCTTCACCTATATTTATTTTTGATGCATGTGCTCAAAGTAATCCATGCCCAATAGGCAATCCACTATCAGACCATCTGAAACCAAAAAAAATTGTATGTTTTCTAGTGTGATTGGTTTGTGGGCCTGTAATTTGACATTCTGGGCTTTCCTTCCTACGGCCATTAATGCCTTGCAATTATGAGTAGGCAGTGTGGGTACTCATACTATGTTATTGCTCTCTTTCAGTAAGCTTGTCGATACTATGCTTAGATTAGATTAGTTGGTTCGTTCCATAGATCGGTGTTGAGGTGATCCTCGTGGATGTGGAATGGAACATGTCCCTTTTTTATTTTTTTTTACAAGTTGATAATATAATATTACTAATGCAGGTACATACACTTTTTACAAGCTGAATACAATAATACTAATAGTATGAATACAGATACAGGCATCATTTGGTTCTATTTAAGAATTCGTCACTGGAGTAGAAGGAGTTAGCCACTAGAAAGTCTTTTAGGCTCCTCGAAAAATGATCTTTATTTGTAGCTAATTTTTTTTATGGTTGCTGGTAATTATTGAAAATGTGTGATCCTGAGTAGTGGACCCCTTTTTGAACTAAAGTAAGTGCTTTTAAGTCCTTGTGTAGATCATTTTTGTTCCTAGTATTGTAGGTATGAACTGAGCTGTTTGTTGGGAAAAGGGATATATTATTTATGACAAATTTCATTAAGGAATAAATATACTGAGAGGCAGTAGTTAATATACCCAATTCCATGAAGAGGCTTCTGCAGGATGTCCATGAATTTACACCACAAATAATATGTCTTACACACTTTTGGACTCTGAAAACTTTTCCTTGACTTGAAGAGTTACCCCAAAATATTATCCCATATGACATTATGGAACGAAAGTAAGCAAAGTATGCACGCTTTTTTATTTTTATGTCTCCTGTGTCTGATATGACTTGTATTGCAAATACAGATTTGTTAAGTCGTTTCTGCAGTTCTTTGGTATGCTCCTCCCAACTGCCAACTGAATTTATTATCAAGCTGTAATCCCAGGAATTTTATACTCTCAACCTCTTCTATCTGCTCTTCTTCGTACTTTATGCATATACTGGATGGGAATCTCTTACATGGTCTGAACTGCATGTAGTGAGTCTTTTCAAAGTTTAATGACAATGAGTTGGCTTTAAACCATTTCTTATGTTACTGAAAATATCATTTGCAGACCTTTCTAAAACTAAGCTCGACACGCTATTTGTTGCAATACTTGTATCATCTCCAAACAAAACGAACTCTGCTTCTGGCAGTGTAACTGATGAGAGGTCATTAATGTACACAAGAAAAAGCAATGGCCGTAAGATGGATCCTTGTGGAACATCACATGTAATTTCTTCCCAATCTGATAATGACTGTTGGCTTAATTCACTAGTCCCTTGCACTGACACTCTTTGTTTTCTGTTAGCAAGGTATGACTTGGACCATTTTGCAGCAATTCCCGTGAGACCATAGAATTCTAATTTACTTAAAAGGATGTTATGGTTCACACAATCAAATGCCTTTGATAAATCACAGTAAGTGACATATTTATATTCCTGAAATTATTTGTAAATGCTAGCTGAAGATCTTGTGTATAATTTTACATGTATGTCTTTTATCCTTGCATTAATGAGTATCTGTACTACCTCTGTGACCCTATGTCAATAAATCTTCCAACAATTCCTCCCTTAAATTTCGTTCATCATGAAACCTTATAAAATTTATGGGTTTTGTATTCCCCCAGGGTCAATTGATTCAGTCAAGTTGCAGGGGCCTATCTTGAGCACATTGAGTTTTTGTGAGATGGGGGTCCAGATTCCACATTAAATACCACTTCTGTTATCTGCTGCCAGTTGCTATCATGTCATGCTCTGCCTCTTTCTTCCCTGCTATGATCACTGTTCTTCTATCCCATGCATTATTTTGTGTTGGTCTTTTTGTCCGCTGTGTCCTCTTTGGTCAGGTGGCTCATTGCTGCCACACTGGCTGCATCTGTACTGGTTTTGTTGTGAACCCAATTTGTATCCTGGATTATATTGGTACATGTCTTGGTGTTTTGTGTTACCTGTTATTCGGTAATTACTATTATTATCTTAATATTACAAGAAATTATGATAACTTAAAGTCAGTCAGATAGGCCATTCTATCTGGTCGATTTCCTTCATTTTATTTTGAATTTAAAAGTATAATCACAAATAACTCCATGGTTCCTGGAGAACACTGTCTTTTTGTTGTGGTCTTGGGTCCAAAGACTGGTTTGATGGAGCTCTATTCCGTGCAAGACTCTTCATTTCTGGATAAGAATAGCAACCTACATCCTTCTGAATCTACTTACTGCATTTGTATCTTTGTCTTCCTCTACAGTTTTTACCCACAAACTTCCCTCTAATGCTAAACTGAATATTCCTTGATGTCTCAGAATGTCATACCAATCAATCCCTTTTTTAGTCAAAAAATGCCATAAATTTCTTTTCCCCCCAATTCTGTTTGGTACCTCCTTATTAGTTATGGAATCTACCCTTTTAATCTTCAGCATTTTTCTGTAGCACAACAGATTTCAAAAGCTTCTATCATCTTTTTGTCTGAAGTCACTATGCACATTTCACTCTTGTAGAATGTGACACTCCAGATAAATACTTTTTAGAAAGGACTTTTTAACATTTAAATCAATAATAGATGTCAAAAAAATTCTCTCTTTCATAAATGATTTTCTTTCCATAGCCATTCTGTGTTATATATCTTCGCTACATTACAATGTCATTGGCAAACCACAGAGTTTTTATTTCTTCAGCCTGGATTTTAATTCCTTCTCCAAACTTTTCCTTGCATTCCTTCACTGCTTGCTCAATACACAGACGAATAACATTGTTGAAAGGCCACAATCCTGTCTTTCTCAACCAGTGCATCTTTTTCATGCCTTTCGACTCTCATAACTGCTCTCTGATTTTTGTACAAGTAGTATATAACTTTTAATTTCCTGTATTTTACCTCTGCTACCTTTAGAAGTTGAAAGTGTGTATTCCATTCAACATCATCAAAAGCATGCTCCAAAGCTACAAAAGCTGTAAATGTAGGTTTGTCTTTCCTTAATCTATATTCTAAGATAAGCCGTAAAGTGAGTATTGCCTTCTGTGTTCCTACATTTCTCATGAACCCGAATTGATCTTCCATAAGTGTTAGTAATTTGCAACTATGGCTTATTAAACTGATAGTTCTATAATTTTCACACTTGTCTGGCTTGCCTTCTTTTGAATTGGGATTATTATATTCTTCTTGAAGTCTGAGGGTATTTCATCTGTCTCATACATCTTGCTAGGTACTGATGACCCCGTAGTGAAGTCCCATAAGCTATACAAACATTTGAACATACATATTGCACACAAGGTGGAACAGTTTCTTCATGAGTGGCTCTCACAAGGATATCAGAAGTTCAGAGAAAATATCTCTCCTGCAGGTGCTTTGTTTTGACTCACATGCACAATATGCCACTGAAAAATAAATAAATATATAAATGAAAAAATAAAAAATAAAATTAACAACCATAATGCTCTGATGCTAAAACAAAAGCAGCAAATTATCATGTGGTTGACAATAGAGAAAAGGCCAAAACACAGTTCGTGGAACACTGTGAGAGTCTGATGTCTACTCTCTCATTGAAAATAAGTTGAAACATTGGAAATACCTTGAAGGATTCAACAATATTTTGGAAAGGATAGGTTGCTACACACCATAGAGACGCCTGATGAGCCACAGGAAGACGCACGTAACTGAAAACAAAATTAAAGCTAAAGCTATTGGCTGTTACGCCTTCATCTGCCAAAGAAAAGGCTTAAGGCTTAACAGGCGAAAACTTTAACTTTATTTTTGTTTTTGTTAGTTGTGCCTTTCTGCGGCTCATCGGGCATCTCTATGTAAATATGTTCAGGAGATAAAACAGAAGCAAATCTGGAAAGTTGTTCATTTAGTGGCAATAGCAATGGATTCGGCGTTCCAGGCACAAATAAATGGAGAATTTCCTGTTTGAATGGTTTAAAGAATGAATTTTCAGCAGATTCATTTGTCTGGACCCATTGTTTGAAGAAAGGCTTGTGAAATCACTCAGAAAAGGACAATTTCTGTGTTCTGTTGCCTGTCTATAGAGTTTTCTGGAGAGTATAAAATCAGTGTTGTTAGCAACTATGGAGAGACACATAGAGTAAATGAGAAAGGTACCAATGAGTGGTCACAGGAAATTCAAACTTAGCTCTCCCATTTTCACACAAGAAAAGTTTTAAATATAGATGAAGCTGGTGTTTTCTAAAATATAATGCCTGAAAAAACACTGCTTGTCAAGTGTAAAAAATATCGTGAAGGAAAATGCAGCAAGGAGAAAGTGATGGTGGTCTTGTGTTGCAATTCAGGTGCCCTTGAGCTCAAACATTTAGTGATTGTTAAATATAAATATCTACACTGTTTTAAACTGGCAGCTTTTTTAATTTGCCACGTGACTATGAGAATAACAATAACGCTTGGATGACAAAGTGTCTCTTTCATACCCGAAAGAAAGATAAATATTTTACAAACTTTGGACCACTGCTTGGCATATTGGGTGCATGACCTAGAACAATGAAACATAGAAGATGTCTTCTTGTCATGATGAGCCATCTGCAGCCACTGGATAACCATATCCTCAAAATTTAATTACAGATGGTGAACTTGTAAAGGCTCCCATTACTGCAATTGAGCTGCATGATGTAGAGCCTGCTCTTTTGATGGTCGGTTGGTTGATGGAAGAAACAAATGAAGTGAGATTGTGGAATTAATTACACTTCCAGACTTCCACTTCCAAATTAATAGGTGACTTACCTGTCAATCTACTGTTGCTGTGACCATTGCCAGCATTGGACCTCCTCTATTGAAGCAGGGGTTTTGCGTTATTTAATAAGTGAATAAATATGGTAGCAAGAGGGGAAGGTTACAGAGCGAAAGCTGACAGTTCAGTGAAATAAACAATATATCCTGAACATATCACAAGAGGTACAAGGCAGTCTGTTACATCAAACAAATCAGTGACTAATTATTTCTGCATGACAAGACAAACAAAAAGAGAGAAAACATAGAAAAGAATGAACATTTAAGCAATTCATCCAGCCTTTAAAGTGAGACTTTGTATTGAGAAGGTTTTTTGAAAATATCAATTAGTCTAGGATGTTTTTGGGTCTTAGTTTGCTGCCTCTTGAAGTTCTCGTAGATCAGGACTTTCAGTCTCAACCAACTGAAATTTAATTGGGCGAAACTAGTCTACTACAAATAATGTAGCGACTCATAGAATTGTAGTTCATTGACACTTTAATGAATATTTAGTGCACAATTGTCCCCATTTATGCCCAGCATACATCACTACAGCTCAGTACGCACATTCCACACATCAATAATACAAATTTACACAGTTCGTGTGTGGAAGATAAAAGTTTGATGTGGTATATTTAGTGTGGTATGAATATGAAGAATTAGCTCTTAATCACGACTTACACTGAAGAACTTTTAATCGGAATTCAAAGTGACATGGACTGTGCCTTCTGTCCAAAATGAAACAAGACCCATTTACAATGTGCAAAAGATTCCAATTTATATCATCTGAACAATATCACTGAAAATTATGTATTGTTAATTTAGTACTTTAAATTAATTATAATGGAAAAGTGAATAATTACATCCTACTCGCTGTAGTGAAAGGTAGTGTAAATAATACTGAGTAAACTGATATTAATTATTAATTAATTATATTAATAATGTTTCAAATCCAAATATAATTAAATATGTTTCTAAACAATAACTTCATAACAAATGCTTATTATACAGAAACTAAAGAAGCCATATCTTTCCTAGTATTATTTGTGAAACATAAGAACACCGTACCTACTGTAATACTATGAAAATATAATTTTATTAGTCTTATTAGGAATACTAATTATTCTAATTTCTGAAATATAACAATATGCCTGTAGCATTAACTAATTAAACAAACCTCTGCAACACCAAATAAAAGAAAATAACTACAGCTAGTCACGTCAGAAAAAGAAGAATAACAAAAGTTGTGGAAAAAGAAAATGATAATAGACTAATTACGTTCGTACCTATTACTTTGCAACACTGGTATTGGGAGGTTCAGTAATGTAAGTAGATGGGAATATATCTCAACATGCTTTGTTACATCACCCTCTCCTTTAATTAACCAGTTAGTTATTTTTCAAAAATTAATTGAGTAATCAAATAACAAAAACTAAAGCATGTTGACAAGAAAATTAATCAGATAACTACAAATAGCGTAAATCATATGAAAGACACACAAGTAGACACAATAGAACCCCATTTTTAGATTTTTCAAGGTACTTTAGTGAAATGGTGTAAAATGCGGGAAAATGTAAAATGCAGGGAATAATGTTTTAAATGGTAAAATATGCTTACTAAATCAGTTTTGCATTTTTACAGTTTATTTGTCATATATTTACATAATACTCGCCAGGAAGTTTATTATATAATAAAGGTTATCCAAATTTTTACCATTTTAAGTGCCAGGCGGAACTGGTAATTTTGTGGGAAGTAGAAATTTTTGATGTAATTTCATCCATTATAATCGAGGACTCCACTGCCGGGGTACGTAACGCATCTTCAAAATTACCTGAACCACTTCCATAGATATCATTTGGACACCGCTGCCAGGCTATGTAACACATCTTCACAATTACCGCCTTTTATCAGCATTAATTATTTACATAGTAAAATTCCTAAAGTTCCATTCTTTTTGTATTTTTCGATATTTCACATGACAATATTAGAGAATTTATTTGTATTCTTGAGTGCAAATATATGCATAAGTTTTTTTCTAACATTTGGGTTGGCATCACACACTATTACCACTTTTTAGAGGTTTTGGGTATTATGGTAGTGCTGAACCTAATAATACCAAACTTTAACATAGTTCTTTATTAATCAGAAATGTATCACAAAAACAATGCAACTCTTTATTCTCACATCAACAAAGCAACTGGTTCTCATTGTTTGAGTACACGCCAGCCATGCTGGCAGAGAAGCAAGCGGAAAGAGAAAATGCTCTGCCATAAGGTTATAATGTACTGTGCTTCCTTAAATGTGCAGAGAAACATACACAAGCAAACCATCAGTCTCATTGTTTATAAAACATTGTAAAAATACATAGATAAATATTTGCATTTCACAACAAGAATAAATTCTTGATATGCAAACATGAAAAACTACCAGTTGCGTAAATAAAGTCAAGCTGACAATTGGTGCATTGTAAGTAGATGCATACTACCAACAACGAAAAGTGAAATATACGTTTGAATAAATGCAAAGTGTCAAGAAACTTGGCAGCGAAAAATTTATAAACACTATCCTTATGGCGAAAGCCATGCCGGCATCACTTAATATATATTACATCATATTTCTTCACAAACATGAGATATAATGAGTAATTGTTAATGAGGTATGATGAATCAATGATAATGAGTAGGTAGCACCAATGGTTACGGAGGTTGGCTTTGCTATTGCTGATTTTCTATGGCTTCTACCTACAGATAACTAGGTTAGATTTGTGTTTGGAAGTGAGAGATTTTAGACAGATGTACATATGTGTCATCTTGGGCGGATACAACTAGTTTTGTGGAAGATGTTTGATCTTTTATTTGCTGCTCAGTATTTGTCATCTGTAAGTAAGAAGTGGGAGTCATATCTCTTGGTCCATATGCTGCCTGTAGAAGTGTATTGATTATCTTTGTTCTGTGATGTGGGGGTTATAGCTTTTGATATTGGAAAAAAATAAGATTTTCAAGTTTTTGTTTTACATTTAAATTTTTGCTTAAGTGTAGCCTATATAGAGATTTTCATAGTGCAGAGCAGGTTCCAGTATTTTTCTTGGATGATAGGATTAAAATATATGGTAAATTTAGAATAATTATATATTGGATTATTCTTGCTTTGTAAAGTAGTCCCTACCATAATAACTATATATTTTTGTGTAATTGGTGATCAGTTTTTTTGAGGAACTATTGATGGGAATTTTGTATATTTTTCATGTAGAATGCAGAGGAGAGTCACCTCCTGGACACTGTGTGACATGTGGCATAACAGTTTTTGCACCAGTTGAAGGCATGGACTCGCTGGGAAGCTAAGTGAAAATTTAAGTGCTCTTTAAAAATTGAAGTGTAGTGAGAGGACTGGGATATAACATATACTCCATTTTATAATGTCTTTTTATAACACAAAGGAGCAGGAATGGGACCGGAGTGTTCCTCCCTTGAAATGCAATACTTCGTTTCAGTGATAAGACACTGTCATTAATTCGAAAGAACTAATAAATTATGTAAATTTTCCATTCGTTAGTTTTATAAATATTTTGTATATTTATCTTAATAAGGTACGAAGTTACCCATTTATGTGCCAAACCCCTGATGCCTACATATTCTAATTTTTTAAGTAGTAAGTTGTGGACTATCATATCAAAAGCCTTTGTGAGGTCTAAAAATAATGCTGATACATATTCTTTCTGGTCTATTGTAGCCAGATTTCAGGATTTTCAGATAATTTGAGTAAGGACTTTATGGGAAAAAACAATTACATATAATTGCCTGTAGTAGGTGTAAAAGTAAAAGGAGCTACTGGAAAACATAGTAAACAAACGAAATTTCAAGCTTTAGTGTCTTTTGTTATTGAAGGCGAATGTTTTGAACATGGTTTCCTAGTTATACCTGATTTAGGGGAGGATTTCCTTTTAGGGTCTGATTGGCCAATGAAAGCAAATGCAGTGCTTGACTGGAAAGAAAAGGCTTTGTGTCTAATAGACCAAAATGGTAGTTCAATACAGTCATCCTTTATCCAAAAGAATAATAAGTGCACAATAGGCAAAGTGAGTAAATTATCATGTAGTATAGAGAAAACTTGCATAATAGACGAGAGAGAGAGAGAGAGAGAGAGAGATAAAATACTTGAATTTAGTGGATGAGAAGGTAAGTAAGGTAAGTGGACTGAAAATTAGACTATAATGAGGTATTTAGTGATGTCCCAGGTATAGTTAAAAATTAAGAATGTGGATTAAAACTGAAACCCCACAAACTATGTTTTCAGAAACCATGTGGTGTTCCTATTGCTAAGAGAGCTGCAGTTGAAAAGGGATTGGAGAAATTGTGTAATTTTGGTGTCATTGAGAGAAGCAGTAGTGAATACAATAACCCAATTGTTATTGTGAATAAAGCTAATGGCAGTATAAAGATTGTACTTGATTCTAGACTGTTAAACAAATGCATTCAAATAGAAAATGATCATCCTGAGAAGATGGATGAATTAATACCTAAATTTAGTAATATCAAAATTATGTCTAACTTAGTTCTAACTTTTGGATTTCATCAAATACTCATGACTCCCGAGTCAAGGAAATATATACTGCCTTCTTATGTACTGGAAAGTGCTACCAATGTAGGGTTGTTCCATTTGGACTTACAGTATATTTAGCAGAATTTATCAGAGCTTTGAGTATAGTGCTAGGGCCTGAACTTAGATCCAAACTAGCCATATATGTAGATGATATTTTGGTTTGTAGCATTACATGGGAAGGACACATAGACTTACTTAGAGAAAATTTTATTAAATTAATTATAGGAGGTATGACACTAAAGTTAGAAAAATGCAATTTTTTGTTAAATGAACTGAAATTTTTGGGTCATTACATCCCAGGGAAGGTATATCAATTGACCCAGAAAAACGTAAAGCTATTTCACAATTGCCTGCACCTAGAAATAGGAAACAATTAAAATCTTTCGTTGGAAGAGCTAGATTCTTTCGAAAGTTTATTCAGGCTCTCCTTGTTTAAGTAATCTGTTAAAGAAAAACACCTTATGGAAGTGGCACCATGAATGTCACGAAGCATTTAGTAAAATTGAAGAAGCGTAATGTAATTGTGGTATTTTAGCAAGACCAAATTTTGATTTACCTTTCTGCATTAGTTGTGATGCTAGTGATTGTGGACTTGGAGCCCATCTCTTTCAGGTTACTCTAGAAGACGATAAAGAAGTAAGCCATATTGTAGCATTTGCTAGTAGGTTAATGCTTAGGCATGAGCAAAATTACACAGTTACTGAAAAAGAACTTCTTGCTATTCATTGGGCATTTACAAAATTCAAAGACTACCTGTTGCATCATAAAGTATTAGTATACTCTGACCACAAACCATTGAATTCTATACAAGAGTGTAGGTTATACCATAAACGCTTAACACGTTGGGCTATGTACTTACAACAGTTTGATTATGAAGTAAGATACATTAAAGGTACTGAAAATTTAGTTGCAGATACACTTTCTAGGATGCCAGTATATAATGAACAGAAATCTTTTGACTTAGCTGAAAAACAGGAGTTTATATTTTTGTATATGAAAGGGGTTAAAGATGAAAATGTAATTCAGAAAATCTGTAAGGACATTATGAGAAACCAATACCATGATAGTAATTGGAAACATATGAAAAGTCTTTTAGGTACACCTGGAGAAGGTAAGGTAGGAAAATATTATAAGGTTCATGATTGTGTGTTATTTAGGAGAATGAAAGAAGATTCTGATGTATGAAAACTCTGCTGGCCTGAACAACATATTGAAAAACTTGTAGTTTATACACATGAGAGCTATGGTCATTTTGGAGCACAAAAGTGTTTAGAAAAGCTGCAAGAAAATTTATATTTTTATAACATGTCAAAACTAATAAGGACATTTATTACAAGCTGTGATATCTATCAGAGTGTGAAACAAATCCGTTGCCAACATGACAACACGAAACATGTGGAACCCTAAATAAAACTTCACACTGGACATGTAAAATATCACTAATAACACTATTAGTAAAACCTAATTAAGAAATAGTATATTGATTTAAACATAGCTTTGACTGTCCTTTTTTACGTAATTTTCTATTTTGATACTTTCATAATTAATAATTACAAACACTAAAAATGAAATTACACTTAGTTACCGAATAAGCTGACCCTATAAAAATACTTATTTATATAACAACAACACTACTACATGTCAGAACTATTGCACAACATCATTACATATTTACCTTTTGTTTAAATAAATTAGGACAGACCATATTTTATATATCACTGGAGCCTAAATTAAATACTGATCATTTTTCACACACTGATTAATAATCTATCTGGTACTAAGAAACTATTATCGAAATTAACAAAACTATGACTTTATACAAATCTGTATTTATAAAAAATTAAACTACAAATTGAAAAACGTTAAAATTATGTGCCTCGATATTAGTATACCTATACAATGCTGTCAAAACATATGTGTGAACTTTGGAAACACAAATAATGTAAGTAACTTGAACAACTTTAACATGAGTCAAAAAACGACTTTTAATTTCCATATATACATGTGGCGTCTGTTCCGAAAGAACAGACGTCACTTCTGATCCTGCAGTTGTTATTCTTTAATATTCATTGAATATATGACATCAACTGCGATTGGGCAAAGCTGAAAATGTGTACCCAGCCGGGATTCGAACCCGGGTCTCCTGCTTTCTAGGCAGTTGTGCTGACACCTACACCACTGGGGACCCAGTGATCACCACACCTGCAAGGACTACCTAAGCACGCCTCCTGTCAGATACAAATTCCCAGCTTTACCCTGCCCAGAGTACTCAAACTCGTAGTTATGAAACTAATTCCCGTAAGAGTAAGGGCTTCAAACTTTCCCACCCCTCTCCACTAACGTTAGGATCATTGCTGTCACCGGCATATTATATATAAACATGTCGTGTCTGTTCCAAAAGAACAGACGTCACTTCTGATCCTGCAGTTGTTATTCTTTAATATTCACTGAATATATGACATCAACTGCGATTAACCACATGAAATACAAATTTCATGAAACAAGTGCACAAACTAAACTAAATAGTAGATTCTGAC
Organism: Locusta migratoria; assembly: GCA_026315105.1. Classification (NCBI taxonomy): domain Eukaryota; kingdom Metazoa; phylum Arthropoda; class Insecta; order Orthoptera; family Acrididae; genus Locusta; species Locusta migratoria. Next base: position 202,453,322 of record CM048747.1, on the reverse strand, counting down.
AGAAGCATATCTTTGAATTTCAAGCAAAAGAATTAATGGTTAAGTTTCATTTCAAAGGATTTGTCTCAAGAAAGACAGTTTCTTATTGAATGTTTAAAACTCGTTAGTAATTACCATGATCTGCCAACTGTAAGTAAATATAGCAAAATATATATCTACAAATCAAAATTAAATTTTGCAGACTTACAGTCATTATTCAGTTAAAGCACTTTATATAGAGAAGTGAATAACATGAGGCATACACAGGTTTAACTTACAGTATTTTATCATCCAAGCCTATATTTATATATGGCAGTTATTGGTTGCAAATCTAATAAAATAAATGGATTATGAGGTAGTTATTATGAAAGAATTACATCATTAATTGATAGCTAGGATTTTGGTTTCAAAAGAAAAGGACACGAGATCTGATGACTATAGCAATCTCTTTTATTAATCTCAATTACTTTGTGGTGGTTACTATGGGCAGTGGACCCCAATGAGCACACACAGCTTTATTCGATGTTGTTAACACAAAAACACATTCAAACATGGTGGATCATACAAAAGAAGCAAAACATAAGGTCGTCATGATGATGTACCACTCGCTTCATGACCAAGGTTGATACCCACACTTGAATTGGTGGCTAGCGCCGCCACAAAGCTCCGCCCTCCTGCAGTACAGAGTACTCCTGAGAGCCTTGAGGCGGGGGAAAAGGGGGTAGGAAGAGTCACAAGCACTAGTAGATGCACACGCAAAGGGTATCACACACACAGTGAGTTCTGTTGTCCCATCCTGTAGTACAAGAGGGGGAGGTAGCCGACGTGTGTAGGGCCTCAAACAATGAAATTGTGTAATAGAAGAGGCAGCATAACCTGTTGCGAGAGTTGCCGGCTCAAGCGGCAGCCACAGACCAGAACTACGACTAGCACAGTGCTCGACAGGAACAGGAAGGCGTGAGCCTCGAAAGGAAGGGAATCACGGGCCAGCTGGAAACATTTAATAAGCTAGCATTTAGATGATGACGTGCACATTATGAATAGGTTATCGTTGTGGACCACGATGGACATTTCTGTTGTGAGTGGCGGGGGAATGGGGATGGAGAATTGATAGCAGGGATTGGACGGGGTAAGGGGACGAGAGAATCCTTGGAAGGGGAGGACAGGGAGGAGGAAAAGGAGTCACTGACCGAAGGCAGTGTGTGACCCGACGGTGAAGGACGATGGAGGGGGTGGGGAAGCGAAGGAGGGAGAGGGAGCCTCGAATGACGAGAAGGAAGAGGAGGGAGCCTCAACCTTGGGAGGAGAAGCAGGATTGAGGTGTGTGGGTTTCAGGCAATTAATGGAGTAAGTGGAAGGTTTGCCATTGAAGAGGATGGTGTAAGTGTTTGCTGCACAAAGGACAGGATAAGGAATGGAGTAAGGTGGCTGTAAGGGTTGGTAGATAGTGTCATCTTGTGAGAACAACTCGCAAGTCTGCAGGTCCGAAGGTACCCTTACAGGTTGTAATGTATATACCCTAGAAAATCTCGCTTGTTTGAATAAATGAATTGTTCGATACCACATTTGATCGTGGTATTATGACCTAATATTCCTTGTTTGTATTACATAAGCATTTTTTGGCACCTCTGGCTGGTCACAAAATCACTTTCATTACTTAGGTCTTTTAATGAACTAAATAAATTAATTAATTATTGAAAGTCGTAAGTTTAATGTTGGACAATAATGTTTATTAATGAAATTGTTAACTAACAATATCCAAGGTCGTCTATAATGTATTGACCATAATATAATACTTTACTGATTGTAGAATTGATTAGTTGCTTTGATTCAACAATTTTAAATAATGTAAACATATATTAACTCTGCACTAATTGTTGTTTACTTACGATCTTTTGTATTGTTTTGTTTTAATGTGAAAATCTGTTATTGCATTTGTCATAATTTTGTGTTTTGCGTAAAGCAAGATTTATGTATGTTTCATAAACAAATTATTAAATATAAAACTTTGTAACTTCTGTGTTCTAGAATGTTCTACAATCTACATTAAGTATTAATACGCGCAAATTGGCGCGAACACAGTCAGTCCTGTGTCAGTTTGGAGTAGTATCACTGTCAGTCAGTCTAAGTGTAGTCATGCAGTCTTACTTTTGTCATTATGTACCAAGCACTCATCAAGAATGAAAAATAAATTCATTATCAAGTGAAACGTGTCATATTGAAAGTTCCATGATGTATAAAAACCCGACGTCCTATTATTTTCATGATTTAAAGGCAGGCGAGCAAATTAAACATCTACCACTGAACAACCAAAGGCGAGCTACGAGATCTACGAGACCACTGAACATCTAAAAAAAACGTGATGTATTTATAATGTGGCTTTAGTGTATGTGCATAAAAAGCGTCATAAGGTGTAGGAGAGTGGCTGGCAGGAGGGGAAGGGTAGGCTAAAGCAAAGATCAGGTGGACTTGGTCGACCGGTGGAGGGAGATCCTCGAGCAAGGGGGGTGAGGACAGGGCGACAAGCTCGCCTGGTAAGGTAAGTTGTTGCCTGTATACGAATTCCGCAATAGTCCCATGGATGTTATCCTTGTATGGCAAAAGCAGGCCAAGGAGAATCAGAGGAAGGGTGTCTAGCCAAAGTGACCCGTGGCACCGAGGGGCCAGTTTTAGGGTCCGGTGCCACTGTGGATGATAGGCGGTGGTGTGGATCCAGCAAATGCTGCAAAAGTGGCAGATATTGGTGAAAAGGGCACTGTGGAATTGGTGTCCCTGGTGATGACTGAGAGGCAGCCAAAGCGAGTAATACAGGTAGAAATAAAAGCAGAGCGATAGTCTCAGCAGTGATGTTGAGCAAAGGTGTGGCCTCCATCCACCTTGTAGTTGGTTGATCATGGAAAGGACGTACCGGTAACCGTCGACCAGTGGCAGAGGGCCAACAAGATCCATGCGGACGTGCTGGATTCTGCTGGACAGTGGAGTGAATGAAGCAAGTGGAGAGGAGGTGTGAGATGCGACCTGCGACACAAGAGAGGGCCCTGGCCTGGCAATGCCGCCTCATGTCGCGCCAAATGAAACGCTGGCACACCAGGCATGTCAAGGCTTTGACACCCGGGTGCTCGAGCTCATGCAGCTTCTGGAAAGTGGGATGTTGAAGAGAGCAGGGTATGCCAGGCAGATCCAAGATCTCCTGCGGGAAGTAGGAATGGCCCCATTTGAATGTAGGTTATCATCGTGCGAGGCTCGGCACGGCGGATTGCACAAGACAAGATTCTCAAAGATGCTTTTTATGTACTCAGCCCACAATGCATATACGCTCAGTTGGGGACTTGAGCACACAGAAGTTTAATGCTGTTTGCACAGCCCGAGGACGTTTACTTGTCCAGATTGCCATGAGCGAGGGTCGGGCATGGGCTGCTCAACTAACCAAGAGCCGAAGGTATCACCATAATTTAGATGGGCATTTTTCACCAAGGTTCTCCTCTACAATTATGTGTTAAACAGTCTCCTCCACAAACTGGATGACACACTCCATGATTGTCTTTTTAGCACTTTGATAGTGGTCCCAACTGGGGGGGGGGTAACCAGGTCACAAATCAGATCCACATGGTCATGCAGAAAAGTAATTAAACAGAGTTAGCAAGTGGAGTCGTCCAAATTGTAATGCTCGAATATACCTTCGATGAGAGCGAACCAGGTGGTCTGAGAGTTGAAAGAAAATTGAGGCAGTTCGGCAGATGGCCAGGCGGCGGAGAAGGAGGTGGCAGGCGGTTGCACGTTTGAATTTTGCATAAAGTCTATGTTGTAGCTGGCACTATCCAAAGTACGGAAGAGCTGAGAGCGCTCGAACAGTGGAGTGGCATAAAAAGGAGCACTCGAGAGCATCTATGGAGTGACAAACCAGAATCACATAGCTGAGGCATACCATTGTTGATTTGCGGCAATCTGAAACTGTCCTATGGCGAATGTCTGAAAAGTGCGGCAGCCTGGCATTATGTGAACTGCTAACACTCATGAGAATGCTGGAAACCACAGGTTGCTGAGGAAGTGCGAGTCTGGGTGTCAGTTGCATGGGCATTGACATGTTGCACTTGAGCGCAGGATTGTTGGTGTACCGAGTGCGATTGAATTATAGTCGAAGGAACATGCGGGACAACACTGTACCGAGCGCGTAGAACCATTTTAGTATGGGGTCACCAATGTGGAGGTTACTATGGGCAGTAGAGCCTAATGACCACACACTTTACTGAACAATAGGTTTATTCGATGTTGTTAACACAGAGTACAAACACTGACTAATTCAAACATGGCAGACCATACAAAAGAAGCACACCAAAGATTGTCATGAAGACATACCCCTCAGTTCTTGACCATGGTCGATACGCACTCTCGAATTGGTGGCTAATAACGCCACAACTTGAATACTAAACTAGTAATAGTAACTGTGTGGTATATAAACAGGAAATCTTTTGAAATAAAAGTCAGAGCGTTATACTTTCAATTTTCTCTTCTTAGTATCACCAGTAAAAATTTAAATTTCTGTGGCATACAGTTGTCAGAGTGTGATATATCAGTGCTTACAAAATTTTACTCATAGTACCTACTAACACTAAAATTTCTAATCCCAGATATTTTATGGAAGTAACTGTTTCCATTGTGTGTTCTGCTATTGCTATATAATAAAGGATCTTTCTGTCTATATGCATTACTTTACACAGGTTTATGTTGAGGCTCAATTGTCATTCCCTACATCCTGTGTCAATATGCTGCAGATCATTCTGTATTTTGCTATATCAGATATTTGTCAAGTGTGAAGTAGCTGTGTGTGGAAATAGTTCCTTAGACGTTAGCTTAGGAGAGGCATTGCCAACCTTTGAACCGCTACATCTGTGACCCTGATATAAAATTGTAATGCAGGTATGGTTTTTATATTACGTAACCATATCAGGAGGACTTTTATCTACTACTCCTTTACAAAGGTGGCTTGTCATTTCCCAATAGTTATAATTAGACTGGAAAGGTGTTATAGTGGCTGCTAGAAGATTTATACATTTTCTTTTAGAATACATACACTATTATGACAAGCAACCACCACAGGGAGGGGGGGGGGGTGACATGCGGGTAGCCATTAATGTTCCATGAATTTGATTGTATACTTTTCCTTCAAAGGAAACGTGATTGATTGTTAGTATGTAATTGGTACGGATTATGACAAATGGGATTTTGGGTTTGGAACCTGAAGAGTTCTGAAAAAGGTTACGTTCGAGAGCAGAAAGATTGTGGGCATGTGAGATATTGGTGTATAGGAAAGTGGTATCAAACAGTAACCTCATTCCTCATAACCCTTACAAATTACATTCTAACAAATGTGCGAATGGGCAAAGCCGAATATGTGTACTCAGCCAGGATACAACCCGGGTCTCCTGCTTTCCAGGCAGTTGTGCTGACCCCTACACCATTAGGGACCCAGTGATCACCGCATCTGCAAGGACTACCTAAGCACGCCTCCCATCAGACACAAATTTCCAGTTGTACCCTGCCCACAGGACTCAAACTTGTAGTCAATATGTACTAATTCTCATAAGAGTAAGGGCTCCAAACTACCTACCCTTCCCCACTAACAAAAGGATCATTGCCTGTCACTGGCATATTATATATATATACACGTGGCATCTATTCCAAAAGAACAGACGTCACTTCTGATACTGCACTTATTGTTTTCATACTCACAGAATATATGACTTCAACTGTTAATGGGCAAAGCTGAAAATGTGTTTGAGTACTGTGGGCAGGGAAAAGCTGGAAATTTGTGTCTGACGAGAGGTGTGCTAAGGTAGTCCTTGCAGGTGCGGTGATCACTGTGTCCCCAGTGGTGTAGGGGGCAGCGCAATTGCCTAGAAAGCAGGAGACCCGGGTTTGAATGCCAGCTGAGTACAAATTTTCGACTTTGCCCTTTCACAGATGAAGTCATATATTCTCTGATGGTTCCTTCCACACATCTGTCCACAGTAAACCCAGTAATGAGCAACAGAATCTGCACTTTGACAGCTGACATCCATTCCACATCAAAAAATTCCTCCCATCTACATTCATATTCCGCAAGCTGCCTCACATTTTGTTGCAGAGGGTAGCAAGTGTACCATTGGCAATTCCTCCTATTTCTGTCACATATGGTTCGCTGGAAAAATAATTGCCTGTATATCTCTGTGTGGTCCCTAATCTCTCTGATATTATCCTTGTGGTTACTTTGCAAGATATCCATAGGAGGAAGCAATGTATTGGTTGACTCTTGAAACGTTTGGTCTTGAAACTATCACAAAAGTGCATACCATGATTACAGAACACCTCTCTTGCAGCATCATCTCTGTGACACTATCACGCTTACTAAATAATCCCATAACAAAGTGTGCTGCTCTCCATTGGATCTTCTCTATGTCTTCTATTAACCCGACCTGATACCGGTCTGACACTGATGAGCACTACTCAAGTGATGGCTAAACAAGATTTTTGTAACCTACTTTCTTACTTTCCAATGAATCTCAGTCTGGCATCTGCCTTACCCATTACTGATTTTATATGGTCTTTGCATTTCACATTGCCCATTATGTCTACTCCCAGATATTTTATGGAAGTAACTGCTTCCACTGTGTGTATTGCTATTGCATAGTTATATAATAAAAGATCTTTCTTTCTAGATGCATTGCTTCACACAGATTTATGTTGAGGCTAAATTGCCATTCCCTACACCACATGTCAATATGCTTCAGATTATTTTGCATTTTGCTATTATTTTACAGTGTTGCATCTTCTCAAAATACTACAGCGTCATCCATGAAAAGCCTCATTGCACTTACGAAGTTATGTATGAGGTCATTCATATATATTGTGAAAAGCAAAGGTCCTAGAACACTCCCATAGGGCACGCCTGAGATCACTTTAATGTCTGAAGATTTCTCTATGTTGAGATTGACATGCTGCATTCTGCTAGCTAGAAACGCTTCAATCCAATCACACAGTTGATCTGATATTCCATATGCTCGCACTTTGTTCATCAGGTAATGGTGCGGATCAGTATCAAACACCTTGCAGAAGTTAACAAACACGGTGTCTACACAATGGAAGCAGTTACTTCCATAAAATATCTCGGAGCAGATATAATGGACGATCTGAAATGGAAAGACCATATACAATCATAATTTTTTTTTAAACTGGTCCACTGGGGCTTTAAATGGCTTTACTGAAGGACACACACTTAAAGTTGCATCCTCAGATGTGATATTAAATCATTACAAAGAACTGGTGAAGCTCATGTGGCAATATTTGAAGCCATCCCCGTATCTCCTTTGAAGATAATCTGGGGAGGCACTTGGTGTTCATGGTTTCCGCCTGGCCTCCCCAGATCATCTTCAAAGGAGATATGGGGGTGGCTTCAAATATCACTACACTTAAATATTAGAAGCCCGAAATCAAATGATAGGGAATGAGCTTCACCAGTTCTTGCTTTGTAATGATTTAATATCACACCTGAGGATGCTACTTTAAAAATTTGCGAAACCGGTCATGTGTGTGTTTCAATAAAGGAATTTCACAGTCACGGTGGAACAGCTCTTAAAAAATTATGGAATCTTTCGACTGTGGTTGCCCTACATATAAAGTTTCATATACAATCAGTCGTGGCTATGGCAGATGCCAGATTGAGATTCATTGGATGAATCCTCAGGAAGTGTAGTCCATCAGCAAATAAAGTAGATTACAAAAATCTTGTTAGGACCTGACAAGAGTATTGCTGATCAGTGTCAGATCCGTACCAGCTAGGATTAACAGAAGACATAGAGAAGATCCAATGGAGAGCAGCACACTTTGTCTTGGAAGTATTTATTAAGCATGATAGTGTCCCAGAGATGATTAAGAAACTCCAGTGGCAGATGCTGCAAGAGAGTTGTTCTGTATCGTGGTACGCCCTTTTGTGATAGTTTCAAGACCAAACGTTTCAAGAGTCAACCAATACATTGCTTCCTCCTACGAATATCTTGCAAAGCAATCACAAGGATAATATCAGAGAGATTAGGGACCACAAAGAGGTACACAGGCAATCATTTTTCCGGCGAACAATATGTGACAGAAATAGGAGAAATTGACAATGGTACACAAGGTACCTTTTACCACACAATGTGAGGCAGCTTGCGGAATATAAATATAGATGGGAGGGAATTTTTGATGTAGAATGGATGTTGAAACACGTCCACATAATATGTTCCATTTAATTGACTCCCCATGAACAAATGTTGAGCTTCAGACATTTTTTTGAGTGTAGCAAGACACTCCACTCGCAATATGCGAGATACGAGGCATTATATATTGATTTAGTTTTATCTGTATGTAAAATTCTAAGTGTCTATGTCGTACATGAGGCCCCAAATGAAATGAAACTTTGTATGTAAGAGAGTTTAGGAAGTGCTAGGCGCGCCTCGTGTGTTTAGTGTCGTCGTTTTTTCAAACTCTGGGCTTGAATGTCTCTGGGCGAGAAGTAGGTTTGCCAACTGCTGAGCAGAACCCAGTCTTAGCAAAGATTCCTAATGTAGCTTGCTCTTAACCTCCTTGGCTGGGGGTTGGTGAAGTTACCTGCTTGATGAACGGTGACGCTCTCTGGGCTTCCCTCCACTACCCCTCCTCGGTAATGGCTAGGCAGTGGTCAAGAGAGCTATTCATTCACTTCTTGGTTCCTGGTAGGGTAAGTACCTCTGGGTTTGGTTCTGCTGTGGCCTCGTGGCTCGAATTAGTTCAGGCTCCATAGTCGTACTTACGCCTTTTTGCGAGTTTAATTCTGGGAGTAGCAGCTACACTATGTGTAGTAGTGAGATTTTGCTTAATTTCGTACAGGATTGCTAATTTTATGTAGATTTTTGCTGGAATCTGATTCCGAGGCTCTGATGGTGTTTCGTTAACATAGTTCTTGCACTTTATAAATTTAAATCATTTCTTCGCCTGTTTAAATATGTTCAGTGTCTTTCACGTTCTTATCGTAGTTGAATTGTAATATTTTCGGGGACTTGCGATGCCTATACTGTTCGTACTTTGTCGACAGAACACATGGACGATATTAGACTAAGCTTTCAGCTTTTCCATCATTCAGTGCACATGAGTGGTTAATGATTGTATAGTTAATTTGCTAATGTGTTTCCTAGTGAGTGTAGTGTGATAATTTCCCCCAAAAATTGTCCATTCTAACTTGTAATCTGTGTACTTGTCGGCCCATGTGTGCGCTGATTAGCGTGTTCCCTGTCGTGGTTATTACCATTAAATCGATCTTTTTCCTCTGTGTAGAAAGAACCGTTGCACGACGTCCATCATTTTTTTAATTTCCATGAAATAGAATTATTTCACTTCTCTGAATTTTTGTGACCGAACTCTGTATTGTGCTGTAGCAATCTGTAACTATGCTTATCTAATAGATATCATTCCTTGATCAGAAAGAATGGTTACACGATATATTCTTCAAAGTTTGTTTTGTTAACTTTTTGCATATTTTGTGTTCCGACTTAGTAGAGTGCTGTATTAATCTATGTAGATGTAGATGAACTTATAAAATGTCTAAAGCTTGAATGAGAATTATTAAGACTGTTTAATATTGATGAAATGTATGAGTTCGGTAGAAATAAACCCTTATGTTTTGTTCAGTATAAAAGTCTTGAAGAGTTTTGATTTAATGATGAAATGATTAATATCAACCATATATTTCCGCAGATTAGACGATAGGTGAATCACAAAAGAAGGCCCCAACATCCGAAGTCGTCTTATAATACGTTAAAAAAAAAAAAAAAATGTAATTTAGTCTGAAATTGGTAATTTGGCAGATGTGGTGCATAGCGCGGCTTCAACGTCCAAACGATATCTATCGAAATGGATAAGTATCTAAACAATACGTATCAAACAAGTGAGTGTTATGAATATGTCGTGATTTTAAACGATGTAGTTAAGCAATAACCTAGGAGTACAGCTTTCTAGGTAATTAAAAAGAAAGCTTACACTCAAAGTAGCTCTGCCTAAAACATGGCCGCGCCTGAAATAATCTATATAATATATCGAAAGTACAACTGTGAATCAATTTAGTGTTTCTGAACTGTAGATTCGGACGCTACCTAACCCCTATACCTAACCTTCTTAAGGCTAAGCTACAGGTATTAGTTAGGTTAGGTATAGGACAATATATATATATATATATATATATATATATATATAGAGAGAGAGAGAGAGAGAGAGAGAGAGAGAAAGAGAGAAAAGGCGCATAGCACGCGACTCTCCGGTTAAGAAACATTTGCTATTCGCTTATTCCAGACATGGTTCATTCGAAGAGCTGCATGGATGCAGATCCTGCAGCAGCAATGCAGGCACTAATGCGCATGCGCTGCAAAGATGACGTCACGTGCCCTGCATGCTGTCGGGGCTCTTCGAACACTAACCTGCAGCCTGCAGTTTGCGTATCACGTGTGTAGCATAAGAGAGTGATTTATTGTGCCAGCGTCTAAAAGTAAATTTCTGTCTTACGTTTAATGAATTGAAGTGTTCGTGTAATAGTTTGTGTATTTTCGTGTAATTCAGATTGAAAACTTCCATATTAAGTCTTCCTTTATTTGCAGGCGCGGAATTTTTAAAGTTCCAACCTCCCGCATCCGCACATACTCTTGTACCTTTACAGTTACCTGCACAACAATAGGAGCCAACTACACAGGAATGGTTGTGGAGCACAGACGCCACATTAGCGTTAATACAGTTTTACGAGAATAATAAAGAAACACCTGAAAATTATCTACAAATTCATCTTCCGAATACTGTGGAACCACATATTCACTTCTCTGCCTTTTATTTCGGCGCAACATTTCATCGAAATCGTCATCACTGGACACAAAATCTGAACCGCTCAACATTTGGAATAAATGGAATTGGAAAACGCTCTTGTAACTATATTTGGTTGAGTGGCCATCTTCCACAGCAGCTATTAAAACCGAGTATATTATGTAATCCAGCTTATGCTGACTGCAATTAAAGACATTTGTTGTACACTAGACGCGTTTCGTTTTTTATTTTAAAAGCATCTTCTGTGGTCTGTAAGTGATGTTAAGGTTTGTTTTATATTCATAGATTGAAAACAGTTTTTAAAAAACTTTATGCACATTAGGCCTATGTGTTTTTAAAGTTATATACGGTCTACTCACGGTGTTGTCCCTTCTTTACATCTCACTGCTGTTTTTACAATTTGTTGGCTGGGTTGGTTGGTTCCTGACGTATGTTTTTCGGTTTGTATGTCACTTATCGCCTGTTTTCGTGGCGTTTCTTCCGCTTCATTTATTATCACTTCAGTTCAAACAGGCGAAAAGTTATGTACACTACTGGAAAATGCACGTCAGGCAGCAAACAACATCAGACAACAAGACAGAAAACAGTAGTGAGATGTAAAGAAAAGACAACGCCTTGAGTAGATCGAATATCAATTTAAAAACGCATAGGACTAACGTGCACAAAGTTATTTTTTAAAACTGTTTTTAATCTATGTATACAAAACAATCTGTACAACTTTAATATCATTTACAGTCCACAGAAGATGCTTTTAAAATAAAAAGCGAAACGTGCCTGGTGTAAAACAAATGTGTTTAATTTTAGTCTCCATAAGCCGAATTACCTATTATAGACAATTTTGCTCTTCTAATTTTTAGAGATGATTTCATATAAACAAATATAAGGTTCGTTTGAAGAGCTGCATTCCTGCTGCAGCGCATGCACAGTACGAAAAGTCGTGTTTGAAGAGCTGCAGGCGCTGCTCCTGCAGTCTGCCGGCTGTTCCAAGAGCTGCAGGCATGCAGCTCATGCAGGCAGGAGCTGCAGGAGGAAATTTTCCCTGCAGCTCATGCAGCCAGACTCGCGCATGCGCATAACTTTCAGGCTTGTAGTGGGGGTACAAGAAGCGCCTTTGTTCAAAGTTTTCAGAAGTCCACAGTGTTGTAATATATAAGTGTACTACATGTTATTTCTGTCGTTCTGCGTTTCTTCTACTGTTTGTTCATTATTTGTTTGTGTATATAGATGTATTAGTATTTTATTTTATAAGTATTATATTTGTTTTTATGAAATCACCTCTAAAATTAGAAGAGCAAAATTGTCTATAATAGGTAATTCGTCTTATGCAGACTGAAATGAAAGACATTTGTTTTACACCAGACACATTTCGCTTTTTATTTTAAAAGCGTCTTCAGTGGACTGTGAATGATATAAAAGTTGTACAGTTTGTATATACATAGATTAAAAACAGTTTTAAAAAAACAACTTTGTGCATGTTAGTTCTATGCGTTTTTAAATTGATATTCGATCTACTCAAGGTCTCTTCTTTACATCTCACTACTGTTTTCCGTCTTCTTGTCTGATGTTGTTTGGTTCCTGGCGTACATTTTCCGGTAGTGTACGGAACGTTTCGCCAGTTTGAACTGAAGTGATAATAAATTAAACGGAAGAAACGCCACAAAAACAGGCGAAAAGTGACGTAGAAAAAGAAAAACACACGTCAGGAACCAACCAACCCAGCCAACAAGTCGGAAAAACAGCAGTGAGATGTAAAAAAGAGATAACACCGTGAGTAGACCATATATAAATTTAAAAACACACAGGCCTAATACGCATAAAGTTTTTTAAAAACTGTTTTCAATCTATTAATATAAAACAAACCTTAACATCACTTACAGACCACAGAAGATGCTTTTAAAATAAAAAGCGAAACGCGTCTGGTGTAAAACAAATGTCTAATTGCAGTCAGCATAAGCTGGATTACGTAATATACTCGATTTTAATAGGTTCTGCAGAAGATGGCCACACAACCAAATATAGTTACAAGAGCATTTTCAGTTCCATTTGTTCCAAATGTTGAGCGGTTTCAGATTTTGTGTCCAGTGATGACGATCTCGATGAAATTTTGCGCCGAAATAAAAGGCAGAAAAGTGAATATGTGGTTCCGCAGAATTCGGAAGATGAATTTGTAGAACATTTTCAGGTGTTTCTTTATTATTCTCGTAAAACTCTATTAACGCTAATGTGGCGTCTGTGTTCCACACAGATTCCTGTGTAGGTGCTTCCTATTGTTGTGCAGGTAACTGTACAGGTACAAGAGTAGGTCCGGATGCGGGAGGTTGGAACTTTAAAAATTCCGCGCCTGCACATAAAGGAAGACCTAATATAGAAATTTTCAAACTGAATTACACGGAAATACACAAACTATTACACGAACACTTCATTTCCTTAAACGAAAGAAAGTAATTTACTTTTGGACGCTGGCATAATAAATCGCTCTCTTACGCTACACAGAACAAGTGAGCACACATGATACGCAAACTGCAGGATAGTGATCGAAGAGCCCCGGCAGCATGCACGGCAAGTGATGTCATCTTCGCAGCGCATGCGCAGTAGTGCCTGCATTGCTGCTGCAGGATCTGCATCCATGCAGCTCTTCGAACGAACCTATAATGTAGAAGGAACACAGAATGACAGAAGTAACATGTAGTACACTTATATACTACAACGCTGTGGACTTCCGAAAACCTTGAACAAAGGCGATTCATATACCCCCATTACAAGCGCGCGAGTCTGGCTGCATGAGCTGCAGGGAAAATTTCCTCCTGCCTACATGAGCTGCAGGCCTACAGCTCTTCGAACAGTCGGCAGACTGCAGGCAGACTGCAGGAGCGGCGCCTGCAGCTCCTCAAACACGACTATTCGTACTGCGCATGCGCTGCAGCATGAATGCAGCTCTTCAAACGAAGCTATTGTTTCGAAATGTATCGATTCAATATATATCGTTTGGACGTCAAGGCCTCGCTATAGCTGGGGTGAAACAGTTTTCACACTCCCTTTTGCAGTCGTTACGTCATTGTGACGTAGCGGCACTGTGAAGGCGACCTAAAACCAGACTATCGATTTGTCGATCGCTGTTGCGAGTTAATGTTTAGGACTGTGTAAAGGCCAATTCACAGGTCACGTCACCGTCCGTCAGAACATTCCGCAATGTATTTCTAATGGCGACATTCACACTGTCCGTCACGTCACCTTTCTCGAGAAGTATGTTTTAACAGAACGCCCGTCTGCTAATATCGGAAGTTAACCTACTTTCGTCACGCGAATTACATGTTACAGTCGACGATTGCATTGTTTATATGAAAAATGTGTCTTAGTCGTCTTTATTTTGTTGTTATACTTCGTTTTAATGGAAAATCTCAAATGTTTCATGACGACTTAAATATTTTTGTCAATTGTGTGTCCCCCTAAAATCGAGGTTGGATATCTGAAACCAAAAAAGGGTTTATTTTACGTAACATTGTAACAGAAACGACTGAAGCAAACTGTTTATTTGAATGAGATTGTAATTTGATTACGCATTTTTCTTTAAATAATATTTTAAATGAAAAAGTCAGTTCTAATGAAGGATTTAATGAAAGACAAAACGTTCAGTTGTTTACGACGGTATTAAAGTGTAAGCGGGGACATCGTAACGAATAAAGTAAACAGGCGCTATTTATACTCATAAGTATTGTTTGATGTTTTCATATTTTTATTTTTTCGCTTAAAATTGATGTCGATGTTTAAGAATGTGATTGTATAGCGCGTGCAATACTTCCTGCATTTTAATCAGAAATTTTTGTTTGTTGTGTACAATGCTTGCCCGTCAACGAGAATCAGTTAGTGTTTAAAAAAGTAGTAGGTAGCCTACTTACTGATTTTAAATGTCCCATACAGCACTGTAGTAACCAATCTATGAAACACATATATGCTTATACTTCGTTGCAGAAATTACCAATTTACTAGTAATTATGAATAGCATTGAGCTTTTCTGATATGAATGTGCTAATACGAACAAATGCTACTTACAGTGAGAGCGACATTACTGGAACACGTTTAAATAACATTCCAGTCAAATATCCCCTTAAATTACTATAATTTACAATTGCCTGTACCAGGTTAAAACAATGTCGGATGTCAAACATAATTCCTCAATATATCCAGAGTCGCACTGAAACGATTAGAGTATATTTACGTACGGAGCAGTGAAAGGGTTAAAATATTTCGGAGCTATACGCAACAATTGCGGCTTCCTCAGTATCTATGGTCGAAGGGCTTCCTTCGAAATCCTTTATCTTCTGTTCTCGGGAAAATTCATGTGTTTTCACCCGCATAATATGTGCATCTGCACGATTAAATGTCGTCTCGGTGAAGAAATTACTTTTTTGTTTTGTTTTAAACTTCGCGGTGTACATAAAACGTAGCACTACACGCACGAAAGTTGAAAAGCAGACCGCAAACACTGCAACAAAGGGTGAAATTTAGGTGTACCCATCACGAAAACTACTTATGGCGGCTTCTAACGGCATTTTTCGGAACTTCCTGAAGCTTTGCCTCCGAATCTGTCGCAAGAGTGTTTTTAGATCCCGAAAACTGGAAAAAAAGTATGACATGCATTCGGGTAAATACGGTAACTCGGGGGTCGTCTTATACGCCAGATATATGCTTAAACTATAGAATTTTGATTAAAATTTGTACCTCGTCTTATCTGAAGGTCGTCTTATCCGCGGAAATATACGGTACGTAGTTAAAAGTCTTCTTCATTATTATCCATCGTATAGGCCCTACCATCTGTAAAACGATTATTTGGTGGTCATTACTAAAATTCTCCATGGTCACACCACAAACCAAGTGAAACTGATGGGAGATAATGAGCTGATGTTGTGAAGCAATGAGGATAGCGCATATGTCACTTAGCCCAAAACATGAAAATATCATCAATGAGCTGAACAGGGTCAGGGGTTTGGAGAGGCTAGCAAGAATTCCTCTAGACAACATATATTAATGTTAACACAGGAGAGTGACATGTGGGTGGCCATGGCTTTGCCACAGATTTTATTGTAGAGTTTTCCTCTAAATGTTAATTAATTGTTTGTTAGAATGTAATTTGTAATGGTTATGAGAAATTAGGTTACTGTTTGATACCACTTACCTATACACCAATATCCTACATGCCTACGATCTTGTTGCTCTCAAACACTACCTTTTTCAGCATTCTTCAGACTCCAAGCCCAATACCTCATTCGTCATAACCCTTACCAATTACATACTAACAGTCAATCACTTTCCATGGCACAGCAGTGGCTACCTGTATGTCACCCTTCTGTGCCAATGTATTTATGGGCCATCTGGAGGAAACCTTCATAGCCTCCCAAAACCCCAAACTCTTTGTCCGGTTCACGTTCATTGATGACAATTTTCACAATTTGGACTCAGTGCCAGGGCACCCAACCCTCAACTCCCTCTCTCCAATCAGTTTCAATTGGTCTTTTTCAATCCAGCATGCCAACATGCTGGATTTTAATCTCTACCTTCTTGATGGTTCTCCTCTAAACCCACCTATTACCAATAGTACTTGCACTTCGACATCTGCTATCCATTCCACATCATAAAATCCCCCCTATACAGCCTTGTCACTGCGGGCAGCGAATTTTCAGTGATGAAAGGCCTACACAGACAACCATACTCTCGACTTAGTCTGCAAACAGTTTGACCAAGCCATATCCTCACACACATCAATCGTCCCTCCACCCCCAATAACCAGCAACAAAGAAGAGTCCCTCTTGTCAAACAATACTAAAGGAAAGGAGAGACATCCTACCCAAGTTTCTTCTGACTCCCTCTCAAGTTCAGTCATCCACACACCTTCCACAACATCCTATTCTATCCCTAAGCCCCTCCCACACCCAACACCTTACTACAGGTACCATATCACTATGGAAGACCCTGATGCAAAACTTGGCCTATCCACCCACCCAGCACTTCCTAGTCCAGTCATGTAACAGCCTTATCCTATCCCATCAGATGTCAGACAATCTGTAAAAGCAACCTTGTGACTTATTGACTCTGCTACAATGATTGCATAGCATTTTATATTGGTATGACAACAAACCAGCTGTCCATCAGGATGAGTGGCCACTATCAAAGTGTGGCAAAAAGTAAGATGGGCAACCCTCTGGTACAGCATCTAGTTGAATGCAACACACTTAATTTTGATGGCTACTTTACTGCCTGGGCTATTGGATCCTCCTTTCCAGGAGCTTTTCTGAACAGCAAAAAATTGAGTTTTCCCTTCAACATATTCTATTTTCTTGCAACCACTCTGGCCTCAACATAAGGTAACTTATCATCCTTACACCCCAAGCCTAACATTCCCTCCCCTTCCCCACTCACTATCCTGTATCCTCCCAGTTCATGTCTTTCTTCCAACTTTGTGTTGTTCCTCATTATATATATTTTTAATACTTCAGTATCTCCTTAATTAATTATTAAATTATTTTTTATTATTTTCATTTTTATCTTTTATTTTTTTATCATTATAAATCTTCCGTCCCTCTGCACACGCACATCAAAGCTCCCTTTTTCCTGCTCCTGGCCCTTCCCTTTACTGCATTCCATGCTGCAACTCCCATTCCTGCCTATCAGAGCATTTATAATCCATCATACAACAAGAAAATTCAATCCCATACTTACCCCTCATCCTTCCACCTCCAGTCCCCTCCTCTCTCACTGTGAATTTGCTTGTTGCACAGGAGCAACAGGAGATGGTGTTCATGTGAGCATAGTTATGTCTGAGTAATTGTGTTACTGTGAGCATTTCATCCTCTGATGAAGGCTGTGGCTGAAAATTTAAGTTGTATCAATGTGATTGTGTATTTTGCATGCAGCAGTTCAATGATTGTCTTTACAATAGGTTGTTATCTATCCAATCTGGGTTTTGAACCACAGATATTGCCAAAATGGGGTGGCTTGCATGCTCAACGATACAGATAGCCGTACCATAGGTACAACCACAGCAGAGGGGTATCTGAGGAGAGGCCAGACAAAAGTGTGGTTCCTGAAGAGGGACAGCAGCCTTTTCAGTAGTTACAGGGTGGATGATTGACTGAGCTGGCCTTGTAACATCAGCTAATGTTGCTTTGCCACACAGTTAGTGTGAATGGCTGAAAGCAAGGGGAAACTACAGTCATTACTTTTCCTGAGGACATGCAGCTCTATTGTATGAATATATGATGATGGCATCCTCTCAGGTAAAATATTCTGGACGTTAAATAGTCCCCCATTCAGATCTCCGGGCGGGGACTATGCAGGAAGGTGTTGTCATCAGAAAAAACAATACTGGCATTCTACGGATTGGAGTGTGGATGGTTAGATCCCTTAATCGGGTAGGAAAATTAGAAAATTTAAAAAGGGAAATGGATAAGTTGAAGTTAGATATAGAGGGGAGTAGTTAAGTTTGGTGGCAGGATGACAGGATTTCTGGCCAGGTGAGTACAGGATTATAAATACGAAATCAGTTGGGGGTATCACAGGAGTAGGGCTGATAATGAATAAGAAAATAGAAATGCGGGTAAACTACTATGAGCAGCACAGTGATCGCATTATCATTGTCAAGATAGATATGAAGCCAAGACCAACAACAGTAGTATAGGTTTATATGCCAACTAGCTCTGCCAATGATGAGGAGATTGAAAAAATGTATGAGGAGTTTAAGGAAATTATTCAGACAATTAAGGGAGAGGAAAACTTAATTGTGATGGGGCACTGGCATTCAGTAGTAGGAAAAGGAAGAGAAGGAAAAATAGTAGGTGAATATGGACTGGGCAGAAGGAATGAAAGAGGAAGTCACTTGGTAGAGTTTTGCATGGAACATGATTTAATCATAACAAACACCTGGTTTAAGAATCACAAAAGAAGGTTGTATATGTGGAAGAGACCAGGAGACACTGGAAGGTATCAGATAGATTTTATAATGGTAAAACATAGATTCTGGAACCAGGTTTTAAACTGTAAGGCATACCCAGGGTCAGATATAGACTCTGACCATGACTTATTGGTCATGAACTGAAAAAAGTGCAGAAAGACAGGAAAATAAGGAGATGGGACTTGGATAAATTGAGGGAACCTGAAGTTTGTAAGCATTTCAGAGGGAGCTTTAGGCAAGAATTGACAGAAACAGGGAGAAATAAAACTGTAGAAGAGGAATGGGTAGCATTAAGAGATGAAATAGTGAAGGCAGCAGAGGACAAAATAGGTAGAAATCCTTGGATATCACAGGAAATACTAAATTTAATTGATGAAAGGAGAAAATATAAAAATGCAGTAAATGAAACAGGCAAAATGGAGTACAGACGAATAAGAAATAAGACTGACAGGAAGTGCAAAATGGCTGAGCAGGAGTGGGTAGAAGCCAAATGCAAATCTGTGGAAGAATGTATAAGAAGGGGAAAAGTAGATACTGCCCACAGGAAAATAAAAGAGACATTTGGGGACAAGAAAATCAGCTCTATGAATATTAAGAACTCAGATGGAAAACCAGTTCTAAGCAATGAAGGAAAAGCTGAAAGGTGGAAAGAGTACATAGAGAAGCTCTACAAAGGAAATGAACTTAGAGACAATGTTGTAGGAAGGGAATAGGAAGTAGATCAAGATGAAATAGGAGATACTATACTGAGAGATGAATTTGACATAGCCCAGAAAGACCGAAATCGAAACAAGGCCCCTAGAGTATATGACATTCCCTCAGAGCTATTGAAGTATCTGGGAGAGCCAGCCATGACAAAACTATTTCACCTGGTGTGTAAGATGTTTGAGACAAGTGAAATGCCCTCAGACTTTAAGAAAAAGGAATAATCTCCATTCCAAAGAAAAATTCAGGCACAGACAGGTATGAACATTACAGAACCATAAGTTTGATAAGTCATGGTTGCAAAATTTTAACATGAATTATCTACAAGAGAATGGAAAAGCTGGTAGAAGCTGACCTCGGGGAAGATCAGTTTGGATTCAGGAGGAACGTAGGACCCTTGGAGGCAATACTCACTTTACGACTTATGTTAGAAGATAGATTAAAGAAAGGCAAACTTACACTTTTAGCTTTTGTAGATTTGGAGAAAGCTTTTGACAATGTTGACTGGAATACACTCTTTCAAATTCTGAAGTCATCAGGGGTAAAATATAGGGAAAGGAGAGTTATCTACAACTTGTATAAAAGCCAGACCGCAGTTATTAGACTCAAAGGGCATGAAAGGGAAGCATTTAGTTGGGAAGGGAGTAAGCCAGGGTTGTAGCCTTTCTCCGATGTTATTCAATTTGTACATCAGATGTGGTGAAGGAAAGCAAGGAAAAATTTGGAATCGCGATTAAAGTTCAGGGTGAAGAAATAAAAACATAGTGTTTTGCTGATGACACTGTAATTCTGTCAGAGACAGCAAAGGACCTGGAAGAGCAGTTGAATGGAATGGACAGTGTGTTGAAGAGAGCGTATAAAATGAACATTAACAAGAGCAAAACAAAGATAATGGAATGCAGTCTTAGAAAATCAGGCGATGCTAAAGGAATTAGATTAGATAACGAAACAATGAAGGTGGTAGATGAGTTTTGTTACTTGGGTAGCAGTACAGAGGATATAAAATGCAGAATGGCAATGGGAAGAAAAGCATTTTTGAAAAAGAGAAATTTCTTAACATCCAATATTAATTTAAGTGTAAGGAAGTCTTTTCTGAAGGCATTTGTGTGGAGTGTTGCCTTGTATGGGAGAGAAACATGGACTATAGAGCAGACAGGAAGAGAATCGAGGCTTTTGAAATGTGGTGCTGTCAAAATCTTTACCCTCCACTACAGCTAGCTAATTATCAGTCATGAATAGACCATAATGAACATTGTCGTCATCATCATCAGCAGCAGTCTCTTCTAGTAATGCATCAGCTTTACAGAAGCAGTTGTTGGTTGTGGAGGATGACACCAGCTGCCAGGAAGTTGAAATAATTCCATAGCTTGTTGTAAGTTAATGGGGAGATTTTCATTTCCTGGATCAGTGTTATGAAATTCTGGACCATTTCTTCCACCCTCTATAATGTACGAGGGTTGTTTTTTTAAGTAAGGGCCATTTTTATTTTAAAAAAAAGATACAAATACTTTTGTAAAAAAACTTTTATTTTCTGATTCTACACACTTTTATCTATTTTTCTACATAGTTTCCTTGTTTATTTAAGCACTTGTCATACCATACAACTAAGTTTTTAATTCTCTCTTCAAAGAATTCGGCCACCTGCTCCGACAGCCAAGAGTTCACTGCCGCTTTCACTTCATCATCGTCATTGAAGCACTGCCCACCAAGATGGTGTTTCAGGTACCGGAAAAGGTGAAAATTGCTAGGAGGAAGGTCGGGGCTGTATGGTGCATGGTCCAAAACTTCCCAGCCAATAGAATCAATCAAATACCGAATCTTTTGAGAGGTGTGAGGCCTAGCGTTATCGTGCAGGAGCAAAACTCCTTTTGTCAGCATGCCACGCCTTTTGTTTTGAATTGCTCTGCGGAGCTTCTTTAGAGTTGCACAGTAGGCATCTGAGTTGATTGTCGTTCCTCGTGGCATAAAGTCCACTAGCAAAACACCGCGCCAGTCCCAGAACACAGTTGCCATAATCTTGCGCTTTGACAGCGTCTGTTTGGCTTTGACCTCGACAGGTGAGGTTGTGTGTCGCCATTCCATCAATTGTCGCCTGCTTTCGGGAGTGATATGGAATACCCATGTTTCATCTCCAGTGACAATTTGACTCAACATGTCATCCCCTTCTTCCTCGTAACGAATCAGAAAGTCCAATGAAGTGGCAAATCTCTTCCCTTTGTGGTCCTCTGTGAGGAGTCTGGGTACCCACCCAGAACACAGTTTCTTAAAGTTTAGGTTTTCAGACACAATTTTGTACAAAACTGATCTGGAAATTCCAAAGAAAGAGTGGAAATTGTGAATCTTCTGCCCTCACGAATCTTTGTTTTGACTGCAGCCACCAAATCATCAGTGATCACAGAGGGCCGGCCTGAGTGTTCTTCGTCATGGACATTTTGACGGCCATTTTTAAACTCTCTAACCCATTGACACACTTTACCTTCACTCATTGCATTCAAGCCATAAACTTCTGTTAACTGATGATGAATTTCTGCAGCTGATAGGCTTCTCACGGTCAAAAAGCATATCACTGACCGTATCTCACACGTGGCAGGCGATTCAATAATCGTAAACATTATAAAGTAGCACAGCGATGCGTACACGTCAGTTACAGAGCTGCAACTGGCATCGGTGTGAACGGGAAGGATGCCGGCAAGTGTCACAGTGGCTTGTTGCGGCATCTGTGCGAACTACAGAACTATATGCACGAATGGCCCTTACTTAAAAAACAACCCTCGTACTTTAAAATTTGAAATAATGCCCAGATCAAGCAGGTATATAACACTGTACAGTTGAAAGGGAAAAACTCTCCTCGAACATTGTGGTGTAATCATGTAGATGGATTAATCTACCATATAAAATTATGCAGTATAACAGATTATGTTACACTGAAAGCTTCTGGTATAGATTATGACCCTTCAGAAGCCTGGGGCCCACTAGTTGATTCCCAGAAATTGGCAAATACCTTTAAAGGACAGGACCAAACTTTGTATATTTTTAGCAGCTGCTTGCTGTAACACATCTTGATGGTGCTGCAAAGCTATTCTTCTAATAAATGATGTACTCAGAAAGGCAGGTTTGTTCTATGATAACGCAAAATTGGCTTTATTAATCCCTTCTGAATATATTTATGTTTCCTAGCTATGTGAGAACACCAATTATAATATTAACAAGACAAAAGACTGCTGTTATCACAACAATGTATTCCGAGATTATACAATTTGAACTTCTTCTGGGACAAGGTCTGTCTCATTCTCCATGCTGCCCTTGCTTGCAAAGTGTATGTGTGCAGATTTCATACATCTGTACAAACAGGATTTTGTGCATAGTCTATGACTTCATCACATTATATTCCTCCAAATTTAGACTATTCAATTACATTGTGATGATATCAAGGCATGTAGCATAATTTTACACTACAACATTTTCCAAAATTGCTTGGGGCAGATGGCTGCACATTGATCCACAAGGAGGAGGATTCTCTTCTTTTGCCTTTTCATTCTAATGTCCTTTTTTTTTTTTTTTTTTTTTTTTTTTTTTTTTTTTTTTTTTTTTTTTTTTTTTTTTTTTTTTTTAACCATCACTTTGATAAAATCATATTCATTCAATAATTTTTATCGGATTTACATTGAGTAGATTTTGTCTTTACATCTTTGAAACACCTTAGATTTTCCTATCATAATTGGAGCAAATTTTTCGAACAATCTGCATTCGTGGCTAGAAAAACGGTTATGCAACTTTACTTTTCTTTCCTCCATGGTATGAGTCACCCTCTACAGATAATGTTTTACTAGGTAATGATTGTTGGAAGAGAATGGTTTCTCACAGTTGTGAAGTTTTGAGGTTGATAATTCCTTAAGATACCCTGCAGAACCTCATCAACCAAGTGTTGCACCATGATATTGTCCATAGGTTTTTAACTGCCGGAAATGATCCTCCCTGTTATTTCATGACGATTTTTAAATCCTTGTTACCTTCCCGATGAAACCTGAAATCAGCAATGACATTTATACTTCTAGCTAAATTTATTGCCTTTGCGTTCAACATGTCACCACTAATCAATACAGCCGAAAGCCCTTTTTTCTGGAACCATGTCAAATGTGTTTTTCCAAATGTAAATAAAACCCTTTTGTTGATGGCCATCTTTAATTTTACATGCAATTTTCACAACTCATTCAAAATATTGGAGTGGCTGGACATGATAGTTGTGTGTGTATAATTGTCTGAGTGAATGTGTGAATGTATTTATTTCTTTTTCTGACAAAGGCCATGGCCAAAAATTTAAGCTGTGTGAATATGGTTATGTATTTTCATGTTTGTCAGCAGCTCAGCTGGTGAGTTGTTACAATATAGCTAGGCTGCGAAAGCTAGCGTTTGTGTGTGTGTGTGTGATTCATTTATTTATTTGTGATGCTGTTACACCTGTGCTCCTTCGCCTGGTGAGTAATCTTCGTCTATTTTTTTATATTTAATAATGTATCAATATTATAAACACATCACACATGAAATAACGTAGTTTGGAAAGCTTTCCTTGTAAATTTTGTGGACCTCCAGTATATTTTCGCCCAAAACATCATCTGTTAAAGTAATATTGGGTCATTTGTCAAAGGAATGTTGATGACACACCATAGTACTACTGCATTCATTGCTGTGGATGTTGGCATTGTCCAACTACCTGCTTTGTGTCCCATCACATCTCATTCACAATACATTCACAGGAACTGAACACTTCTGACAGTGATGAATAATATTGTGATAGATGATTGAATGACTTTCACATGAAAGTGTGCTACAGCACCAATAGTTCACATAGTGTAAATGGTGCTGTACAAGACTTCTGAGCCATTAGCTTGGGTTCAATCTCTGCTACTATCAGTTGGTTAATTTCCATGTTGCTTTCTTGAGATCTGAGGAAAACAAACAAAAAAATATATTTGATAACACTACCTTTGACAAGCTGCTTGAATTTCTGTCAGTTACGGCCTTATTGGATAACATTACAGCAAGTGGGTGATGCCATGGAGACAAGGGACAAAGAAGCCATTAACCAGAGCAGGCATCCTGGAAAAAAGAACATTCCTGGCATTATTGTTTTCAGTATGAGAATTTCTTTCATGGTAACAATCAAAAAGTTAAAAGTTGCAGTACAATCTGACATTTTTACTATAGTTGACATAATCGACATGAGTGAGTTAGCAACTGCACAGATATTTGAGATGATTTATTGTCTGATTATCAGTCTACAGTTGTAAGTGTATTTATTTTTATTTTTTATTTTCTTATTATAATATATATATATATATATATATATATATATATATATATATATATATATATATATATATATATATATATATTATAATAAGAAAATAAAAAATAAAAATAAATACACTTACAACTGTAGACTGATAATCAGACAATAAATCATCTCAAATATCTGTGCAGTTGCTAACTCACTCATGTCGATTATGTCAACTATAGTAAAAATGTCAGATTGTACTGCAACTTTTAACTTTTTGATTGTTACCATGAAAGAAATTCTCATACTGAAAACAATAATGCCAGGAATGTTCTTTTTTCCAGGATGCCTGCTCTGGTTAATGGCTTCTTTGTCCCTTGTCTCCATGGCATCACCCACTTGCTGTAATGTTATCCAATAAGGCCGTAACTGACAGAAATTCAAGCAGCTTGTCAAAGGTAGTGTTATCAAATATATTTTTTTGTTTGTTTTCCTCAGATCTCAAGAAAGCAACATGGAAATTAACCAACTGATAGTAGCAGAGATTGAACCCAAGCTAATGGCTCAGAAGTCTTGTACAGCACCATTTACACTATGTGAACTATTGGTGCTGTAGCACACTTTCATGTGAAAGTCATTCAATCATCTATCACAATATTATTCATCACTGTCAGAAGTGTTCAGTTCCTGTGAATGTATTGTGAATGAGATGTGATGGGACACAAAGCAGGTAGTTGGACAATGCCAACATCCACAGCAATGAATGCAGTAGTACTATGGTGTGTCATCAACATTCCTTTGACAAATGACCCAATATTACTTTAACAGATGATGTTTTGGGCGAAAATATACTGGAGGTCCACAAAATTTACAAGGAAAGCTTTCCAAACTACGTTATTTCATGTGTGATGTGTTTATAATATTGATACATTATTAAATATAAAAAAATAGACGAAGATTACTCACCAGGCGAAGGAGCACAGGTGTAACAGCATCACAAATAAATAAATGAATCACACACACACACACAAACGCTAGCTTTCGCAGCCTAGCTGCTTCATCAGGCAGAAGGGAAGGAGAGGGAAAAGGAAATGATGAGGGTTTTAAGGAAGGGGGTAAGGAGCCATTCCAATCCCGGGAGAGGAAAGACTTACCTTGGGGGAAAAATGGAGGGTAAACAAATGCACACACACCCACACATTCACACAGACACAAGTACACCTAGGCAGACATACTGTAGAAAGCAAAGAAGTTAAGAAGTTAGACAGAGATACCACTTGAAGCAGAGGCTCTGTCCAGAGAACCGATGCAAAGATGTTGAGATGGTGGGTGGGAATTCAAATTTAGCGGAGGTTGAGACCAGGTGGGCAATGGGAGAAGAGAATATGCTGAAGGGCTAGTTCCCATCTCCGGAGTTCTGAAGGATTGGTGTCAGTGAGAAGTATCCAGATAACCCAGACGGTATAGCACTGTGCCAAGATGTGCTGGCCGTGCACCAAGGCATGTTTAGCCACAGGGTGATCCTCGTTACCAACAAACACTGTCTGCCTGTGTCCATTCATGAGAATGGACTGTTTGTTGCTGGTCATTCCCACATAGAACGCTTCACAGTGTAGGCATGTCAGTTGGTAGATCACGTGGGTACTATTGCAAGTGGCTCTGCCTCTGATCGTGTACACCTTCCGGGTTACGGGACTGGAGTAGGTGGTGGTGGAAGGGTGCGTAGGGCAGGTTTTACAACGGGGGCAGTTACAAGGGTAGGAGCCAGAAGGAAGAGAAGGTGGTTTGGGGATTTCATAGGGGTGGAATAGGAGGTTACGGAGATTAGGTGGGCGGCAGAAAGACACTCTCGGTGGAGTAGGAAGGATGTCATGAAGGACGGATCTCATTTCGGGGCAGGATTTAAGGAAGTCGAATCCTTGCTGGAGAGCCATATTCAGAGTCCGCTCAAGTCCCAGAAAGTATCCGGTGACAAGAGGGGCACTTCTGGGAGTCTTCTGTTGAAGGTTCTGAATTTGGGGGGATGAGGAAGTGGCTCTGGCAATTTCTCTACCAGATTAGAAGGATAGCTGCGGGATGTGAAAGCTGTTATTAGGTTATTGGTGTACTGGTTCAGAGCTTCAGGACTGGAGCAGACCCGTTTGCCATGAAGACCTAAGCTGTAAGGAAGGGAATGTTTGATATGGAATGGATGGCAGCTGTCATAAAGCAGGTACTGTTGTTTATTGGTAGGTTTGATGTGGACGGATGTTTGGAGTTGGCCGTTGGACAGATGGAGGTCGACATCGTGGAATGTGGCATGGGATTTGGAATAGGACCAGGTGAATTTGATGGGACGACAGGAGTTGAGGTTGAAGAGGAAATTCTGGAGTTCTTCTTCACTGTGTGTCCAGATCATGAAGATATCATCAATGAATCTGTACCACACTTTGGGTTGACAGGCTTGGGTATCCAGGAAGGCTTCCTCTAAGCGTCCCATGAATAAGTTTGTGTACGAGGGGGCCATCCTGGTTCCCATGGCTGTTCCCTTTAGTTGTTGGTCTGTCTGGCCCTCAAAAGTGAAGGGTTAGGATGAAGCTGGCTAGGGTATTAAGGAAAGAGGTTTTAGGTAGGGAAGTGGGTGGTCGGCGTGAAAGGAAATACTCCATCGCAGCAAGGCCCTGGGTATGTGGGATATTTGTGTATAAGGAAGTGGCATCAATGGTTACAAGGATGGTTTGTGGAGGTAACAGGCTGGGTAAGGATTTCAGGCGATCAAGGAAGTGGTTGGTGTCTTTGATGAAGGATGGGAGACTGCACATGATGGGTTGAAGGTGTTGGTCTATGTAGGCAGAGATTCGTTCTGTAGGGGCTTGGTAACCGGCCACAATGGGGCGGCCGGGATGATTGGGTTTGTGAATCTTGGGAAGTAGGTAGAAGGTGGGGGTGCGGGGTGTCGGCGGGGTCATGAGGTTAATGGAGTTAGGTGAAAGGTTTTGTAGGGGGCCTAAGGTTTTGAGGATTCCTTGAAGCTCTGCCTGGACATCAGGGATGGGATTGCCATGAAAGACTGTATATGTGGTACTGTCTGAAAGCTGACGCAGTCCCTCAGTCACATACTCCCGCCGATCAAGTACCACGGTCGTGGATCCCTCGTTGGCTGGGAGAATGATGATGGAATGGTCAGCCTTCAGATCACGGATAGCTCGGGATTCAGCTGCGGTAATGTTGGGAGTAGGATTAAGGTTTCTCAGGAACGACTAGGAGGCAAGGTGGGAAGTAAGGAATTCCTGGAAGGTTTGAAGAGGGTGGTTTTGAGGAAGAACAGGTGGGTCTCGCTGTGATGGAGGACGGAACTGTTCTAGGCAGGGTTCAATTGGAATGATGTCTTGGGGAGCTGGGTCATTGGGAGTAGGATTATTTTTCCTCGTGGCAAAGTGGTATCTCCAGCAAAGGCTACGAGTATAGGAAAGTAGATCTTTGACGAGAGCTGTGTGGTTGAATTTGGGAGTAGGACTAAAGGTGAGGCCTTTGGATAAGACAGAGGTTTCAGATTGGGAGAGGGGTTTGGAGGAGAGGTTGACTACTGAATTAGGATGTTGTGGTTCCGGATTGTGTGGATTGGAGTTTTGAGGTTTAGGGGGGAGAGAAGTTGGGAGTGGGAGATTGAGTAGATGGGAGAGACTGGGTTTGTGTGCAATAAGAGGAGGTTGAGGTTTATTGGAGAGGTTGTTGAGGGAGAGATTATTGCCTTTCCGGAGGTGGGTGACCAGGAGATTGGATAGTTTTTTGAGGTGGTGGGTGGCATGTTGTTCTAATTTGCGGTTGGCCTGAAGGAGGATGTTCTGAACAGTAGGTGTGGATGTGGGAGAGGAAAGGTTGAGGATCTTGATTAGGGATAGGAGTTGGCAGGTGTGTTCATTAGCGGAGTTGATGTGTAGGTTAAGGATTAGGTGGGTGAGGGCTACGGATTGTTCAGTTTGGAAATGGTATAGGGCGGGATGAAAGGATGGGTTACAGCCAGAGATGGGAACTTTCAGCGTGAGGCCCTTGGGAGTGATTCCAAATGTCAGACAAGCCTGCATAAAAAGAATGTGGGAGCGTAATTTGGCTAGGGAGAAAGCATGTTTTCGGAGAGAATGTACATAAAAATGGATGGGGTTGTTATAAGGATGTTGTGAGGGAGGCGTAATATATGGATGAAGGAGGAGTGGGAAATATGGGCTATGTAATAGGCTGCAATGAACAAATTAAAAAATAAAAATATGTATAAAAATATATTTACATGTCAGGAGGGAGATGAATGTGGACAGTAATGCAGGTATGAGAAAAGAAAGGAAATAGGAAAAGTTTTTAAAATTTGTTGTTGATACTGTGGTCACCTTTAGTTATCAACAACGTAGTATAAAAGGGTTGGGTAGTGGTATGGCGTGAAAAAAGGGTTTAAGGAAGGTGAAAATCGGAAAAAGTACAAGAAAACCGCGTGAGAATGCAAGGAAAACGTCCAATAAAAATCACATTCAAAACACACTTACTAGGTTTCGCCACCACTGGCAGCTTCTTCAGGAAAAAGAGGAAAAAAGGGGAGGAGAAAGGGAAGGATATGGGTTTTAAGGAAGTGGAAAAGGAGTCATTCCAATCCCAGGAGTGGAAGGACTTACCTTAGGGGTCAAAAAGGAAGGTAGACAAATACACACACACACAGAGAGATATGTGTGTGTGTGTGTATTTGTCTACCTTCCTTTTTGTCCCCTAAGGTAAGTCCTTCCACTCCTGGGATTGGAATGACTCCTTTTCCACTTCCTTAAAACCCATATCCTTTCCTTTCTCCTCCCCTTTTTTCCTCTTTTTCCTGAAGAAGCTGCCAGTGGTGGCGAAAGCTAGTAAGTGTGTTTTGAGTGTGATTTTTATTTTTATTTGTGTCTATCGACGAGCCGGTCCTTTTGGGTAAGTCATCCGTTTTCTATTTTTTATATTTGTTTATCCCACCAAGATAATTTCCTTCTATACTTTTGATACATTATTAAGGGAGACAAGAAAGTTTCTTGTGTTCAACATTGACAAAGGATGACAACAATGCTACATGTGGACTGTGTAAATAAGAAACTGTTCTTGATATGGTGGCTACAAATTCTACTACCTGCTTGAAGAGCATAGGTAATTCAATGATGTCCTTCAATTAAACATTATACAAGGTGTCCTTTCGTTGGTCTCTCTCTAGGTTTTGCCCACTGTGTTATTAAAAGTCCTACAAGGCAAAAACCTATTTCCGTTTCCATATCATTTACAGAAAACACAACATTTAGTGGAAGAGGATTATCCTACACAGTCATTATTCCCTGTGGTACTTCAATCAAGTGGATAGGTGAGTCGTGTTTCATACTCAAGAATATTTGTAACAGTGAAAATATGCATATCATGTATGTGAAGTCAAATCAGTATAAATATGGCATGAACATATGACCAGGTATTGTGAGTGCCTGCCTGTTGGATTGTAAGGTCTTCCCTCCCAGTTTAAATAGACAGACTTACTTAGTGTTGGATGTGAACATCCTTCCATTGTATTTAGAAGACATTTCTTTATTGGACATTCCTTATATGTGTTACCACCATATCAGTGTACCATTGCTCCTTACTGTTGGTACAGGATCATTTAGATGTGTTATATCTGCAGATGTGGATTGCCTTGTGTGGCTGAGTTGCCTGGCCAGCTCATTCACCATATCTTACCCCTTCAGATTTTTATCTGTGTGGGCATGAGAAGAAAACTGTCCATGCAACATTGTCAAAAAACATCACGTAAGGATAACTTTAGCATCTGCTGAAATCAGGGAAACCTTTCATTATGAAAAACCTGAGGACTCTGAAGCAGCAAGGTAATGTGTGCATTCATGGACGAGGAGAACACACTGAGCATTCTTGATTATTTTCTTTTTACATGAACAACCTGAGAAAATGTTCTATATTTATTGTTTCATCATTACCATTATTTTTCCTTTTGACTAACAAAAAGAGATGTCCACGAATAAGACTCCCATTCTAAAACCATCAGGAAATCATGCTCGGACATAACAGTATTGTATGAATTTTAGGTGTAGCATAGTAGTAAAGGTATTTTGTTCATATGCAAAATGCTGTGGTCTTGTATCTCATTTGGTTTTGTGATATTTTATTCATTTTTAAAATCTCTATTGAAATTACATTGAACTCCTTTCTTATCGAATTACATAATTGAAAAGTAATTTTTTTTATTCTATTTCTTCACCAAATCAATTGCTTCTTTTTACAATTATGATCTTTGTTCATTTTTATGCATTAACATCAATTGATGTCATTTTGTCCATAATAGTATGGTAACAATGTATGGAATCAAACTACAAGAACTGAGTAAATTATATAGATGGATCCTTATCAAGATTTGAGCATTACTTTACTGGAGACCTACAAACACTTGGGATTAGCAGGGAGTGTCATACATCAGTATGCTGATATGTTGTCAAGATAGGCAAGATATCTTTTATAACATATTGTTTGAAAATTACTTCACATCATGTCATCTGGATACTGAATTGTGTAGTAACTGAATCTTCAAGTAAAGGGGCAAATAAATCTTCATGGAGAAGGCAGACTGACAAAATAGTGTTTTCACAATAGCTTTCAATGTACCTGTAATGCCACTACACACAGTAAAACAATTTTTACAGTGTGAGAAGAAAAGCATTGCAATCAAATGACCTCAAATTATTCACCTTCCATCGAAACAAGGGTGGAGTTGATTGTACCAATTAAAACAAAGCTGCTTCATGACAACCATCAGAAGAAATAGATAGTATTTAAGTTGAACAGTGCTTTGCATTGATACAGCTAAACAAAATGCTTGGCAATTACATAGGCTTGAAGACAGTGAGAAACTAGATAATCTTTAATTCCATCCTGGAAAAAAATATTGTTGTTGTTGTGATGAGGGGTTTTAGGGGGACCAGACTGCTATGGCCATCAGTCCCCCGCTTCATATCTAGGCAACACACAGAAAAAACAGAACGATAAAAAATGTGCCTGAATGAGATTAAAAACAAAGCAGAATGAAAGAATGCACCGTCAATGAATTATTGACTGAGTCAACACGAGACAATACGAAAGACACCAGACACACAGAAACAAATATGAGACAAAAATGACAGAGCCAGTGAATGTGGTTGACCGACCATGTGTATAAAAAGGGAAAAGCCAACCACATAGCGTACAAAATAAAAACTGTAGTCTAAAGACACGTCAAGGAGAACATAGAAAATTATCTAAAAAACCATCCAAAAGGACTCACAGCAACTGGTAAAACCCCGCAGCACGAAGAAATCGTAAAACCAAATTAGTCACAGAGGCATCGTCGCCGAGCACCAAAGAGAGAGTGTTCGGGAGGTTAAAAGAATGCCGCAGTGGGGCTAAAATGGGACAGTCGAGTAGGAGATGGACCACAGTCAATGGGGCACCACATTGGGACATGGGCGGGTCCTCTCGACGGAGGAGGTGACCATGCGTCAGATGGGTGTGACCGATGCGGAGACGGCAGAGAACCACGGAGTCCCTACGGGATCCCAGCTGCGACGACGTCCAGACAGATGTTGTGTCCTTTATCGTACGCAGCTTATTGGGCACGTCCAGAGCGGACCATTCGGCGTTCCACAGGTCGCGTATTATAGTGCGAAGCAACGGGCGGAAGTCTGCTTCTGGGAGGCCAATCGCCAGAGGGCGGCAAGTGGTAGCCTGTTTGGCTAGCTGGTCAACGCTCTCGTTGCCCAGGATGCCTACATGGCCCGGGGTCCAAACGAATATAACACAGCGACCGGAGTCACTAAGAGCCAGTATCGACTCCTGAATGGCCCTGACCAATGTATGACGAGCATAACACTGATCAAGGGCCTGTAAACCGCTCAGCGAGTCGCTACAGATCAGAAAGGAGGTCCCGGGGCAAATGCGGATGTGGTTAAGGGCGCGGTATATAGCCACCAGTTCTGCAGTGAAGACGCTGCTGCCGGGTGGCAAAGACCGTTGTTCAACATGGGCGCCATGGATGTAGGCATAACCAGTGTGGTCGCCATCTGAAGAACCGTCTGTATAAATGACCTCGGAGTTACTGAACTCACGGAGCAGTGCATAAAACTGATGCCGTAGGACCAGAGGAGAAGTAGAGGTCTTCGGCTCACGGGAAAGATCCAGCCGAATCCGCGGCCGAGGAACGGTCCAGGGAGGAGCATGGAGAGTCGAGCGGAAGGGACGATTAAGAGGTAAGGAGTCCAGGGTCGACAGTAGCGATTGGACACACGCTGCTATCGGGAGTCCCGACCGAGGTCGCCTCTGCGGCAAACGAGTATCCTCCCCCGGAAAGAGGAGTCTGTTATTCGGATGCCGAAGGGTACAGTGAACTCTAGCAGCATACTGGGCGAGTAGTTGTTGGCACCGGTATCGCAACGGGGCGACTCCAGCCTCTGCCAAGAGACTTGTGACAGGGCTTGTACGAAAGGCTCCAGTGGCCAGACGGATGCCTGTATGATGCACTGGGTCGAGAACTCGCAGTGCAGATGGAGAGGCTGAGCCGTAGACCTGGCTTCCGTAGTCTAGACGTGACTGCACCAGAGCATTGTACAGCCGCAGGAGGACAGGGCGTGCTGCCCCCCAGACAGTATGGCTGAGGCAACGAAGGATGTCCAAATACCGGGAACATCGTTGCTTAAGCTGGCGCAGATGAGGGAGCCATGTCAAACGTGAGTCGAAAAGGAGACCCAGGAAGCGGTGTGTGTCCACAACCTGAAGGAGCTCACCATCAAGGTAGAGCTCTGGATGCGGATGTACCGCCCGTTGGCGACAAAAGTGCATTACCCTAGTTTTTGCAGGGGAAAATGTGAAACCATGGGCAGAAGCCCAATTCTGCGCCCGATGGATGGCTGCCTGCAGTCGTCGTTCAGCTACACTTGTACTAGCAGTGGAATAGTACATGCAAAAGTCGTCTGCATAGAGGGAGCAGGAAACCGATGGCCCCACTGCAGCCACTAGGCCATTAATGGCCACTAAGAAGAGGGGTACACTGAGGATGGACCCTTGTGGTACCACATTCTCTTGGATATGGGAGGAACTGAAGGAGGTGCCAATGCGGACTCTAAAGCGGCGCGAAAGTAAAAAATTCTGAATAAAAAGTGGGAGGGAGCCACGAAGACCCCACCCATGTAGTGTGGCAAGGATGTGATGGCGCCATGCCGTGTCATATGCTTTCCGGAGGTCGAAAAAGATGGCGACGAGGTGGTGACGTCGGGCGAAAGCAGTACGGATCGCCGACTCCAAAGAGAGAAGGTTATCAATGGCAGAACGACCTTGCCGGAAAGCACCTTGTTGTGGGGCGAGCAGACCCCGATACTCGAGAACCCACAGAAGTCGCCGGCTCACCAAACGTTCAAAAAGTTTACAAAGAACGTTTGTGAGGCTTATGGGACGGTAACTGTCAACGTTCAATGGATATGCACCTGGTTTTAACAGAGGGATAACGATACTCTCCTGCCATTGGGACGGGTATGCTCCCTCGACCCAGAGACGATTAAAGAAATCCAAAAGATGGCGTTGCGAGTGTTCAGAAAGATGTTTCAGCATTTGACAGTGGATTCGGTCCAGTCCTGCAGATGTATTGGGGCAACTGGCAAGAATAGTTTGAAATTCCCACTCTGTAAATGGCGCATTGTACGGCTCTTGGCGGTTTGTGCGAAAGACCAACTGCCTTCGCTCAGCCCGCTCTTTTAAGGTACAAAAACCTTGGCTGTAGGCAGTGGACGCCGAATTAAGAGCAAAGTGCGCTGCAAAATACTCGGCAATGATGGTTGGGTCGGCATGGATTGTACCGCGGATAGAGAGACCCGCGACCGCTGTCGGTGGATGGTGACCTGATATACGACGAATCTTTGTCCAAATCTGGCTAGAAGAGACACGGGGTCCAATTGTCCAATTGTGGATACATATTCCTCCCAGCATGCTTGCTTGCGCTGCCGGATAAGCCGGCGTGTCTGGGCCCGAAGACGCTTAAATGCAACCAGGTGGTCAAGGGTGGGGTGGCGCCGGTACTGCTGCAGAGCCCTGCGGCGATTGCGGATAGCTGCTGCTATCTCCGGTGACCACCAGGGCACTGGTCTTCGCCGAGGTAAGGCAGAAGAAGATGGTATCGCGGACTCAGCAGCAGAAACGACAATGGAAATAATTTGCTCAACAGCCATTGTCGCATCAGCAGGGAGAGGGGTATCCAACGTTGCAGCGGAAGTGTATGCTGCCCAGTCGGCCCTGTGGAAGGACCAGCGGGGTAGGCGTGCGTGGCGTTGGTGGTGGGGAAGCAAAAGGAATATGGGAAAGTGATCGCTTCCACAAAGGTCATCATGGACCCACCAGTTAAGTAGTGGACGTAAGCCCGGACTACACACAGAAAGGTCTATGGCGGAAAAGGTGCCATGGGCCACACTAAAATGGGTTGGAGCTCCTGTATTTAAAAGACAAAGGTCAAGTTCGTTAAAAAGTAGTTCAAATTCTTGACCACGTCCTGTAGTCACGTTGCTCCCCCATAGGGGGTGATGTGCGTTAAAATCTCCTAAAATAAGAAATGGTGAAGGAAGTTGACCGATCAAGGCTGCCAGGTCAGCTGGTGCCACTGCTGCATCAGGAGGGAGATAAAGGGAACAGATGGTAATGTCCCGTGATGCTCGAACCCTGACAGCGACAGCCTCCAGGGCTGTGTGATGTGGCACTGGGGAACTATAGGCAGAGGTATGTACATATAGACATACCCCGCCCGACACCCTATTGTAGATGGTGCGGTTATTGAAGTACCCCCGGTAGCCCCGAAGGGTGGGGGTCCGATCACTAGGAAACCAGGTTTCCTGGAGAGCAACACAAAGTGGTGGAAAAGAGCTCATCAGCTGACGCAATTCGGCCAAGTGACCGAAAAATCCTCCACAATTCCATTGGAGAATCAGACTGTCTCCTGGTTGACGGTGCATGAAGATGAGGATGGAAGAGGGATGGCAGGAGCACTCGTCTTGGGCTGTGAAGTCTGATCCTCCGTCTCCATGGCATCCCCGAGATCTGCGAAGGCCAGATCTTCGGGCGTCGCAAGAAGGATGACCTCATCCTCTGGTGTGTCACGTGCAAGGGTTGGGGGCACCGAGGCCGCCAGCGTTTCCTTGCGCTTCACTGTCTTTTCCTTCTTGTCTTTTTTGTCTTCCCGTCGTTCCTTGGGCCTACCGGAGGAGGGGGGTTTCTCCGGCGGGGCTTGAGGAGCGTGGGAAGACTGAGGAGCCAGGCGGCGTTCTGGCCGAGTGTCCTTCAGCCGCTGGCTGGAGTCTAATTTCGGTGGTGACACGGGTGGAAGGGAAGAACAGGTTCCCTTCCTGGGAAAAAAAAAAAAAAAAAAAAAAAAAAACCAACTATGTGCATCTAAAGGGAGGACAGAGCATCAAGACTCCAGATATGACAGAATAAATTACTCAGAGAGACTCACTGCAGGCTCTGTCACGCAAACACTATGACAAGGTGTGTGAAATAAGATGTTGGTTTGTGCAAAAAATATTTCATGATGCAATTGCTTAAACATGTGTTTGATTTGTTATAAACAGCAATTGTCTTTAAAATATCATAATTTCATTGTGTGTGTGTGACAAATAATGTAACTGCTTATATGGTCAAATTACTACTTATCTGAATGACAGCCAACCCTTTTAAATCAAATTTATCATACAGCCATATTTTTTCAATGCTTCTGGTTCAGTTACATGAGTGTCTTTTGTGCAACCATGCCATTCCAAATCTCCAACAGTGTGGATGGGATCATTTTTATGCAAGATGGCACACATCCATACATTGCAAATCCAGTTAATAAGCTGCTGCAGTGACATTTCGGAAATGCTAGGATTATCAGTGGCCATTTCCCTACAACCTGGCCATTCTGATCAACTGATCTTAATTCGCGTGACTTCTGGCTGTTGGGTTATGTAAGACATTGCATTCAGTGTTCCAACTTTGAACTTAGCTGCACTGAAGGCACACAATGCACAACCCATTGCGAACATGACCATGGAAACATTTCAATCAGTTGGGGAACATGCTGTTTCTCGATTGCAACTTGTTGCAAAACACGGTGGTCAGCATATTGAACATATTTTATACCAGTCATGTGGAAATTAAAAATCTGATTTTTCCCATCCGATGTGATATGACCTTACCGCAACGGATGGGCTTATGTAACTAACAGTATCACACCTTTATAACCATGCACACTGAATAGAACAGTTTGTTTAATGTCTTACATTACACCTTAGGTATTGTTGTTGATTTATTTGTCATTTGTTGTCAATCACTATTATGATGCTTACAGTGACACCTATTGATCAATTTTCACAATATTTATTTTTCTTCTGCCTTATGTTTTCCCCCTTGTCTGCTAATGTTCTGTTGCAATCTGACATCATTCTGACCAGTGGAGTATTTTTACAGCATTTTGAAAGTTTAAATTTAATTATACTGGCCCTGTAGATGCTCATTTGTTCAAATTTCAAACTTCTCATAGTTCTTCAAAGATTACATTGAAATCTTGACACAATGTTGTGTTTTAAGTATTGACTGGAGTGTCATCTTGTTTATGTGTAATTTAGAGGGTGAGTCACTAACTATTGTCACCAAGAACAGCTACAGAAGTATGATAGGAAATGTTTGTGAGACAAAAGCTGCATGGGACAATTGGTGCCAGAATAGACGTTGGTCATTTGTTGCTAGGTGGGGTTGCTCCAGAGATAAGAAGCTCAATTTTTATTTTTATTTATTTATTTTCTAGTGGGATGCAATAGTTTGGTACTTGTTTTCTGATAGTGGCTATCGAGATGAATCCGATGATGTGTAATAGTAAGGTCTTTGAAAGTCAACAAAGGCAAAAAAGGTGCCATGAATGTCCATTTACAGAAGGTGTTCAAAGTGATGACCACTGGTATCAGTGCAGCACTGCAGTCTTCTCATCATGGATTGAGTGATATGCCATATTACTATGGCACTTATTGAAAGACATGCTCTGATAATTCTTTCTCCTATATTGTGCAAATAGTAAATATTCGCCAAATACGGCTTATGCATCTAATGTGACATGTAAACACCATTCGACAGTTGCACAATATAACACTAATAGGACGGAAAGATTAGTACTGTCGAAGCAAGCGAATATGAATGATGTACTCCTTTGGAGAAGATATGCTTCTCATTTATGGAGAACACCAACAAAGTTTAGTGAGAGCTAGAGACTTATACACTGAAAGTGTGGTGTCGCACAAGTACAAAGTGCGCGCCACTTACTTTCGCCGCGTGCCGCCATGCACCCACGGCGCGGCGTTCTCACGACGACA
This sequence comes from Locusta migratoria, assembly GCA_026315105.1. Classification (NCBI taxonomy): domain Eukaryota; kingdom Metazoa; phylum Arthropoda; class Insecta; order Orthoptera; family Acrididae; genus Locusta; species Locusta migratoria. The sequence goes on along the minus strand of CM048747.1, from coordinate 202,415,173 downwards.
GCCACGAGCGCCCTCTGGGACAACGCCGCTCGTGGCCACCACTGAAGGACATCGGCCACTTCGGACTGAGATAGCAACGAGTTAGGACCTTCGTAATCAGATAGGCACCAGTGAAGACTTTGCTATTGTACAGGCACTAGGCAGGCCTCTAACAACTATGTATCAACATTCTGCAGTACTATGTAAAAGTTAAGTATTGTTACATTCTGTGCAATATATATCTCTTTCTAATTTACTCGAGTGTTTATAGTTTCTGGCTGCTCCCCTCCGTACCTGCACCAGCGTGTCGGTCTCATTCCACTCGGCCACCGACACCTACGACGAGGCTGGGACACAAAAGCGGCGACGAAGTTGGGACACAAAAGTGGCGACGAGGAGTGATAGAACCGAGAACCAACCCACTTGCAGCAGCCAGACAGCAGCAGTCGGAGCACGCATAAATTGCTCCCGCCCACCCACCCTTATTATAAGATTTTTGGGGGAACATATTCTGTTACGTATTTTGTGGACTTTTTTGTTGCAGAGCGTCCTCTTTCATATTGCATTTGTGTTTTGTTATAATTTACTTGTATGCGCGGCGCCTAATCGGTCATCATGGCCACTACCCCGAACCCAAACTTAATGGAAATTATTCAGTTACAGACGGCGCAAATAACGCAACTCCTCCAGGCGGTGTCCCAGCTCACAGCACAGGCAGCTAACCAACAACAACAGCCGCCGCTTCAGCAGCCCACACCTGCCGCCGCAACACTTCCTATGTTTCGCCAATACAACGAACGTGAGGAAGAATGGAGCGACTATTTCGCACAGTTTCAAGAACTCGTCGCGGCTCATCAACTTACAGGTCAGACTGTTAAGCATCTTTTATTGTCTGTGGTGGGCCCCAAAACTTTCGTGTTACTGAAAAAACTTTTCCCGCACGCATCTCCTCGTGATGTAGACTTTGAACAAATAGTAGAGGCACTAAATGCTCATTATGAGAGAAAAGTTCTCGTAGCTGCGGCACGGTATCGATTTTTCAGACTTAAAAAATTACCAGAACAGTCACACCTAGAGTGGATTACGGAATTGAAGGGCTTAACCCGCCAATGTAAATTTACTTGCTCTTGTGGACTTTCGTATAGTGACGTGATGTTGAGGGATGCGATTACGCAGAATATTCGGGACCCCAGAATCAGAGCAGCAATTCTGAAACAGTCTGACCCTTCATTAGACAGTGTACTGCAGCTTATAGAAGCGCATGATACTTTTGACTTAGCAGATGTAGAAATGCAAAGCCACAGTGTAAATTCAGTGCGCCGCAATGGACGCTTTCCTAGCCGTAGTTCTCAGTATAGCACTAGTGATTCTTATTTTTCTACTGGCCGTGCTGAACAGACAGTGAACAGTAGCCAGAGTAAAAGTGCGACGCAAAGGTCGCCCCGTAGTGTTAGACACAGTAATTTGCATAACGGGCGCCAACGCTCATTTCAGAAAAATGTACGTAAATCTTGCCCCCAGTGTGTGTCTCGCCACAAGCGTGCTCATTGCCCTAGTCGCAACGCAACCTGTTATCAATGTGGCAAATTGGGACATGTGCAGTCTGTGTGTATGCAAATTAAAAACTCAAAGAACAGTAACGTTAGAAACAGTGCTTCGCAGAGTGCGAGAACAGTTCATTCTGTAAATGTTATACGGGCTGTGGAATTGAACACTGCTTTCCTTGGATCTCAATTGCAAGAAAGTAGTTCTGCGCCTATGGCAAATCTATATAGTGCACCACGTAGCAAGCGCCGACGAGCGCGTAAAACAGTGCAACGGAAAAGGGTTCGGGACAAGCAAAATGACTAGGAACAGTGCATTCCTGTAGTGAAAATAGTGCCTTCTGCAACTGCTCCTTGTAATAGTGCCCAGTACTGTGTAGCTAGTGACAGTAGACATCAAGTAGCTACTCAAAAGTGTAGTGCAGTAGTTAATAAATCTGGAGTAGCTTCGCAGGCTTGCGCGGACGCCGATCCGGCGGTAGTGTCATCTAGTGACAGTGTTGTTAATCCGCTGCGTGCCGAGTCTGCGCCGCTTCCTTCACTACGCGGCCCGCGCAAGCGCAGTAAACAAACCGTAGCAGACGTTGCCCACATTCGCGCACCTGTCGAGCGCCGAAAGCAAAAACTTTTTGTGAATCTTTCCATTGACAATAAGACTGTGCAATTTCAGCTCGACACTGGTTCCGCTGTTACCTTAATTAATAAAGATACTTATGAACTTCTGGGTTCGCCAAAATTATCGCTGTGTCAACAAGTGTTAACAGCTTATACAGGTCAAAATATTCCCGTGCTAGGAACGTGTAGCCTGCCTGCCTCTTTTCAAGGTGTTACGAAAACAGTTGCTTTTGTTGTTCTTCAGGCCAAATCTACGCAGAACATTTTTGGACTAGATGCTTTTGACTTGTTTGGTTTATCAATTCAAAGAGATGTGCTTCAAATTTCGTCAATAGTGCCTCGGGATAAAATCAATGCATTGTGTGACAAATACAGTGACTTGTTTTCGCCGGAACTAGGTTGTGCAAAAGACTTCGTGGCACATGTGACTTTAAAAGAATCTGCAGTTCCAAAATTTCGTAAAGCTAGACCAGTGCCTATCGCATTGCGTGATACAGTGGCCGAAGAACTTAAACGTTGGCAAGATAGTGGGGTGATTTCTCCTGTTTCTGCGAGTCAGTGGGCCTCGCCTATAGTAATTATACCCAAGCCGTCAGGAAAACTTCGTCTCTGTGCGGACTTTAAATCAACAGTGAACAGTCAAACAATTGTAGACACTTATCCCCTGCCCAGACCGGACGAACTAATGAACAAATTAGGACAGTCTTGCTTCTTTTCTAAGATTGATTTAGCAGAGACATACTTACAGATTCCACTTGATGACGAGTCAAAAAAGTTTTTCGTCATTAATACTCACATGGGCCTTTTTCAATTTCAACGCCTACCCTTTGGCAGTTCTTCCGCTCCCGCTATTTTTCAGCGTTTTTTGGAACAGCTGACAGTTTCCGTACCGTGTTGTTCGAACTATTTAGATGACATTGTGGTGTCCGGACGTACAGTTGAAGAACATTTAGCAAACCTGGAGTGCCTTTTCAAAGTGTTGACTGCAGCAGGTCTACGTTGCAATAAAGCAAAGTGTTCGTTTTTTCAAACTGAAATAGAGTACCTAGGCCATGTGATTAATGCCCAAGGAATCCATCCCTTACAGTCACATCTTCGAGCAATCAAAGACTTGCCTCCTCCTAAGAATGTGCACGAATTGCAAGCAGTAATGGGGAAGCTGAACTATTATTTCAGATTTATTCCCAATGCCTCTCAGATTGCAGCTCCACTGCATCACTTACGTAGGAAGAATGTTCCTTTTGTATGGTCTAAAGATTGTCAGGTTGCCTTTGACAAATTAAAGTCTGCACTACTCAGTGATGCATGTTTGATTCCCTTTGACCCACAGAAGCCTGTAGTGTTAGCAGTTGACGCCTCGTCGTATGGTCTGGGCGCTGTAATCTCACATCGTATTGGATGTCACGATCGTCCTATTGCCTTTGCATACAAGCTACTGATGCCGACGCAACAGAATTACAGTCAGATAGAAAAGGAGGCCTTAGCAATCATTTACGGCGTCGCAAAGTTTCATCATTATCTCTATGGCAGAAAATTCTATTTGTTGACAGACCACAGGCCTCACACATCGTTGTTCTCACCCACAAAGCCAATTCCGCCACGTACGGCACAAAAGCTTCAGAGATGGTCCTTGATATTGTCAAATTATCAGTAAGAGATTTTGTACCGACCTACCACTAAACATGCCAACGTGGACACACTTTCCCGACTTCCGGTTGGCCAGAATGTATCATTTGATTCTTCAGAAATGGCATGTTGTCAGATAGACTCCAGAGATGCTTCCGCTGTCGCAGACTTTCCTTTGAACTCTCGTCGGGTTGCACAGGAAACAGCTGCGGATGCAGACCTAAGTGTGGTAGCACGTTTTGTTCGCTCAGGGTGGCCTGCCAGAGCCAAAGACATTGATCGGCCTCTGGTTCGACGTTATTTTGCACAACGTCATGCATTATCTTTAAGTTGTTGCATACCGACAACGACCAAGCAAGAGTGATTGTTCCTCGTTCCCTGCAACGAGAAGTGTTACGCCTCCTGCATCAAGGACATTGGGGCATTGTTAGGACAAAGCAATTGGCCAGACGTCATTGTACCTGGGTTGGTATGGACGCTCAGATAGAGAGCATGACATCCAGTGTACAGTTTGTGCGGAGCATCAGGCGGCTCCTCCACAGCGTTTCTCAGACTGGCCATGCCCCAAGGGACCATGGCAACGTTTACATATTGACTTTGCCGGACCATTCTGGAATACGCGCTGGTTAATTGTTGTAGACGCTTTCAGCAAGTTTCCTTTTGTGATTGCCATGAACTCAACGACGGCGTCTAGTACAATCAGTGCCTTAACATCAGTGTTTTGCATCGAAGGTTTGCCTGAAACTATCGTCAGTGACAATGGACCTCAGTTTGTTAGTGCGGAATTTCAACAGTTTTGTCGTGTGAATGGCATTCAGCATATCACCACCGCACCTTTTCACCCTCAGTCCAATGGTGAAGCAGAACGTTTCGTTCGAACATTCAAGTCTCACATGGAGAAGATGAAAGGTCAGCACTCCAGGCAGCAAGCTCTTCAAATTTTCCTGTCTACGTATCGGTGCATGCCACGTGACGGCCCGTCTCCTGCCGAGCTGCTACACGGCCGCCGTCACCGCACTCTCCTTCACCTGCTACAGCCTCCCACGCACCGAGTCGGTTCGTATGGCGCTACGCGTTTTCAGGTTTCTACGCCGGTGCTGTACAGAGTGTTTGCTGGAAACAAGAAGAAATGGATGCCGGGCATCATTCAGCGCGTGCTCGGGCGCAATATGTTTGTTGTACGTTCTTCCACAGGGTCGGAGCTGCGGCGCCACGCAAACCAATTGCGCCTGCACAGGCCGCGCGATCCTGTCTCCGGTTTCTTGATTCCAGACCCAGTTCACCGCCAGGGAGCACAAACACATCGTTCGTCAACGGGTCCAGCGTCCCCGGACTACGAGATCGTCCCGATGGAGATCGACGCGACGCCGCCGCTGTCGCCGCCGCAGATGACAGCGTCACCGAGAGGGACTCCGGGACCGTGCGTGCCGCCGCCGCCTGGGCCACGCACCTCAGAAGAAGATGACCTGCTCCCTCTGGGCGGGGGGGGGGGGGGGTGCGCCCTTCCCCAGGTTTCGGTGGGTTCCCTGGAGGATCGCAAGGCGGATGCTGGGGCGCGGACGGCGTCTCGATCCCAGCCTCAGCTACGACGCCCGTCCCACCAGTAACGCCCCCACCCAGGCCCTCCTCCCAGTGCCGTCGCCGTGGCCCTCAGCCCTACGCCACGACGGCGCGGCGGTTTGGGGGGGAGGGGTGTGGTGTCGCACAAGTACAAAGTGCGCGCCACTTACTTTCGCCGTGCGCCGCCATGCACCCACGGCGCGGCGTTCTCACGACGACAGCCACGAGCGCCCTCTGGGACAACGCCGCTCGTGGCCACCACTGAAGGACATCGGCCACTTCGGACTGAGATAGCAATGAGTTAGGACCTTCGTAATCAGATAGGCACCAGTGAAGACTTTGCTATTGTACAGGCACTAGGCAGGCCTCTAACAACTATGTATCAACATTCTGCAGTACTATGTAAAAGTTAAGTATTGTTACATTCTGTGCAATATATATCTCTTTCTAATTTACTCGAGTGTTTATAGTTTCTGGCTGCTCCCCTCCGTACCTGCACCAGCGTGTCGGTCTCATTCCACTCGGCCACCGACACCTACGACGAGGCTGGGACACAAAAGCGGCGACGAAGTTGGGACACAAAAGAAAGATATCCTCAATGTACTCAGCCTACATGTCATACATTTAAGTTTGTGTATTTAAGTTTGTATGAGAACAATTGGATCTTTAATGTATCGGAAACATATCTGGCAAATAAGAGTTATTAACAAAGCAGCAGAAATTGCCACTGTGATTTTAGATCCTTTTGTTAGTTTGTGTCAAATCACAAGGGAATCTGGCATGAGCCAGAGTAGTGTTGTTCGTGTTCTGCATTGCTATAAATATCATCCTTACCATATCAGTCTCCTCCAAGAATTAACTGGTACGGATGGTGTGCATTGCATGGAATTCTACTGATGGGCTCAACTACAAATTCAGAAGGATGCACATTTATTGATTTGATTGTATTTACAAACGAGGCTATATCCACAAACCATTGAAATGTTAATTTGCATAACATGCATTATTCAGGGGCGTATATTCAATGTGTGCTAGCCGTGTGCTGCACGCCCTGTCTAATGCTCTCCATTTTACAAGCATTTCTGGTTTTATTTGATCTTTGGAAAATAATTAGCGGAGGAACAGCAATGTTACAGTGTATGTTTTGTTCAAAAAGTGTTTCAGTTTTTATCAGTGTTTCTTCCAGTTCAAAACTTACAATGGAAGTAAATGCATCAGTAAATAACTTGTTTGAAAAAACGTTTTTGGTGACAACTCTGCAAGAAAAATTTGAAGTTGTGAGGAAAGGTAGGTCAAAGCCAACATTACCTTACATAGTATCAGGGCATAAGGGCATAAAAATAAAATAAAATAAATAAAAAAATAAAAATAAATAAATGAATAAATAAATAAAAATGAAATAGCACAATTTGAGTAATAAATTACAGAAGACAGTGTTGATGGCTTGCTCTAGATATCTTAAAATAATTTTTGTCATCTTCATTACTAATGCGCAAAATACAATTGGAATTAATACACAACCATCGGAAGGCAACAAATTAACAGTCACTGTTGAAGAGATGAAATGTTGCAACATTACATGGTTGCAGATGCCGCAGCCACAGCAGTGGTGCCGGAAACAATGATAAATTGAGAAGCAAGGACCCTGACGACGAGTGCAGCTGAATATGGCACTGATGGAGAGGCAGTAAGTCGCAGCAGAGCATGCGTCAATAGCAGCCGAATAGGCCCATCTAGGTCAGAAGGTGGTTTTTGAAATGATTAGCAAATGACAATCATCAAACACATGCTGTCAGTAATGCTCTCAGCACTGCACGTGCCATAGAAGTCTGTGCTTTTTGCCCCCCCCTCCCCCTCCATGTTGGCTACAGCAAGTTGCACACCGAAGACCATGGTCGGTGAATGTATGATGTTGGATTCTGTAGGACAGAATTATGGGCCCCTATTTCATCAACAGGAATATTATTGGTAGAATGTGCTCACATTCCTTCAATAAACATTACATCTGTTATTGGAAGAAATACCCTTAGGAACAAGGAACAGAATGTGGTATCAACACGATTGATGACTGACACATTTTTTGCCAATGGCTAGAAACAAGTTGTAGACATGATTCTCAAGTCACTGGATTGGACACAGAGGAAATATATTGTGACCAGCTCATTCACCAGACTTGACAACTCTGGTTATTTTCTTGCTGGGATTCATAAAAGACATTGTTTATAAAGAAGTTACAACTACCCCTGAAGATATGTGAGATAGAATTTTAAGAGCATGTGCTTTGATAAGTGATATAGAATACAACTTAATCCATGATAAGAAGATTGCAGCACTGCAAAGATACCAATGGTCATCACTTCGAACACCTTCTGTAAATGGATGTTCATGCCACCTTTTTGACTTTCAGAGACCTTACTGAAGCACATCATTGGATTTCTCTCAATAGTCGCCATCACAAAATAAGTACCAAACTATAGCATCCCATTTAAAAAGCAAAGTTGACCTTCATATATCTGAAGTGATCCCACCTAGCAACAGATACTAATGTTATATTCTGGTCCCCATTATCCCATGAAATATGTGTCCCATAAACTTTTTAGCTCCTGTCATACTTTCAGAGTTATTCTTGGTGAAAATAGTTAGTGACTCACCATGTATATGTAATAAATGGGGAACTTAATAAAAATGTAAATGCTTATTTATTCAAAGTTATTAATCTCCAAAAGTTCTTGACTGACTGCTTAGAAATTTTTACACAGCTTTGCATCTTAATACGAGAGGATTACGAAACCTTCTTTAAATTATATTCTTTTTAAGTAGGAGCCTGTAGAATTGCGCAAAGTATGTACTTAACTTTGTTCGGACAAACTTCTTTTGTTTATTTGTATGTTACTGAACAAAATTTCAGCCAACCTGTTACATAAAAATGGTTTATATACGTAAACCTTGACCCAGTTTTTGGCAAAAGTAATTTTGCCTTCTTCAGAAGAATTTCACTCAGCTCACATTAAAATAGTTGTTAAACAAAATCAAGAGGCCAAATGTGGCTGACTCCATGTCATGAAATAAAATGTAAAATTTAAAACTAATGTCTGCAACATAAAATTGTGGAGCAATGCAACTGGTTGGCTGAAAATTTGTTCAATTTTGGATCTTGTTCCACCATTGCTGAACTGCAGCCATGTTTAAAATTTTGTATGATATATGCAATTTTGGAAGGGTTTTATACGTGTTAACATACATGAAATTTGGGGGATAAATAAGAATAATTAATTACTTTAAAGTACAGTTGAGCTGCTGAATCAAAACGGAAAGTAACAGGGAAGAGCTCATACAGTGTTGATTCAGAGACAAAGTTTGGTAGGAACCGACGAACTGCAGTTGACTTGTGGTGTCTAAGATATGTCTTAGCACAAAAGACTCATTTTCTAGTGCAGGGGTTCCCAAAGTGTGGCCTGCGGATCCGTTAGGGGTCCACAGATTTTTTCAAGGTGATCCGCAGTCACCTTTCACAATTCTTGTCAAATAATGAGTAACATTATTAATTAAAAGAATATGAAAATCAAATGACCGAGCGAGGTGGTGCAGTGGTAACACACTGGACTCGGATTCGGAAGGATGGTGGTTCAAATCCACCTCCGTGGTTTCCCTAAATCACTCCAGGCAAATGCCGGGATGGTTCCTTTCAAAGGGCACGGCCGATTTCCTTCCCCCATCCTTACCCAAAAATCCGAGCGTTAGCTCCATCTCTAATGACCAAGCAGTCGACGGGACGTTAAACCCCAAGATTCCTTCCTTCCAAAATCAAATTCATCATTATTTTCTTCATTTGAAAAATAGATTTACATTAGGTCGTGTTCCCAAGCAGTGATTGCATTTTACAAGTGAGGTCCTGCACGTAGTGCATTCAGTCCCGCTGAGTGCGACCCCTTCGCTCTACTGTTCTGCAACAATCTGAGCGTGCTGGCTCATGGCACTGAATGAGCAGTAAACTTTTGTGCATGATATTCCGAAATACTGGGAGCTCGGTCGACCAATCACTACACTTCAAGCCACACTTCAAGACACTGATCAATGTTAACCTTCATCCATCAGTGCACTAGTTCTTTCACATTCGCTTTCTAGTAAATCAGTTCAGACATGGATCAATGAGTGAAGAGGTGAGCAGTTTCTTCATTGCCTTCACAGCAAGGGAACCTTCTGGTGGAAATTTGTGAGGAGGGAGGAAGGACACATGAAGAACATTCACATAAAGCGCCAAGCTGGATTTATTGTGTGAAGTCTTTGAAAGAGCTCCATTAGTCGCAGTATGTTGTGAAAGTAAAATAACAAAGAAGCTGCTATTTTTGACAATCGTAGTGCACACTTGGCCTGAAATGTGCTGCTAAATACAATTCACCTCAAAAATTTGGAAAACGAAACACTTGAATGGTACAGATAATACTCATGCTAACTTTTTAAAGGAATTCACTTGCCATTTGACTGAATCAGTTGTTCATTTCCACAATCTGGTTTTGACCTTAGGCCATTATCAAGTGCTGTGCAAAAAGTTATTAAAAGGCAATATAAATTACAGATGTGAGGTACATTACAAGAAGCATGAGCTGGTGATTACTTATATAAAACTCTTCTTCAGACAGACTTATCTAAGTTATTGACATGGAAATAAAATTGTTGATAAGTCCATATCATTAACATAAAATAGGTACCATATTTGTACCCACATGTTTATTTAAAATAATTATACAGATGTGTACTCATTACAAAAGCAACTGGTTGATGTATGGAGGTCTGCCAAAGATTATTACAAACATAATTACAAAAATATGACACCATATTCATGTTTGGAGTGGCATGTCTGGCAGTTAAGTGATAGATAGAGGGATTATATATGAGGGATGGGTACAGTGTTATTATTTACAGTACACAGAGGGATTGTTATGTTTAGGTTACGTGCAGACCACACAGCTGTAAGTCATGTTATCGCACAAATGTTGAATATATATACTTTTTGAGGCATTTATCACTCCAAAAGGTAAAACATTTTCTAGATATATAAATAAACATCATACTACATCGTCACAAGTCACATCAGCACTGTACAAATGTTCCAAACAGGACCAATCACATGAGCATGAAAATAGGAGTGGGGAGGGGGTGTTTGGATAGCTTCTTGGATATATACAAGATTAGGATAGAAAAGTAACATTAAATAAACCAAAAATGCAATTGGTTCAGATGTCTATTTGTATGGAAAGAGAGGGGAGGGGGGGTCTAATGGTATGGCATGTCACTTTGCAATACTTTTATGAAGCTATACTCATGGTACATAACACTTACTTTTGGAACATTGCCCCCATGTATAGATGTAAGCTCTTCCATTATAACTTGTTAATTCACCGATATTTTAGAGTAATTCACACATTGTTGGTGGTGTGATATGCTGAAATAGTTTTATAAATATTATATTGTTTCCACCATAATGTGAATATTGGGCCTCCCACCCCCTAAACCACTACCTTGGTGACCCCCCCCCCTCCTCCATCTTTCTTGAAGCCAAACGAATTACACAAGCTGTTTGGTCAGATAGTGTAATGCAATAATAATGTACTTACCCAAAGCTATGGCATGGAGAGCCACAGAAAGGTTCGAAGGGGGACAGACACAGACGAAGGTGGCTGCAGCTATTGGAGTGTCCCAAAGTGTAATTTACAGGACCTGCACCTGATTTCAGACAAAAGGTATCATTAATACAAAGCAAGACCAAGGTCATCCAAGGGTAATATCAGTAAGAGACATTCGTTATCTTGGGTTAACAACCCATTGAGTCAGGAGGCTGAATACAACTCAGCTGCGACATACCTTCCAGGCAGGAAAATAATTTGCAATACCAACATAAATTTCCAAAATTGCCTTCAGGAATGTAGCCTCTTCACACGGAGGCCTATGGTATGTGCCTCATTAAAACCACAGCACCATTTAGCCCGCAGAAACTGGACAGAGGGACATCAGGATTGGAGTTGTAATGAATGGTGTCATATTCTGTTCACAGATGAGTCAAGATTTTGTGTTCAGCCAGACAAATGTTGTCCCCTCACCTCTCCCCTGCTTATGTGAAGGAAACATCGTCACATCATGGTGGTGGACAAATGGTGTGTGCAGGTGTAAATATTAGCAGACATATGGACCTCTATGTTGTTCAGAATGGCACTTTACAGCTCAGAGGTATACAGGTGAGATCCTTAGACCTTTACTTGTGTCCTATACTGCTGCCATAGGAGATGGGTTCCTTCTGAAGGAAGATGATGCTCATACCTACAAAGATGCACAGTTGACAACATGCTTGAAGCTGAGGAAATTGAAAGAAAAAAAAAAAAAAACTGAGTGGCCAGCTTGTTCACTGGACTTAAACCTGACTGAGCATGTCTGGGCTACACTTGGCAGATTCACTGGACTCAGACCAACACCTACAACAATGGATGTACTCATGGAAGAATGGCCAAATATCCCTCAAGAGCTAATTGTTAACCTCATACTGTCCATGCCATGCAGGTATGCAGCTGTACTGGTCACCTGAGGTGATCATACATCATATTGGACGGCAACGAGAATGACTTTTGCATTATTCTGGTAGCCCCCTGGGGCCTCGCTCTAATAAATGCCATGAAAACCTCTAGTGAACAGCTGATATAGCAAATTAGAATTATGATCAAGTTGCTTCTTTGCTTTCTACAGTTCTACAGTATGTCTGCCTAAGTGTACTTGCGTCTATGTAAATGTGTGGGTGTGTGTGTATTTGTTTACCCTCCTTTCCCCCCCCCCCTCCCCCCCAAGGTAAGTCTTTCCTGTCCCGGGATTGGAATGACTACTTACCCACTCCCTTCAAACCCTCATCATTTCCTTTTCCCTCTCCTTCCCTTCTGCCTGACGAAGCAGCTAGGCTGCGAAAGCTTGCGTTTGTGTGTGTGTGTGTGTGTGTGTGTGTGTGTGTGTGTGTGTGTGTGTGTGTCTGTGTGTTTATTTGTTGCTATCACTGCCTGTGCTCCTTTGCCTGGTAAGTGGACTTCATCTATTTTTTACGTATATTTTTCCTGTTAGGAATTTTTCATCTAATATATATATATATATATATATATATATATATACACACACACGCAAAAATTGAAGATAGAAATCTTAGAATATATTCAGCGGCCAGACAATTGGTGCATGAAACACAAACTAAGAATAAACAGCACATAGCCGGTGGGAGGGAAGGAGATAAACATCATGCATCACACATTAGAAAACTATAAACAAGTGCACCAACAGAATTCTGAGGACAGTAAACACCGTGCAGGAACAAGTATTGCATTAACAAATGTCTAAAAACAATATAGGTTTGAAGCCTTCTAGGTATCATCTACCTGCAAGTTGCAGTTGGTCATTAAGCTTATTTCCATCGTTGATGATTAGGTGTTTCAAAATTTGATATTCTTCCCTAAATCTAGTTTCCTTCCCTTGGCCTCTCTGCAAAATTACAGTGTCTTCCAACGATCTAGGAACATGATCGGCTGTGAGCAAATGCTCGGCAAAGGTCAAATTATGCACATTGTGTCCTGTCCTAATAGACGTTCTTTATACTGCACCTTGATCGCTCTTCCTGTCTGTCCTATGTAATAACAAGGACAGTTGTTACGTATTATCTTGTAAATACCGGAATTGGAAAAATGATCTACAAAGGTCTTCAGTATATGGACAAGGTTTTTGTTTAAATTGTTGTTAGTAGAAAAAGTTACCTTGCAATCACACTTCTTCAGCAATAGACGTTGTAATCTGTATGATACATTGCCTAAAACGGAATAGAAATGAATCTCTCACTGTCAGTTTTATCAAGTTGTGATTTGCTACTGAGCAGTGTTGAAAATGTTCTGACAAGTACATGTAACACAGAATTTTCTGGGAAGTTATTTGCCGTTGACAATGTGACGATCCCGCCGTTGATAGAGAAGAGCTCCGGTCACAAACACAGATGATTGGTTAAACTGTGAAGTGCTTGTCGATAGTAAAAAGTTTATTAGGCTCACAAAAAAATGTACATACCAGCAGCTATCATAAGCATTACCGGTGGTCGAGGAGAGATTTGGATCACTAATTATCATGAGCAGTCATAACTTATCCCCAAAGGAATGTGTATCGGGACAGCTGAACCAATCCAGGACAATGAGCTCAACGTAATCAAAGAAGACCCATGCTCTGCTGTTAGTACAGACAACATGCTGGAGGAAACAACCATGGAACTGCCAATAGGGCCCGGACTGACCAAGGAACAATGCCAGCGGGTTTTAGCTATACTATGCCAATTTTCAGGTGCATACGCACCCCAACGGAGAAAAGTCAGACAGAACAGCCCACAATAAGGCACCGTATCAATACTGGGGATCATCCACCAATTAGCCAGCGTTCGTATAGTGTGTCGCCAGCTGAAAGATGGATAATTCAGGAGGAAGTGGAGAACATGTTGCATGATAACATTACTCAACCTTCGGAGAGTCTTTGCTCGTCTCTGGTGGTCCTCATAAAGAAGAAGGATGGTATGTGGCAATTCTGTGCTGACTATCGGCAGCTGACCAAAATAACAAAGAAATATGTCTACCCATTGCCATGCATTGAGGACACCTTAAGGAGGCTCTAACTTTTGCACCAGTTCTAACTTTATACGCCAAGAATGTGGAAACTGAACTTCACACTGATGCTAGAGGGCATGGGATTGGTGCAATGCTTGTACAAATCCAGAAAGGTGCTGAAAAGGTGATACGACTATGCATCAAGAGTACTCTCAAAGTACGAGATAAACTAGTCTACAACTGAGAAAGAATGTCTCGCAGTTATCTAGGCTATCAATAAGTTCCAGCCACATTAATTCGGCAAACCATTCACCATCATGACGGACAACCATTCTTTGTGTTGGCTGACTAGTTTGAAGGATCCATTACGTCGACTAGCAAGATGGGCACTAACACTCCAAGAGTACAACGTCACAGTGGTATTCAAGAACGGGCACAAACACAAGGGTGCCGACTGCCTTTCGAGGAATCCATTACTGGAACACAAAAGTATGAATAATATTTCAGCCTCGCTGAATTAGGTGATGTTACAGCTGAACATAGGGAAGATCCAGCACTATTAAAAATGATAGAGGCCTTGGAGAAAGGAGAACCGAGCAATGGAGAGTTCCAACTTATAAATGGGACATTGTATAAGAGAACTACAATCCACTGGGCCCCAAATGGCTACTGGTCATTCCAGCTCATCACCAGCCAGCTATTCTAAAGTATTTCCACAATGCTCCAATATCTGGTCATCTGGGATTCGTGAAGACCATAGACAGAAACAAACACAGGTATTACTGGAAAGGTCTCTATCAATCTGTCAAGCACTATGTGAGTCACTGAAAAAGAGTGCCAGCGACGGAAGCATGTGCCACAATTACTTCAAGGGCATCTCGTACCAATTCCACCTGCAGCAGCTCCACTCCACCGAATTGGAATCGACCTTTTAGGGACGTTCCCAAAGTCGACAACCATTAAACCGATGGATAATAGTCTGCACTGACTACTTCACACACTACGTTGTCACCAAACCTGTGCCGACTGCAGAAGCGCCAGAGACCCCAAAATTCCTTGTAGAAGCATTTTTAAGCATGGAGCAACACGTGTGGTGATATCTGATTGTGTAAAACTATTCTAGTAAAAACTAGAATTAGAGGTAATGTCACGTTGCGACATAGTCCACAGAACAACAACTGCCTACCATTCTCAGACAAATGGTCTTACAGAATGTTTTAATGAGATGTTAGCAGATATTCTTTCGATGTACGTCGATGTTGAGCAGAAGGATTGGGATACAAATCTGACAGTCGTGATATTTGCTTATAATACTGCAAGACAAGACACCACAGGCTTCATGCCGATTTTCCAGATCCATGGTTGTGAAGCTGAAACAACAATGGATACGCTGTTCCCATTCCAGCCGGACGACACTCAGGATGACTATGTGAAACAGCTCATCACCAGGGTCGAAGAAGCAAGAGAGCTGGTCGTATACGGACACTGGACGACCAGGAGAAGGGCTGTCAGGGGTATAATGACAAGCACCAATCTGTTGTGTACAGTGCAGGATATCTGGTATGGATTTTTACCCCTGTACAGAAAGTTGGGCTATCAAAAAAGTTATTGAAATGATACTTTGGTCTGTATCATGTCATATGCTGCATGTCAGACGACACATACGAAATCGAGGATTATGAGCTGTCGCCGAAACGACGAGACATTGTTCACGTCTTCCGCATGAAGCCTTACTACCAGTGCCATATTTAGACAGGTGCAACATGTGCAGCTGCACAGGAAGGCAAAATTTGGCATAGAAAATTTTTTTAATGGTAACTGAATCATCATTCAGAGTTTCGATTACAGCAATAAATTTTATAATTCAGGTTGCTGTGTAGATAGCATTGGCATATCCAGAGAAGTTTCTTCTTCTTCTTTTGATTAGTTTGAATCCATGCCAAGGGGGGGGGGTGTAAAATAAGTTACTGCACAGGGGTGTTGCATACCCTAAATACAGCCCTGCTTAACTACGATCCTGAAGAGCAGAGAGGCGAAAATGGCTTCTTGTTCAAGGACTCTAAGGACAGTAATGATACTGATGAAACCACGACAGGAACATCTGTCATTGGTAATTGTGCAAAAGGGTAGGATTCCCCAGAACTACCGTACAGAGGACCCACAATGAGATCAAGATCCATGACATTGCAGCTGGCTCCAAAGGGAACCTAACAGGGGGTCGCTAAGTTATCAGACTGCCGGCGTGGCGCAATGGTAGTGTCACCGATTGCGGTGCAGTTGGTTGCCGTTTCAATCCCATCCAACTGCAAAAATTTATTTCTTTGTATTTATCATTTACAGAATGTTCTACATGTTTCTTATGTTAACTTGTAATTTCTACATACTCCTTACGTTAACTATTCTTTTAATTTCTAGTACATTCTGTCTCTTTATAAATAGCAGAACACTCTGCCCAAGAGGCAGCCCGTGCTGCGTGTATGTTTCAGTTCGCAAATCTGCTTTCAGTATAAGTGCTGTGTTCACTTGACAACCCTGCCTTCGAAGTCAAGCCTGCTTCCATTTCAATGCGACAATGTTGTAAGCAGATGTATATGGAGTGGATAACGTGGTATACACCTGGCGCACCATAAGGAGCTGTTGCCGTATGTGAAGTGGTGGCTCAGGAGCCTAAGCGCAAAGGCTTGGTAAAGGACTGGTTCGAAATGCCCCAGTAGCCAACTAAATCCTTTCATGGTGCACCACATCCAACGTTTTTAAGTATGATGGTCTTGCAGACCCATACACCATGCAGTCGTAATCAAGTCGGGATCGTATAAAGACTATAAAACTAGAGCAAACGAGTCCTGTCAGCTGCCCATGAAATGTGACTAAGACACTTTAAAATACCTAGTGCTTTGAGGCACTGTCTCTTCAAGTCTTTAAGATGCGGCAACCAGGTAAGTTTAGTGTCAAATGTGAGACCCACAAAACGCACAGTGTCCCTCATCAGCAGTTCAGGTAAGTTAAAAATAGAACATGAACAGTTAAAAAGAACACACACAGACTTCTTGGTTGAAAATTTAAAACCGGTCTTCTGTGCCCATTCGTCCAGCCATCAAAGAGTTAGCTGCAACTGACAATTTGTAGTTGCAAGGCTGGAGGAAGAAATCATCAACAAATAGTGAACAAAAGACAGGACTTTTCACAATGGAAGTAAGTTAATAGCTATAGCAAACAACGTCACACTTAAAACACTACCCTGAGGACACCATTTTTCTGCTCAAAGTGGTCAGAGAGCAAGCCACCAAGTCGATGTCTAAAAAAATGTGGAGAAAGGAAAGACTAAATAAAAATTGGAAGGCAACCACAAAATCCCCATTTGTGAAGTTGCCTGAGTATAAGATGCCTCCAAGTAATTTTGTAGGCCTTCTCGATATAAAAAAATACGCCCATAAGGTGGTGATGGCGCAGGAAAGCCTGTTGTATAGCCGCCTCCAGGAAGGCCAGGTTATCGAAGGTGGAACGATATTTCCTGAACCCACACTGAAATCTACTGAGTTGCCTGGATTATAAAATTCAGAAAACACATCAGTTAACCATTCTCTCTAAGGTCTTTCCCATGCAACTAATGAGAGCAACACTGCAATAACTGGTTGGGCATGTGCAATCTTTCTCAGGTTTTAAAAGGGGGAATAAAATAGCCCTCTCCAAGAATCAGGAAAGTGACCTAATGACCAAATGGCATTAAAAAGATTGAGTTGGATTTCTTTATTCTACTGTGTTATGCACCACAGCATATTGTATTGGAGCCTATCATTGTTAGGAGATATATCACGTGCCACAAACAAAGCAGAATCCAGATCCCACAGTAATAATCCTGAGGACCAGTGGACCTGAAGTCCAAACTGCCCTTCTCAGCAACCACTCTGTGGTATTGGAATGTTGGATCCTGATGGGCAGTGGCTGTAACGTAGCCAAAATAGATGGCCATGTTTTGGGCAATGTCTCGTAGACTGGGTTGGAGAATGCCATTCCCCATTACAGCAACCACTGGACACCTCCCTCTTGTCCCAGAAATCCTCCTGATAGTTTCCCATACTGCGGAACTTTTAGTGGATCAGGTAATGGTACTCAGGAACCATTGCCAAGGTCACTTTCAGCTCTCTCTTATAATTTGGCAACATTTCGCCTTCGCCATTCGAAAGGCCGCAAGGTGGTCTGCAGTTGGCCGACGGTTAAACTGACGCAGAGCTGCACGCCTGGCCCTAATTGCCGAACGATACTCAGCAGTCCACCAAGTGACAGGCTGCCATGTCGGATGTCCGAACAGCGGCATAGATGCTTCATCAGCATTGTGTAGTGTTTGCGTGATACAGCCCATCCATTACTGGATATTGTCACAAGTTTCCGGCTCAGCAAGTTGGCTAAAGAGCATCCAGTTGGCTTTACTGATCACCCACTGAGGTGGTATGCATTTGGGCTCTACTGTGTCTGGCAGGTGAAGCCAGATGGGGAAATGGTCACTGCCATGCAGATCATCGACCACTTCACATTGTGTAGTGTGGTGTAGTGTGGGCAAGGACTGGAGAGCAAAGTGAAAGATCTATGGGTGAGAACGACCCTGTTGCAGTACAAGAGCGTGTGGGCTGCCCTGTGTTTAATAAATGTTCGTTCGATGACAAGAGAAGGCTCTCGGTTGTTCGAGCCCTGGGGCAGGTACTGGCAAAGCCCCAAAGCACATTGTGTGCATTAAAATCACCACAGAGGATGAATGGTTAGGGTAGCTGTGAAGTAGGTCTTCTAGGGCCGCTATATCATATATCATGAGGTGTCAGATACAAGGAGCACACTGTCAAACAGTGCCGCACATATACAAATACTGCAATGGCTTGTAAATGTGTGGTGAGAGAGAGGGGCGTGGAATGATGGTTGTATTAGTAAAAATAGCGACTCTGCATCTAGCTCGCTCTCCGCTGAGGTCGTCGTCCTTGTGGAGAACATAGCCATGTACCTCAGGGTAGTAGGTAGATTTAAAATTTGGCTCTTATTCAGATACAGATTGGTCTCCCCTGAGTCAGTAAACGCAGTTCCTCCACATGTGTCCTGAAACCATGCAAGTTCCACTGCAGTATTGGAGCCATCTATCACGGAGGTTGTATCTTTACTCTCTCTTTCTTCCAAGATGGACACACTGAATGTGGCGGAGGTTCAGTGTTAGGACGAGATATTTGCCCTTGAGGGACATTCAACTCCATGTGTTCTGGAGATGGATCAGATGTACCATTAGGAATAACAACTTCCACATAATCTGACAGTTGAATTGATGGCCTCACCTCTTTCTTAGCAGGTGCTTTCTTGGATTTTGGTTGTTTGTTTGATGTTGCAGTAGATGTGGTTGCAACTGTGGTGGATCTGAGGGCAGGCTCTGCAGTTATTGGAACAGAGGGTTCTGCAAAGGGGGTACCCATAGCTTTTTCAGCGTGTGTTGTATTTTTTTTTTTTTTTTTTTGGGGGGGGGGGTGGGGGGCTCTCGATGTTAAAGCTTCTGCTCACTGGCACATGCAAGTGTTGGTACCAACACCAACAACATCCATCTGGGTTGAAGCATCAACTTTACCGTTTTCTGCAGTGCAGAAGTGAAGGAATTGGGGAAATACAGGAGGTTGCATAGCCTAAAAGATGTTTTTGGCCTCTGTATACAGGATCTGTCTTGTGGTCTTAATTTCCTGTATTTTCTTCTCGTCAAGGTATACAATGCATAAGCAACACCAAACTGGATGGTCCCCTCAACAGTTCAGACATTTTGCAGGTGGAGTGCAATCAGTACCTTCATGGAACGCCTACCCACATCTGCCACTAGTGACCTCACCGTTACAACAGAGATTGGTGTGTCCAAACTGCTGGCATTTAAAACACCGCATTGGGTTTGGGACAATTGAAGGTAAAGATAAAGGAGTCAGATTTTACCAACTCCCCATCCACCCTTTTGTGATGTTTTGTACATCGATGATCACTTCTGAAGCCCTCTCAACCTTTAGTTCGTCATTTGGCATGCTCACTAAATCCCTACTAGTAACAATGCCTTTACTGTAATTGAGGGTGTTATGCAGTTCGGTCTCTATAGCATATTCGCCACGCCATTTAGCCTTCTGAAGGTTCAATGCTTGTTGGGAAGTGGAAGTTTCTACCAACAATGTCCCATCACGTAAGAGTTTGACTGATCTGAGATCACCAGCAAGTCCCTCTAGAGCTTTCTGTGTGTAAAAAGGGGATAACTTCTCAAAACTGCCCTCTTTTGTCTTCACTACAATAAACACATTCTGTGGAGCAGCATGTGTTCCATTACTGTATACTACACGTTTTTAAATCTGTACAGAATCCAGAGCACTGGCAACCCTAGTCCTCTTAATAGGTCGGGTGTTGGGAGCCCCCAGCGGTACACCCATCCCACTAGGAGGTGGAAAATTTCTTGAAAGCTCCATCTCGGTCCCACGAGCAGATAGGGAATTAAATGTCTACCTTGACAGAGCTCCACATGTCCACGTAAGCCCTGTACAACTGAGGTGTGTGAGGGTATTTGAGTATCCAATTGCTTATTATGAATTAACAAGCTTTATATTTAATATTAAAAGTAATTAAATATGGTTATAAAGTAATTTATTTATACAATAGTTGATTTGTTTATTTTATCATGTCCACGGTATTCCACATAGCTTTCATTGGCAATGTACGGGGAAAGATTTTATTGAACCATTAAATCACGGAATACCGCAGCCAAGGAGTTATAGCCTGCATATATTCTGATGATGTGATTATTGTTGGTGTCGATTTTGGAAAAAGTACCGAAATAAATGGGACTGAACTTGGAAAACATCCCATTTATTTTGAAAGTGCAATAAAAATGTAATATAAGAACATTATATTCCAATTTGGTATGTAAAACTCTCCACAGGAGAAGGAAGAAGACTGTGGAAACAACAAGGGTTCCAGATTTGACAAGAAAACAAGGGAATTTATTAAAAACTACGGAGAACCGTCACACCTGGTGATCCTGGTGTGAAATGAAATGGAAAACGATTAACTAATACTGAAGTACAGATTTCTAATGCAGCAACTGGCAAAAGTGAGTTATTGGTGTTACCACGCAGTGTGCATTGGAAGCAACTGTCCGACGCTGAAACAAGCAGTGCAGCCGAAAGCACAAGTGACATTCAACAAATGTGAATAAAATATGTTTCAAACTGAGGTTTAAGAGAAGAAAAATTCCTGTTCCCCAATAAATTTACTTACATTTAGAATCCAGTTGCTAAGCAAATAAACAGCCTCTGAATTACGAGAATGTGCTGAACTATAGCGGTTTATTAATCAAGATTGCAGACGGAATTTTAAATACAACGAAAAATATATATATTTGAAGCGATTACACAGACAATTTCCATCTAGTTTACCAGTGACAAGCAAGAACTTTGGAGCTACATTAACTAAGATATATATGTTACAGAGCCTACAGACACAGCGGCAGTACCAAGTGTGGCTTAAACGCTCAAAGGCTTCAAATTTTGCAGCGCAGAGCGGGAAAGGTTGGCAGCTGTCCATGAGGTTGCAGTTCGAGAAACGGCCGCCAGACGGTAGTCAGAACGAGTATCAACAAACAGCAGATGACGATAAACAACAAGCAGCTGTACACACAACACGCCGAATGCTGTAACTCGGTGGGTTATGATTTTCTTTCCCCTTTTAAAGTGCAGTGTTGTTACCAACTGAATACAATATTAAAGAGAAGTACGTCATTGTGATGATTTCTGCAAACGTAGGTAAATACATTAAGAGTGCAGCATGATATTGTGATGATTTAGGCCCATGTAACATAAATTAACATGATCAAGTAACTGTGACATTTTCATGTTTTGTAATTTGAATACTGATGTAGGTATAGAGTGAACTGTAGCCTGGTCATTACAGCATATGTATTAATAACCGTCCCATCATTATGATAATTTAAGCTCAGTATAATACTGCACATAGTTAGTTACAATTTATAGACAAATACATTAGACATAATACAATGACTGATACAAACCGAAATATGACTATGGAAGAGTTAATGCAGTCAGTTTTACAGCAGTTAAGTCACATAAATAATACAGTTACACATATGGATGACAAGCTCACGCAAATTGATAAAGAGACTGACTCAAGTAGACACTAGACTCACGAATTTAGCAACACGGTTACCCAACTTAACGGTAGAATAGATTCACTTGAAACCAGCTTTCATCGTGTTTCCGAAATAGACCGACAAATAGAGATAGTGGAACACAAACAAGAGGGCTCCTTAGAACATGTCCATGCTATCAAGGCAGTGAATGACAAATTAGTACAGAGATGACAGGTTAGAACAAGAATTGGCGGATACTAGATCAGTGTTACACAACAATATTAACAAAAGTATTGATGCCTTATCAGTAATAATTAATGAGTTGGAACCAAGGTTACAAGAACTTGAATATAGTAGGCCTAAAGACATACACTACCCAGGTATACATAATAAAGTTACAGAATTTGTAGACAACAAATCTACAACTTTAACATGTACAACCTCAAATACTCCCACAGTCCAAATCAGCAATAGTTCTAGCACAGGTACAAATACACCTACACCAAATAACAATTTAAGCTTAGAGGAAACAAAGAAACAATTGAGAAAAGAAGTAGAAAACCTGCTATTAAATAATAGAATAGTATCTAATATCTGTGAAGATTTCACTTTAGTGCTAAGCAAAGGGTTAAATCACAAATATCCTCACTTTTCACCTTTAGGTGATATTCACCCAGTTTTATTTTTGAAGTCATATAGGGGTATGTTACCTGATTTATGGTCAGAATCTAATAAAATATGATTTGTAATTAGTCACTTGACAGGTGATGCTGCACATTGGAGTATGTTACAGTTAGAAGAATTCACAACTTACAAAGATTTTGAGACAGCATTTAAGTCAAAGTAATGGAGTGAGGGAGTCCAAAAGAAATTGAGTTTGGAACTTCTAGGATCAAAACCTTACAATAGTGGTTTCTATGAGGTTTATAGAGATTTTGTTGAATGACATCTTAACAAAGCAAAGTATCTAGATGATCCTATAAGAGAGCAACATCTACTAGAAGCTGTAATTAGCAGATTACCATGGCGAGTAAGGGACAAACTATTTTTAAAAGACTGGGATAAAGTGAATAACTTGTTAGAATACTTAGAACAACTAGATACAGTACAAAGTCAGTCAGACAGATGGCACACAGGAAATGATGGCAATAATAATAATAATAATAATAATAATAATAATAATCACCAACAGTGTAATGGTAAGAGAGGATTTTGCTACATTAGAGGAAATGCTACTAATGGGGGAAACAGAATACCCAGTGAAAATAATTATAATCGTTCAGGGTATAGGTACAGTAATGGGAACAATAGAACTTGTAATAACAGTACATTTAACAATGCTACCACAACAGAGAGGGAAAACAAATAAGCTTCAGGGAAGAGGCTCAGTCCTTTGAAGCATTACAAGAAGAGCCGCAACAAGCCAACTCAAGCTTAATTAGGTATGATTATGACCAAAGTTTAAATGATGTCTTATTAGGTGAAGATGAAGCACAGAAACAGAATACAGGAGACCTAAATTGACATGCATCATACATAAAGTACCCATGGAAGTTATTTTAGATGCAGGTAGTGATGTTTCAGTAATAGAGCACTACTTCCTACAGAAAAATAACTGGTTGGATACATTTCCTTAGTTACCAGTTTAAAGGAATAAAGATAACAGAAGTAACAGGCATGCCAGTGTATGCAGAATGTTTTGTTCAGTTTATAATAGACAGATACATGTTTCAACAAGCAATGGTTTTAGTAAAAGGTTTAAATGTACCAATGATTTTGGGCATAGATTGGTTATCTGATAACAATGTATCTTTACATTTCAAAAATGGAACAGTGTTATTCCCACATGGACAAGGAGATGTAGCAGTTATACAATTCAACCAAAGCAATACGAGTATTCTAGGAGTCACATTGATTACAGAGGCTATACTAGAGTATAATGAAAGAAACCATTTAGGAGTGTTCAAGAAATTTAAATAGCTATTAGTAGGAAATGAGACAGTAGTACATGTTGCTCCAAACTAGTAGTTATACCTATTAAGAAGAGCAAGAGTGTATAATGTTATAATGAAATTAAGATATCATTTTGCAAATGTGGATAAACCAACACATTTGCATTCAGATAATGGAACACAGTTTGTAGCCGAACAGTTCAAAGAGTTTTTGGCATGAGATTGTAATTTACTAAGGTTGTACGATGTGGTAATATAACAGAGGAAATAACTATAAGGGAAAGAGGCAATCTATTATAGATTCACTATTATAAAACCATGAGGAAGTATATGGAGAGAGAAAAAAAAAAAAAAAAAAAAAAAAAAAAAAAAGAAAGAAAAGAGAGAGAGAGAGAGATAGCAGAGGCAGCATGTAATACATATTTAGGGAATTAAATGGGGTAATGAAGGTGTTAGTGGGCAACTTTTAAATGCTGTGTTGTTAAGAGTATAGATTGAGACCTCTCTAGTTTCATTTCAGGCAGTACAGACAAGTGTTGCAAGTACTATTGGACAGGTTTTTTGAAAACTGTCTTGAGCAGTTAAACCAGTAACCCACATGCAATGGAAATATTTTAGACCTTATAGCTACAAACAGGCCCAACCTTATTTACAATGTCATTGTAGAGACAGGAGTTAGTGAGCATCAATGGTGGCCAAAGTAAATAAACCAATCAAGAAGGCTAGGTGCGTGTTTCTGATAGAAAGATACTGATAAGCAATTGTTAGCATCACATTTAGAAAATGAATGGACATCACTTAGTTCCAGTACAATGGATGTACAGGGATTGTGGACTAAATTTAAATGAATTGGACGTAAAGGGTTAGAGAAATATGTGCCTATTAAGTCAATTAAGGACGGAAAAGGTCCACCATGGTATAATAATAATGTTATAAAGCTATTGAGAAAGCAAGGGTTGTTGCACTCTCAGTTCAAAAAAGAACACACAAATGATGACAGTAAAAAGTTGGTAGAGATCCATGGGCTGTAAAAAGACATCAGTTTCTTGAATTTTGGAGCATATTCTCCTTTCGAATATAGTAAATTTCCGTGAGGCAGATAAGCTTCTTTTGATGAATTAGCACGGGATAAGGAAACATCGTTCATGCGTAACTCAGGTTGCCCTTTTTTCACATGACATCTTGCGAGCCATTGATGAAAGGCAACAGGCAGACTGAGTTTTTCTTGGTTTCAAAACTGCATTTGACGCGGTGCCACACTGCAGACTGCTAACAAAGATACAAGCATATGGAATAGGTTCACAGGTTTGTGACTGGCTGGAAGACTTTCTAAGTAATAGAACGCAGTACGTTGTTCTCAATGGTGAGTGCTCACCAGAGATGAGTGTATCGGCAGGGGACTGTGATAGAACCACTATTATTTTCTGTCTATATAAATGATCTGATGGACAGAGTAACTTGTAATTTGCTGATGATGCTGTGGTGTATGGGAGGGCGTCATCTTTGATTGACTGTAATTGACAAAATTTCTAGTTATGGCAGCTAGCTCTAAATATAGAAAAATTTAAGATGTCCCATAATGTTTGAATACAGCATTAGTGGTGAGCTTCTTGATACAATCGTGTTGTTCAAATATCTAGGCGTAACATTGCAGACAGAGATGAAATGGAGCGAATATATAAGGATGGTTGTGAGTAAGGCAGACAGGCGACTTTGGTTTATTGGGAGAATTTTGGGTAGACGTACTTCATCTGTAAAGGAGACCATGTATAAAATGCTCGTACGACCACGTCTTGAGTATTGCTCAAGTGTTTGGGACCCACAGCAGATCAGTTTAAAATAAGACATGGAAGTTCAGAGGCGAGCATCTAGGTTCATTACTGTTAGGTTCGACCAATGCGCAATTGTCACAGAAATGCTCCGGGAACTCAAATGGGAATCCCTGTAGGAAAGACAATGTTCTTTTTGAGAAATTCTGTTGAGGAAATTTAGAGGGTCAGATTCTGAAGCTTAGTGTAGAACTATCTTCCTGCCGCCCACTTACATTTCACAAAATGATCACGAAGACAAGATAAGGGAAATTAGGGCTCCTTAAGAGGCATACAGACATTCTTTTTTCCCTTGTTCTATTTGGGAGTGGAATAGGAAAGGAAATGCCTAGTAGTGGTACAGTGTACCCTCCACCACAAACTTTTCTTGTGGATTGCGGAGTACATAAGTTATATTTCCAAGTTCTATTTGGGAGTGGAACAGGAATGCAAGTACCTAGTTGTGGTACTGAGTACCCTCCGCCATGTGCCTTCGGGTGGAAGTATGTAGATGCATATGCTTGGCAATTACAAATTCGACCACACTGTTTCATGTAGTCCAACAATGTGACCTCTTCCAAATGCACACAATTGAAGGCTAGACTGTCTAAGATGTCTTTGAGGCAGTGTGGATGCTATGTGCTATACATAAATGTCTTGCTTTACTGTCTGACTCACGGCAATTGACTGGTGCAACTTCGCAAGAATGGGTGGTGAAAGCACAAATGTACTCTTGTAGGTTTTCTACACATTACGTAATAGTGTAAATCTAATAATTTACTCATACATCAGTGATATGCAGGTATATCAAAATGGGATAACATTGGACCACTCCTTCTGGGTACATCACTTTCTTCTCCATCTCCTTCAGCCAGTAACTTTTGAGATTTTTATAACACCTTTTCCCCATTATAAGAACAACTAGCTGAGAAACCCAGCGTTGCTTGGGTTAGAATATATGGCATGAGAGACAGCTTGAGTATTATTCTAAACATGAGATGAATACAGACTGTTTGAGATATTGTGAAGCAGTTATCGTGCTTAAGGTATTCTGGCCACATTGTGTATTAATGGGTGAGTGTGGTGGGCAAAAATCCACAAAATATGGAGTAATAAATAATCTTAGGTGAAGCTAAATAATACACGAACTCCGTGTATGTGAAAATATATGGGGCCAATGCAAGTTTAGTAATATTGTTTTAACATAATAGTATTTAAATGAAACTGGAAGAGATTGGACATTACGATATTTCTCAAGGCATTTATTTTTCATTTCATATACATCAATATAACATAATTTTTGTCTTCACAATACTTGCTTATAGACTATATTTGCAGTTTTCTTGTTGGGAGTGTAAAGGAACAAATGTGTAGGAGATCCAACTCGTGAGCACGCGACGTACAATTGTCCATGAGAAAAGCACGATCCCATTAAATTAACGCCGCAGTATTTGAATGTTTGCCCCCGTGCTTTGTTGATGGTCATACTGTATGCTAATTTAACTGGAAACTGCAGTCGTCCCAAATGTGAAGCGCAACCCAGATGATAATAAGTGTATTCGTGGTAAAAAGAGTGTCTGTCCCTTTTGTTTGCCGGTCGTTATATTCACTCCGATGATGTTACTGTGAAGTTGTGTGATGCAGAGTCTGGTGCCATTACACAGTTTTGGCAAATTTAGATTACGTAGTAAAATAAATGGCGAACCAACTTTCAATTTGAGGCAGCGTAATGGCATTCCAGGTATAATCAACGAATTTAAAAATTCTGTTGGAAAGTGTACACTGTCATTATCATCAGTCACTGCATCAATTGACATGTAAGATGTCTCTGGTCCTGGGATTAGTTGTTGTACTGCCTTGGTGATGTCTTTGACAATTTAGTTTTTCCACACCAGAATAATTCGCTCACATAACCAGTCTGAGTTGGTGTAATTGTTGACAATATCCGGGTCTATTTGAGTTATAAGCAGTTCAGGATTTTGAACATCATTGCACAATTCATTTGTAACTATGATATGATCGGAGTCTGAGTCTGTGGGATACGTGCCTTCTCCTATTCGTAATAGATTGCGACCAAATTCTTGCGCTCTTTCATCGCCCGATATTTGGGCTCTCATATTGGTTGCTAATCTGAGTACCTTTACGTACTGCCATATGAAAGACATTTTTATGCAGGCATTTATTTCATCCGCTGGTGTAGATTTTGGAATTACTGGTAGTGTTTCACGAAAATCACCTGACAATATTAGTAAAATGCCTCCCATTAAACTGGTGTTATCCATTATGTACTGCAGTGTTCTGTTTAGTGCCTCCAAACACTTTCTGTGGGCCATTGTGCATTCGTCCCATATTATGGCTTTGCACTCTTTCAACAGTTGTGCACGTGGTGGTGATTTTGTTATGTCACAGATAGGCAGTAAGTGGTCAGCTACATTTAAAGGTAATTTCAACGTAGAGTGTGCTGTTTGTCCGCCATCCATAAGTATAGCCGCTATCGCGGGTGATGCAAGGGCGAGTACTATTTCTTTGGTTGCACGAATTTATGCAAGGAGTAAGTTAATTTAAAACATTTTGCCAGTACCGCCAGGTGCATCTAAAAATATTATGCCACCATTGTGGTTGTGATAATATTTCATTATTTTGTCAAATGCATCTTTTTGACTGTGATTGAATAAGAGTTCATTGTGTTGCACGTAAGATCGCAAATCGTCAGTATCATAACTTTTTTCTCTTAATATTTCATGGTTGCCAGCATCAAAATTGTGTCGTGGAACAAACTGAACGCCATGTTGCAGTAACGTTTGGTAGGTCATTGCTAAACATTTATCATCTAGTAAAAGCAAGGCATTGTTGAAAATTTCCTCGTTGAAACCTAATCTTCATTCCAGGTTGTCGCATCGTAGTTCCGCGAGGACATCGTCGCTCATACTTTCTCGATATTTCAGCCAGAGTCGATTGGAATCTGATGGATTGCATGTAGTCAGAATAATTGCAAATAACTCCCTAATCTGGTTCACTGTGGCCGTTTGTACTGCTTCGTTCATAGCCAGATCCCAGGGATTGTCATTTTCTAGTAGACCTAATCGCTGACATGCTTCACAGTATGTTTCACAAATGGAGCCATTAATAATTCTCAGATGTGCAAAACTTGTTGGGCCACGGATAGTGTGAAGCAATAGACGCAAATAGAAGCACTCAGTATTTTTCAGATGCACCGCGTAGACGCGCCCAATTGTGTTAGTCTTGTAGACACCGTCGTGTCCATGCACTGGCACTCCACGTTTTCGTGGGGGAAATTTTTTGGCCGAGGTATCCCATTTGTAGAAACTTGGTACTACCGAGTACAGTAAAGTTCTTGCAAATGGATCGTCGTGGCAAAGTTCAAAGAAGGCTGTCAAAGTTGTGCGTGCTGGTGGTCCCGTCGCAACTGTTTCTAATGTTTCTCGAGTGAAATATATTTGTTGGCCATTTTCTAAGTTCACGGATAAATGAATAACCGGTGGATCTCAATCATGGATTGGAAAACCTAAAATTCGCCAAATCGCCTCATTGGTGTTGACAGAACGACCCATTTGATACTGTAATATTTCGTTGTGCTTGTTTTCTTTAGTTAATGTAAATACAACCATGTCACTGCCCTTGTTGATATACTTGCATACGTATTTCATTGATTTCACAGACCTACAGTATTCTACATTGATGTGGGCAGAGAACATTTTAGATAACAGCGGGTTATATGGAACTACCCTTTGATTACCAACCTCAATTTCGTCATGGCCACGTATTTTAATTACTGCCATGAAACCGCCTTGTTCTTTTGACCTCCGTCTATATTTCGGATACCCGTGCTCACCAGTTTGCGTTTCAAGCAGAAAAGGTTTTGGGTAATGTTTTGTGCAGTTGTGTTTCGTGTACAGGGAGCTTCTATTGAAAGCAGGGAACAGAATCTTGTGTTCTTAATTATTTCAAAGAGTTCGGGATCCTCCTCAGGATTCGGAAATTCAGCCCTGATGATGGTGTTTATCTGATACGGTTTTAGTTTCTCTTGAAGCCAGATTAAGGTGTGAGAATGTGGGAGTCCTCTTTTCTGCCACTCAATGGAATACATCCAGCAGGTTACTGTACCAAATATTTGAAGCTTGACGATTGCTTCAACAAATTTTATCTGTTTTTGACGCAATACTCGAGCAATAATGTAGTGTCGGTCATTGGCCGCCTGTCGATATTGTAATTCATCTTTTATTTCATGCCAAGAAGAGTTGCAAGTAAAAACGATAAATAAATGAGGTCGACCATGTTTTCTGACATAGATCATCGCACCCTATGCATATTCACGCAGATGACGTGGACTGCTGGTAAATGTAGATGGCAAGATGACCAATTTTCCTACGTTGTCCACGTTTCCATCATTCATCATGGCGTTGCGTAAATGGATGTATTCGTCCGAACGCAACTTCCGTTGCGGTGAAGAAAATCCAGTCTCTCTGTCTCAATCTTGGCATACATATCTAAGATAAATTGCTGGAATAGCTTCCTGCAATTTAGAATATGATTGTATTCACCTTCTCTAATCATAAGTCGGTAGGCATAGAATTGCATTGATGAAACCTTTTTGTTGGTTTCGGCACCTCTAGATTGACTTGGTGGATGTTGAAGTGGTATCCGTCTTCACCCTGCCAGAATATTAGCGGATACTGTAAAGCATCGTAACTATGATGCGTTTCAGCAGTACGTTGGAGTTCATTGCTGCGGCGTTGTATAATAATATCATGATGACTGTATTCGTTGTCTACAATTACTACTGCAACTTCATTGACCTGAGGTGTATTATATCTACGTTCATGCTCACTGGCTGGTCGTTTATCAGCCCGAATAACAATTCTATAGTTGTCTGCAACCATTTGTAGTAGAGAAGTCTTGAACATGTTGATTAGTTGATTGTGAGTATGGAGTAGACTCTGTAACTCCTGTACGATAGGTCGTTGAAGTCCCTGAATGTGTGTGCAACGCTGAGCTAATTCTTGTTGCTCGTCACCAACAAAATATAATTGCAGAAATTTTGGCGATCCATTTAATGGAGATATTAATGATCCTAATCAATGATAAACTTGTCCTTGGATTTTAAAAACTGGTGCGAAACTGTTGTCATTGCATACTGATGTAGCCCCAAATGATGTCACCTGGAAGCAAGATTGTAGCGACGTATATTTTGTAGGAAGTGCTTAAAATCTGGTGCCATTCCGATCATATAAAAGTACAGCTGTGGTGACGGCGGCACTTTTAAAGGTGGCAATTTGACTTTACCACTCATACAGCACATACCTGGTGTTTCCCCTTTAAATTTTTTTTGCAGAGTAGTACTTGCATGTTTTGATCATTTTTCCAATGACGATGTTTGGATGTTCACTGTATTTCTTTGTGGCATCATAATGCAGCCCCTCAAGGTGTAAATTGTAATTCCTGTGTATATCATGATGTATATTGGCCATTCTTTCTCATTTTGTGCATTTCGGATTTGACGTTGGTTATCAGATTCACGGTTTCTTAGTGAAGACACTCTGAGTCTCATTGCTTCGGAATCCTTTGCTCTTTCTTGTTCACTTCTCCCGTCTCTAATTTGTTGCATCCTTTCATGCAATTTTGTAAGTGTCCCTTCTCTTTCCTCTTCTGTTTCGTTTCGTCATGCTAGTTTTGTTCGTTTTGAATTCACGTAAGTTTGTGCGAACACAGTCCTTCGCTTTGGCATTTTGATGAAGTTATGTGATGAGCAATATTAAATCACCCACACCAACTAATAGAAGTATGACTGTGACTGTAGTGTAGGGCTCTATTCATTTGTTAGCCTATCTGCATTTTCATCTTTGTCTCTGTTGATCGTCGGTAAAGTATGATTGAGGGACACGCGCTGAGAAGTTAAAAACCTTGTATATTTGATATTATGCGTCGTCATTCTCAATTTTGTTACACATTGCAACAGCAGCGCCGAAAGCGGCTGGCAAATTACATTTCTGAAAACAATATTGGATAAGTGCAAACATTGATTTGTAACAGTTTTCACAAATATCTTCTTGAATAGGAATTTGGAATGAATTGTAAGACTGTGTGAATCATGAGACTCTATACAAAAGAGTTTCGCGTGAAAGTGCTGGTCATAATGAGATGTGTCAACAATGGATGTATCTGATTCGGGTAAAATTTTACTTTTTATCCTGGCGGCCTCGTGCTTTTATGTTGGCAACATCAACAACATGATATAAAATCGTTGCAAAGATGACCGAACCACATAGAGTGTAGATAAATACTGCTGTTCCTTCTGTATGCTTGATTTCACGACAAAATATTTGCGTGTCACGTGATTGGCTTACGACGATGTCACATGATTCTCGTTATTCAACATCTGTTGGCAACATTATCACAGGAGGCCGCCAGCATATGAGTAGGACTACGTCACATAGTTTTTCTTGACCCAGCTGTCAAACGATAACACCTTTCACAGCAGAGAGTGTTGCGGCTATATGTATCAGAGATCACTGATTAGCACAGACCAGTGAACTTACTGCCACAGGCATATCAATATCTATGGCTTAAGAGACATTCATTAATGTATGTCTGTGTTTCCACCATGCTTCCACGACAGTGATCAATGTTCCACGAGTATTTTTATCTTTGAGTCTATCTGGATTTTTATCTTTGTTTTGTGTCTCTATTCATAGTCAATAATGTGTGGTTGATGGAAACATGTGATCTATTTAAAAAATTGCACGTTTGATATTCCTCGTCGTTATTAAAGTCTGAAAGGACCGCATTGTCTGACGATTGAAAGAATAAACAGATTTTGACTCATACCGTAAAGTTTGTAAGTCACAGAGTATATAACTTTTCCTAAGAGTATTTATTGCATATTTTGCGAATTTTTGCTTGTCACACTCACCCACTGCCACACAGCGCAACCAAACTCCCTTACTAACATCATTAGACCAAGGGCTATCTACCACCACAACCACAAGTGGGTGGCAGTATGTGGTCATGGAGAAAAGTCTGTCAGCACGTACACACACAAGCCTTTTATATACAGATATAGATATCTTGGGGATGGATTAGAAGTCAATGCAGAGACATTTGTTGAGCCGCAACAGGCTCATAAAGGACACCTACACACACACGACTTAGCTTCCTACCACAGCCTTCATCAGAAAAAGAACACACATTGATTCATACAATAACATAGGCACACTTCACAGACACACAACCCTCATCTCCAACTGTCGTGCTCTGAGTAACACTCTGTGGTTATAGGATGGAAGGGGAAGGAATGGATACACTACTGCCTTATGTAGCATGTACGCACTATATAGTTAAAAAGAGATGCATTCTATCAATGGAGAGGGCTGGTGGAGGAGAGGTTCAGAAACATTGGAGTGGGAAGGGGATACACATGGCCTGTGTTTTGAAGGAGCAGTTGAAACTGAGCATGTTATGCTCAGCTGCAATTCGTAGCACTGGGTGGTCTAGCTTGTTTATGGCCAATTTGGCAGTGGCCATTAATTCTAATGAACAGCTGATTGGAACTGATACCAATAAAAAAGGTGTGCGCACACTTTGCTGTAGAGTGAAAGTTTCTATCTGGAAACATCCCTTAGGCTGTGGCCACCATATCCTTTCTTCCAGGAGAGCTAGTCTTGCGAGGTTAGCAGGAGAGCTTCTGTGAAGTTTGGAAAGTAGGAGGCGAGGTACTGGCGGAAGTAAAGTTGTGAGGTGGCATCGTGAGTCGTGTCGGGATGGCTCAGTCGGCAGAGAACTTGCCCGCGAAAGGCAAAGGTCCCAGGTTCTAGTCCCGTTTCCGGCACACAATTTTAATCTGTCAGGAAGATTAATCTCCTGAACAGTTCTGGTGTAAAATGGAGGATATGTAGAAGATCACATCTTTGTCAATTTTTTAATTTGTGGCACTGCACACAAGTACAATGTCTAACGTCATAGTTTTCTCCACAAAGAAATAGGTGCCTATAATTTTATTATGTGTTAGGGTACACCGGGTATTCCCTTAGGGGAGTTTCAGCTGACTTCGGTTTATTGGAAGAATGGTAAAGGAGACCACGTATAAAATGCTTGTACGACCATGTCTTGAGTATTGTTCAAGTATTTTGGACCCGCAGCAGATCAGTTTAAAGGAAGACATAGAAGCAGTTCAGAGGCGAGCAGCTAGGTTTGTTACTGGTAGGTCCGACCAATGCGGGAGTGTCACAGAAATGCTCCGGCAACTCAATTGGGGATTGCTGGATGAAAGACAACATTCTTTTCATGAATTTCTGTTGAGGAAATTTAGAGGGCCGGAATTTGAAGCTGAGTGTAGTATGATCTTGCTACCACCTACTTACATTTAGCGTAGTGATCACAATGACAAGATAAGAGAAATGAGGTCTCGTACGGAGGCATATAGGCATTCTTTTTTTCCTCGTTCTATCTGTGAATGGACTAGGAAAGGAAATGCCTAGTAGTGGTACAGTGTACCTTCAGCCACACACCTTACGGTGGATTGCGGAGTGTGTATGTAGATGTAGACATTGGTACTCAGTGTAGACAAGAGGATTCTCAGCAGCCCATATTCTGACTTTAAAGCAATGAATATGACCACGCTCATAGAATGTGGCCTCATCACTACTGTTTTTCATAATTAATCAGTGTTGTCAATTAGGGATGGGTCGAACCCCAAGTTTATCGAATCGAATCTGAATACCGAATCTTAAATAAAACATATGCCGAATTCCGAACCCGAATCGAATCTTTCAAAACTCGATGCAAATAATCTGTCAACTCAAGTACATGCATTTAAAAAGAATTACTACTCCGTCAAAGCCAGTGATGAAGATAAAGCCTTCTGGGATGGACCCCAAATAACAAAATTACAGTAAAATTTAAATTTCATATAGATTTTATTTTAAATCCTAAGGATTTTTTAACTCCCACTACCCTTAAAAGAAATTTGTGTGAACATTTTGAGATATATGTTGTTTAGATGCTCTAAAAGATAATAAGAAACTTTCTTCACTCTATTATAAACTGTGTCATTTTGATGAAATAAAAAATAATTGCATAATGAAGTCCTAGAAAGGATAGGATTACTTTTTTTTTTTTTTTTTTTTTTTTTTTTTCAAAGGGGAAGAGTGAAAATTAGAACCTGAAACTATGAGTAGATACTCTGGAAGTTTGAAAAATAGATTCTTAAAAAAATAGGATGTGTAAATGTTAAATAATTTGATAGTGTCATATTAGGCATTTCATGAGTGATGAGCAGAATTTTCAGACACAGAGAAATCCACGTTTATTCAATGCATGTATACTTATTAGTGCCACCAAGAAATTTCAAAACTGTGAAAAGTACTTAACGCGCAGAATGCGCATTCAGGAGGCTTAAACAAGGGAAATTTAAGATTTATTTATTCTTTCAAACATTTAAGATCACATAACTTGTACGCACAGACTTTATATTCGTAGATTTAAAAATCAGTACTAGAAGTCAGTTGCCGTGTTTCATTTCTAACTATTAGTGTTCAGCATAAGAATAATACAAATGTGAACAAGAATGTGATACGTATATTCTACCACATTTGTCGTTGCCTTTCGGATTTGTTAGGCAGACGGAATTTAAATATGGTAACAGCTAAAACGGAAGACTACATGGCGTAATGTATAATTTGTATTATTCTTATGGCAAAGAGAGTGTGCAATTTATGAATCACGATTCCTAGGTACAATCCCTTTGCCCCACATAGATAAACACGCAAGTTGCAGCATGAAGGCAGTGGTTGTAGCATCAGGCATATTGACGTGACACAGGCTTGTCAGTCGACTTTACATAGTAGCTTTTAGATAAAACTTCAAATGTGCGGCTATTGTAGCAACACTAAACACTTATCGGTACTAAGTAAGAATGGAAATAACTTTGAAACTAAATGCGGAAACATAAAACAATGTTATTAGATTTATAATACAAATTTACGAAATGTTTATAATAGCAATTAGATACCGGCATGGTAATTCTGAACCACTATAACTTGATTCCTTGTTATTCAGTTCCTTTGCACTACAGAGCACAATCTCTCGTACAATCTAGGGCATTCGATGTCAAGCAGTTTTAAATGCCTGTTATGCAATCTGATTACACAACCCGTTGGTGACAGTTATCTGTCACTTTTTGAAAGGCTGCTCGTGTTTAAGCTCAACTTTAAACATCATCCCGCCTGGATGGCGCACGATTAGAGCTTTTTTTCCACATAAAAAATTTCTTCTTGAAGTCCTAGGGCTTCATTATGGCTCACGTACCCCATCACTTCACAAAATTCGACAAAACAATATGTGAAATCAGAATGAGACAACTCATGCAAGAATCCTAAAGCCTTATGTATTGTTGGTATTTACATATAGAAATTTACTTTTGTTGCTATTAAACCACTCAACTGCATAAGTTTCGTAGAGGTTTCACTTGAATAAATTCAAAGTGAGATTGTTTTGTTTTATGACGTGACGTCTTTCAGTGGCTCTATGGAAAATAAAGTGAATAACGCAAATGAAAGCGCACTGTTATGTAAACTACTACATTCGAAACTGAAGGTTCCCATATAACACTATGGATTCGGTAGTATTCGGCTATTATGCATAGAATCTCGAATCCAAAGCCAGTGTGCTAGATTCAACGAATAATGGATTCGGCCGAACCACTCGGACACAACCCTATTGTGAATATCATGGAGCATTTATGAAGCAAATTCAAATGATTTGGACCTAACAGATAGGTAGATGGCATGTAACAACTGTGGTCTGTAACCAGACAAAAATAGAGAGAGAGGTTTTTTAAGACTTTGAGGATTGTAATCTCTTAAGAGCAGTTTTGCAGCACCAGTATACACTAATTTCTTAGAGCAGGTGTCCTTTATTATATAGCTTCTAGTTTCATCACAAACCAAAGGCCCACAAGAATGTTTTATGGTCCAAAGAGCTGTCAGTTTCCATCAACTGTGGATCCTGCCATGTAATGTTATTTCTAAGAGATGGATTTCATTATATGTATGGCAATATTCATGCTGAACATGTGTCATGGATTCAAATGTAGAACACCACAGAACACACTAAACTTTCCTCCGCACTGTTGAAATCTTGACTGAAAAGGCCTATACCAATAGTGGCCATTTTCTTTTCTGTTCAACTCCCAAATAGAATAAGGGAATAAGAGAATGCCTGTATGCCTCTGTATGAGTCCTAATTTCTTGTCTCTTTTTCATGATGTTTTTACAGGAAATGTAAGTTGTGGGCAGTAAAATTGTTCTGCAACCAACCTCAAATTCTTGTCCTCTACATTTCATTAGAAAAGAAAGACAACATTCCTCCAGTGATTAACATTTCAGTTCCCGAAGCATCTGTTTATAACTATATTACATTGCTCAAACCCACCAGTAACAAACCTAGCAGTCCGCCTCTGAATTGCTCTTATGTCTTCCGTTAAGCTGATCTGTTGGGGATTCTGAATATTTGAGAGATGAATCCAATCTTCCCAAAATTTTCCCGATAAACTGAAGTCGATCATCTGCCTTCCCCACATCTTACACGGTCATTCTATTTCCTATCACTCTGTAACATTACCCCTAGATATTTAATTGATGTGACCATGTCAAGCATCACACGACTACTGCTGTATTTCAACCTCAAGGGATTGTTTTTCCCACTCATTGACATCTCCTTACATTTTCTACATTTATAGCTAACTGCCATTCCTTACACCATCTACAAATTGTGTGTTAAGTCATCCTGTATCCTACTACAATCATTTAGTGAAGACACCTTTCTGTAAACCAAACCATTATCACATATTGTTGCTCATTCTGCCCATCAGATCATTCACTTAGATACAAAAGAATAACAGTCCTATCGCACTTCTGTAGGGCATTCAGGACAACGCTCCCATCCCCGATGAACGCCCGGTCTCGAGGACAACATACCGAGTTCTATTACTTGCAAAGTCTTCGAGCCTACTTAATGTGCTGCTTCATATACTCCATATTCTCGTTAGTAGTTTGCAGTGCTGCACCACATCAAAGGTCTTTCAGAAATCGAGATACATGCAGCTTACCTGCGAATTTATGCATGTCTGCTGGCTGTTAAAATTTATCTGCTTTGTCCAACACACATTCATTGTACATTTTGCATTAATAAAGGTTACTGACCTTGAGTTACTGATCACTATAAAGCAATTCATTGATAGTAACCGACTGCTGTGACTGGCAGGGGTGAGATAATACGAGTGATATTGGGGCCGAGTTTATATAATGGACTGCAGCTTCCAGTTGTGCTGCCAGCCTGTATTGGGCTAGCACCCAGGTACCACATAAATTTCATCAGAGGAGGCTCTCTTGCACTATTGTTTTTAGCACTACTGATAATGTAAGCCTTCACTACTGGTGACTATACTAAGAAGAGTGATGTAAAGATTATTTCATTGTTGAATCATTAGTGTGTGCACAATGATGATGAAAATTATGTAACAAAATTTTAGATTCTTTTTTTCACACGAAGAAGGTGTCACATTTCTATCTTCTTTCGTTGCCTTTCTGTGATCAGTTAAAACTGCACCACGACTTTCCAGACACACTGTATGTGCGCTCAGAGGCGGGGGGTCATTATGCTTTAATAAAGTCATTAGAAATGAAGAACAGGTTTGGACTTTGTTCATTTATTTATTTCTTAGGGATGGTGAAGGTAACCGGCAGTTGCACTTCTAAATGAACCATTCTGACATTTGCGTGGAGTGATTTCAGTAATCTGGAAAATCCAAATCTGGTTGGTCAGATACAGGACAACATACCGAGTTCTATTACTTGCAAAGTCTTCGAGCCTACTTAATGTGCTGCTTCATATACTCCATATTCTCGTTAGTAGTTTGCAGTGCTGCACCACATCAAAGGTCTTTCAGAAATCGAGATACATGCAGCTTACCTGCGAATTTATGCATGTCTGCTGGCTGTTAAAATTTATCTGCTTTGTCCAACACACATTCATTGTACATTTTGCATTAATAAAGGTTACTGACCTTGAGTTACTGATCACTATAAAGCAATTCATTGATAGTAACCGACTGCTGTGACTGGCAGTGGTGAGATAATACGAGTGATATTGGGGCCGAGTTTATATAATGGACTGCAGCTTCCAGTTGTGCTGCCAGCCTGTATTGGGCTAGCACCCAGGTACCACATAAATTTCATCAGAGGAGGCTCTCTTGCACTATTGTTTTTAGCACTACTGATAATGTAAGCCTTCACTACTGGTGACTATACTAAGAAGAGTGATGTAAAGATTATTTCATTGTTGAATCATTAGTGTGTGCACAATGATGATGAAAATTATGTAACAAAATTTTAGATTCTTTTTTTCACACGAAGAAGGTGTCACATTTCTATCTTCTTTCGTTGCCTTTCTGTGATCAGTTAAAACTGCACCACGACTTTCCAGACACACTGTATGTGCGCTCAGAGGCGGGGGGTCATTATGCTTTAATAAAGTCATTAGAAATGAAGAACAGGTTTGGACTTTGTTCATTTATTTATTTCTTAGGGATGGTGAAGGTAACCGGCAGTTGCACTTCTAAATGAACCATTCTGACATTTGCGTGGAGTGATTTCAGTAATCTGGAAAATCCAAATCTGGTTGGTCAGAGGCAATTATAGTCGGGCCGAAATACGATGATCCCTGGCTCCGCCTACTAGGCTGGGAGTCCACCCCGGCAGCAGAAACTGAATGCAACTATGTTGCCAAGTAGTTAGTTCGCTGCTGGACAGTGTAGGTAACAGTCGCTGTTGTTTGGCAGAACTGGCAGAAATCCACAGCGCAGCTGAACGCATACATGAGCAGAGCAAAGCTCGCGTTTGACTTACTCCAATGGTCTGCTGCCGCAGCCAGCGCTCAAAGCCGATTGGCCCAAGCACCAGGGATCATCGTATTTCAGGAGGAGAAAGAAATAACACAAATGCAAAATGTAATTTCAAATAGTGACTTGTAGAGCACAGATGTATGTGTAGATAGTATTCACATCAGCACCTGCATTTCTGTTGTCCAGTCAGTGAGTAGTACCTTGCGTTACCTTACTATCTTTTCCCAAAATTTTGTCTTCCTTCTTCATTAAAACTTTATATCTTCAATCTTTCATGTTATATTTTCGGGTTACTGTCTTTCTCACCTGTTCAGGTAAGTGGTTATATGTGGTACAAAAACTTTTCAAGTGACACTTTCGTATTCATCTCATTTAGCCAAGCATGATGTTTTTTTTATTATTATTATTTTTACTTATTTATTTCTGGTGCACTTATATTTAATTTTTTTGTGTTAAAAAAAGTACTGCAGATAAGTATCACTGATGCAAAATAGCTATAGTATCGGTGCACAACATTTATTTACAAAGTACCATTTTTGACATAACTTATGAAAGAAATAATAATGGCAATGAACTGCTACAGTATTAGTTCCATCCATATGAAAATAGACATCTTCCAGTCAGAATTTTAAATTACATGAAGAATTTACTAGTAATGTGGAAGACTTTGCTTAAATTACTCAAAGTAAGAACAGGATATTTCCAACAAAATTTCCTGGAGACCACACTGTTTTATTCACTACACACCAAGCATTTTATGTGCGAAATATGGCTGTATGGTGAAATTTGGTATTGTGTCTTGTAGTAGAAAAATAACCACACTGTTAATTAGTTTCTTCCTTGAGCCAAACTGTTCATTACGTAAATATCACTTACGCAAAACTGGCTGAGAGTCTTAACAGTTTTTTCTGACACATACACTGTAACTTTATCTCAGGGATGAGACAACACACTGTTTTAATATGAGAGACATGGAGTAGCAAATTAAAAAAAAGTACATATTTTCCAAAATATTACAAAAACTACTACTTTAATAGGAACTTTCAAATAATCAACAAACAATTACCGGTTTGTTTCAAAGGTAAGAGGAAAATATCAAAAACAATTTCACTACAATTTGGGACAAAATATGTATTCAAAATTACAATTATACATTTTAACTGTCAGTCAGTCCAAGTATATCAAAAAACTATTTTAATTACACTACAGAAAAGAAATGGCATACACATTACAAGACATACACAACGGCAACAAGTGTTTCAACGAATTACATTTTTATGTTTTTATATATATAAATTTTTTGTTGGATTTTCTCAATTCTGTATTGCACTTTCATTTACCCTAAACACATTAAGTGGTGTTGAAACTTTACAACACATTTAAGCAAAAGCTGTCTATAAGATACATTTCACTTTCGAACACATTTTTTTTCTGACAGGCATTGCTTCTTGTGTTAATACTTGTTCACACACACACACACCACACACACACACACACACACACACACACATTTAGCACTCATCTTTATATAATTTAATTTATGAAATTCTTACAGTCAACCACAATGATGTGCTACAACATCAGTCAATGTCACTAGGGATGAATTACTATATGGTAACAAAAAATTTCAATAAGCTGATATGAGATCAAAGAACACCAATTTTCTCTCAGTATTTTACTATTTATTGTGCATAAATACATATTGATTTGCTTAATAGTTGCCAGGCTTTATATGAACTAGACATGGATGATACTGTATAACAAATTTGAATGACAAATTTAAAATGATGTTCCTTGGTCCCAGTGAGACAACAAGTTTCTATATTCATGTTATGAATATGTATGGATTCACTTAACATACTATTTAATACAAAGTCTTTACAATTCCTGCTTATTTCACACTCCTGGAATATATGCCACATTTAGTGATAGTGCAATACATTTAAAAATTTCTGTAATCAAGAAGTTCTAATTAAAAGTATGAAAATACTGCTTTATTTTCATTTCACATTAAAATTCTCTATGATATTATGATAATGTAAAATTGTGTACAGCACACACCTGACAACCATAAAGCAAGAAAAAGTGTTAAAAATTCAATCTCTTTTCATATACACATTTCTTTGATAATCAGATCAGCTAATTCCTTACACAGCAGGTACATAGTAAAAATGATTATGAGTGACTTATGTGTGATGAAATAAATGCCATACACTGAGAATGCATTCATCTTTTTTGTGTGTGCCAGACACAACCTGAAATGTACATGCTACTCTACAGTTCAATAAATATATGAACCTCCTGACTTCCAACAGTTTAAGAATAAGAAATAGTATAAATATACACGAGAAAACTGATTCTTGTTTATGGGACTCTTCAGCACATTTTTCTTCCTGAGATTAAAATTATGATCTAATACCACTATGTATTATTCGCTGTCATATGCTGCCTACAGTCAAGAGGGTTGACCTCTCATTTAAAATTGTTTATGTAATTCTAAATACTTTATAAATGTGTTTACTGTAATTGAAAGAGTGGTAAGTTTACCATGGAATGTAAAACTATTTTTAGTAAATGTTCTGCTCTGAATTAGTAACTCTAGCCCTGTGTTTCACCTGAGTAACAAAAAATTATGACAAAAACTGGTATTACTAAAAGTAGATTTTATTTTCACATTCCCTTTACTAATACAACATTCAAAAATAATTTATAATGGCTATAAAATAGGAAGCATGCCAGGACTCAAATTATTCAAAGTTGCTATCTATCTACTTACTAATATACAGCATTAGCATAAATGTTTCAGCAATGAG
This sequence comes from Locusta migratoria, assembly GCA_026315105.1. Lineage (NCBI taxonomy): Eukaryota > Metazoa > Arthropoda > Insecta > Orthoptera > Acrididae > Locusta > Locusta migratoria. The sequence goes on along the minus strand of CM048747.1, from coordinate 202,372,615 downwards.
GGAAACAAAATAAATGAATGTGCAATATTATTTCCAACAAATCTTAAGACGTGAAACACTAAACAAATATTAAATATCAGGTACACAAGTGATTCAACTACCAGTCTTCCCAAATGAAGCAGAGCATACTCTACTCAATTTTGAATGAACAAGAACACAAGAAATTAAGCACAATACACAAAGAATAAAGTTCTGACTGCTAAAAATTAAAGAATAAAGTCCTAACAAATTTCTGGATTTTTTTTTAAAAGAATATAACTATGATGCAGTAAATCAACTAAAGCTATATTATTACAAGGAAAGAAGAAAGTGAAATAGTAACCATTCACAAATTTTGAGAACAATATTAATCTGACAAAGTAAAGAAGTACAGAAATTTGTGAATTCCCCAAAAAGTGTAGTTGTAACAACTCTAATATTTCAACTATTTTGTGACCCTTATTCATCCAGTCATATAAAAAATTCAAACCACTGTAATGGTTTAACAGTTAACTGTGGAGTCAGTCATGGAAGTCATGAGGCATGCTCTAAAATAATCTGTGGGAGGGGGGGGGGGGGCGGAGTCTCCAACACGCAAATCTGAGCTTTAATTGAACAGGGAAGGGCAAACCAAGAAATTGGTTAATTAATCACATGATGCAAGTAAGAAACACCTCTCTCTCTCTCTCTCTCTCTCTCTCTCTCTCTCTCTCTCTCTCACACACACACACAAACACACACACACACACACACACACACACACACAACCACACACGGTATAAATGCAATTAGTTGCACCCTCCCTGAGTATAAATAAAAAGAATATTTTTAACATCATAATAACAATGACATGTATGTCTCCAAGATACTGTTTGGTGAATTGTTCTGGCTACAACATTTTGTATTTTGTTCCTAAAATTTGCACTGTTTTTCTTACCTCTATATAGTATTCATCACAGGATACAACTGCACAACACTGTTTTTCATAAAGTACACTCAATACAAAATAAACAGCTTACTCGGACTAATCTAAATAGTACAAAAAGTATACCACCCATTAATAAACAAAAGTGTTCTATGAACTCTCAATACATTCTTTTTGCTTTTTAAACAATGCATTTTAAACAGGGTGAAATGATAACTGAGGAAGGGTGCATTACTTGTCACATATTATGTGAAAATAGAGAAAAATTGAAAAGCAAATTCTTACTACAAAACTGTGTTGATAATGACAAAGAAGGAAAATACTCTTAGTGATGCATTAAATTAAAAAGGTATTTACACTTATGAAACCTACTGAACAGAAACCGTGAATATTATAAAAAATATTTTAAAGCGTCATACCAATTTTCACCTCACAATGGAGTCATCACTACAATGGAGACACATACAAAGAAGATCCATATGCAACTTTAACACCTATAATACTGTAGCAATTATCACGTCTTACACACACAAGCATCTGTGACAAGTGCTGCCACTTATTTCATATTCAGTGTACTTTGGACACACACACACACACACACACACACACACACACACACACACACACTATATATACGCAAACAGTACACATTTCTACGTGAACATGCAAGTACATGGTACACACACATGTATCACTTTCAAACAGTCAATATTTAACAAAAATATGAAATACTGAATACCACCTTGAGCACAATACCACTTGATAAAACGATGTGATGCATGCTAAGATGGTGTGTCAGTCTGAGTCTGAATTGATATACATGGTGACACTAGACCAGGAGATTCTACCGCATGTGGTCCAAGATTTTTAATGTCTGGCACTGCAGCAGTTGAATGATGAGAATTTACCACAAACCCATTATGACTGTGATACGTAGTGAAAACAGCAGGCACAATACCTGGAACTGACAAACCCGCAGTCACTTCGGGCAACTGAACTAGTGTCTGCAGAGCACTGTCATCTATATATGGTTCCATTAAACCATGTGTTTGAGATAATCTCTCCAGAGATTTAACATCTTTGTCCACTGCTTCTAAAGCACGTTCCAGCTCTTCTGTTTCTTCTTTTGTTGGTTCATACTGGCCATTTTTGTCTGTTAAAATGCACAATTCATGATTATTCAAGAATATTCTCTCAATTTCTTACTTTGGGGAGGAAGTATGACATTTTGACGAAATTTTCATAAGGAAAGGTAGGAGGAGGAATATTTCAAATGTTTGGTTTGGTATTACTAACTTATAAATACTCTATACAAGTATAGAGAGAATCAGATAACCAGCCACAATATTTTTATTTACAACCATCCACTTTAGTTACAAAAAAGAGGAAAAGGCCTTTCAGTTCATCAAAATAGATGAACTACAAACAACATTTACGAGTTGCTTGAATTGGTATTAAAAAAGTGGCGAATCCAGGATTATGGCCGTGGGGTGCGGGTGGTTAGCTCTAAATGCTAGGTACTATCTCACCAAGTTGTTGCAGTGATGCATTGGAAGGTCAAAAGCATATCAATTGCTATTTGATGTCACAAATAAAATCTGTGAGTCACAAAGTGTAATTTCTCAATTTGTGACACTTTTAGAAATTAGTAAGTTACTGTAACAGATAATATCATCAGTACGCAATTGAACCTATAAAGCAAGAGGTTATTATCTGATTCTTGGAACCCAAAAATTTCAATAAATTGCTCTAATTTCTGCAAACAATAGAACAAGATACAATATCATTGCAAATCACTCTCCACTGTCTAACTAAATGATAGATATATGTTGGGAATTAGTATTATGGGACTGATCACCTAGATGTTTAGTCCCCTCAAAACAACAAGAACGACAACAACAACAATTAGTATTACAACTGTAGGAATCTTTCAGGAGCAAATAAAAGCAACAATTGTGTTATAATTAATTACCTATCAAATAATGTATATGAATAATGATCATAATTAATAACTGCAAATGCATGGAGCAAATATCACGTAAAAATTCTATGAAATAATGGATGGACAACAGATAGTACTGATTACAATAGTACTTAGATCGTAAAAATGGATACTGTCAGATATAACAATGTCTCAAAATGGTGTAGGAGGAGCTGAGGGGCATAAATGTTACTCTATATGTATGTGGTACTAACATTCATTTGCAATGTATTATGCAATAGGACTCAAACAGGAAAGTTTGTTGGTGAAGCATCAATTACATCATAACTGGTGGCCCTCTGCATATTAATTTCAGAGGCTTTGTGTTCAAATTTCAATCCAGAAATGTTAAGTATTTTAAAAACAAAGGATAACATCTCCAGAATATAGAATGAAATTTCACTTTACAGCAAACTGTATGCCGATTTTATGATGAAGGCCATGGCTGAAAATTTAAGTTGTGTGAATGTGGTTATCTATTTTCATGCCTTTCAGCGGCTCATCGAGCCTCTTTACGGTAAATCTATGATTAGCAAGGTTTTCCTCAAGCACCACCAATTTATTTCAGTGTACACTGATAAGGTTCTTCAACATGATATTTTTTCTGGCTGTTAAGTAGTTTAAGTAGTAGGAGAAATTTGAAGAGGGAATTAAAGTTCAGGGAGAAGAAACAAAAACTTTGTGGTTTGCCAATGACATAGTAATTCTGCCAGAGATCGCAAAGGATCTGGGAGAGCAATTGAATGGCATGAACAGTGTCTTGAAAAGAGCATATAAGATGAACATGAACAAGAGTAAAACATGGATAATGGAATGTAGCATCAGAAAATCAGGCAATGCTGAAGGAATTTGATTAGATAATGAGACCATAAAAGCAGTAGGTGATTTTTCTTATTTGGGTAGCAAGATAACTTCTGATGCCCAAAGTAAAGTAGTTATGAAATTCAGAATGGCTATGGGAAGAAAGGCGTTTCTGAAGAAGGGAAATTTGTTGACATCCAATATTAAGTTAAAAGTTAGGAAGTTCTTTCTGAAAGCATTTGTCTGGAGTGTGACATTGTATGGGAGTGAAATGTGGACGTTACGGAGTTCAGACCAAAATATTATAGAAGGTTTTGAATGTGGAACTACAGACGAATTAATGGAAATTAGATGGGTAGATCACGTAACTAATGAGGAGGTGCTTAACCTAATTGGGGAGAAAAATAGTTTCTGGCATATCCTGACTAAGATAAGGGATAGATTGGTGGGACACATTCTAAGACCTCAAGGAATCATCAACTTAGCATTAGAGGGAATTGTGTGGGGTAAAAACTGTAGAGGGAGACCGAGGAACGAATACAGTAAGCAGATTCAAAAGGATGTAGGTTGCCGAACTTATTCTCAGATGAAAAGACTAGCACAGGACAGTGGAGAGCTGCATCAAACCAGTCTGCGGACTGAAGACAACAACAACAAGTAGTTTTTCTTGTCAATGTCCAACATAACAAATTCACAGTTTAAAGTGCAAAACTACATGATTTTGAAGGCACTGGGACTTATTACACTAGATTTGCTCATCTGCTCCAGTCTCCTCAATGTTCTCTAAGCACTTTGATAAAAGTACCCAGCTTCATATAACAATTCTCTTTCCCATTTTAACAGCCAGGGATAGAAAATAGTATTCTTCTGGGTGCCAAGGTATATCAAACAAATGGAAATAATATAGTTAACACTGCAACCACAGAAGCTTGTCAAGAACACATTAGGAAGAACTGTTGCTGCAAAGCACTCTCATCTATGATGTGAACAGTTCAAATGTCGCTGACAATATTTAGTGTGTCCGCCAAAGGTCTCGCACAATGCTTGACAAGGCTACCATTATAATGCCTAGTGGAGAGCAGCGAGCATAGCCAAGCCATGAGCAGCTGCGTCGGTAGTTTATGGTCAACCTTCTCATGGTGAGCACCTTCTAAGCATGATATGCGAGCTCATATACACCTACATTTACATACAAGGATGAGACAAATGAAAACCTTAAATGTTTTAGTAAGTATTACTTATAGTGCAGAAATGGTACAAAGCTGTATCACTTTTCAGCATTATCTCCCTCCATGCTCAATGTAAGTCCTCTATGCTTCCAAAGTGCATAAATTCCTTTAGAAAAAAAATTCTTTTTGTAGTCTGCACAACCACTTATGCACTGTATGGCGTTCCTCTTCATCAGAATGGAACTTCTTTCCTCCCAATTCTTCTTTGAATGGTCAAAACATGGAAATCACTTGGGGCAATGTCTGGTGAGTATGGTGGATAAGGAAAAACACTCAAATGCAGGTCTGTGATTGTTGCAACTGTTGTACAGGCAGCGTGCGACCTTGCATTGTCATGTTGCTAAAGGACATCTGCTGAAAGCAATCCAAGTCACTTTGATTTGATTGTAGGCCGCAGATGATTTAAGAGATCTGTGTATGATGCACTGGTGACAGTGGTCCCTCTAGGCATGTAATGCTCCAAAATGATGCCTTTTTCGTCCCAAAAGAAAGTCAGCATAACCTTCCCTCCTGTTGGTTCTGTTCAAAACTTCTTTGGTTTTGGTGATGAGGAATTCGTAGACGTGCTGCTGTGACAACAATCAATCACTGTACCGAACCTTAACTTGCCAATAAATTTCAATAGGGTTCACACCTTCTCTACGCAAAACCCAAATAACAGAACGCTGTTCTTCCCAGGTGCAAGACACAAGTGGGACGGCCATTTTTAGACTGATACTGCGACAGTATGCGTGCATCTCACTTTGCTGCCATCTACAGGCTATTGTGCATGCTGTTTATAGCAGACTTAGCAACTTTCAGGATAACTGTGCGAAATTTCAATTTGTCACCCTCATACATACTCCGCAATCCACCGTAAGGTGCGTGGCGGAGGGTACAGTGTACAGCAACTAGGCATTTCCTTTCCTATTCCTTTCCAAATAGAACGAGGAAAAAAAGAATGCCTATATGCCTCCGTACAATCCCTAATTTCTCTTGTCTTTGTGATCATTACGCAAAATGTAAGTAGGCGACAGGAAGATCGTTCTACACTCAGCTTCGAATTCTGGCTGTCTAAATTTCCTCAACAGAAATTCTCAAAAAGAATGTCGTCTTTCCTCCAGCGATCCCCATTTGAGTTCCCAGAGCATTTTCGTGACACTCGAGCTTTGGTCGAACCTACCAGTAACGAATCTAGCTGCTCGCCTCTGAACTGCTTCTATATCTTCCTTTAAACTGATCTGCTGCTGGTCCCAAGCACTTGAGCAATACTCAAGATGTGGTTGTACAAGTGTTTTATATGTGGTCTCCTTTACAGATGAAGTACATCTGCTCAAAATACTCCCAATAAACCAAGTTTGGCTGTCCACCTTACTAACAACTTACATTTTCGTTCCATTTCATATTGCTCTGCAATGTTATGTCTAGATATTTGAACAACACAACTGCATCAAGAAGCTCACCACTAATGCTGTATTTGAACATTTTAGGATTGTTTTTCCTACTTGTGAACATCACCTTACATTTTTCTACATTGAGAGCTGCCATTCTTCGTGCCAAGTAGAAATTTTTTCCAAGTCATCCTGTATGCTATTACAGTCTATTAAATATGACACCCTCCCATACACCACAGCACCAGCAGCAAACAGCCACAAAGAGATCATTTATACAGATAGGAAATAACAGCAGTCCTATCACACTCCCCTGGGGCACATCTGATGATACACTCATCTCTGATGAACACTCGCCGTGGAGGCAACATACTGCATTCTATTACTTAGGAAGTCTTCCAGTCAGTCACAAATCTGTGAACCTATTCCATATGCTAGTATCTTCGTTAGCAGTCTACAGTGTGGCACCACATGAAACACCTTTTTAAAATAGAGAAAAACATCGTCTGCCTGTTTTTCATCCATGGCTCGCAACACGTCATGTGAGAAAAGGGCAAGCTGAGTTTCACATGAATGATGTTTCCTAAACCCATGCTGATTCACAGAAACAAGCTTTTCCATCTCAAGGAAATTTACTATATTTGAACTGAGAATATGCTAAAAAATTCCACAGAAACATATCAACGATATTGGCCTGTAATTATGTAGGTAGATTCTCTTTCTTTTCTTATAAACAGTAGTCACCTGTGCTTTTTTGCAGTCACTAGAAACTTTGCACTGAATTAAAGATTTGCGATAAATGCAAGCTAAGTAAGGGGCCAATGTCACAGAATACTCTTTGCAAAAACTGAACTGGTATTTCATCCAGACCAGGAGACTCTTTGTATTTAGCTATCTCAGCCGCTTCTCTACATCGGTAATACCTATTACTATGTTCTCCATTTCAGAGTTAGTGCATTGATCAAATGATGGTACATTTATGCGGTCCTCCTGCATGAAAGATTTCTTAAATGTTAAACTTAGAACTTCAGCTTTCCATTTGATTTCTTCTGTTACTGCCCCGCAATGATCAACAAGTGTCTGGATAGTGGGCTTTGACCCACTTATCGATTTTACATAGGACCAGAATTTTTTCATCTTTTTATACACACACAAATCTCTACTAACTTTTGTCCATCATCATTTGCATGTTCTTTTTTGAACCGAGAATACAACAGCCTTTGCTTTCTCAGTAGCTTTTTAACATTATTATTATACTACGGTGGATCTTTACCATCCTTAATTGACTTTACAGGCACATATTTCTCTGACCCCTTGTGTAGTGTCGTGTGTTAGAAAAATAGTTGGTGCTGAGGTCCATGTTTCTGCACATGTTCCACTTGCCCGGGTTTATCGTCATTGCTTATGGATACCAAGGCTTTGATTCAGGCTCTTCTTGAGCAGCAGAGAGCATTTACATCTGCTATCATGATGCTTTCCACCACACTCTCTGCATGCTTATATGCGAGATCGATGTTTTCGCCCCATTTTCCTCAATATGAAGACTCGGCTGAAAACTTGAGGTGCGGATGCAAATTTATGTCAGGCTTTGTTTTTGTCATGGCTTTATCTTTGTGTTTATCAATTATGAGTCAGCTGGCCCTCCCTGGGGGAGCCAGCGTCTCTTTCTTTTCACTAATGAGCGAGTTGTTGCATACTTACTATCGCCAAAGAATGCATGTTGTCACAGCACTTTTAGAATTTTACTGGTGCCACAAAAAGTCCACAACTATCGCACTTGAGTTGTAGTACTCCAGGGTGTTAGCCGGTGATGTATAACCATTACCAATGCTAACAAGGATTCTTATGCTGATTCCAGGTCTGCAATGCTGTTATTTGGTTGGCTTCTGACAAGTTGTGAAAAACCATCATTAGCTGAGGTATTGAACATCACTCAGTCCTTCAAGATTTCGTGGGTAGGTGGCGATCAAATTGAAGGTTTGTGTAATGTGTCAGCAGCTTTTCCCGTTTCTCCAAGTCAGGGAAGATATAGCATTAGCAAAAACATCACCCCAGCTTTGCTTAGGACACTATCTTTAGCATCTTTGCCTGGGTTCTGTGGACAGAGCCTCTGCCTCAATTGGTATCTCTGTCCAACTTCTTTGCTTTTCACAAATGTCTGTCTAGGTGTGTTTGCGTTTCGATATGTCTGAGTGTGTGTGTATTTGTTTACCTTCCTTTTTTCCCCCTAAGGTAAGTCCTTCCACTCCTGGGATTGGAATGACTCCTTTTCCACTTCCTTAAAACCCATATCCTTCCCTTTTCCTCCCCTTTTTTCCTCTTTTTCCTGAAGAAGCTGCCAGTGGTGGCGAAAGCTTGTATGTGTGTTTGTGTGTGATTTTATTTGTTTCTCTCGACGAGCCGGTCCTTTTGGTAAGTCATCTCTTTTCTATATTATATATCAACTTCTTTGCTTTCTACAGTTCTACAGTGCGTCTGCCTAAGTGTACTTGCGTCTGTGTAAATGTGTGTGTGTGTGTGTGTGTGTTTTTGTTTACCCTCTTTTTTTCCCCCCAAGGTAAGTCTTTCCTGTCCCGGGATTGGAATGACTCCTTATCCACTCCCTTGAAACCCTCATCATTTCCTTTTCCCTCTCCTTCCTTTCTGCCTGACGAAGCAGCTAGGCTGCGAAAGCTTGTATGTGTGTTTGTGTGTGATTTTATTTATTTTATTTGTTTCTATCGACGAGCCGGTCCTTTTGGTAAGTCATCTGTTTTCTATTTATATATACGTAAAAAATAGATGAAGTACACTTACCAGGCGAAGGGGCACAGGCAGTGATAGCAACAAATAAACACACACACACACACACACACACACACACACACACACACACACACACACACACACACAAACTCTAGCTTTCGCAGACTAGCAGCTTCATCAGGCAGAAGGGAAGGAGAGGGAAAAGGAAATGATGAGGGTTTTAAGGAAGGAGGTAAGGAGCCATTCCAATCCCAGGACAGGAAAGACTTACCTTGGGGGGAAAAATGGAGGGTAAACAAATGCACACCCCCACACATTTACACACACACAAGTACTGCCTAAGTGTACCCTCATCAATTCCTTTTCCCTCTCCTTCCCTTCTGCCTGATGAAGCAGCTAGGCTGCGAAAGCTAGCGTTTGTGTGTGTGTGTGTGTGTGTGTGTGTGTGTGTGTGTGTGTGTGTTTATTTGTTGCTATCACTGCCTGTGCCCCTTCGCCTGGTAAGTGTACTTCATCTATTTTTTACGTATATTTTCCCTGTTAGGAATTTTTCCTCTATAATATTCGTGTTGCAATGCAACTTTGGTGAATTGTTTACCATATGCCCACAAAGGCTCCTGACACAAAAACAAAAGAGCACAACACACAGGTTAGGAGATATGACATCATAAATAATGAGAGACCACACATCAGAATACCCAGATTTACGAGTCAATTATTGGAAAATGGGAGTAGTTAGGAACTTGCAACAAAGTTTGCATGTAATTTCGGACGTTTATAAAGTGTTTTGTAACTGACTGCCCCCTCCCCACCCAGACACACACACACACACACACACACACACACACACACACACACACACACACACAATGATGAAACGAAAAGAAGTCTACTGCCCACAACAGTTTCAGTTCATGCTGATTTGAATTCAAACGAAAACAGCAAATAATTGATGACGTTTCGAGTTGTGGCTAACATTAGAATTGATATTCATCGTGAAATTCATGTCCAGCTCACATTGAACAGACAATATTGTATTTTTATATTTGAGTGTGTTTTTCGAATAGTTTTGTGCATTGCATTGTGAGTTAAATTAATTTAGATAAATAATTTGATTGAATTGAGTTTTCATAGTTTCCGTTAGCTGATTGTACTCATTCTCTACAGTGAATTCATGAAGATCATCGAATGTGTATGTGAAGGATCTGAATGCTGATTGAGGTCCCGAACCCCTGCCCCTGTAATTGCTGTTAATGTACGTGGACCAACATCAAGATTTAAGAACAGTGAACGGTCAGCTGTGGGCCACTTATCGCCAAGCTTGACAGGAACTAAATCATCTGAGAATGAAGCACATTGGGACACTATACTCGCTGATGCATCGAATACTACTCTACCACAGCAAATATGCACATTATTTGCCATAATATTGACAACCTGCTCCATCTAATTCAAAAGATCTATGGGAAAAATAAAAGGACTACATGAGTCAAAATATTCTACACAGTATGCGTGCTGCAAATCAAAATGTGAACATTAAATGCACACCAAACGTATATAATGAGGCACTGATTTTGATTGAAGACATATGTTTGGTAATCGCTAACTGTGCAACTGGGAGTGCCTGCTCAGAACCTACCAGCGAATGACCTTTTCGATCACGATTTGCAATGAAAAACACACTTTAATATTTGATTCTGAGGAACTGGGGACATATGGTACAGTAGCAAATTACCAGGGCCACTTTCTCATCACCCCAAACCCAGAACTTTCCACAGAAGGACCCCAAAAGTGCCCTTCTTGTCACTGGATAGTTTCTGGGACTGGATCAGACTCTGAATGTGGCTCTCCAGCAAGGATACAACTTCCTTAAATCCTGCCCCAAAATGAGATCCATCCTTCATGACATCCTTCCCACTCCACTGAGAGTGTCTTTCCACAGCCCACCTAACCTCCGGAACTTCATAATCCATCCTTATGAAATCCCAAAACGACCTTCCCTACCCTCCAGCTCCAACCCATGTAACCGCCCCCATTGTAAAACCTGCCCTATACATCCTTCCACCACAACTTACACCAGTCCCGTAACCCGGAAGGTTTACATGATCAAGGGAAGAGCCACTTGCGATAACACCCACGTGATTTACCAACTGACATGCCTGCACTGTGAAGCGTTCTAGGTTGGAATGACTAGGAACAAACTGTCAATTCACATGAACGGTCACAGGCAGACAGTGTTTGTGGCTAAGCATGCTTTGGTGCACCGCCAGCATATCTTGGCACAGTATTACACCATCCGGGTTATCTGGATACTTCCCACCAACACCAATCTTTCAGAACTGGAGATGGGAACTTGCCCTTCAACACATTCTCTCTTCCCGTTGCCTACCTGGTCTCAACCTCCGCTAAATTCAAATTCCCACCCACCATCTTTAGCATCTTTGCCTTGATTCTCTAGACACAGCTTCTGCCTCAAGTGGTATCTCTGTCCAACTTCTTTGCTTTCTACAGTATGTCTGCCTAGATGTGCTTGTGTCGGTGTATATGTGTGGGTGTATTTGTTTACCCTCCTCCCCCCCCCCCCTCCCCAGGCAAGTCTTTCCTCTCCCGGGATTGGAATGGCTTCTTACCCCCTTCCTTAAAACCCTCATCATTTCCTTTTACCTCTCCTTCCCTTCTGCCTGAAGAAGCAACTGGGATGTGTGTGTGTGTGTGTGTGTGTGTGTGTGTGTTCTATTTATTTGTGCTGCTGTCACACCTGTGCTCCTTCGCCTGGTGAGTAATCTTCGTCTATTATATAGAAAACAGATGACTTGCCCAAAGGACCGGCTCGTCGATAGACACAACTAAAATCACACACACACACACACACACACACACACACACACACACACACACCAAGGCAGACAAATGCAAAATACAAAGAAGTTGGGCAGAGATGCCAGCCGAGGCAGACGCTCTGTTGAGAAATTGGAGGCAAAGGTGTTGTAGAATGGTGAGTGGGAATTTAAAACTAACGAATGTTGAGACCTGGTGGGCAACGGAAAGAGAGAGTATGTTGAAGGGCAAGTTCCCATCTCTGGAGTTCTGAAAGGATGGTGACAGTGGGAAGTATCCATATAATTCGGATGGTATAACACTGTGCCAAGATGTGCTGGCCGTGCAGCAAGGCATGCTTGGCCACATGGCGATCCTCATTACCAACGGACACTGTCTGTCTGCGTCCGTTCATGTGAATGAACAGATTATTGCTGGTCATTCCCACATTGAATGCTTCACAGAACAGGCATGTCAGCTGGTAAATAGTGTGGGTGCTGTCACAAGTGGCTCTGCCTTAATTGTGTACACCTTCCAGGTTACAGGACTGGAATAAGTGGTGGTGGGAAGATGCATGGAGCACATTTTACACAGTGGGCGGTTACATGGGTAGGAGCCAGAGGGTAGGGAAGGTGGTTTTGGGATTTAATAGGAATGGACTAGGAAGTTACGAAGGTTAGGTGGGTGGCGGAAAGACTCTCGGTGGAGTGGGAAGGATGTCATGAAGGATGGATCTCATTTCGGGGCAGGATATAAGGAATTCGTATCCTTGCTGGTGAAGCACATTTAGAGTCTGCTCTAGTCCTGGAAAGTATCCAGTGACGAGAGAGGCACTTTTAAGGGTCCCTCTGTGGGAGGTTCTGGATTTGGGGGAAGAGGAAGTGGCCTTGGCAATTTGCTTCTGTACCAGATCAGGAGGGTAGTTGCGGGATGCGACAGCTGTCATCAGGTTATTGGTGTACAGTTTCAGGGATTCAGGACTGGAGCAGACTCGTTTGCCACAAAAACCTAAGCTGTAGAGAAGGGTCCCTTTGATATGGAATGGATGACAACTGTCATAATGGAGGTACTGTTGTTGGTGGGTTTGTGTGGATGGATGTGTGAAGCTGGCCATTGGATAGATGGAGATCAACATCAAAGTGGCATGGGATTTGGAATAGGGCCACGTGAATTTGATGGGACCAAAGGAGTTGAGGTTGAAGAGGAAATTCTGGAGTTCTTTTTCACTGTGAGTCCAGATCATGAAGATATCATCAATAAATCTATACCAAACTTTGGGTTTACAGGCTTGGGTATGCAAGACGGCTTCCTCAAAGTGTCCCATAAATAAGTTGGCATACGAGGGGGCCATCCTGGTTACCATAGCTGTACCCTTTAATTGTTGGTATGTATGACCCCTCAAAGGTGAAGACATTGTGGATTAGGATGAAGCTGGCTAGAGTAACAAGAAAAGAGGTACTAGGTAGGGTTGCAGGTGGTCGGCGTGAAAGGAAATACTCCACTGCAGCGAGGGCCTGGGCATGTGGGATATTTGTGTATAGGGAAGTGGCATCAATGGTTACAAGGATGGTTTCCGGAGGTAACGGGCTGGGTAAGGATTTTAGGTTATCGAGAAAGTGGTTGGTGTCTTTGATGAAGGATGGGAGACTGCACATAATGGGTTGAAGGTGTTTGTCTATGTAGGCTGAGATTCGTTCTGTAGGAGCTTGGTAACTGGCCACAATGGGGTGGCCAGGATTTTTGAATTTGTGAATCTTGGGATGTAGGTAGAAGGTGGGGTGTGTGTGGTGTCTGTGGGGTCATGAGGTTAATGGAGTCAGGTGAAAGGTTTTGTAGGGGGCCTAAGGCGCTGAGGATTCCTTGAAGCTCAGCCTGGACATCAGGAATGGGATTCCCTTGACAAACTTTGTATGTGGTACTGTTTGAAAGCTGATGCAGTCCCTCAGCCACATACTCCCGCCGATGAAGTGCCACTCATGGACCTCTTGTCAGTCGGGAGAATGATGCTGGACTGGTCAGCCTTCAGATCACGGAAAGCCTGTGCTTTAGCTGTGGTGATGTAGAGAGTTGGATTCAGGTTTTTCTGGAAAGATTGAGAGGCAAAGCTGGAAGTGAGAAATTTCTGGAAGCTTTGAAGAGGGTGATATATAAAGATTGTTTGACTTACCCAAAGCACAGGCTCACCAATACAAACAAAAAACACAAATAAAAACATACACGAACATTCAAGCTTTCGCCACTGCTGGCAGCTTCTTCAGGAAAAAGAAAGGAGAGAAGAAAGGGAAGGATACGAGTTAAGGAAGTGGAAAATGAGTCATTCCAATCCCAGGAGTGGGAGGTCTTACATTTTACAAATGTGTGTTCATCCCTTTTTCCTCCCTGAAGAAGTAACTCTGTTCATAAAGCTTGTACTTTTTCATCCTTTTTCCTTTGTAGTGAGGCTATAAGCAGTACAGCACAAATTTAAGTAGTCATTAATCAAATAATTTAATACTAAGTGCAGTGGATGATGGGAGTGAATATCAATTAGAAATACACCACCACTGTTTTATAAAAGTAGAGAAGAAAAGATGAAAGTTTACTGTCCCATCAACAATTCATAAAAGCAACGAAGGAAAATTATAAATATAAGAACACAAATATGGGAGTAATTTAACATTATGAGCATAGAAAAAGAAGACAAGGGAGAATATATCTTACAGATATAATGGCAAAAACAACAAGCGAATGGAGATAAAAATTTTACAAACAATAGGGACTGGAACAATATAGTAGAAGAGGGATCAGAATTCTGCCTTAAGAAAGTTCAAATGTTTGTAAAGCTTAAGGGACTTAACTACGGGGTTATCAGTCCCTAAACTTACAAACTTATACTAAAGACGACACAAACATCCATGCCCGAGGGGGGATTCGAACCCCCGACGGCGGACGGCCCTGCGCATCGCAACACGCGCTCCAGTATGCACAACTAATCCGCTGCGGCCCTTAAGAAAGAATATGCACTGAACAATGAAATGGAAGAAATATTTTCTGAATTCTAAAGTGAATTTTGGTATGTAATAAAGTAGAAACAGCAAGCTCAAGTTTAAGACAATTTTCAGTAATAATTTATTTACATGGATGTGGGAAACTAAGCAACGGAGGAATTACATTGTGTGTTTCTAGTTCTACTAGGGTGCAATTATTGTGTTGCAAAACACATCAGGAGGTAATTGAACTGCACAGAATTTTTATGTGGCAGAAGGAATACATCATTTAATTCATGGAGAGTAAGATTACAAAAATTTTAAAAACACAATAGCAATCAATTATAAATTAAACTAGTAGTTAGTTCGTTTAAGGAAGATAAAATGAAATGGCTACAAGAGAAATGTGAAATACAAAAAAAAAAAAAATTCGATTAATGATGGAAATTCTCCTTGGAGATGATACATTATTTTTCAAAAGAGATAGACTGGCTGGCCAGTACTTACCTTTGTGCTGTACCGCCGATAGTGACACAAATGAAGATAAAGAAAATAAGGGACTAAAAAGGACAAGCTTTAGGAACACAGTTCCTTCTACAGGTGGGAGAGAAGGGAAGAAAAAAGGATGGGAAAGGTAATTCCACACTCCTCAAGCACCACCCTTGTGACCTAGGTCATGAATTACCTTTCCCTTCTGTTCCCATCTGTTTTTCTTCCCTACTCTCCCACCTGAAGAAGGAATTATACAAAAATAAATGGTTGTCAAAGAACTAAATCAGCACAGAAAGCAATCAAAATAACTTTCTGGGAATATAAAAGTGAAGATGAAACGAATTTCATTGCCAAGGATGCAAAGAGTACAGTGAGGGCCTCTATGATAAGCAGGAACTTCCTGCTAAAACGGGCAATACTGGATGTTGATTTGATGGACTGAAGGATACATTATTAGAGTTTGAATTTGAAAACAGCGATGGAGAACTTGCAAACAAATTAAGGCAAAAAGGACAGATAACATACACCAGAACTTCTAAAATTATTGAGGCAATGACATCTGACTGTAAAATCTATTAGTATGGTGATGCACCTCTGGGCTTTACTTTAATATTTTGTTCCAGATATCAATGAGAGAGAATTGTAAGAATTACCACATAATCAACTTTACAGAGTTCATTTATACAAGTAGCAGGTGAAATAAATGCAAAAAAGAATGCGAAAGAAAATTGATTTGATTTAATTTTATTTCATTTTAGGAAAAGAAAGGCACTTGACAGGAAGTTACAGTATTATGTTTTTAAGTGGAAGATAGTTTTAAGAAAAAACTGAAGCTTTTTCATAGGATTTGTTAACCCTGAAATCAATGTAAAGTTGTCCACCATCGTTATAAAGGTACACAACACAGTGAAAGACATGTGATACAAATACTGACTCAAATTCAAAGAAAACAATAAGAAAATCAGATCAAGAGAGATGTAACTGCATAAAAAATTAATTGTAAAAGTACAGTATAATGCAGTGTTTTCCTGCACTATTAATCCCTAAAACCAAAGAAGCTATGAATACATCACAATATGACACAAAGGACAGGATCAGTAGTGGAACTAAAATACAGCATAAAGGGATGCCAATTTGCTGACCACATTGCTAATTCAGTGAATGTTAGCAAAAACTGCATTACCTATTTAATGAAGTACAGAATACCGATTGAGAGTATACCAAGAAAGCTGAAAATTTTCAGGAACAGAAATGAAATTAACAAAAAACTTCACACTATATGTGGAATTCTCACAGTGGATGATGTGAAGAAATGCTGGCACCTCAAAAGCAAGGTAACTAACAATGGCTGCAATAATATTACTTACCAGTGAACAGATCATTAAATGCATCTGCAGGAATCTGGTTGAGGACATTTGTAAGGTCATGCTCTTCGAGTAGACGTGTAGCTTGGTTTGCTAATTCCACTGGATCTGCAAAGTCCTCTGCCATTGAAAACACTACTTCTTCGACCACCTCTATACCTGATAAATAGAAGGAAAATATTCAACATACTTATAACTAAAATACATATTAAAAAAAACTTCCACCAAAGCAGTGTTTTTGCAGCCATAAATTTCATAAATGTAATTTGGGCATAATGAAGTGGTGAAAATGTAATGTAATTAATAATGTGCCTAAACAAGATGACACAATGGTTAAATTTGGTCTTTCCAAGACAAATCTGCTTGTCCTCATTCTGCCGTCACAACTGTCATGGAAAGGAAACTAATAGTCCCACTTGTTTTATCAAGATTGTCACAGGATAAAACAGTGTTATATTATTTGTATAGTTGTACATTGTTATCAATTTACTAATTATTATTTCTCTTCTTCCTCTCTTTCTCTCTCTCTCTCTCTCTCAAGGTTTCCCTGAACATTCTGAGCACTCTGAATGCAACAGTAAGTGGAGATGATGGCTGTGTGTCTGAAGTTTACCTGTGCAATTGTACAATTGAATGGAGTGTGTGTCTTTCTGGTGAAGGCTGTGAAAGAAAGCTATATCCTCTTCAGTCCTGGTGTAGCATAAATGCTACATTCATTCCCGATTTTTTCCTCATGAAAAAACAGCTGCAGGTAGTGAATGCCGGCTGAATACTGTTCTCTGAAGTCGACGCAACACAATGCTTTTTGGTCGTGCCAACAGGTGGCAGGAGCAGTCAAAAACAGAGTTTTCGACATCGGTGTCACGAGTCTCAAAATAAGAGGTATATATTGTGTTTTGAATATTGTTTTGTGCATTTACAAAACACTGAATAATTATAGATTACGCAAACCCTTAAACTGTAGCTTTATTACTAGTTTTTACTACAAATTTCTTCAGTTGTTCTACATGTAGAGTGTGTGCTACATTCAGCATTACAAAATGCCCTAGAGTAAAATTACTGATAATGTAAACGTGGAAATGTTTATTCGTGCAATCTACTGCATTTAAACATAGATTACACAAAAAATACAATGCTAATTACAATTAAACTGTTGATTCTTTAATAATGAATGCAAATATGCAGAAAACAAATATTTCAGTTTGAAGGTTAGATTCCTTGATTTGCGTGTTAGTCAACAAAAGAAATTTCGGAACTTCTGCAGGCATTTGACCCATGTAACTTTGTTTTGGAAATTGAAGAGCATGAAGAAGATGATGAAACTCTTCCAGCAAGTTTAGTGGACGATCTTTGACAAAGGAAGGGGATGAAGACGTAGAAGAAGTTGAATTTAATGAAACTGAAAATCTATGAAGGGAATCATTGTGTCCATACAGGATCAGGGATGAAACACAAAAGTGGAAGCACAAATCGAAACATTACTGACTGATAGGAAAATAGTGGCTACTGGTACAATCATGGGGAACCAAATACCTACACAATGCCAGTTCAAGGACAATGTTATTAGACGAGATGGTAGGAGAAGCAATGACCAAATAGTCAGAGGAGACGAAAAAGTGGCATTAATAAAATGGTTTGATAAAAGATATACTTATCATCCACAAACCAACGAATTTTACTGGTTGAGCGTTGTCGGAAGTAGCTGAAGAAGGAAAATGCCTACATTCATGTTCCACGACCAAGTGTTATGAAGTTATATACTAACAGGCACATAGAAGGAGTAGACCTATTGGATAGACTAATAGGTAAATATCCAATGATAAACAGAACAAAATAAATAAATAAAAATTTAAAAAAAATTACAATTAGGACCATTCATTAATTTTTTTATTTTATTTTTTTTTTTTATTTTTGCTTTTCCAGTGCAAGGATTCAGTACAGAGAAACTGCTCAAAGATTAGGATGGCCTAAAAGAAAGTGTGATACCCTCTTATTTTTTTCTTTCCTTTTAACTTGCAGTAGCAAAAAATTTGATCTACAGTAGAACCTCCTTTTTACACTTTTCAAGGGACTTCAGTAAAATAGTGTAAAATGCAGGAAAGCATAAAATGCAGGAAAGCGTAAAATGCAGGAAGTAGTGTTTTAAACAGTAAAATGTGCTTACTGGATCAGCCTCGCATTTTCGTAGTTTATTTGTGATATAAGTACATAATAGGCATCTAAATACTCGCCAGGAAGTTTATTATACAATAAAGGTTATCCAAATTTTTACTATTTTAAGCACAGGGCAGAACTGGTAATTTTTTGGAAAGTAGAAATTTGAGATGTAATTTCATTCATTATAATTGTGGATGCCACTGCTGGGCTATGTAAAACATCTTTGAAATTACTTGAATCAGTTCGATAGATATCGTTTGGACGCCGCTGCCAGGCTATGTAACACATCTTCCAAATTACTGCCTTTTACTGGCATTAATTATTTACGTAGTAAAACTCCTAAAGTTCCGTTCTTTTTGTATTTTTCGATGTTTCACTCGACAATATTAAAGAATTTATTCATGTTCTCGAGTGCAAACATATGCATAAGTATTTTTGTGATGTTTGCATAGGATTGGCATCTCACACTATTACCGCTTTTTTGAGGTTGTGGGTATTATGATACCAAACTTTGACAGATAACGTTCTTTATGAATCAGAAATATGTATCACAAAAACAATGCAACTCTTTATTCTCACATCAACAAAGCAACTGGTTCCGATTGTTTGAGTACAAGCCAGCCACTGTGGCAAAGAAGCTGGTGGAAAGAGGAACTACATCGTCACAAATCGGCGCGTCTTAAGTCAACTAGATACGTACTGCCAACAATGATAGGCAAAATATACGTTTGATTAAATGCAAAGTGTCAAGAAACTTGACTGCGAATAATTTTTAAGCGCTATACTTTAAGGGGAAAGCCATGCTAGCATCAATTTATGTTGAATACATCATTTTTTCTTCACAAACAGGCTTTCAAAAAGTGTAAAATGCAGGAAAAGTGTAAATATGATAATGCAAAAATGAAGGCGAATTAACACTGTGAACATAGGAAATTTGACGGGACCGACAAAAAAATGGTGTAAATGGCAGGAAAATGTAAAAACCGGGAACGTAAAAATGAGGTTTTACTGTATTTCCAAAGAGATGATCAACTTATTACTGAAATAGATGAAGTGGCATATGAAACTTTTAAAGTGTGCAATCATCCTCAACCTTTGCCGCACACAAGTGCTAGAAACAAAAATGCCATGCGTATGCCAGTAATGAAGACTGATCAAAAAAGTAGATCAAGTTGTATATTACAGGGCTGCAAAGGATTTACTTTTGTAACGTGTGCTGCATGTAAAGTCAATCTTTCTTCACTTTGGCTCTTAACTGCTTTTGTGATTTTCATAGAAAATAAGTCAGTAATGCATTTCAATTTTGTGTTACAATCAGTTTGATATTAAAGAAACAGTTCAATAAATTATTCATATGAATTAATATAAGTTTTTGCTGTTTATTTTCTCTTGTATCAACTATCCTCCAACTTTTCAATCTATGCAGTATCTATGAGTAGTGACCCAATGTATCACATATGCTACATACTATAAAACGTTACTATAATTTGCAAAAAGAATTTTGGTGCCTATTTCTATTATTTGGTACCTACTGGAACTATTAAAACTGAATCAAGTAATATTTTTTCCATCAAATGTGATCTCCGGTCTGAAGAGGATACGTTTTGTGTGTATGAGTGTCTTTTTATGAGCCTCTGCACCTTGACTGACATCTTTGGGGTGAATTGCAATCTATCCTCATTAAATTGTTGAATTACAACCTGAACTTGCCATTGTTACATTCTACTTTGGAATAAAACTTATCAACTAGTTTAGCCTGAATCTCCTAAGAGTTGTAGCTATTCTACCTGCAACACTACATACACCAGAGATTTAATTTTCAAACTCGCAGCATAATTTTTCACATCTTTTAGCAGTACATGTGAAACAATAGTAGCACTCGCACTATGAGAGAACTATCTTCATATACAAGTACTGCTCCATAGCGATCTTGCAGATCACTGAGAAACATCAGTCTTTGGGGGAGAATTGGGCTGCGTTCAAGTGTTTGCAACTCTAACAACATCCCAGCTACCACCAAATGGGTGTGGATGTTGCCAGTTTGAATGGGGAACTTTGTATTCAAGAGATTAAGAATTACCCTGTAATACAGGAAACATCCAACAAGGAGTAACATAATAAGATTAACAAGAAAGTTGCATGGTTGAAAGTGTGTGAAAATTTTCAGGAGGTTATTGCTGCAAAACCAGGGTTAGAAGAGGGGGTGTATGTGCAACATATGGCTGTAGTAGCTAACTACAAACAGCAATGCATTCTGAAATCTTTCTTTAGATTCCCAAAAAAAAGAGAATTCTAAATATGGTAGTTTAAGCAGGCTACTATTAGGCCTGTTGAGATAGTTTACTTTTAATAAATGGGGTCTTTAACACTTTCGTTTACCCTTTTTTGTAAGTTTGTTATAGATACAGGTAGTGGGTTATTCATAAGCGAAGAGCTGACTTGGACATAACTTTCAGAAAGAAGGGCTCTGAGTGTCTGAATATAAGCTAAGTATTATGCCCAGACAATATTGTGGAGAAAGATCTCTGAAATAAGAATTTGTAAAGCCAAGGGTAAATGTAATTTGTTCATTGGGTGTAGTTTTTTAAAAATTGGTGATTACTTTATTGTAACAACAAATGTGTAACAGCAAGTTTTATTTGAATTGCTTCATTTAAAACATAGACAAGGCTTTAAAAACATTAGCACAATACCTTTACTGTCAGCTGTTTGTATTTAAGCAAAAATTATATGTTAAGAAACACAAGGCTAAAAAGAGATTTAAAATAATTTCTTATATTTTCATTGTCATTTCCAGTATTTTGCCTGATGCAGTGCCTTCCATTCGCCTGCCTAACTGCTCATGGAAACAGCGTTCACGTATATGGTTAAAAATTACATAACGTATTTTGTTATTTTCAGTTTAAATTCTATCCAAATAAACTGTACACATTATGAAGGCTATTATTTGTCCATCTACGCAACTAATAAGTGTGATAATTTCTCACCACACGCATTCTGTTTCACTGAATGTAAAACATCTTCAGTGGTCTGAAATGAGAGCTACTTACAATTTTATAAGTTTTCATAGATCTAAAACAGTTTGTTAAAAAGTTGTAACATGGGGAGGAGTGGGGGTTTAGGGCGCAAAACTACAGAGGTCATAAGTGCCCATGTCCATGCTTATTAATGACAAGAACAAAAAGGAGGCAGAGATAAAAAGGCGATATAATTATGCTACAAGAAAAGGCAAAGAAAGAAGGACACAATATAATTCCTCAAGCAAAGATTTCTGCTAAAATGTCAAAGTTCGGACGATAAAAACACAGTCTCCATTGTACTCCAAGAACGGGCACCGGACCAGAATGTGGCATACAGTCAACAGTTTGGAACAGTAACCACACAGTGGAGCAGGGTCACCACATAATAAGTGGCGCTGGTTGAACCGACAGTGTCCTTTGCGCAGCCAGGTGAGAATGACCTCCTTGCGGCAAGAGGGCTAAGAGGAGGTTGACCAGGCAGTAGGGAGAGGCTTAAAATCTCTAAGTTTATTTCTTTGAAGGGAACACCAATGTGCATGCCAGAGTGAGATTACACAACCTGAAAGGATGGCATGAAGGTGGAAGAGAGCTGCACCCTTTGCAGCAGCCTCATTCCCTGACACACAAATATGACCTGGGATCCAAAGGAACAGTACAGTGGCACCATTGGCAGTAGGTGAAAGAAGGCACTTTGGGGTGGATGGAGAACACACAGGCTCTGGAGTGCACTCAGGAAGTCTGAGCAAATGGCACATTTAGAATGCTGGTGTTGCCTGATATACTGAGTGGCCTGATAAATGGCGAAAAGCTCCGCCATAAAGATCGAGCAGTAGTCTGGGAGATGATACTGGAAGGAAAGATCAGCAAGCACAAAGGCACACACGACACCACTTTCAGTTTTGGAACCATCAGTATAAATGAAGATACTGTCTGCAAACTGTGAGCAAAGAGCTATAAACATACTACAATAGATGAGGTCAGCAGTAGAGTCTTTGGGAAGCGAATTGAGGTCGAAGTTGACAAGGACCTCAGGACAAAGGGAGGGCAGGGAAGAGCTTGCTCCCGTTGGGAGCGTGGCAGTAATGTTAAATCAAGTTGC
This sequence comes from Locusta migratoria, assembly GCA_026315105.1. Lineage (NCBI taxonomy): Eukaryota > Metazoa > Arthropoda > Insecta > Orthoptera > Acrididae > Locusta > Locusta migratoria. The sequence continues at coordinate 202,349,670 of CM048747.1, read as the reverse complement.
TGAAGAAGTTTACGAAAACTGACTCCGGGAGGTATTAGAGGAGAAGGACTCACTGCATAGTGACAATCAAGTTAATAATAATAATAATAATGAAAAAAGCTTCATAGGATGGGTGGCCACACATAGATGTCAAATGACTCGTGTAATGACTAAGGAAGACCTCCCTTTAGTACGATAGTGGCAATTCAGCAGAATCAGCATAGAGACTCTCGAAAAGGCTTGTGTAGAGCGCCCCTGTAGCTAAACAGATCCCTTGGTTGTGGATTATGTTAAAGTAGTGTAAGATAGATGGTCGGGCTGATAAATAGATGATACATCCATACTCTAGTTTCAAGCGGACGAGGGATTGGTACAAAAAGAAGAGGGTGGTCCGATCCACTCCCCACGAGGTACCGCACAAACACACTGAGAACATTATGTGAACGGATAGAGCGAGCTGACAAATGAGATACATGGGAGGACCAACAAAGTTTCTTATCAAATGTTAGTCCCAAGAATTTTGTAGTGTCTACAAACAGAAAACAACTGGTCCGAGATGGAGGGAAGGAGGGAGAAATTCTGTAGTTCATAAAGACCATCTTGTCTGTGGAGAAAGGAAAGTCATTGTTGATGCTCCAGAAGTAAAGATGATCGAGACACTGCTGAAGATGCCATTCAAGGAGCCAGGTTAATTGACAGCTGCAATAAATTGCAAAGTTACAAATGAAGAGAGAAGCTGAGACACCAGGTGTGAGACAGTCCCTAATAGGATTAATTACTATAGGAAACAGAACAAGGCTCAACATTGAGCCTAGAGGTACACTGTACTCCTGCAGGAAAGTGTTCGAAAGGGCTGAACACACACACACCTGAAAAAGATGGACTTTTCAGAATTCCGGAATAAATGTTGGCAGGCGACCCTGGAGACCCCATCTGTCCAGAGTCCAAAGAATACCCAGCCTCCAACAGGTGACATATGCCTTTTCCAAATAGAAAAATATGGCCACTGTTAGGTGCTTCTGCAGAAAATTATTCATAATATGAGTTGATAGGGTGACTAGATAATTGACTGCTGAATGGTGCTTATGAAAACTACATTGTGCATTGGTGAGGAGATTACGAGATTCGAGCCAACATACTAATTGACCATTAAAAATATGTTCCACCACCTTGCAAATGCTGCTGGTGAGGGAGATCGGACGGTAGCTGCAAAGATGATGTTTGTCCTTTCCAGGCTTAGGTAGAGGAATCACAATGGTTTCACACCAGCACCGAGGAAGCCTGCCTTCCATTCAAATGCAGTTTTTACGTTCAAAGAGATCCTTCAATGCTTGGTTGTGCCCTTCGCTGGTGCCATAAGAAATGGGTTCTTCCTGGTGGACGATAACACTCATCCCGAGAGAGCTGCAATGGTAGACTACATGCTTGAAGCTGATGGAATTGAATGAGTGGAGTGGCCAGCTTCTTCACCAGACAAACTCTGTTGAGCATGTCAAGAGATGCATTTGGCAGATGCAGTGGAGCTACTAGACCAGCACCTCCCAAAATGGTTGCAGAGCTGGCTATTTCACTCATAGAAGAAAGACCAAATATACTTCAAGAACCGATTAACAACCTCATACTGTCCGTGCAATGATACTGGCCGCCTGATGTGTAGACACCATTTTAGAAGGCAACGAGAATAATTTTTTTCACTATTATGGTAGGACCCTGATGCCTTGCTAGAAGTGAACACTGTGTAAACCTCAAGTATACCTTACCATATGTATATTGTGTATGATATCTCACCTGATTCTCTAATTGTTTTAAGCAGTGTGTGTTTTTTTTTTTCTCTCTGATGAAAGCCATGGCTGAAAATTTAGGTTGTGTGAATGTATTGTCTATTTTACTTGCCCGTCTGTGGCTCAGCAATTGTCTTTATGGTGAGTTACATCTATCCTCTATTAGTGACACTGTTTAGTTTATTTCTTTTATAAAATCTGAGTAACTATCACACTGGAAAGATAAAGTCAAATAGACTGCTTTACACTGGTCATCTTCCAACATACAACTTTACATTAGAAGAGCTTACCAGACTGTTCATGGTTTTCTTCGGCAATGTGTGTTTCTGGTGGAATTGAATTTCTTACTACCTCTTCTTTAACACACATTTCCATGCTCTCAGGGGCCGACGAACTTTCTCCACCATTTGTATCTGAAACAGAATAGTGTGTTCCAATTAACTAATACACTGAAATTAGAGTATGTGTAGGGAGAACAAAAAAAGAAAAATTGAAGAAGAAAAGAAAAACAAACTCTTAATAAAGACGGTGGTTTGCAGCTGTGCACAGCTTAGGACCCAGCCATCAGTCAGTTGAAGAAAGTGCAGCAGACACATGATCAAAACATTACCGTATATGGTGATGTTGTGAGCTCCATCAACATCACAGGAAGCAGCACAATAAGGACATTGGTAGCAATGATTTAATAGTCACCACTTCACAATGGCCAAGGAGAGCCACTTAACACGACTGGAAGCCTGAGAGGATTTTATCAGTAAAACTTGCCACAAAACTATGCTTTCATTTAGAAGTATTTCTATGTGTTTCTAAGTATTTCATATAATGAATGAGGGATGAGAAAAGATGTAGTGAATATATAACCGAAACTGAAGCGATCATTTGATTTGGTGTTTTCGACAGTGCTTATTAGTTATTGTCATAATTCCTTGTGATTATGGCAATAATACAAACTGATCCACTGACGGTCCACCTAATCATATGAAACATCGATCATTGAATTTTGAGATTGCTTGGCGGACTGTTGTGCAGAAGCCAAGTTTTCTTCTTACATAATAGAAATTTCATATTTCATTGCATTTTTCTTCAGAATGCAGTATCTGACAGCTGACACTGACACACATTTGTCTGTCAGAAACATATGGGTTTCTATGAATATTTCATAATTTTTGAGTTTGTGGTTAGTTTGAACAGAATACCACAATCAAAGGAAATGGAAACACAGATTTGTCTACATTTGGCAAGTCTCAATGGCTATCTGCAATGGCACACAACTGTCTGTACATACTTCCCATGGTTCATCACACCTTTATCAACCAACACCTAAAAAGTACTGTATGATTAAAAAGTCAGTATAAATTTGAAAACTTAATAAATCACAGAATAATGTAGATAGAGAGGTAAAAATTGACACACATGCTTGGAATGACATGGGGTTATATTAGAACAAAAGAAAGTATTGCTAGACGCGTGAAAGATCTCTTGCGCGCGTCGTTAGATGATGATCATGTGCTCAGCTGCCACTTTCGTCATGCTAGGCCTCCCAGGTCCCCAGACCTCAGTCCGTGCGATTATTCACTTTGGGGTTACCTGAAGTTGCAAGTGTATTGTGATCGACCGACATCTCTAGGGATGCTGAAAGACAACATCCGAAGCCAATGCCTCACCATAACTCTGGACATGCTTTACAGCGCTGTTCACAGCATTATTCCTCGACTACAGCTATTGTTGAGGAATGATGGTGAACATATTGAGCATTTCCTGTAAGGAACATCATCTTTGCTTTGTTTTAATTTGTTATGCTAATTATTGCTTTTCTGATCAGATGAAGCGCCATCTGTCGGACTTTTTTTCTTTTTCTGTCTAATAAAACTCCATGTCATTCTAAACATGTGTGTCAATTTTTACCTCTCTATTTACATTATTCTGTGATTATTAAGTTTTCAAATTTATACTGACTTTTTGATCACCTGGTATTTTAACCAAAATAAGCATGCTTTAGTTCGACTGCTAAGCATATGACTCAAACCCAACTACTAGAGCTGTTTCTTCATCCATTTTACCAAATTTATTTCTATAACTTTTACCTCCTTGAATTATGAGTCTTAGATTTGAGTTCTTTGTTTTCTTGAAATTCACATATCTTTTTTTTATTTATTTTTATTTATTTATTTATTTTTTTTTTTATGCAGCTTAAGATTGAATAAATACAGTAATCTGCCAAATTCATGGATCAGTCGAAACGGCGTCAAAGTAAGATGTAAGTTAGTCTACACGATACATTGTATGAAATCTTAACTAGTTAGTGATATTTGTTTAGAAGGTCAAGTGTGCAAAATTTCATCCACATAAGAATAAAACTTTAGATTGGTGTTGAACTCTGTAAAGAACCATCTGCTATGCCCCTTACGAATTATGTAGACAGTTCTCTTGTTTTAAATCTCATGTGTGTACAATTTTATTTCAGTCACATGAATGGTATGGCAATGCATAAAATATGATAGATCTGAAGTGCCAATGCTCCCCTTACAAAATTTCCATATTTTTTTTTTTTTTAAAGTTGTGCCCATTTTTTCCTAACACCTGTATTAGAGTGAACAAACCAAAGCTGCAATATTTTTCATATCAATTAAGCCATTTCCGAATTTTTGTGAGAATAACTCAAAGTAACTGTTTTTTATGTACAGTATGTGGATAATATGCAGCAAAATAAGAATAAATGACATTAAAGATAAAGGTGAAGCAATGTATTATGCAAATTTGAAGAAAAAATAAAAATAAAAAATAAAATGAAATTGTAATATGAAAGAAATGTTACCATCAAGGAAATGTCCTAAACCAAATGTAAAAATACCCCAGTTATCAAACTAAATGAAGGGGACCTACAGTTTAATGTGGAATCTGAACCACTTTGTCATTTCTGATGGCTCCCCATAAAGTTGAGAGGTGAAAGCTAGAGTAAAACAAGTGAAAAGAAAAAGAAAACCTGATCCCAATGAGTTTTGAATCTGTGACCTTTTACTCTCCAACTAAGAACTTTGCCGCTGCTCAAGACTAAATGTTGAAGAATAATGGTAATTATTGGATATTTAGTAAATGGAGAGAGAGAGGAAAAAAACATTTTATTTGTAATAAAAAGAATATTGAGGTTATCAATGGAGATAAAAATTATGTTATCTTTTAAGCTGGACCAAAATACACACACTGCAAAATTTCATTCAGATCAGTTGAGTATAATTGCGTAGGCTTCTGTGGCCAGAGTCAAATGAAATTAAAGTTTTCTGGGTGTTGTACCGCGTCGTGATGTAACTAGGCTATTACTTAAATAGCCGAAGTTTCGGCCAACGTTACAGTGGCCTTCATCTGGGTATACTGACATGAGCTGCTTGTTACTATACTTTATATTTACTGTCAATTAAACATTAAATCATAATTTTTAAAATCAATGATGTTATTGTTGGTTTTTGGCAGAAGAATGGAAACTTTATTATGATGGGATGCTGAAGTGGAGGGAGTGGGGGTTAGCTGTAGCCTATTGCTTCTTGCATAGCGAGACATGATTGGTGGTCATCGGTGAATGAGGTGAGGGCTTCCGTTTTTCTTCTGTTGGCTGTGGGCTGCACAGCAGCAGTTGCTTACTAGTGACGCTCACGTGTTGTGTTGTCAGTGTGGCCTATTTTGCTGTGGAAAGAGGTTTTAGGTAGTGAAGTGGGTGGTCGGTATGAAAGGAAATACTCCATTGCAGTGAGGCCCTGGGCATGTGGGATATTTGTGTATAGGAAAGTGGCATCAATGGCTACAAGGATGGTTTCTGGAGGTAACAGGCTAGGTAAGGATTTCAGGTGATCGAGGAAGTGGTTGGTGTCTTTGATGAAGGATGGGAGACTGCACATGATGGGTTGAAGGTGTTGGTCTGTGTAGGCAGAGATTCGTTCTGTAGGGGCTTGGTAACCGGCCACAATGAGGCGGCTGGGATGATTGGGTTTGTGAATCTTCGGTGGTAGGTAGAAGGTGGGGTTGCGGGGTGTCGGTGGGGTCACGAGGTTAATGGAGTTAGGTGAAAGGTTTTGTAGGGGGCCTAAGTTTTTGAGGATTTCTTGAAGCTCTGCCTGGACATCAGGAATGGGATTACCTTGAAAAACTTTACATGTGGTACTACCTGAAAGCTGACACAGTCACTCAGCCATATACTCCTGCCGATCAAATACCACAGTCGTGGATCCCTTGTCTGTTGGGAGAATGACGTTGGAATGGTCAGCGTTCGTATCATGGATAGCTCGGGATTCATCTGTGGTAATGTTGGGAGTAGGATTAAGGTTTCTCAGGAAAGACTGAAAGGCAAGGTTGTAAGTAAGGAATTCCTGGAAGGTTGGAAGAGGGTGATTTTGAGGAGGAGGGGGTGGGTCCCGCTGTGACGGAGGACTGAACTGTTCTAGGCAGGGTTCAATTTGAATGATGTCTTTTGGAGCTGGATCATTAGGAGTAGGATTATTTTTCTTAGTGGCAAAGTGATATCTCCAGCAAAGACTATGAGTATAGAACAGTAAATCTTTAACAAGGGCTGTCTGATTGAATTTGGGAGTGTGGAAAAAGGTTAGGCCTTTGGAAAGGACAGACGTTTCAGACTGGGATAGAGGTTTAGAAGAGAGGTTTACTACTGAATTGGGATGTTTATCCAGATTGTGTGGATTAGAATTTTGAGGTTTGGTTGGCAGTGGAGCTGGAAGTGGGGAGATTGAGTAGATGAGAGACACTGGGTTTCTGTGCAATAAGAAGAGCTTGAGGTTTATTGGAGAGGATGTTGAGGGAGAGTGTATTGCCTTTCCAGACATGGGTGACAAGGAGTTGGGATAGGTTTTTGAGGTGGAGGGTGGCATGCTGTTCCAATTTGCGGTTGGCCTGTAAGAGGATGTTCTCAACTGTGGGTGTGAATGTGGGAGTGGTAAGGTTGAGGGTTTTGATTAGGGATAGGAGCTCACAAGTGTGTTCATTGGCGGAGTTGATGTATAGGTTAAGGATTAGGCGGGTGAGGGCTGTGGATTGTTCTGTTTGGAATTGGTGTAAGGCATGATGAAAGGATGGGTTACAGCTGGAGATAGGAACTTTTAGTGTGAGGCCCTTGGGGGTAATGCCAAATGTCAGACAAGCCGGAGTGAACAAAATGTGGGACCGTAATCTGGCTAGGTCGAAAGCATGTTTGCGGAGGGAATGTAGATAAAACTTGATGGGGGTCATAAAGTGAGAAATAACAGTTGTAAATAAAAGTTGTAAGAAATAAAAAATATTAACTAACTAAATAAAAAATAATATAAAAAGGTTGGCAGATAGCAAAAGGAATTCAGCTAAGAAAATAGAAATCTATAAGTTGTTCATGAGAGTTATTAAAGTTAAACCTTGTGGAAACTGTCGTCAAATACAGTTGGTTAACAACGTAATGCACAAAGGTTTGGTGGTTGTATTGTTGTCTAAAACAGGTTACAGGGTGAGAAAATATGGAAAAGATTGAGCAAACAGCGTGGGAATGAAAGGAAAGCATATTTAAGGACTGATTATGTAGGGTAGATTACGACTTTGAAGTAAACAATCATCTGACGAAGGAATAATAATGTTAAAACGTATAGAAAGTTGTTGAAAAATGATTGGGAATATATATACATGCTTTCTAAAAGCGTTAAACACGGGAAAAGTGTAAATATGTTAATGCAAAAACGGGGGCAAATTAACATTGTGAACATAGGAAATTTGATAGGACGGGCAAAAAATGGTGTAAATGACAGGAAAACGTAAAACCGGGAACGCAAAAACGAGGTTTTACTGTAATTTTAAATTTTATACACAGCCGTAGGACTTCCTGGGCTTAAAATGCACTTACAGTGATGGCATTTTTTCTGTTTTACAGCCAATGAGAATAGTGTTTTTCACTACTTCTGTTTGGGGATGCATCTCCCATAAATTTCAATTTTTTCATGATGACCTGGATGTTTTAATTTACTAGAAGGTACTTCATTCTGTAAGATGCTTTGCTGTTTTATATGAATACGTTACAATTTTTTAATATCTTAATAAGATGGAACCGAATAAAACAGCTTTATTTGCACTGTCACATTTACAATCTTATTTAACTAATATATTTAACTGCTTTCTATGAATTTGTCATGATTTTAGAGTATTTTGTTACGCACTAACCTAATAATACAGTGAAAGCACGGCCACAACATAAACTTGTCTATTTGGCTGTGTTCAAGCCCCATTTTTTAAGGATAATTATGCTTTGTGCCATTGTTACTGCATAATTTGCTATCTTTCTATGAAATAAATAAATATAATAAGCTTTGTAGTTTAATCATGTGTTAACTTTTAAGATATATCACACATTACTGTACTGTTATGATTTGTAATAATAGCATAAATGGCTCATCATCTGAGTATGGAATTTTCTAAGTGGCTGATCCCCCAGTGTTAAATTTTGAATGGGAGTCAAGAGATTTGTGATTTAAGAAATTTATAACACATTCTCACTATTAAAATAATTCATCTTGAATTTACTTTGAAAATAACTCTTTTCAACTCACTATTCACAGGTTTTTCCTGTGACCTTTTAAAATGTTAACAGATGAGAAAACATACTCATCAAAAGCAGTTTGTTGTTATGAAGTACTACACAGTCTTCATCCTAAAACTTTTACACATTCTATTATCGGCAGATGTCTGAGTGTGCACTGTGTTTGGTTGTTGTAAATCAAGCATTTTCTTTGCAACCAAAGTTTTATTCTGGTGTTACTCTCTCATTTACATTTTATTATTGTTGTAGCAGAATAAAGTATAGTTCTTATCAGAAAAATTACAAAAAGTTAACTGATAACTAAAACAATGAAAAATTCTTGGTTATTTTTCCATAATTAAAAAATTCTCATAATATTTCTGGATCTTCCAGTTCTCCCACTGCATATATACCATGTGCAGTTAACTGCGAATGCTGATTTTCTAAATTTGTTCAAAGTGTTTTGGAAAAGACCATCTTCCCATAAGGAATGTACATCTGAGTTCATGAAACATCTCTGTAATACTTGCATGTTGATAAAACACAGCAGTAACAAATGTAGTAACACTACTGTGATTTGCTTGGCTGTCTTCCTTTATTCAAACCTAACAGGGACCCCAAACACTCAAGCAGAACAGAAGAATTTTTCACACCAATACTCTGTATGCCATTTCCTTTATATACAAAAACCTGTCCAGAGTGTAATGAATTATTTATTTAGTCAACTAGTTTCAGTCCTTACTTTGGACCTTCTTTAGGACTGTAACTCCATTGATGTCGTGGAGCTGTGCAGGTGCTTCGGAGTCTTCTAGAGTGTCACTGCTCCTTTATCATACTTTTGTCAATAAATTGAAGTTAACCGTTTGCCTTCCCCCCTTATCATCTTTCGGTATTCATTCCATTTCACTTCTCACGCAACAAGTAACAACAGCAAAGTCATTTGTTACCTAGAACTTGACAGCTGAGGAATGGCGATCAGAAGGATGATTGCGGTAGTCAGATCCATTTATTAGTGAAATATTTTGGAATATGCAACAAGAGAAGTTAAGATTCATTTAAGATAAACTGAATTGCACAGAGAGTGAAGGACTGATAAGATTTATGAGGGAATTTTTACCAAATACAAACGCCTAGTAAGAGTTGAGAAACTGGAGATACTATTTAAGTAAAAGCAAGTATGGATATCTTCTAATTTGCCAATCATAAAATGATAACCTCTCAAATCCCCTGAATAAATGTAGTCATCTTTGCTTTTTAATGAATCTGGTTAGTTTTGGTATAATGAAAAGGCTGAGACGAGCCTCTATTAACATCAATTATGGGTTACAATGACCTCACCTGGTGTATCTGACACAACAGTGGCTTGAGGTGATATCTCCTCTGCAGATGTTGAGTCGGTCAGCCTGTGTAGCCGCCTTTTTTTCTTGCCTCTTTTACTCGGTCGAGTCATAGCTGATGGTTTTGCCTTTTTTCGGATCTTTTTTGGTCTCGTCTCTGCACACATCCGATCATAATTATCCTGTAGGCACAGAAATAATCAATGACAACTTAAAATGTGTTGGTGTATTAGGAGCCACCTGATTATCTACAATTATCTAGAATTCAGATAAAATTATGGTATGTTTGTATTGGATTCAACTTCATTAAATATGAAACACAGTAACAGCATTTTGATGACTACTCCGATATTCTATAGCAAGCACCTACAATTCTACAACCGTCCGTAAAGTCGTGTATCATTAGTGGTCCTATTCTTTGCCTGTTATACAAACTCTGGTGAGTGCTGGTAAAGTGTTTGATGTACATATAAACAGGACTCTTTTCCTGACAGTCTTCAGCAGTCATCACACATCTTGCTGGTGTGAATTTCACAACATGGGTTGCTACCAGTGTTGCCACTACATCTCTGCTACCAGTCATATGCACCAGACATTGGACCCTGCATTTTTCCACAACCCAGCTGTATAGGTAATGACTCAGCCGATCTACATCAGTTGCACATTCAAAGCAACATCACGACCAAACGCCAATCGATCGCAGTCCCTCATAGTAAAAAGCTCCTTTCACAAAACTCACCAGACACTCCTGATCTGACATTAGTTAACAGCCTCACACCAAGGAGCCCATCGCCAGTTGCATTCAAACCACAAACCCTCACCAATTGTCTCCTCTGTATCACTTCACGAGGCATCACCTCCAACAGTCAGCAGGCTTACTGCCTAGAGAGAGATCATCTACAACCACCACTTGAAAAATATTCCAATGTACAGTGACAGGCTAAAAACCATGTGTTTAAGTAGTATTGTTTTGTTATTCATTGTTTATGCAGTTTTTCTTTCTTAATTGATCATTCACTTCTAATGTTCAGGTTACCTGTGTTCTGTCTGTAATGAGCTTCTTCACCAGTCAGGCACTTCAAGATTATTGCTTAACATGTTGTTTCCCAAGTGACAGACTTCGTGCTCACTCAGGGATAGCTTTCCACTTCCTGGGATTCTTCTCTGTCCTATCTGGACTACTAGCTGAATCCTTTTGCTTTTCCTCTCTTTCTGGACTCTTGCTGTCCTCCACCATTACATGTATCACTGTTACACATTCAGAAACCTGTCACTATTGGCTCTTCTGTGCTCAGCTCTATTGCCACCCTGTTTTAGGTTGGGCACCAGCAGACACACCTCCCCTTCAGCTGCCTGTGAAGCTAAAAGTCAATTTGATTTTACAAACAGCCACAAGTCACTACAATTATCCAGCTGTCATTCTACAACTATTTTAAATTAGTGTATTGACATACGATTACATAAATTGGTAGCTATCAATTATTATCAAAGTATTCTGACGATGCTCTTGTGTATAGATTGAAACCGGTTAATTGAATAAATAATTGTAGCGACTTGTGGCTGTTTATAAAATCAAATTTATTTTCAACAGTCACTTTCCCCTACGTGCAATGCCTACTCTTTCTAAAGCTAAAAGTCATCAGCTCCTCCACAACCGGCTCCTAGACCAATGGCACGGCCTCTCTGCAGTTGACACAGGCCCTTCTGCCACTGGTCCGATTCTACTGGCTCCTATTTCTACCAGTGTTCTGCACTTGAATTTGGCATTTCAAAACATTGCCCCATGTCTCTTGCACATTTGCCTAACAGGCCTCTCTGCACACCTAAGTGCACCAGTACACACAGTGGCACAGTGTTGATCCCAAGTGTGCCTACACACAGTCTCTTCTGCCTTCCCCTTGGCCATTACCATCATTGCCAACCACTGTACCAATCCACTATCATGTACATGTATTCCTCACAGTATAAATTGTTCACACCATTCCATGGCACCTTCCTCAATGCAAGATTGTCGTGACTCCAGGCACATTCAAATTTCTGAGGCATTTCAGTTGTTGCTTCAGAATCCATTACTTTTCATCCCTGCATCTCCTTTTCAACTATTACTTCACACACTTCACCATCTGCATTATACTTTGGTGCCAGCTCTCACATTACCATCGCTTTACTACTCGTGTTCTATTTTTCTCATAGAAAAGCACCACTAGCATGCACCATACCTGGCCCAAGTCTTCATTCTGGGGTGCACCACTTATAGGCATTTTGAAGTATTGCTGTATGTGCTGTGACTCTTCTGTTGGCTTTCACAGCTCATTCAGCCTTCTATGATTCCTACCCAGCATGTCTTCTTTCTGATGTTAAGTATAGCTTGTTCACAGCCCCTCAGTATGGAGCCACTTTACAAAGTGGTGTGGACTTTCTAGATTTGACAGTTGCCTGTATTTGCATACCAAGAAGACCATTGTCAGTTGTGCCCAAACTGCAGGTCCTCACTCAGTACCTCATCTGTGTCATCTCCATTAACTGCTCCAAGCTCTCTATCACATAGGACGCCTTCTACAATCATTCCAACGACATTCCAGAGTACATTGTCATACTTTACTTTAGTGCCAAGCTAAACACTTAAACACTATTTTTTGTTATTCAATAAACATCCAGTTTTTCACTAACAGACTATTGTTCTGTTTGTTCATTGACTAACTTCTAGCTAACTGGAGTTATACAATGTTCTGCATTTCTTCATCATTCTGACAATTCAGCAACTATCCACTCATTCTTATTGGATTACAAACATTGGAAAGTCAGCAGGACTGCAGCAATATTTGGAAACAATAGATTGCTACTTACCACACAGACATCACAATGAGATGAAGAAAGGCACACTTAAAAAGACTTCTTGATAATATTCAGCTTTCGACTCAAAGACTTTGTCACAACTATACTCTCACACTAAATTCACAAACACACAGACCTATTCCAAGTACGTCAATGAAGCCTTCACAAATTGATAGTACCCTCCTAATCTTATACACAAAGATTTCAAATGCCTCTTTTCCCAGGCCACCCACCACCTCCCTCCTCCTACACATCCACTGCTCAGCCATAAAGGAGAACACCTCTTGTGATCCCGTACCAATCACGGCCTTTTAGATAAGAGAATGAAAAACGATACATGAAATAAATCACAATTTGCGATCAGTTATAGCTTCATTGTACTAGGTTTAGATGCAATACCAAATAATACAGGTGGGCGAGTGAAAGCAGGCAAATAAGGATTGTCAAAGTAAAAATTTAAAAAAGTAATTAAAATAAGATAGGAAGATAGGGGAAGCAGAAAGGAAAATGGTGGGAAAAGTGTGTGTTAGTGGAGGGGTGGGTGGGGGACACAGCAAGAAGGGGGTGAGAAAGAGAGAGAGAGAGAGAGAGAGAGACTTACCCTTTTCCTTGCATGTTCCGGACACAGTGGTAATTCATGGCATATGTCAAAAACAGGAACACAACACTGTGTATTATCAGAGAACTTTGCCGTACAATGCTCATACAACAACTGATCAACATTATACATGATATGTCGTAGGCAGTGTTGAGTACAAGGAAGTGCTAAACTCTTGCACGCTTCTGATTCTCCTTTCCGATAACTGCATCTCCGCTTCACAAGCATTGTTAATTTTGACCTAGAAAGTTTTACAGCTTTAGTTATTATGGAATAAAAGAAAAACAAACATTAATTAGGTAATACAGTAACTACATTGTACTCAATTGCTGGTAATATACATTTATAGTTATTTAATCAAACCTTTTGCTGTATCCTAGTCTGTGATACCACAAATATAGTGTTCATAAACTAAGAAGGAAAGCTTCTAATTTATGGCACAATATTAAGTAGGGCAAGGAGAATACAAGAATCCAATACATAAATTGTTATTGCAAATGCAATGGGGAAATGTGTGAATGCCTAGTGACAACTTGACAAGCCTTAATAAGAAAGGAAACAAAACTATCAAAAACTAATATCCATTCTTTCAGTATAACTTGTAACCTTGGAAACTGGAAGTCATCCAAGTTGCACTTTCTTTACTTGCCATATGCCTGGCAAATGCAGCAACAAATAAGTACAAACCCTTCACACAAATGCTGGCAAAAGATATAACACATCTTGATAATATGAACCCATTTCCTACAAAAAAAATTTTTTGTATCTGTGAAGCTTTCTGGATGTCTTGTCAATTTCCTTCAACACTTAAGTCATTAAAAATTTTCATACAGACACATCTCACTGATTTTTCTCCTCCGGCGTCCCTCTGATCAAATCTCCCCAGGCACACAACATTTTGAACCTACATGGTGACAGAGACTACTGCAGTCTGTAAGAAGTGTGTTTGAGTACTTAAATACTTTAAAGACAGAAAGGACTGTATTGAGAATGAGCCGTGTTTGGATCAACATTAGAATCTCTGACACTGACCAAAAGCAATGAATGCTTACATGTGATTTTTGACAGTCTTTGAGAGTCAGTTGAAGAAAAACAAAGACACGTTAATAGTGTAAGCATTATTATTCACGAATATTCACAGACATTGGTGATATACAAAGGAGTAATTCCATGTGAAATAATTGCTGATGGTTTCCAACAGCTTTACAATGTATTTTAGAAATGTTTTGTAACTAATGGTGAATACAGGTAGAGGCCAGTAAAGGTATTTTATCTGTAACTCTTATTTCCTTTATATTCTGAGGACATTCACCAAACTTTGTAAATACAACCTGTATATACAAATCATTCTGAAATTTAATGAAAAGTAACTACATACACAGTCATACAAGATCTGTTGGATGAAAATAGAAACAAGTTGCACTTGCTTTACCTGTTATGGTGATGACCATCTTTTCCAGATAGAATCTGTGCAGTTTTTGTGGGGAATTTCTTGGCTGCATTTAATACAGCCTCTGCTAATGCCCAGCTGCCATTCACATCCAAACCCATGCTTACTCGCATTGCAGTATCTGGTAACCCACGAACTATCTGTCTCAATCGACGTCTTGTTTCAGCACGCACTTGAGCAAGGCGCCCATCACGCCCTCCTAGTCCAGTTGCTGCTTGCTCAACACTCACTGAAAACCAGTGCCGTTGAAAAACTGCCTGATCTTCTTCATCTTCAATTTCACTTCCTTCACTATCTGTTGCTTCTACACCTGTAAGTTAATCAAAACAAACAGTACACAACACTATTACAAAGGTGACAACAAAAGCATTCAAACTATGAACTAGCTACAAATGACTGCCCATGATGGCACAAATGATGCCTGCCACCTTAGTTCAGAGGGCAACCTCAGTTCCTACAGGTGGATGGCAGATTAGGTGACATCAGATAGCCTCGCTCGTGTGGTGGAAAAGACTATCAATTTGCATCATTGTTCTTAGAACTGAGTGAAGTTCTTTGGTTTGAAGGCAAAAGACTCAGACGATTCTGTGGCGACCTTTGACGTCAAGTCCTCAACCTCCGCTATTGGCTGGAGAAATGTAGGATCCCCTTAATAGGTCAGGCACGCACTACATGCAGGATGCAACTACAAGAGTTGCAGAGTACATGAGGGCTGCTCCTAAGTGTTTTAGGATAGATAATTCTCTCCATAGTCCTTAAAAATGCCTTGGGATTCCAGCGAGGACAGCTTTCAACACATCAGAACAAAGAAAGAAAATGTAAATATAGTTATGGTTAACAGCAGGAGCATATAAGGAAAGATCTCAGAACAGCTCTTGCTTATAAAAGGCCACAATGTCCATATAGTACTAGAGTCGGGAAGCTGGCTAGATGTCAACAGTGGTGAAATTTTGAACTAAGCCTGGAACATATATTGCAGAGAGAGGCTGAACACTGAAGGGGGAAGTGTGTTTATAATAGTAAACAAAGACTGATAATATCAGGTGAGATGAATACTAATCTGATTGTGAAATCATTTGCGTGAAGATCAGAGATAAAAGTGACTTGAATGTGGTCATTGGATGTTTTTATATACTTCCTGGGTTTCAGTAGCAGTGGCAGAACATCTTAGGAAAAAGGTGGAAAATACTTTGTGTAACTTTTCTAGTCATATTTTACTATTAGGTGGAGATTTTATCTTACCAGATTCAGACTGGTTGATTAAAATTTTTAAGACAAGTGGCAGGGACAGAGTCTAGCAAAACTGTTTTAAGTGCTTTATCAAAAAATTAGCTTGAGCAATTAAATAGAGAAATGACTTTTGGAGATAACACCTTAAGCCGCATTCACACATGGTGTGTTTTACTTTATGAAGCATGTCAAATTTGGTGTTAGTCATGGTTACTGCATGCTCTGATAAGACGACCTACATTTCATGGTTCATGCTCGTCATTGTGATTTGTAAATGTAACGATGTGGTTGGAGCTGGCTGAATCCATCCCATGAACCACATAATTTGTTTACAAAAATTAAGGTGTCTAAAATTATTAACTCTGTTAGTGCCCATCAAAGAATTACGTAGCAAATTACGAGAAAAATTCTGGATTCATAAATAGCTTGAGCAATGAATTGCTGGACAATCTAAAATACATGCTTGTTGAGGTTATTCATTAACTTACATGAAACTCCATCACTAGTGAGGAAAGAATAGTGTCCAAACAAAGTTTTCGCATACATAATACCTACATTAAGACTTTTAGCCATTGAAAATATTACTATGCAACAATTATTATTTATTAAAAACTAGAATTAGTGGCTGGTGTCATCAGTCCATCTCCTCCTTCCCCCTTCTGTCTATAGCCTTTTGCCCCTGTCCATTTCAGTTTAATTTGATTGTAGCTCAGTTCTTACATAATATCCCCTGAAAAATATGTCTTACAATAAGATAATTTTCCAATTATATTGAGTGCAATATTAGAAAACTGTGAGCAAAATGTGGTTGCTAACAGGGTTATTAGTAGAGACATAACAAAATACAACCTCATACATGATGGGCTGGTTTTTCCATTAATCTCATTGTTTTATGATGTCATATTTCCTTAACTGTGAATCTACTATATTTCATAGGTACTTTCAATGGTTAAGTGTGCATAGTCTGTAAAATATGTCACAAATAGATTTACTAATAAAGATGCAATAAGTCGTAATTTCGTAACTGATGGGGGAAGTTTTTCATATTGATCTCATTTCTCATTAAGTATGTGTCCTATGTATCATGTACGTTCAAAGATTTTTCTGTGGTATATTTGCATACTAGCTGTAAAATGCCTCCAGGGAATAAATATAATGTCATGCTGAATGGCATATTTTAATTCATGAACAGCATAAAGGTAGCACTTGATAATATTCTTTGATTTTGTCTTTTTTCAGGTTGTCAAAAAAAAAAAAAAAAAAAAAAAAAAAAAAAAAAAAAAGTGTGCCATAAAGGTCTGAAATGATTTGTATTCTCACAATACCACTATTGTATTAGCTTCTCCGCCTTTTAATGTCTTAGTACTACCATCCATTATTTTGTAATTATGTGAAACAAATTTGTGAAAATAAATTTACATATAAACATTAGTGGTCTCTCTTTTACTTTGTGTGGAACAATTGCTGATTTTGAGGAAAATTTAATTTGATGTGCAACAAAGGGTTAAGTTTCTTTACTAACACTGGCAGTTTTGAGCTAAACCATGTGTCTTAGGTAGTTCTCAGATCCACAGTGATTGTTGCTGGATGGTGACAAATATGTACACCAAGTTTGGTTGACATTTATCCAGTAGTTCAGGAGGAGATGTAGAACATATACAGACATATTTTATAACATGTATAGATAGGTCATTAGTACTACAAATAATACCTCTATTAAAATTAAGAAATAAGAAAAATATTGAGAAAACGCGATTTAAAAAACTGAGTATATTTGGATGCAAACCAGCTATCTCTTTGTGTTTATAGTACATGACCCCATGAAGTATACAAAATTTTCCACCTGCTAAAGTAGCCCTGTATTTTTATTTAAGAAGCAAGACAGCTGGCTCACATACAGACACTGGACGCCAAAGAGACTGCCTACATCACACTTGTGCATCCTCTCCTGGAGTACTGTTGCCCCTTGTGGGACCCTCACCAGGTGGGACTGACGGAAGATATTGAGAAGGTTGAGAGAAGGGCAGCTCGTTTTGTTTTATCATGTTACGGGGGGGAAAGTGCCACGGAAATGTTGCACGAATTGGGGTGGAAATCATTAAAAGAAAGACGTTATTCATTGCGGCGTGATCTGTTTGCGAAGTTTAATAACCGACTTTTAGTTCTGAATGTGAAAATATTTTGCTAGCACCCACCTACTTAGGGAGACATGACCATCCCAATAAAATAAGAGAAATCAGATCGAAAATGGAACGATTTAGGTGTTCTTTCTTCCCGCGCGCTATGACAGAATGGAACGGTAGAGAAAAGTTATGAAAGTGGTTAATGAACCCTCTGCCAGGCACTTAAATGTGATTTGCAGAGTATCTATGTAGATGTAGATGTAGACGCCCAGGAGAAGGACCGTCATCGGTATAACGACAAGCACCGACCTGTTGTGTACAGCCCAGGAGATCTGGTATGGATTTTTACCCCTGTACGGAAGGATGGACTGTCAGAAAAGTTATTGAAGCGATACTTTGGTGCGTATCGTGTCATATGCCGCCTGTCAGACGTCACATACTAAGTTGAAGATTATGAGCCGTCATCGAAATGACAAAAACAAAGAGACATTATTCACGTCCTGCACATGAAGCCTCACTACAATCCTGAAGAGCGGGTAGACGACAATGGCTTCTTGTTCAAGGACTTCAATGACGGTAATGTTCCTGATGAAGCCATGACAGAAACGTCTGTTGTCAATAATCGTGGAGAAGGAAAGCATTCTCTAGAACTGCCATACAGAGGACCCATGACAAGGTCAAGATCCAGGACATTGCAGCTGGCTCCACAGGGAACATAACAGCGGGTCGCTGCTTTTCCAGGAAAGGGAGCAATGCCGCAAGACACCATGTAAACCGACTGCCAGCGTGGCGCAGGGGATAGCGTCACTGACTGCGATGCTGAAGGTCGCCGGTTCAATCCCGTCCACTGGAAAACATTTATTTCTTTGTAATGACCAATTCCAGAATGTTCTGCATCTTTCATATGTTCACTTGTAAATTCTACTTGTTTCTTATGTTAACTCTTCTTCTACTTTCTGGTACATTCTGTCTGTGTATAAATAGCAGAGCACTCTGCCCGAGAGGCAGTTAGTGCTGCATGTATGTTAAGTTCGTAATAAACCTGTTTTAAGCGTAAGTGCTGTGTTCAGTTGCCTTCGAAGCCAAGCCTGCTTCCATTTTAGCGCGACAATATTACAGCTAAAAGGAGCCAGAAATTTACAGTAGCTGTGAACAAAGTTGTACATGGGACTAAACAAGTGTATCTCCAGCAGCAATACATTGACAAATTTTAAACTTTATCAATGTTCATTAGTGTATGTGTAAAAGTTCACATAAAATTTCAATGAAATCCTTGATAGTTAAGCAGGAAATTGTTCCAAAATTGCGTGACTTGACATGGAATGCTGCACTGCCCTATTCTGTGCAATATATACACTTTTTTATCACCAAAGTATAACACCTTATGCCACAAGCAAATGGCAATAAGCAAAGTAGACTACTTTTCATGTGGAACTAACACTTATCTACGACACTGTTCTAATGGTAAATAACACAGCATTTTTTTTAACTAGTTACCGAAGTTTTGAGGACTACTTACTATCGATCTGAATACCTAGAAATTTGAATCGTTCAGTCTCACTTATCATCGGCCCATTCCACATAATCAAAATATTCAGTTTTTGTTGAACTGTATGTTTTCTACAGGACACGAACTTATGAAGGTATGACATTTACAGAAATTAGAATAAACAGCAGGTGCAGAACAGACACCTGGGGACAACCCCACCCCTTCCCCCAACTTAAGTGTGTCACATAGTGAGTGCATATCATAGCAATCTTCAATACTGCACAGAAATTTCTTTTGCTCTCTGTAGAAGTAGGGAGTGAACCAATTATGAGCTACTCCCCTTACTCCCTAAAGTTCCAATATCTGCAACAAAATTTTGTGATGGATATATTGAATGCCTTTGTTAAGGACAGCATGTGTTAACAGCATTTTATTGAATCATCCAGTGCCTCACGGACCAAAGTGAATATAGCATTTTCAGTTGTTAAACCACTTCTAAAACTACAACTAACATTCTGATATAACTCCCTCCTTGTTCTGCAAGATATTCTTATTCCCATCATCAGACTCCCAGACTACCTGTTAGTGGTAGTACCTTGTTTTGATCGTTCTAACGGAAAGTGACTTTGAAAGATCATGAGAAATGTTGAAGAAAGCATTATATTTATCATCTACATTATTGGCACTATAAACACCCTGCCACTCTTGTTCCTAATTAAGTTTAAATCTCCAGTGTAAATGGATTAACTTTTCTAAATAAGTTTAATTATATTTAATATGTGTTTGACCACAGAAACATTTTTGAATTAAAATTTTTGCATCATGGTCTGAAAGGCCATTCACTATTTTGCTAACAGAATGCTCCTCTAATAAAACAGTATGAACAAAAATGTTGTCAATGGTTGTGCTGCTGTTTCCATGCATTCTCATTGGAAACAATACTGTTTGCTTCAGGAGATAAGAATTAAAAGGGAGATCTTTTTCTTGCAAAATCATTTACACAATTAAAGTTGAAACCACCATATACAACCTTCCCCCCCCCCCCCCCCCTCATTCAATTTCTATAAAGTGAACACACAACCCTTCCATCTCTAGCTTGAGCACAAATGTTTTAAAATCAGTCAGGGGACCTATAAATAACAACAATTAGAAGTTTAGTTCCACTAAAGTCAACCACTCTGCACGACTCTAATATATTTTCCCTGCAGTGCTTTGAAACATCGAGGGACTCAACCAGAATGTCGTTTTTAACACACATGGTCACTCCCCCACACTGCAAAGAACTCTTAGAAAAACAGGCAGGTAAATTGTAACCTGGTAAAGGAAGCCTCTGAATTGTGAGATTATTCAAGAAGTGCTCGGAAATACCAATAATGTCATAGCCAATATTTATAAGCAGTTTACTAATTTACTCTCTAATACATTTATAATTTGATGAAATATGGTAAATCATCTATTACTTTGATACATGAGCTTTCTTAAAAATAGTTCATTTATGGAGACTTCCTTTAAGTAGGAATACCTATCAGTTGACATCAATGTAAAAAAGATGTACCTATAACACCCATTTCTATGTACTTCAGTGACACATTATGTATAACGAGATAGCTCTTAGCAGTCACTAAACTGCATAACTAAAGTACCACAAGAAAAAAACATAGTTTATGCATACATTATCTATCATAATCACATACAAATAGATGTGTAGAACTACTTACCTAAAGGAAACAAATCACAGTTATACTCTCTAATTTTTTCTTTCAAGTGTTGTATCCGCTGTAATGATTCATGGCAAGAGACATCAAGTTTTCTTCTGATTTTTCTAATTCTGTGTTGAGCAGGTGGCACGGCAACCCTGACCGAATGAACAGAAATTGGTATATACTGTTTTTGGCTAGCACTAGGTTTCTGATACTTGGGAGGGGAGGAAGACAGTGGAGGACTAGGAGGTTCCGTCTTCACAACAACATCTGAATTAACACCCAGTAATTGCTCCTCTAGAAGACTTCTTTCTTTCACAGGCTGCCAGCAGTTTTTTGGTGGTGATGGCCGTTTCCTTACAACATTCTTCAATTCTGGACTAGGACTAGATGAATGAACTTTCTTATGCTTCCCTATAACTTTATTCTGAGCTATTTTTGCCTGCAACCTGTTCATGGTTTTAGAACTCTCGTCATCTGACACTCTGTTGTCAAGTACAGTTTTCCCCGATGTTGGCTGAGAGATGCTCTTAGACACAGCTGGTGACAACCTAGCCACATCAGTACCTTCAATTTTTATCATTTCACCAACAATGTTCTGTTCAATAGGTTTGACCTCAACTTCAGTACAATTAGGTTTTAATGATACACAGTTCTTTGTATACACATTATTAGCTTCTGCTTTCTGATATAATTGCAGAACTTGAGGCTCTGGTTCACTGAATGTGTAAGGGTCATCTGTTTCTGTGTCACCGTCCTTTACACCTCCTGAATTTAATAATGCTTTCAATCTATCAGAAAATTTCAGCTTTCCATCTGCAGATGGTGAAGTAGGTGATGGTATATTGTCCTTATTAGGGATCATCTTGCCTTTTCTGATTTTATAATCTTTCTTTGGTGCCATACCAACAGCCACCTGTGTGTGGCCATTACAGTACCTGTAACACAAAATCAGTATTACTCGCCTTTATAATTTTAAAGTAAAAATTGTTATAAGAATAGTCTGGCATCATCTTAGTCTAATATAATTAGTGCCAAAGTTTTCTCTGTTTGCTTTTATTCTTTTCAGTTCAGTGATGAATTACATGTTTTACAGTTGTTTTTTTTTCCAATATCTAAAGCAGATTGATGTGTGGAGTACAGCAAAATGTAAATCACCACCCTCCACATGTGCACTCATGCACACATATGCAGTGACACCCAAACAAATTGTTGTTGTTGTGTTTTGGAAGGGACTAAACAGCGACAATTATCAGTCCCCAAACAAATGATCCATGGCCAGTAAATACTCTTGCCTTGGACATAACAATGTACACATAGGTCCCTGGCTGTGCTTTTGAATGTGTGTGCATGCACTTCTTTTATAGTAGTACAGTGAAATGCTTGAAAGCTAGCTAGATGCACAGTCATTTTGTGTGTTGTTGTGCCCCTTCACTTTAGTCGAGTAGTTGTCTTTCTTCTATTTTATGTAAATATTAAGAAGAAGAGTTCTGAATTCAAATTCATTGTTTATTTATTCTGCTACATAAAATCAGCACAATACTTACCACTAGTTTTATATTTTCTGATGTTATGATTATATATACTATACCATTAACATTATATTATTGGAATATATATAATATACTTTTCCATATGTATGGTTATGATGCACCTTATTTTGAAACTGTGATGTACACAATGTTGTTTTAAATATCATTAAGATGGATAAACAGTATGATTGTATGCCATTAGAGTAATGGTTGTGAAGAAATTTGGTAAATTCTTGCCTAACCATAATCCATATGGAGGATTACTGAACTAGGCACTAAGAAAGAACAATCCATGTTTTACTACAATATGGTGAACTACTTCACTTATCTAGTGGTTTTTGCTTTTTGAGTTTGTGTGTGCCTCTGTAGTCATAAGAAATATTTAACATGCAAATCATGTTAAGAAATAGTTCTGGCCTGGATATTACACACTTTCCCATACAGTACTGAACGCGCAGCATTTATTCAAAAGCAAATGCATCACGATATTTCTCAACAGGATATTAAATTTTTTCATCTCCGAGACAACTCATCAAATTCCACAAATTCTATATTCACAAACATACAAACTTATGAAAACTAGTGAAAAAAGGCAGATGAACTGCTAACATGTACTACCAGAAGGTCAACATGACCAGACTACACATCAGTCATTCAAATACAGAATTAGAGGGTTTGGATAAAAAGATGTAAACACTATGAGAAATTCATGTTTGAATCTAAATGCAGATGCAAGGCAACCCTACAGATTGATCAGTCAGTCACAGCACAACTGAATGTCACATTTGTGAAATCTGTCAGCACCAAAAGAACAAGGTTTGAGCTCTAGAAACAGGGAACAACAGGATTCCAACATCTCTGACACAACATGATTCCAGAAGCATAAAACATGGACTATGAAGCAATGGAAGATCACCATTTAATTGAATGAGTCTTGTTTCAGACAGTAGTGAAAAATGTTCTGGTTGAGTGACAATTTGTCCAGCTGTATCACAGTATTCTATGGGCCCCTTGTTTACTTTGCAAGGCTGCATTGCTGCGAAGGATTTTGTTATCATTTAGGCAAGTGAGGTACATCACATGGTACAATGTTTTTCCCCAATGGTGGGGCTTTGTTCTAAGAAGACGGCGCTCCTGTTTACACAGCTTGTATCATCTAGGACTAGTTTTGTGAGCACAAGAATGACTTGTAGGATCTCCCCACGCTACCAGTCACCAGATATCAATATTATCGATCCTTTGTGGTCTACTTTGGAACTACCTGAATTTACAACTATCTTTCTGGAATAATGGCACAAAATTCCCTTCCATGTAGAACTCGTTTCCTCACAGTTTTTGTAACTACATTTTGACAACGATTTTGCAGATCTTTCTTAATGTTTCATTTTTCCTTTACTCTTTCTTACTGCCAGCAACATAAAGCAGACAGTTTATGCTTAAATCATTGTCTATTTCATCTATCACTTACTGTAATAACAAGTTGTTTTCAATATCTGCACAGTTGACAATTTCTTTCCTATGTGGAAAAATCATTTTTCATCCCACTATACTGCAGATTGCTCCCAACTCTGTTTCTGAAAATGATGCTTCAATAATCTACTTCTTAGCTTCAATGTCACCAGCCGTCAATAGAAAAACAAAACTTGTGTTTCTGATTTTTTCTGTCATCTGCAACTGTAGAGATCTAATGGTTTTAATTAGAAGAGGTGTTATATATTTTTTATTTATTTAGTCTAACACTGTCATTTCCTAGATAATTTCCTGTCAGATATTTCTCCTTCCATAATAATGTTTAAAATTTCTGCTTTCAGGGTTCTGATACTGCTGATTGTCATAGATCCAAAATCAACAATTACACATTGGTTCAAGCAAAATAGGACTCAAAATGTAGTAGATTAGGCAACAAAACTGCATTGTTATTTCAACTGATACTGTCCAGACTGCAAAATTTGTAGGAACAACAGTTCCAACTTTGCCATAAAATTATCATTTTTCTTTGTGCACACACTACTTTCCAATTACCAGCTTCTCGAGTATGTCACCAACACGGAAAAACTTAATGCTCCCTTCTAAATCCTACATCATACAACAACAATAATAATATATGTAGTAGAATATTTTAAATTCCAGGATCCTGTTTCAGTTTCCAGCTTTTTCCAGGTTACATAAAATTCCAGGACAATTCCAGGTTTTCCACAAGGGTTCAAAACCACTATCCTGAAAGAGTTTTTTTTTTTTTTTTTTTTTTTTTTTTTTTTTTTTTTTTTTTTTTTTTTTTTTTTTTTTGTGGTTTTAGGGCGCACAACTGCTGTGGTCATTAGCGCCCAACACTGCCCAAAGTAAAAAAGAACCGGGGTTAGAAATTAAATGGCTTTCGCCATATTTGCACGATGTATAAAAAGTAAAACTCTGTTAACCGATTGCGGGTCATCAGCTAAAATGGCAGACAATTCAAATGGGAAACACAGATCATGACGGAGACGGTTAAAAAATGGACATTGCACTAAAAGATGGTTCACAGTAAAAGGTGCATCACAGTGCTCACATAAGGGAGCAGGACCACCACGTAATAAATGCTGGTGGCTAAAACGGCAGTGGCCAATACGAAGCCGGGCTAGAACAATCTCCTCTCGGCGGGAGGGTCGAGATGACGTTGACCAGATATCAGGCACAGGTTTAATGGCTCGCAATTTGTTCCCTGACAGGGATGACCAATGTAGATACCAACGCGAGATAATACGCTGGGAGATACCAGCGCGAAGGTCATCAGAGCTGGTGGAAAAGGTAGATAGCCGAGGAAGGAGAACTGCTTCCTTGGCAGCCATATCCGCAGCCTCATTCCCCAACACTCCCACATGGCCAGGGACCCACAGAAACGTCACCGTAGTTCCGCTCGTTGAAAGAGAAGTAAGGCAATTGCGGATGCTTTGTACCAGGGGATGGGCCGGATATAGGATGCGAAGGCTCAACAAAGCACTCATTGAGTCCGAGCAAATGACAGTCTTACTGAGCGAGTGGCGCCGGACGTATTGTGTGGCTTGGTATAATGCATACAGCTCAGCTGTAAAAATGGAACTCCACTCAGGAAGACGATATTTAAAAGAGACGTTGCCAAGTACAAAAGCACACCCAACACCCTGGTCTGTCTTTGAGCCATCAGTGTAAATGAACAAATTGTCATCAAATTTAAACCGGAGTGCGTGAAATTCTCTCTGGTAGACGAAACGAGGTGTGGAGTCCTTTGGAAGAGAATGAAGATCAAAGTTAACACGGACTTCGGGGCTTCGCCACGGTGGAGAGGTGCTCTCTCCAGTCGAGAAGATAGCAGGCATTGTAACGCCAAGCTGGCCGAGTAGCGAACGCAAGCGTACTCCCGGTGGTAGCAGAGCAGACGGGCGCAGAGTGAAGAGACTGTCAAGTGAGTCGTTAAAAAAAACTGCGTACGTCGGGTGTCCTCGCATGGACGACAAACGACTAGCGTAACGGCTAAGCAGGAGTTCCCGACGGTAAGAAAGGGGTAGTTCGGCGGCCTCGGCATAGAGGCTCTCAACGGGGCTAGTATAAAACGCTCCTGTCGCCAGACGGAGACCTTGGTGGTGGATTGTATTAAGGCGGCGCAGTATGGACGGTCGAGCCGAAGAATAAACGATGCTACCATAGTCCAGTTTGGACCGAACTATGGTGCGATACAGATGGAGGAGAGTAGACCTGTCAGCTCCCCACGAGGTGCCACTTAACACCCGCAGCACATTGAGAGAGCGGGTACAGCGAGCTGCCAAACGGGATATGTGGGGAGACCAACTTAACTTCCTGTCGAGAACAAGTCCCAAGAACGTCGTGGTATCCACAAATGGAAGTACTATGGGGCCCAGTCGAAGGGACGGGGGAAGGAACTCCTTCCGCCGCCAGAAGTTCATGCAGACTGTCTTGTCAGCTGAGAATCGAAAGCCAGTGTCCATACTCCACGCGTGGAGATTGTCTAGGCACCGCTGGAGGCGCCGCTCCAGGAGACCCGTTTGCTCAGAGCTGCTGTAGATCGCGAAGTCGTCAACAAATAGGGACGCCGACACTCCCAGTGGAAGGTGATCGGCTATAGAATTGATTGCCACTGCAAATAAAACAACGCTCAGGACCGAGCCCTGGGGGACTCCGTTCTCCTGATTAAAAGTGCTCGATAAAACCGAACCAACACGCACTTTAAAAACACGGTCTGTTAAAAATTCGCGGATAAAAATTGGCAGGCGACCCCGAAAACCCCATGTATGCAGAGTGCGGAGGATGCCCATCCTCCAGCAGGTGTCGTATGCCTTTTCCAGATCAAAGAACACCGCTACTGTCTGGCGCTTCCGTAAAAAGTTATTCATTACTGAGGTAGATAGGGCAACAAGATGATCCACCGCAGAACGGTGCTTGCGAAACCCACATTGGACATTAGACAGGAGATGTCGCGTTTCAAGCCACCATACCAGGCGCCCGTGAATCATGCGTTCCATCACCTTGCATATGCTACTGGTGAGGGAAATGGGGCGGTAGCTGGAAGGAAGACATTTGTCCTTCCCAGGCTTTGGTATGGGAATGACTATGGCTTCACGCCAGCGTCGCGGAAAGGTGCCTTCTATCCATATGCGATTGTAGGTGGCCAGTAGGAAGTGCAAGCTCGTTGGTGAAAGGTGTTGCAGCATCGCCACGTGAATGCTATCTGGTCCTGGAGCGGAGGACCGCGAAGACGAGAGTGCGTGGTGAAGCTCTCGTACAGTAAACTCGGTATTGTAGCATTCACGGTTCTGAGAGGTAAAGGGCAATGGAGTCGCCTCCACCGTCCGTTTCCTAGCTAGGAAAGCGTCAGTGTAATGTGAAGAGCTAGAGACCTCTGCAAAATGTCGACCCAGTGCGTTGGCTATTTGTGGAGGATCGACGACGGTGTCAGTTGCGACACACAGACCGGGAATTGGGGAAGGAGCCATAGTGCCCGAAATTTTTCGAAGGTTACCCCAAATGATGGAGGAAGGGGTAGACCTATTAAAAGAGCTCGTGAATGAGCGCCAACTGGCGCGTTTACAGTCGCGAAAGAGGCGACGACAATAGGCCCGCAGCCGTTTGTATCGGATGCAGTTGTCGAGCGTGGGCCGTTGTTTGAAGATTCTAAGGGCACGTCGCCGTGCTCGCAGAGCGTCACGGCATTCCGCGGTCCACCACGGGACAAGGGGACGACGTGCGTGGGAAGTCTTGCAGGGGATGGAACATTCTGCGGCTGTCAGAATAACTGTGGTAATGTGTTCCACTTGGTCGTCTATACTAGGATAATGGTAAGTACCAAAATCCGCCAGTGACGTGTAGAGCTCCCAGTCCGCTTTCGTTAACTGCCAGCGGCGTGGATGCTCAAGGGTGTCAGGCATCATTAGGTGAATTACACACGGAAAATGATCGCTCGAATGTGTGTCTGAGAGAGCAGACCATTCAAGACGCCGTGCCAGCTGAGCAGTGCAGATAGCTAGATCTATATGGCTGAAAGTATTTGTGGTGTCTGAAAGATAAGTTGGTTCACCAGTGTTAAGGCAGATGAGCTGAAGGTGGTTCAGTATATCTGCCAGGAGGGAGCCCCGTGGACATGGTCGTGGGGAGCCCCAAAGGGGGTGGTGGGCATTGAAATCTCCCACCAACAAAAACGGACGCGGAAGCTGGTCAATAAGATCTAGGAGATCTGATCTAGTGACGGGAAAAGAGGAAGGAGCGTAAATATTGCACAGTGTGAAGACAAATCCAGGAAGGTATATCCGGACAGCAACAGCTTGTATTGGAGTACACAAAGGGACCGGTGTACTGTGTACGTCATCCCGAATAAGCAACATTACGCCCCCGTGGGCTGGAATTCCTGCCACTGGAGGAAGGTCAAAGCGAACGGTAGTGTAGCGTGGGAAAGTAATTCGAGTTCCAGGGAGCAATTTTGTCTCCTGTAGAGAGAAGATGATTGGATGATATGTTCGCGTTAAAAGCTGCAGTTCTGTCCAATTCGACCGGATACCACGAATGTTCCATTGAAGAATATCCATAATGGGATAAAATGAGATGAAGGTGGACATCAGCCCGACGAAGGCGGCGGGCCACAGTGCGAATGTTCGCAACTGGTGGTGTCTGAGACAGGAGGGTCTTGCTCCATATTCTCAGAGGTTACCACAGCAGCTGCCTGAGTGTGGTCGGCAGCCCCATCTTTGGCTGATGCACCTGGAGAGACTATAGGCTTCCAGGGGATGCCATCGTCACATTGTGAGGTAGGAGGGGGGAGAGTTTTCCCCCTATTTGATTTCTTGGAGCCCTGGTGAAGCTCCTTGGTTGGCTCAGACGTTTTGGTAGGGGTGCGGAGGAAATCCTCGCGCGAATGCTCTTTCTTAGACTTTCGCGTCTCTATCTGTGGTTTCACAGCTGAAGATGAAGATGAAGACTTGGAAGAGGTACTCACACTTTTCGTTGAACGTGACGCCGTTGTCGATGTAGACTGTTTGACAACTACTGTCGTAAACTGTAGGTCACAAGTCTGTGTGGCCATATCCCGTGTTGTTGGAGGCGTTGCAACTACAGTACTGTAGTTACCACGCGGCGGGGTCTTAGGCTTACGACTGGCGTACATCTTACGTGCAACTGGTATGGGAACCTTTTCCTTTACACGGATTTCCTGGATGGCTCGTTCATCGGCAAACACGGGACATTCCCGGGAGGAAGCAGCATGATTCCCGTTACAATTGATGCAATGAGGGGACGGTGGTGGACAAATCCCCTCATGGGCCTCTTTACCACAGGTGACACATATGACTGGGTTCTTGCAAGACTGGCTTGTGTGGTTAAATCGATGGCACTGATAACACCGAGTAGGGTTAGGGATATAAGGTCGTACTGTGATGACCTCATACCCTGCCTTGATCTTCGGCGGCAGAGCCACTCGGTCGAAGGTCAGAAACACTGTGCGAGTGGGCACTACAACATTGTTCTCTTTTTTTGTCACCCTGTGTACTGCGACGACGCCTTGAGCTGCCAGATATTCTTTCAGTTCATCCTCAGTCAGACCGTCCAAACTGGCCGAGAAGACTACCCCTCGGGAATAATTGAGGGTCGGATGGAGCTCAACACGAACCGGGTAGCTGTGGAGCAGAGTAGCCTTAAGCAGCCGCTGTGCCTGGGAGCCACTTTCTGTTTCTAACAGTAGTGTTCCATTACGTAGGCGGTTGCAGGTCTTAACTGGGCCGGCAATGGCATCAACCCCTTTTTGAATAATAAATGGGTTCACCGACGAAAAGGATTGTCCTTCCTCGGTACGGGTCACCACAAGGAACTTCGATGTCTGTAAATTTTTCTGTTCAGACACACTATTGTCTAGTACATCAATTTCTAAAGACTCTTTACATTTTCTTTTTTTTAGAACCATCGCGGTTGTATCCCCCACGATTGCCAGTGTCTCCGATGGCACGCTCCTTCCTGCTGGGGGCCCCCAATGGAAGCACACCCGCCTTGGGTGATTGTTCACACCCCAGGTCACACCTCCCGATCTACAGACGGAGGGACCAATCGGCGAATCGGGAAGGTATCAGCGCAGGCAATCGCCCCTCCCCTGGCCTGGCCTTAACCAGGGGGTACGCACGCACCCTACATGCCAGCCCGGGGCTGGGACTTACGCATTACCCAGTCACCCATATGGGTGGCCTTCAAGTGCGTACAGGGAGGAGGAAGAGAGAAATAGTAGGAGGAGAAGCCTCAAACGCAGACGCGGAGGCAAAGAAAGAGGTGAAAGAAGACTGTAAAGCCAAAAGGGTCAGAACTTCGGTTCCCCGAAGGATGCACAGACTCGGTCCCCAAGAGAGGGGAAAAGGACAGTAGAAGAAGTGTCATGTAGCACGGAAAGGAAAGAGTGCTACAAAGGCTGGGGCCCCGTGCTCGCCACGCACGTACTCACCACAGAGCAGTGAGTCCCCTGAGGGGATCCTGAAAGAGTGAAGGTGGGATAAAAGACAAGTGTGTTTTGTGAAGCCGTGTGGTCGGCGTACATATTCACAGTGAGTTGTAAAATTCTAGGTTCGAATTCAACAATATAATGACAGTTTTCAACTCATCGTGAAGATGTATGCTGAGCTGTGACGGGCACATAGAAAAGACACATACATACAACATTTAAGCTGTCAGCCATTGGCCTTCCTTAGAAACCAATAGCATTCACATAATCACACAGCCACACCTCACAGATGTGTTGTGTGACTGAGTTGTGCCTGTGTGAATGCTCTCTATTCAGAGAAAGGCCAGTGGCCCTGTCTCTCATCATAAAGAAGGTTTCATACACAACATTTCCCTTTCACTGGCACTCTCCCACTGTCATTTTTCTCCCATTAGGACTTAAATCTGACCCCCACTGCCATTGCCTTGATACCTTTCTCTTCATTTTGGCTGCCTCCTTCTACCAGTGTCTATGTCCCATTCATTTTCTCTTACATTGCTACTGCCACTTTCTTGCAGTCTGCTCTGTTTCTTCAATCACAATTATCTTCTCTTAATATCTAGCCTTGCGAATGATTTGCTTGGGCTTCTAACTGCTTGACCAAGAAAATAAAACATAACTATGGGAGACGTGGGAAAGCAGACAAACTTTTTATTATTGAAGGTTACAAATAGCCCACATAATCTTTCCATTTCACTGACTCTTCTTTCACTGTAACTGTCTCGCTCCATTTATCTGTTTAACTGTCAACTGTCACTGCCCTTCTTCTGCAACGACTATTGGCTCTCTCTCTCTCTCTCTCTCTCTCTCTCTCTCTCTCTCTCTCTCTCTTTTGTGCTCTGGCAGGAGCATCTTTCAGCTGGTTTCCTTTTCTTATTTGGACAGCAGGATGTCTTTCTTAAATGAAACAAACTCTGTTTAGTAGTAAATATGTACAATTTCTTCCTTCGCCTCGATGCATTTAAAAACAGGGTATAACAAAAACAAATTCAGTCAGTTATTGAGAGAATATTTCAGGCCCTATGATGTCTAACTAAAATTTCTCACAGACTAGTTTTCTTGATAAACACTTAGCTTAGACAGACGGTGGGCTAATGGTTCATGACTCCTTTACCGCCAACTATCTCTGATACTTAAAAAGTATTTTCACAAAAGTAACCTTGCTTAAGCTTGATTGCCAAGTTTACTATTTGGGCTGAATTCCTGTAGCTGTATCTTTATCCACCCTACCTAATTTCTGTCTCAGAATGAATCAACTTTGTTTTGGTGTCAAAATGTGGTGTACAACTTTTTGCCCCCTTAAATTTCAAGTCCCATTTTTTGGGTGCAGCTTATTGTTGAGTAAATACAGTAGTCAGCATAGTAATTAGCAATTTTGGTGCAACTAATCAAAAATGCTTTCTTGAATATTTAAGAGCTGTAAAATGTGACCTATTAAAAACATTTCCCATTGTGTTTGTTTGTGAATCCACTAACTTCAGCAAAGTAAAATGTGTCTTTACTGGCTGCAGACAGAAAATTGCTGCAATACACACTTGTAATTCCGGATTCATATGAAGGCTTTGATGAAATTGTTTGCTTATGCTGAGAACCATTCATTTTTATTATTATTTTCTGCATACACAAAGTTCCTGATGATGCAGGTCTGGAATCAGATGATTGCTTATCATGGGCAATGATAATTAAAGGGGGTTTACCTATGACTGGCAGTATTCTTATTTCGAGTTTCAGTGTGACACAGAGTTTTAATTTGTCAGGAAGTTTCGTAGTAACACACACCTCACATTAAATAAATGATCTTGACAGTATTTACATTTGAAAATAATTAATGTCTCTTTGTACAGTCATCACATTTAGTTCTAAAAACTGCACAATAAGACACTAGAACATGAGAAGCAATTTGTTTCCGATTAGATGAGGATCAATGTAAAACGAAAACTGCTGTAACCCAAGCTCATTGAATAAAAGAAAATACTGCTTTTAAATAATTCATTATGGCATTGCAAGAATAGTTTTCTAAAAGTTCCGAGTACATTGACAATCCTAGAACTGTTTACAAAATTCAAACAGCAAATTCAGGCCACGTTCGGCTGAAAAGTTCAAATATCAAAATATTAGCCGCGAACTTACAAAGTATTAGAAACAAAGTTCCCGAATTTGCCGCACTGCATGGAAATTATAGTGCTCGGATAGTTTTAGGCACCGAAAGCTGGCTAAATCATGATGTGGCAAGTTCAGAAATATTTAGCAAGGCGTGGAATATATATCAGAAAGATAGATCGGATACGACTGGAGGAGGAGTGTTCATCGCTGTGGACAAAGATATTGTTTCTACTGAGATAGAGGTTTAAAGTAACTTTGAAGTTATCTGGGCACGTATAACAGGTCTACAAGAAGTAAAGTTAATAGTTGGCTGTTTTTACCGCCTCCCCCCCCCCCCCCCCCCAGTGCTGCTGTAGCAGTTTTAGAATCATTCAAAGAAAGTCTACACCTGGTAGTGCATAGGTTTCCGGGCCATGGGGGAGACTTCAACCTTAACAGTATAGATTGGGACCTCTCTAGTTGCATTTCAGGAGGTACAGACAAGCAGTCTTGCAAGCTACTTTTGGACACAATTCTCCAAAAGCTGTCTTAAGCAGCTAAACCGGCAACCCACACGCAATGGAAATATTTTACACCTTTTAGCCACGAACAGGCCTGACCTTATTAACAATGTCTGTGTAGAGACTGGAATTAGTGACCATGATAGCGTCATTGGTGACCAAAGTTCATAAACCAATCAAGAAAGCTAGGAGCGTGTTTTTGTTGGGAAGAGCCAATAAGCAAATGTTAGGATCGCACTTAGAAAATGAATGGGTATCGTTTAATTCCGGGACTATGGATGTAGAGGAATTGTGGACTACATTTAAGTGCATTGTTAATATGTACCAGTAAAGACAATTAAGGATGAAAAAGATCCACCGTGGTATAATAATGATGTTAGAAAGCTGCTGAGAAAGCAAAGACTGTTGCACTCTCGATTCAAAAAAGAACACGCAAATGATGACAGGTAAAAGTTAGTAGAGATTTGTGCGTCTATAAAAAGATTGATGCGGAAAGCATACAATAATTACCACAGCTGTACCTTACTAACAGATCTTTCCGAGAAACCGAAAAAATTCTGGTCCTATGTAAAATCGATAAGCGTGTCAAAGCCCACTGTCCAGTCACTCTATCATTCCGGGGCAGTAATAGAAAAAAGCAAACGGAAAGCTGAAGTTCTAAATTTAACCTTTAAGAAATATTTCACGCAGGAGGACTGCACAAATGTACCATTATTTGATCAACATACTAATTCCGAAATGGAGGACATAGTAATAGGTATTTCGGGTATAGAGAAGCAGCTGAGAAAGCTAAATACGAAAAAGTCTGCTGGTCCGGATGGAACACCAGTTCGGTTTTACAAAGAGTATTCTGTGACATTGGCCCCCTACTTAGCTTGCATTTATCACAAATCTTTAATTCAGCGCAAAGTTCCTAGTGACTGGAAAAAAGCGCAGTTGACTCCTGTTTATAAGAAAGGAAAGAGAACTGACCCACACAATTACAGGCCAATATCGTTGACAACAGTTTCATCTAGGATTTTGGTGCATATTCTCACTTTGAATATAGTAAATTTCCTTGAAACGGAAAAGCTTCTTTCTATGAATCAGCACGGGTTTAGGAAACATTGTTCATGTGAAACTCAGTTTTCCCTTTTCTCACATGACATCTTGCAAGCCATGGATGAAGGGCAACAGGTGGAATGTGTTTTTCTCGACTTCAAAAAGGCGTTTGACGCGGTGCCACACTGCAGAATGCTAACGAAGATACAAGCTTATGGCATAATTTCTCAGATTTGTGACTGGCTGAAAGACTTCCTAAGTAATAGAACGCAGTACGTTGTTCTCGACGGCGATTGTTCAGAGACGAGTCGGGCGTGCCCCAGGGAAGTCTGATAGGACCGCTATTATTTTCTACCTATATAAATGATCTGATGGACAGAGTAACTTGTAATTTGTCGCTGTTTGCTGATGATGCTGTGGTATATGGGAGGGTGTCGTCTTTAACTGTAATAGCTTACAGGATGACTTAGACAAAATTTCTAGTTGGTGCGAAGAATGGCAGATAGCTCTCAATGTAGAAATATGTAAGGTGATGCGCACGAGTAGGAAAAACAATCCCATAATGTTCAAATACAGCATTAGTAGTGAGCTTCTTGATGCTGTTGCATCGTTCAAATATCTAGGCGTAACATTGCAGAGCGATGTGAAATGGAACGAGCATGTAAGGACAGTTGTGAGTATGGCGGACAGCCGGCTTCGGTTTATTGGGAGAATTTTGGGAAGATTTACTTCACCTGCAAAGGAGGCCGCGTATAAAACGCTTGTACGACCATGTCTTGAGTATTGCTCAAGTGTTTGGGACTTGCAGCAAATCAGTTTAAAGGAAGACAGAGGCAGTTCAGAGGCGAGCAGCTAGGTTTGTTACTGGGAGGTTCGACCAATGCGCGAGTGTCACGGAAATGCTCCGGCAACTCAATTGGGGATCGCTGGAGGAAAGACGATGTTCTTCTCATGAATTTCTGTTGAGGAAATTTAGAGGGCCGGAATTTGAAGCTGAGTGTAGTACGATCTTGCTGCCACCTACTTACATTTCGCGTGATGATCACAAAGACAAGATCAGAGAAATTAGGGCTCGTACAGAGGCATATAGGCATTCTTTTTTTCCTCGTTCTATTTGGAAGTGGAATAGGAAAGGCAATGCCTAGTAGTGGTACAGTGTACCCTACGTCACACACCTTATGGTGAATTGTGGAGTATGTATGTAGATGTAGAAGACTGTTTACCATTTCAGTTAAAAATTGGCTAAATTTTATTTTTTAAATTGCTGATGACTGATTTTGATCCTAGTGTGGATAATCCTCAGAGCTACTCTAATTTTGAGATGGTGCTGTGGAGTCCTCAAAGAGCTGACAGTAGTGAAAGCATCTAGTGGACATCACAGCCGCTCCTCTCAATGTCAAAGTTGGAGTAGATACTTAGATGATCTATGATAGGATTAAACCAGTCATCAATAAATATGAGTGGTGCACTCCAGGCTGTTTTAATTTTACTATTTAACATTAAAATTGTAAACTATTGGGACTATCAAAGTGCCAACAGTTCGTGCTGGACAAATAATCTAATTTGTTTTTAGAGTATCAAAAATAATTGAGTAACATTAAAAATTTTCATTTGAAACCTCTCCTACTGAGAAATGTGAAATAGAAGTAAGTTGTATGCAGTTTGGCTGCATTTCCATTTAAAAACGGCGCATTCGCAGTGCCATGACTCCCTCCCTCCACCCTCTTTCTACTTTACATTTTCAAAAAGTATGGCAATGAGGGATGTGTGCAGTCAGACAAGACAGTAACGGCACTTGTGCCATAACGTGACTTTTGTCCAAAAATTACGACTGTCCCTGTTGAAAGATTTGCTATGGAGAACAGCAGCTAAGTAGTAAATGCAGAAAAAGCAAGCCAATGTTGTTTGGATGTGAAAAAAAGGTCTCCAAGAAAGACTTCAACAAAAGCAGATGAACCTGGTAATATGAGAGCAAGCAGGTGACAGACAGCTAGGTCCAGGTGTCACTCCAGGGTGGTTGAACTCTTTGGCAACAAACAAATTCTGTAACCACACTCTGGAGAAAATATGGAACTGAGCTAGTGGTGCTGACAAGTAAAACTGGAGTATTTCACATAGCTTTTAGTGTGTACGGTAGATGTGGGCTGAGGGACAAGATGAAAGCACGACTAAATGATGGGGTAGTTATATATTGGTTCATTGGAGGAGAGTATCAGGCGTAGTACCGTCAGTGTGAGTCCAAGCCTGAAAGCAGAGTAGCAATAATTGCATGTCTTTATACAAATGTGGAATATCTCTGGTATGTTGGACTGTACATCACCCAAAACCTGCAGAGGCTGACACTTGTACCTCTCTCACGATTTGCCAATCAGCCTGACTCCTATTTACCTTTGCCCAAATTTTCCATTCCACAGATTTCTGTTAAATGTAAAAGAAATTTCGGTTTGACAGGCTGTACTCATTCATGATCTGGATGAATCAAAGTATCTGTTTGTGTGCTTAGACTGCTCATTGGACATGACAAATACCATGCATAGTATTAATGTGTTCATAAACATCTGCTAATCTGCGATTCTCCAAGGGACCATATCACTGTTCCTATAGATCACAGAGTTAAAGGGGAAAAGTGTTCTGGGTAGTACTTGACCTAGTGATCTTTTCTATACACATTACAAGACTGGCAATACTGCAACTGTCCTACAGTATGGCATCAAAATTTTTGATATTACACTTTTCCTGGAGCCCATCCAAATTGAAAAAACTGTTAGTTTTTGCACATTACGAATGGTCTATTTATTCATGGTTGGTTCTGCAGAGGGGGGGGGGGGAATTGTGTACTCAAATCACGAATTATGGTGATGGACACAGAGATTTTATATTCATTACAAATTGTCAAAATTATTACCATATCATCTTATGATATTATCGAAACACTTTTTCAATATCTGTTACCGAGATCCGAAGGTTAAAAAGAAAATCCTGATTTTTACCCATTTTTGCACAAAAAAGGTAAAGCAGTAAACAATCCGAAGATTGGTTTGAACACCACAGTGCTTTTCTAGGGATGGTCCTGTTTGGAGGTGGTATGCCATTGCCTTCCTCCGACCTTCGAACTGGCTTACCCAGCCAGTTATAGGGGGACCTACAGTTTAATGTGGGTTCCGAACCA
Organism: Locusta migratoria; assembly: GCA_026315105.1. Lineage (NCBI taxonomy): Eukaryota > Metazoa > Arthropoda > Insecta > Orthoptera > Acrididae > Locusta > Locusta migratoria. The sequence goes on along the minus strand of CM048747.1, from coordinate 202,312,287 downwards.
CGGTGCTACTCGGTATTTTTCACATGAGCAGTACTGCCAGAGGTGAAAGAAGTGGAAAGTGACAGATAAAAATCCTAAGATCTGGCAGGGATCGAACCCGCAACCTTTGGATTTGTAGTCTGGCACTCTACCACTGTGCAACCAAGGTGCACTCAACAATGAGTCTAAAATCTCTAGATAACTAACCAAAGCAAATTGTTCAAATATTTACAATACATTCTGCAGACATTTATTGAGAAATGGCATTTTTCTTTTTTTGAAAATCTTTTTCGGTTATCAAAATACAACCGAAAAATCACGGTGTTTCACTAACAAAAGTGCTTATTGTGCTGAAAGATGGCACTCGGGCTGCTGTGAAACTTGCCAACCAATTAGAAAAAAATCTACTTGGCGAAAAAATTAAAGTTTTACACACCTTACAGAATGATATCTTTGCGCAATGAAGGGGTGATTTTGTTGTTCATCGCAGTTGTAATACATCATACATAGCTGCATATGAAATGTAGATAACATATCAACATTTTATTTAAAGTTGAGAGCAGAATGCTATCTTATTTGCTTCACAAGATATTGGTCCATGCAGAATAGTACACAATTGCAATATGTTCGAAAATGCTATTTTTAAAGAGTTATATCTTGGGGAGTAGCAAATGACTCAAATGTTATCTGTACGTTGATTGGATGTTTATGTCGAAAATCCAAGTCCTGTGTTTTGAAAATCTGTATTCATTTACTATCAATTACCGAGAACTATAGGTTCCATGTTAACAAACATACGCAGGGATTATCTGGTCTGATGTGTAATTGTAGTTTTGATTAATGTAGGACATGAACAGCGAGGCTTCTTGGTTCGGAGGTCACAATATGTTTCTTATGACCATTTACTCACTAATAACATTTATACAAGTCACAAATCACTGTGAATTTGATCTGTGATAGAATTTTTTTCAGTTTTCGCTTGTATTGTCTCAGGCTGCCATATATTGTGCAGTAATTTTTCATTTTTCACGAATATGCACATAAATCGTGTCTGTGATGAAAAATTGTGCAGTTAAGGCAGTAAACCGGTTGCAGATTGACATTCATCAAAGTTGTATTTAAACACTTTTGCCCATAACTTATCACCATAAATTGTATCTGACAAAAACCCCTTTGTGATGAACAACCCCTTCCCATCTGTAACTCTCCCTGTTACATATAGGTATCCTTGATAATTTATTTCTTCAGAAAAAGGGTGAACATTGGTACTTCCCCTGCAGTCCATGAGTATTTGAAGAATTCGACCAAGATTGAAAAAATAATCAACACTGTCTCTCCCAATCACTGATAAGGTCTCCATTGAAACAGCTGTACACTTCTCCCCCCACCCCCACTTTTTCTTTTGGCAAATATATTTTTATAAACCTACCACGGTTCAAGAATTGATTAATAGTAACTCTACCAACACAGAAAAGAAAGACACTGTCACAGCTCTGAAAGTTTCGTTAAACAGTGCATTTTTAAAGTAATCTTTACCATTTTCAAATGCACGTTTCTGATACATTTAATTATTTTTTTAAATTTCATTTACCTTAATCGCCTAAGTGCATTATCAGTAACACCTGATCAAAAATGTCTATTTTGGAATAATTGGACAATATAGAAAAGGTGTGCTTGCCTTCAGTTTGACAATATTTTGAGAAGGATAGGTTGCTACTCACCACAGAGACGTCCAACGAGTCGCAGAAAGCCACATATAAAAGAATAAAGAAAACTAAAGCTTTCGGCTGTTAAGCCTTCATCTGCCACAGAGAATATGTGTGTGTGTGTGTGTGTGTGTGTGTGTGTGTGTGTGTTCTCAGTGGCAGATGGAGGCTGAACAGCTGAAAGCTTCAGTTTTGTTTATTCTTTTGTGTGTGCCTTTTTGCGACTCATCGGACATATCTGTGGTGAGTAGCACCTATACTTCCCAAAATGTTGTTGAATCCTTTAAGGTATTTCAATTGTTTGAACTTATAGTTTGGCTTCAGTTTATCTGAAGTATTCACTGTATATCAGATTATTTCTTAATGACTTTCAATATAATGAAAATATTGTCTTAATAAAAGTAAATTTTACATATGATTGTTCATTTAGTTTGTGATTGCCCCCTCCCCTTCTCTTATTCCTGGGATTCACTCTTTGTTTCAAGTTATTTTCATTTCTCAGAACAATACTAGCACTTTCACTTTATCCTGTTTACTGTGTTTTCACATGTCTTTAATGTTCATACAGTTTTCTCATATGTGATACAGGAAATCCTCATCATTCTTAAAATGTTTTCCTTGAGGATTTCAATGAGTACATATTACAGTTTACAACTAAGAGATTTAATTTTATAATTACTTCACAAAATTTACTATGCCACTTGATTACTAAACATACAGGAATCCAGCATAAATTAGAGAAAACAGAGGCTGAAAATGAGCTATGTATTATCAATTAATGAACTGAACAATTAACTGCATGCGAGAAAAATTGAGATACAGAAGACAATATGAAAAGTTACATTTAGCTGATTAAATATGAGCTACAGCAACTTTCTTTGCATTTAAAATAAGGCCATGCTTACATTGTAATCTACAATGAAACACCATTAAGCAAATAAAAGAGACTTCACAGCCCTTGGAAAGCTCTGTACATTACACAATATGCAACAAGAGAAAATAAAATTATTATTTGCAATCATTCAATTAACACTGGAAATAAAAAGAGTAACTCAACTACGTTCTGCCAACATCTCCTACATTACACATGCCAAGCAGTGAACAGTAACCCATTCTGATATCTAATAACGGGAAGTCCAGGTTGGAATTAACAATCTAGTAACAAGGGCAGTGTACAACTCACTGTACAGACATGAAGACGAGCAGTAACAGGCACATAAAAAAGACACACATACAATACTTCAGCTATCAGCCATGGCCTTCTTTAGAAAATAGAACATTCATCACGTCTTTGTGGCGAGTTGTAAACTGTCTTTATTACTATATTGTCATTTTGATATCTTTTTAAAGTCTAAGGGGGGGGGGGGAAGGGGGGATGGGGGGTAGGGAAGGAAGATTAGGGTTTAACATTGCATTGACAGCATGATCGTTAGAGACATATTAATGCCTAAGAGCCTTTCACTATGTATGACTCATTCCACATCCCGGTATGCTCTTCTTCAAGATGCAATTTAGAAAATAAGTGAGTGAATGAATAATTCGCATTCATGGATCATGAACATTAGCATGTTTTGTAGATATGATTAGCATTTGAACCACGTTTGGTTCAAGGTCAACATCAAATTGGAATACAGTAGTTGAATATAGATTATATAATATACTTGTGACAATACTTCTACACGCTGTATTCAAAAAACAACACTTTTAAAATAATAATGTTTGTTGAGCTGCTGACAGGCAAGTAAAACACAGTACATTCAAACAAATTTTTGGCCATGGTCATCAGAAAAATAAACATGTACACTAACACAATCACTCAGACAGAACTAGAACACATGACCACCATCTCTTGCCACTACAGTGCAGTGGATGGGGGTGGATCACTGGTAAGGGTGGAAATGAAATGTTTTGCACTGTATGATAGATTGTATACACTCTGATAGGCAGACATGTGAGATGCAACATGGGATGCCATATTGGGAATGGATGGGAGAGTGAAAAAGGGGAGGTGTAGACCTGTGTGAGGGAAGGGAATTGTAAAATAAAATAATAATAATAATAATGATGATGAAATGAAAAAAAAATCTAATTAAATGGATACTGAAATGTTAAATAAAGATAAAAACAAATAAAAACAAAATAAATTACAAAAAAGGGTTAAACAGTTGGAAGAAACACTAGAATTGGAGGGATGCAAGATAGTGAATAGCAAAGAGAGAGACTATTAGGTAAGGGGTTAGGGATGATACGTTAACTTGAGGCCAGGATGGTTGCAGTACTGTAGAATGGCGCCCAATATGACCCTGGACTGGAACAACTAAATCACATCCTTCGTCAGGGCTTCGATTATGTCATCATGCCCTGAAATGAGACAGCCTATGCAAGATCCTTCCAACCCCTCCTAAAGTGGTGTTCCATTGCACATCCAAACTCCACAGCATCATAGTCTGTCCCTAAGCCAGTCTCAATTCAAACCTCTTATTGCAGGGATCATATGCAAGACCCCTACGCAATTGCGACCTGCTCAATTCACTCACCCAGCACTTCTTATTCCAGTATTGTCACAGGCTTACTCTATCCTATCAGAGGCCGGGGTAGTTGTGAAAACAGCCATGTGATTTACCAACTCAGCTGCAATCATTACACAGCATTTAACATTGGCGTCACAACAAACCAGCTGCCCATCAGGATGAATGGCCACCATCAAACTGTGGCAAAAGCAAGATGGACCACCCTGTGCCACATTATGTGGCTTAACACAACACACTTAACTGTAATGGCTGCTTAACAATCCGGGCCATCTGGATCCTCCCCTCTGCCAGCTCTTCCAAACTTTGCATACGGGAGTTGTCCCTGCAACACATTCAACAGTCCCGCACTAGCCTCAATGTAACTCATCAACCCTACACCAAATGCCTGACATCCCCCCCTCCTCACTCGCTCACCTGTATCGTTAGAAATCATGTCTTTGTTCCAACTGAGTTTTGCCCCTTTTTGTTATTTATTTATCTTTAATATTTCAATATTCCCTTTAATTAATTACTTTTACATTAATTATTTTTTACTATGTTTATCATTTTAAAATTCCCTCTACCCCATCACACTGCTCTATACCTACCCTTTTCTTGCTTTCCTGTACCTTTTCTTTACTGCATTCCACACCGCAACTCACATTCCCAACTATCAAAACCTTTACAATCCACCATGCAATGTGGAACATTCCATCCCCACCATTGCCTGGGATCCGCCCTTCTCCATTCCATCTTCTTCCTTCCTAACTCACTTTTATGCTATTTTTTGTGCTGTAGTGGCCAGAGATGGTGGTCATGTGTGTGAGTTACGTGTAGTTGTGTTTAGGGTTGTGTCCGAGTGGTTCGGCCGAATCCATTATTCGCTGAATCTAGCACACTGGCTTCGGATTCGAGATTCGGTGCATAATGGCCGAATAGTACCGAATCCTGAATCCATGGTGTTATATGGAAACCTTCAATTACGAATGCTAGATTTTACTTTACAAAACAGTGCGATTTCGTCTGCGTTATTTACTTTATTTTCCATAGATCCGCTGAAAGACGCGATTTCACAAAACGAAATGACCTCACTTTGAATAGTTCTGATAAATGGCGCTAGGGGCCGCCACAAGTAACTTTTCCCGTACGCAGGCGACACAGGCTTGTTTCTCAGGCGAAAATATAAATACTGGCTAAACCTTTTGCGCTTGGAAAAAAATCTTTCATTTATAAGTAGCAACAAAAATAAATTTCTTCACGTAAATACCAACAATACATAAGGCTTTAGGATTCTTGCCTCATTCTGATTTCACGTATTGTTTCGTCGAATTTTGTGAAGCGCTGGGATTTGTGAACTGTAGTAAAGCACTAGGATTTCAAGAAGAAAGTTATTTATTATGTGGAAAAAAAAAAAAGTTCTAATGGTGCACCATCCAGGCGGGATGACGTCAATTCAACAACCACTTGACGTTGTTTCAATAAGGTCAAGCTTAAACAGACAGCTGACACCAACGGGTCGTGTAAAACGTGTAAATGTGCAAATGATACCTGGAAGTGGGTTCCAAATCAGATTGCGTAACAGGCATTTAAAAATGTTCGAGATTGAATGTACTAGATTATACGAGGGATGATGATCTATAACAAGAAATCAAATGATAGTGGTTCAGAATTACCGTAACGGTATCTAATTGCTATTATAAACATTTTGTAAAATTTGTATTATAAGACTAATAACATTGTTTTATATTTCCGCATTTAGTTTCAAACAATAGCCATACATTTGAAATCTTATCTAAAAGCTATTACGTAAAGCCGACTGGCAAGTCTGGCCTGTGTTGTGTCAATATGCCAGACGCCACAACCACTGCCTTCGTGCTACAACTTACGCCTTTTTCTATTAGGAGCAAGGGATTGTTCCTATGAACCGTGATTCGTGAATTCCACACTCTTTTTGCCATAAGAATAGTACAAATGTAAACATTACGCCATGTAATCTTCCGTGTTAGCTGTTACCACATTTGAATTCCGTCCGCCTAACAAACCCGAAGACAACTGCGAACGTGGAAGAATACGTATCACTTCAATGTTTACATTTGTATTATTCTTATGCTGAACGGGAATAGTTAGGAATGATGCACGGCATCTAACTTCTAGTGCTGATTTTTAAATCTTCAACGAATAAAAATTCTGTGCAGACAAGTTACATGATCTTAAATGTTTGAAAGACAAAATGAATCTAAAAAATACCCTCGCTTAAACTTCCAGAATGCGCAATCTGTGCGTTACTTTTCACAGTTCTGAAATGTCTTTGTGGCAATAACAAGTGCACACACGTCGAATAAACGCGGATTTCTCAGTGTCTTAACGTCCTGTCCTTCACTCATGGAATGCCTTATATGTCACTATCAAATTATTTAACATTTACACATCCTATTGTTTAAGAATCTATTTTTAACTTCCCAAATATATTATTCAACTTCTCGGGTTTTATTTAAACATAATCCTTTCCTTTCATTGTAATTTATTTCACAATATGAAACATTTTGTAACAGAGTGAAGAAAGTTTCTTATTATCTTTTAGACCAAAATATATATCGAAATGTTTCATTCAAATTTCTTTTAATGGTAGGGGGTATTAAAAAATCCTTCAGTTTGAAAATAAAAATCTAAGTGAAAGTTTAATTTCTTAAATTTTACTGTTAATTTTGTCATTTGGGGTTCACCCCAGAAGACTTTACCTTCATCACTGGCTGTGATTGAGTAGTAATTCTTTTTAAATTCATGTACTTGAGTTGACAGATTATTTGGGTTCGAGATTCGGAAGATTCAATTCGGGTTCGGTATTCGGCACATGTTTTATTTCAGATTCGGTATTCGGATTCAATTCGGTAAAATTGGGGTTCGACCCATCCCTAGTTGTGTTAATGTATATTTTTCTTTTTCTGATGGAGGTCATGGCCGAAAATTTGTGTGAATGTGATTGTCAATTTTACATACCTGACAATGGCTTAACAATGGCCTTCATGCACAGTTCTTATCCACCCTCTATTATCGACTTTCCAATCTGAATTTACCACTGTTATTTTTATATTAAAATAACATGAATAGCCAATGTAGAACACTGATAGTGAAAAATGCACATATTCATCTAATACACATTTTGACAGCCACATTTTACAAGTACAGCACTGCGTAAGTAAATATTAGAGACTAGAAAAATACACAGAATTTAAAAATGAGCAGATCCTCAGCGAAGGACCATGAAAAAGGATGATTACCAAACATTTCAGCTAGTGTGTGACTAGAGAATAATATGATTAACTATGTCTCCAGACACTCATGCATTATATTTGGGAAAAAGGTAATAAACATCTAGATAAATTTGTACTCAAAACTTCATCAACACCAGTGTACAAAAATACAGCACTAAGTCACTCTGGAGACATTTTTAAAATAAATATAATTTCTTTATTTCATGGTTCACTGGACAGAAGTAGTTTCCTTTCATGACCAGTGAAAACTTCAATAATCATGATAGTATAACAAAAATCCACAGCTCCTGAAACTGTCTTAGGACAAACAGATATTGTACTTCGTTATGGTGTCCACTCAAGTCTGTCTAAAGCCCTGTAAGCCAAAAATAGGTTAACTTAGAAAAAAAAAATTGTGGAAGGTACTCAAAATTGTGTTCTTAATTCAGTGTGTTCACATGTTTTGTCTACTATACTAGGGAGCAGTGAAAGTGTAAGTCTTCCTTGCCTTGTTTGAGATGCGTTTTGTTGACCCCCATCTGCATAGCAAGAAAGATCATTAACAATGAAGTAGGAGAAACCACAGTTCAAATAGAAAAAAATAGGCACTTGTTTCACCAGGTACTACGTAAGACTAGAACAGTAGAGAAATAGCCTGAAATGGTTCATAAACGCTCTACCAAGTGGCAGAGTAGTTGTGTTGCTGTTGATGAACTAGACTAGCTTGGTATGCGACTTACGTTCATACTACTGAAGTTAACATCAGTGACTAACAAATGAACATCTATCATTAAACACTGTTTTAATGGCAACACTGTATTACTGCATTTATGACTTTGCAACTTTGAAATCCAAAATTCAGAATTCACTTCTGTGTCTGCTGCACGGAAGAGTAGGTTTGAAAACAGAGCCATAATTTTCACAACATAGTACAGTTATTTCTGTTTGTGAATCAAGACGACAGAGTTTCATGGTACAATGATCTCAATAAGGAAAGTCAAACAGTGTCTGGCAGGTAAATAACTTTGAAGGTTAAAAAAAAAAAAAAAAAAAAAAAATAATAATAATAATAATAATAATAATAATAATAATAATAATAAAAGGAGAGAAGAAATAGAACAAATTTATAGTTTTGTTTCAGTAGGGTACAACTTAAAGTTATTTTCACGGGAGTTTTAAACAACATATCTAGCAAATTATGTGTCTTATTGTTAATTTACATGTACAGCCAATTTCTGACTTTTGCATAACTATGCAGCAACAGTTTTAGCACATATCTTATTTCAAGTCATACTGCATCCTTTAAGATTCCGACAGCTCTAAGACTATGTTTGCAAGCCTCACTCTTGAGGTTGTCCTGTAAAAAGTAGACAAATGGAGTTAAATCCAGTAACTGTACAGGCTGTGGGATGTTACGATACTGTGAGATTATATTTCCACAGTGCATTTTCCTCGAAACAAGAATAAAATTAAAGGTATCTTGAAAAAACAGCAACCAGTTGCCTTTTATGTAGAATGTTTTTATTCCTCCAGTATCAGTTTTGAAATTCCTGGCAAACATCATCATATGGTGTGTGGGGGCGGAGCTTAAGTTTGTTTATCGTGTGTAATTGGAAAACAGAAGCATGGCTTCCTGAGGAGTGAGTGGAACAAATACAACAGTACTGTGGATGTTACTAATTACATGTAACCCCCACTTTGCACTTAATCTAAAACAAAATCTTTTTACCACCCGATGATGATGTCCCTAGGCATTCCAAAACTGATAATGGAGAAATTAAAAAATCTACATAGAAGGCAACTCGTTGCTGTTGTTTAAAGATAACTTTATTCACCCCAGTCATAGTGTTCCTTAAGCATAATGGATAGAAGTTTTAGTAATAAAATTTCTAACACTCTGTAGAATGGCACCATTCTCTTAAAGAATCACACTATTCCTAGATCCATTTGTTGGATTTTTGTTTCAAAAATATGTTGCATCATGTTGACATACCACTAAGAATCGATTATAACAGCAAAGTCATTCTCTTCAAAAACATTTGGCGCAATAATGCCATCACTAGGTACTGAAGTACTAGGTTCCATTTGCTTTAGTACTTCTCAGTATCCTCTTTTACCATACCACAACAAGCCATTACTATGGATTTTATTCAAGATGAACTCTTAACAACCTGTCATGAGAATAGGAAATAAGACCATTTTAAGCTTCATAGCTGTTGCTCCACAGTCTCAGCACAGTTTCATCAGTGACCCAAATAAACTACGGTTTTATCCACCCACTCCTTTTTACGCAGACAGTATTTTAGATCAGTGTTCAATAAGCACTAAAAGAAAGGAAAACCAAATCAGACCCTGAGTGGCTATAATGGATGACAACCTTAAGGCATAGGCACAGACGATTTTTATCAGTAATTTCTTAAGTATGATCACAGCTGTCTGGTGGAAATCTTGTGAATTAACTTCTAATGTGCAGTGTATTTCATGATTACATGGAGGCAACTTTTTAGACCTGCAACTTGTTAAATCATAACTGGTATTTATTAAAGAAGGATTTTTTTTCTTTTTAATTATTACTTTTATTTTTTTATATAAGTTTTTGACTTGCATCAGCAGTTATACAATCAGATACAGTCATTGACATGTGAGCTTATACATTGGCTTACAACTAAAACATTGGGGCTTGGTAAATTTTTTATGGTCCTATGAATTAACACTACAGGGTGTATAAGTGGACAAAAGAAAATAATTCCTGGATTTTTCCTGGTTAAAAATATACTTTTTTATGGCTGAAAATACACTTTTCAGAGAGAAATACAACTTTTTTCTGGGGGAAATACAATTTTGATGTTATAAATTGCAATATACTTTCCCTTCCAACAGCAAAACTTATCCATTGAAAGGTAAATGATTTATACACCGGCATATAATTTCTGGTGTCAGTGTCCCCCCCCCCCCTCCATGACATATTGGCACAAAATTGATATGAAGCAACAACAACTTTTGAAGAGTCAGGTGCAAACAGCCAGTCAGAATGTTGTTTCTTACTTTCTCTGATTCGTAAATACAGCTCGCATATATTTCAAATTTTTAGTGACGACACAGATGTTGTAACTTATGAGAAGGTAGTTAATCATTCATTTTGTTTTGGAAAATATTGGCTGTTTTTATGATTTTCAAGGACGTTGTTAGGCTGGAAACCAAAAGAAGAGCTTTAATTGCTCTATCACATTTACACTCTCGCTCGTCAAAAGTATTTCACCATTTTCTTTGAATGTAACACGATAATAGGGTATGTTGCTAGCCGTGAACCTACGAACACTCTGAAATCACACAACAGAAAATTATTTACGAACTCCTGATTGGCTGGCTTCACTTCCCATAGTTCTTTTAAGAATAGTTACATTTGTTGCCACAGTTATTACATAATTTGGAATCTATCTAAGAATGAACAACAATAAATATTAAAAGACAACCTTGAAGCTTGGTCTTTTTCAACCTGTGCTATCTTCAAAGGTATAAGAAAAATAAAAGTTCTATTAAAAATTTTAATAATGACATCAATGGCTGGTCTAATTCTAAAATTGTCTTTGGTCCCCAAAGTGTTACGTTTTGAATGGGAGTTGAACATTTCGTGATTTAAGATATTATTAGCACATTCTTACTATTTATCTTGGGTAAAAGGCCATTTATTTTGAAAGAAACACTTCTCAAACCACTATTCGATATTCTTCCCACGATCTGCTATAAATGTAAACAGATGAGGTATCACTCGAGCATTTTCTTTTGAACTTCAATATTATTTTGGTGTTATTCTTTCAAGTTCATGTATTATTGTTGCAGTATTGCACTGCATTAGAGGGCTGAAGTAAATATCTCAGTCAAAATAACAAAAAATTAGCTGATAACTGAAACAATGAAAAATTCCTGGAATTCCAAAAACTTCCCAGGCATTCACCAGATGAAAACATTCCTGAGTCATATAAACCCTGTGCAATCCATTTGAAGATGTACCAATAATGGTGCGATACCAGTTGCAGTTTCTAATAAAAGAGCTTTATACACCAATGCGGCACAGAAGAATTTTCATTTATTTTTGTAAAATGTTTTAAAAGAGTTTTAGGATAATTTTTGGAAAATTCTTAACAATAATGTATTATCCAAGTTGTGGTTTCCTTAGCTACAAAACATTCTGCAAAAATTAATTGTTTCAAGCAAAATTGATTACCTTGTTCTCTGCTTTCTCTGAGAAAACACTGGAAGACTTTTCACACAGTTCTCAAATACTAAGTCAATGATTTCCTTGAAGAAAACTAACAATTCAGATACAGTTGTACGCTAACAAGCAATATTATAAAAGAATCATTAAGAGAAAGAGTTACCTAGTTATATATTTATATTTATAGTAAAATAAAATGTGCCAAAACCTTCATATGAAAACACCCAAAAAATAAGGAAAATTGTTTTTAAAGAAATTAATGTATATTTCAGGCCAGTGAAGATGCCTTGCATACAATGAATGCGAAATTCTTCTGGCAATTATAAATATTGGTCTATTTCTGTTGCAATAATCAGAAAAAGCAATAATTATCAAAGTAATATTTTCAGAGCTTTACAACACGTATGAATTGTAAGATAGTAGCCCATATTACAAAAACCAGATAGGAGAATGTAACAAGCCATTAGAGCCACAAGTTATTGCTTTCAGAATACACAGTGAAAGGGAATGGTTGAGATTTTAGTTTTTATGGTGAAAAAATAAATAAATAAATAAATAAATAAAATATAAAAATTAAGCTTGACAGGAATGCAGTCAAGCTGCATACTGAAAAACAGTTCACAAGGCTCAACTGCAAGGCAGCTATTGTATTAATATGCAGAGAATACTTCCTCCAAAAAGCTTCAATCATTTGGCATTAGGAGTAGATATGCTAAATAACATAATCGATTTTTCTTATTGTAGCTTCTCCCTTGCTTATACTAATATTCATGCTTCCAGAAGTTTTTTTCCTATAGTTAAGATCCTGATGATTCAACATGTATTTTGTAAGCAGAGAGAAAATACTTGTCAGTACCCAGAATGATACTGGAGATACCCAATAAATTTTCATGCAAAACTTAAAAAATGAATAATTTAATTGCATTCTAATACCATAGAATTTTGCCTAAGAACATAGCAGGGATAAGTTTGTGACAAAGCCAAAAGAGAGTTTGATGAAATAAATCTGTTTTATGCATACCTTGCATTTCCTACTAATCCTAAACTGTACATTTCTGCATCATTTTGAAGCATTATTTACATTGCTCTCTAATATAAAATTTAGCTGTATGACTTCCCAAACAAGCCATTAACCTGCATACTACATTAGGTTCTTGAATCCTATTTATTTTAATGGTTGAAAGAAAAGTACTAAAATACTGGTGAATCATAAACTCCATTTTCTGCAACAAAAAGAGCATTTCACTAAACTTATGAAAGAAAAAAAAACATTTAAATAAAAAGTTAAGAAAATAATAAAATTTATGAAAGTATACTAAAAATAATAACCACAAAGTAAGAATACAGCAATAAAGAATAAAAATGAATACTTTTTTTCTAAAAATAAAAGACTGAATAAAAACAAAACTAACTGGTATCATACAAAAGTCATTATACATTATCCAACTGCAGTTTAATTAATTGCATGCTCCATCTGCAGAGTATTGTAAGGCATAAGATAGCTTTATACAGGATGGAAAGGAAAGTATAAATAAAGAAACTAATCTAAACCACACCAAAGGTGCATGCATATCAAAGTGTGGACATTACACAACTACTGTCTGACACAGCTTCATTAATAAGCAAATATTCAGTGAAAGAAAACTGAATACTTTTTCCTTCAGTATCATAATTATATAGTTGAGGGGGTACACAAATCATTGTATGGAAATATTTGTCTCAGATATGATTTTTTTCTTGGAATAAATGAACAATCTGAGGGCTGAAAGTGCCACAACAAAAATTATTACTGATATGAATGTTCAGCAAGGGCACATGGGTGAAAAACAGAAAATATGATTACAATTTTTTTCAAGTGTTTTTCTCTTGCTTACACAAAAAAAGTGCATTTTAAATAACATAGCATCACATGATAAATGTGGAACATATCAAACTGATTTAACAAAAAAAGAAAAACAACAACAACAGAAAATTGGACATATGAAAAATGCAATAAAGCTTATATTACCTTTTCTGTTTATGTGATTCTCAAAAAACTAGTTTCTGATAAATTCTGACACTATACTGATGTCGAATTAAGTAAATGCAGCTCGCAATTGACTTCGCCATCTCTTCTTTAAATACAAAAAAAAAAATTGAATCCCTGAAACAAAAGGAAATAATTAGCCACTACATGAAACACTACAATTAGATCATTTAAATTTAACCCAGGTTAACCAGGTTTTAAAGTGTAAGACAAACCCAGGGGCAAATATAGACTCTGATCATAACTTATTGTTTATGAACCGCAGATTAAAACATACGAGACTACAGAAAGGTAGAAAAGTTAGGAGATGGAACCTGGACAAACTGAAGGAACCAGAAGTGATTGAGGGAGCATTAGACAAGGTTTGGCTGAAACGGGGCGGGGTGGGGGGGGGGGGGGGGGGAATAATACAGCAGAAGAATGGGTAGCTGTGAGAGGTATGGTAGTAAAGGCCGCAGAGGATCATATAGGCAGAAGGACAAGGCCTAATAGAAATCCCTGGATAACACAGGACATACTGAATTGATGAGAGGAGAAAATATAAAAATTCAGCAAGTGAAGCAGGCAAATGGGAGCACAAATGTCCGAAAAATGAGATTGACAGGAATTGCAAACTGGCTAAGTGCTAGTGGCTAGAGGACAAATGCAAAACCATAGAACAATATATAACTAGGGGAAAGATAGATACTGCCTACAGGAAAATAAAAGATATTTGGAGACAAGAAAAACAGCTGTATGAATATCAAGTATTAAGCAAAGAGGGGAAAGCTAAAAGATGGAAGGACTATATAGAGGGTCTATACACAGGAAATAAACTTTAAGGCAGTATTCTAGAAATGGAAGACAAAGTGGAGGAAGATGAGAGAGGAGATATAATACTATGAGAAGAATTTGAGAGAGCGCTGAAGGATTTGAGTCGAAACAAGGCCCCTGGAATATATGACATTCCATCTGAACTGCTGATGTCGTTAGGAGAGCCAGTCATGAAAAAATTGTTCATCCTGGTAAGCAAGATGTATGAGACAAGGAAAATACCCTCCAACTTCAAGAAGAATATTGTAATTCCAATTACAAAGACAGTAGGTGCAGTCAAATGTGAAAATTACAGAACTATCAGTTTAATAAGTCATGGTTGCAAAATACTAACACAAATAATACACAGGTCATGGAAAAACTGGTGGAATCTGACGTTGGGGAATGTTAGTTTGGATTTAGGAGAAATGTAGGAACACAGGAGGCAATACTCACATTGCGACATATCTTAGAAAATAGGCTAAGGAAACGCAAACCTACGTTTTTAGCTTTTTCAGATTTGGAGAAAGATTTTGGCAATGTTGACTGGAATTTAAATTCTGAAGGTAGCAGTGGTAACATATAGTGAGCAAAGTGTTATATTCAACCTGTACAAAAACCAGACAGCACTTACTAGAGTCTAATGGCATGAAAGGGACACAGAGGTTGGGAAGGAAGTAAGACAGGGTTGTAGCCTTTCCCCAATGTTGTTCAATCTGTATGAGCAAGCAGTGAAGGAATGCAAGGAGAAATTTGGAGAGGGAATTAAAGTTCAGGGAGAAGAAATAAAAACTTTGTGGTTTGTCAATGACATAGTAATTCTGTCAGAAACTTCAAAGGATCTGGAAGAGCAACTGAATGGAATGGACAGTGCCTTGAAGAGGGTATAAGATTAACTTCAAAAGGAGTAAAACAAGGATAATGGAATGTAGCATCAGAAAGTCAAGTGATGCTGAAGGAATTAGATTAGATAATGAGACAATAAAACTGGTGGATGTGTTTTGTTATTTTGGTAGCAAAATAACTTTCGATGGCCGAAGTAGAGAAGATATAAATGCAGAATGACTATGGGAAGAAAATCTTTTCTAAAGTGAAACTTGTTAACATCCAATATTAATTTAAATGTTAGGAAGTCCTTTGTGAAAGCATTTGTCTGGAGTGTAGCATTGTATGGAAGTGAAACGAGGACGATATAGAATTCAGATAGAAAGATGATAGAAGCTTTTGAAATGTGGTGCTACAGACGATTGATGAAGATTAGATGGGTAGATCACGTAACTAATGAAGAGGTGCTTAACCGAATCGTGGAGAAAAGGAGTTTTTGGCATATCCTAAGAGAAGGGATAGATTGGTTGGACACATTCTGAGACATCAAGGAATTATCTACTTAGCATTAGAAGGAAGTGTGGGGGGGGGGGGGGAAATCATAAAGGGAGACCGAGGGACAAATACAGTACCAGATTCAAAAGGATGTAGGTTGCCGAACTTATTCTCAGAGGAAGAGACTTGCACAGGACAGGGTAGCATGGAGAGCTGCAACAAACTAGTCTGCAGACTGAAGACGACAACACCTTATGGTTACCACAAGTGGTAATAGAACTACTCCAAGTGAACACTGGAAAAATTATTGTAGTCACAAAATAATTCAGGACTTTAATTTGTAATTCAAACAAACAATTTATTGAAGATTTGAAGCATGAATCACAAAGAATAACTCTAAAATGGTACAGTATATTGCGATATACTGCAATGTAACCTTTGATTTACGGTTGTACTGTGTATCAGTTTCCGCCAAGAGATGTTTGTAAGTGTAAAAATAGTGTTTCAGGCTAGTTAGAAGTTGCATACTTTGTGCTTGTTGTGTGTTTGAACAGGGTCACAGTTGCGGAGAATTGTGAGTGGGCCAAAAAGCTACTACTTGCTACAGCAGTCAGCAAAGTGCACGAGGCCAAGGAGTAATCTTCTAATATATAATGCAGAGTGTTTGTGTGTATGTGTTGCATACAAATCTACAGTTTTGTTCCAATTCTTATGAAATTTTGTACACAAAAGCTTCAATCCATGAGGATAGTCACCATAAGTGAAACAATCACATACAAAACCAGGGTGTCCAGTGATAAGTAATTTTGAATTCAAGGTTTTTACAGGTTTTCCAAGGAATAATAATTTTTTCCAGGTTCACAACTTATTAACTTAACGTAAAAAGTGCAAACAACTATTATTCTGTAACAGTTTTTCTACGTATCTTCAACTGCTTACTAATGAAAAGTGCTGAATATATGAGTGCACTTGAAAGAAAGGATTTTTTTTTTTCTTTTCTTTCTACATGAAGAACGCACGAGTGACCCAAAATGTACACAAAGATCCACAATTATGTTCCTTAATACATAATTATCGGTATCATTGAATATTCACAAAAAATTCAAACCAAAAATTAGTGGATAACACTTGAGAAAATTTTTAGTTTATTTAAAAGCATCGTTTTCAAATTTTAAAAAAAAGTACAGTTACGCTCCTCAGTAACTTAGAAAAAATACTCGTGTTCAGGGGTGTATTTAGGCAGAAGCAACATGTGCGGCTGCACAGGGCGGCAAAATTTTGCCATCGAAAAACTTTTTAAATATCAGTTTGAATCCCAAATGCCCGGGTGGAGGGGGTGGGGAGGGGAGGGGGGAGCATAAAAAAAAATTACTGCCTGCTGAGGGGCATCATATACACTAAATAGGCCCCCGCTCATGTTTTGGGCAAATTCATTGAAATTAACAGTGTGTGTCGTCTTTAGAATTTCTTCACTTGCCACATTCCTTTATCACAAACGGGAAACTTGACTATTATAGATCAATTTGCTATGTTACTGATACGCTATTCAAATCAATAAACTACTGGCATAAGTTTGTTGTTGTCATCTTCTTCAGTCTGGAGACTGGTTTGATGCAGCTTTCCACCCTACTCTATCCAGAGCAAGCCTTTTCATCTCCTCATAAGAAAGACAACCCACATCCATTTGAATTTGCTTACTATATTCATATCTTGGTCCCCCTCTGTGATTTTTACCCCACACACTTCCCTGCAATTCCAAATTCACAATTCCTTGATGTCTAAGAATGTGTCGTACCAATCGATCCCTTCTTTTAGTCAAGGTATGCCAAAAATTCCTTTTCTCCACAATTCTGTTCAGTATCTCTTCAGTAGTTAAGTGATCTACCCACCTCAACTTTAGCATTCTTCTGTAACACCACATTTCAAAAGCCTCTATCCTCTTCTTGTCTGCACTGTTTATTGCCCATGTTTCACTCCCATACAAAGCAACACTACATACAAATGCTTTCAGAAAGGACTTCCATATGCTTAAATTAATATTCGATATTAACAAATTTCTCTTTTTCAAAAATTTGTTTCTTCCCATTGCCATTGTGCATTTTATATCCTCTGTACTGTGACCATCATATGTTATTTTACTGCAAGTAACAAAACTCATTTACCACCTTTATTGATTTGTTACCTAATTTAACTCCTTCAGCATCATCTCATTTTATAAGACTGCATTCCTTTACCTTGTTTTGCACTTGTTAATCTTCATCTTATATGCTCCTTTCAACACACTGTCCATTCCGTTAAATTGCTCCTCCAGGTCCTTCGCTGTCTCTGACAGAATTGCAATGTCATCAGCAAAATGCAAGGTTTTTATTTCTTCACCCTGAACTATAATTCCTTCTCCAAATTTCTCCTTGCTTTCCTTTATAGCTTGGTCAATGTACAAATTGAATAACATTGGGAAAAGGTTACAATCCTGTCTTACACCCTTCCCAACTGCTGCATCCCTTTCATGCCCTTCAACTCTGATAACTGCTGTCTGGGTTTTGTACAAGTTGTAAATAACTTTCCGCTCCCTATATTTTACTCCTGCTGATTTGAGAATTTGAAAGAGTGTATTCCAATCAACATTGTCAAAAGCATTTTCCAAATCCACAAATGCTAGAAATGTAGGTTTGCCTTTCTTTAATCTATCTTATAAGATAAGCCGGAAAATGAGGATTGCCTCCCGTATTCCTACATTCTTCCTTAATCAAAACTGGTCTTCTCCAAGGTTGGCTTCTACCACCCTTTCCAGCCTTCTGTAAATAATTCATATTAAAATTTTGTAATCATAACTTATTAAACTAATGGTTCTGTAATTTTCACACCTGTCTGCACCTGCTTTCTTTGGAATGGGGATTATTACATTTTTCTTAAAGTCTGAGGCAATTTTTCCTGTTTCATACATCTTACACACCAGATGAAATAGTTTTGTCATGGTCGGCTCTCCCAGCGACTTCAGTAGTTCTGAGGGAATATTGTCCACTCCAGGGGCCTTGTTTCGACTTAGGTCTTTCAGTGCTCTGTCAAATTCATCTCTCAGTATGGTATCTCCTACTTCTTCTTCATCGTCTTCCCTTCCTATGATATTGTCTCTGAGTTTGTTTTCTTTGTACAGCACCTCTATATACTATTTCCACCTTTCAGCTTTACCTTCTTTGCTGAGAACCGGTTTTCCATCCGAGTTCTTTATATTCATACGGCTGCTTTTCTTGTCTCCAAATGTTTCTTTTATTTTCCTGTAGGCAGAATCTATGTTTCCCCTATTTATACATTCTTCTACAGATTTGCATTTGCCTTCTAGCCACTCCTGCTTAGCTATTTTACACTTCCTGTGAATCTCATTTTTTAGTTGTCTGTACTACATTTTGCCTGTTTCATTTACTGCATTTTTTATATTTTCTCCTTTCATTGATGAAATTTAGTATTTCCTGTGATATCCTAGGATTTTTTGTCGGTCTTGCCTTTTTACCTATTTTGTCATCTGCTGCCTTCACTATTTCATCTCAATTACCCCTTCTTCTTCTACTGTTTTATTTCCGCACGTTTCTGTCAATTGTTGCTTAAAGCTCCCTCTGAAATTCTCTTACAGTTAAAAACCTGGTTCAGAAATCTATGTCTTACCATTATAAAATCTATCTGGTACCTTCCATAAGTATGAAATATAAATACAGTGGAACCCCGATTTAACGTTTTTCAAGGGATTTTAAAAAATGATGTAAAATACGGGAAATAACTTTTCTGGCACTATAATTTGCTTTTAGTATCACACTCGCATTTACTTTACACAATATATAACATAATAGACATCACAATACTAGGCAGAGCCTGTTGTTATTATGAAATAAACGTTATCTGAATTTCAAAGCGTAAGAAGCTGGGAACCTCATAGGAAACATGTGAGATAATTTTATTCATCATAATTGATGTTTTTGTGAAGGATGCATCTGTGTCTTTCATTCTTCAAATAATGAAACACTGCACCAGTTGCAAATTTTTTCACACTTCGCGCCCCCCCCCCCCCCCCCCCGCCACCCATGCTTCAGACGACGATTTTTGAGAATTTAATCATGTTGTCAAGTGCAAATATATGTTGCACCATACTGTCTTTGAGGTTATAACATACTTTCCCCCTTTCAATGTTTTTTTTTTTAAAAAAAAAAAAAAAAAAAAAAAAAAAAAAAATACGCAAATTATCGTTCACACGGTTTATGAAACTTCACAAAAATGGTTACCGTACATAAATATTTTTAGTTCAAAATGAGAATAAATTCATTCTCAAAACTCATCATAATAAGTGCAAAAAACTACATTTGAATAAACAGTAGATGCAAAGGCTGATGGGTGCGATCTTAAATTACAGTTAGCCCATAGGTACCACATGGCAACTTAACACCAACTATGAAGAACAAAATGTGAACTATGCATAAACACAAAAAATGTCAAGCAACTTTACTGCTTAACGTTTTAAACACAACTTGAGGATGAATATCATGCCAGCTTCAATTTATGTCAATTATGTTAAGTTTTTATCTCCTCGAACAAGGTTTTATAAAATGTACATATATTAATGCAAAAGACAGGGTGAATTAAAAATATGAACTGTCAAAAAATTGTGGTGAAGACAGAAAAACATAAAATCCAGGAACATAAAAATGGGGTTTCACTCTACGTGAAATTGGAGAAAATATAAAAAATTCAAGGTTTTTATCGAGATTTCGAAATTTATAGGTTTTTTTCTGGTTTTCAAGATTTCAAGTTTCGCTGGACACCCTGGATACATAGTTCATGAGATATGACGTCATAAACAATGAGATGCAAGAAAAACTGCTGCATTTAGCGACAATGCTTCTCATTTTCTCCTAAACCACTGGACCAATTTCAACCAAATTTACTACACACATTCCTTACCATAAGGTAACAATTGCTGCAGGGTTAAGAATCATATATGACACATAGTTCAGAAGAGATGCTGCATCATAAACAATAGGAATAGTGAAAAAGCTGCCACATAACGGGGTGAGACTTTATAAACACACTATAGGAGAAGGAGAGTACTTAGCGACTTACAATAAACTTTAAGCATTATTTCAAACCTTTATTACACTTTTTCTCACTGACAACCACAGCAAAACGATGAAAGGAAAAATGTTTCTCGCTAACTACTTTTCCGCTGTTTATGGAGTAAAACATTCGGCATTCGGTATGACGCTACAATTTATAATTTGTACACTACAAATTATAGCTGCAGGTAATTTTACAGACAGTATACCAACATATAGTTGACTGTAGCTTCTATATTGTATCACAGTATGACACATAGTTCTTGAAATATGGGCACATAAGCAGTACCATTCATGGAAAAAAACCTAAAATGCACAACATTTTAATATATTATTTCTTTACTACTGATTGAATTCCCAACAGATTTTACACACATACAGCCATTCGGCTCCGTAGCACAGTGCCAGACTACAAATCCAAAGGTCACGGGTTCGATCCCCGCCAGTTCCTAGGAGTTTTGTCTGTCAGTTTCCACTTCTTTCACCTCTGGCAGTGTTGCTGATGTGAAAAATACCGAGTAGCACCATGGTTCGGAAACCACGTTAAACTGTAGATCCCCCTATAACTGGCTGGGTAAGTCAATTCCAAGATCGCAGGAAGGCAACGGCATACCATCTTCGGACAGGACCATGCCTATTAAAGCACTGTGGTGTTCAAACCAATCTTTGGATTGTTGACTGCTTTACCTTTTTACAGCCATTATACAAATTAAAAATGGCCGAAATAAATAAGTAAATACCTGGGCAATGCGGGGTTTTCACCTAGTCCACTCTATCCTTCATGAGATTCCCCAAAGAATACTTTGATGATATATATCAATCTTTTTAGATCTATAAACAGGATTACATTGTGGACTAGGGCTAGTGTTTTGAGTGTGACCTGATTAAAATAGCTTCTGCAACAACCCAGACAAATGTTGGACTGTTGCCTGCTTTTGTGCGGTATGATCAACTCGAATTGAACCACTCTGTCATGAGGGTCAATATGGAGATTGATCAATTACTTAGGGCGGCTACTCTGTCAGACATAGGTTTGGTTCCAGTTGATGCTATTGGTAAGTGGGATTTCACTAGGCATGGCCTGCATCTCAATAGGAAAGGGAAGGGGAAACTGGCTGGGTTGATAGCAAAATCCTTGAGGGGGACACTGCAATTCATAGAAGTACTCTTTTTTTTTTTTTTTTTTTTTTTTCTTCTTTTTTTTTTTAGGCTAAGTTAAGTGTCCTGTAGAAGCTCAGGCAGGTAGGTGCTAAAAATGTTGAAAAATGAAATGTTTCTCACAAAAGTAAAGTAAAAAATAATGTTAGCATTTTTCACCAGAATGTTGGGGGACTAAAGAATAAAATAGATGAGCTTTTGGTTTGTTTAGATGATACAGAAACCGATAATGCTATAGATATACTATGCCTGTGTGAACATCACTGTCACTGGTATAGGAAATGTAAATGTCAGTGGATATAAATTAGCTTCAAAGTAGAGATAATAAGGTAATGTCAAAAGCCATCACAGTGTAACAAATTTAGAAACAAGAAAGTTTTGTGTAGAGCAACATATTGAAGCACGTGCCTGTCAGCTCAAACTTAATGATGATTATTTTATAACTGCAACAGTATATAGATCCCCTTCAGGAAACTTCCAGTTATTTCTGGAAAACTTGGATGCCTTGTTCTGCTATCTGTCAGATAGGGGGAAGACCAAATTATTATTTGTGGTGATTTCAATGTTGATTCACTGAACGAGTGTAATAGGAAGAAAGACTTTGAAGTCTTACTCTGACATTGATTTTCCTACTTGGTAGTAAAGGACAGCAGTACATTGATAGATAACTTTTTTACAGACCAAGATAAAGTTAATAATAAAAATGCCCTGTTGAGAATGGTCTTTCTGATCATGGTGCACAGCTAGTAACAGTATATGACATAGCTCCTTTCAGCAATTCGAAACAGTCCTCCAGGGTTATAGCCTCGATTAATGACTCAACAACTACAAATTTCAAAGAATGTCTACAGCAGTTAGATTGGGATGAGGTATATAAGGAACATGATGTTAATTTAAAATATAACTTATTTTGTGGTACATTTGTAAGAGTATTTCAAAACTGTTTCCCCAAGAAATTAGGTAAATATAATTGCAAGAAACCATGCAAGAAACTATGGCTTACTAAAGGAATAAAAATATTTTGTAACCAAAAAAGGGAACTATATCTATCCACAAGAAAGAGTAATAATGCAAAAAAACAATAAAATATTTAAAAAAAAAACTACTGTGCTACATTAAGAAAAGTTATTAAAAATCTTTTTAATGCTTGTGTAGAAAATAGGATCTAAATGTTCATTAGAAGTAGCAAGGCAGTTACTGGAAGAGGCCATACCTACACAATTTGATACAATTGAAATTCCACCCACCTCTCCTTCAAAAATTAGGAAAAATAAAAGGTCCTATGGAATTGATGGCATTTCCAGCAGGGTATTAAAAGCTTGTTTCCAAGAAATAAGTAGGATTCTCAGTCATAAATGTAATAGCTCTTTAAACCAGAGTATTTTCTAAGATAAACTGATATATGCTATTGTTAAACCTTGGCATAAGTCTGAAGTCAACAACCACTGCCCCATCTCACTTCTGAGAGCTTCATCCAAAATTTTTGAAAAATTTATGTATTCTCGAGTTGCTTCACATATTAGTAAAAATAAAGTTCTAACAAAATGTCAGTTTGGTTTCCAAAAATGCTTTTCACCAGAAAATGTTATATATATTTTACACTTTCACTGAGGAAATATTAAATGCTTTGAATAACCGTACATCACTGTTGGGATTTTTTGTGATCTCTCGAAGGCTTTTCATTGTGTAAACCATGAGATCCTTCTAGACAACCTTAAGTATTGTGGTATGAGTGAGACAGCGCACAAATGGTTTAAATCATATTAACTGGAAGAGGGCAGAAAGTTAAAATAAGCAGTTCTACATCTACATACATACTCCGCAATCCACCATAAGGTGCGTAGAGGAGGGTAAACTCTACCACCACTAGGCATTTCCTTTCCTATTCTACTCCCAAACAGAACATGATATAGAAGAAACAATTAATTCCTCTAACTGGAGAGTTATCAAAAATGGGTTCCACAAAGTTCAGTCTGGTTCTTAATACATTAATGACTTGCCATTCTACATGCACGAAGATGCTAAGCTAGTTCTTTTTGCTGATGATATAAGTATAGCTATCACACCTGACAAACACGAATTAACTGATGAAATTGTAAATGTTATCTTTCAGAAAATTATTAAGTGGTTCCCTACAAATGGACTCTCATTAAACTATGATAAAACCCAGTATTACAGTACAAAGTAGACGAAGTTTACTTACCAGGGAAGGAGCACAGGTAGTGATAGTAACATAAATAAAACACACACACACACACACACACACACACACACACAACCTAGTTGCTTCTTCAGGCAGAGTAGGGAAGGAGAGGGAAAAGGAAAGTATGAGGGTTTCAAGGGAGTGGGTAAGGAGCCATTCCAATCCCGGGAGAGGAAAGACTTATCTTTCCACACCCGGGGTTAGAATCGCTCCTTACATACTCCCTTAAAACCCTCATCCTTTCCTTTTTCCTCTCCTTCCCTACTCTGCTTGAAGAAGCAACTAGGTTTGCGAAAGCTTGCGTTTATGTGTGATGTGTGTGCGTGTGTGTGTTTTATTTATGTTACTATCACTACCTGTGCTCCTTCGCCTGGTAAGTAAACTTTCCATCTACTTTTTATACATAATTTTCCTGCTAGGAATTTTTACTCTATAATACCACTATGTACAGTAAATGGGATGACACCGTTAATAAATTTAGACTTTAAACATAAATCTGTAGCTAAGGTAGAATATTTAGGTGTTTGCATTGATGAGGTATTGAACTGGAAGGAACACATTGAAGATCTGCTGAAACGTTTGAGTTCAGCTACCGGTACTTATGCTATCAGGGTCATTGTAGAATTTGGTGATATACATTTCAGTAAATTAGCTTACTATGCCTATTTTCATTCACTGCTTTCATATGGATTCATATTCTGGGGCAATTTAACATTGAGTAAAAAAGTATTCATTGCACAAATGCGTGCAATCAGAATAATTGCTGGAGCACACCCAATATCATCCTGCAGACGTTTATTGAGGGATCTTTACTGTAGCTCCACAATATATATATATATCCACTCATAAAATTTGTTATTAACAATCCGACCCAATTCAAAAGTAGTAGCAGCGTGCATAGCTATTAATATTCAAGGTTAAATATAACTTTGGAACAAAGAGGTGAATTGTGCTGCCGCAAAAGTCTTTGGTCACTTACCTAGTAGCTTCAAAACTCTGACAGATAGCAGACTAGTATTTAAAATGAAATTAAAGAAATTTCTGAATGACAACTCATTCTACACTTTAGATGAATTTTTAAATAAAACTTAAAAAATGAAAATAAATAAAAATCCTTAAAATATTTATTGTCAAGTATAGACAACATTTACTAAACTGACATGTTCCACATCATTACGAAATGTCGTATACATGACCTATGGACAAGTATTAATCTAATCTTTGTTCAATGTATGTATGTGTGTGATGATAAACAACTAGATGTTCCTGTCATCATGAAATTTAACTGTGAACTGTGATTATGAAATGTCATTCGCGTGGGAATCAGGTGAGGTTCCGTGAGACTGGATGAAACCAGTAATCTCTCCAGGAAAGATTGTAACAACTACATAGATATCTCTTTAATTAGGGTTATGGGCAAAATTTTATCAGGTATTGTTGAAAGGAAAGTGCAAGTATTAGTTGAAGACAAGTTGGATGAAAATCACTGTGGGTTTAGCCTCTTACAAGCTGTCAGGTCCAAATCTTTAGCTTACAGCAGATAATGGATGAATGGAACAGGGAATTGTATCTATGTTTTATAAGCAAGAAAAGGCTTATATCCATGTCCTAAGGAAGAAGCTATTGTCAGTTCTACAACATCATGGAATAGGAGGCAAACTTCTGCAAGCAATTAGAAGTCGGAATATGTCAGGTAGAGGTCGTCAAAAGTGTCGTCACTCCTGTTCGTTTCGGACAGGAAGAGCGTCTGGTGACAAAGCCGCACTCGGGAATCGGTTGTGCCAGGAACGCGTTCCTAGAAGTGAAGCGACTCTGTACTCCCAGCAGGCATGTAGAACAGCTGACAGCAGTGCGCATGCACACGGCCAGCCCTCCTCACTGCGGCACCTGTCCGACACATGCCTACATTAGGTTGCTTTCAGTGCCGGCCATGCCGAGATGGAAAAAAGGGGGAAAATCCATGTTCCAATTTTCACGATGAAAAAAATGTTGATGGTATGTAAGACCCACAATGTTTTATCAACCAATTTTTTTCTTACCGCCTTTGCCTTGTCTGTAAAAAAAGAACCCTACCATCTCATCCTGTTCACTCTAACTGCTCTATCTATGGTGTTCATTCCCTGTTTTATTTGATTTCCTCATTGTGGACACGCTGCACATACAATTATTTTAACTTTGTGGTACCACATTATGTGAAAGTTACAAAAGCGAAAAATTTCAAAAAAGTATATACTATGTATTAGGAGTAGATGCATCAATAAATATGTTTTGGGCTGCTTCATCATCTAAAACTAAAGCCCTTAACTGTAATGTTGGAAAATTTTATTTCAGTTCATCAACAGCAAAGTCACAGTTTACATTAATTTGTTCTTTTCTTCTAGCTCCAAAAACGAAATATATATTCCATGAATCGTATGATGTGAACAAAAAAACCAGATGTATGCCTCTCATAAAATCAAGCATTATCTTACGTAAAACCATAGCAAATCATTGTCCATTGTAATCGGTCACGTTGTCCACTGTAATCAGTTGCCACCCAAGAAAAAGTAGTTTATAATTTCTCGTTATGGATTAATAATGCTCAACAGACGCAGAGTTCGTAGGCTTGTGATCGCTGCATGATGCCACTCAGATAACTCTCAATTATTTGTAAAAGGAGGTATATATCAGAGTGACTATAATTTCAAAAATTTTTCTGTTCTTTTAGCTCCATTTTACTTGCTTTAATATATGGTCTAAAATGCGCAAACAGTAAGATGCCCGCTATCTAACTTTTTCAATACATGATTTGTAAAACAAGTGCAAATAGTGTCATTTGAAAACAACTGTTACGAATTACAAAAAAGGTGATTTTTTTATTCAAAAGCTAAGATGTTTTACTACAATGTGTCCAAAACTCAGTTTTTATTTTTATTATTTTTTTTAACTGCATACTTTCATCAAAATCAAGTGAGGAGCGTTATGGAACTAAAAACTCACACAGAATGAAAAGCAGACTTTTAATTTTTTCACAGGCAAGGCAAAATTTGTAAGAAAATAATAAGTTCATAAAATGATGTAGTGTGGTCTTGTATACCATCAACAAAATGGATTTCCCCCCCCCCCTTCTTTTTTTGGTCTCGGCCAAGCCTGGTGTGCAGTGTGAATATGCAGGCCAATGGCGGCTCAGCACAGCCCGGCCGATACGACATGAAAGCGGAAGTATCGGAACTCGCCCTGTCTCAACGCTTCTTGCCCTGGCTGTGGCACGCACGTCATATCATGTGATCAAGAGGCGCCAGTGTCGATGTGATCACAAGTTGACTAGCTGACTGCTATGACACAGTGGGCTGTGCCTCAGCGGCCAGCCAATGAGCTAGCGATCACATTGACGCAGACACCTCTTGATCATGTGACATGACACGCACGCTGCGGCCTGTCCTCCTCGTTGGCCATAGCTCTCGTCAATGTGACGTCATTGCTTCCCTCTGCATGGCCTCAGTCGGCGAGAGCGAGCCGCGAGTGCAGCGAGAAGTGAGCGGGACTAGTGGCTGGTTTGACCGGCTCTAGTATCAGGCAGCAGTTATAGTAGAAGGTAAATTGAGTTCATCGTTCAGAGTAGTTTCAGGGGTAAGAGAAGGCTGTAAGCTGTCACCACTGTTGTCCATACAATATATGGATCATGTGTTGAAAACAATATGACTGGCAGGATTAAATTAAAATAGGTGAAAAGAAAATAAGCAGTCTCTAACAGACAATTTATTTGTAACAGCAAATTTTATTGAAAGGTAACAAACTAATATTTCAGAGCTAGATCAGAGGTGCAGGGGTTATGGTATGATGATCAGCATCTCCAAACGAAAGTAAAGTCTGTGAGAAAGAAATTTATAAACAGACTGAGTGCTAAATAGGAAAAACAAAGTTGGAATAGGGAGATACTTTCAAGTAGTTAGGATATATTTTCCCTCAGGATGAAAACAGTGAAAGAACTTGATTCAAAGTGTAGCAAATCTAATGCAGTGCATGCTCAGCTAAGATCTACTTTCTTCTGCAAGAATGAAGTCACTACAAAGGCGAAGTTAGCAGTGCACCACTATCTTTCGACCAACTTTATTGATTGGGAGCGAAAACTGGGTGGATGCAGGGTACCTCATTAATAAGGTTGAGGTTACAGATATGAAAGTAGCAAGAATGATTGTAGGTACTAATGGATGGGAACAATGGCAAGGGGGTGTACACAATGAGAAAATCAAATAAAACTGGAAATGAACACCATAGATAAAGCAGTTAGAGCGAACAGGATGAGATGGTAGGGTCATGTTGCACGCGCAGGAGAAACAAGGTTACCTAAGAGAAACGGATTCAGCAGCAGATGGTAACAGGAGTCTAAGTAGACCAAGAAGAAAGTATTTTGATTTGGTCAAGAATGATTTGAAGTAACAGGCTTAACATCAGACGAGGCATCAATGTTAGTGTTGAATAGGGGATGATGACGACAACGACATGAGGTGTCTTCAATGTAAGATAGTCTTGGAAAACCTCTGACCTTGGTCATGCAGTTACACTTCAATACAAATAACACTAATGGATATAATTATGACAAACAAATTTACAGACTTTCAAATTACAAGCAGCACTTTCTGTAATATACATCATAAATAGGACATAAAAGCTCACGACTACAAGATAATTTCAGAAAGGTCTAAATAACTCACTTGTCTACTGAGCAGTTCAAACTGGATAAAATCTTATTTGAACAATCAAGAGTAGTTTCCTCCTTTGCGTGCATAAATCTAAATTTTGAAGCAGGTAGTAACAGTATAAACACCATAGATGAACACCAGTATGAACACCATAGATAAAGCAGTTAGAGCGAACAGGATGAGATGGTAGGGTCATGTTGCACGCGCAGGAGAAACAAGGTTACCTAAGAGAAACGGATTCAGCAGCAGATGGTAACAGGAGTCTAAGTAGACCAAGAAGAAAGTATTTTGATTTGGTCAAGAATGATTTGAAGTAACAGGCTTAACATCAGACGAGGCATCAATGTTAGTGTTGAATAGGGGATGATGACGACAACGACATGAGGTGTCTTCAATGTAAGATAGTCTTGGAAAACCTCTGACCTTGGTCGTGCAGTTACACTTCAATACAAATAACACTAATGGATATAATTATGACAAACAAATTTACAGACTTTCAAATTACAAGCAGCACTTTCTGTAATATACATCATAAATAGGACATAAAAGCTCACGACTACAAGATAATTTCAGAAAGGTCTAAATAACTCACTTGTCTACTGAGCAGTTCAAACTGGATAAAATCTTATTTGAACAATCAAGAGTAGTTTCCTCCTTTGCGTGCATAAATCTAAATTTTGAAGCAGGTAGTAACAGTATAATGTAATGTAATACTAGCCAGAACATTGCAGACACACCCACCTCACTCACTATCACTTTCATTCAATTCAGTCAACCATTCAATCAATCACCTTGATGAAAATTGGGCATAAGGAACTCTGACTGTTTGCTTAAAGAAAGACCTCCCATGACACAGACAATCCTGAAACAGCAACCCAATAAAGTGCAGCTGAATAAGCAGTAAAAGAAGAATAATCTAATCACAATGTAAACAAAAATCTGTTTCTCTGTTAACAAAAATAATGAGTAGATCAAAGGGTAAGCTAGTTGCTGTCCTTATGTTGATATGAAACATATTCTTTAAAAAAAGATCACTCTGAATCTGTGATTAAAAAAAAATTGTACAAAGGTGTTCCACTTAGATGTGGAAAGAATCTATACTTAATAGGGGTCAGTTCACTATGGGAAAGTCACAGTCCGTGAAACCTAAGTGAATTGTTGACTGTCTCAATCGGCTATGGATTTGTTACTTCTCACTTACAGTGAATCTTCCCCTTAGGTACACGCCTGTGACTTGGCAGAATTTTGAAAAGGACTAAACTGCAGTGAGCATCAGTCCCTTTTTCCATCCACATAGATTAGACCTATACTAATTGTCACTAAAATATTAAGTAAAACTATGCTTTAAATGGCATCAAGCTTAGGATGTAACATGTTGAAAATAAAAGCAGCAAATAAAATGGTAGAAAGGAAAGAAAGATTTTAAAAATACCAATGTCTTGGCTGGGTGAACACACAAATAAAATTGGAACAGCCACATTAAAATCTCTGGCTTAAAAGTATTAGGCAAGTGAAGACCAGATAACATAATGGACAGTCACCAAACTTCAAGAGGAATGATACAATCCACCATCGTGAATAAAAGTAAAGCTTAAGACATCAAGGAGATAAAAAAATCTGCCTCTAGGTGGCTAAATTGGGCATTCCAGTAAGATTTGGGCGACTCAAATGTGCACCACAAGGACACTGATGGGGAGAAGGTGCCCATGTGACAGTCAAGAATGGCTGACTCAGAGCTAGCCGAGTACAGTGTATTTAATAATTTCAATATTAGAAAATAATTAACAGGAGCCAGAAAGAATAATTTCTATTGAAAGCACACTTGGTACAAAGGTGACTGGTTTAGGTGTGGCAGGAAGCCCAAACAAAGCACTATGAGGCACGATGTAAATGTCAAGTGGGAAGCTTCTAGAAATAATGGGGGCTTGGGGGCTTTGTATGTGGCAATATCTTAGCTTATATGATCACAAAGAGCGGCTGGAAAGGCGGTGCCCACAAGGGTATATAGGTTGCAGCTCGCCGCCTATTCCAGAAAGTTCGTGCATCAAAGCAGTTAAGGGACAGTCCTCCATTGGATTCAGCAGTTTTAGCTCTGGCTTCTGCCTGCTGTTCATCTTAACTGTGTATCTCCCTCCATTGTACTCTATACTTAACTTTCTGCTCAGATGAGCAGTAAAGATTTTTAAACTGAAATATTGCTTCATGTTCATATTCCCAACCAAGTTCCAAAATTCATAAAATCCTTCAGTTAGCCTCTCCTGAACTGCTGACTGATTGGATATATCAGTGATACTGCTGACTGATATATCACACATAAATGCGCCATAAATATTATTTTTAAAATGGCATAAATGTCTGCTCTTCAGAGCCATAAATTTCCCCAATGTGCTGGTCCCCAAAGTGTTAAATTCTGAACGGGAGTAAAATGATTCATGATTTAAGAAATCCATACCACATTCTCACTATTAACGTAATTCATATTGTGTAAAAGACCACTTACTTTGAAAATATTTGTACCCACGACTTGCTAGAAACGTAAACAAATGAGACATCAGGCTCATCAAAAGAAGTTTGTTTTCATTCTAATGCCTATGACACATTCTGCTACAGGCAGACAATTATAGGCCAGGTGCATGGTGTTTTGTTTTTGGAAATCAAGCATTTTCGTTTCAACAAAAGTTTTATTTTCTTATTATTCCCTCATTTATGTTTTGTTACTGCAGTACTACGGTGCAGCAGTGGTCTAAAGTGAAGTTCTTACTAGAAAAATATTAACATAAACAATGAAAAATTCCCAGAGTTTTAAAACAATTCCCGGGTATATCTCAGATGAAAATATTCCCGTTTCTTCCTCCGATATCCTTGTGCATATACAACCTGCTTGTTTCTTTTGAGGTCCATTACTTCCTTTGCTCGTATCCGATACTGAATTCCCGCAAGGGATTGAGCTTATTAACGCGTCCACATTGAAATTGTCAACTGCCTGTTCAATTGGACATTGATAATTCTATAAATGCCCCCAACATCCAGTTGACAGTTTCAATGTGGACTCATTAATACACTCGATCCCTTGGCGGACTCCAGTACATGATGCGAGCAAGAGGTTGTAATGGTCAGGGGGCACTACCATCAAAGTGTGCTAGAAGTTGTGAATTTGGGCAGTAACAGAAGTGTGCCTGGATAGCCTAACTGGTTAAGGCAACCGCTGGCCTGAAGTGGGAAATTTAGTTTCGAATCCCAGCCCAGCACAAATTTTCAACTTTGTGAATGAATTTGTTTAAATGACCTGAAATGGTTGAAATGTTTCAATATTTTGAATTGGAAAAATGTAGGCTATGTCTTGCTGCTATTTTGGTAACTATTGCTTTTTAATACTTTCTCAGTGTGATATGCTGACATGACTAACCATCTGCAAAAAATTTCATTATCAATTATAACAAGCCTACACCAAATAAAAAATGAAAAGGTCAATCATACAAAATAGATAGGTACCTATCTGGAAATTACCTCTTTGAATTGTGTTATTCAAAAGTCTGAGAACCAACAAAGGTAACCGAAATACAGAATGTGTAGGCCAACTGTAATAACATTACTACCGTACCTAGGACAATTCATTCAACAATTAAGGAACATTGAACATGACGTAATGCAGAAGTGGCATACTGTGCTATTGTTGACAGTGAAATGTTTGCTTAACGAGAATAATTATCTAATAACCAGACAATGGTGCATACAAGAATATGTCAAACACGAGAGGAACAGCTTTAATTATTTGTTTCATGGTCAACATAAAAGACTAATCCCTCTCATTCTATGTGATTGGGTTATTAAAGAACATCTGTAACTATTGCCAACATCAGCACACGACGACGCACTGCTGCCATAACTAAACATCCCAGGTAGCCCTAGTTTTCAAATGGCCTCCTGTAGTATTGTCTCCTAATAACCTAAAAAGCCTAATTTCAACTATCGTGGGGGCATTTCTTTTTGTTTCAGACAGAGACAAAAATTGGTCTTATCAAGGTTGTAAATACATTTTCGTATAAAGTTGCTCCTTGTCGTCTTTCACTATAGCCTATCATAGGAGCGGTAAATCAGGTTCTTGTACAGGCTCTGGTTCCCTGTTCCATCAGTGTTTATTTTAGATTTGGATCCAGTATTCTGCTAAACTGTCATTGGTGTAATGATGTTCAATTACATATTTTTTCTATATGCCTGCTTTCACATTTTTGGTAGTCCCAGTATTTGTCTGTAGGCCCATATTTAAGTGAGTATTCTAATTATAAGTTCTTCATCTTCAGTACCGGCAATAAGAGTATTTCTTTACATAGTGTCACCTCCTTATCATCCAAGATGAAAAAATAATAAGTTCTGGTTTAGTCCATACTTCCTGGCAAAACCTCCAATGCTTACTCTCTGATTTTCATTCACTTCTGTTGTTACTCTTAGCATGTGGTCTTTGAAGTAAGATTTACCTTCTACATATTAATATTATTTTTCAACTACTGACACTTATGGTATGAAACAAGTCTTATTTAGCTATCATGTAACATCACTCATAATATGTAGTCTCACAACTGTTCCCCAACATATGAAAATTCTTTTCAAAATAACCTTATAATTAAAGACCAAGTATTTTATTTTTAGCTTTAATAATCTTCAATATGTATGCTGTTAAAGCTGCACAATAGAGGAAAAAATTCCTAACAGGAAAAATATATGTAAAAAAAGTAGATGAAGTCTACTTACCAGGTGAAGGAGCACAGCAGTGATAGTAACACACACACACACACACACACACACACACACACACACACACACACACAATTTACACAGACGCAAGTACACCTAGGCAGACATACTGTACAAAGCTTTCTACAGTATGTCTGCCTAGGTGTACTTGCGTCTGTGTAAATGTGTGGGTGTGTGTGTGTATTTGTTTACCCTCCTTCCCCCCCCCCCCCCCCCCCCAAGGTAAGTCTTGCCTGTCTTGGGACTGGAATGGTGACTTCATCTACTTTTTTTACATATATTTTTCCTGTTAGGAATTTTTTCCTCTATAATATATATATTCTTTTATTGTGCAGCTTTAACAGCATACATATTGAAGATTCTTAAAGCTAAAAATAAAATACTTGGTCTTTAATTATAAGGTAATTTTGAAAAGAATTTTCATATTTTAGCGGACAGTTGTGAGACTACATATTATGAGTGATGTTACACGATAGCTAAATAAGACTTGTTTCATACCATAAGTGTCAGTAGTTGAAAAATAATATTAATATGTATGTTGTAGAAGGCAAGCAAAGACCTTTGCTACATTCATTTTCTAAATCAATATGGCTGTAAACATCAGAGAAAAAAAAAAAAAATTGATTTGGATTACACAAAACTGATGAAGATCACTGTAACTGAAAATTTAAGTTTCTTAGTGTATGTATGTATGTATGTATGTATGTATGTGTGTGTGTGTGTGTGTGTGTGTGTGTGTGTGTTTTGCCTGTCAATTAGCCTATATTTGCCTGTCTGAAAATTATCCCAGGCTACTCTATCTTTTTTTTTCTATGTAGACTCTCAATAATAAATAACATTCACTTAAAAAGAAAAATTAATGTGATAGGTGCTACCATGCATTTTTCTGTACTTCATGTAAGTTACAGGTACAGAATGTACAACAAATACTCAAAGGTTTGTTCAATATGTAATATAGGTTTTAAGAGGTTCCCCTTGTACTTTAATCTTACTCTATTACAAATACTGGAGGTGACCATATAATACACAATAAACAATTAAAACTATGGCAAAAGTCAGTGAATACTGGTTTGAAATTTAACAAGTAACTAACAAATCATTCATTCCATCCTGAACTATGTTTATAACAAATCTATTATGACACACCTAGGCCCATCATATATATAAACTTTGTGTAATACTATCTTGTACACAAGCCCTTCAAGATGTAACACACAAGACAAAACTAATATTTTTCAATGACATGTAAACACATTCTGACTACGCTGTCACATAACCTCAACAGTTCCAAATCGTGTACATATTTTCAAGAAACACACACAATTCTTATCACTGAAGCATATTAGCATACCTATATCGGTAATTAATTAAAACTTGCCACACTGGTGTTATGAACATCACACACTAGAAAGTGAGTGATGTGAAAAAAGAATACATCTCTAAGAAAGTGCCTGCGGCTTGTACCTCACATTTGTTATTGCTGTTTGTCAATATGCTAAATTTAACTTGCTCAACTGGTAGGAACGCCGATATCTAACAACAACATTTATGTAAACAACTGTTCATTTTATAACTAATCTAGTGATTCCAAGTATTTAACTCAAACGTATCAAATGGGAATTCAACTATTTAAGGAAAAAAACCACTTACAACAAAGAAAGCCAGCTTATATTAAGCACAAATGAGTTCAGATGTTGTTGATTGCGTATAAGAACAAAGGCTCCCCAATATAAACACAGACAGCTTCAATTCATAAACATTCACTGTACTTCATAGTTGCCAAGTAATGACTGTATATAAGCAGTGTGACCCTTAACAACATACCTGTTCTTCGTTGTCAGAAGTAACAACAAAAACAGCCACCAAGTTCGTTTCTTGATAATGTTAGGTTAAGTGCACTACGCACATAGTCATGTTACCACGGTAAACGCGGGAAACTGGACATAAACTAACATCAACTTTCTACGGATTCAGTGACTTCGTTCTCTTTGTAAAAATAGACACCAAAACACGGTAATTCTCAGCAAACGTGATTTGTTCTTCAAGGAAACATTAAATGTACTGTAATATATACGAGGTGATACTTACGAGGATATTAAGTTGATAAGAATCGAATTGATTATACTACTATCACGAGATATAAATGCACTAGTGGTTTAAGACGTAACATTTTACTATATTTTCAAACACCATAATAAAAGAAATTTCCCGTTTTCTAGTGGAACGGAACAATTGTCATAAAATTTCATCAAAATGGCTACCGCGCATGAATCTGTACGGAGACATTAAAACGTGCAAATTCCTTCTGTAAACGGGTAAAATGGCTTAATTAGTTACTTTTCGTGGATAATTCAAACTCTAGAAATACAATTATAAAAACGCAACACTAAGCGAGGCATTATTTACTCTAAGAGTTCCTTCATTTGTGAGAGACGAAATTGCAAACCCATCGAATCAAAATTACGTTTTTTGGAGTTATTTAACGAATCTGGTCACATAGAACTTGTTTCTCTCCCAAACGTCCCTTTAAAATACAATTTAAAAGAACTGTATGCACTTCTATAGGGCAAAAAGTGAATTTATTTATTTGCGTACAACCTCTTTTCGCACTACATTTTGTCGTCATTGGTGTTTCAGATTTCCGAATATCAACAATACTAGTAACTCAAGGACTGAGAAAGGTTACTTGATATTTCGCATTCAAATAATGCAGACTTTGTTTTCTTAAGCAACATTTTCGGAAGAAGTATAAGTTATATTTATTAAAGTCCACCTTAAATTGGAGAACTCATCTTTTTGTATGTCAAATCCTTATAATAACGCATATGTTACATCTTTGATCTTTGGCGATAGGAATCGTAAAGAATAACAATACAGCTTACATTACAATCGTGTAGTCCAGTGTTGTAAAGACACTTAGGTGACTGGTCTTAGTTGCAGTTCCTGTTTGGGCAACGTATAGTCGTCTGCGACAGAGTTGACTAAACGTTATAACTACCGGAAGTAAATGCAGTAATGTTCTCTTGCTAAATGCGTAATTTATTGTTCACTTCATTTTGATCCGATCATAATTCACCATGTACATTCTGATGTCTGCTCCTGTCAGCAGTTTAGAAGTTAAGACCAAAATCAACGACTAACCAAACTGTGTACCATCTGTAGATTTTGAGAAAATGTTTAAAGACTTTAGAAAAATAAATCAATGACTGATATGGACTGCCACACCCTATAGGTTACTGTTAAGAAAGTAGAAGATTGCATTTAATTTATAACAGCGTACGTCATAAAAAAGATGCATATTGAGTAAGTAGTAAAGGAAAGCAACGGGTAGTTTGGAAAAGGAATAAATTAAATATCAGGAAGAATCGAGAAATTTGTGGATTAGGGTTTCTTTTCTACCTGAAAAGGCATACTTCTTGTATGAACTGCTGAACAAATACATCAAAGTTTGTAGAAAGAAAGGTTACAACATAAATGGAATAAAACTGAAAGAAACCTTAAAGACGGCTATCCAGAAACTTTATATGAAGATATAAAGCATAAGTTATTTGATATTGTCAGGAAAAGAAGGAGTTTCTTCTACGAATATGGTACCAGATTCTCAGAATGGGCCATGAAGTGTAGCATAGCAAATTACAGAATTCCTAGTGAACAAGAGATCTAAGCTATGGTAGGTATAAGAGGCACAAAAACATCAGTAAGAAATGGGAATACAGAAATCAGAAATATATAAGAGGGGAATATTTAAATAAAAAATTAATGTCTTCATATGATTCGAGGCCACAAATAGTCCCAAAACATAATCATCATAGCAAAAAGCTCGAAGAGTTGCAAAGGATGAGAATGAAAGCATACCGTATTGAAAAAGGAGGAAAACCAAATAAAACGAAGTTGATGCAAATGGACATGGGCATATGACATGCAAAACGAAAGATATAAGGAAGAAATCAATAAAACTGAAATACAGTAATGTAATATAGTCCAAGTAAATCATGTAATGCTGAATGGGTAATAAGAAACTACGTAGTTTCCGTGTTTTGTTATTTCACCAGCAGAATAAGTAAGTTTGCCTGAAATAAGGAGAACGTAAGATATAGACTGACAATAAGAACGAATGTCTGAGAAAGTGCTATCTGTTAACATTGAATATGAATTTTAAGGAATGTTTGTTACACTGTGTTAACACGTGTTCTGAGGGTAGTGAACAACTGTCAATAACATGGCCTTTCTTGTGTTTTGATAACAGTAATTTAAGACTGTGATATGGCTTCTGTGTCATTAGTTACTTTTAAAATTGAATTAATCAGTGCATTAAATCAGTCTTTCTTATTTTGTAAAATTTGTACACTTTTATTAACTTTCGAAATAAAGCTATAATTATTTTGGCAATGTACCAGGTTTATCAGCTGTTTAACGGCAGTGATAGTTTGGGTATCTTATGCACATTTCACTGCAGTCTTTTCTGGAGGTATTTACCTGAAGCATAGGCCAGTGGAGAACTGAAATATGGTCAATATATATCTAAAACCACGAATGACACAACTGCATGAGATACTGGTAACCCTTAATAGTATACAAGAGAATTGGCGGCATGTATACAAGCTGCGATAAATTGCTCCATAAACTTAGAGTTATTGTCGTCAGTAAACCGTTGTCTGTGTGACATCAACATGGAAAAAAGTATTAGAGTGTGTTCAATAATACATAAATGGTACCACATAAGTTGCTTTGTGAAATTAAACTTTGATAGGACATTATGGGACTGTGAAAACATTTTCACGGTGGCTAGGAAATGTGCAGTGCCAGAATAGAACTCAATATACTACATGAGCTTTGCCATGATATAAATACAACTAGAAATTACGTGAAAATTCTGGAAAATTTAAGGGGGCTAGGACGCCAAGCGGGCCGACTTGAGGCAGAAGGGGAAGCCTGGATATATTAATTTCCACTGTCTATACTTTTACAAATAAATTCCCAACATTTAATCAGCATGTCTACGAAGGATTCAGGATTTCACGCATAAGCAGTGGCAGTTCTAAAACATTATGAAATAATTTTTATTTGCATGTGAAGTTTCATTATTTTTGCACTTACTATTGGCTGCAGTTGTGCCTATAGGAACACTTTTCTTCACAAGTAGAGACAGGAATTAGTGATCATGATATCGTCATAGTGTCGATGGTGACCAAAGTTCATTAACTAATCAAGAAGGCTAGGAGCGTGTTTTTGTTGGGAAGAGCCGATAAGCAAATGTTACAATTGCACTTAGAAACTGAATGGGCATCGTTTAATTCTGGGACTATGGATGTAGAGGAATTGTGGACTAAATTTAAGTGCATTGTTAATAAAGGTTTAGAGAAATATGTGCCAGCAAAGACGATTAAGAATGGTAAAGATCTACCATGGTATAATAATAATGTTAGAAAGCTGCTGAAAAAGCAACGGCTGTTGCACTCTCTATTCAAAAAAGAACACGCAAATGATGACAGGAAAAAGTTAGTAGAGATTCGTGTGTCTATAAAAAGATCGATGCGCGAAGCATACAATAATTATCACAGCCACATCTTAGCAAAAGATCTTTCCAAGAATCCAAAAAAGTTCTGGTCCTATGTAAAATCGATAAGCGGGTCAAAGCCCACAGTCCAGTCACTCGTTGATCATTCAGGGGCAGTAATAAAAGAAAGAAAACGGAAAGCTGGAGTTCTAAATTTAACCTTTAAGAAATCTTTCACGCAGGAGGACCGCACAAATGTACCATCATTTGATCAACATACTAATTCCAAAATGGGGGACATAGCAATAGGTATTTCCGGTGTAGAGAAGCAGTTGAGAGAGCTAAATACGATAAAGTCTGCTGGTCCGGATGGAATACCAGTTCGGTTTTACAAAGACTTTTCAGCGGCATTGGCCCCCTACTTAGCTTGCATTTATCGCGAATCTTTAATTCAGCGCAAAGTTCCTAGTGATTGGAAAAAAGCGCAGGTGACTCCCGTTTCTAAGAAAGGAAAGAGAACTGACCCACACAATTACAGGCCAATATCGCTGACATCAGTTTCATGTAGAATTTCAGAGCATATTCTCAGTTAGAATATAATAAATTTCCTTGAAACGGAAAAGATTCTTTCCATGAATCAGCATGGGTGTAGGAAACATCGCTCATGTGAAACTCAGCTTGCCCTTTTCTCACATGATATCTTGCGAGCCATGGATGAAGGGCAACAGGCGGATTTTGTTTTTCTCGATTTCAAAAAGGTGTTCGATGCGGTGCCACACTGCAGACTGCTAACGAAGATACTAGCATATGGAATAGGTTCACAGATTTGTGACTGACTGGAAGACTTCCTAAGTAATAGAATGCAGTATGTTGTTCTCGACGGCGAGTGTTCATCAGAGACGAGTGTATCGTCAGGCGTGCCCCAGAAGAGTGTGATAGGACCGCTATTATTTTCTATCTATATAAATGATCTGATGGACAAAGTTGTAATTTGGCGGATGTTTGCTGATGATGCTGTGGTGTATGGGAAGGTGTCGTCTGTAACTGACTGTAATAGCATACAGAATGACTTAGACAAAATTTCTAGTTGGTGGGAAGATTGGCAGCTAGCTCTCAATGTAGAAAAATGTAAGGTGATGCGCATGAGTAGAAAAACAATCCCATAATGTTCGAATACAGCATTAGTAGTGAGCTTCTTGATGCTGTCGCATCGTTCAAATATCTAGGCGTAACATTGCAGAGTGATATGAAATGGAACGAGCATGTAAGGACAGTTGTGAGTAAGGCGGACAGCCGACTTCGGTTTATTGTGAGAATTTTGGGAAGATGTACTTCATCTGTAAAGGAGTCCACGTATAAAACGCTTGTACGACCACGTCTTGAGTATTGCTCAAGTGTTTGGGACCCGCAGCAGATCAGTTTAAAGGAAGGCATAGAAGCAGCTCAGAGGCGAGCAGCTAGGTTTGTTACTGGTAGGTTCGACCAATGCACGAGTGTCACGGAAATGCTCCAGCAACTCAATTGGGGATCGCTGGAAGAAAGACGATGTTCTTTTCGTGAATTTCTGTTAAGTAAATTAGGGGGCTGGAGTGAAGCTGAGTGTAGCACGATCTGGCTGCCACCTACTTACATTTCGTGTAAAGATCACAAAGACAAGATAAGAGAAATTAGGGCTTGTACGGAGGCATATAGGCATTCTTTTCTTCCTCGTTCAATTTGGGAGTGGAATAGGAAAGAAAATACCTAGTAGTGATACAGTGTACCCCCCGCCACGCACATTACGGTGAATTGCGGTGTATGTATGTAGATGTAGATGTAGATTCTTTGATGAGTTTTACATAGCATACAAACGATGCTTACAGGTGTATGAAACTCTAGAATTTATATAATTTATGAGAAACTGAATTAGCTGTTACATTTAAAACTTTATATTTAGAAAAAACTAAACGTTTTAGTTAACAAGCTTAATTGTTATCACTTTTTTTAATATATTTGGAAAATTCCAGTCTTTCATACACTTGTAAGTACGTTTTGTATGTTGTGCAAAAATCATCGAAGAATCTCTCTTAGCCAGCCGTGGTGGCTGAGGGGACTGAGGTGCGTCAGTCACAATCTGCATGGCCACTACGGTCGGGGGTTCGAATCCCCCCTTGGGCATGGATATTTGTGCCGTCCTCAGTGTTAGCTAGTTCATAAGTAGTTTGTAAGTTTAGGGCCTGATGACCCTGTAGTTAAGTCCCAAAAGCTATACAAACATTTGAATATTTGATTTTAATCTCTCTTACTTATGAAGAAAAGTGTACCTATAGCAACAAATGAAGCCAATATAAAGTAAATAAAAATTATTTCACTATGTTTTAGAACTCCCACTCCTATAAGTGTGAATCCTGAGTCCTTCCCAGCCATGCTAACAATATTTAGTGAAGTCATTTCTAAAAATTTATATAGAATAAATTAAAATGTCCTGTCCTGCCTCTCCTGGCTCAAGTCATCCCACTTGACACCCTAACCCCCTTAAAACAGATAACTAGTGATTCCCTTGAAAACAAACACGGCGAATCAGGAAGTGTGTACAGTAGGCCTAGGCCTTAAAAGCTACAGAACAATTTTGCTATTCAAGAAGCTGGAAATGCAAATGAGGAACAATTTAATGATACAGATTGCCATCAATGAGATGAGGCTGATACAATAACAGGTAAGCAATCCAAGTTAGTTGTTTACTCAGACAGTCATGGCCGCGAT
Organism: Locusta migratoria; assembly: GCA_026315105.1. Taxonomy (NCBI): domain Eukaryota; kingdom Metazoa; phylum Arthropoda; class Insecta; order Orthoptera; family Acrididae; genus Locusta; species Locusta migratoria. The sequence goes on along the minus strand of CM048747.1, from coordinate 202,270,354 downwards.
CTCACAAAAATCTTGCAATATGAACATGATCTTAGAGCTACCTATTCTTGATAATGTAAGAAATTTACAGTGTGGAAACGCTATACAAGAAACTCGGATTTTGGTTATTATTGGTGGTGTAAATGATGTATATTGCAATGAACTATAAAGTGTCATCTGCGACTTACGAATAGCCCTGGACACAGTAAAAAATGAAAGTGTAATAGTTACTGGAATACCACACAGATTTGACCTAATAGAAACGTCATATGTAAACAAGGAAATCACTAAGACCAACATTCAATTTCGTAAAATATGTAAAGCATACAGGAACACACACTTCCTAGATGTGCAATTACTGAAAAGGAAACACTTCAATAGTTTGCACTTAAATATACACGGATAAATTATAGGTACTAAAATAAATGAAATAGCTAAAAGCATCGGCATAAACAAAAACACATGCCTAATTATTATACCATCACAAGACAGAGAAGCCATCTCATCACATGTGATAGCACCAAAAAAAAAAAAAAAAAAAAAAAAAAATAGCAGCTGAAAGACAAACACAACCAGTAACAGTGCACCCAACGTAGGAGCACAAACAACATTCAGAGAAGAAATGCCACCAACAATATCAATGTCATCAGCAGTAATCCCAGCAATAACATAAGCAACAGAAGACGTGAAAATAACCATTCGTGGGGGAGCAAGTAGACGGAAAAGAATACCTCCTTCCCATCTGAAGTATTTTTTAACTCTAGGTATAACAAAAAGGAAAAAACCAAGATATATTACAATAAATATCTAACAATTCTCCAGCGAAGTATTGAGAGTATAAAATACAAAGTTCAACAGCTAGAAGTAGAGTTACAATTTTCAGACAGCCTGGTTATCTGCATTACAGAGCACTGATGTAATGAAAATGAAATTGTACACATTAAATTATCCTCATATGTCCAAGCATGTTCTTACTGTTCTTACTTACACTATAAAAGGTGGAGGATCATGTATTTATATTAAAAATAGTATTGAATTTAAAGTAAGAACTGATATAATGTTGTTAAGTGTAGACAAAGACTTTGAAGTGTAAGCAATGGAGATATCTACTATATATATATGCCCAAGAAACTAATTATATGATGTATTTACCAATCTCCTAGTGGTAATTTAGAGACATTCGTTTCAAAACTTATGCAAATCCTAGAACTAGCATTGACTCTGAAACATAATATCCTTTTGTGTGGAGACTTTAATATAAATGATGACACCAGTAGCACCTTTCTGAATATCATACATAGTTTTGGCATGTCATCACTAGTCAACAGTCCAACACGAATAATCATCTTCTATCATTGACCATGTAGCTACAGATATAGCCAGATAAGACTGTGTAATACTTGTTAAAAATGGACTGACAGACCACCAATGTCAGATCATAAAAGTAAAATATTGTGTAAAGAAAGAACCCAAACTACATGCATATAAAAGAGCCTACTCCCCATCAGCTACACAAAAATGTTCCTTACAGTTAGAACATAAATTTTGGGAAAGAGTTTATGCATAAATTGAAGTGAACAAAAAACTCTCAAACTTCATGTCTGAGTTCAAACTAAAATTCGAAGAAATATTTCCCAAAATTATTAACATTTACCAAAAATTAATGGGTTAATAAAAGAATTAAAAAATCTGCTCAAATCTTAAAATACCTAAATTTCATAAAAAGGACAACTATAGTCCAGATTTCGTGTACTACAAAAACTACTAAAAGGTCTACAGACAAGTACTAAAGAAAGCAAAAATTTTAGCCAGCAATAGGTTTGTAAAATTAACAAATAATAGAAGTAAAGGTAATTGGATGGTAGTGAAACAAGAAACAGGAAATGTGAAACAATGGTGTAAAAACACAGAAATCAAGAACAGGGATAACTTAGCAAGTATCCTGAAAGAATTAGCAAATTATGTGAATACCTACTACAGCATTATTGCAACAAAATTGCAAAATAAATTTCGAAAAAACGTTGATCAACTAACATAGTTGTATATAGATAACTCAATGGTAGTGTTTTCAGCTACTAAGAAGGAGATATGTAATTTTGTAAAACAATTAAAGAACAAAAACTCAGCAGATATGGATGAAATTCCAATATGTGTGCTGAAAAAATGCTTAAATAGTATCAAAGCTCCACTTACAGAAATCATAAATTAATCATTCAAAACTGGTTGCTTTTTGGAGTACCTGAAGCATGCAAAAATTTTACCAGATTAGATTAGATGTACTTTTCGTTCCATTAGATCCAAATTGAGGGAATCCTCTTAGATGTAGAACATGTCAGAACAAAATACACAATATATACTTACAAAAAGAAAGCATATGTGTTAATTTACCTTCCACAGACCCCAAATATAATTGCCCTTGTGGATGTGCTGAAGTCAAACTCAACACAGTATTCATATTTGTGAATATTATATACAAAAAGTTACAATCAATCACTTCTGGTAAGAAATTCATCATTGGAGTAGAAGGAGTTGGCCACCAAAAAATCCTTTAGACTCTTTTCAAACTGTACTTTATTGTGAGTTAAATTTTTTATGGCTTCTGGCATGTTATCGAAAATGTGTACTGCTGAATATTGGACACCTTTCTGAGCCAAAGTAAGTGTCTTTAAATCTTTATGCAAGTTATTCTTGTTTCTTGTATTGATCCCATGGACTGAGCCATTGGTTTGAAAAAAAAATATTTTTAATGACAAATTTCATTAGAGAATAAATGTATTGGGAAGCAGTAGTATTCCCAGTTCCAGCTTACAAGAAAGGTCATGTAGAAAACATTGAGAACTAAAGACCAATAGCCCTACTCTCATACTTTTCTATAGTGATAGAGATGATAATGAAAAATAGACTGAAACTACATAAGGAAATTCAACCTCCTCTGCAATGACTAATATGGTTTCAGTCATGGCAGAGGCACAGAATCCACACTAACACAGTTCACAAAAACATTCTTAGAAACACTAGATGAGAACAGCTATGTAACTGCCTTTTTCTACACCTTTCTATGCTATTTGATGCTGTTGACTACCTGAACTGTAATGTAAATTAGAGGCAGTAGGAATAAGGGGAGTAGTAAACAAATGATTTAGTACATATCTAAAAAAACACACACACATATCAGATCCACAGCATATCAATATTGGGGTCCCCCAAGGAAGCATGCTGGGCCTGATATTGTTTCTAGTGTATATAAACGACTTCCCACAAACAATCAGCCACAGAGAGAAGATATTGTTTGCAAATAACAGAAACATATTAATCACCAGATAGACAAAAAAACAAATGCTGGAAAAATCTACTGAAGTACTGAGAGGTGTTTACAAATGGCCACAGGAAAATAAAGTAACCCTCAACTTTAAGAAAACAAATACAATATGCTTGAGAATAAACAGGAAAATAAGTCCATTAAATTTAGTTCTAGACATCATGTCCATAGATTATGTATCTCCAGCAAAATTTTTAGGGTTGCTCATTGTTAGCCAAATGAAATGGAAATAACACGCAACGAAACTCTCAAATCAATTATCCACAACATGTTATGCTCCTAGAACCCTTGCTTCTACATGCAGTTATACATGCCTGAGAACTGTCTATTTTATTTATGTTCATTCAGCAATCAGTTTTGGAATAATTTTCTGGTCAATTAATGCTCAGAATTTTCAAACTGTATTAAAATGCAAAATACAGCAATTAGAATTATAATAAAAAGCAGTAATCCATCAGTTTTGGAAAAATTTTCTGAGCAACCAGTTATCAGAATTTGTAAACTGTATTTAAAATGCAAAAGAGAGCAATTTGAATTATAATGAGAAGGAGTAAGTAGGCCTACTGCAGAGAGATTTTTAAAATGTTAGAAATTCTAACTGCTCCTTGCGAATTTATATTCCAAACAATAGTGTATATAAAGAAAATTATAGTACATGTGGCAAATTCCATAACTATAAAACAAAAACAAGTCACCATCTTCACCTAGACAGAATAAATAAACAGAAGACTCAAAACAGTTTCTTGTACGGAGGTCGAAAACTAAACTATAAACTGCCAAAGAAAATTAAAGAAATTGATGAAATGTACTGCTTTAGGAAACATCTTAAACTGTATTTGCAGGAACACTGTTTTTACTATGTAAGTGAATTCCTTAGTAATAAAAGTTTGTAAACAGTTTGTCGTACAATGTCGGGTATGTGTGATATTTTATAATGAGAAAAAAATGATCGTAAAAAACGTATATCTCACAATGTTAAACTAGATGTAACAAAAAAACTTTATAAATATATGAATGTAAATGAACTAGATGTAACAAAAAAACTATATAAATATGTGAATGTAAATGAGTTGACAACATCCATACATTTTAAAATGTCTGTGAATAGTAAAATAAACAAATAAACATTCTAGGATGTCTAGGAATACTTCATTTATTAATTTATGTTCAAAGCATATATAACAAAAGAAGTAAAAAAATCTTATCCTTTATAAATGGATTGGGGAATAGGCAGTAACATGTCAACACGAAAAAGGGAAAATAACATCAGTAATTAAATTTCTTTCATCGAAAAGTGGGCAATGTTCAAGAAATTAGAATAAGCATACAATTTTATTTGAACGCAGATAAAAAATCCGAAATATATTTAAATATAGATAAACTGACAGACATTAAATTAAGTTGTTAATACCCAGAAATGGGCAACATCCAAGACATAAATCTATTTTGGTGGGGCACAAATGACAGTTGTGCAGGTGATCTAATCTGAGACAATATCTTCTCCTCTCCACACTCACAGGTTGAGAGTCCACTAGCATATTTTTAAAGACAATCTTTACATCACCCAACACTAATTAAGAATCTGGCAATGGACTTCCAGGTACATCAACTTTCAATTTGACTGATAGTTGTTATTTTCTTTTGCTTTTCTGCGGTCTAGAGGAACAGTCTTTACTATCTTTCTCCACATGTCACCATTCAGTAATTCGAAACAGTCCTACAGAGTTGTCCACTCTATTAATGATTTAACAACTAGAATTTTCAGAGAAAGTATGTAACATTTAGACTGGGGTGAGGCGTATAAGGAACCTGTAGCTAATTTAAAATATAACTTTTTTCATGATACATTTGTAAGGGTATTTGAAAACTGTTTCCACAAACAGGTTGTTTAACATCATTATAAGAACCCCCCCCCCCCCCAAAAAAAAACGAAAAAGAAAAAAACCATGGATTACTGAAGGAATAAAAATATCTTCTTACCGCAAAAGGAAACTATCTATATGCAAGAAAGAGTAATGACCAAGAAACAATCAGATATTTTAAAAACTACTGTGATATATTATGAAAAGTTATTAAAAATCCAGAAGCATGTGCATCATGTCTGATATTAGTTCCTCAGATAATAAATTAAAACAATTTGGAATATTATTAAAAGGGAGATAGGGCAACCAAGAGCACAGGACAATGGTATTACCATGTCCAGCAAATGAAAATTTACTAACAAAAAGTAGGAATTTGATAACATTTTAATGTTCATCCTGTCACCGAACTTCACTAATCTCCACTATACTTAACTTCAACCTATCCATTTCCCTTTTTAAATTTTCCAATTTTCCTACCCAGTTAAGGGATCTAACATCCCACGCTCCGATCTGTAGAAAGCCAGTATTGTCTTTCCTGATGACAACATCCTCCTGAGTAGAGGATTATAAATACAAAATCAGTTGGGGGTATCACAGGAGTAGGCCTGATTATGAATAAGAAAATAGGAATGCGGGTAAACTACTATGAGCAGCACAGTGATCGCATTATCATTGTCAAGATAGATATGAAGCCAAGACCAACAACAGTAGTATAGGTTTATATGCCAACTAGCTCTGCCGATGATGAGGAGATCGAAGAAATATATGAGGAGCTAAAGGAAATTATTCAGACAGTGAAGGGAGAGGAAAACTTAATTGTGATGGGAGAAGGAATTCGGTAGTAGGAAAAGGAAGAGAAGGAAAAATAGTAGGTGAATATGGACTGGGCAGAAGGAATGAAAGAGGAAGTCGCCTGGTAGAATTTTGCACAGAACATGATTTAATCGTAACAAACACATGGTTTAATAATCACAAAAGAAGGTTGTATACGTGGAAGAGACCAGGAGACACCGGAAGGTATCAGATGGATTTTATAATGGTAAGACATACCCAGGGGTAGATATAGACTATGACCATAACTTGTTAGTCATGAACTGTGGGCTGAAACTGAAAAAACTGCAGAAAGGTAGGAAAATAAGGAGATGGGACTTACATAAATTGAAGGAACGTGAGGTTCTGGAGAATTTCAAAGGGAGATTTAGGCAACAATTGACAGAAACAGGGGGAAATAAAACAGTAGAAGAGGAATGGGTAGCATTGAGAGATGAAATAGTGAAGGCAGCAGAGGACAAAATAGGTAGAAAGGCAAGACGTACAAAAAATCCTTGGATATCACAGGACATACTAAATTTAATTGATGAAAGGAGAAAATATAAAAATGCAGTAAATGAAACAGGCAAAATGGAGTACAGACGACTATGAAATGAGATTGACAGGAAGTGCAAAATGGCTAAGCAGGAGTGGCTAGAAGGCAAATGCAAGGATGTAGAATAATGTATAAATACGATAAAAGTAGATACCGCCTACAGGAAAATAAAAGAGACATTTGGGAACAAGAAAAGTAACTCTACGAATATCAAGAACTCAGATGGGAGGCCAGTTCTCAGCAAAGAAGGAAAAGCTGAAAGGTGGAAAGAGTACATAGAGCAGCTCTACAAAGGAAATGAACTTAGAGACGATGTTGTAGGAAGGGAAGACGAAGTAGATCAAGATGAAATAGGAGATACTATACTGAGAGATGAATTTGACACAGCCCTGAAAGACCTAGGTCGGAACAAGGCCCCAGGAGTAGATGGCATACCCTCAGAGCTACTAAAGTCTCTGGGAGAGCCAGCCATGACAAAACTATTTGAACTCGTGTTTAGGATGTATGAAACACGCGAAATACCCTCAGATTATAAGAAAAATGTAATAATCCCCATTCCAAAGAAATCAGGCGCATACAGGTGTGAAAATTACAGAACCATCAGCTTGATAAGACACGGTTGTAAAATTTTAACACGAATTATCTACAGGAGAATGGAAAAGCTGGTAGAAGCTGACCTATGGGAAGATCAGTTTGGATTCATGAGGAACGTAGGAACCCAGGAGGCAATACTCACTCTATATCTTATCTTAGAAGATAGATTAATGAAAGGCAAACCTACATTTATAGCTTTTGTAGACTTGGAGAAAGCGTTTGACAATGTTGACTGGAATACACTCTTTCAAATTCTTAAGTCAGTAGGGGTAAAATACAGGGAAAGGAGAGTTATTTACAACTCGTATAAAAGCCAGACCACAGTTATTAGACTCAAAGGGCATGAAAGGGAAGCATCAGTTGGAAAGGGAGTAATTTGTACATCGAGCAGGCAGTGAAGGAAAGCAAGGAAAAATTTGGAATAGGGATTCAAGTTCAGGGGGAAGAAATAAAAACATTGCGTTTTGCTGATGACATTGTAAATCTGTCAGAGACAGCAAAGGACCTGGAAGAGCAGTTGAATGGAATGGACAGCGTGTTGAAGAGAGCGTATAAAATGAACATTAACAAGAGCAAAACAAAAATCATGGAATGCGGTCTTAGAAATCAGGCGATGCTGAAGGAATTAGATTAGGTAACGAAACAATAAAGGTGGTAGATTAATTTTGTTACTTGGGTAGTAAAATAACATGTGATGTTCGCAGTGCAGAGGATGTAAAATGCAGAATGGCAATGGGAAGAAAAGCATTTTTGAAAAAAGAGAAATCTGCTAACATCGAATATTAATTTAAGTGTAAGGAAGTCTTTTCTGAAGGCATTTGTGTGGAGTGTTGCTTTGTACAGGACTGAAACGTGGCCGATAAACAATGCGGACAGGAAGAGAATAGAGGCTTTTGAAATGTGGTGCTACAGAAGAATGCTGAAGATTAGGTGGGTAGATCGCATAACTAATGTAGAGGTACTGAACAAAATTGGTGAGAAAAGGAATTTCTGGCATACCCTGACTAAAAGAAGGGATCGCTTGGTAGGACACATTCTTAGACATCGAGGGATCGTAAATTTAACATTGGAGGAAGTGTGTGGGGTAAAAATTGCAGAGGGAGACCAAGAGACGCGTATAGTAAGCAGATTCAAGTGGATGTGGGTTGCCGTTCTTATGAGGAGATGAAAAGGCTTGCTCAGGATAGAGTAGGGTGGAGAGCTGCATCAAACCAGTCTCCGGACTGAAGAGCATAACAACAACAACAGCAACCTTTTAATGATTATCTTTTAAATGCTGTAGAGAAAAAGGGAACTAAATGTTTATTAGAAGTAGCAAGGCAGTTAATGGAAGAGGCTGTACCTACACAATGGAAATTCCACCGACCTCTCTTCCTATGAAATTAAGAAAATAATAAATTCTCCTAAGAGCAAAAGATCACATGGAATGGATGGCATTTCCAGCAGGATATTAAAAGATTGTTCCCAAGAGATAAATTGCATTGTTAGCCACACATGTTATAGCTCACGTAAACGGCGTATTTTTCCTAAGAGACTGAAATACCCCATCTTTAAAATATTGTATAAAAAAGGGGATATGTCTGGTGTCAACAACTACCGCCCAATCTCATTTGTGACAGCGTTATACAATATTTTTTGAAAAAGTAATAAAGTTCTTACAAAATGTCAGTTTGGTTTTCAGAAAAGCTTTTCAACAGGAAATGCTATATATACTTTCATTAATGAAATATTAAATACTCTGAATAACCGGAAGTCACCCATTTGGACTTTTTATGGTCTCTCAAAGGCTTTTAATTGTGCAAATCATGGAATTCTTCTAAATACACTTAAGTATTGCACAAATGGTATAAATCATACTTAACTAGAAGAATAGAGAACGTTGAAAAAACAATGCACATAATAATAATAATAAGACAGTTAATTCTTCTAACCAGGGAACTATCAAAGTTGGGGTCCCAGATGGTTCAGTCCTGGCTCATTTGCTGTTCTGAATATGTAGTAAAAGTTCGCCATTCTAAATTCGCAAAAATGCTAAGATAGTTCCTTTTGCTGATGATACAAGTATTTCTGTCACACCAGACAAATAGGAATTAACTGATGAAATTTTAAATTATGTCTTTCAGAAAATTATTGACTGGTTCTCTACAAATGGTATCCCATTAACCCACGAAAACTCGCGCCTTTAAAAGTTACATGATCGATTGTGTGTATAGCATTTTTCTGACCGTCAAAGAACACTTTGTAATGTACATAATGTGTCTAAATAAGTATTTCTAGTTGCGTTTATAAGAAAGCACAAATATTTGACTACTTAAAATTGGTAAAATTCCGATTGCTTTAAAATTATGGTGAGCAAAATGCTCACACACGAATCTTCGTGGGTTAAAATTTGATAAAACTGAGTATATACAGTTTGATACAGTAAACGGCATAACACCATTATAATAGTAATTTTGTGTGGTTCATTGGTCTGGTGCAATTTGAAATGAGACGGTCATTTCGTTTCATTGCTCTGATGTCTCATTATGTCAACTTAATGGATGAAATTTGAATTGATTCACTTGGGAATGGCTTGCGACACTTTCTGGCAGGTGTTAAAAACTGAAAGAGCAATTGTAGAAACAGAGAAGGCGAAGGTGTACATTTTATTTTATATCTTTCCTGTTATAAGTCACTCTCCTATTTTCCCCATCGTTCCCTATGGTGTGCGAGTGGAATGTAATAATATTTCTTTCGGTTGTTGGTAACATGGGACATGACGTTAGCGGCGAGAAAATAACAATTGGAAGTGCTTGTAATTTCGCAGTCAGAAGTATAGTATCTGTGTCTTCAAGATCTTTGAGTAGGTTACGCAATGCAAAGTGACAGCTCAGAATTAAAACGAAGCAGACGATCATGCTATTTTGTGTTGACACTTGGGTAGTGTTTACCTCAGTCTGTTCATTACTCACGAAATAGCTTGATGTTTCTTTAGGTATTACGTAATTTGCTTTCCTGTCCGAGTGAAAAATAACTGTTTAACTGTTTCACAGACAGTTCGTATCTTTCAATGACTATTCAACTACTTATTTTTTTAAATAAATTCTTTAAACCGTGTACCCAGCCACAATCTATGTTGTACATAGGCCCTGCTGGCTTCTGTCTAGGATTTTTCAGCCAACGTTTGTTTGATTTTACAACTTACGTTTCACTACCACCATTTTAGATTCAGATTGGCTAGCACTGTTGAAATTTTATACTTCATTGTCCTTGGATGGTGAAACTTGGGCAATGTCAGCAGCTCATAATGGGGCGAAACGTCTAACCTCAAACTTAGACAGATAATCTCAAGACAGATGCCAACGGACAACATTTCAACAAACGGCCACAAAAGCTTAAAATTTACAATAGATAATAACTTGGGAAACGTCTTTCAACATTGTGTTTCTCAGTATCTTGAAGCTCCAGTAGCTGTGACCGTTATTTATCTTATAATTGCCGATACCGATAGATTGTTTGGATTGTACCAACATTGTACCCACAATAAAACATTTTAATGCACACTGTGTCACTAGCCCCTGTTCTTCAGATAAATAAGAAGCTGCTTATAAAATATTTGTATTACCACATTAATCAGACAAACCTGTGTTAGGGTATCAACGTTTTCTTTATTAATGACCCTATCAATGAATAATATCTACTGTCAAGTCTCAAATACAGAAATATTTATCCTTCTCAGTGTAATTTGTTAAGTGATATTAACCATCGAAAATATTACTACGTTTACAGTGATTTGGTATTAGGACAGTATTCCCCTAAACAGACACTCGGAAATCGTCACATATTCGGAAATTACTATCCAAATAACTTTTTCGTCCTGTGTTTCCTAAAAGACAGAAACGTAGAACTAACTTTTACTACATTCAGAAAAGTTCATTTAAAAACGTAAAGACGAAAAAAAAAATTATGGAAGACATGATCCGAACCTACACACATACAAAGAACAAATTGCGAATCCACATCGCTATCCATTATGCTACGATGACATTGGCTGTAAAAAGCTTTAGATTATATATACCTACACTTGAATAGTTACGTTGTTAATTTGCTACAAATTACTATTTATTTGTAAGGTAAGCGTTTTAGTGATTACTCTTAAAGGCATCATAACTGCATTCTTAATGTTTAAAGTTCACAATTTCTGAATAAGCTCAATTTAAAATGGCGCCTGTCACATCATGCCAAAGATTTATCCCTGCTGTGTATAGTCTCTGGTATCGTCCCGGGCACGACGTTAAACTGCCCCCCAACCCAAGGTGTGGTGCGACCCGTGCTGAGGGGTGCGTGGCACATGGGTGGATGTGTCTCAAACGGAGCCTCATGGATACCGGGCGACCTCCTTGAGTAAGTTGCCTTGCATCGCGCGAGGTTATCGTGGTGAGGACCATATAAATCCCCAAATCTCGTGGGACTAAGATGAACACGGAGAAAAAAATTATTTTAAAAGAATCTGACTGGCAATCTGAGACCTCAGATACTCAGACATCGGGATCAGGACCGATGGAGTGCACTCCTACTTCTCAGTCTGGGTCTAGACCTGAGCAAGAAGAGGGAACTGTATCAGAGAAGATGGACCAGACTAGGGTTAAGCCCTTGTCTGGGGCTCAGAGGAGGAAACTTCTCAAGGAACAGAAGCAAAAGGAAGGAAAAGAATGGCTTCCTAAACAAAAGTGGAGGGAATCAAAAGGGCTTGAGCCCAAGACCCCCAAAAAGAAACTGCCTCAGGTCAAAGACAGGTGGCAAGAGGGTTAGGGAGGAATCTAAGACCCCCTCCTCTCTGGACAAGCGTGATCCTAAAAGGGTGAGGCAGGAAATAGGGAAACAGACCTATAGTACTGCAGTCTCGGTCTTTAGAGTGGCGGTTGTCCTAGAAGGATACCCACTAGTAAGCATCACCTAGTGCAGATGGCCCTCTTTGAAGACATTGGGGGGTGGGGGACGCTGATCCAGGACCCAAATTCAGGAGGGTCTATCTAGATCGCGGTGCCCTCATTTTTGTCTGCGAGGGGGAGCACTCAGCAGAATGGCTTAAGTACAAGGTGCCCATGATATCCCTGTGGGAGGATGCAAAGCTGCTGGTCAAGACAGCAGCCGAACTTCTGAAGACAGCAAAGGTATCAATATCGGTACCAAAGATCCTTAAGGATGTCTCTCCAAAGAGTCTGTTCGAGAAAATAAGGGTCCAGAACCCAAAAATCTCGACAGAGGATTGGAGGGTAATTAACCAAAAGGTCGTACTGGAAGGATGAGCACTGGTGGTGGAGGTCGGAGAGAAGTCCCTGAAGGCATTGCGAGAGCAAGGCCTGAAACTGTTTTTAGGGTTCTCGCAGGTCTGCGTCACGGTAATCAAAGACCTTAAAGCCAATAATGGCAGCAAGATGGAGACTGGAAGTGCTGCAGATAAACCTACAGCACAGTAAAGGGGCCACTGGTGCCCTGAGCCGTCGCCTGGGGAGACAGGAGGTGGACGTGGCCCTGATACAAGAACCCTATTTATACAGAGGGGGTGTATCGGGCCTCGGTGGTACTGGAGGTAAGCTGATTTATGCCAGAAATCTAAAAAACTCCAGAACATGCATTTATGTTAGAAATGGAATACCTTTCATACCAATGATGGATTTTTGTTCCAGGGACCTGGTGACCATCAGGATGCAGCAACGTGAGGAAGGTATCACGAGGGAAATTGTTTTGGCCTCAACATACCTTCCTTACGAAGACAGCTCTCCTCCTTTGGAAGTGAGGAGACTGACGGAAGCCTGCCATCGGCAAGGTGACGAACTGGTGGTGGGATATGATGCCAATGCCCACAATCTATCGTAGGGCAGCAAGGACACCAATAGTAGAGGTGATAGAGGTGATGAACCTACATTCAGGAATAGTAGAAGGGAAGAAGTAATTGACGTAACTTTTGGTTCCATGATGATGGGAAGTTACGCCAAACAGTGGCATGTTGTCCTGGAGCCATCCTCATCAGATCACATGTATATTAAATTCAAGGTTGAAATGGGAACCAGACAGACCATGGCCTATAGGAACCCCAGGAAAACGGACTGGGAGACGTATAGGAAAGACCTTGACTTCAGCCTATCGGAAATTAAAACTTCGATAAGGAATCCAGCAGAGTTTGAGGAAGTAGCAGAGGCCGTAACCTCTGCTATAGTGACCTCATACCAGGGCAACTGCTCAATCACTAAGAAGTGCACAAATAGGAGTGTGCCTTGGTGGAATAATAACCTGGAAATGCAAAGGAAACAGGTACGAAGACTGTTTAACCTTGCAAGGCGCAAAGGACAATGGGCAGAGTATCGTGAGGCCCTTGTCAATTACAACCTTGCCATCAGACGGGAAAAGGAGGCATCCTGGAAGGTATTCTGTGAGGAAGTGGAGGGCACGGCTGCTCAAGAGCGAGACTTCATAAAATCCTCACTAGGGTACCAACTAATCCAGGAGGAACATTGAGGAAGGAGGAAGGGGAGAATACAAAGACAGCACATGAAACGCTGGAACTGCTCCTCAAGACTCACTTTCCTCAATATACTCTGGGGGATAACTCAGACCAGAATGAGATTCCTGAGAGACAACGGTTCTCAGGTATTCACAAATAGGACTGAGATTTGGTCAAGGAGTGTGTTGATCTCAGTAATGTCCGATGGGCGGTGGGAACATTTCAACCGTTCAAGTCACCTGGCCCCGATGGAATCTTTTCAGCTCTCCTGCAACAAGCGGGAGAAAATCTTATTAGATTCCTATGCAGGTTATTCAGGGTTAGCCTAGCAGCAGGAATCATTCCCAATGCCTGGAGGGCAGCGAAGGTTGACTTCATTCCTAAACCAGGGAGAATTGATCATACCAAGGCCAAGAATATGAGACCAATCAGCGTGTCCTCCTTCATTCTTAAGACATTGGAAAAGCTGGTTAATGTGCATGTTGGAGAAAGGAGGTTACGTAGGGCTCCTCTACATTCAAACCAACATTCATATCAACCAGGTAAATCATGTGAGACAGCTCTCCACCAACTCGTTGGGAAGGTGGAGAAAGCACTACACTTTCAGGAAATAGCCCTCTGTATCTTCCTGGACATCGAGGGGGCTTTTAGCAACACGACCTTCGATACCATGGTTAGGGCAGCAGAGGTGCATGACCTAGGGACCACAATATGTAGGTGGACTAGGGCCATGCTCAGTGGAAGAAACGTAGAAGCTACCATGATGAATGAAAAAATGGTAATCAACAACACTAGGGGTTGCCCGCAAGGAGGAGTTCTTTTCCCTTTATTGTGGAATCTAGTGGTGAATGATCTCATTGGAGAATTAAACTCTAGGCAGTACTTTTGCCAAGGATACGCAGATGATCTTGTTATAGTAATACTTGGCAAATTTGCTGACACAGTAAAGAATATGGCACAAGGTGCAATGGACATTGTGCAAGACTGGTGCAGAAAACAGGATCTGGGGGTTGTCCTAAGAAGACTGTTGTTGTACCATTCACAAAGAAGCATATACAACATTCAAGTTGGAATCTAAAGCTTTTCAATGAAGCGCTACCTGTGAAGGGGACAGTGAAATATCTAGGGGTTATCCTAGATGAGAAACTGACATGGACCGCTCACATCAGGAATATTTGCTCCAAGGCAAAATGTACTCTTGTGAGTACCAGGAGAGCTTGTGGCAAAAATTGGGGCCTGAGCTCCAAGGGTATGCACTGGATATACACCACAGTGATTAGACCCAGGATCACCTATGGGGAAGTCGTGTGGTGGAAGAAGGTAGAACAGCAGGTTGCTGCTAAGGCGCTTGGTAAGGTGCAGAGATTAGCCTGCTTAGCTATAACAGGCGGAATTAGCAGCACACCAACTGCTGGGATGGAAACCATGCTGGATATGTCCCCATTACACCTTTGGGTCAAGATGGAGGAAGCGGCTGGTGCATACAGGCTCAAATCTGGCAACAACTGGAACTCTTTGGGATATCTAGAATCACACACTAAAATAATGAGTGAGGTAAATATAGGAAACGATGGGGAAATGCCAGCGGACTATATTATAACCCCATACTGCTTCAACAAGCCTTTCAATATAACAATTGGAAGCAGGGAGCAGTGGGAGAAAATAGTTCGACACCATACGGGGGATATTGTCTGGTTCACTGTCGGGTCAAAATCGGACCAAGGTGTTGGGACCAGGGTATATGGGGTGCAGCCAAGACTGGAGGGCGTCATCTCTCTAGGAAAACTGGCCTCAGTATTCCAGGCCGAAATCACTGCCATCAGGGCGTGTGTGGAGGAGAATTTGCGTAGGTGCTACAAAGATCGTAGCATCTATATCTATTCAGACAGCCAGGTAGCCCAGAGATCACTGGCAGCTCCTGCAACAAGGTCTAAAATTGTTGCAGAATGTCACAGGGTTCTGGTGGAGCTAGGGGAAAGCAATAGAGTAAACCTATTGGGGGTCCCTGGCCACTCGGGGATCAGTGACAACGAACATGCCGACAGATTATCCAGGATGGGGGCAGAGTCTCCATTTATTGGACCGGAACCTGTCTTGACAATCACCAAGACAATGACCAAATTGGAGTTACATAACTGGCTCAGAAGACAGCACATAGAATATTGGACCAAAGTCCATCAACAAAAACATGGCAAGGTAATGATGCCAAAGTCATGTTTTAAAAGAAGCTCTGCAATCCTGGGTCTGAACAGCAGAGAGGTTAGACTCATGGCTGGATTGCTGACAGGCCATGGGAATTTCAAAAAACACCTACGTACGATGGGAATAACAGAAGAGGACCCTAAATGTAGGATCTGTGATGACGGTGATGAAACTGCATCACATCTAATCTTGGAATGCATTGAATTGGAGAATAAAAGGCACAGAATATTTGGGACAACCAGACCCGAAGAAATTGTGTCTAATAAATAACTGGTAAAGGGATTCCTTGCACTGTTCAAGGGCACTGGTTGGCTTTACTAGATATACAGGGAGTGATACCGCACAATAAACTTTGTTTCGGTGCGGGCAGAGGCGGGTTGGTCCAAGACTGTTTTGGCTTTCCTGGAGAAATCAATCAATAGTCTCTGGTCCAAAACGGAAGTGGTATTTTTCCACCGCTAACGTATACTTAACATGGGCAATATTGTAATCTTTGGTTGTGGCTATGTAGTTTGGGCAAGGACTGCCTTGCAGCAAAGGTTTTGTTTGAGGGTTGAAGTAGAGCGTCGATCTGGACAAGCCAGGGGTTACAGACTCTCGGACTCTCGGTGTCCAGCCAATCAGGAGACTCCGCCCTCGGGAATTTGAAGAGAGGACGGTTGGCCCAGGTGGCGCCTAGGGAGAGAAAGAGATCAGTTCATGGCCTGGCGGAGTGCGGATGTGAGGAGAGCTCCACGCTGGTGTCGCGGAGGTTTTGGTAATGATTTGGTAAGAATATTCAGCAATGTTGCTCATGGTGACGGTTTCACCACCGGTTGTTAGGTGTCCATTTTAACATTTTTTGGTGACTTGAAGTGATAGAATCAGACTGAGATTGTGTGTGCTTTGTCGTGGGTTAAAGTTGTTGCTAAGTCGGTTATTGGTTACATTACAGTATCAGTTCGGTGAACGTGTTTTCGGATTTGTTTCCAGTACATATTCATTTTGAGGGTCAATATTCAAATTTAGAGTGATTTTCCTTCTAACTAGGACTTTGCGTGCAAAATGGATAAATTGTAGTTTGTGAGTCCAGTTGGTGCAATGGTAGTCTTTTATTAGTTATAATTTGTTTCTCGTGTGTTTTATATTTGTTTAATGCATAAATGTGTAGGATTAATCTCTGAATAATGACGGTTTCCTTTGTGCAATGTGATCAGGGTGTACATTGTGCCACGTGGTGGACAGTAAATAGTAAGTCTGGTAACAGAGGGTCTGTTGCAATTGCTTACCCTTCTCATGCAACAGTGTTATAGTAATTATTCAGCAAGGTGGTAATTATTTTAAATTAAATTTCAGTAACTTGTTTTTATGTGGGGGCCAGACTGATCACGTAAGGTTCACCACTTAGACAGGCATTGTAATGTTTTGTGATCCCCTGTCATGTTCTAGCAATGATCAGAAGGTTGGTAATGCAAATCCCATTCACGGGTAATATTTTGTGTCCGTTCACACCACTTTGCTGCCCCTGGCGCGCAACGGCCGGGCGGAATCAAATTTGATGGCTCACGCAGTATTTCTTCTTTGCATGCCTTGTGTGAATGTGGTAAATCATAGCGGGGAATCAGAGGAAACTCCTTGCTTCAATATCCTTGTGTGTGACGAAATTAACCTTTCTTTTTTGGAAACTTGCTATGAGGTCCATTCAAATGATAGCAACAAAAGGTGCACTTAAATTCTCTTTCATAAAAAAAATTAGCATTTAAATTAACATCACATAGTGTTTATCTTAATGAATTAGTGGTTAAATAAATAACGATTTTATCCCACATGCGTGTTGAAGCAATTTCTAAATGTTCATATGACCTATTTAGCACTAATAATTCCATTCTTAACGTCTTTCCTGACGTGCCTTTATTCGTAGAACCGTTTTCGAGTGGTACTTCGGCTCTTCGGCTCTCAAAGATGTACTTTGGAGGCAACATCTTCGAGCATAGATACAAATTTCATCATCACAGAGTGGGTGCTTAAAAAAAAGTTTCATTTTGTACATTGAAAGAGATGCACTAATTTTGTCCACCATGGAAGTGTTCACATGAGAGCCATCAAAAGTTACAGATACAACATGTACACCAGCATCATGAGTAAACTTCAAAGCTTCATTAAGTAGGTTGGATTTTTCAACAGCACCTAGACCATTGACTAGAAAATACCCAATTGGAATTCTCCATGAGCTATTGACAGCTGTTAGCATGAATGTCAGTGCTTCATTTGCGACAGGCAGATTGTCATTATCAAGTTTTGCCCCATAATCCATATAGCCAACAAACTTATTTCCACGAAATTCAATTTGTTTTCTTATTGCAATTTCATCAAAAGACATTGCACAAAGCAATTTCTGGCCTTTGCCGAAGAGTTCCTGACTTTTGATTCTAAGTGCTATTGCCACTTCTTGACTAAAACCAGGATCACCATCAACTACACTGTACCAGCTTCTTAGCGTCCGTGGGTGTGGCAAACATGTTCTGAAATTTTTTCTAACATAACTGTATGCTTTGCTGCTATAAAAGTTCAGTGTTAGAGCAAAGGTCCGAAGTGCTTGTGGATACTTTTTCTTTACATGTCCACTTTTCACACGCTGCAACAATTCAGGTGTACCAGGTGGCAGCATCTGAAAAAAATAAGCCACAATTAGTTGAACATCTTCACACTAATCTGCAAACTGCATCACATAAAAATATTGAAAACAATATAAACACACACGAGCTTACCTTGAGCAAATCAGCCATGGAATCATTTATAATGTGATTCTTTTGAAGATCACTTATTAAAGCTTGAAGGGATAAAACTTTTTTCTTCATCCTACGAGATGAACGCTTCAAATTTGTTATCTTCCTGGCTTTCAGCGTCAGCTGCTTTTTAGCTACATTTGCAACTTCCACAGCTATTCCAGGAGTAGCCAAATCACTTTCTGAAAAGTCCCTAATGTAACGAAACGTTTTCATTCTCTTTGAATTGGCTTCCATTGCTAAAAACAAAATTATCTACTATAATATTTTAACAGGGAACACAGTACAATAAAAATAATTTCTACATCTTTCTAAATGCATTTGTTGAAATGTACACAATGCGTTACATAGTTTTCAGTTCTACTTTAACATCTCTATGTTAAAACACGAGTGCAACAATTTCAGACTTACAAGTATATAGTAGAGGAATATCTATTGACGTTTCCACTTGTGAACATCTTCTGCTAGATGATTTACGGATCCTAGGTTTTTTCACCTTAATATGGTCAGGGAAATCGAAAACCGTTGGAACAGCATCATTACGGAGCCATCTCCGTCCAGTCTTGGCCCTGTCAAAACACTCTTCTTGAAAGTGTTTTGAACAAAGGCGCGAATGTGTAGATGGCTTGAAGTCCTTGCGTTTCAGAGCCTGAACCCATTGCTGTCTTAACCGTTCGTCCTTAGGGAACCTGTCGTTAAGGAAAGAAACACTTTTACGTACATTTCTGACGAAATATTCAACGATACATTACGGGATCTAATGTGCGTCGGATATTCACACTTTACTTCCAACAAGAATTTCACGTGACAGCACGTTTGTGTGTGTAAAATTTATACAAATTTCACTGCAGCAGTATTCAATAAATGCATTTCCAGTAGCACAATAATATTTACACATGAAGTGTAATGCCACTACCGGCGACAAATCGCTCGGAACACCCGTAAGCACAACACGAAACAACCACGTTCTGCCAATAGTCACGTGATTTTAGCTGGGAGATGTTTGAGCCACGAAAATGACGTCATGCCCAGTCTACTAGTATCTATGGTCGAAGGGCAACATCCACTTGTTCCCCCCATGTCACAATTGCCAGTTTGATTTGCCGTATATCTCACAGTTTTGGTTTTATAACTCGCAGCAAACCGTTTAAGCGCAACAGCGAATTAACGACATATTACAAATCATCTCTGGATGAATTTATTATAACTAAATGTAATTAAAATCAAATTAACGTTAAGAAACAAACTTGTGGGAACCAGTATACCAAATTTTAAGGTAGTAATAACATCGAGTTGCTGTGATGAAATGGGTAGCTTGCTAGACGTGTGAGTAAGAAGTTCTGCAAACGAATCTCATCTAATGCATTTTTTTTTTTTTAAATCTTAATGTTTGCAACACATTGTGGAAGTTATTTATCAACAACACTTTGTGGAATTTTCTTATTCACATAACAGAATTATGTTATGGAGTCCTCTTCTATGCTGTCTCAGGAGTTAATAACATCGATTTGGTGATTTTTATGTGTGACTGAAGAACGGAGAATGAAACTGCTGCTGAAATTGGTACGATCAGCAATGACATTTATGTTCTTCCTTCTCACAAATATTTGACTTTGTTCCAACTATGTTGCGATTTTCGAGAATATGTTTGGAGACAAAACTAGAGGAACGTTAAAATTGCTGGTGCAGTAAGTGAAATAAGTATCAATGACATTTAGGCCTACACCATTCGCTAGTCAGAAAGATGTGGCTATTTATTTGCGAATATTTTAGCGCTCAGTTTCGAATATATCACGATTTCCGAGAGTACAATGTACTTCCCGTATCGGTATTTATTTTGTCGGGACAACGGGACACTTGGAAAATAAGGGACGATATCCCTTGTCACCAGTATTTGGTGGCTTGTTTCTGAATATGTCACGATTACAGTGTGTGCGGATAACTAAGATCCTGACAGGATGAATTTAATTTCTGTTGCAAGTGCATACAGAATATTCAGAACAACGTCGTCTGCTGGCATCTCTACACGTGCCTTTTAATGGGCAGCCTTCAGGCCTATAGACATTTGTGTTCGTTGTCCTATTTAAGATCTTAAAACGTAAACAAAGGCATTTAACTGTAAGAAAGTATTTGTCGTAATTATTTAACGCACGTTAGCTTTGAAATTGCATTGTTCAATGATACGCGAGCTACGTGTCTTGGAATTCAAATGCGAAACTTCAACTTTTCTAAATAATCACGAGTCAAATGCAGCATTCTGGGAGTGGATTGTAGTTTCGGAATCGGAAAGTACAAACAACATTTTACTTTCAACTCGGGATATAAATACATAACAGGTACGGAAATGCAGGTAACACTTTCCAATTACACAACTAAACAAGTAATGAACAACTGGTTTAATTCGTCTGCTAGACACCCTGTTTACATGGGCTCCCAAACCGGATTTCGTAAACCGATTTCCCAATTCCGCTTTTGGTTGGTCATGTAAACACTCTAAAATCAATTGTGGAAATCCACTTCTCTAAAGCGGTTTTCCAGTTCCACAATCGATTTTCGTGGCCATGTAAACGCAACCGTTTTTGAAGCGTTCTTGGCTTGTCAGATTGTGTTTTCTTGGTAAGAATTTTCGACTCATATGGACAGAGTGATATTTTCTAATGTGAAATAAAAGTATTAATATTAGAGCGAGCATGAATCTGTGTATTTAAGTAAAGAAAAATAGCGATTATGCTGAATAAATCGGGGACAGAATCAGCTGTTTTTCAGCCGCCATCTTAAGTGGTTTAGGAAATCCGATTCAGGCTGTGCCATGTAAACACGACAGCAAAAAACGGTTTACGAAAATCGGTTTTCGTCTTCCGGAAGATGTGTTACATGTAAACGTAGTGAGAATGGCTACCGCAGTCTCGACAACTATATTTATCGTTGCCTCCAAAGTACGTCTTTGAGAGCCGAAGTACCACTCGAAATCGGTTCTACGAATAAAGGCACGTTCTTTCGTATGGCCTGCAATGGTACACTGAAGTATAAATATCAAAGTATCGTACCCGTTCCATTTGAGTACGTATATTACTTCCGATTAATTTCGTCAGATGCGTTTGTAATGTTATCCGTTGCGCGGTTCAATCTGATGACTCTTCAGTTTCATTAAAGTTGTTGGGCGTGCTTATTTCGCACGTGGCGGGAACCCATATATGTACTCAAACTGGATAAAACCTGCGTGTGGGAGCCATATTTCATCGCAAGAGCTTGAAGTAGGCACCTTCAGTGTACGAGTTATCGGGCGCAGTGTCAGACAGAATGGTAAAATACACAGTCCAGAAACGAGGATACATAAAATAAAATTAAAAACGGCGATGGATACGTTACAAATTGAACACCACTTCGTCGAGAGTCCCTAGCCTACCCCAGTTACCCAACCAGAGAAAGAGGACTTACTGCCTAAAATAGAATCTGAACCATGTGTGGTTTCTGGCGACTCCTCATATCGTTGAGAGGTGAAGGATGATTTAAAACACAGACTGAATAAATCCGAGGTCTGAGAGGGTTTTGAACCCATGACCCTTCGGATTCAGGTCGAGCGTTTTTCCCCAAGACCACCAGTCCCAAAGACAGCATTAATAAATATAGACTTTGAACACACATCTGTAGCTAATATACAATATAATTGTTTTAGGTGTTTGCACTGATGAGGGATTGAATTGGAAGAAACACATTGATGTTCTTCTAAAACATTTGAGTTCAGCTACTCATGCTATCAGGGTCATCATAAATTTTGCTGATATACATCTCAGTCAGTCAGCTTACTCTGCCTATTTTGATTCACTACTTGCACATAGGATCATATCCTGGGGTAATTCACCATCGAGTAAAAATGAATTCATTCCACAGAAGCGTGTAATCAAAATAATTGCTGGAGCCCACCCAATTTCACCCTGCAGACATTTATTTAAGGATCTACAGATCTTCACAGTAGCTTAACGATATATGTATTCACTTATGAAAATTGTTATTAACAATCCGATTCAATTCAAGAGTAATAGTATTGTGCATAGCTACGACATTAGGAGAAAGAGTGATCTGCACCATTCAAGGTTACACCTAACTTTGGCACAGAAAGACTGAATTATTCTGACAGAAAAGCCTTTGGTCACTTACCAAGTAGTGTCGAAAGTCTGACAGATAGCCAACAAGTATTTAAAAAGGAATTAAAATAATTTCTGAATGGCACCTCCTCCTACAAC
Organism: Locusta migratoria; assembly: GCA_026315105.1. NCBI lineage: Eukaryota > Metazoa > Arthropoda > Insecta > Orthoptera > Acrididae > Locusta > Locusta migratoria. The sequence goes on along the minus strand of CM048747.1, from coordinate 202,247,539 downwards.
TTAATAAATTTTTAGATAAAACCCAGTAAATTCGCAAAGAAAAGAAAAAAAAATTAAACTGACAGATTCTATATCACTGCAAAATGTCATATTTGTGATATATGGAACAGGTATTAATCTAATCTAATCTATCCAAATATCAAGCAGTTCTGAACACTTATTGTTTAATAGTAATTACAAAACATGCATCTTATATGTACAGTGTGTGGTACCATGTTTAACAAACCACACTGGAAAGAATGGGGTATCCATGCATACAGATTGAGGGACATGTCAACAAGCACCCCCTCCCCCCTCCTATGTTGCAAAGTACTACATTGAAGCGGTGCTACTTGCTGCAACCCAGTCAACAGGTTCAGTGTGGGAACTCATGTCACTGTAACATAGAGCACAAAATTGAGCAACAGAACAATGCATTGTCATCAAATTTTGTTTCAAATAAGCAAAATGATGATGGAGACCCATGGGATTTTAGTACAAGTGTATGGTGTTGAAGCAGTGAGTAAAAATGGTGTGTTTGAGTGGTTGTGAAAATCCAACAATGCATGACCTCAGTGCTTCGAGAGATTCACAAGATGTTTCCAGCAGCTATGCAAACAAAGTCAGAAGTATATTGTACCGAATGGCGACTACTTTGAAGGCCAATAAACATATTTTGTATGTAACTCATGTGTCCTATATTTCTTGAGACCATTCACTGAACTTTTGAGACGCTTGTAGTACATATTAACTTCAAATTGTTTAATATGAACACATATATTCTTAGTTTTTTATGATAGGGACTATTAAATCGACAGAAGAGCACTTAACGGCTCGCAATAAACTTTGAACATAATTTCAAATCCTTATGAATCTTTTTCTCACTGGAAACTCCAACAAAATATGAAAGGAAAAAAGTTTATTGCTTACTACTTTTCCGATGTTCATGACGTACAAGCTGTCTGGCATTTGGCATGACGTTATAAGCTATTACTTCTACACTGTAAATTGTATTCATGAGACAATTCACAGACAGTACATATACACTGATTGTTCCTTCTATACTGTATCACAGTTCCGAACATATTTCATGAGATTATGAAGTCATAAACAATTAGATTCATGAAAAAATCATAATCATGCATGAGGTTTAGATTTATTACGTCTTTACTGCTAACACCATTCACAACATATTTTGCAGACATTAGGCACATATACCACAGAATGTAACTTTGAATTTACATCATAGTATGACACATATTTCAGGAGATACGATGTCATAAACAATGAAATTTCCGAATTACTGCTACATCATGGGCAATATTTCCACATATCCCAAAATAACAGAGTGATTTGAACTAAACTTGGTACACGTATTGCTTACTATCAGAAAACAAACGAAGACCTAACATTTTAAATGTGCTAAGAACCATTTTTTTCAAAATTGTTTTTTTCCTCTCTAAAGGTGCTACATCAATTCGAGTATATTATACTAAAAGCGCTTTGTCATATGACAAATGTAAGAGGTTCTTACAGTCAGCGACAGATGGCATTGGTGTTAACTCCACAGCCTTCTTTGTTCGAAATGTGCTCCAAAATCAACTTCCGTATTCATGCTCATGACTACATTGAAGCAATGATGTGTTTATGGCATGGGGGTGAAGGGTCTTGAGGAGCAAACAGCATTGCATCATGTCTGTTCCATGTCTTAAATTGCACTGAAGTACTGTCAGTGTAACTGGTAACTAAAGGAAACTTGTGATTTGGAGTGACAAATGCTGTGGACAAAATAAAAACCATGTACTTATATATATGTACATGTTCGCAGTGGGTTGTGATATATTTGATTGGATAGTGCATAAATATGTGGTTTCAGGCCATAGTTTCCTACTTGTGCCAGAAATCTTGCTGGCCGCGGTGGCCAAGCGGTCTGCGGCATGCCAGTCACGGTCTGCACAGCCGCTGCGGTGGGGGATTCGAATCCCCCCTCAGGCTTTAATGTTTGTGCCGTCTTTAGTATAAGCTAGTTCATAAGTTTGTAAGTTTAGGGACTAATGACCCTGTAGTCAAGTCCCATAAGCTCTTCAAACATTTGAACATTTGAACGAAAATTTTGCCTTAATAGAAAAGCGCAAGAATGTAGTTAAATGTTACGTACCTAATGGTTTACAAGAAGTAATTACTTCAGTACGCCCTCCTCTCTCATTCAAAACACTCAGAATGGAAGAAAAGGACTTTATTGACTTCCAGGCTGCTGCTGATAAAAGTGATCAATACAATGAAGTTCTGATCTACAAATTAAAATCACGTCACCTGGAATAGTGTACATCAAACGGACATTCAGTGAAACTGAACAGTGGGAAAGTGTAGACATACTAAAGAAAGGCAAAACTGTGGGCGATTTCATTCATACACAAATTTCAGTGGTGCCACGTGTTCCACGATTATCTGCTGAAAATTCAGGACTTTCTTGCTACGGTACCCTTTATCGTCATCGTCAGTTTTTTACTAATTTTTGTAATGATGCTGCAAACTGTAGGTATTTGTTTCACATTGTTTCATTTCATATTAATGCTGTCGGTTAAAATCTACCTATGACACATAGGACACATAGTCCAGGACATATGATGTCGTATCATGTGACACGATTTACGAGACTTCATTCATCACCATTTATTCATTGCAGACAGTTTACATTCTCAAATCTGGAAAACTACATTACTGCAGGACACATAGTCAAGGATATACTGCCGCGAGAGAGCACAAACACCAACTGCCGGTGTGGCGCAGGGGATAGCGTCACGGACTGCGGAGCAGAAGGTCGCCGGTTCAATCCTGCCCACCGGCAAAAATTTATGTCTTTGTAATTTACAATTCGAGAAGGTTCTACATCTTTCTTATGTTCACTTGTAAATTCTACTTGTTTCTTATGTTAACTGTTCTTCTAATTTCTGGTAAATTCTGTCTGTGTATAAACAGCAGAGCACTCTGCCTGAGAGGCAGCCAGTGCTGCATGTATGTTGAGTTCGTAATAAACGTACTTTCAGTATAAGTGCTGTGTTTAGTTGCCTTCGAAGTCAAGCCTACTTCCATTGCAATGTGACATTGTGCAACAGTTGCATCACCGTGGCTCCGATTAGGCAACGTAAAAGCCGTCGCTTACACGGACTGGAACCGGAATACAAGGGATACGCCGAGTACATCCTTCCAGAAGTCCGTATTATCAGAAGAACGATGAAGACGAAACCAGCAATAAGCCAGCTGCACATCAGACACCCGTCGGTGTTCTCTGGAGATGCTGGACAGGACCCCAACAAATGGCTAACAGGGTTCGACCGAGTCGCCAAGTACAACAGGTGGGATCATACGATGTGCTTGGCCAACGTTTATTTCTACAGCCCAGCAATGGTTCGAAAACAACGAAGACAAGTTGAATGACTGGGAGACGTTCCAGGAGGAACTTAAGAAGATGTTTGGAGACCGCCAGCGACAAATCCGCTCGGCGGAAGAACAACTGAAGAACCAGTCCCAGCTACATGGTGAGCCGACACAATCGTACATACAGAGTGTTTTGGCCCTGTGTAACGTAGTCAATCCGAACACGACTGAAGCGGACAAAATCATGAACCTGATGAAGGGAATTGCAAAGGATATGTACCAAGCTCTTCTGATAAAAGACGTCGCTACGACAGAAGAGTCCATCAAGTGGTGCCAGCGTATTGAAGAGATGCAACAAAGGACGGTTGGACGCAAGAAGTATGACAGACTCCCAAATGTAGTCCCTATGGCCGTTGTGGAAGACCAGCAGGACTTGGCTTCTCTCATACGACAAATCGTGAGAGAAGAATTACAACAGTGCATGGCAGCCGGGACTATTAGACCCAGCGAGCATCAGATTATGGCCATGGATGTGAGCCCTGTAAGTCACGAGGTAGCCGCCACCGCTGAGGACGAGGTATTTCAAACATTAGCTCCTGTCTGCCCCGTCAATCGCACCCGACGTGAAGAATGGCGTCGCCCTGCTATGACTTACGCTGCAGCCGCCAAACGGCAGCCCATGAACCGACCGACGCGACCACAGCCAACTCCCTCGGTAACTATGACGCCCCGCAGAAGAACAGACGTCTGGAGGACAGAAGACAACACAACACTGTGTTTCCACTGCGGACGCCCTGGACATGTCGTACGCTACTGCAGAGAGAGGAGGCGAGTATTCGATGATTATTTTGCCGCAAGAAGTCAGCCGTCGGAGCAGTTCTATCCAAGGCAGTCACCTGCTGATGAGTTCAGTCGACCTATGGGAAGAAGCCCATCGCCGTACCCTAGACGAGGTCGCTCCCCGACGCGCCGCAGCCGTTCACCGTCGCCGTACAGAGGTACCAGCCGCTCCCCTAGCTGCCGCGCGCAGATAACTAAGCGAGACGACCATCTACGGAGGTGAGGCCGCCGCAAATGAAAATCCTCCATGGACGACAGTCGCCAAGATGTCGGGAAATCTCATCGACGTCATAATCGACGGCCAACCTGTCCGGGCACTTGTTGATTCAGGAGCCTCTTTTTCTGTATTATCGGATAATTACCGCCGCACACTAAAGAAGACAATTTTCTGTGATACGGGAGCAACTGTGCTGAAGGTCGCGAATGGAAAGTACGTCCATCCAGCAGGAACTAGTGTCGCAAGAATAACCATCAACAACAGGACGCAGACGTTTGAATTTGTCGTGTTAACAGAATGTAGTCACAATGTCATCCTCGGATGGGACTTCCTTCAGGTATCCCAAGCTATCATTGACTGTGGAAGATCTGAGCTGCAAATTGAAGTTGTTCCGCCAGATACACGTAATACAGAATTTTCTGGGAAGTTATTCGTCGTCGACAATGTGACGATACCGCCGTTGACAATGAGAGGAGTTGCAGTCACAAACACAGATGACTGGTTAAACTGTGAAGTTCTTGTTGATAGTAAAAAGTTTATCAGGCTCACAAAAGAAATTTACATACCAGCGGCTATCATAAGCATTACCGGTGGTCAAGGAGAGATTTGGATCACAAATTGTCACGAGCAGTCACAACTTATCCCCAAGGGAATGTGTATCGGGACAGTTGAACCAATCCAGGACGGTGAGCTCAACGTCATCAATGAAGACCCATGCCCTGCTATTGGTACAGGCAACACGCTGGAGGAAACAAACGTGGAACTGCCAATAGGGCCTGAACTGACCAAGAAACAACGCCAGCGGGTGTTACGTATACTACGCCAATTTTCGGGTGCATTCACACCTCAGCAGGGGAAAAGTCAGTCGAAACGGCCCACGATAAAGCACCGGATCAATACTGGGGATCATCCGCCAATTAGCCAACGTTCGTATAGAGTGTCGCCAGCTGAAAGACGGATAATTCGCGAGGAAGTGGAGAAGATGTTGCGAGATGAGTTTATTCAACCTTCGGAGAGTCCTTGGTCGTCTCCAGTGGTCCTCGTAAAGAAGAAGGATGGCACGTGGCGATTCTGTGTCGACTGTCGGTGGCTGAACAGTATCACAAAGAAAGATGTCTACCCATTGCCGCGTATTGATGACACCTTAGACTGCTTGAAAGGAGCTACATACTTCTCAACTATGGACATGCAGACAGGTTACTGGCAAATCGAGGTTGACGGAGCTGACAGGGAGAGGACGGCTTTTATTACACCCGACAGTCTCTATGAATTTAAAGTAATGCCATTTGGATTATGTAATGCTCCAGCTACATTCGAACGCATGATGGACAACTTGCTTCGACATCTGAAGTGGACGACGTGTCTCTTCTATTTAGATGACATTGTAGTTTTCTCTAAAATATTTGAAGAACATCTGAGTCGCCTGTCAACTGTGTTGAAGTGTGTTCAGGCTGCAGGTCTCCGCCTCAATCCAAAGAAGTGCCTCTTCGTCGCCAAAGAGATAAAAATCCTGGGGCACCTAGTCAACGGAGATGGTGTCCGTCCTGATCCAGATAAAGTAAGGGCAGTCACAGAATTTCCAACTCCTCAGCACATTCGTGATGTGAGAAGTTTTCTCGTGCTGTGCTCATACTACCAACGTTTCATAAAAGGATTTTGTAACAAGGCACGTCCATTACAAGAACTTCTGCAGGGAGACGTCAAATTTTATTGGGATGAGACAAAAGAAAGAGCTTTCCGAGCACTTAAGGAGGCTCTAACTTCCGCACCAGTGCTAGCCCTGTACGACGAGAATGCAGAAACGGAACTTCACACAGACGCCAATGGGTATGGGATTGGTGCAGTGCTTGTACAAGTTCAGGAAGGTGCCGAAAAAATGATAGCCTATGCGTCAAGAGTACTCTCAAAGTCCGAGATAAACTACTCTACAACTGAAAAAGAATGTCTCGCGGTTATTTGGGCTATCAACAAGTTCCGGCCGTATTTATTCGGCAAACCATTCACCGTCGTGACAGACCACCATTCTTTGTGTTGGCTGACTAGCTTGAAGGATCCATCAGGTCGACGAGCAAGATGGGCACTAAGACTCCAAGAATACGATGTCACAGTGGTATTCAAGAACGGGCGCAAACACAAGGATGCCGACTGCCTTTCGAGGAATCCATTAGTGGAACACGACAGCATTAATGAAATTTCAGCTCTCACTGAATTAGATGACGTTACAGCTGAACAGAGGGAAGATCCAACACTATTAAAAATGATAGAGGCCTTGGAGAAAGGAGAACCGACCAATGAAGAGTTCCAACTTATAAACGGAACATTGTACAAGAGCAACTACGATCCACTGGGCCCCAAATGGCTACTTGTTGTTCCAGCTCATCTCCAGCTCATATTTCCATGATGCTCCAATATCCGGTCATCTGGGATTCGTGAAGACCCTAGACAGAATCAGACGCAGGTATTACTGGAAAGGTCTCTACCGATCTGTTAAGCACTATGTGAGTCACTGTAAAGAGTGCCAGCGACGGAAGCATGTGCCGCAATTACCTCCAGGACACCTCGTACCGATTCCGCCGGCAGCAGCTCCATTCCACCGAGTTGGGATCGATCTTTTAGGGAGGTTCCCGAAGTCGACAACCGGTAACCGTTGGATAATAGTCTGCACTGACTACCTCACACGCTACGCTGTCACCAAACCTGTGCCGACTGCAGAAGCTCCAGAGATCGCAAAATTCCTTGTAGAAGACATTATTTTGAAGCATGGAGCACCACGTGTCATGATATCTGATCGTTGAAAAGTATTCCAGTCATAACTAGTATCAGAGGTAATGTCACAGTGCAACATCGTCCACAGTATGACAACTGCATACCATCCTCAGACAAATGGTCTTACGGAACGTTTGAACAAAACGTTAGCCGACATGCTGTCGATGTACGTCGATGTTGAGCAGAAGGATTGGGATACAATTCTGCCAGTCGTGACATTTGCTTACAATACCGCAAGACAAGACACCACAGGCTTCACTCCGTTTTTCCTGCTCCATGGCCGTGAAGCTGAGACGACAATGGATACACTGTTCCCGTTCCAAACGAACGACACTCAGGATAACTATGTTAAACAGCTCATCACCAGGGTCGAGGAAGCAAGACAGCTGGCTCGCATACGGAAACTGGACGCCCAGGAGAAGGACCGTCAGCGGTATAACGACAAGCACCGACCTGTTGTGTACAGCCCAGGAGATCTGGTATGGATTTTTACCCCTGTACGGAAGGTTGGACTGTCAGAAAAGTTATTGAAGCGATACTTTGGCCCGTATCGTGTCATACGCCGCCTGTCAGACGTCACATACGAAGTTGAGGATTATGAGCCGTCGTCGAAACGTCAAGAACGAAGAGACATTGTTCACATCCTGCGCATGAAGCCTTACTGCGATCCTGAAAAGCAGGTAGACGACAATGGCTTCTTGTTCAAGGACTTTAAGGACGGTAATGTTCCTGATGAAGCCACAACAGGAACGTCTGTCGTCGATAATCGCGGAGAAGGGAAGGATTTTCTTGACCTGTCATACAGAGGACCCATGACACGGTCAAGATCCAGGACATTGCAACTGGCTCCACAGGGATCATAACAGCGGGTCGCTGTTTCTCCAGGAGAGGGAGCAGTGCCTCGAGAGACCACGAACACCAACTGCCGCCGTGGCGCAGGGGATATCGTCACGGACTGCGGAGCAGAAGGTCGCCGGTTCATTCCCGCCCACCGGCAAAAATTTATGTCTTTGTAATTTACAATTCGAGAATTTTCTACATCTTTCTTATGTTTACTTGTAAATTCTACTTGTTTCTTATGTTAACTGTTGTTCTAATTTCCGGTAAATTCTGTCTGTGTATAAATAGCAGAGCACTCTGCCTGAGAGGCAGTCAGTGCTGCGTGTATGTTGAGTTCGTAATAAACGTGCTTTCAGTATAAGTGCTGTGTTTAGTTGCCTTCGAAGTCAAGCGTACTTCCATTGCAACGTGACAATATGATAAGTAGTGAGCTGCATGAAAACGATACTTAAATGGACAGATAGTATGGTAGAAGATGTAAAACAGAATGGGAGGAACAAAATGGACTAAAATGAAAAAGAATAAATACATGTATTTCATCGGATATGACGACGCAAACAATTAGGTTCATGCAAAACCACCACATCACACAATTATCCTACAAGGAAATGGAGAGAATGAAACTGTGAAACTGTTTACATCCCACAAATACCCCTTATTTCAACAAATCTACCTTTTAACTTCAAGAGAATGCAGTTTCCAGCGAGACTTGCAGTTTCTATTACGGTTAACAAAGCATAGAGACAATCTGTTAAATATTGCGGGGTGGATTTGACATCTCCATGTATCTAACATGGACAATTGTGTGTTGCCTGTTCAGGGGTAGTCTCAGCAAAGTCTTTATTCACACTAGCTCCTGGACAAGTAACAAGAAATACTGTTTACAGCCAAGTTTTGAATTAAATTAATATTATACATTATTTGTATTTTATTGCTATTTTTCTTTCTTTGGATAATGCACTTAAAATTTTGTACATTATGCATATTTCTTTGTTTTATTATTTCATAATTTGTGAGCTGTTTTGATGAGATGAAATCTTTCCTTTTCTTCGTTTCTAGTATAACACTTGAAAAATGCATATATACATGGGTTATTCCGGGTTTAATAACGAGAATGATATATTATGAAACTGAACATATGACAGCAAAATGTAATGTAGCAAATGACAGTATTTTTTCATCATGTACTATAAAATCAACAGTCAGAGATATTATGTAACAAAAGTATGATGACACATACGCAGCATTGTTCTGAATATTCTGCTCTATGAATTTACTGCACTTTTGTCCGTTTCCTATTCTTTGGCTGAACCATTAACGTGTAGGCATCAATTGTTCTTTTTGTTTCTGAATAGTTCGCTTGTGTAATATTTATCATCGTTTCAGTCAGGGTTTTGCAGGAAACCTGTTTACTGGCGGTTCCCAGCCATAGCCTTTTGTGTGCCGTTTCCGAGAAATTCTCCCATTAGTGGCTGCATTTCATTGAGTTCGGAAATTTTACGATTCCAATTCTGTTTGTTAAAGAACTTTGATTATTTATGCGTGCTTTCTAGTCTGTTGGGTGACAACCATTGGAAGGTGGAAAATAATGAAACCTTACAACTTATTTGATTACTGCATTTATTTAAACAGTTGTTAGAAAAATGCTGCTTTATTTAGAATTGATCACTTTCTCATTGTGACTCATAATTAATTCATGGACATAAACCGGTAATGACTTATGAGTAAATTCACTCTACCACCACATACAAATGACCTGTCTGCCTACGGTCGGGGGTTCGAATCCCCCCTCGGGCATGGATATTTGTGCCGTCCTAGTTCGTAAGTAGTTCATAAGTAGTTTGTAAGTTTAGAGACTGATGACCCCGTAGTTAAGTCCCATAAGCTTAACAAACATTTGAACATTTGAACCTGTCTGCAACAATCTGTGTAGTACTACTATTATGATTTACATGAAGCTCCTAGGCAAGACAAGTTTGGTTTAACTTCTTGAAAGGAAAGAATGAAAACAGAATTTATGGCAGTACTTGTCATGTTAGCTACATTATTAAACTAACTGCATTGTCCCAATTTTGTTCCACTTGCTGTTACACACTCTGAAACAAATATACCGCGAAAATCATAATTTATGTATCGCTAATGTACGAGAACTGTGGTTTCAACTTTAGTCATGAATTACAGGTGGAGTAAGGTTTGCAATATTTCACTATTTCACAAAGCAGTGGAGTGATAATAAATGATTACAAATAACATTAAACTAAAGCAGGACATGCAAATACACTGCCCCTATGTCATCAATATATCTCACTGACTAACAAAATATCACCCAAAAAGCAGTGGTTGTGTGTCCTTATAATTTTTTTACTATTAACTGCTCAAAACGTGACATATCGCCCAATCTGTCCATCCTGCGCTAGGTATCTACACCGCTGTAGTGTAGATTTGCTTTCATTGGTAGAACTGAAGCATGTGCTCTGCTCTCGCTAAGTTGTTTACTCTACATGAAAATATTGGAAATAGGTACATAAAAAGCTGCACTTTAATTTGTTTCCCCTCGGACCTGACTAGCTAGTGCACTTTGCCACTTCTATGAGTGGGACCCTTTTATGTGTACTAATAATTTACATAGGTCTATGCTCAATTAATTACCCAGGTCGTGCCCCTTGTATAATTATTATCATTTGATAATTTAATGTAGCCCAAACTAGATAGCGAAACTTTGGAAACAACATTTTGAAATAAGGCTCTGCTATTTATAACAAGACAGGATGTACCAGAAATTTGGAGAATAGCATAACAAACATGTAGAAACTACAAGTGAACATAAGAAACAAGTAGAACCTTCTGGAAATGATAAATACAAAGGAATAAAATTTTTGCCAGTGGACAGGACTGAACCAACAACCATCAGCACCGCAATCAGTGATGCTATCCATTGTGCCACACCAGCATTTGGTGAACTTCGAGTCTCATGGCATTGCTCCCTCTCCTGAAAAAACAGCAACCTGCTGTTAGGTTCCCATTGGAGCCAGCTGCCATGTCCTGGATCTTGATCTTGTCATGGGTCCTCTGTATGGCAGTTCTGGAGAATCCTTTGTAGCAGAACAGAATGTTTAACGGGTCTGTTGCTGAGTTCTCTCCGAGTTTTCGCTTCAACTTATTACGAAATATTTCAGAAGAAATAATAATTCTTTCGATTTTCTTTATAATATGATTAATGAATGTGTATATGTCTATTTAATGTAGGTTACAGAAAATTATCTTGAATGGAGAAAGAACAGATATAAAAAGAGCGATTGATGTTTCTGATTGAAGATCGAAACAAATCTGAAGGACAAAAGGTGTGAGCGGAATAACGAATATAGATAACGCTGAAGAAATACTGATGAATCAGAGAGAACATTTATATATATATTCTTTGTATGGAAGAATGAAAATATCTCTGTTATTCCTTTGTTGGTTTGTTGTAGTTACCGATTGGATGAATGATCTGTCAAACTTGAATTACGAAAGACGTAATTTCTGTATAACAAAATTCCATCATAAATATTAAGAATGCACTAAAGAAAAGAATATTTGTTTCGTAAGTATAGAATTACGAACTTCAGTTGATTTTGGTTCCACGAAACTGAGGTATGTGATGAAAAAAATGTAAATTTTTCCTGCATGGTGAAAATCTGTGTAATAATACATGTGATTAATTCTTACGAATAATTATCGTGGTAACTTGTAATGAAAATCCAATCCTGAGGGGATTTGAATGTGCATTGTGGAACACAGCAGTCGCTATTTTTGTTTAAAATTTACGAGAATCCTGCTGGGAGTTCTCTAAATTAATCTGGTGGTGTGTTATTGGATGGTTAATATGATGTATTTTTATTATATAAGTATGTTGAAACTCGCCTGCTGTTCTTTTGACTGTTAACTAGCCGTGTTTCTGAAGTTAACAATTGACTGCTTGCTAACAAAATCTAATTACGGCGATATTTGCACAGTGGCAGAAGTATACAGTTCCCTTAAGCAAAACTCTGATTCTATAAGTTAAGCAAACAGTTCTACCTTTACTGTGATCTTTAGAGGAAATTGCACACAATTAGATAATGATCTGCAGTCATGGATCTAAATCAGAAATCAGAAATGTTGGCAACGGAAATGCAAATATTCTCCCCTCCAGAAAGGAGCAGAGACACAAGATACATGTACAAATTACCCGACATTAATCCAAAATAAATGAGGAGCGGAGAATTTAAATTAGCGAAAAGGATTAAAGTTTAACACATTAATTTAATGTTCAAAACAAGAACAACAAGGAGGGAACACCGTTTCTTTAATTACAATAAAAAACACACCTTAAAAATGTTCAAAATATACAAAATTACATTGCCCTAAAATTGCCCACCGGCAAAGGTTAGTACAGGTTAATTGCGATCATGTTTCATAGGGGGGGGGGGGACAGAGGAATTGCAGCACATTCACCCACAGATTCATACGCCAAGCCATGCAGGTACTTACCAAGCACCCGACACCAATAAACCAAGACGACCGCCAAGCAATGTGGAGAATACAGATCGAAGGTTCACTTGTGCACAATGAAATAGTATTTCGCTTCCATAACATGTCAACCTAGTGGCTTAGGCTCATGGTAAACTATCTGAAACAAACGCACAAAGTTTAAGACGACAAAGTGCGCTGTACAGACGGAAGTTAAAGTTTCCCTAGAACTTCTAACTATACATTAATTCAAGATTTCATTAAATAATATCTAAAAACGGTCGCTCTGGCGTTCGTTTAGCACAGGGAGAAAATAACTACAGAAGGTTAAAGTTTTTAGATCAATACAGCACTCTACTAAGTCGGAACACAAAATATGCAAAAAGTTAACAACAACAGTTTTGAAGAGAATAAGATTGCGAAACATATCGTGTAACCATTCTTTCTGATCACAGGACTGATATCTATTAGATAAGCATGGTCACAGATTGCTACAGCACAATACAGAGTTCGGTCACAAAAATTCAGAGAAGTGAAGAAATTCTATTTCATGAAGATTAAAAACACGATATACGTCGTGCAACGGTTCTTTCTACACGGAGGAAAAAGATTTACTTAATGATAATAACCACAACAGGGAACAAGCTAATCGGCGCACATGTGGGCCAACAAGTACACAGATTACAAGTTAGGATGGACAATTTTGGGGGAAAATTATCATGCTGCAATAACTAGGAATCACTTTAGCAAATTAGCTATACAATTATTAACCACTCATGTGCACTGAATGATGGAAAAGCTGAAGGATTAGTCTGATATCGTTCATGTGTTCTAGTAACAAAGTACGAACAGTATACAAATATTACAATTCAACTATGTTAAGAACGCGAATGACACTGAACATATTTAAACAGGCGAAGAAATGATTTAAAAGTTATAAAGAGCAAGAGCTATGCTAACAAAACACATTCAGAGCCTCGGAATCAGATTGCAGCAAAAATCGACATAAAATTAGCAATCCCGTACGAAATTAAGCAAAATCTCACTACTACACATAGTGTTGCTGCTACTCCCGGAATTAAACTCGTGAAATGAAATAAGTGTGACTATGGAGCCTGAAGTAAGTCGAGCCACAAGGCCACAGCAGAACCAAACCCAGAGGTACTTACCCTACCAGGATCCAAGAAGAGAATGAATAGCTCTCTTGACCATTTACTAACTGTTACCCAGGAGGCGTAGTGGAGGGGAGCCCAGAGAGCATCACCGTTCATCAGGCAGGTAACCTGACCAACCCCCAGGAGGTTAAGAGCAAGCTACATTAGGAATCTTTGCTAAGATTGGGTTCTGCTCAGCAGTTGGCAAACCTACTTCTCCCCCAGAGACATTCAACGCCCAGTGTTTGAATGAAACGACGACACAAAACAGACGAGGTGCACCTAGCACTTGCTAAACTTTCTTACATACAAAGTTTCATTCATTCTGTGGAAGCCAGGGCCAGTGGGAGCACATCACTGCACACTAATACATATTTGGCGCCTCATGTACAACATAGACACTTAGATTTTTACATACAGATAAAACTAAATCAATACATAATGCCTGGTATCTCGCATAGTGCGAGTGGAGTGTCTTGATACACTCAAAAAAATGTCTGAAGCTCGTCAACATTTGTTCATGTGGAGTCAATTAAATGGAACACGTTATGTGGACGTGTTTCATCACCCCTTCCTTAGTGAGAAAAAATTGACTGAACTCAAATTTATCATATAATTTTGAGCTTCGGGCACTTTTTTATTTACCAGGATGTCCTTAGAAAATCATAGCATAAAATAGAGCATGGGCAGAGTGGACTGGCCTCTTATACAACTAACACAAATCATAAATCCATTTAAGAAATCATCAAAAGAAAACAAATTGTTTGTTTGCTGGTGTGGCTGGTTAGACCACAGGTTGGGGACATACATCAGTGTACTATTAATACATGGGTCACATAAAAACAGATGCCATAGACAACATCAGACTGCAACAAAAAAAAATATAAGACAAGTATTCAAACACTCTCGTTGTAGTCTGTCACACATTCGTAGATGTGTCCTTGCCCGAAGGCTAAATTTAAGTCTCGGTTTTCAATATTAGAAGTTCAAAAACATAACATGAGGTCCACTACAATCTTGTATCAACACGTCTTTGTGTGTCAAACAGGTCTGTTTTTGTTAGTTTTCAACACGACTTTTGATCGCCACACATCTTTACACATGATTCAGTTCTAGGGACATGGGGAGGGACTTTCTTCCAAAGCAACTTGGAGGACACTACTGACCGCACTGTAAGTATATTTATACTGCTTGAGTGTCTCTGACAGTAGATCCGGCACCAGCACAGCAGCATCTTGGTTACATCGCCTCACGCATGACTGATTTGGAGAACATGTCGTTGTTGCCATGGATGGAACACCAGCTTGCCTGAACGTCAGTGACAGTGACTTTCCCGCTGCATCGAGTTTTCACCCGTGGTATCGTCTTGCATTATGTGCGGCCATTACTTTGTTGCCCTCTTCTGCCCGCACATTAGCAACACACGAGATTAGTATTGCACAAATGGACTGTGCACTTACTAGGTGACAGGTTATGCAGCTCTTCTGGCACAACACAGCGAGGGGCTATGTCAGTTTTGTGGTTCTTTGACAGCTCATGGTAAGCCAATGGCGTGAGGTCTGCAATCGAGCTGCAGTCCACGTGAGATCTCCGCTCTCGGAGCCTCTGCTGCAGAGTCAGGAGTTGATCACCAGGCGCCCGCTGGCCTCAAATTGTCAGCCACGGACGCCTCTGGACTGGACCGGGGTCGTCGACCGCGCCAGTTCAGTCAGCTGGCCCCCGGTGGCTGCGGCGGCTGCTGCTGCGGGGGCGTGTCTGCTTTCGTCAATCCGGCCGGAGGCGCAGTGAGGATGGCGAACACTGTCTGGTGCAGCCGGTTGCCGGCGGTTGCCCGTCGACGTCACAGCGGGCCTCCCCTGGCAGCCGGCTGTGGGACGAAGGGCCGCTGGTGGTCATGCTGGGCTTGTGGGTGGCATGGAGTTTCCCAGGTGTCTGCGCAAAACGCACACTTCACAAGATTCTGAATGTTAGACCTCATCGCCTGTAATTGTCCATTCTACAGGACGACGTTCCTCAGATCTTTACAGTTCCATATATAAAACATATAAAATATATATGTCCTCACAATTGTTGTCTTAATAAAACAAATAAAATTAAGTCACTGCTGCCATAGCAGACGTATCACTTAAGACTAAGTACAAGAACAATAGTTTTACAATTAAAACAATCTGATAATCTATGAGGCCAAAAGAAAACGTAGTTATCCCTACGTGGCCAATACATACACAGATTCACGCACACAGGGAGGCAGCAATCAGAAGGTGTGCGAGCGGCAGAAGCGCGAAATTAAAATGTGGCTGAGCAGTAGTGTTACAAGCAAGGCACTACAAACATTGGCAATGGCGCGTTGCACTGCTACTTGTCATGCATTATCTACCCCTTAACTCAAGCTACATTACCGCAACTAGCTACCATCTAACTACTGGCGCCATTCCTTCTCTCTTGCGTGCTGGGTTGTCTGAAAATGGAGAACAAACACCGGCACAAACACTTTGCGTCTCCCAGTAGCGGAAATTAGTCTTTTTTTTTTTTTTTTTTTTTTTTTTTTTTTATCCCGTTTCAGTGGGTTGTAACATTGTATCGTTCCTCATGCACCTAGCAGTGGCGTGCCGTCATGAAGCAACGAACATTCACAAAATGCTATTTGCATAACAAAAACAGGGTAAACAATTTGAATTTTCCCCAAAATGTTATGCTAGCGATACACAATAATTACGGAAACAAATGCATGCTCCGGAAATACCTGGAAATAAAGACATCTTTAATATGCATTATATTACAACAAGAAAACACATTACGCCAATATGAGAGAAAAACTGCAACATTACTAGAAACTAACACACGTTAAGACGCAGGGTATCACAATAAAACACACGATGCCTATATAATAAAAATGTAACATCAGATAATTACAGACACGAAATACATTGTTGTATAATATCTAGGGAATGAAAACACAATAAAAACATTAACCTGGATAAGGGAAAATCTACATCATATTAAATCATACAAGATGACATGACACATAAAATACATCAATTATTTACAGCTTCATTTACTTACAGGATTCCTGAAATAAAAACATATTATTGTTTAGTGCACCAAGAGCGGGACTTATACCACCTATTCTGTGATGGGCGTTACTCTACCCATTTCTACTGCCTCGTAAACTTGAAGGGCCGTACTGTTCCGATTCTGTTTTCCTCTATTCCATAAAACCCATGGGCTCACGTCCGGTCGTCTGTTTACTTCTATACCAACCCTCTTCTTGTCTTTCCCAATTACACATTACTCAGGTGCGGTCTGAAACATTACACTGGAAGATTTCATTACTGGGTGTACTACGAATTGTTACTTATAGCGCCCAAGTTGCAGAAAATTCTAAGAATTATTCCGATTCATCGTCCCCTTTTTCAAAGACAAATAACACGCCTCGAGAGCAAGAGGAACCTTTCCCCAAAATTAATAACGCCAACCCCACTCGTGCGGTGGATGCCTGCACTGGCACTACGGTGGCGGTACCGTCACGGTACTAAATAAATACTATGACTCTCTGGAGATCGTGCACGCGGACACCTGCCGCGTCAATTGTATTTCACTTCCCTCTACCTAAATGGAGGTACTTAACACAATCCTACGGCAAGGACATCGCAACACATCTAATGACTCCAGTTACTCGGTACAGAGGATACCGGGAAATGTCACTACTCGCGTCCATACACTCCACCAAAAGACAAGAGCTTAGGAACTTCAAACACATTCAAGTTTTTGAACAAAAATTAACAGAAATTGTACCGACCAGTGCTCCAAAAGACACAATAGCTGGCGTCACCACAACGAAGGGCAAACACCAACTATTTGCGCAGAATTGGGACGCATTTACGCGTCTACTAACAGAACAGTACAAGTACAAATTACTCATCCGAGCTATTGAATCGCACGCAACGCTGAACGTGCTACAAAATACAGACAAACCTTTACGACACAATATTCATGGTACCTTGGTTGACACGGTACACATAAATACACAAGACCCCCCCCCAAAAAAAAAAAAAAAAACAGCAAAAATGGAACCTATAAATACAATAAAATATACACATTAATACACTTATTCTCTATAGAAACTTAAGCTAGAAACGTGGTGCACACAACGGGACTTCTTGGTCCGAATGGTCTCTAGCTCAACAGCATTTCCATGCGCAATTCTTTTTAATTCGTTCAATTTCCTCTGCTACTTCGTCTGTGTACACCCACGGTATACCGTAAGGCTTGACAAAAAGCTTAGTATGTTCCCGCACTTTGAATTGATAACGAAAGTTCTTAATAGTACCGGGGGCATCAGAAAAAAACTGAAGCATGTTTATGCAAAATGCGGGACGATTCAGACTTAGCCAGAGGTGGAGCGTCTTCTATCGAACTGACCTTTTGTTCAATCTCGGACGCAATGTCGGCTTGTTCATCCGAATTAAGCAACAATAGCGTCGGTTGACCGCAATCAGAGGTTACCGGGTCGGCACCATATATCGCCCGATAATCGGTTAGGAAGTCAGAGAGAAAGTGACAAGAGGGACCATCGGCAATCAACGTCGTAGTGCATTCGTCAAATTTTAACTTTTTGTTTAGCCCATTGTAACGAAGTCGATTATTCTATGGCTGGTGTTGTCAGGTGTGAATTATGTCCTTGGTCAGTAATTAATTTATATATATATATATATATATATATATATATATATATATATATATATATATATATATATATAGGACAACAATTAAGTATCTTGGGTCGCCACCATATTTCTCCAAAATATGGAAAATTAAAATGTTACTGATCAGCTATGATGTGATCATAGATTCAAACATATAATAAATATTCCTACTCTATTGCAATGTATCAGTTGTACCAAGCAAAAAAAAAAAAAAAAAAAAAAAAAAAAAAAAAAAAAAAAAAAAAAAAAATAAAATAAAATAAAAATTATGTACTTGAAAAATTATTGGTAAACTGTGGAATTTAACTATTCTGTCCCCCCCCCCCAAAAAAAATAGTGACAAAGGAACGTTCTTAAATGAAAGACGATCTGCTCAAAATCAATTTATTATAATTAAACATCTCAAAAAAAATAAAATAAGGGACAGAATCCAACAAGTCTGATTCATATAACCCTCCAGCAAGTGCGTCACCTTACCCACACAGATGATCATTGACGGCAGCGTCTCAGGCTTGCAGGCAGCAGGCGGTGGGAGCGGATAAGCTGAAATTTTTTATCCGACCGTAATTGCTGCGACCTGTTAAGCAGGGTCGACATGTAAGTTAACACAGCGTCACTGGCGTCGGCGTCGCTAGGCAGTTGCTGTGCGATTCTATCACGCTAGTAGACTAATCAGTATTTTGCATAGGTCACACAAAGGCCACTTGGCACAAATCGATCAGTCACTTGCGTAATAAGATCTGTAAAAACAATGCCCGATTCGCAAAGACGCGAATGCTCAAATAGAGATTTCTAGCAAAACGAAAACTAAACTGTGACCTCTCACAGCGTAACCACAGGACAATGTAACGTCCGCGAAGTAAACACAAGTTCTACAAGGTCCGAATCTTCGGAATCACACACAAGTCTAACCAGAGGACCGTTTAAGACGATGTCCTCCCCGCGAATCTAAACGGAGTATTCCGTGTCTCCCGAGGTCCGTACACTTCGGACGCTCAAACAGGAGACTAGCGAGGTCCGTACACGTCGGACGCTCAGACACGAGCGACTCGAGGTCCTTACCCCTCGAACACTCACACAGGAGTCCACGTACGTCCTCGCGCTCTGCCGCAGCTCACGGAAAGTGCGGGCGGCCACACCCATGCGCGAAAAGACGCACCAATATCTGCTAACGGCTAATAGTCAAACCAATCGGATGGCGTAGCGCCGTTGACAAATTGTTTAGCTGTCATACTAAAATACTCTGCCGAATCAGGACGCATTTTTTGCGGCTGCCAAGAGTCTCCGCCCACGCCACCAACGCTTCCCGCGGATTTCACCGTTCCCAGGGTGAATGCTCTGCAAGGAATGTCACCTTGCTCCTAGCTACGGTCACACGACCTAAAAATGTTAACGTTGTGCTATATATACAGCCGCTGGAGCCAAACCCCTGGGGCGCCAGACGGGCAGAAAGCTTTCCTCTCAACCTAACCATTTGTCACACTAACTGTGTTCAAACTCTGCTGCTTTCTAGGAAGTTTTTTTAGATAACGCCTAAGGGCAATACGTCTCCATAAATAGACCGGGGCCCAGAGCACTCTGCTATTGTTTGTATCTGGCAAATTCCTCTCTTGCGAAACGGCCAAGTGACTAAAAAGGCAGTTCCTGCTATCGCCCACTGTAAACCGCAGGCCAGCATTGTAAAGCATTCCACATACTCCGCCACCTGTAGCGTCGGCGCCAAACAGGTCAAGCCAGCCCCTCTCGTCCTTCCCCGAAGGCAAGCGAAAGTTGGTGGGAGGGGGAGACCCCCAATACCGTCTCTGCTCTTCGCGCCCTGGCCGTGCCCAACACGTAAAACCACTTTTTAGCAGCCAAGCTGCGCCAATAAACATTAAAATACCGAAATTTTCATATAAACATAGAATGTTACTCAATCCCAGGAGCCCATCACCCCTGATGTGTCCCCAAAGGCACAGAAATCAAAATAAATAAAGATCTACAAAGAAAAATGTTACATATTTCAATAATTAGCGTAAAGAGAAAGGTACAGTAACACAATGTTAGTGATGATGATCATGTGGCATTTATGACCGTTAGACCCCAACTGGGGTCGTGTTCAGCCTGCCTGGTGCAAGTCTCTTTATCTGACGCCACTTCGGCGACTTGCATGTCAATGATGATGGAATGATGATGAGGACGACACAACACCAAGTCCCCGAGTGGAGAAAATCTCCTACCCGCCCGGGAATCGAACCCGGGCCCGCTGCGTGGCAACCAACCACGCAGTCCACTGGACTACGGAGGCGGACCACAATGTTAGTGTGAAAAATAAACTAATTACAGCCCCCGTCTCACACCATCAAGTAACAGGCGCACTTCACCTTCTCCAAAGTTCAGTGTAGCCTGGTGCGCTACTAAAAATTCAACGCCGAGCAACACGTCCACAGCGAACGACGGCACAATTATAAAATTGGCGACGAAAGTATAGCCTTGGCAGTTAAACTGAATTTCGGCCTGCTTCCTAATCTCCACTCTCCTTCCAACCAAAGCTCCTTTAACCTTGGTGCATTGAAGAGGTAGTACTGGCCAAGAACCTACTGACAGGCATCGGTTAAAAGCATCCTCGCTCATTACTGATATAACACTTCCCGTGTCTAACGTACACCGTAATTTCACTCCCTGAACTTCAATTTCCAGGACGGGTTGTACTGTCGCCCCTGTCGTGTGCGGCTCCTCCTCCAGAAGAACCTCTCGTAGGTCGTCAAAATTTTAAATGGTTTACGCGTTCCGTAGTCGCAGTCACAATGGATTCCTCGTCTAGAAAACCTCGTGCATGTCCATAATTTTTGTTGCCGGTTCCTTTGCCTGTTCGATTAAGTTCACCGAATGTTCAGCAACGGAAGGAGGTCGTCATTCTTCGAAGTCGACGGACCCGGCAGACTTTCAGGTTTATTGTGTCGGGGGTCAGGCGATCGCACCTCGACGCCTTGCGGAGGTGTCGGCGGCCTTGTCCAGTGTACACGGCTTTGATGGCCGTTTCTACCATTACTGTTACCCCATCGTTTCTTTTTGCGCCCCTCATTTTCTGGCACGGAACCTTTCCTTTCCTGCCATGCGCTGTCGTACGGACTCGGGCGCTCGTTTTGCCCTGCCGAGCTCTGCGTACTTGCATTGCTGTCCGCGTCATGCGGGCGCGGCGGGAGATACTGTCCCTGATGCCCGTTCCTTTTAAAACTGCCGCTCGAATTTGAAATACTTGCCAGCGGCTCATAATCAAACTCGAGTTCATCTAGCATCGCCTGAAATTGCTCAAGGTCACCTTTGCATCTTCCGGCAATGATGGCGTTGCGCAATCTCCATGGCAACTTCGTTAAGCAGATTCTAATTAGTTCAGGTATCGGGTATGGAAAATCCAGGAACTGGTTCTTCATAAGCATCACCTGCACGAACTCACTAGGGGTTGAGTACTGGCAGGGGTTATAATGCGGCATCATTAAGATGCTATGTTTCACGCGATCCTGATGGGTTTTTAGACCAGTAGGACGCGAGAAAATGCTCACGAAATCCACGGTAATCGAGCCCGTTTCTTAGCAATGCGCGCATCCTTGTGGCGAATTCGCCTTCAAGCAACCCAACCACGAAGTCTACTTTATTACACTCTGGCCAAATTGGAGGGAGGCTGTACTCAAATTGATCTAGTCAAGCGCGGGGGTGGACACCGGTGGGAGCGTTGCGAAAGGTTTCGAACTTCCGCACGGTGAGAAACTGGTTGTAGTCAAAGACAGGAGCTGGTTCTCGACTACTGCGGTTCGCCCTGTTCGAACGGCTCGCCGAACGTGGATGATGCGCAACCTCATCATCTTCAAAAGCCGAATCGGCGTCCTTATCAGATTCGGCGCCGCGGCTACAGCACGCATTACTGACCGCGTCAGACGTCCGCTTATCCGTCCGCTCACACTCGGTAATTGCGTGGCTACTAGGCGCGGGCTCTCCGCTGGCGATCGGCATTTCATTCATTCGGCCGGTGATGTCCCCGAGCTGGTTCTTCAATTGAACAGTCTCAGACTCCACAGTACCTACACGTCCGCCTACGGCACCAAGAGAAGAGATCACTTCATCAACGCGGCCGGCCACTACACCGACCCGCTACCACATTAGGCGCACCACGGCTTCCGGCGAGTGTAAGTTTCTCATTTCACTCTCTTGCTCTTTCATTGCTGCGCGCCTACGTGTTTCAGTCGCCGAAGCTGTGGAACTATCAATTTCAGTCTTACAGTGAATACAACGACGGAAACACAAAGCAACAGCCTAGCAACCCACGTGGCAGAATACAGGTGCTTCAATAAAATTTCACACGCAATTCACATGTTGTTAAAGGCACGAAAATTGCCGTTAATAAAAATACTCCCCCAAAATACATAAAAATATACTGCTGAAAGAGAAAGACACAAATTTAAGCGCTTGCTGCACTACTGTACTCACACGCTCACACAATTTCAGGCGATGGGTGGATATTTGAATTAATAAAATAATAAAAAAATATCAGAACATGCCAGAAAGACGAATCCTGGCAGCGGTACGCCAAGTGAAACTCGCCCGCTGTTCTTTTGACTGTTAACTAGCCATGTTTGTGAAGTTAACAATTGACTGCTTGCTAACAAAATCTAATTACGGCGATATTTGCACAGTGGCAGAAGTATACAGTTCCCTTAAGCAAAACTCTGATTCTATAAGTTAAGCAAACAGTTCTACCTTTACTGTAATCTTTAGAGGAAATTGCACACAATTAGATAATGATCTGCAGTCATGGATCTAAATCAGAAATCAGAAATGTTGGCAACGGAAACGCAAATATTCTCTTCTCCAGAAGGGAGCAGAGACACAAGATACATGAACAAATTACCCCACATTAATCCAAAATAAATGATGAGGGGAGAATTTAAATTAGCACAAAGGATTAGAGTTTAACAAATTAATTTAATGTTCAAAACAAGAACAACAAGGGGAACACCATTTTTTAAATTACAATAAAAACACGCCTAACAAAATGTTCAAAATACCCACAATTACATGGCCGTAAAATTGCCCACCAGCAAAGTTGAGTACAGGTTAATTGCGATCACGTTTCATAGGGTGGAATGGAGGAATTGCAGCACATTCACACACAGATTAATACGCCAAGCCATGCAGGTACTTACCAAGCACCCGAAACCAATACACCAAGACGACAGCCAAGCAATGTGGAGAATGCAGATCGAAGGTTCACTCACGCACAATGAAATAGTATTTCGCTTCCATAACGTGTCAACCTAGTGGCTTAGGCTCATGGTAAACTATCCGAAACAAACGCACAAACTTTAAGACCACTATGTGCGATGTGCAGACGGAAGTTAAAGTTTCCCTAGAACTTCTAACTATACATTAATTCAAGATTTCATTAAATAATATCTAAAAACGGTCGCTCTGGCGTTCGTTTAGCACAGGGAGAAAATAACTACAGAAGGTTAAAGTTTTTAGATCAATACAGCACTCTACTAAGTTGGAACACAAAATATGCATAAAACTAACAAAATCAATATCAAAGAGAATAAGATCGCGAAATAAATCGTGTAATCGTTCTTTCTAATCAGAGGAATGATATTAGATAAGCAGCTACAGCACAATACAGATTTCGGTCACAAAAATTCAAATAAGTGAAATAGCTCTATTTCGTGAAAATTAAACACACAATATATCTCTTGCAACGGTTCTGTCTACATAGAGGCAAAGGATTTAGTTAATGGTAATAATCACGACAGGGAACACGCTAATTGGCGCACATGTGGGCCGACAAGTACACAGATTACAAGTTAGGATGGACAATTTTGGGGGGGGGGGGGAAATTATCATGCTATTATCACTAGGAATCACTTTAGCAAATTAGCTATACAATTATTAACCACTCATGTGCACTGAATGATGGAAAAGCTGAAGGATTAGTCTGATATCGTCCACGTGTTCTGTCGACAAAGTACAAACAGTATAGGCACTGCGAGTCCCCGAAAATATTAAAATTCAACTACGTTATGAACGCGAATGACACTGAACATATTTAAACAGGCGAAGAAATGATTTAAAAGTTATAAAGAGCAAGAACTGTGCTAACGAAACACATTCAGAGCCTCGGAATCAGATTCCAGCAAAAATCGACATAAAATTAGCAATCCTGTACGAAATTAAGCAAAATCTCACAACTACACATAGTGTAGCTGCTACTCCCGGAATTAAACTCACGAAAAGGCATAAGTGCGACTACTGGTACTTACCCTACCAGGATCCAAGAAGAGAATGAATAGCTCTCTTGACCATTTACTAACCGTTCCCCAGGAATGGTAGTGGAGGGGAGCCTAGAGAGCGTCACCATTCGTCAGCCAGGTAACCTGACCAAACCCCAGCCAAGGAGGTTAAGAGCAAGCTACATTAGGAATCTTTGCTAAGACTGGGTTCTGCTCAGCAGTTGGCAAACCTACTTCTCGCCCAGAGACATTCAACGCACTTGCTAAACTTACTTACATACAAAGTTTCATTCATTCTGTTGAAGCCAGGGCCACTGAGAGCACATCACAGAACAGTAATACATATTTGGGGCCTCATGTAAAACATAGTCACTTAGAATTTTACATACAGATAAAACTAAATCAATACATCATGCCTGGTATCTCGCATATTGTGAATGGATTGTCTTGCTACACTCAAAAAAAAGTCTGAAGCTCATTAACATTTGATCATGGGGAGTCAATTAAATGGAACCCAGTTATGTGGATGCATTTCAATGTTCATTGAAATGTAGGATAAGTTTGAAGTTTGACATGAACCAATAAGGGTATGTAGAGATATTTTCGAGTAAACCAATAAAAAAAAGTGAAGAGTGACTTAGGTTCTGGTGGGAAGTAATAAGTTTACCTGGGACAGATGTAGGTAAGACATCCATGCCTGAAGAGAACCTTTAATTTATTTCTGTGGTATTTCTTCATGGTTCATAAGTGGCGGAGGCGCTGTAAAGTTTATTTTTTCACTTATTTTTTATGTAACCAAAACGACTAGTACATCAAGAAGTTGGATATTGATAGGAGTCACTCTCTTACATTGTGATTGTTTATAATTAGAAAAAAGACACACACACACACACACACACACACACACACACACACACACACATATATATATATATATATATATATATATATATATATATATATATATATATATATATATATATGAGTTCTAAAATAAATATTTGAAAAAGCCTACAGGCATAAAACATAAAATTCGTTTTTTGCGATTTATTTATTAGTCATTTGATATTAAAAAGTAATTGGTTCATAAATTTTATGAAATAACTAATGATCAGTGAAATTTATTTGATAACTATTATGCAAGTTATGTTGGTGATAGAGATGATTTGATAAATGGTGTTCAGATTATTGTGGAATATTCATAAAAAATTAATAGTCAGATCTATCTCTCTAACTGAAACAGCTGTTGATTTTTAAAAAATAAATATATAATTGGTTTTGACAATAACAAATAGACATCAAGTTATTAATATATATATATATAAACATAAATGTACTGTCGTGAGATGTTAATATTTTTTATGTAAAAACAAATTTATAATTATTACCTGACATTATAACGAAGTGACAACTTATTGATAAACATAACAAGGCTAGTTGAACTATAATAAGGATAGGCGACCCATTAAAATAATAATAATAATTTTTTTTTTTAAATTTGAACTGCGATGGGAATTGGCAACTCTATGCCAGGTTCCTATTGGAATTTTCTGACATACAGTTATTTGAACACCACAGAACATTTGATGATATACTAAAATATTTTATCTTTGTATATTAAAAGAATACAAGGTGTACAGATTTATTGAGGAAGACAATCAAGAAACCAAACTGCTGAGAGACAACAAAAGTAAATGAAATAATAAGATTGAAGAGAATAGTTTTTGAAAATGGAAAAGGCTATGCTATAACGGTGAAAATATGAGGGAGTACTATATATTCTATTACTATTTAAATTATATAAATTGTATGTTTGTAGTAAATTTTTGAAATATAAATGTCTTTAATTATAGACCTTTTTGAGTTAAGTATTATTTGTGAGCTAGAGTGTGCTACTAAGGAAGTTACCAGTATCTAATTATTAAACATAGTAGGACAGTGTTTAATATAATTGACATTAGCTATGGAGACAGGATATTTTGAACAGTTAATGAACGCTATAAGTGAATTAAAGGAAAATCAGGAGTAGGCTATGAAAGAATTAAAGGAAAGTCAGGAGGAGATAGTAGAGAGAGCAGAGCTAGTTAATAGTAGATTGTGGGAAGATTTAATTAAGAAAATAGAAGAGAGTGCTAGTAATTTTAAGGAAGAGTTAAAACAGACTAGAAATAAGATGAGGAAGAGAATAGGTGTAGCAGATAAGTGTATGGAAGATCTAAAGAAAGAAGTAACAGATGAGGTGCCAAATGAACCAGCTGCCACAGTCCAAGTTTATCCATCCAGTGCAGATGTAAATGAAGAATTGGAGGAGGGTGTGAATAAAGAGTTTCCTGAAGAGCCATTGGGAATCTCATGGTCCTCTGATTTTATCAAGAAAGATCCTGAGTTAAATCTGGGTGTAGATGAAATTGAGAAAGTTGTGGTAACCCCAACATATGAACCTGATAATTCAAGATTGATTCTAAATGTCACTTCATTTGAAGAAGCTGTTCATGAAGACGAGTTCCAGAATGACGTGGAGAACGAGCAGAGGAGTCAAGACAGTTCACCATGCCTGATACTCATACACATAGTGCTACAGGAAAACAAGGAAACTTATTTGCCACCAGAATAAAATGTAGTTTGAAGCAAAAGGAATTTCACAGATTATGCTGTAGTTTCTGCCTTCAGAGCTTCTCTTCAAAATATAGATTTAATCTGTGTCATGTTTGGCCCAAGTACAGGAAATTAAATATACAGTACAGCAGGAAATCGAGGGTATGTCAGTCTAGAAGGAGGATGATTTTCGTAAAAGAAATCTTCAGGTTGTCAAGTATCCGCGCTAAAAGAAGGAAAAAGAAAGAGTTTGAGGTCGAAGCAAGATGACCTAGAGCATATCAGAAGAAAGAGGAATTAATGTGGATCGATTAGGAACAGAGATTCTAACCAATGCCATGAGGCACAAGTAACAGAAATAGTGCCAGATATATATATATATATATATATATATATATATATATATATATATATATATATATATATATATATATATTTGTGTGTGTGTGTGTGTGTGTTAACAGTTAATTTTATGTATAATGTTACAGTTTGTAAACCAGATAAAAAATAATGAAGTGACTAACACTAATTTGTTATATAAGGAGAATAAACTGATGAATAATATTGAAAAGTACACTTGGAATTCTGAGGATGGTTATAACGCTGATAATGATAAAAATCATGAAGAATATCTGTCTCTTGTAATGAAGGAACTTGATAGGCAAAGGATTTTATTGCTTTATACATGTACAAATGTTATGAATTATCTTTGAAGATTAGTGATGGGAAAGTTACACAGTTTGACAACGGATAATTGTCAAGTAAATACTGTTGAAACATAGGTTAAGAGTTTGTATTTTTGTACTTTTGTAAGTTTTTCTTAAAACAGTTATGAATCTTTCATAATAATTTAATATTTTGAATTGTTTAAAATGTATAGCAGCGATAAGTGCTTGCGATTCAGTAAGAAGATTTGTTGTTAATAGTAATATCAGGATCGGAATTGTCATAGTTAATGAGATACAATTGAGTGTGGAGAACCACAATTTTGGTTTGGTCAAGATGGACAGGTAGTGAATTATTTCAATAAGGGGTTTATGGATTTCCTGTCTTTGGGGTCTGTCTTCTTTTCTTCTTCAGCTTCAAATACCCTGTTCTTCTTTTTCCTTTCTTTCTTCCTCTCACGAGGGACCAGACTTATTTCCCTTCTTTCAATAAAGCAAAATGGCATTGTGCCAGCCTTCTAAAAGCTACAGTGCCGTATTTTACAGCCTTTCAATAAGGAAAGTGATCTGAAACTACCTGCCCTATGCTGTTCCATCCTAATCATATTACCTATACAAAAAACCATCGACAATAGTTAAAATAGAAAGGTATCTAGTAAAACTATTGAAATTGATTTATTATGATAACGGTAGTATTTACTAAAATGTCATTTGAAGAAAGTTAAACATTAAGGGAAATATATGTTGGTCTGCTGATACTTTAGTACACAAACCAAAAAAAGTATCTAATTATATAGTTAATCAGTGGTTAGGTTAATCAATATTATATTTGTTATAAGTTGAAGCTGGGAGGGGGCTCTGTAGCAGAACAGAATGTTTAAAGGGTCTGTTGCTGGGTTCTTTCGGAGTTTTCGCTTCAACGTATTATGAAATATTTCAGAAGAAATAATAATTCTTTCGATTTTTTTTTATAATATGATTAATGAATGTGTATATGTCTATTTAATGTAGGTTACAGAAAATTACCTTGAATGGAGAAAGAATGGAGATGAAAGAAAGAGCGATTGATTTTTTGGATTGAAGATCGAAACAAATATTGAGGAAAAAAGCTGTGAGCAGAATAACGAATACAGATAATGCTGAAGAAATACTGATGAATCAGAGAGAACATATATATATATATATATATATATATATATATATATATATATATATATATATATATATCTCCTTTGTATGGTAGAATGAAAATATCTCTGTTATTCCTTTGTTGGTTTGTTGTAGTTACCGATTGGATGAATGATCTGTCACCCTTGAATAAACGAAAGACGTAATTTCTGTATAACAAAAATCCGTCATAAATATTAAGAATGCACTAAAGAAAAGAATATTTGTTTCGTAAGTATAAGATTACGAACTTCAGTTGATTTTGGTTCCACAGAACTGAGGTATGTGATGAAGAAATGTAATTTTTTCCTGTATGGTGAAAATCTACGTAATAATACGTGTGATTAATTCTTACGAATAATTATAGTGGTAATTTGTAATGAAAATTCAATCCTGAGGGGATTTGAATGTGCGTTGTGGGACAGAGCAGTCGCTATTTTTGTTTAAAATTTACAAGAATCCTGCTGGGAGTTCTCTAAATTAATCTGGTGGTGTGTTATTGGATGGTTAATATGATGGATTTTTATTATATAAATATGTTCATTGAAATGTAGGATGATTTTTTAGTTTGACATGAACCAATAACGATATGTGGAGATATTTTCGAGTAAACCAATAAAAGAAAAAGTGAAGAGTGACTTAGATTCTGGTGGGAAGTAATAAGGTTACCTGGGACAGACGTAGGTAATATGTTCACGCCTCAAGAGAACCTTTAATATATTTCTATGTTATTTCTTCATGGTTCATAAGTGGCGGAGGCGCTGTAAAGTTTATTTTTTCTTTTATTTTTTTATGTAACCAGAACGACTAGTACATTAAGAAGTTGGATATTGATAGGAGTCACTCTCTTACACTGTAATTGTATATAATAAAAAAGACATATATATCTATATGAGTTCTAAAATAAATATTTGAAAAACTTACAGGCATAAAACTTAAAATTCGTGTTTTGTGATTTATTTATTAGTCATTTGATATTAAAAAAATAATTGGTCCATAAATCTTACGAAATAACTAATGATCAGTGAAATTTATTTGATCACTATTATGCAAGTTATTTTGGTGATAGAGATGATTTGATAAATGGTGTTCAGATAATTGTAAAATATTCGTAAAAAAATTAGTAGTCAGATCTATCTCTCTAATTGAAACAGCTGTTGATTTTTTTGAAGAAATAAATATATAATTGGTTCTGATAATAACAAATAGACGTCAAGTTATTAATGTGTCTATAAACATAAATGTACTGTTGCAAGATAATAATAATTTTGATGTCAAAACAAATTGATAATTATTACCTGACATTATAACAAAGTGACAACTTATTGCCAAACATAACAGGCCTAGTTGAACTTTAATAAGGATAGGCGACCTATAAAATAAAAATATTTTTTTTGAACCACGACACCTTCCCTTTTGTACGGTTACTGATGACAGACGTTCCTTTTGTGGCTACATCAGTAACATTACCGTCCTTAGAGTCCTTGAACAAGAAGCCATTTTCGCCTATCTAGTAAGGCTTGATGTGGAGGACGTGAACAATGTCTCCTCGTTTTTGTCGTTTCAATGACGGCTCATAATCCTCGACTTGGTGTGTGACATCTGACAGGTGGCATATGACATGATAGGGACCAAAGTATTGCTTCAATAACCATTCTGATAGCCCAACTTACCATACAGGAGTAAAAATCCATAACAGAACATCTGGGCTGTACACAACAGGTACACACCAAGATATTTATTGAAGTATTAATGCACATAACGAAAATTCATATTGAGAACAAATAGCTGGGACTGTAGTAAGACAATGACTGAGTATCAACTAAGACTGGTACATTCTAGAGCACGGAAATACTTAAATACAGTTGTATGAAATGTGTAGATCTAGTACAGAACAATGTTATATGAAATGGATGGTTATAAAATTATTACAGTTATATTGAAAGCATTTTCGTGAGAAAACAATATCATAATGTGAGCATAAGTATTTTATGATAACAGCAGTACAAAGGTTTGTTTATGATTTTTATATTTCCGAATTTTCAATAAACAATTGACACCAACTTAAGCTGTTAATGACATAATGCTTAATACAATTAAAAATGTGTCTGAAACTGTTAGTGACGAAATTTGTTTTAAAATTACAAAGTTGTATAATATTAATGTTATGTTTTTGTTTAAAAAGATAATTATTTAATCAAAGTCCAATAAAATACCCTGCTATTGATGCTATGAAGCAGTCTTTTAAGGTATTATAACGTTTTATGAATAATTTTGTAACTATGCATAAAGAAAGGTTTAGGTATGATAGGTATCGAACGATTCATTAATCCAAACAAACGGAATTTTAAAGGGGATGTACATTAAAATATCCCCCTCAAACAGTGTCACACATTACATGTGTTTGACATTGTGTGATTACAGAATTGGGGAGTATTTACAATCAGCAAAAATTTTGATTTTAAGTCACACAAGCCAATATGATGATCAGTTTTTAGAAGGAAAAAGAGCACAACATTTTATAGAATCATGCAGGGCATATACTATATATGTAGTGAAAACAAATACTTCGATGGTAGCAAATTTAACAAATTTTACAAAATTACTATTCACAAAAATGCTTAGTTCAAATTTAAAGAAATTAAATGTAGGTGATTCTGTCATGTGCCTAATTAAAGTTTTTTCACATGACAAGACCCAATTTACAGGAGAAATTTGTGGTTTCTTCTTCTCAGATGTATTCTCTGGCGTTAGTCTTCTTGATATGGTGACAAAGATTACAGGTATTGTTTACACAAAATTTCAGTATGCTGCTATTCCAAATTATAGTCCAGTAATTACTTTTAGTATTTCAAACATGAAATAATTGATTTTATAGAAAACTGTTGCCAGATTAATATTTTTACTACTGAAGGTAAAATATATTTATTTAAGAGTACCATTAATTAGTAAAAGTTCCATGAAATTATATAATATGAAACCGGAAGTGTTTATGCATGAACAAAGAAAACACTTTATTTTTGAAAGACTTTGAACAAAATAAACATAGCTAATCAAAATGAGTAACTAATGAATTTACTTATAGATTTCAATCATAGACTGATTTTTAATATGATTTAGATTTGTAATTAATTCAACCAAATCAAATGTCATAACAATTAACAATGATACATTACAAGTTAATTATTTTAAACAAACAGTTAACTAATTATCTTGTTAACATTATGAGCAAAATGAATACAATTGGTAAATCAAAATATAAAACAAATGATTTCATCTACATTATTATTTACTATGCATGAATATAAATTTTTAGTCCAACACTAGCTTTAACTTTAAAGTATAAGCTGATTTTATACCAAATATGATTTTTAATCATCATACATAATTGAATATCATGAGATAATTTTTAACTAATTTGAATGAATAGATAGGACTTTGGTCTTATAGAAACCTTACTTATAGGATAAATACATTACATTACTGTATGGCAATATTAAGTACATACAGTTGATTGGTACAAATATTACATATTTCAAAATTTGAACACAAATTTAATCAAAATAATTGCTACATATATTAACAAAGCAATGACAAAAAGTAAGTATACACTTTGTAACTTTGTGAATGAAGAATGTAAACAATGCAATTGCAAAAATGAACCAGACGTTTTATGATTGTGAAACCCTATCAATTTGTCACCTGTACAAACAGTACACAAACACTAAAGACTTTCAAAAATATTGTTGTTGTAAATTTTACACAGCTACAACTTAACATATGTACATATATGGTCATTAATACAGGCATAAATTGTGTCACAAGTTTTGTACTAAAAAAATTCTTACTCATTCAGCACTTGTGCGAACTGCACGTAAGCACCTTATAATTTGAAAAAAAATTATGCTACTGTAAATTTTACATCCACAGCCTGCGCAGAAACAGGTCAGCACATGTGCACGACGCCTCTGTAGATATGGCTGTTGAGCTCACATATAATTTGAGTTATAAAAAATATTAAATTCATTTTATCTCATGAATATAGATTAATTTATATTATTATATGAATTCATTGTTTATTATCAATCTCACCCCAATAACTTTCTTGGTTACCCCAGAAGGACCCCAGCCGTCAAGATCAAAATATTTTCATATGACAGAATACAAGGCACATAGTCATATCGGATACACAATGTTTACTGACAAGTGTAGTGTGCAAATATGTCTTATTGATGTAGCTCATCTTACATAAAATTTTTAAATGACAAATACACCTTGGTGTTTTTTCTTGTACAGAATCCTTTCAACCATTTACACTAACATAATATGTAATGTAGAAAGGGATTAGTAATACGTATTTGTTCCTTTAAAAAAATCGTAGTGATTACAATGATACCATATGGCAACAGAAAAAAAATACAGACAATATCAGGCTTGTATAAAATACAATGATTAGGTTAGCATAAATCATAGATCATGCATACAAATCATTAACTAATGGAAATTTTCAACAAAAATGTAACTCATTAAAATAAATATTTCTTTGAATGAAAATATTGTCAAAAGAAATTATTATGTAAATAATTAATAATGTGCATGCTCTAGCAGAACATACAAGAGTATCACCTGAAGCACGTATACAGAAGTTGCTACAATTTAATGAAGCCAGAGCAGTCTAACTGAATGGAACATGAAGCTGGGAATATATGACAAGAGATTTTTGAACTGAAAGTCTTCACGAATAAGTATTGTAAGTAAACAGTGTTATAAAACAGAGTTACAGGTAAGTATTGACAATTGACTTTGAAATGACATTAACACCTGAGGTTAAATCAGAATGTTACAATAAACATACAGAAGACTATTATCTTGGAAACAAAATTAACCACATTGTAAACAGGCAACTAAAAAAAAAGAATACAATTTTGTTTTTAAATGAACACAATATGAAGTGAACTTTAGACAATATTTCTAACCATCTAATAAAAAATATCTTTTAAGTCAATGAATATTGGAACTCCATATGGATTGGCAATATGAGACAATTATAAACTTTCATGTTGCATGCAAAGGTGAAAGTTTATCAAGTATTATTCATCATAAAAGTATTTATTATGATTATTATATGAAGTTTATTACTGTGAAATAATGAAAGCAAAATACTATTTTGATAATCTATACTAATAATAAATCTGTAAATGTAGGCCTGTCGCTGTTCCCGTCTATCTTCAAAACCACTGGACGAATCTTCATGCGATTTTCACAGGAAACACAAGAAAGTTTGGGTCAACATACAAGCATAATTTTATCAAAATTGGATAGCCGAAAAATAAGATACAGTAATTTTAAGTGTTTTCAGTAATCGTTGTGTCTGTTTGTTCAACTATTAAAAACTTCTTATCTCCAAAACTACTTCACGAATTTGCATGGGGTCTACACAGATAACTTGAGCGTAAGTCTAGACAACATATAGACTTCGTTTCATACTAATCGGATCACGGAAATATCAAAATTTGAAATTTTTTATGTACTATCATGTCTGTCTTTCTCTTTGGACACGTTTATCTCAAAAACCACTTGACGAATTTTCATGGGCTTTTCACACGTAAATATAGAATATCGTCCAGTTACGAAAAGGCTTCAATAATTAAAATCGGATCAGAGAAAATAAAGATATCATAATTTAATCATTTGCTTAAAAGCCATCGTGTATGTATGTTTGTTGAAGGTAATCTCCTAAAGTACTACAAGGACTTTAATGGGATTCCACAAGTAAATTAAAAATACTTTGGGAAGTAACAAAGGCTTACATTCATCAAAATTGGATCAGAGGAAGAAAAGATATCGTAATTTGAATTTTTATGTGTATACTATGCTTATAAGTATGGTGTAGTACAGAAAATCTCCAAGAGTACTACACGAACTTTCATGGGGTTTCATAGGTCGACTAAGAGTACCTTGGCGCAACATATCAGCCTCAATTCATCAAAATCGGATAAGGAGAAGAAAAGATATCGTAATTTGTAGTTTCTGGTGTATGGTACGCTTGAAATGCAGTTTAGTATAGCAAAGACCCAATAGAGGCACTGTTACTGACATAGTATACCAAATAACTAATAGATGACAATGCTGCATTGTTCATTCTCATAACTAAGGTGTAATACACTGAAACAAGGCTATGATTTTCCTTACGGCAGAGGTGTAGTGTATTGATGTTGGTAATGGCCGTTGAATCCCTTTTGAAAAATCAGTCACGTATAATCAGGGGAATAATTCTTAGTGTTGATAATGAAATAAATAATTAATGTTGTTCCAATCAGTAAATTAATGATCACCCTAAAGCGAATATTTCATTGCCAACATTAACATACTAAACCGTTGCCACTGCAAGTAAAATTTAACTGAGGTATGGTACAAAAAATATTTTTTTTTACTAGCTGTACCCGCATGCATTGCAATGCCATGGAAAGAAAAAAAGTACTTCTTTCCGTGGGTATCTTATGAATTTAAAACGTAATGACTTTCCTTCGTGTCTCTAGATGTTTTCATTTACGATGAATTCTTTACAAGAAAACAGGAAATTATTTACTTTCCTTTCTGACTTCGGTGTGTACTTACTACATCTTGAGTCCATTCTGTTTAGGAATGCCTAGAAAACGGATTAGTACAGTACAGAGCAAATAGAGGCTCTGTTTGTTATGTAGTGCACCAAAGAAATAATGGCGCTGCCGCATTTTTTAATTTTTTTTAAAAAAAATTATTTCTTTTCGACTGTTATGCCATAGAACAGCAACGAACCACTGAAGGTGGTGTTGGTTTTATAGTGCTGCAAAGAAACAATACATGATCGTGTTGTGCTTATTCCCTCAGTATCAGAAATATTTTGAATTAAGAGCCGCAATCTTATCTCTGCAAATACAAAAAAACACTGAACAGTGAGTTGCTGATTACACTTTGTATATCACAACTTAACGACATCTTTGATTATTTTGACAGGGGACATTTGAATTTAAAACATAACAACATTCCTTCGTGTCTATAGATGCTCTAATTTACATAAGAATTCTTTGCAAGGAAAATGGAATTTATCTAGTCCCCTTTCTGATTTAGGTGTATCCTCATTAGATTTTGAGTGCGTTCTGTTTGGCAATTCCTCGAAAACGCCAAAGTACAGGAACGGACAAAAGCAACGTTAGTTACATAGTACACCAATAGCTAATTATGGCGTTGTTGCTTTTTTTTCAATCTCATAGATCTTGTGTA
This sequence comes from Locusta migratoria, assembly GCA_026315105.1. Taxonomy (NCBI): domain Eukaryota; kingdom Metazoa; phylum Arthropoda; class Insecta; order Orthoptera; family Acrididae; genus Locusta; species Locusta migratoria. The sequence continues at coordinate 202,211,221 of CM048747.1, read as the reverse complement.
ATACACTACAAGACGGGGTACAATTTTACTTATGGCGGTGGCGTTGTGTGCTGATGTTGGCAACGGCTGTTGAATGCTATTTCAAAAATCAGTCATGTAGAATAAGAGGAATAATTGTTTCTGTTCAAGATGAAATAAATAATTTATGCTGTTCTGGTCAGTAAATTAATCATCCTCCTAAAGCGAATAGTTCGTTGCCAACAATAGGAAACTAAACCAAAGCCACTGCAAGTAAAGTTTAGCCCAGCTAGGACACAACAAAATTTTTCCTTCCTAGCTGTATACCATATGCTTTGCAATGTCATGGAAACAAAATAAGTGCAGCTTTACACAGGTATAACCACTAAATTATACATAGAGTAGAAATATTCATGGAGTAAGCATTGGCTTCTGTGCATCTTCTCAATACTAAACTGGAATTACCAAGTGATATTGCTACAAATGCACTCATTCCACAAATTTATTTGCTTTTCCGATTGGTTTGTACCGCATTGGCTGCAAAGAAGCCCCACCTCCTTTTAGCAGAGCAACCACGTAACATGAAATAATATCTGAATAAATGTGTCACAGAAGCAACAAGAAAATTGAGGAAGCGTCGCTAAAAGGCCAATTACACATAGTCATCCGTCTTAAACGAGCAAAAAAGGACCAAGATGAAGTCATCAATTAGTAGATATTTCCCAATATCATGTGCCATTTCCACCCAAATGTTGAGGGCAGAAAAACTGTTCTGCGCATCTGAATGTTCACTCCAGAGATATTTCTGCTCTGTGCCAGCCACTAGAGATAATATACACACACGAGCGACAAACTTATCAGAAACCTCCCATCTTTCATAATTGTTTGGTACAATATTGTGATTAAAATTTGTAATTACTTACTTTTGTTGTGGACTACATTAAGATAGAGAAAGACGTCTTCTTTTGCAGGGACAATTGTACTTTGAGTTATGATCCAACTTTTGAATATATAGTTCTATTACACAAGATCGATTTCAACTTAGAACTTCACGAAGTAATCACTGCAGAACATGGGGCATGTATTAGCAGAAAGAGTGGTCCATTCTGTTAACATAGTCAAGACAATTCATTGGAAACACCATATTTAATGGAAAGTTCTATAGAACTATCAGTTGACGCCATTCCTTCAGCGATTATGGTACCCAGACTTACTTTATCGTACATTGACACCACCATGACATCTTATTTAAACTTTTAACTTTTAACTTTTCGATAACATGGAGCACTGCATGCAGAATAACTACATTGTATACTTCAGCATACACTTTCTGTGAGAGATAAAGAGTTTAGTACTACACCATAGAACCGGTACATGGCACTATTATTATTATTATTATTATTATTAATATTTCTCATCTCATTGATGGAAGTGGTTTCAGCAGCTTACGCCAAATAGACAATTACACACCAGTCTTAACTTTTTGAACACAAGCTAACATTGATTTACATCGTTCTGGAGTACAGACTTTAATTTCACTTTTTCTGTGAAAACATTTATTAACATTCATTGTTTTCGACAATGACTTCTACATAAATTTGACATCTTGACTAGAAGAACTGAGTTTATTGACAGAGAAATCCCACAAAGATTAGGTTTTTACTGACCTAGGTCTAGAATCCTAAAAAACCATGATATATACAGGTTCCTGTTTTAACAACCGTTGCGAAGCACGGGTATATAAGGTAGTCAGTAATATGTCTTCATAGCCTTATGAAAGAGTTTAACTATATTGTTACAGATTACCTCAGCAAATGTTATCAGATTTTTCTTTACATAACATTTAAGAGTTAGTTATGGAAAGAATGACATGTATACAACTTCTAAAAAAAGGGAACTGAAGAAAAACATGTAATCATTTGAAAAGGTTAACAGGTTTAAACAGATGTATCAGCAAATAGTTAAATTAACAAGTATATTTTCAAGGTGTACTGTCACAATCTGATAGGTGATGACTATTGTTGAAGTATGAATATAGGAAAATTGACCAAGAATTGGTATTCACACAAACATTTATATTACAGAATTGTAGATATCTGCATTTACAAATGCTCCCATGGATTTGGATTGGAAATATAATAAATTTTTACATCATTTGTCCACACCCTTTTCATTATTAATATGTGCATATTACTTTCATACCATATATATTCAGTTTTGCATGAATCATTTTTAAAATACTCCAAATTAGCTTATGGTCTCAATCCTATAGAATTTTCCAAAGAAAATATACTTTTATTTATCATTAAATATGCCATCTATATGAGTAGACAGTATAAGAAGTCATGAAGTAATAACATAATTTTGAATAGACGAGACAAAACAAAACAAAAAATTACCTAAAGATAGGATAGTAAAAGAGCGAATGATCTAGGAAAGGAAGGATTAGATCACCCAGCTAGGAGACGGGACCATTCTCCACGTGGTTTGTCCATTACAGAACAATGGACCTCCTTCCTGATAATATGTGATCAAAATAAAGAAAGATTGCACCATAAGTTCATTCTACAAAGTATTTTTAGACCAAAAAATCAATTACCTGGCAGATTTATAAAGTTTCAATTCAGTTATATTTCTTAAACCAAAAAATTTCCTGGGTTTTGGGTAAATCAATCTGTAAGCATTTGGGCGTGGACTTTCCAAAATTTCGAAAGGACCAATTTAAATATAAAAAAATTTAAGTTCAGCAGTCTAAAATTTAGATTTTTCCCGTGTCTTAACAGGGACCAAATTTCTGGGACTAAATTTAGTAAATTTACCTTTTGCATCATGTCTCTTTTATCCATAATTCCCCCTGTTTCTTCATGGTTTGCCTATTTGTTCTCTTTCTTGTGGAGTTATAGGTTTACAAATAGGGTATTCATTGTGTTGAGAAATGAGGCTGTCAGGTTTCCGATCAAACATGATTTCAAATGATGGAAAACCTTTTAAAGAGTGTTGAAGACTGTTCATGATTTAAGTCTTTCACATAGTCAATACAGTTAACTTGATTTTTATTACAGTAAGTCCTGAACAATCTCCCAAGTTCTCTCATATACGTTTCTGTAGTACTGATGGCTGGATGGTACACAGAAATTAATATGTATTTAATATTTTCTTCACTAAGAAGCCTTTTCCATGATTTAGATATGAACTGAGTACCATTATCAGATAAGATTGCCTGGGGTTGACCAACAACATTGAAATAATTGTTTGTAAATTTTGAAATGATTTATTTACTAGTGGCCTTTTTCAGTGGATATAAATTTATAAACTTTGAAAAGATATCTAGGATAACCAGAATGTAACTAAATCCTCTTAGTGTTTTAGGTAAAGCACCATAAATGTCAATAGCAACTAAGTCCAGTATCTTGTTAGGCAAGATATTTTGCATTTGTCCTCTACAAGTTTGATTACTTACCTTTACTCTTTGACATCTGTCACACCTGGATATAATTTCCTTTACTTTCTTACCAATATTGTAAAAATAAATATTTTCTTGGATTTTCTGAACACAATTTGTTATACCACAATGTGCAAAGCTTTCATGAATATATTTTATTAATGTGTCAATACATTGTTCAAGCCAGCATAATTTCCAAACATCAAAATCAGGTCTCATTCTCCGAAATAATACCCCTTTGTGAACCTTATAGTAATCATAAACTTTTTTCTAACCATTTTCGCCTAAATAACTTTTCACTAGAATGAAACTTTCACTTTGCAGCGGAGTGTGCGCTGATATGAAACTTCCTGGCAGATTAAAATTGTGTGCCGGAACCGGGACTCGAACCTGGGACCTTTGGCTTTCGCAGGTAAGCGCACTACCGACTGTGCTATCCCGACAAGACTCACGATGCCGCCTCACAACTTTACTTCCGCCAGTACCTCGGCTCCTACTTTCCAAACTTCACAGAAGCTCTCCTGCGAACCAAGCAAGACTAGCACTCCTGGAAGGAAGGATATGGTGGAGACATGGCTTAGCCACAGTTGGTAGTGCGCTTGCCCGCGTAACGCCAAGGTCCCAGGTTCGAGTCCCGGTTCTAGCACACAATTTTAATCTACCAGGAAGTTTAAACTTTTCACTAGTTTCCAATTTTGATCATGATTTTGAAACCACCTAATAGCATTGAGATTTTTAAAATTTAGGATTCCTCTTTAATTCCCCTAAGAAACATAATTTTGCATTCTGTGCCATCAAAACTAGAATTTTCAGCATCACCCCCATTGTAAGTCTACTAAGTGCATCTACATTTTCTCCCCTTTTATGAATCTGATTTTGTAATTAAATTGTTGTAAACATGGCCCATCTAGTACTTCTGCTGTGATAAAGTTTGCATTCATGTAAATAACTGAATGCCTTGTGATCGGAATAAACAATTACTTTTTGACCCAAGAGATAAATTTTTAAATTTTGTAAATGCCCAATGAATAGCCAAAGGTTCGTTTTCATTTACTGTGTATATCTTTTCATGTTTCTGAAGTACTCTGCTGGCAAATGCAATAAATCTATGTTCATGTTTCCCAATAGTTACAACTTCCTGAAATAAATGTGCTCCAAACCAACTTCACTGCTATCTGTGATGACACAAAAAGCTTAAGACATGTCTGGTCTATATAAAATTTTGCATTGACATAGTTGATCTGTAATGTATTGGAAACCATTTTGACAGTCCTGATCCCAGTCCCAAGTCATAATCTTTTTTAGCAAATTATTAAGGCAAGGTGCATTTAGTGCTTGGTTGTTTAAGTAATTCCTATAAAATCCTGCAAGTCCACAGAAAGATTTCAATTGTTTCTTAGTTTTAGGAACAGGAAAATTCTTTATGGCTTTTTAATTTTGTCTTGATAAGGTAAAATCCCCTTTTCATTGATTATGTGATTCACAAACTTCAACTCTTTAGCCCAAACTTTATATTTTTCCAATTTCAAAGTCATACCCCCTTTCTTTAACTTGAAAAATATTTCTTTCAAAAGTTTACAATGTTCTTCCCGTTTTCCCAGTTACAAGAATGTCATCAACATATACAATCAATTTGGTGTACAATTCATGTCCTAAAACACAAATTGATAAGACTTTCCACAATACAAAAAAACAGTATATTTTCTAGATTCATATTCTAACACAATTTGATGAAAACCAGATGATAGATATAAACTTGACATAAATTTTCTCTCAATAAAAATTTGTTTAGGTGTCTAGACTCAAGTACTGGGTTCACAGCCCCCGCCCCTTTTTCATAATGACCACTAATGGACTATTGTATTCACTTTTACTTCTCTCAATAATTCCCCATGTTGCCATCTTTTGAATTTCCTGATTTACTGCTTCCCTTTTTCCCAAAGGTATATTGTATGGTTTGATAAAGAAAGTATCATGAGGTATTACGTGCAATTTACAAGAATACCCTTTTACCTGACCGCGACGTTTGTCAAAAACGTCTTTATATTTTCATAATAGTTGACTAAAAATTTTCTTTTGTGAATTATTGAGACCATCAGCTTCCATAATTTTAAGTTCAACCAAATCTTTGAATTCAAGAATTTCTCATAGTCATCATCCTCATGATGTACAATATATATTTTCTCAATATGGTTGCATTTATCGCTACAGTTAATTGTATATATGTTTGATACAAGCATGTAATTATCATTGATTCCCATAATAATTAATTTCTTACCACCCCAGTCAAAACTCACATTGTATGTAAGAATCCAATCCATACCAAGAATAAAGTTTTCACTTAAATCTGGAACCGTTAAACAACCATGATCAAATTCTTTTCCTTCAATTACAGAATTTAATAATACTTGGAGTTTAACAGATTTACTTTGATTACCAGTTGCACCCCTAATTTTTAATCCACTAACAGGCATTTCAACAAATTGTTATCCCCCATATCTTTTAATTTATTCCTCAATTTTTCAGTAATAGCCGAAATTGGACTTCCAGTATCAATCAAACACATACCTTACCATCCCAAATTTTGACATTTATAAAAGGACACCAAATGCAATTATCTTCCTTTGTATCTTTAGTTTCTTCACATAATAAATCTTTTTCAATTTCTTTAAAGTTACAATCTTGTGGACAACATCTTGATTTGTGGTAATTATTCAGCAATCAGTCGTCATAAATATAAATTCTTTTGGTATGTATACATACCTCATTGACTATAACTGAAACTTGTACAATTAGCTTATAATATGACATGCATGTTATTCTAACTGGCCCTTTTGTATTTATTTTAGCATTGATAATGACCACACAGTGGTCGAAATCTGGATTTGCTAACAAATAAAGAATTTATATTTATGACGACTGATTGCTGAATAATTACCACAAATCAAATACAGTCGTGGAGCACCCATTCCAATATGGAATCAAGCCTAACATCTTGATTATTAATTTTGCTTTCAGTTTGCATAGAATTAATAACAACATCAGAACCTTCCTGAGACTAAGTCTCAACAATGAGACTACCCTGATCATTGTATCTTTGCCTACCTTTTGTATTTCCACCAATCTGGATTTAATTTGTCACGAACTATTTCAAGTCTTTTCTCGAAGTTACTAAATTTGTTATCATCATTATACTTACCCCACAGAGTTTCAAGAAACATTTCCTGATTATTGGTCACTTTAGATAAATCATTCTCAGTCCTATCTCTGATACACACTAAATATTGGTCATTATATTTTCTATCCAATATCTTGTTACACTCACAGTCTTGTTCCTTAACCAGTTTATTGAATTCTCCATCATTAATCTCCACAAAAATGTCAACTTCAGGTTGAAATGAATTATTTAAGTTCTTATTACTTACCTCTTTTACTTTGTAATCATTTTCATGTACAGAGTTAGTTTCATCAGAAACTTCATTACTTTCATTAACAAGAGATGCATTGTAAAATTTGATATGTGCTAAACTGTGTTTAAATTCAGTATTCCTTGGGTCATTTAATGATGCTTTTTGATTTATGTATTGACTAACAGTGTTGATAGAAGTATCTTGATAGAAGTATCACATAGAAATAATGTCTCTAAGCCGAAAGTTGTATTTTCTGATATCTCTGTATTATTTGCCCATTTATAAAAGTCACTTACTACCCCTTGAGATGACTGATCATTATTCAAAGTATCTATAGATTTATTTTTGTTGTTTACAATTGTACCCTAAGTTGGGTTCCAAAATTTTGAGTTTAAATCTAATCTTTCCCCTTGTGTTTTGTAATCTTCACATCATGTCACATCATTCCCTTTATTTTGTTCACTATTGGTAAATTTGGTCCATCTTAAATCTTTTCTCCTCCCTAATTTATGGACCCTCATTGGAGCGAGTTTCAGTTTTCCGTTCTGTTCCTCCTATATTGATTAAATCCACTGTTTTCTCCTTGATTTGTATTTTTGTTATCAAAATCTCTTCTCTGGTACCCTCTCTGATTTTCATTACCAAAATTCCCATTATCTCTCCTACCATATGCATTCTGATTTTCATTGCCAAAATCCCCATTACCTCTCCTACCATCTCTTCCCATAACTTTATTATTATCAAAATAAGTCCTTTTTCTATATTGGTTTTCATACAAACTTTGTTGCCACCCCCTACTCTGATCATGGCCGTGCCTCAGGTATTGACTAAATTCTCTTTCCACTGCCCTATCTAACTTGTCCATATATCTTAAAAAATTGCTCTAAATTATGATCTGGTGCATGTATTAAGTCCCAGTATAATTGTTCAGCTAATCTTCTTTTCAGTGGATCAATTTGTGTCATTATATCAAAAGGTTGCTCTAAATGTATCTAGTATTTACAAAATCCTTTCATTTCCCCTGGTTTTCCCTTGAAAGTTGGTCCATTCAGAAATTCGCTTTCAATCCTAGCCTGTTCTCTCTCATACTAAAGCTTAAAAAAATCTTATTTCAAATTCTTGAAAATTCACCCAATGCTCTACATTTTGATCAGCCCGTGACAGTGCCTCTCCAACCAAATTTTTTAAACTAATTTTATTTTAGATTCCTCAGACATTCCTTCAACAAAACTGTCTCTGCAGTGTTGAAGGAAGTCTACAGGAGACAAGTAAGTATTTGGAAAACTCTTAATTGGGATGTTAGAGCATAAGCCAATATTTGCTATACACTGTTGTGAACACACCAAAATTCTTGAACACAAATCATTTTGATTTAGTGCATATTTTTCTACCTTTTCTAATTTCTGTACTACAGTACTGATATCAGAGTTCATAATTTTAAATGAAGTTTGCACATTTTCCCTTCCTTTTTGTATGTTTTCTTCAATTAACTCTACACTTTCTTCCACATTCCTAACTGACAATTTTGTTTCTTCAAATTGATATTTAATGTAACTGTTTACTGTACAAATCACAGCACAATTTTTGTCAACCTCTTGTTTAACACTTTTTAATTTTACATCACTGGCTTCAAAGGCTGTTTTGATAGTTTTACTTTTTATTTCAGATAATTGTTCTTGTAATATTTGTCTGTTTAAGACTTGTTGGTCTGTGATTTTATTAATTAAGCTATCTCCCATTTGACTGATTAGTTTCTGAAGCATGTTTAACATTTCCTTTTCGGGTTTTGTCTCAGACTCCTGTTTTCCCCATTTTTTCCTGTTTACTATTTAAACTCATAACGAAAGAATGTTGCACAAGTCACTGAAAGTACGCTCCACCAGTCACAAAAAACGCTAAGAAAATTTTTTATAACACTTACAATTTTTGGTGTCCAGTCCTTTCCCAGATCGAACCCTTTTTTTATTCTTGGCTCACTTCAGCGTCTTGACTGATTCACATTACTTCATTTCATTTTGAGTTCCAGCCCAGCCACAGTCTTGATTAAATAAAACATATATATGTGGTTTCTCCTTCCTTTTACATCTCTTTGTACTCCTGATACATGTCACATTTGTAGGTTTCCAAAAATTGACAGCAATTCCCGGCATTGATGTACCATGTGTAGTGTTTTTACACTACACTGGAACCACATTTTGTATGTGATTCAAAAATAGAAGTTATACATCACCTTATTGTCTCGGTCGTTCAGTGGTAGATCTCATAGTTTTAGCAGCTTGTCTGCTTAAAGGTTCATAATAAAAGCAACAGGACGATGAGTTCTAAGCTGTATAACCATAAAATGTTTCTAAGCTGTATATCCATAAAACCATTTTGATAAACCAAGATATTTACTGAAGTATTAATGTCCACAACGAATATTCATACTGACAAAGAAATGACTAGGACTGAGACAAAGACAGAGACTAAGTATCAACTAAGACTGACTAATGACTAATAATAAATACATTTATAATTTATGGAGCATTCTAGAACACAGAAAAAGTTAAATACAGTTTTATGAAATGTTTAGATCTAATACAGAACAATGTTATATGAAATGGTTGTGCATAAAATTATTGCAGTTATATTAAAAGCATTTTCGTGACAAAACAAAATCAACAACGTGAACCGGCTTGATAGCACTGTGGTAGAGTGCCAGACTAGAAATCCAAACATCACGGGTTCTATCCCTGCCAGGTCTTAGGATTTTTATCCGTCACTTTCCACTTCTTTCACCTGTATCAGTATTGCTAATGTGAAAAATATTGAGTAGCACCGTGGTTCGGAGCCCACATTAAACTGTAGGTCCTCCTATAACTGGCTGGGTAAGTCAATTCAAAAGTCAGAGGAAAGCAACGGTATACCACCTCTAAGCAGGACCATATCTAGTAAAGCACTGTCGTGTTTAAACCAATCTTAGGATTGTTGACTGCCTTACCTTAAGTATTTTGTGATGACAGCAGTACGAAGGTTTGTTTATGATTTTCATATTTCCGAATTTACAATAAAAGATTAAGATCAAGTTAAGCAGTTTATGACATAATGCTTAATACAATGCAATATGTGTCTAAAAATGTTAGTGACGAAATTTGTGTTTAAATTACAAAGTTGTGTAATATTAGTGTTACGTTTGTCTTTAAAAAGATAATTATTTTATCAAAGTCTAATAAAATACCTTGCTTTTGATGCAATGAAACAGTCTTGTAAGGTATTATAATGTTTTATGAATAATTTTGTGACTATGCATAAAGAAAGGTTTAGTTATTATAGGTATCGAACGATTCATTAATCCAAAGAAACGGAATTTTAAAGGGGATATACATTACAGTAGCTTACAAACTACTTAAACTAAGGTAAACTAACCTAAGGACAAACACACACATCCATGACCCACGAAGGACTCGAACCTCCGACGGTGAGCAATTGCACGCTCCCCACTGAGGTGTCCTAGACCGCTCGGCTACTCCACAGCGGCGATCAGATATCATCACACGTGGTGCTCCATGCTTCAAAATAATGTCTTCTATAAGGAATTTTTGGATCTGTGTAGCGTCTGCAGTTTGCACAAGTTTGGTGGCATTGTAGCGTGTGAGGTATCAGTGCAGACTATTATCCATTGGTTACCGGTTGTCGACTTTGGGAACCTCTCTAAAACGTCGATACCAATACGGTGGAATGGTGCTGCTGCAGGTGGAATTTGTACCAGATAATCTGGAGGTAATTGTGGAACATGCTTCTGTCACTGGCACTCTTTACAGTGACTCACATAGTGCTTGACAGATCAGTAGAGACCTTCTGATTCTGTCTTGGGTCTTCACGATTCCCAGATGACCGGATGTTGGAGCATCGTGGAAATACTTGAGAATAGCTGGCTGGAGATGAGCTGGAACGACCAGCAGCCATTTGGGGCCCAGTGGATCGTAGCTGCTCTTATACAACGTTCCGTTTATAAGTTGGTACTATCCATTAGTCAGTTCTCCTTTCTCCAAGGCCTCTATGGTTTTTAATAGTGCTGGATGTTCGCTCTGCTCACCTGTAACGTCACCTAATTCAGTGAGGGCTGAAATGGTTGTATTCCACTAATGGATTCCTCGAAAGGAAGTCGACATCCTTGTGTTTACGCCGGTTCTTGAATACCACTGTGACATCGTACTCTTGGAGTGTTAGTGCCCATCTTGCTAGTCGACCTGATGGATCCTTCAAGCTAGTTGCCAACACAAAGAATGGTGGTCTGTCACGACGGTGAATGGTTTGACGAATAAACACGGCCGGAACTTGTTGATAGCCCAGATAACAGTGAGACAATCTTTCTCATTTGTAGAGTAGTTTATCTGGGACTTTGAAAGTACTGACGATGCATAGTCTATCAGCTTTTCAGCACCTTCCTGAATTTGCACAAGCACTGAACCAATCCCATACCCACTAGTATCAGTGTGATGTTCGATTTCCGCATTCTCGTCGTATAAGGCTAGGACTGGTGCGGAAGTTAGAGCCTCCTTAAGTGCCCAGAAAGCTCTTTCTTTTGTCTCGTCCCAGTAAAACTTGGTGTCTCCCTTCAGAAGTTCTTGCAATCACTGTACACAACCCGAGAAACCTTTTCACATCACGAATGTGCTGAGGAGTTGGAAATTCTGTGTTTGCCCTTACATTATCTGGATCAGGACAGGCACCATCTTCGTTGACTAGTTGCCCCAGGATTTTTATCTCTTTGGCAACGAAGAGGCACTTCTTTGGATTGAGGCAGAGTCCTGCAGTCTGAACATATTTCAACACACTTCAACACATTTGACAGGCGTCTCAGATGTTCTTCAAATATTTATGAGAAAACGACAATGTCATCTAAATAGCAAAGACACGTCATTCACTTAAGGTGTCGAAGCAAGTTGTCCATCATTTGTTCGAATGTGGCCGGGGCATTACATAGTCCAAACGGCATGACCTTCAATTCATAGAGGCAGTCAGGTGTAATAAAAGCAGTTTATCCCCTGTCAGCTTCATCAACCTCGTTTTGCCAGTACCCTGTCTGCATGTCCACGGTTGAGAAGTATGTTCCTCCTTTCAAACAGTCTAACATGTTGTCAATGCGTGGCAGTGGGTAGACATGTTTCTTTGTGATTTTGTTAAGCCGTCGATAGTCGACACAGAATAGCCACGTGCCATCCTTCTTCCTTACGAGGACCACTGGAGACGACCAAGGACTCTCCAAAGGTTGAATAATGCCATCGTGCAACATCTTCTCCACTTCATCCCGAATTATCCGTCTTTCAGCAGGCGACACATTATATGAACGCTGGCTGATTGGTGGATGATCCCCAGTATTGATCCGGTACTTTATCGTGGGCCGTTTCATATGACTTCTCCTGCTGGGGTGTGAATGCACCCGAAAATTGGCGTAGTATAGCTAACACCCGCTGGGGTTGTTCCTTGGTCAGTCCGGGCCCTATTGTCAGTTATATGGTTGTTTCCTCCAGCGTGTTGTCTGTACTAACAGCAGAGCATGGGTCTTCGTTGATGACGTTAAGCTCACCGTCCTGGATTGGTTCAGCTGTCCCGATACACACTTCTTTGGGGATACGTTGTGACAGCTTGGGACAATTAGTGATCCAAATCTCTCCTCCATCCCGGTAATGCTTATGATAGCCGTTGGTAAGTAAATTTCTTTTGTGAGCCAAATAAACTTTTTACAATCGACAAGCACGTACAGTTTAACAAGGCATTTCAGTTTGTGACTGGAACTCTTCTCACTGTCAACGGCGGGATCGACACATTGTCAATGGCAAATAACTTCCCAGAAAATTCTGTGTTTCATGAACCCGTCGGAACGACTTCCTCAATTTGGAGCTCAGATCTTCCACAGTGGCACAGATCTTCCACAGTGGCTCAGATCTTCCATAGTGGCAAATGCAAGGATTTAGGAGAATGTATAAATAGGGGAAAAATAGATACAGCCTACAGGAAAATAAAAGAAACATTTGGAGATAAGAAAAACAGCTCTATGAATATCAAGGACACTGATGGAAAACCAGTTCTCAGCAAAGAAGGGAAAGCTGTAAGATGAAAAGAGTATATAGAGGGGCTCTACAAAGGAAATGAACTTCGAGACAATATTGTAGGAAAGGAAGAGGATGTAGATGAAGATGAAATAGGAGATACTGTACTGAGAGAAGAATTTAACAGAGCCCTGAAAGACCTAAGTCTAAACAAGGCCCCTGGAGTAGATGATATTCCCTCAGAGATAATGAAGTCTCTGGGAGAACCAGCGATGACAAAATTGTTTCACCTGGTGTGTAAGATGTATGATACAGGTGAAGTACCCTCAGACTTTAACAAAAATGTTATAATCCCCATTCCAAAGAAAGCAGGTGCAGACAGGTGTGAAAACTACAGAACCATCAGTTTAATAAGTCATGGTTGCAACACGGTAGGCAATATTCACTTCATCGCTTATCCTAGAAGACAGATTAAGAAAACGCAAACCTACATTTCTAGCTTTTGTAGATTTGGAGAAGGCTTTTGACAATGTTGATTGGAATAAATTCTCTCAAGTTCTGAAGCAAGCAGGAGTAAAATATAGGGAGCGTAAGGTTGTACTTGTACAAAAACCAGACAGCGGTTGTCAGAGTTGAAGGGCATGAAAGAGATACAGTGGTTGGAAAGGGAGTAAGACAGGGTTGTAGTCTTTCTCCATTGTTTTTCGATTTGTGCATTGAGCAAGTTATAAAGGAAAGCAAGGAGAACCTTGGAGAAGGAATTAGAGTTCAGGGTGAAGAATTAAAAATATTGCGTTTTGACGACGACATAGTAATTCTGTCAGATACAGCAAAGGACCTCGAAGAGCAGTTGAACGGAATAGACAGTGTGCTGAAAGGTGCATATAAGATGAACATTAACAAGAGCAAAACTAGGGCAATGGAGTGCAGTGTAAGAAAATCAGGTGATGCTGAAGGAATTAGATTGGGTAACGAAGCAATAAAGGAGGTAGATGAGTTTTGTTACTTGGGCAGTAAAATAACAAATGATGGTCGCAGTACAGGGGATATAAAATGCAGAATGGCAATGGGTAGAAAAGCGTTCTTGAAAAAGAGAAATTTTTTAACATCGAATATTGATTTAAGCCTAAGGAAATCCTTTCTGAAAGCATTTGTATGGAGTGTTGCCTTGTATGGGAGTGAAACATGGACGATAACCTGTGCGGACAGGAGGAGGATTGAGGCTTTTGAAATATGGTGCTACAGAAGAATGCTGAAGATTAGGTGGGTGGATCGCGTAACTAATGAGGAAGTACTGAACAGAATTGGGGAGAAAAGAAATTTCTGGCAAACCTTGACTAAAAGAAGGGATAGATTGGTAGGACACATTCTTAGACATCAAGGAATTGTGAATTTAGCGTTGGAGGGAAGTGTGTTGGGTAAAAACTGCAGAGGAAGACCAAGAAATGGATACAGTAAGCAGATTCAGACAGATGTAGGTTGACGTTCTTATGTGGAGATGAAGAGGCTTGCTCAGGATAGGGTATTGTGGAGAGCTGCATCAAACCAATCTCCGAACTGAAGACCGCAACAACAACAACAACATCTTCCACAGTCAATGAGTCAATGATAGCTTGGGATGCCTGAAGGAAGTCCCATCCAAGAATGATATTATGACTACATCATGTTAAAACGACAAATTCAAACGGCTGGGTCCTGTTGTTGATGGTTATTCTTGTGACACAATTTCCTGCTGGCTGGACGTACTGTTCATTCGCGACCTTCAGCACAGTTGCTCCCGTATCGTAGAACATTGTCTTCTTTAGTGTGCGGCGGTAATTATCCGACAATACAGAAAAAGACGCTCCTGAATCAACAAGTGCCTGGGCAGGTTGGCCGCCGATTATGACGTCGATGGGATTTCCCGACATCTTAGCGAATGTCGTCCATGGAGGATTTTCATCTGCGGCGGCTTCACCTCCGCCGATTAGTTTTCCTGGGCGCGGTGGCTAGAGGAGCGGCTGGTACTTCTATACGGCGACGGTGAACAGCAGCATCGCGTCGGAGAGCGACCTCGTCCACGGTACGGCGATGGGCTTTTTCTCATAGGTCGACTAAATTCATCAGCAGTTGACTGCCTCGGATAGAACTGCTCTGATGGCTGACGTCTTGCGGCAAAATAATCGTCGAATACTAGCCTTCTCTCTCTGCAGTAGCGTACGACATGTCCAGGGCGCCCACAGTGGAAGCACACTGGTGTGTTGTCTTCTGTCCTCCAGACGTCTGTTCTTCTGTGGGGCGTCATAGTTGCCGGGGGAATTAGTTGTGGCCGCGTCGGCCGGTTCCTAGGCTGCCGTTTGGCGGCTGCAGCATAAAGGCTAATCTACACGACGATACCAGGTTGCGTCACTTGTTGCGTGAAATGAGTTGCACGCAACTGGTTTCGTGTATGTCTGTATACACGCCTCTAAAGCTATACACTTCAGTTTCGTTGTTATGTAAATGCCACAGTCGTCGTAAAATGAAAATTTTGGCAGCTGTAAGAGTTGCGGCGGTGCTATTACTTCTCTGTGTGAAGTCACTTCATAAGACTATAAAAGGCTATAAAACTTGTTTCGATTTGTGAATGGATTAAAAAAAGACGTCAGCTTAGTTGATCAGCGACCTTGCTGAAAGAGTTTGTAGTTGAAGACCCTACATATTATTTTAATTATCTTAAAATGTCACCAGAGCAGTTTACGTTTTTTAAACATAGTAATGCAATAAGGACACAAGATACTCTTAATTCGTTAAGCATTATCACCAGAACTGAAATTAAAAATTACATTACGTTTCTCGTCAAATGGGGATTCTTATCCTTCTCTACAGAACCTGCATCGTGTTACGAAATCCACAATTAGTTAACTAGGAGAAGCTGGACAGTGGAATTTACCAGCCAGTACTAATTGATGTAACACTGCATACCGGCAGCGATAATTATTCAAAGCAGGCTGCGTGAAGAAGAAAATGGTTTAGCTAACCACTTTCTTGCAGAGGGACCTGTATCATGGCAATATTAGTATGTTAAAAAAGTGAATGTATAAGCTGTCACGTTTTAAACAAATAATCTAAAATAAAAGAATTCAGTTTAAACAGATTGTGTAACCTTTTCTTCTGTGTACATTTTTTCTTAAAAAAAGTCTTCAAGTTCAACCACATGATCTTGGACTTGGAATCTTGCGCTTAATTTGTATTCCCGCACCAGGGAGAATGAAAACAACGAGGCATTAACCTACGCTGTTATCGTCATTGCCTCGCTTAGGCATCTGTTAAATTATTGTATGGTGACGATTTACAGTGTTGATATATTTATCAATAATTTTTTGCAATAGCGAATTTCACTTTGCGTCACTGTATAAAGTAAATATATTTTACCAAATGGCGACAAATAAAAATTTGTGCCGGGACGGGACTCGAACTCGCTTTTCGCGAGCGGTCACCTTAACCACTAGGCTACCCAAACGCGACTCTAGCACCGCCCCAAACTTCCAAATGCCACACTGACTGCACTTATGAGTCAACTACATTCATCCCTTAGCGCTCGCGAAAAGCGGGAAACCCGGGTTCGAGTCCCAGCCCGGCACAAATTTTCATATGCCACCATTTAGTAGAACATCTTTACCTTATACAGTGACGCTAAGTGAAATTCGCTATTACGAAAAAATATTGATAAGTATTGTGAGGTGCCAGGTGCTCGGCCACCATTGACCAGACGTTTTCAGTTGTTGAGAGATCTGGAGAATGTGCTGTCACGGCAGCAGTCGAACATTTTCCGTATCCAGAAAGGCCCGTAGAAGACGTGCAACATGCGGTCGTGCATTATCCTGATGAAATGTAGGGTTTCGGAGGGATCGAATGAAGGATAGAGCCACGGGTCGTAACACATCTGAAATGTTACGGCCACTGTTCAAAGTGCCGTCGATGCGAACAAGAGGTGACAGAGACGTGTAACCAACGGCACCCCATACCATCACGTCGGGTGCTACGCCAGTATGGCGATGGCGAATACACGCTTCCAATGTTCTTTCAACGCAATGTCTCCAAACACATGCGACCATCATGATGCTGTAAACAGAACCTGGATTTATCCGAAAAAAATGCCGTTTTTCCATTCGTGCAGCCAGGTTTGTTGTTGCGTACACCATCGCAGGCGCTCCTGTCTGTGATACAGAATCAAGGGTAACTGCAGTCATGGTCTCCGGGCTAATAGTCCATGCTGCTGCAAACATCGTCGTACTGTTCGTGCAGATGGTTGTTGTCTTGCAAACGATCCCACCTGTTGACTCAGGGATCGAGACATGGCTGCACGATGCGTTACAGCCATGCGGATAAGATGCCTGTCATTTCGGCTGCTAGTTAAGCGAGGACGTTGGGATCCCAGCCACCTATTCCATATTCTGTTAAGTCATTGGACCAATGCGTGCAGCAATGTCGCGATACGATAAACCGCAACTGCGATAGGCTAAAATTCGATCTTTATCAAAGTCGGAAACGTGATAGTACGCATTTCTCCTCCTTACCCGAGGCATCACAACAACGTTTCACCAGGCTGTTTGTGTATGAGAAATCGGTTGGAAACTTTCCTCATGTCAGCACGTTGTAGGTGTCGCCATCGGCGCCAACCTTGTGTGATGCTCTGAAAAGCTAATCATTTGCATATCATAGCATCTTCTTCCTGTCAGTTAAATTTCGTGTCTGTAGTACCAGGGCCGGCGCAAGCCTAAGTGCCGCCCCGGGCGAGCTGCTAAATTGCCGCCCCCGACCCCGTTTTTTACAAAACGTTTGTGGAATTTCATTTAAACAAATCTGTAGGAAATGTCAGCAATCACGCGCAATTTTTGTTTTTACTTTTCAGCTCTACCTAGGTTTTGGCCACTGAGTGCCCAGTCTCAAAGCCTTCAATATGTGCTTACATCTAAACCGTCTTGTTGACAGTTACATACAGCATGACTGAATAGATGTAAACATAACTCACATTGTATACTAGCCGAGTTGGGCTCCTGACGACAATTAATTGTGTCTCGAAACCTTATGGTCTGTTCTCCCCGATGCGGAAATACAGTATTGTGGCTGCGAGCATTACAGAACGTATAGGCTGTGGTAACAGGAAAGAGACGTGTGGAGGGTGACGTGCAGGAAAGAGTCCTCTGCAGTCGGGCTGGTCCCTGTGTCCTCGGTGGCGGAGTGGCCAACGCGTCTGCCCAGTAAGCAGGAGATCCCGAGTTCGAGCCGGGCACAGATTTTCATTCGCCGCACTTTGGTATTCCATCCAAACCTAGTACAGTGACGCCATAACTGATCGCAATTTGCGATATATTTCATAACTCACAGCACTGAGAATAGCCAGATTGTGCCCGAAACCTATGTAGATTTGGAAAATAAAAACAAAAATTGCGACTGATTGGTGACATTCTCTACAGATTTGTACAAAACAGTCGTTGGACACCAGCTCAAAAATGGAGTCAAATCTGATTGAAGAAATCTCGCTAATTTGAATAAGCCTTTATAATTTACAAAAATGTTCAAAAGTATGTGAAATCTTATGGGACTTAGCTGCTAAGGTCATCAGTCCCTAAGCCTACCCACTACTCAACCTAATTTGTCCTAAGGATAAACACACACACACACATACACACATACACACACAGCTATGCCCTAGGGAGGACATGAACCTCCGCCGGGACAAGCCGCACAGTCCATGACTACAGCACCTCAGACCGCTCGGCTAATCCCGCGCAGCATGAACTTACAGTTAACATAAATGAACATTTTTCAGTGGTTGTGAACAGATAATGTATTCAATTGAAACAGTATACAGTAAATAAATGTTGACAAAGTGATAGTGTGCGAGCAGTATTGTCAAACAGAAGTGCCGGTCAAAGTTTGTTGTTCATGCAGCCAGGTGTTTCATGCCTCAAAAACCAAAACGTCCGACTATCACTCATAAACAGATAGCAAAAATTTTGAAAAATACGCCGAAACCCAACTCGTGCCAGGCTTACTACCAATGTCTTTATCCCTTGTAATTACTCACAGCGTATTTACCCATTCGTAATACTTCTAGCCGTTGTAGGTTTGGACATGTTTGACTATAGTAATGTTCAACGATTTTCTTCCATACGGCGGATAGAATGAAACACTCGAAAACTGTCATTGAAGGGCTGAGCAAAATTGCTTCAGGCTTAACACATAATCGCAGTATCGAACACTTCATTCGAATTTCCAGATTAGATTTCGTCTTCTGCAGAATTACCTGAGTAAACGCACGGCGCCTAACAGGCTTGCAGCGCTCCACTCTTAGAATACTGGCGTGTACGCCAGATTAGACTCCCCCTCTTTGTGCGTGTACGCCAGATTAGACTCCCCCTCTTTGTTCGTCCGGCGTAAACACGAAGGTGCTGCCACAGTGGCGAGGAAGAAATTAGTCCTCCTCCCTCTCCTTGTTCAACAGGGGCCGGCCGGCAGGTAGTCGAGGCGCCATGCCACAGTTCCCGAAGCCGCTCCCTCCGAGGTTTGGTTTCGAACCCCCTCTTGGGCATGAATGTTGAGTTTGTCCTAGAAAAAAGGGGGGCGGCAGATTCTCCGCTCCTCGGAATGGGCCGCCCTGTGCGGCCGCACGTTTCGCACGTGCCTTGCACTGGCCCTGTGTAGCACGTCATCCTCGTGATGTAGCAATTTTAATGGCAGAAGTGTATATATATATACAAGAAATTAATAAAAGTTCTTTGTAAACTAATAATTGTGTGCTTATTTTCTAACAACCAAAAAGCCTTTAAAAAGTCCTGTATTTACTTTATTTATGTGCAAGTATATATTTTTGGTGTAATTCCCAGTTTTATGCTGAAAATGGAGCCCAACAAAGCTATACAGAACTTCCTCTGGAGTGTGGACTAGACTTCCTTCAAAAGTAATATTATCCACCAAATAAAATGTACATTTAAAATCCATGAATGCTCTCTATTGGAAAAATTGCAATAAGTTTTTATTCAAGCGGCACTCAGACATTTATTGGATTTCGAAAACTTGCCTCCATTGTACTTAATGATTTAATGGCTGGAGGCAGAAATGCAAGATACAGATGTAGATTGTACCTAAAAGTTAAAAACTAAACTGGATGTTATAAAAGCTGCACCAAACAAAACGAAAAGGAAAATAAATGGTATACAGGAAGATAGAATGTAAAAAATACATGCATAAATTTACGGAGTGGAAAGTTGGTGTGTTGGATGATGTTGAAAGTAGCCGAAACTCGTTAGCCGAGACCGTAGCGAATCCCATTTTGTGCCTATGTACTTAGCTAATGTTAGGAGTAAAATATTTATGTCCATTAGCAACTGAATTTAGTTAACTAGATCATTTTGTGTTTCTCGTTAGCTGTAAAATGACTGAAAATTAGTAGAATTGTGTAATTAATTTCCTTAGAATGTGATGACTATTATTTTTTAGACAGATGGTTCATAGCAACTTGTCGAATAGAGGTTGAAATTATTTCGTGAAGTATATCAACATCATAAAAATTTTACTTTCTTCAAACTGGGTTTCATTTAGTTTTACTTCGATAGATGGGTAAATTGTATGTGGGGTTCTGTGCCGAACTTGTTTTAAAGAAAGAGTTTTGCGTTTGAACTCGTCCAATGTTAGCTTTAAAATGTGTGGTAAATAGTAACTTATTTAGCTATAGAGAGTTATTTCGTTGCATCTACTGTTGTTTCATGACGAATAGAAGCTGAAGTTATTTCTCTAGAGTGATTTGTGAAGTATATCGAAAGCATAAGAAATTTAATTTGATTTTCTAGCATAAGAAATTAAATTTCATTTTCTTTCAGCGAGTGTTCTTTGAGTTTTTAAACTAACTTCGGTAACTGGTTCTGTCAAACTCTTCTTTTTTAAGGAGTTTCGCACTTGAACTCGTCCATTGTTATCTGCGAAATGTATGCTAAATAGCAACTTATTTTTAGAGGGAGAGTTATTTTGTTGCATCTGCTGTTGTTTCATTACGAAATATATATATATATATATATATATATAGTAAACAGTAACTGAATTTATTTCTCTAGAGTGTTTTGTGAAGTATATCGAAAGCATAAGAAATTTTATTTTCTTTAAACGAGGGTTGTTTGACTTTTTGAAATAAAATCAGTAGCTGGATGAAGAGTTTCGTGTTTGTATTCGTCCAATGTTAGCTGTAAAATGTATAGTAAGTTTATTTCTTAAGTTTCGTGACATTGGTTAGCTGTACAATATAATAAGCAACAAAAATGTTTAGCTAGAAAATGTATAATACATTTCAATTCGTAAAATAATAAGGACGAAAGTGATGTATCACGGTACTGTGAACTGTTTTCCTCCCCGAGTAATATTCCTTGAGTCACGAGCAGGCTGAAGCCTACCACTAATGACATTTCGTGGACGTGTCTGAACTTGTTAAATCCTTGAACGCTGTGAAACAGTAGGCGTCCGTTTTCTCTTTATCGGCGTCAACAAGCCAGCATCGTGTGCAGATCCTTTCGGACAGTGCACAGGCGCAGAATAAATATCTCCCCTACTGATAAACGAATACTGCCACGGCACTTGATAAATATGTGTTGTTACGGGTGGAGTTGTCAGAATTAATAACTTACCGACTTTGTAATTGATATATGGGTCCCTTTATTTATTCAAGATATAAATGTGTAGTACTTACTACAAATTGGTTGTGGGTTACACACTGTTTCATGTTTACTCCGAGATTCATTTTTGTTTTAGATCATCAGTCTGGATGTAGGTAGGAGAGGTGGAGGGTGCCCGCCTATAGCTTGCTAGGAAGCCATGGGGTTATCACCATTAAATTGATATGCAAATTAGGATAAATAATTAATCGGAGGCAGCTGTGATGGCAGATGACTGCGTTGGCAGGGAACAGACCTAAGGGCGGCACTCACACAAGTGAGCAGTTGTGGGTATGATCAGTTGTCCTTAAACTGTTAATGAGATTTCAAAATTAATTTGATATGCAAATTAGGATAAAATTAATTGATGTATACATGTGGCGTCTGTTCTGAAAGAACAGACGTCACTTCTGATCCTGCAGTTTTTATTCTTTCATATTCACAGAATATATGACATCAACCGTGATTGTGCAAAGCTGAAAAGGTGTACCCATCCGGGATTCGAGCATGAGATCCGGGTTCGATACCCGGCTGGGTACACATTACAAGCTTTGCCCAATCGCAGTTGATATCATATTTTCTGTGAATATGAAATTAATTGATGGTGGGCGTGGCTTTCGGTGGAACTGGGGGGGGGGGTTGGAACAGATGCCCAGAGCACAGACAAATATATACAGATGGGAAACCTCTGTATGGGCCCGGTCCTACGCTCAGAGGTGCGGGGAGGGAGGGTTTCCAGCAGTTCCGTAACATGTCCCATTACGGCGCTGAGGTCAGAAGCAGCTCTTTAAACTGGCCAGAGCAGGCGGCAGGTAGCGGCTGTCCCCACCACCACCTCTCCTCAAACGGCAGCAAGCCGGACACAGCCGAGGCGTCGTGGCAGGCGGCACGAGCTCTCCCCTCAGCCTCCCCTCCACGCTACCCTCTGACGTGCGAGAGGCACCCTAAGCCAGGGAACCGCCTGACACCTGCTAGCATCTTACGGAACTACCAGGGGAGCGTAGGACAGTGGTTTAGGGAGGGGGCTGCTCCTCTGTATATGTTACTCTGTGCCCAGAGTGACACTTTCCCAGACACCGGGGCTTCTGCCAGGCTAACCGGCTTTCCACATGTACAGGCGCACTAACAAGTCCAGTAGTTCAGTACAGCTGCTTCAGCGTGCTGGCTGGCGCTCACACTGCTCCAGTTGAGCAACGGTATATTGATTCGAGGTGGCTCACTAACGCGTTTCGTGGTAAATTTATTTTTAAGACTGTTCTAGTAATTTTGATCATGCACAGACAAGGGAGCAGCCAAGTACATAACATCGTATTTCTTACAACTGTTATAGCCTTAGAAAAATTATCGTTTTAGTACGAAATTTAAATTGACAAATTTATATTTCATTGTATTTAATTTAAATATTAAACTTAAAAACACGCAGAATATTGATTCATATTGTTTTCCTTTTCACTAAAGGATCAATGTACGATACCGCTATTCCAGAAACGCTAATTCGAAGACAAGCTCTTAAGTTGAAATCTGCCAGTGATCTTCTATATGTGAATTTAGTACTGCAAATTTACATAGTAAAACTTAAGTCTAAGAAATTCATTTTGCAATTGCGCCAACTTCAAGCCGTAGATGTATAACTTCTAAATGTATACAAGTTTCCACACTGTGAACATAATGCAAAAATCAGCGAAAAGGCACAACCTTATGGAAGCTGAAGAGCAATATAGTAACTTGATCTTACAACAGAATAGTTCGATGAGGAGAAGAAATATATGAGGAGCTAAAGGAAATTATTCAGACAGTTAAGGGAGAGGAAAACTTAATTGTGATGGGTGACTGGAATTCGGTAGTAGGAAAAGGAAGAGAAGGAAAAATAGTAGGTAAATATGGACTGCACAAAAGGAATGAAAGAGGAAGTCGCCTGGTAGAATTTTGCACGGAACTTGATTTAATTGTAACAAACACGTGGTTTAAGAATCACAAAAGAAGGTTGTATACTTGGAAGAGACCAGGAGACACTGGACGGTATCAGATATATTTTATAATGGTAAAACATAGATTCCGGAACCAAGTTATAAACTGTAAGACATACCCAGGGGCAGATATAGACTCTGACCATAACTTGTTAATCATGAACTGTAGGCTGAAACTGAAAAAACTGCAGAAAGGCAGGAAAATAAGGAGATGGGACCTAGATAAATTGAAGGAACGTGAAGTTCTGGAGAATTTCAGAGGGAGATTTAGGCAACAATTGACAGAAACAGGGGGAAATAAAACAATAGAAGAGGAATGGGTAGCATTGAGAGATGAAATAGTGAAGGCAGCAGAGGACAAAATAGGTAGAAAGGCAAGACCTACAAAAAATCCTTGGATTTCACAGGACATACTAAATTTAATTGATGAAAGGAGAAAATATAAAAATGCAGTAAATGAAACAGGCAAAATGGAGTACAGACGACTAAGAAATGAGATTGACAGGAAGTGCAAAATGGCTAAGCAGGAGTGGCTAGAAGGCAAATGCAAGGATGTAGAAGAATGTATAAATACGATAAACGTAGATACCGCCTACAGGAAAATAAAAGAGAGATTTTGGGACAAGAAAAGCATCTCTACGAATATCAAGAACTCAGTTGGGAAACCAGTTCTCAGCAAAGAAGGGAAAGCTGAAAGGTGGAAAGAGTACATAGAGCAGCTCTACAAAGGAAATGAACTTACAGACGATGTTGTAGAAAGAGAAGAGGAAGTAGATCAAGATGAAATAGAAGATACTATACTGAGAGATGAATTTGACAGAGCCCTGAAAGACCTAGGTCGGAACATGGCCCCAGTAGTAGGTGACATACCCCCAGAGCTACTAAAGTCTCTGGGAGAGCCAGCCATGACAAAACTATTTGAATTGGTGTGTAGGATGTATGAGACAGGCGAAATACCCTCAGACTTCAAGAAAAATGTTATAATCCCCATTCCAAAGAAATCAGGTGCAGACAGGTGTGAAAATTGCAGAACCATCAGTTTGATAAGTCATGGTTGCAAAATTTTAATACGAATTATCTACAGGAGAATGGAAAAGCTGATAGAAGCTGACCTCAGGGAAGATCAGTTTGGGTTCAGGAGGAACGTAGGAACCCGGGAGGCAATACTCACTTTACTTCTTATCTTAGAAGATAGATTAAGGAAAGGCAAAACTACATCTTGAGCTTTTGTAGATTTGGAGAAAGCGGTTGACAATGTTGACTGGAATACACTCTTTCAAATTCTGAAGTCAGCAGGGGTAAAATACATGGAAAGGAGAGTTATTTACAACTTGTACAAAAGCCAAACCGCAGTTATTAGACTCGAAGGGCATGAAAGGGAAGCATCAGTTGGGAAGGGAGTAAGACAGGGTTGTAGCCTTTCTCCGATGTTATTCAATTTGTACATCGAGCAGGCGGTGAAAGAAAGCAAGAAAAAATTTGGAACAGGGATTAAAGTTCAGGGGGGAAGAAAAATCAAATGTTTGTAGAACTTATGGGACTTAACTATGGGGTCATCAGTCCCTAAGTTTACAAACTACTTATGACTTAGATAAGACTAAAGACGGCACAAATATCCATGCCCGAGGGGGGGATTCGAACCCCCGACCGTAGTGGCCGTGCAGACCGTGACTGGAGCGCCTCGGTGCCCTAGGCCTCCGCGGCCGGCTCAGGGGGAAGAAATAAAAACATTGCGTTTTGCTGATGACATTGTAATTCTGTCAGATACAGCAAAGGATCTGGAAGAGCAGCTGAATGGAACGGACAGTGTGTTGAAGAGAGAGTATAAAATGAACATTAACAAGAGCAAAACAAAAATAATGGAATGCAGTATTAGAAAATCAGGCGATGCTGAAGCAATTAGATTAGGTAACGAAACAACGAAGGTGGTAGATGAGTTTTGTTACTTGGGTAGTAAAATAACATGTGATGGTCTCAGTACAGAGGATATAAAATGCAGAATGGCAAAAAACAGAAATTTGCTAACATCGAATATTAATTTAAGTGTAAGGAAGTCTTTTCTGAAGGTCTTTGTGTGGAGTGTTGCCTTGTACGGGAGTGAAACATGGACGATAAGCAGTGCGGACAGAAAGAGAATAGAGGCTTTTGAAATGTGGTGCTACAGAAGAATGCTGAAGATTAGGTGGGTAGATCGCATAACTAATGAAGAGGTAAGTAAGTAAAGCAGTCAACAATCCGAAGATTGGTTTGAACACCACAGTGCTTTACTAGGCATGGGGTCCTGTTTGGAGGTGGTATGCCGTTGCCTTCCTCCGACCTTCGAACTGACTTACCCAGCCAGTTATAGGGGGACCTACAGTTTAACGTGGGTTCCGAACCACGGTGCTACTCGGTATTTTTCACATGAGCAATACTGCCAGAGGTGAAAGAAGTGGAAAGTGACAAATAAAAATCCTAGTACTGAACAGAATTGGTGAGAAAAGGAATTTTTGGCATACCCTGACCAAAAGAAGGGATCGCTTGGTAGGACACATTCTTAGACATCGATGAATCGTAAATTTAGCATTGGAGGGAAGTGTGTGGGTAAAAATCGCAGAGGGAGACCAAGAGACGCGTATAGTAAGTATATTCAAGTGGATGTGGGTTGCCGTTCTTATGAGGAGATGAAAAGGCTTGCTCAGGATAGAGTAAGGTGGAGAGCTGCATCAAACCAGTCTCCGGACTGAAGATCATAACAACAACAACCTCTTAAAAGCATTTTGTTTATAACACTAAGCACACCAAGACTCCTTTGCACAGAATAAATATATTGGACATACGGAACAGACATGTTAACGCGACGAGCACTTTGTAGTTACACAACCATCGTGCTAATTTCAACTCTTTAAAAGAGCTACTTTTCATTTTAAAGGGACACTCCACATTAAAGCTTCAATTAAAAACAATAGACTGTTCACATATTTTAAGCGTTTAACCTTAGATCTCAAAACGATGTCTGTATTCGAATCTACTTCTTCTTTATGTATAAAGCAGTGCGTCCGTGTGTTTGTGTGTACGTACTGCACACAAATCTACAGTTTTGTCCCAATTTTAGTGAAATTTTTCACGCATGACCTTCGGACCCAGAGGACGGTCGCCGTAAGTGTAATAATCACGTACAACACATAGTACAGGAGATATGACGTCATAAACAATGACATCCGCGAAAACTGCTGCATCATGCGACAATGTTGCACATTTCCTCCTAACAACTGGAACGATTTCAAGCAAATTTGGTACACATATTCATTAACGTGAGATAAGAAGTGCTGTATGGCTAAGAACGACATGGTTAAGGAGATATAATGTCATAAACAATAGAAGTTCCAAGAAACTGCGACATAATGCGACGAGACTTTCAAAATAAACTATATGAGAATGAGAGTATTGGCGACTTGCAACAAAGTTTAAACATAATTTCAAACTTTATTAAACTTTTTCTCGCTTACAACTTTTCCGCTATTCATAGAGTAAAACTAAGGCATTCGGTATGATGTTCCATTTTATAATTTCTACAATACATATCGTACTTGGATGAAATTTTAGACATTATACACACATGCAACTTATTGTCCCTTAGAAACTGTATCCCAGTACGACACATAGTTGCCGCGGCGGTGCGGCCGAGGGCATTGAGGCGCTATGCTGCGATGCTCGAGGCCGTTCCCCGTTGGGGATTCGAATCCCCCCTCTGGCATTGATGTTTCTGCTGTCTTTAGTATTAGGTAGTTCGTAAGTAGTTTGTACGTTTAGGGACTGATGACCCCACAGTTAAGTCCCTTAAGCTTCACAAACGTTTGAACGTTTCGACACATAGTTCATGAGGTATGAAGACATATACAGTAACGTTCATGGAAAACTACCCTATTGCGCATTAGGTTTCAATATATTACTTCTTAACTACTAACCATATTCGCAACAGATTTTACAAACGTACAGCGCTTTTACAAATGAATATCTACCTGGTCAATCATAGACTTGTACAACACATAATTCAATAAATATGTCTCATCATGCGTCACGTTTTAATCCATTTGTTTTTTAGTACTAAGACACCTGTATTCCTGTCAAACTAAGATAATGTTTGAAAGCTGACTGATGTTGACAAGAGCACGTGGGTACAGGCGAAAGCAATGGAGTTCTATAGAGCTACAAGGAAAGGAAGAGAATGAAATTGTGTACATCCAACGAGTAGCCAATATTTCCAGCAAATCTGCCTTTTAACTTCAAGAGACTGTTGTTTTCAGTGAGACTTGCATTTTCTATTATGAGTAATAAATCAGAGGGGACTCTATGAAATACTGCGGAGAGGATTTGATATCTCCTCAAACGGACAATTTTATGTCACTTGCTCAGGAGTCGGATTACCAAAGAATTATTCATGCTAGATCCTGAACAAGTAACAAGAAATATTGTTTATAGTCAAATTTTGAATTACATGAATGTTTTACATTATTGTATTTTCATTACTACCTTTCTTTGCTTATTATTTTGTACATTATGCAGCACAGCCTTATTTCTTATATATTCCATCATAAATATAAGATTTTTTTTAAAGGGGATGGACAAAGAGAGAAGGGATAAGAAAAGTACTAACTCAAGGCTCAAATGTTTGTAAGGCTTTTGTGACTTAACTACGGGGTCATCAGCCCCTAAACTTACAAACTACTTATAAACTAAATTATACTAAAGATGACACAAACATCCATGCCCGACGGAGGATTCGAACTTCCGACGGGGAACAGCCGCACGCATCGGAACATAGCGCTTCCATGCGCACGGCCACTCCGCCGCGGCTGCTTGTTGCCCTTAGCATAAGTTAGTGTCAGTAGTTTGTCAGTCTAGGGACATGACTATTGCAGTTTGGTCACATTACTTCACAAATATTTGATTTAAAAAATCAATCAATTAGACTAACTTAAGGCTTTTATAAATAAATAAAAATCCGGGCAACTCCGGGTTTTCAGCTAGCTACAAATCTGTCTAAAAATATTTGAAATATTGACTGTGTAAGGTACTGTGGTAGACCGAAAGACGCCAAAGATATTTGCTGATTTCTATCACTATCAAACACAACCGTTTTTACTTCGAACTTGGCATAAACTCAAACAGGAAGAAACAAGTAGCATGATTTCCAGCAAAACTGACGAAACAATTGGTAGCCAATCGTTGGATATCAATTACTTAGCCGGTTTACTGTGTAAATATACCGGGTGATTAAAAAGTCAGTATAAATTTGGAAATTTAATAAATCACGGAATAATGTAGATAAAGAGGTAAAAATTGACACACATGTTTAGAATGACATGGGGGTTTTATCAGAAAAAAAAGTTAAAAATGTCCGACAGATGGCGCTTCATTTGATTAGAAAAGCAATAATTAGCATAACAAATTAAGACAAAGCAAATATGATATTCTTTATAGGAAATGTTCAATATGTTCACCATCATTACTCAACAATAGCTGTAGTCGAGGTAATGTTGTGAACAGCACTGTTAAAGCATGTCCGGATTTATGGCGAGGTATTAGCGTCGGATGTTGTCTTTCAGCATCCCTAGATATGTCGGTCGATCACGATACACCTGCGACTTCAGGTAACCCCAAAGCCAATAATCGCACGGACTGAGGTCTGTGGATCTGGGAGACCAAGCATGATGAAAATGGCGGCTGAGCATACGATCATCACCAAACGACGCGCGCAAGAGATCTTTCACGCGTCTTGCAATACTTTTTTTTTTGTTCTAATAAAACCCCATGTCATTCCAAGCATGTGTGTCAATTTTTAGCATTCTATCTACATTATTCCGTGATTGATTAAGTTTTCGAATTTATACTGACTTTTTGATCACCCAGTATATTATGGAATACACTGAACTCTTGTTCAGTACAACGAAAGAACTCCAAAGAAATATGCAGCGGCTCTCACTCAGATATCTGTACCACTGCTCCTTCTTTCGAAGAGTGTGGTGGATTTTTATTCAGAAATGGCTAGCCTGGTGTTGAAATTACAAGACGCCTCATACAAGGAAGTAGGGAAAACCTTATTGCGTAGGTAAATTTTAATGAATGTATGTATTTGCAATAATTCAGTACCAATTTTTTATCATCATTATTAACCAGTCTGAATACAATTTTTGCAGGAAGTAGTCTTGATGTGTTTGCATACCTCTACCCATTAAAACTATCGAACATTTATCGTCACATTTAAGTATCAATAATTAAAGAAAATTTAAAGTTAAAATTTGAAATAAACAGAAAAAGCAAGTGATTAATATGCCCCGTAAGATGAAAGCACAGAACCGTTGAACTGTCTTGTGAATATACCTACAAAATCTTCCGTGTGCAAACTGTGGCATGAGAACCAGAAGTTGGTTGACTGGTATACCATTAAGAGCATATTAGCCGGCCGCGGTGGCCGAGGGGACTGAGGCGCTCCAGTCACGGTCTGCACAGCCACTACGGTCGGGGGTTCGAATCCCCCCTCGGGCATGGATATTTGTGCCGTCCTTAGTTGTAGGTAGTTCATAAGTAGTTTGTAAGTTTAGGGACTTGATGACCCCGTAGTTAAGTCCCTTAAGCTTAACAAACATTTGAACATTAAGAGCGTATTAAAAATTTATAGCTCGAAAAACAGTGAAGTTATGTTTACAAAACCTTGGCTATTGCTAGACACCATTTTAAAATTACACTGCTATTGGGAAATTAGAAGAAGAATTAAATTTTTGGGTGGAGTCTCCCTTTAAACTCTTTGTTGTATATACTGAATATGAGTCTACGACGAACCTTATTACGATCAATCGCCTGAGGGCGGCACATTGTTTGCATTTGTCCTACGCTTGCACCCGGCCATGCTGTGCTACGTAAACGACGGTGGACCGTTCCATTTTACCAATTCAAATGTTCAAATGTTTGTAGAGCTTATGGGACTTAACTACGGGGTCATCAGTCCCTAAACTTACAAACTACTTATGAGCTAGCTAACACTAAGGACGGCACAAATATCCATTCCCGAGGGGAGATTCGAACACCCGACCGTAGTGGCCGTGCAGACCGTGACTGGCGCGCCGCAATCCCCTCCCCTCCATTTTACCGCGAGCTCTCACAGCACAGTTGGCGAGCGAGCCCTAAGGTACCTGCGGCGGACAGGCAGATGTACCCTACTTGTGGAACACACAGTCCACTATCTGCAGTGTCCGGGGCTCTGGGCAAGTGTCAACACTTTCCGTCTCTGGTCGTCACTTAACTGTCACAAACTCCAACTGGGGTCAGGCTCTCAGGGGTTAGAGGCGACTTCGTAGAAGGGGGGCCAATGGTACTCATAAAAGTAGTCAATTGTGGGGGCAGTCAATTGTCCTTGAGTTGTTTACGACATTTCAAACTCATGTTAAGTGCAATGTCGTGTTCAATGTTATCAGTAAATCTTACGCCATTGTTCCACTAAGTGCAAGTAAATGTTCAGTGTCAATCATCAAAGGCGGCGTCCTTTGATCAGCGAAGAGGCCATTGTCCGACGGTGGATGACTCTGATGACACCAAAGTCGACAGTCAGTGGCTCCCGACGTCCACCGCTATGCTACTAACATCAGAGTCAGTAACTGCTAAACCACAGAAGATATCAGATGACGTATCCCGCAGATGGAGAAGTTTTAATTCATCTGCAAAGGCCTCTCAGGCTGGAATATTTACTTGAATTCAACACTGGCCGTGAAAGTTTACATTGTATTATTACACAGTATTTTCGAAACTAAAACT
Organism: Locusta migratoria; assembly: GCA_026315105.1. Classification (NCBI taxonomy): domain Eukaryota; kingdom Metazoa; phylum Arthropoda; class Insecta; order Orthoptera; family Acrididae; genus Locusta; species Locusta migratoria. The sequence goes on along the minus strand of CM048747.1, from coordinate 202,179,955 downwards.
GATTAAACGGACTAGCCGTAGTGGCCGAGCGGTCTGCGGCGTGCCAGTCACAGTCTGCACAGCCGCTACTGTCAGGGGTTCAAATCACCTCTCGGGCATTGATGTTTGTGTCGTTTTTAGTATAAGGTAGTTCATAAGTAGTTTGTAAGTTTAGGGACTGATGACCCCACAGTTAAGTCCCTTAACCTTAACAAACATTTGAACATTTGATTACACTTGGAAATTACAAGCCTTTATCAATCAGACAGTCGTCAATGTACAAACCTGTTTAAATAATCTCTCAACCTAATACATCAACCACGAAACATCTAAGACAGCTTTCAGCACATAAAAACTAAAACGCCTATCCAAACCATCTACACAAACTTTCGGTTCACAGGAGAGCTCCTCTTGATGCAAGATTCCCATAATGGAGAAATAATCTCTCTCTTCTATCACTGTGGATGTTAATGAATTTACTGAGAAAACATTCTACAACACAAGCCAAACACGACCCCCCAGTGCTGCTGTAGAAGTCTTAGAATCATTCAAAGAAAGTCTACACCAGGTAGTGCATAGGTATCCGGGCTATGTAATATTAGTCGGAGGAGACTTCAACCTTAAGAGTATAGATTGGCTCTCGCTAGTTACATTTCAGGCGGTATAGACAAGCAGTCTTGCGAGCTACTTTTGGACACATTCTCCGAAAATTTTTTTGAGCAGTTAAACCGGCAACCCACGCGCAATGGAAATATTCTAGACCTAATAGCCACAAACAGGCCTGACCTTATTAACGATGTCTGTGTAGAGACAGGAATTAGTGATCATGATATCGTCATAGCGTCGATTGTGACCAAAGTTCATAAACCAATCAAGAAGGCTAGGAGCGTGTTTTTGTTAGGAAGAGCCGATAGCAAATGTTAACGATCGCACTTAGAAAATGAATGGGCATCGTTTAATTCCGGGACTATGGATGTAGAGGAATTGTGGACTAAATTTAAGTGCATTGTTAATAAAGGGTTAGAGAAATATGTGCCAGTAAAGACGATTAAGGATGGAAAAGATCCACCGTGGTATAATAATAATGTTAGAAAGCTGCTGAGAAAGCAAAGGCTGTTGCACTCTCGATTCAAAACAGAACACGTAAATGATGACAGGCAAAAGTTAGTAGAGATTCGTGCGTCTATAAAAAGATCGATGCGCGAAGCATACAAAAATTATCACAGCTATACCTTAGCAAAAGATCTTTCCGAGAACCCGAAAAAATTCTGGTCCTATGTAAAATCGATAAGCGGGTCAAAGCCCACTGTCCAGTCACTCGTTGATCATTCCGGGGCAGTAATAGAAGAAAACAAACGGAAAGCTGAAGTTCTAAATTTAACCTTTCAGAAATCTTTCACGCAGTAGGACCGCACAAATGTACCATCATTTGATCAACGTACTAATTCCGAAATGGGGGATATAGCAATAGGTATTTAAAGTCTGCTGGTACGGATGGAATACCAGTCTTTTACAAAGACTATTCTGCGGCGTTGGCCCCCTACTTATCTTGCATTTATAGCGAATCTTTAATTCAGCGCAATGTTCCTAGCGATTGGAAAAGAGCGCAGGTGACTCCCGTGTATAAGAAAGGAAAGAGAACTGACCCATACAATTACAGGCCAATATCGTTGACATCAGTTTCATGTAGAATTTTGGAGCATATTCTCAGTTCGAATATAGTAAATTTCCTTGAATTTCCATGAATCAGCACGGGTTTAGGAATCATCGTTCATGTGAAACGCAGCGTGCCCTTTTCTCACATGACATCTTGCGAGCCATGGATGAAGGGCAACAGGCGGATTGTGTTTTTCTCGACTTCAAAAAGGCGTTCGACGCGGTGCCACACTGCAGACTGCTAACGAAGATACGAGCTTATGGAATAGGTTCACAGATTTGTGACTGGCTGGAAGACTTCCTAAGTAATAGAACGCAGTACGTTGTTCTCGACGGCGAGTGTTCATCAGAGACGAGTGTATCGTCAGGCGTGCCCCAGGGGAGTGTGATAGGGCCGCTATTATTTTCTATCTATATAAATGATCTGATGAACAGAGTAAGTTGTAATATGCGGCTGTTTGTTGATGATGCTGTGGTGTGTGGGGGGGGTGTCATCTGTAACTGACTGTAATAGCATACAGGATGACTTAGACAAAATTTCTAGTTGGTGCGAAGATTGGCAGCTAGCTCTCAATGTGGAAAAATGTAAGGTGATGCGCATGAGTAGAAAAACCAATCCCATAATGTTCGAATACAGCATTAGTAGTGAGCTTCTTGATGCTGTCGCGTCGTTCAAATATCTAGGCGTAACATTGCAGAGCGATATGAAATGGAACGAACATGTAAGGACAGTTGTGAGTGAGGCGGACAGCCGACTTCGGTTTATTGGGAGAATTTTGGGAAGATGTACTTCACCTGTAAAGGAGGCCAATTCTATGAACAGGAAACCCAACAAACAAGCATTTTCGATTATCCAGCTGCATCCTGAAAATTTACGAAAATCAAACAAATCTTTTTTTATAGCCATTGAAGAAGATATAGAGAAATTTTACGGTAGTTTCTTACTAAATTTTGTTGCTGAAGCTACGACGTGGTTCGAACTGTGTAAGACGAACATTGCGAGTAATTCAACCGCCAAATCTGTTGAGTATTCAGATTTGATTGATTGCACAAGCCACACCGTTCTATCCGGCTGTGAGCGAGGCAATAAAGATAGGCCTAACAATTCCAGCGACGACATGTAGCATAGAGCGTACATTCAGTCCTCTGCGACGTGTCTAGGCGCGGACTCGGTCTACAATGGGTGACGCGAGGCTAAGTGGTCTGTGCACGCTCTGTGTTCAGAGAACAAGGGTAAAAGAGGACAATGAATTCACTGAAAAGGTAATGAACACTTTTGGACAAGGGCATAGGCGCCTCAGATTTTTATTTAGATAGTAATTTGCACAAAAGCTTACGCTGGAATAATTATGTGTTTTATTACACAAAAATAAAATTTTAATTCCCCATCTGTTTCTGAGTTTTCTTCCAAGCCAGCGGGTTGCATGTGCACCCCCTTGACCAGCCTCCCGGCGCCCATGGCAAATATTGATTTTGCAGCATTAAAATCTTCTTTGTATGGTTTGCTGTTTCCTTCAAACCCGGCCTGGCGAGAACCAGCCTATCGCTGCATGAAGTCAAAATGGCGTTTGTATAACACTATTTAACAGAATTCCGTGTAATTGTGAGTAGGTCCTGGTATGCTTAAACTTATAATGCCTCATGTTCAATGTATGCAAAATATTCGGGAAAACTAGTTTTTCACTACATGACATAAGTAGCCGTATAGCTAGTAAACCAAATCACTGCATTGTTATATGTGATATTGTAAGCCCACGAAGTTCCAGCGTGTCTCTGCATTAGGCTAGTTCAATCGAGTGTGAAAAGTTTCTTCCAAAGGAAGTCGGTAATTGACCGAGCTGAGCTGCAGGTCGTTCTGTGTTGCAATGAGTCCAAATGCCACAGAGATCGCATATGAAGATGTCGCTGAGATGAATTTTATGCAGCTTCTCGTTGGTTGGAAACTTATCATTGGCCATCATGTACCAGATTGTTTTGACATGTGACAGTAAGATGTCGAAGATATTTCGCCATCTGATGTTCCACTTGTGGTGGGGATATTTCATTTCAATAGGGTTCCTTCTGGTAGTATCTGTTAAATGGGTGTATATCGTCTTTTTATTCAGAGTGTTGCTCTCGATAGTGAATTAACATATATAGGCTATCAAGGCACGTTTCCCATCCACCCTAATGTTTCAGCTTACGGCACGCTACAAAGGTAGTGCCCCCTGACCATTAATTCCTTTTGATCCAAGCCCATACTGTATTCCTGCAAAGGATCGAGCTTATTAATGGGATCGCATTGAAATTGTCAATTGCCTGTTGTGGCATATATACAATTACTGATACGGTATCTGTTCTTTTCCGACATGAAAAGTTAAGAGCAGATACCATATCAATAATTTATTAAATCAAGCTTAGTATATAATTAATGTGTCGTTCGACGTTTTGGAAAATGTTACGTTCGCAAATGAATCAAATGAAAGGTGTAATAAATAAAATTTATTGTTTAGTACAGAACTTCACGAGAAGCTGTTTGTCGAGAGATCTGTCCTTTTTTATATTGAGTCTGGACATAGTATCAAATGCCAGGAAAGTCCAGACGAATCCCGACGATCTGGCAACCCTAGTTGCTCCCCAAGAAGGCAGGAATATTATTATGTCGATGTTGTTTTCAACAGCAGTCCTCTTTACCTCTACATTGTGCTTCAGGTTTTACACTTGACCGAATATCACTACTTTATTTATTTCTATTCTTTTCTTTGTCATGTAGCGAACACACGAAATCACCAAGGAAATAGCGCTGAGTTAACTGTGACTGTGAGAAAGCGTTATTTAATTAAAATATATTCACAATCATTCGAATAATCCGACGCTATACATTCTTAAAGTTAGAATTGTGGCCCGCCAGAAAACCTGCATATCCGTTTATTACGTACTGAGAAATTAGCAGCGAATATGCGACAATGCTAAATAATCGTTCTTACCGCTTGACATGACACAGCGTTATTTCTACTTTCTGGAACCAATGTTGCTCTGCGTGCAAATAATTGCAAGGAATAGTTACAGTGGAATGTGTCACAGGATGCTTTCTGAATGTGACCGAAGGTCAAGGCAGAATTTGTTTTCATCTTTGGTTAGTATCTCGCGATATCTTCTGCTATGTGGCTTAGCCGGGCTTATTTTCATGTATTTAAATTATTTCAGTATTCTTTACATAAATGTTTATCCGATGTAGCATTTTATACTCTGTGTTGCTCGTTGTCACGGATGCATTGAATCGAAAAATAAAGGTAAGTCACCAAGGCAAATCTTTGTGATTCAATAACGAATTTTCCTTGTGCATGTTAGTGACACATTAAGAAAACACCTTGATAAACTTTTACTTAAGGCAGCGGCGGCGTAGTGTGCTGATGTTGCGAACGACCTTTGAATGTTCTTTGAAAGCCGAGTCACATAGAATCAGGGGAATAATCTTTTGTGTTGTCCTTGAAATAAATAACTATTTCTGTTCCTGCTCTATGGTTGACAGGTTCTTGTTTGTATCCTTCCGATTAGTAAATAAATTATCTCTATAATGCGAACATTTCGTTGCCCGATTATCACACTATACCACCGCAACCGTAAGTAAAATTTAACCAACATTTACTATAGAAAATTTGAAGCCGTAATCAAAAATACAATTTAAATCAACCGCTTCGCGTTTTTCATATCGAATGTGGAGCAAGAATCGAACGTTGGATATATATCGATCGCAATGTCGTTTCCTTCGATGTACAAGGATTCTTTCAAATTACCAAACTTTCCTTGTGCTCAGTCCCCTCTTCCATCGATGACGACCAAAACCCCAAATTTCCCACTGCATCTAGTTGGTGAACGGCACAAAGACACAGTTTTTCTCCTGTGAATTTTACTCCAAATTTTATTTCTCATAAGCAACCTAGTGAATTGAAATTTGTTCCTTACCTTCATGCAAGAACGAACCCAAGATCTACACTGGGAGTTGAAAGCAAAGACGACTTATTAGATTCAGGGTCAGAGCCGTAGCCAATCGGGGATGTAAGGGATCTATCTTCCCTCTCCCCCTTGAAATTATGTTTTAATGCTTTGCAAGTTAGAATATATGTCATAATTTATCTTATCATTTTGTCTGATTCCCCTTCCCCCTCCCCAAAAAACACGACCAGAATTCCGGGTTAAATTTTACTGTATGTAAACAGCACTTTTAGATACTTTGCCTCAACATACACGTTCAGGGTGACTTATGAAATATTGTTTATTGCTTTGTTCTCTAAGAATGGAATGAGCCCTAGTTCTGAACAGCAGTATTCGTACGACCTTGGTCCACCTGTGTTTTGGGTTGTTTTACTACAGCGATATACAACAACAAACCGTACCTTAAAATTCGAGTTTAGATGATAGCTTTATTGCGTGATTTCATTTACCGTCCAAACTTTTATAATATGCAAATGTAAACACGAAGCCGCGGTGGAGTAGCCGAGCGGTCTAAAGCGTCTCGCTGCGGAGCGCGCGGTTGCTCGCCGTGGAGGTTCGAGTCCTCCCTGGAGCATGGGTGTGTGTGTTGTCCTTAGGTTAGTTTACCTAGGTTTAATTAGTTTGTAAGCTACGGACTGATGACCACGCAGTTTGGTCCGATAGAATTACAAACATTTGAACATTTTGTAAACACGAAATGCGTCAAATATAGTACATTCCCTTTCCAACCACGGAACTTTATCTTCCGCAGCACGATGTTCCTTTGTTTTACTAACTGAGCAGAGTGCATCTTATCTCATCAGCCAACCACAGCACAAATATAAACATGTTAGTCAGCCAATAAAAATTTTTCTTTCACATCGCGGCAACATGCAAATAAGTTAAGAGTCGTTGATGTTCAAAATAAATATGCATATCACACAGTTTGAGGCAAAGCTTTGCCTTCACATGCTATGCTGGCACATATTTTTGGATGTTTTTCTGCGTTTTATTTTAAACTGATACTAATAACTATTGATCTGGGAATCCGTGAGAACGGAATAAACCGTAGTTCTGACTGCATCCTGTGAGATTTTCTTACACAACACATTAATCTGGGAATCTCTGTCCGCATTCCCTGATTTTTTTTTTCTTTAAACATTCGGACGTGCATAATCCTTCTCAAGACAGGTAACCTTACCACTTTGGATCTGGGCATCTCTGTGGGTGCAATAAAAATATAGATCTGTTCGTATCCCGTGAGATGTGTAACGCTTCTTCCAGGACATTTCTGTGAGTACAGTGAAACAAATATTTCCGCATTCCGTTAGATTTCTTAATAAATAAATAAATAAATAAAAAATAAAATAAACCATAGTAACCATTACGCGGCAATTAAACACATGTGCTTAACATTTCTCAAGGCGGGTGACCTTAACGTATGGGCATTCATCTATGTGAGTGCACTGGAACATAGATCTGTCAGCATCCCGTGAGGTCTTTTTTTATTTTATTTTATTTTATTTTATTTTATTTATTTATTTATTGACAAACAACCTCAAATTATTACGCAGTACCTAAAAGGACGCCCGTAAGCGTGAGATTTCTCAAGGCGGATGACCTTGTTCAAATTTTGGCGTTTAAATGCAGTGAAAATTTTAGTTAAATTTTACTTACCATCCTGGCGGCCTCGCGTGATTATGTTGGCAACCATGTGACGTTGGCATTAGCCAATCGCGTGGCAGCGAAATATTTTGTCATGAAATCTTGATTTTACGAGGACAGTTACTTTTACTGATCGGACAAGGGTACATGCAAGAATCTGTCAACTATAGAGTAGGAACAGTATTATTTATTTACTTCCTGGTGTTTATGCAGCACCAATCAATTCATTATATGTGGATTTCTAAGAATAGTAACATCTTGGCAAATATTTTCTACCGCGTTGTTGAGGTTCCAACATAATCACACGAGGTTGCCAGGATGGTAGGCAAAATTTTACCAAATTTATGCTGTGTTCTGACAGTACTACAGCTGATATGACCTACCCGAACTCTGCCCCTTGACTGGCCACCCAGATTACGTGCCCAGTGACTTTGGCGAATATAACACATATTTTCGGGGTAGTGGGGGCAAGACTAATGCAAAGTTAAATTAAGTAACTTTAAGTAGACACCCCATGATATTTTGAATCAGTTTTGTTACTCATATGCAGAGGATAATTTGTACTGAAGCTCATTTTGCTTTGCCGAGATCAAACTTTTCCATTGTTGACATTAAATCATAAGAAATACAGCTATTTTTCTTTATAGTCATTATTTCGGCGGTTGGGGCAGGCTTCCTCCGCTACCCGCCCCTTCCCACGCCTCTGCCCAGTGATGTCATTGGATGACAACAGCACACAAAACTGCGTATCTTCTATTTCACGCTGTCGCACCGTATTTGACAAACTTCGTATTTATTGTTCCGTTTTATGATAAAATGCCCTCCAAATGCTACACCGCATCAAAGATCTCCCCGTAATGAACCGTCTTTACTCCGTTTTTTTTTTTGTGCTACATTGTCTATTAGTGCTATTCGACATAGGGTAACATTGCCACGTTTTGTATTCGGACGCTGCCACCTTCAGCCATCTAATAGAGAACCTTGACTGGTAGCCACGACGAAGTGACCGTCGTATCTAGTTGATTTTATTGTCGGAGTATGAGATCTGCAACAATACTGATTACTTTTTACTTTCGGCAGCTTGTGCAAATGTTGGCAATGATATGTCCGTTTTACGAGGATAATTAATCTAAAGCCGGCCGCGGTGGCCGAGGGGACTGAGGCGCTTCAGTCACGGTCTGCACGGCCACTACGGTCGGGGGTTCGAATTCCCCCACGGGCATGGATATTTCTGCCGTCCTAGTTCGTAAGTAGTTCATAAGTAGTTTGTAAGTTTAGGGGCTGATGACCCCGTAGTTAAGTCCCTTAAAAAATAAAAAATAAAATAAATAAATAAATAAATAAAAATAAATAAAAAAAATTAATCTAATGGCAGGATTGGGAAGGAAGAGCTAGAGCAACAATAATTGTTTGTTTTACGACCAACACAAAAGATTAATCCTCTCACTGGGTTTTCAAAGAGAATTCGCCGGTTGTTGCCAACATCAGCAAAATACGCTGGTACTGTCGTAAGTAAAATTTTACCATAATATGAAATTAATATCAACAAGTAACACCATTTAACGCCTTGCTTAGAGCATAAATTGATACCGGTATTGGAGCGCCAGTGTAGTGCTAGCAAGCACGACCTGAGGTCGATATTACACTATCAAATTATCTTTAACAAAAAATTCTTTGTCAAAAATTACTTGATCAAATCTAGCTGCTCACTTCACATTTGATCAAGGAATGCGTTCGTCTTATGTCAACTGCAGTGAGAAATGTGAGCACTAGGATCTCGTCTCTATACCTCTGAGAAGTCAAAGCGCCGTTCTGAACGACATGAACGTCTGTTTGTTCGCCAGTACTGACTCCTGCCCACACCATCTGTCTAGTACCATAATATTGTGACGATACATGTGGTAGGAGGAGAGGAATATTAAGGGGAGTAGGAAGAGTAATTTTTCTTTCAATTTTAGGACGGAATATTTCTTTTTTCTCTAGAAAACGTGATATACTTCATTTATATCCAGCAATTGCAAAGAAAAAAATATCGATGGTAGATTAATTATACAGCTGGCATTAAATAACTCTGGTATAACAAATGAAGATGATAATACTTTCGTATGCTTAGCAATAAATGATTAAAGTCAGTCTTCCACTGTCTGTGAAATCAATCAGACGCAATATATAGAAAAGAATGTAAAATATCTTTATTTTGTGAAATATAGTTATAAAACTTTAAATAGTAGATAAAGTTTATTTACAGCTAGTGAACAGAAAGTGTCCGTAAAAATGACAATAACCCACAGACATCGAATTACTACATATATGTGTCTTATTGTTATCCATCTTTACTATTCGGAAATGTTAAACATTAATGAACAAAAATCCAACAAACTGACTTATGACTTTAAATATCCATTCATAACATTTTCAGTGAATACTCAAAAACTTTAAAATTTTTAAAATAAAATATTTATTTAACTATTAAAATTTATCGTTATAATATGGAGATGCTTGCTGCTTATGATCAGGACTGTTCCGAGTTCAACGCTCTCTCCAGACGGGGGAACGACGATTGGCTGGTTGTACACAAAGTCTTGACTCATCTGTGAACAGCAAGAGGCACTATTCATTGCGACTTTAATCCTGGTGTTCCTCTGCCCAGTTTCTGCGGGCCAAGCGCCCTCGTGGTTTTAATGGGACACACATCGTAGATCTCCGTGCGTAGAGGCCACATTCTCGAATACAATTTCGGACTATTTGTGTCGATGTGGCGCGACCTGTAGCTGCCAGGAGGGTGCGTTGCAACTGAGTTGCATTCAGCCTCCTGTCCTGACGAGCTGTTAACCTGAGTTAATGGTCATCTATTGCTGATGTTACCTGTGGTCGACCTTGGCCTTGGCTTCTTTTAACGGCTCCTGTTGCCTGAAATCGCATCCAGGTTCTGGAAATTACACTTTGGGGCACTCCAATAGCTGCAGCCATCATCCTCCCTGTCCGTCCGGCTTCTAACCTTCCTATGGCACTCCATGCCACAATTTCGGTCAAGTCACATTGTTATTGCTTTGCACTATCTGCTAAATACATATCTGAACCCAACTGATTATGTCATTCGCTTGGTGGAGTAAACACAAGTCAACACCAACCCCCCTGCAGCAACTTTCTATTATTACCACTATGTCGGTTGCTGTAATGTTGCTGTCTACACTCCGTAAAACCAGTGGAAAGACGTGCAACCATTTTAGTGCATTCTGCCGATGAAAATACTCCAGAACCTAGATATCACAATTGATCCCCTACTTGTTTTGATCAGTGCATATGATCCTATGCGGGTGTTAGTGAAAACAGAATTGTTTTAGTCACCATAGTTGCTTTCAGGTATTACATCTATGTTTTGCAAAATGTAACCAGCTGCCTATGCTGATGCTTGTCTGTTATTCCATACATCTGCCTCCTCAACACAGCTGGAACACCGAGTGCACTACCTGCAAGGACACTGAATAAAGCATTTTATCAGCTATGCAGTGGTCAGTTATGGAGTCAAGAAAACTGTCATTGTGAGTTACCAGAATTTGCCTTAAATTACTCAGTGGCATACATAACCATCCTCACATTTACCTAGTGGCCCTACAAATAGTGACCTGTTATTGATTTTAACCGTTTTCAGTGCTGCTTTGAAGTTGAAGTGGGTTGGTTTGGTGCGTGCAACACCATGCTGACTCTCACTACAAAAACTTTGTCCAGTGCGTCTTGATTGAAAGCCCTCATGCTTAAAAAATGGAAATCAGAGATTTTATTGTAGTGTCCCGTCCACTTATGAAACGGAACATTTTCTTTTTATCTCTCCCTCTCTCCCTGTTACAAACTCCAATACTTTCCAATTATACATTTCCTTTAATACGCTGTACTACATTTTAATATTTGTTGACTCTGCAAACAGAGCACACTTTCCATCTTATAGGTAATAATGAGAACTGTTTCGAGAATCTAACAAGCAAGGTAACAATGAAGTTTGCAATGTATATTGCCTCTACATTTAATATTAAATGCTACATCAGTTTCAAAAACCGTAGCAAATTAATTCTAAGCTGGGCTGCCGCTACCTTAACTTTCATTTTAGTCAAAGTATCCTTAAAATCAAAATCATTCCTATGCAACTTTAGTAAAGTCGGAAACAATTTCTGGTGATCCATAACAAAAGCCCTACGAATAAATTCAAAATTGGCCTCGTTGTAAAGCGAAATTGTATTTTGTTTCTTAGTAGAGCATTTCTAGTATTCTTTAATACATCGGGAACATCATAAACTATTGCAACAGGTTCATCACAGACTAAAACCTGAAATGGACTGCTTTCAAAAGAATTCTCACTGCAAATTTCCTTCAGTGCTCTCAGGTTGCTTGAACCCTAGTCGCAAACTGTACAAACTACCGTGAGGCATATTTCTTCCAACATAGGCAATGATTACTTTTTAAGTAGTAGGCCTGTTTGAAACTTGGTTATGAGTGAATTAATGTGCAACAACCTGCTTCTGACTTTTATGTATCCCTCTGATCATGAATAATAATGCATATTTTCACATAAATTTGAATTTCCTAAGTGTCCTAAATCCTGAAACCCTGAAATTTATCGCTTTTCTGCATCATAATGCCGCCATCTCTCCAAAGACATTTCATCAAACAATAAAACAATTTTTATTACTGTTGGAGAGTGCCACAACTTCTGATTTTATTACCTTCATCACAACAAGATTCAATCCTGGCTCCATAGGTACAACAGATAACATATATTTCAGCTGCCTCATACAAGGAAGGGAAAAATAAACTGACAAATGTTTGTATAATTGAGAGCTTCGCTTGTGCAAGAACGGAGCAAATACGTTATCCTCAACTATTCCTTCGCCTAACATTTGCCGGTGGATTAGCATTTCCTAACTGACTGTTTATGAAATCTTGCGTTACAGAATTTAAATTCTTTTCTATGAAAGAGAAAATATTGCTGTCATATAAATCTTTGAGTGTTTTTAGTTCCCATTTCTCATGCGTAACTTTACTTTCAGTTTTGATAAAAATTACTAAAGTATTTCTATAATCATGTGCATTTTAGATTTTCTTAGATTTCAGTCTGTTTTTGAAACCCCAGTACCCAAAACTCCACATTCCTCATTAGATGTTTCAAATAGGAATGGGTGCTCAGCATCTGTAGATTCATTTTGAAAGGGAACTAAATCTATACGTGTATCACAAACAGTACTACCTGTGTATCACAACCAGTGCTGGGTAATTCAATAGTGACTTTAGTTTCAATTCTAGTATTAACAGCCACATAATGAACACTTGCCACGGTTAAGCTAGTACTTGCTGAGGAGTAGCTACCATACGTCTAAACGGGGCAGTGCCCGGGGTCCAGAAGCTCAAGGGGACACTCGACCTCCATGATCGACGTTCGAAGATAGGTAAATAAATATAAATTAAAATAAAATTGTTTACGTATTTTTTGTCTATGCTGTACGACTTAAGTCGTTGTGTAACTGCCAGGATCATATAGCGACGACCTACATGTAACTTAAACTATCTAAACTTAAAAACGAATACAAAAGTCATGCCAAAGGTAGTGCTCACGGCAGGAGTGGCCTCGTGGAACGTGGAATGGCACCCCAGACCACGCGGTAGTTCAGGGCCTGCCTAAAAGTTAGATGAATCAAGAATATTCGACTTCAACTGTTTGGACACTGAACAACTAATCTCCTACGCCAAGCACTAAAATTACAAAAATTTCTCCTACTTACACGACATCGTGTATTGTTTGTCTGCTAAAAACGTGAACCTTGCTGCCTTTCGGGTGTTGTCGTTTGAAGTCGAAATTGTCATGGCTGCCAATCTATGCGAACGAACAATGAGTGGTGCTGAGGTACTACTAATGTGTTCGACAGTGCAGTGTGTGCCACATTCGCAGTCCTCAGTTATGTGCGAAAGCAATGGTGATTCTTACGTCTCGGCACCTGCCTTCACCGCTATATGGTCCTTCTCGTGCCTGCTCCGCGTAAGAACCTGTAACGTCTCTTAGTCCAGGACCTTTATGCAAAAAAAAAAAAAAAAAAAAAAAAAAAAAAAAAAAAAAAAAAAAAAAAAGTCTCTGAAGGTCCGGGCTTTAAAATCAAAGTTATGACGTCATCAATATGGCGGCCTAAGAAACTTTAGGGTTATCTTAGAACGGCTATAAATTCTCACAGGGTTGACATAAAAAGGTCCTTTTCGTGCCAAATTACAGAGGAAGGGCTGAGAAACTTTTATATAGCAATATCACATGTATGTACAACATTTCTTCCGAGTTATGCTAACAAAAATTTAAAAAAAATATAGTTTTTTACCTTTTTAAAGTTTCTCTATTAATAACTGCGTAATTATGCAACGAAATGATGATTTTTTTTTAAATTAACTATGTAAAAATTCTTAGAGATTTAAAATATGCTAGTATGTTTTTCCTATCAAATACGGGAGTTATCTGAATTTATTTACTGTAAGGTGTGATTATTCTCTAGCCAGATCACATGTTAGAATTGTAAGGAGATATTTGTTAAAACCTTGTTCAAGACTTGCAAGTACGTGCGAATATTCTCAAAAGATAATGAAATGACTGTTTCTCTAAACATTGCACACATCTCAGCACTTATTTTTACAAAAAGAAATAATATATATCTAAATATACAAAGCGCTAATTTGTATTAATAATTTACAAGTATGATATGGATTCATTCATTTATATATACATTTATATGTTTGTATTTACCAGTTTTCGCAACACAACATACTCTGAGAAATAGCCACATGGTGTTAATAGGTGTAAAAATGTCATCGTTCATCTTGACAGCGCTAGTCATGTGTGCTAATGTCCGCACCTTGTCACTTCGATTTAAATGAACATCCGTGAATGTTCCACTGCAGCTTTTCTGACATCAACTGCATCGTCACAGTTAATAGCCCCACTTGCTATAATATCACTTGACAATTATATGAGTTCAGAACGATTTGTGAGCGAAGAATGTGAGACGAACCACGCCACCACTTTTGCACAATCGATATTTCACGTGCTTGTCGCGAATTCCTTAGCTGATCGTATTGGTCAGAGGAGGTTACTTCCATACCACAAAATTACTCGAAGTGCTGAATGAGCTCTGAACATGCATACTTCGCCTGCACTCAGGGTTTCAGAGTACTACTCGCTATCCTATTGAACGATCTCATCAATACTTATTCTATCGTCATGTCACTCCAATTACCAGGCCACATTTTGTCGTTACGTCTAATCGCAAACTGTCCTGTGGTGACAAAGTTTTGGATCTCATGTGGTGTCAGCCTGTCTTCATGTGTGACATCTGTTATATGTATAAATACGCACACTTTGCATATGCTAGGTGGCCAGCTGCTTGGAAAAGAGGAATCATATTTTTCACCATTTCTACATACAATTACCAATCACCTGTGCGCTCAGCACGGACAAAAAACCTTATTATGCTAACGTGTTCATAGTACTGCACCCACAATTTGGCAGTCCGTTTGCTAGATGCTGCTTCCTTCATAAAGTTCTGTCAGTTCACCACTGACGTGATTATCGTGGGCACGTTGGGGAAATCTTCAATAGCTTGAACGTTATCTAATGTGACAGCACGTAATGCTTGCAGGTTTGCCGAGGTAGTTTGATCAATGTCTAGATTCTGCATGAAATGAACTCCAAGACCTAGCTGAGTGATGAAATAAGCTCTTAATGAGCGAGCAAATGAATGTCCATTTAGCATTTTACCATTGTTTGGGCCGTACATAATGGGCCATAACTCTCGAAGTCCACTTCTACCCTTGATGAATCCAGTTGCGCCCATGAATGACATAAGTGCTTGGAATCCGCCAAGTCTGATTACAACATTGGTAATTCTTCTGGTTTTTTTTTTCTCTTTCGGTAATTTGTGTAGCCTTTGAAAACAAAGGCTGATCAAATGTGACACTGCAGGTGCTTTGCAGCAGACGTTTAGACACATCTACTGCATATAATAAAACACTGTAGATGGTATCCCTACTAGTAAACTGTTCTTGAGAAAGGGTGGAAAAGTTGTATTACAGAACGTGAGTCTGACTAGTGAACAGTTACACCTTTCGGTAAACAAATTCAGATAGTTCCATTACTATTAATGGTAGGAAAAAATATTGGTTTTATTTTAATGATCTAAGAATGTGCTACATGATTAATGAAAAGAAATCTTCAATTTGGTCCACAGTCACCCAGTTACACATCGAAAAACTCCAAAAAATGTTTGAAAACATGATTTTTCTCCTTTCCTATTAATATAACTCAGAAGGAATGTTACATATACGTGATATACTGCTTCATTCATAATGGTAAAAATAGATTTCGTAACCAGGTCTTAAACTGTAACACATACCCAGGGGCAGATATAAACTCTGACCATAACTTATTGGTCATGAATTGCAGGTTGAAACTGAAAAAAACTGCAGAAAGTTAGGAAAATGAGAAGGGACCTGGATAAACTGAAGTTCTTGAGAATTTCAGAAGGAGCTTTAGGCAACAATTGACAGAAACGGGGGAAAATAAAATAGTAGAGGAGGAATGGGTAGCATTGAGAGATGAAATAGTGAAGGCAGCAGAGGACAAAATAGATAGGAAGGCAAGACCTACAAAAAAATCCTTGGATGTCACAGGACATACTAAATTTAATGGATGAAAGGAGAAGATATAAAAATGTAGTAAATGAAACAGGCAAAATGGAGTACAGACGACTAAGAAATGAGATTGACAGGAAGTGTAAAATGGCTATGCAGGAGTGACTAGAAGGCAAATGCAAGGATGTAGAAGAATGTATAAATAGGGGAAAAATAGATACAGCCGACAGGAAAATAAAAGAGATATTTGAAGATAAGAAAAACAGCTCTATGAATATCAAGAACACAGACGGCAAAACCAGTTCTGAGCAAAGAAGGGAAAGCTGAAATGTGGAAAGAGTATACAGAGAGGCTGTACGAAGGAAATTAACTTAGATGCAATATTGTAGGAAGGGGAGAAGAAGAAGTAGATGGAGATGAAATAGGAGATACTACACTGAGAGATGAATTTGACAGAGCACTGAAAGACCTAAGTTGAAACAAAGCCCCTGGAATAGGTGACATTCCCTCAGAGCTACTGAAGTCTCTAGGAGAACCAGCCATGACAAAACTGTTTCACCTGGTATGTAAGATGTATGAGACAGCCGAAATACCCTCAGACTTTAAGAAAAATGTTATAATCACCATTCCAAAGAAAGCAGGTGCAGAAAGGTGTGAAAACTACAGAACCATCTGTTTAATAAGTCATAATTGTAAAATATTAACACGAATTATTTACAGAAGGATGGAAAAGCTGTTAGAAGCCGAACTCGGGGAAGATCAGGACAAATATAGGAACACGGGAGGCAATACTCACTTTACGGTTTATCTTAGAAGATACATTAAGAAAAGGCAAACGTACATATTTCGCTTTTGTACATTTGGAGAAGGCTTCTGACAATGTTGATTGGAATAAACTCTTTCAAGTTCTTATGCAAGAAGGAGTAAAATATAGGGAGCGTAAGGTTATTTACAACTCGTACAAAAACCAGACAGCGGTTGTCAGAGTTGAAGGGCATGAAAGGGATGTAGAGGTTGGGAAGGGAGTAAGACAGGGTTGTAGTCTTTCGTAATGTTATTCAATTTGTACACTGAGCAAGCTATAAAGGAAAGCAAGGAGAAATTTGGAGAAGGAATTAAAGTTCAGGATAAATAATTAAAAACATTGCGTTTTGCCGACGACATAATTCTGTCAGAGACAGCAAAGGACCTGCAAGAGCAGTTGAACGGAATGGACAGTGTGCTGAAAGGTGCATATAAGATGATCATTAACAAGACCAAAACTAGGGTAATGGAGTGCAGTCTAAGAAAATCAGGTGATGCTGAAGGAATTAGATTAGGTAACGAAACAATAAAGGAGGTACATGAGTTTTGTTACTTGGGCAGTAAAATAACAAATGATAGTCGAAGTAGAGAGGATATAAAATGCAGAATGGCAATGGATAGAAAAGCGTTCTTGAAAGAGAAAAATTTGTTAACATCGAATATTGATTTAAACCTAAGGAAGTCTTTCTGAAAGCATTTGTGTGGAGTGTTGCCTTGTATGGGAGTGAAACATGGACGATAAACAGTGCAGACAGGAAGAGGATAGAGGCTTTTGAAATGTGGTGCTACAGAAGAATGCTGAAGATTAGGTGGGTGGATCGCGTAACTAATGAGGAGGTACTGAACAGAATTGGGGAGAAAAGAGGTTTCTTGGCATACCTTGACTAAAAAAAGCGATAGATTGATAGGACACATTCTTACACATCAAGGAATTGTGAATTTAGCGTTGAAGGGAAGTGTTTGGGGTAAAAACCGCAGACGAAGACCAAGAGATGGATACAGTAAGCAGATTCAGACAGATGCAGGTTGCCGTTCTCACGTGGAGTTGAAGAGGCTTGTTCAGGATAGGGTATTGTGGAGAGCTGTATCAAACCAGTCTCCGGACTGAAGACCACAACAACAACAACAACTGGTACATAAAAAATTTTCACAACTTCCTCTGTAATTTGGTGCAAAAAGGACCTTTTATGTTAATTCTGTAGGTATTTATAGCCGTTCAAAAATTACAGCAAAAAAATTCTTAGGTCGGCCGTGATTCCAAAGCCGTGAGCTTCGGGGACTTTTAGTATGGTAAACTGAGACTATTGCAAAAGGTTTCATTTCTCCGCCCTTTTTTTACCTATTAATTGCATAAAGGTCCTGGAATGTCTTACAACTACTGTGCGCCTCCTAGCTGTTCTAAAAGCTCCTACTACCCAATACGCCCGAGGCGTACACTTACATAGCGCGTCCCAAGCTTGAATATCTGGAACTACACTCGTGCTTCACGTCGACTTTTGATACGCGCAGCATATTTCTGGTGCGAATCCGAGCATGCGCAAAGATGCATATAACGCGCGGGAAACGCAAAGAGAACAACCTGATCTCTTGTAGTCGTACCTTCATTCGGCGCAATAATCCGACGGAAACTGCGTAATGTCCTCAAACGTCATTTGTTCAAATTACTCCTAGTCCAGTCAATGAGTGCTCAAAAGAGGGGTGTAGAGTGCATGGAATATGCGAGAATTTTTGACTTCAGGACGTTGTTAGGGATAGTTAGGAGGTAAACATACTAAAAGTCCCCGCCCCTGGGGGGTGAGCTAAAGTGGGGAGGGGGATGGAAAGGTACAATTTTTTGGTTTTTAGCGGTCCGCTTGGGGAAGAAAATGTTCCAAATAAATATGAAAGATAATTGAATTTGCTAAAAAATTGTTTCTATACATATTAGTCAAATTCCCAACGGTTTTCGAGATATACGTTACTGAAAATCGACAATTTCGGGAAAAATCATTTTTACCTCACTAAATTTGTCAAACATTTACTTCTAGTGACTCACTCGTTCGTTTCTCAGAAAATTTGTCAGAAAGAGAGTTGTAGATCATTAAATTTCCTTCAATTTTATATGCACATTTATTACTTTATCATCAGCTAATCAGAAGTTACATCATTTGTAAGATGTGCGCTCAGTTCGAGGTCCTACTAGAAATGAGTGTTTTGAGAGGCTGTGATATTTATGTGTTATGAAACTTGCTAGCATGGTAAATAACAACACTTTAACAATAACAAGAAGGTAACTGCAATTGTAAGAGAACACATTTTTATAATTATAGCTTTTATTGTAATATTATGAATCATACAATGAAAGTATTTACAAGCACTGATAGTGATTCAAAATGAAAAATAAGAGCATTCAAAGCAACATTTTCATTTTTATGAGGAGGAACGGTCGATGCTCATTTATTGTCACCTGCAGTGGACACGCCTTCAAGGTCGCCGGTACCTAACGCGGGAGAGAGGGTTAACGATGGGGAAGCCCCACGACGAACATAGAAGGCCTGCCACTGGCTCCTTCCAAGAGACTGGACTGGGGGGTGGAATGTTCTCACTTACGTCTTACTTCAGTTCACCTCAAAAGTTCGCCAAGCATAGAAAAGTTTGTATGGGTTTGTATGGTCATTGACTATAACATGTGCCTAAATGTAAACATTGCGATGTTTGGAGTGTCAGTTATAAAGTGTACTGTGGCGATGTTTGGAGTGACAGTTATGAAGTGTACTGTGCAAAACCTGAAACATGGGAGTGCAAATTAGCATCATGTTACTACAATGTTCTCAACTAATATCCATGAGAAATGTACGAATACGAACTGGATACTTATATTTGTCTGAATGTAAACACCGGAGGATGGGCACAAGCCCGAAACCGGTAGTGTTCTAATAAACCGCCAAAAATTGTGACTGGTAGCGGATTTTATTTCCACAACCTATAAGGAACAGTCACGGAGTTCAACATCCATAATGGATAAAATTCACTTAAAGTTTGTATGTCTGCTTTTCGTGATATTTTTCATTTATTTATGAAAATGTTGACTGTGTAGTCAGCGTAATGGCTATTCGGTGTTTTGATGTGATGAAACAATAGATGGACCAGATGTTTGTGTTTTCACAGTGACAAAAAGGAATACTATCACTCATCAAAGCAATTAGAGAAAGGGGAAATAGCAATGGCTCATCTTTAGAAGGTTTGGACATCCTTCTGATTCATAATGAATGTCGAAAAAATTACATCTGGCCACAATCCATCAACGCTCATTTAAAGAGAAAGGCACTCTCATCGTCCTCTGAAGTAGTTCAGCCTTCAACTTTGAGAACCAAACAAGCGAAATTCGATTTCAAAACAAAATGTTTCTTTCGTGCCGAAAGTGTTGATGGTGAGCAAAAGAAGCCCAAGGAAGATATTTTTAGTTATTTTTCTCACAAAAGGACGCAACAGAACTGACATACAAGTGACGAGTACGGATTCTTCTCGAGCTAGACATGATCAATGGGAAGAGGAAGTGACGAGGCATCTTTCCACCTCAAATGATTTAGTTGCAGAGGAGGCTGTGTATCATGATGATTATCGGTTGGACTTTGTGAGGTCGTTCTACCAGATACTCTTAACATTCACGTTTGAAGACTACGGTTCAAGTGCAGTGGAAGAGGTTAGTGTCTTACTGGAGGGGAATAGTGACTGTCAGTTCACTATAAACGAAATTACGGGTGTTATTACTGGGAGGAAACATGAGTGGAGAACTATCAGAACAGAACTGTTGAAGTATGAGTATCGCATAATCATTATCGCAGGCTCCAGCAGGTTTAAGGTTCCAATAATTTGTTTTAGGGACACTGGGTACAAATTGCTAACCAACGCCTGGTATGATAACAAGGAAAAGGAAGAGAAAGAAGAGCGACTCAGAATTGCCCATAAAGCTGCTGAGATAATAAGATATTCAAAGTGAAGCGTACAGTTATATACCCTCAAAGAGATAACTTCCTGAAGGATGAAAATTATCTCCCACAATCCCTCCAAAACTCTGAACCTTTCTTGAGAAGGTTATGTTGGGAAAAAAAAAGCAAGAAAACTGAAGAATCATGGAGGAATTGCGTTGCTACTGGACATGCCATCACATCAGTAGTCAGGCCACGAACCTTCTTGCCGCCAATATTGACATATGCCTCCAAGAACTTGACTGATCTTCTAGCAAGTCTGGATGTCAGCTAATCCTATTATGAATTATTTGTGATTGCCCACGCACAGCTAACCTACAATCCAGATACAACACAAAAAAATAAATAAATAAATAAAATAAAAAAAATGTTTTTGATAATATGGATTTCAGTGTTTGTACCTTAGAAGAACAGAATACCTTCCACGCTATGGGGGGCATTAAAGTGTCACTCCGTTCAGAAACACCAAGATTAAAAACATAGCCTACATCAGCTGAAACTGGAAAACTCGGAACTATTCCACTAGAAACATACATTACAATGAAAGGAGGTATACGAAATGTGACTGTGGCACACATTGATATACCAGAGGAGCCGCCACATCCTGCACCAAATGACATTCTGTGGTTTGATGCCAAAAAACAAGGTATTGTAGTCCCATAGTGGAAATAACACAAGCATTGTATAACAAGAGGAGCAGGAATTGAAAATGAAGGACAACGTCCATTTGTTATTCCTACATGCATTTACAGGCTGTGACAATATTCGCAGCGTATCGCAAGAGTAAAGTGGGGTTTGTCAAAATGCATCAGAAGTCCAAAATCATACATGCTGCTGAGATATTTTCCAATAATAATTGTTTTCCCGACTCCATTGAGACAGCGGGAATCACGAGTACTCTCTCATGGTATGGAGCTCCAGCCACCAAGACATCCCTCAACGAGTTCCGCTACAAATCATTTATAATAGCAGCTGAACACACGAAGCCTAATCTCTGAACTCTCCCAGCAACTGAAGAAGCTGTTAAGCATCATGCATTCCGAATGTACCACCAAGTACGCCTTTGGTTAAGAGAGAAACCGAAATATGGAGCGCTGAATTGGGGTTAGGAAAGGAGGAATGACCAGCTAGTTCCGAAACTCTCTGAGTTAGATGCTGCCCATGACAAATTCTTGAAGATAATTATTGTCGATGCAAGTAAGGATTTGATAGTGGAAGTGTGGTTCCAGAAAAGCGTTGTTACTGTGCTCTGTTACATGCCTGAATTGCAAGGGCAACTGCAACAACGGAGTCTGAATATTAATTAAGGATGAAGATGGAGACAGTGACATCGAGACTCTACCAATCTTCTTGGACGACGTCTCCACTACTAAGGTGAATGACACTCGACCATTCCTCAGAAAAATGAAAATGTTGCTTTCAATGCACTTATTTTTCATTTTGAATCACTATCGGTGCTTGTAAATACTTTCTTTGTATGATTCATAATATTGAAATTAAAGCTATAATTTTAAAAAGGTTCTCTTTCAACTGAAATTACCTTCTTGTCGTTGTTAAGGTATTGTTATTTATCATGCTAGCACGTTTCATAAGATAAAAACGTCTCAGCCTTTCAAAACACACATTTCTAGAAGGACCTCGAAAGTGAGTGCACATCTTATAAATGATGTAACTTCTGATTGGATGAAGATAAGATAATAAATGTGCATATAAAATTGAAGGAATTTAATGCTCTACAACTTTCTTTCTGACAAATTTTCTGAGAAACGATTGAGTGAGTCACTAGAAGTAAATGTTTGACAAAATTAGTGAGGTAAAAATGATTTTTTCCGAAATTGTCGATTTTCAGCAACGTATATCTCGAAAGCTGTTGGGAATTCGACTAATATGTATAGAAACAATTTTATAGCAAATTCAATTATCTTTCATATTTATTTGGAACATTTTCTTCCTAAAGCGGACCGCTTTCGATATATAAGCGAAAAACCAAAAAATTGTACCTTTCCATCCCCCTCCCCACTTTAGCTCACCCCCTAGGGGCGGGGACTTTTAGTATGTTCATCTCCTAACTATCCCTAACAACGTCCTGAAGTCAAAAATTCTCGCATATTCCATGCACTCTACAATGCGTTCATTGACTGGACTATCCTGTGAGCTCAGGGTTCCTGTTCAATGAGAAGTTTGTTTATAGCTGCTGAAAAGTAAAACGCGGGAGCACAGGATTAGGAGAAGTCACTAAGCTCTCCCGGGTAATTCTTGACCTGTATTTCTTTCTGGACTTATTTGCGTCCGCTCTGTGCCTAGACTCTTGGCGAGGACCTATCTCACCACATTCTCGATATGGCTGATGTGTTAAAACACGCAACTTTTATAATTTTAGTGCTACGTATGCTCTATAGGTTCCAGACCAGATGAACATACCACGGATTCAAGGCCTCTAATGAGTGATGTAACGTTTATCAGACTACCTGCTCTTCAGCTTCATTCCCTACAGTTTACTTTCAAGAATTAATTATGAAAAATGACATAGGACTAAATATTTGGTGCAACCGTTCAGGTACAGTACTTGCCGCCATTCTTTAAAATACTGGAAACCTCTTGCTGCATACAAATTTCCATATCCTAATCACAAGATAAAGGCCGGCTGCAGTGGCCGACGGTCTGCGGCGCGCCAGTCACAGTCTGCACGGTCGCTACGGTGGGGAGTTCGAATCCCCTCTCGGGCATGGATGTTTGTGTCGTCTTTAGTATAAGCTAGTTCGTAAGTAGTTTGTAAGTTTAGGGACTGATGACCCCGCAGTTAAGGAAGATAAGGAAGGTTGAATATTTAATACAGCATCTTAGATAAATACAAATCATGGCTAGCTACGCAATCATCTAAAGAAGGCCTATTTCGCGAAGTATGTACTTCTTTGCGGCTGCTCTCAAGGGTAGACATCTTGGAGTAATAAAGCGTTACACATCAGTGAGCATACCCCTAAAACTTGACGTGAGGAAAAGAAGGTGACTTGGGATGCCATAGAAAAACACTGTATCTTCAGTAAGCTGTAGAACGTCCTTTTTGAGGTACGTTTACCAAGACCAAATAGGAGAAGATTTAATAGGTTTTGTCATTTCATGGGAACAGGGCCGGTGCAAGGCACGTGCGAAACGTGCGGCCGCTCGGGTCGGCACATCAGCGGGGCGGAGCCCGACAGAGGCAGTCCCTGCTAGTCGAGGCGAAGGGGAGCTGGGGGGGGGGGGGACATTGTGACAAACCCTTTTTTTATTCTTTCAAATCGTCTTGATTGCAAACTTTTTTATTAGTCAATGACGCGTTTCGCCCTTTAGCAGGGCATCTTCAGATTATCTGCGTGACAGAATTTACACAAAATTACAAGGCGGAATTACAAACGGTTATAATGGTACATGGGCTTAACACAAAATAAGCCCATGTACCATTATAACCGTTTGTAATTCCGCCTTGTAATTTTGTGTAAATTCTGTCACGCAGATAATCTGAAGATGCCCTGCTAAAGGGCGAAACGCGTCATTGACTAATAAAAAAGTTTGCAATCAAGAAGGTTTGAAAGAATATTTATTCTAACTGATTGCTGTTACACCATGGATTGGAAATCATTTTATAAACATTTTTTTTTTTTTTTTTTTTTTTTTTTTTTTTTTTTTTTTTTTTTTTGAGAATAGCCATATTGCTGTCTACGTCGTCGTTTACTATGAAAGCTATTTTTGAAATTGTTGCTTTAGTTTTAGAAAAACCATTGTAGCCATTGTTGCGTTCTTTAGGAATGGACTGTATAGAATTTGTATTGCCAGTTGACTGATGGTGTCCAATCAGATGCAACTTTATTGCTTTCCTAAACTTGGAAAAAGAGGTGCGTCACAATTTGTTGTTATAGGGCTATAACTTACATTGATGTAATATGGATTTGTTTTCATGCCCATTACAGTTAGACTTGTCGGATTGGAAGAGTAAAATATCAGAATTTTTTTTTTCAGAAAGTCGGAATTTTGGAATTGTTGTCGGAAAAAATAAATTTTATAAATAAACAAGCTACATTTTACTGTTCACATCAACTTCCTTAAGAAAGGCTTAACATTACTGGCAGGTGATTAATTTGCATTTAATTTCTACGTTCCCACTCGTATTTGGTACTAAATTTAGACCCTATTCAGGAAAGATTTTAAATTCAAACAATTTGTATAAAATCTCAACCTAATTAAAACTCAGCATTTACTAAAACAAGACACAAACGAATTTTCGGCCTTAGCTGCCATTGAATAACTTGTAGAATCCATGTTTAGTAAATTTTCTTTTCTTATTTTGGTCCATGTCCATGCTACCGTCTCCCAGAATATGGAAAGCAAAGAGCTTAAGTAGAAGAGATTTGTTTCACAATGAGCCAGTGACAAAGAATTGCTCGTAGTGGCACTGGATTTATAATGGGAATTTCCAAAATATGTAGCCCACGTCCTTCCGAATGCTGGCCGATTATGATATTAATAATATTGCGCCCTAAAACCACACAAAGAAGAACTTCCGAATCCTCATCAGTATCTGGTGTAAAATTTTGCAGTAATCGGTCGAGAAACTTTTGAGATTTTAATTAAATAATTCACAGTCACTGTTGCAATATACTTTATTACATCCAACTAAGCGTTTCGCGCTGTTAGCGCATCATCAGACTGGAAACAAATGTTTTATTACAGTCCGTATACCTGGCGGGCAGCGAATCTAATATGACTAAGGTGAGTAAATTTTTAAAAGTCAGAACTTTCTCGGGTGGATATGGAGCCACAGAACTATTTAAAGCTGTGGTGGAAGTAGCTTAATTTGTTTCTGAACGTTATTGGAGTAATAAAAAATATTGCAACAGAGACTGCGAATTATTTATTTATTCACCACTGTTGCTGCACCAGCCGCTACCATCATCATGGAATGGAATGAAATATCTTGAGATTTTCGTTAGAAACGTTTCCCCTTTATATATGTTTGGCCTAAATGTGTACTCATATGTCTCTTATATTACTGTCAAGCGTAATTTTTTTGTTATGAAAACAAGTGAGATACATTGCTCAGAGAGGACACAGGTCGTAGTAATCGATTGTAAGGCATCAATTAAAACAGAGGTGATATCGGGCGTTCCACAGTAGAGTGTTATTGGTCCTCTGTTGTTCCTTATTTTCATAAACGATTTAGGGGAAAATATAAGAAGCTCTCTTAGGTTGCTTGCAGATGACACCGTCTAGTAAAATCATCTCAAGATCAAAACCAACTGCAGAACGATCTAAATAAGATATCACTATGGTGTAAAAATTGGCAATTGACTCTAAATAATGAGAAGTGTGAAGTCGTCCACATGAGTACGAAAAACTTTGTTTACAAGATAAATCAACCGTAAGTGAACGCCGTAAACTCCACTAAATACCTAGGAATTACTATTACTTAAGACGTAAACTGGAAATAACATGTAGATAATGTTGTGGGAAGGGCGAACCAAAGACTGCGTTTTATTGGCAGAACCCTTAAAAGATGCAACAGAACTTCTAAAGAGGCTGCATACACTACGCTTATCCGTCCTTTTTTACAGTATTGCTGCCCAGTGTGGGATCCTTATGCCGCGGTGGAGTAGCCTCGCGGCGAAGCGCGCGGTTGTCGCCGTGGAGGTTCGAGTCCTCCCTGGGGCATGGGTTTGTGTGTGTGTTGTCCTTAGGTTAGTTTACCTAGGTTTAAGTAGTTTGTAAGCTACGGACTGATGACCACGCAGTTTGGTCCGATATATTTACGGACATTTTTGGATCCTTATGAGGTGGGTTTGACGGAGGACATCGAAAGAGTCCAAACAACAGCAGCTCGTTTTGTATTGTCACGATACAGGGGAGATGGCGTTACGTAAATGATACAGGATCTGGGATGGGAATCATTGGAACAACGGCGCTTATCGCTGCGGCGTGGGCTACTTACGAAACTCCAATCGCCAACATTCTCCTCCGAATGCGAAAATATGTTGTTGACTCCCACTTACATAGGTAGAAATGATCATCAGAATAAAATACGAGAAATCAGAGCCCGAACGGAGAGATTCAGGTGTTCCTTCTTCCCGCGCGCTATTCGAGAATGGAATGGAAGATAAATAATATAATGGTGGTTCGATGAACCCTCTGCCAGGCACTTACATGTGATTTGCACAGTATCTCATGTAGATGTAGATGTTGCATTTGTGATCTGGTCTATGACGACGAGAATAAACATTAAACAACAATGCTCTCCACACAAAAGCTATCGGGTTTTTAATAGGAATGACTACAGATAACGAACGTGAAAAAAACCATGCCTGCCATCCATCATAGGACAAAATACTGCAAGATAATAACTACAAGTTTGAGTACTGTGGGCAGAGTGAAGCTGGGATTTGTATCTGACGGGAACGGGCTTATGTAGTCTCTGCATGTGCGGTGATTACTGTGTCCCCAGTGGTGTAGTGGTCAGCGCAACTGCTTAGAATGCTGGACCTGGTTCGAATCCCGGCTGGGTACACATTTTGAGCTTTTCCCAATCGCAGTAGATGTCATATATTCTGTGAATATGAAATAATATCAACTGCATGACTAGAAGTGACGTTTGTTCTTTCGGAAGAGACGCCACATGTATGTATAATTCGTCCTTACTTCCCTGACTCCTGCTAATGAACGCCGATTTTGGCTGTGTGGATAATGCTTCCAGGTTGTTTTTAAACGCACTGATGATTGCTCGATAGGTCGAGAAGCATGAGCGGCGCCTGCGTCTGGCTGGTGGCTACGAGGAGGAGAATGGCGCGCGGCCGTACACTGCCTTCCTGCACTTCAGGGAGGACGTCCACTGCTCTGGAGCCATCGTATCACCCACTACCGAGCTCACCGCCGCCCACTGCTGCATTGACACCCGGGACGTGACGGACGGTGAGTTCACTATCACTCCGTTTACATACTTTCCCAAACCGAATATCGTAAACCGATTTCCCAATCCCACTTTTGGTTGGCTATGTAAACATTCCAAATCGATTCTGGAAATCCACTTCTATAAAGCGGTTTACCAATTCCATAATCGATTTTCGTGCCTATGTGAACGCAACTGTTCTTCAAACGTTCTTGACTTGTCAGATTGTGTTGTCTTGTTAAGAATTTTTGGCTCATATGGACGGAGTGATTTCTTCTGCAGTGAAAGAGAACTTGAACTACTAGAGTGAGCATGAAACTGTGTTTTTAAGTAAAGAAAAATAACGACCATGCTGACTAAATCAGAAATTGAATTAGCTGTATTTCAGCCGCCATATTGAGTTGGCTAGGAAATCCACTTAAGTATACAACATGTAAACAGGGCAGAGAAAAAGCAGTTTGCGAAACACGGTTTTCGTTTTGCGAAAGATGTTACATGTAAACTTAATGTGTGTCTCTGAGCACTGCCTAGTTTGTCTACGACTGCAGTATGAAACATTAGGCCAGTTTTCATATGCATCCGGTAGATTTTCATTACCGAGCGAGGTGGCGCAGTGGTAACGCACTGGACTCGCATTCGAAAGGATGGTGTTTCAAATCCACCTCCGGCCATCCAAATTTAGGTTTTCCGTGATTTCCCTAAATCACTCCAGGCAAATGCCGGGATGGCTCCTGTCAAAGGGCACACCCGATTTCCTCCCACATCCTTCCCCGAAAATCCGAGCGTAAGCTCCGTCTCTAATGACCATGCTTTCGACGGGACGCTAAACCAAAGCGTCCTTCCTTCCTTCTTTCTAGATTTTCATTCGTTAGGGTGTATGGCGTAAGATTCCGCTTCAATTCCTCTCATCTGTATGCAGCTTTCGCCCTTTCAGTTTTGTTTTTCATTTTTGTGAAGATAAGTCACACGAAACTAGGTAATCTACAAGAAAGCTTTCCACCGAAATAGACGCGCACGTTCGATATATCGAACGTGCGCGATGGTCGTTAATGACTTATGATACACGGGACGCATTCTCTGTCTGTTTTATTGAGTGTGACTGAAGGTATTGACGTGTTTACTAGTGTCATTGATATGAGTTCGAGTTATACAATTTCGGAGGGTGAACGCTTAACGTGGAAGAGTTTAATTCCTTCTTTGTCGACGGCGGGAATTTTGTAGAAAGTACGGTTTATTACCTAATGACAGACTTCGAAATTGCATTAATTGTGAAGGTGTTCAGACAGTCCGAGTAGGAGGTGGCTAAAGTCTCGATCAGCGGTATGGGGAGCGTCTCGGTGCGTCCGTAGCAGCGTTAGGTTGGTAAAGTAGTAGCCAATGGCGTGTAACTTTGATTTTACGAATATGTCATGTTTTTAAAGATCGCGGTTAGGCAGGAACCTACGAGTACAGCTTCAATTGTTGTGAGCGAATGTTATGATTTTACGAACATGTCACGATCGTAACGAATGTGGTTACGCAGGAATCGAAGAGTAAAGATTAAATTGTTGCAAGCATTCTACCAAATTATGAACATTGAAAAAATTATAGTAATTCGTATCATTTGAGAGACGATTTACATAACAGTGTTACATCTGAACAGAAAGACAGTGCATGTGGAGAAACGTAGTTCTGTAGTGTGCGGTGTTCTACATTCGAATACTGTGATTCATTTCGAAAATAAAATCATTGAAACGTGATGTAACACATTCCTGTTCACATGTGCATCCATTCATCTCAGCATCCACAGCGACTGTTGCCAACACTGCCGCACCACGTCACCTAAGAACATTAAGCCATGCCGTTGATGGAGACGTTTACCGCAGAAGTTAAATCGGCAGATAAGAAAATTCCTTTTCTGGTTTTAAAGAAATCTGATAAGAAAACAACGAAAGAAGAAATACATGGTTTGAGGTTATTGCCGATGGCTTACACATCAAATGGCTTCATTCCTGACGAAAACGCCACTACGTTGGTCATCAGTCCCTAGACTTACATGACTACTTAAACTAAGTTAAACTAATTATGATTAGCAGTGATTTTCCGTCTTTGCAACTACAATAAAATGCGATTTTTTCACACCAGACGCGTTTCGTTTTATTGAATGTAAAACATCTTCAGTGGTCTGAAATAATAGAAATCTACAGTTTGTTTTTTGTTTAGATCGAAAACAGTTCTAAAATGGACCCTGAAAAGTAGGCCTAATGTTTGGTACTTACGGAAATTTTGTCTTCTTTTCGCTTCACATCATGGAATGCCGGTTTGTTTAGTGCAATACCGCCGGTTCTTCATGCTGTGTCGTTTTCTCACTACTTTCACTGTCGCTGTTTCACTGTTCATAGTTGTTTTCCACAGATCAGAAGTGTTTGTTTTTGTTTTTACTGATTCTGCTCAGTGTGTTATTGGAGTGTTGCCAACCTCACAAATGTAGTTCTATCTCTATGTTTTATAATAAATTATGTTTCGGTGTATTTATTTTTTATGTAAGCGGATTGGAATAGTGGCAGAATAATATATGTATATATTTAATGGGAACATTATTATTATTATTTTATTTAATTTTTTTATTACTATTATATTATTATAATTGTTGTTATTATTGGTAGGGGGTTTAGTAGTAGGGAAAGATGACTGAATGGTGCTTGGATGTGGTAAGGTGTGATGTGAAGTGAGATGGAAGACAAAAGTGATGGATATGAGGTGTGGTGCAGTAATATTAAACTCCTGGGTGGTGGTAATGCAAGTAGTGTGCATGTGTGTGATGTGTGTGTGTTTGGGGGGGGGGGTTGTGTTTTTTGTTGAATCTGGTATGTGATGTAGGGTAACCGTGAGGGGAACGAGGTTGAGTGTTTGTTAGCAGTGAGCGAGAAAGTTTGGGAGTTTTATATCAATATGTGTGACACGTTCGGAGAGTCTCGTGTTTGGCGGAGAGGTGGCTGTGTGATTTTATTTTACCTTAGCTGTGGAGTGTTGGTAGTGGTATCTGGAATGAGATGTGGAAGTAGTCTGAGATAGTTACGGGCATGACGGGGAATGTTTTATGTGATTTTTTCAATTATTTTATACAATGTTTGTTTTCCAATATTTATTTGCTCATTTAGTTATTGTTTGTTGTGTGATAGTGCTTTGTGTATGTGGAGGTTTTCTTGGAAGGGGAGCAGGTGTCTGTCTCTACTAGTCTGTATGATTTCCATGTCTTTTTCTATAGTGCTGGGCCTATGGTGTTCTTGTTTCAGGTGGTCGGCAAATGTTGAATGGTTTGTGCCATACTTCCAGGCTCTGATGTGCTCTTTGTATCTAGTATCAAATGTTCTGCCAGTCATCCCAATATATATATTATCACAGTCTCTGCATTTGAGCTGATAAATAATGTTCCCATTAAATATATACATATATTATTCTGCCACTATTCCAATCCGCTTACATAAAAAATAAATACACCGAAACATAATTTATTATAAAACATAGAGATAGAACTACATTTGTGAGGTTGGCAACACTCCAATAACACACTGAGCAGAATCAGTAAAAACAAAAACAAACACTTCTGATCTGTGGAAAACAACTATGAACAGTGAAACAGCGACAGTGAAAGTAGTGAGAAAACGACACAGCATGAAGAACCGGCGGTATTGCACTAAACAAACCGGCATTCCATTATGTGAAGCGAAAAGAAGACAAAATTTCCGTAAGTACCAAACATTAGGCCTACTTTTCAGGGTCCATTTAAGAACTGTTTTCGATCTAAACAAAAAACAAACTGTAGATTTCTATTATTTCAGACCACTGAAGATGTTTTACATTCAATAAAACGAAACGCGTCTGGTGTGAAAAAATCGCATTTTATTGTAGTTGCAAAGACGGAAAATCACTGCTAATCATAATTATGAAAGCAACTACGGACATTATGGCCACACAAACGAAGCATTTTAAGTTAAACTAGCCTAAGGACACCACACACATCCATGCCCTAGGGAGAATTCGAAGCTACGACGCGGGAGGCCGCGCGATCCGTAACGTGACGCTCCAGACCGCTCGGCTACTCCCGCGCAGCACACTCAGGAATAATATAAGTACACTGTATACTTGTATTTGTATTGTGATAGTAGTTAACGATGTAACACATGCCGTAACTCTCGCTGGAACAGTAATCGCACGTTCGATATATCGATAGGTGCGCGGCTATTTCGATGGAAAGCTTTCTTGTAAATTATCCGAAACTATTTGGACCCATTATTAATAACGTCATTCTCTGACGAATATTTGGCTGCCGGCGCAAAAGAAGGAAGGGAAGGAAGTAAAGAAAGTACAGGATAAATTCTTACGATCAAGGAAACAGCAACCAACCATATTTAATTATGCTATGTATTTACAAAATAGCGTCGTTACCGTTTTGAAACCTAATGGTTCATCACCATACATTGGTCGTTTTCTCACAGTCAATAATGCAACATAAAGTAAAACATAACAGCCCACTCAGGTACACAATTGGACAATCATTAAATTTGTCAGGCCTTGAATTAAGCAACATAATACCCACTATCAAAGCATTTAAATAGCTACACTTATTCATCAGACCTCAAGTTACACCATGCGTACCACAACTTGTGCTATGTCATTAAAGTCCGATTACAGTTATTTGCAAGTTGACAGTTCACTGGCTGGAGCTGTTTTCTTCCAATCAGAGTGCTCAGTGTCACACCCGAACCATTCCCCGTTGCTAAACTGCCACACCGACTGGTTCTCCTTTCTCGACTTGTTTTGTTCCCAATTCATACGGAATCAATTTCATCACTTAATGATAATAATAAAAAACACAAGATACGGACACTGGTGCTAACGAAATAAGTGCTCATACACAGCACTAAACACACGTTACTGGATACATTAAAAAATATTCAATTGTTTGTAAATCTAAGGCACTTAACTGCTGTGGTTATCAGTTCCTAGGTTTACGACACACACAATCACGCCCAAGGAATGATTCGAACCTCCGACGGCGAGCAACTGAGTGTTCTAAAGCAATGCGCCTAAGAATGCTCAGCCATTCTACTGTGCCTCCTTTCATACAGGCCGTGATTTTACGTCACGTATACAAGTATTATATCAATGACAGCAGCTGACATTGGATAAACTTTATATGATTTACATGAAACTGACCTCTCCAAAGCCTTATAATTCAGTGTTGTTACTGTGTGTGTGTGGCCAAGTATTAATTTGCCGTATGGAAGATTGTAATTCTGAATCTGAATTACTTTCTTTGATATTTTTATTAGTTAATTTGTATAACTGTTTTTTATGTTTTGATACCTAGTAATGTCTTTTTTATTATTCTGTTGACTTATTAATTCACTCTCATTTTCCATCCTATGATTTTTTTTTTTTTTCGTTTGGAATCTGCTTCTGTCGTTAATAATCTGTAGCAATTGCTAATTGGCTTGTAATAGGGCAGTTCGTATAAGCACTAGAGGGCGTGAGGACATTTTCAGGTAAGCAATAATAGCGAGAAATTAATAGATCGCTTTTAGCGCTGTATCTGAAATTCTTCTACCTGAGATTGCTCATATAGGTAAGCTTTACTTGCCGTGAATGAAGCAATCATGATTTTGGTTCTGCTGTAGGTTGCTGACCGCCGTTTTGTCAGATACATAGTATATCACATGTGGTTACGTTACAACAAGGAATTAAATTGACTACAAAAGGCGTCTGTTGCTGTAGTTCAGTCACTGGTCACTAAAAATTAGTTGTAGGCAGAGATCTTCACATTCCCGTCATTAACTCTTTGCGGACTCTTCCAGGATTGCCTTCGTTATAAAATATATTAACACCATTTGTGAAGTGACCTACCGTTTTTTTCTCGCCTACAGTCGAGTGGTAGCCGGTTAGCTACGTGGCAAGACTGTAGTGCCCAGTGAAAAAGGCAACTAGCAAGTAATTTTAATTGTCCGACCATAATCAAAATTATTTAACATAACTGTAAATACAGCTGTCTGCTCAATTTATACTCTTTGTCACTGGGTGTAAAATACATATCTGTAACATTTATTCTACGTAGAATAATTGTATGTTTATTCTTTCTAAAACATCTTCAATGTCAAATAAAAGTACATATCTTTGATAGAGACCAGCTGATCTAAGCACGTGAATTAGATGATACACTGAGTATTCATCACTTCAACAACTGCGAACAGCACTGCGAAGATATGGAGCTGATTTTTCGATGTGCGTGAAGGAATAAGAACAAGGATTCAGACGTAAAAATTTGTTTACAATATGTAATCTGTAATTAAGTGCCAAGCACGACTGCTGATTGGTTCGTAACAGGTCAGTTCATGTAACCACTAGAGGTTGTGAGGATATTTTCAGGTAAGTAATAATAGCGAGAAGTTACATATTGCTTTTAGAGCTGTATCTGAAATTTTTCCTTCTGAGTTTGCTCATAGAGGTAAGCTTAATTTGCCGTGAATGAAGCAATCACGATTTTAGTTCTGCTGAAGGCAGTTGTCCACCATTTTGTCAGATACATAGTACATCACGTTTTGCTAGGTTACAACATGGGATTAAATTGACAAAAAAAGGCATAAAGGTTTGTTCACAATGTGTTAGATCGCCATTTTTCATACTTACGTTCAAGTAAGTCGTTTCAATCACCTTTTTGTATTGTAGGGCTCCATCTATCCAAAAACTTTTCGCCACAAGGAAAAATTGTGAAAAAAATGTAAATGATAAAAATATATACAGATGTGAACATTAATCCGACGATGAACCGTGAGGTTTGAAACCGGCAGCGTTATTTTGTAAATAAATAGCACTTCGAGTGCATTAAGATATGAAATATGAACATATAGAAAAACAACAGTCTACAAATGCTTTTATCTCTATGTTATGGTATTTGTACTTGCACTGAAGTCATTATGGTGTTTCAAAAAGACATTTATACGTTATGATATTTGTACTTGCACAAATACTGAAAGTTTTACCTTTTATACGTTATGGAATTTCAAACACAGTGTTCGTATTTTATATCTTAATGCAAAGTGCCGACTACTACTGATTATCTATACTACAATATTATTTTTATACTGCAGTAGATTTTCGAAAAGATTACCTACTACACCCACTAAAGATTACATTTTTCGTTAAATCATTTTCAATTCATTTATCTAATTCATTAATATATACGAATATTTTTTAAGTAAATAGTTTCAAATTCATTCTCAAAAAGTGCAAATTACGTAATAAATTGAAAATTTAACATATCATTCAAGGTTGGTAATGAAAATAAAAAGTGACTGATTCGCTGTCCATGATTACGTAATTTCCCCCACACAAGACGCATAAACGCAATAAAATATTAGATATGAAATGACGCAGCTCGAAAAAGCGATTGTGATTGACGGTACCTGATCATCAAGAATATCCTCCCCTCTCCCCCATCCGTATCACCCATTGCTGAGCCTGTGTCTCAGTGAATTATTAGTGCTTCAGTGTTCCACGTTTTAAATCGTTGCGCCCGGTGATCACGGCAGAACAACCGGCGGCGTCAGTATTTTTTATCGTCTATCGTCGGTGTTTTGTACTTCATCAGTGAACTTCTAAATTTGACTCAGCGGTCCCTTTCTTCACTGTCAACTTGAACTGCTTATTGTATGTACATTTTAAATGCTTCAGTCAAACTGATCTTGTTTATGACTGTAAAGTAGTATGTTTACCTCCGATTTTATTTTCAAATTTATTTCATCATATTGTACAAGAAGTTGGCTATAGGAGAGCGTACGAAGCTGCTGCCAGCCTGTCAATATGGGCATAAAACCAATAAAGGAAAAAACCAGTAATGTCCAGTGGCTGGCACTTACTTGAAGATGACTAAACTATTTTCAGCCGTAATATCGTGGCAGCAGGTCGACGTTATCTGACTGCATTCATCACACCGGGAAAACTTCAAGAATCACAAATGTCCACAGTTTAGTCCTTACATATTGACCAAGGCATTACTTCAATATACAAATTTTAACGTTACAAAATTGCTCATTCATTCATTTGAATTTTTTGATTGACTATTTCCGTTGTTGCAGCAAAAATTAATTCTAATCGAATGGCTGGCCGCGGTGGCCGAGAGGACTGAGGCGCTCCAGTCACTGTCTGCACGGCCACTACGGTCAGGGGTTCGAATCCCCCATAGAGCATGGATATTTCTGCCGTCCTTAGTGTTAGCTAGTTCATAAGTGGTTTGTAAGTTTAGGGACTGATGACCCCGTAGTTAAGTCCCATAGACTATACAAACATTTGAACATTTTCTAATTGAATGCCTCTTAAGTATCTTTGAGTACAAAATAACTTTCAAAGACGAAATATTTATCTAAAACGAAGATTCAAATAATAACTAAAACCTGTTTGTCTACCGTTACCATAAAATTAGTAAAAGAGAAAGAGATTATGGCTACGGTAATAAATTGAAAACATTTCATTTACGGCTAGTAATGAAACTAGAAAGTGGTTGATTCCATCTTTACGTAATTTGCCATTATCCGTAAATAGTCCTTGGAAACGGACGATTTAAAACGAAATGTAGAGGTCTTCAGTTGGCTATTTTTAATTTCAAAATTCTGATATGATACTCTTATATAACATTTTTAGGATTGTATAAAATTTGATTTATTAAGGGTATAATGAGAATTTTTTTGTAATAATTGAACTGTCAATTTTGTGCGATGTAAGCAGCAAACGGTGAACGAAGTACGCTTTTTTAACTTACATTATTTATTAGATAATATTTTGATTCTAGATATTTGAAATTATAGTGCAAAAGTATGAATGACGGAACTTTTCGCGCTTTGTTCGATGCTTTGTTTATTACTGGAAGTAATAGCAGTAAAAACCAAAACATCGGGTATTTCCGTAACCGGTTTTTTTTTTCTTTTTTTGTGATTTCAACAATCGCTTTATGTTGAAGGTGAAACAAGCAAGAGCAACGCGAAACTGGTTGTTTTAGCGTTAGCCACCATACTTACCTCAGACTTTTCGCAGATGATGTCCTTATCTATAATGAAGTACGGTCTGAAGATATCAGTGAAAATATCCAGTAAGATCTTTACAAGTTTTCTTATGCTATAAATATTCACAAAAAATACCTGCACACCTTATAAACAGAAAAAGACAAAACATTTTGAAGGTAGGCCTGATATAAGCTGGGTTTCAATATATTTTGAACATTTTTGCTATCTACTTCTGAATTATAACCGATCGTTTGGGTTTTTGAGTACATACGTGTAATCCACCCGGAACGAAACCCATGTCTCCGTCTGCATGCACAACAGTGTTTGATAATACTTGGTATACTCTCACTTTGCCAAATTTTATTTACTATGTAATGTGTTTGAATTCCTGTTTCCCAACAAACATGCAAATGAGATGTGGTCATAAATGGGTATAGGAGACAGGTATGGGTATGGAAATGAGTAGTCACTGTAATAATAAAAGTAATTATCGCAGTATCACATCAGTCATTGCAACTTACCAATAAAAGTAAAAAGATTATGTTTTACGTAAGGTATATGCTGTAGCAGTTTTTTGAGTGATAATGCACTCGTGATGGAATTAAAGCTAAGGGAGAAGAAAAAAAGGAATAAAAACTTTGTTAGGTGTGATGACATTGGAATTCTATCAGAGACAGATCAATTGAATGGAATGGACAAGGTCATTAAGGTAGGCTACAAGGTGAGCATTAACAAGAGAAAAACAGAAGAATGGAATGTTAGTCGAATTAAATCTTGCAATGCTGAGGTATTAGATTAGGTAATGAGGCAATAAAAATAGTAGAAGAGTTTTGTTTTTTTAGCAGTTATGTAATTTATAATGGCCTGAGTAGAGAAGATATAAAATGCAAAACATCAATGGGAAGAGAATCAAAAGTTCAGACGAGAAGCAGATATAAGCTTTTGAAATTTAATGCTACGAAGAACGCTGAAAATTATCTGGGTAGATCGCGTACTAATGAAGAGGTACTGACGCAATTGGAGAGAGAAGAAATCTGTGGTATATATAGAAGGGATCGATTTGTAGGACACATTGTAAGGCATCAATCGTCAATTTAGTATTGGGTAAATGGAGCTAGGGGAAGGGGGCATAAATTTCAAAGGGAGACCAAGAAATGACTGCAGTAAATAGGTTCAAGTCGACGAGGGTTGCCAAATGTTCAAATGTTTGTTAAGCTTATTGGGACTTACTGCGGGGTCATCAGTCCCTAAACTTACAAACTACTTATCAACTAACTTATACTAAAGATAGCACAAACATCCATGCCCGAGGGAGGATTCGAACCTCCGACGCGGGAGGCCGTGCAAACTGCAACGTGGCTCTCCAGACCGTTCTTATTCATAAATGAAGAGAGTTGCACAGGACAGAGTGGCGTGGAGAGCTGCATCAGACAAGTCATCGGAGAGAAGACGACAACAACAACAACACTCGAATAGATGCAATTACCGTAGAATCATATCCAGTTTGTATTTATCCTCGTTAGGGGAGGGGTGGGTAGAAGTGACCTTCAGTGAGAAGAGGAGACAAAATAATATTAATTGATTGATCAAATAAATTGACCAACAATTTCAGTCGATTAATTAAATCTTCCCCTATACTCTCCAGAAGTACATACTAATATTCGTGTTTATTTCTTTATTATAAATATTTCCGTTTTTGTAGAGGCTTTCAGGCTGACATAGATATTTTTCAAATGCTGTGTAGACACTGCACACTTTACAAACCGCAAAAGACAATACTTCTTGAAGGTAGACCTGATATAAGCTGGGTCTCGATATATTGTTCAACATTATTGCTATCAATTTGTGAATGATGCCACTGACAAGCTTCGCTAATCTGAAAAACGCGGCCCAGGTTACCGTCTCTAGCCTTTAATTTGTTTTCTGTTTCACGATTCTGTAGATCTATTCCAGTAAGGTACTTGTTTTGTTTAATGTTATGCCGCGCCATCCCTACTTATTTCCGGCCCTGGCACTAACGCCACTTTCTCTGTGCGTTTGCCATTCATGATAAACAAAGTTTATCCATCTTGGGATTCTCCTGTCATACTTTGTCACAGTAAGTGGTAGACATTATCTGTAGAAGCTAGACGGTATAAACCGAAGGTCCTGGATGGAAATCCCCTCCGCGTTTACCATTACATTCACGCCTCCTCCCTCCCCCATCTGACAAAGTGAGTGAAACGTGGACTTTCTGCCCGGCAGCTTTTGCGTTCGCGGGCAACGTGTGGTTCAGAAACAAGGAGGACTTCGAGCCGCCGACGCAGTCGCGGCGGCTGAGCTTGTGCCGAAGTTCCAATGCACTCGCCGTCCGCGAGTTCGACGTCATGATCTGCCGCCATGAGAACCCCTGGATCTTTGACAAGTACTTCGTTTCTCCTGTGCAGATCTTCACGTTCACTCAGAGGTACGACGTCAAAGGCGTTTCAGTGAAAATACAGCTTATTTTTGTTTTTGTATTTAGGTCTGTTTTTCTCGGTCACATTTTTACTAGTAATTAATCACATACCGTCTTTTGTGACTGTTATATAAGAAGTATCGTTCCCGTTTCTCTTTATTTTTAATTTACTTCATCGGTGCCCGCAACAATGTAGCTTTTCTTACAAATCTGCTGTTGTAGACAATAAACAGTTCTCGTGGTTTAATTTACCCATGATTATTGTTACCTGCTTCGCTCCTAACATTCCTCTACACGTAGGTGTTCAATTTTAGTCAACTGCAATTAAATAATATGGAATGTATTGTATTTTCATGTTGTTCGGATTGACTTACACCTCGTACATTTTGATCTTGAGAGACGTTTTCGTCTTTTATTGTGTTTTCGTGCTTGTGGAAGCGCTTACTATTTCTCTCTCTCTCTCTCTCTCTCTCTCTCTCTCTCTCTCTCTCTGTGTGTGTATGTGTGTGTGTGTGTGTATTTTTTCGACAAGGGCGCACTGACAGGCATGAATGCGCTACCAAGCACTGTTGACTAACTATATATATATATATATATATATATATATATATATATATATATATATATATATATATATCGGTGTGGGATCGTTTCAAAAGACGATATTTCGTAAACGACTTGCACTGTTCAAGGTTCGAAGGCTTTATATATATATATATACGGTATGAAATTGGATGGTTTATTCAAGATAAAGGCCTTCGAACCTTGAACAGTGCAAGTCGTTTACGAAATATCGTCTTTTGAAACGTTCCCACACCGATATTTGCGTGTGCCAGTCAACCCGCATAGTTGCTAGATACGATGATGTTATGCCGGCCGTGGTGGCCGAGGGGACTGAGGCGCTTCAGTCACGGTCTGCACGAACACTACGGTCGGGGGTTCGAATTCCCCCTCGGGCATGGATATTTGTGCCGTCCTAGTTCGTAAGTAGTTCATAAGTAGTTTGTAAGTTTAGGGACTGATGACCCTGTAGTTAAGTCCCATAAGCTTAACAAACATTAGAACATTAGCTTGTGGGTTCCATGAGTGCACTGCGGATCGCTAGTCAGCGTGTAACAGTCCAAGCGGTATGTCGTGACTGTACGATGGGTTTTACCAATGCAGAAAAAGCCGACATGCTCATGGTGTACGGAGAATATAGGAAGAATGCCGTTCGTTCTTGTACGGTGTATGCGGCAAGATTTCCCAATAGACGTTTCCTATCTCGGCAATTATTCATCAACCTCTTCTACCAGTTATTTGAAAGTGGTAGTGTTACACCGAGACAACGTAACAGAAGGAAACAAGTAACGACAGACGAGGGGGAATTTGATGTTCTTGCTGCTGTTGCAGTTGATCCGCTTGACAGCTCCCGCGCAATCGCACGAGGAAGTGGCATGAGACAGACAACTGTCCTACGCATTCTCCATCGACATAGGTTCCATCCCTACCACATCTCTCTCCATCAAGAGCTGCATGGAAACGATTTTGAGAATCGTGTTAGGTTCTGTAGATGGGCTTTACGACAAAAAAACTCCAGATGTATCATGTACCTTGTTTATGATGAAGCCACATTTACCAATCATGGCCAGCTAAACCGTAGAAACATGCACTGTTGGTCTGCTGACAATCACTGTTGGCTTCGACAGGTGGACCGTCAGCGTCCATGGAGTTTGAACGTGTGGTGTGGGATAGTGAACCAGCATGTGATAGGACCGTATTTCATAGACGGAACACTGAGCGCGCACAAGTATCGCAGCCTTCTAACAGACCATCTTCCACGGATGCTAGAAGACGTTCCTCTGCAGACTAGGAGAAATCTATGGTACCAACATGATGGCTGTCCAGCCCATAGCGCACGAATTACTATAGCATGTCTCCATGAATTGTTCCCAAATCGATGGATTGGACGTAGAGGACCTGTACCTTGGCCCGCCCGTTCCCCGGATTTGACGCCCGTAGACTTGTTTCTGTGGGGAAAGCTGAAAGATGCTGTCTACAAGGACGTACCAACCACACCCGATGATATGCAACGACGTATTACTGCAGCCTGCTCGGACATATCCGCTGAAATGCTAGCACGTGTGCAGCTGTTGTTCCATACCAGACTGACAGCGTGTATTTCTGCTGCCGGTGGTCATTTTGAACGCAACCTGTAATGGTCATTTGTCACGTTACTGGTTGGACTCCACATAACTAGTGTATGCACTTGTGATGTTCCTTAGTATGTGTTACCACAGGTATTGTACAGGTGTCGGTGTGGGAACGTTTCAAAAAGACAATATCTCGTAAACGACTTGCACGAGACTCCTGCAACAAACATACTGATATTCTATTGCACCCTACTTTTAGTTTCTTAATGTCTACAGGCATTGTTCCATTTAAAAAACTATGTTCGCAGAAAAAATACACTTTCTAAGTAATATTACAATTTTTTGGCGATAAATTTATTCTGTGAAAACCACACATCAATTGCACTTTCCGTTTCCGCAATATTTGCGGTGCAAGTGTTAGGTGATTCACCCTGTATATTAATTCAACGTGTTAACAACCTCGTCAAAATAAATTTTGCTTTTGATGTTTACCGAAGCGTCGATTGTTATTATCGTTATTTTTTTTTATCTTTCGCT
Source organism: Locusta migratoria (assembly GCA_026315105.1). Classification (NCBI taxonomy): domain Eukaryota; kingdom Metazoa; phylum Arthropoda; class Insecta; order Orthoptera; family Acrididae; genus Locusta; species Locusta migratoria. The sequence goes on along the minus strand of CM048747.1, from coordinate 202,138,220 downwards.
CGGATTTATGGTTATAGAAGGGAGAGGAAGCAACTATGGCCTCCTTGAGGAATAATCCTAGAATTATCCTGGAATGATCTGAAAAACTATGGAAAACCAAATTTGGTATGGCCGTACAGGCTTTAACCCACGCTTAGAACGATTAATAACAAACAGACTATAACGGACAACAGTAAGAAAAATCGATATCACTTCCACAGAGACTTAGAAAATTGTAACAGTACAGAAGATTCCTCTGCGTCACATGCAGTACCATTGAGCAGTTATTTTCACTAGATTAGCATAAGTACAAGATATGTTCGTATACAAAGTACTCTTATTAAATAGTCGGCAAAGTCAAGTGACGTTATGATCGCAGATGAATAGTGTAACTTAATTTAACTTTTAATTTGTAAAAACTAATGAGACGTGTAACTGTAGGCGCTTGAATAATAACTATAATTCTGAAGGATTTGCTTTGAGGGGGATTCATTTTTGTTTAGGTGCAATGGAAGTCACATATAGTTTAAAAAATAAATGGATTTCTATTACCCTTGCGTGATTGTTTAAAATCACCTTAACTGCATCATCAATGTATCTCTTTTTTAAATTTTTAAGTAGCTACTTACATATTGTACTTTCTTTTTATGTCTATACATTTTCTGATAAATTTAATCAAATTTTCGTCGGGATGACATAGCTCTCAAACAAGTCCCGATCTCACCATAATCTCCGTACTTATTTATTATTATTTCTAAGCTTTTATCCCGTTTTATGTAGACTGCGTTTTTGTTTTACCTTGCATATTGTGCTCTGCACTCACACATATGCGGAATTTCCTTTTTCTCATTGATTTTAAGATATGATTAGCAAGTATTTTGTGGTGCCAGCCCTATAAAGTGATGGTCGTTTAATGGCACCGCTTATGGCAGCTCAAAGGGTAGCTAGGTTTTTCTTCATTTTCTGTCTACGAGGTAAACCTCAGAAAGCATGAACGTTCAATTTCTTAAATGCATCGACATATCTGTATGCAGTGTATGACGAATAAGAGAAATGAAATCAGTCATTCATTGGGAAAATAGATACGTCTGTACAATGTGATAAATGAAAATTATTTACAGAATAGTTTTCTTAAAAAGGAATGATAGATATTTTTAGAGAAATTTGTTAACATCGAATATTGATTTAAGCCTAAGGAAGTCCTTTCTGAGGGCACTTGTGTGGAGTGTATGGGAGTGAAACATGGACGATAAACAGTATGGACAGGAAGAGGATAGAGGCTTTTGAAATGTGGTGCTACAGAAGAATTTTGAAGATTAGGTGCGTGGATCGCGTAACTAGTGAGGAGGTACTGAACAGAATTGGGGAGAGAAGGAATTTCTGGCATACGTTGACTCAAAGACGGGATCGATTGGTAGGACACATTCTTAGACATCAAGGAATCATTGGAGGGAAGCGTTTGGGGTAAAAACCGCAGAGGAAGACCAAGAGATTGATACAATAATCAGATTCAGAAAGATGTAGATTGCCGTTCTTCTGTGGAGTTGAAGAGGCTTGCTCAGGATAGGGTATTGTGGAGAGCTGCATCAAACCAATCTCAGGACTGAAGACCACAACAACAAAAGATATTTTTATTTCTTTTCAACCCTAAATAACAAATGATAAGTATTTCCTAACGGCCGCAAAATCCGTTTGGACTGAAGTGAGCAAACCGAATATCAAATCAACATCCCGAGAACGCAATCAAATACTACTGTGCTCGTAGGTTTTTTTTTAAAAATTGATATCTCCTGTGGATTTCACATGCTGCCAAGAATGACAATCAACCATATGTAAAGTGTATACAGTTTTAACTTATGTTAAAATACTTTACATAATTTGATGCTACACGGTAACTGTAACGAATAACGAAAATAAAATCTATCCTTTATCGGGCAAAAATTCTAAAGATAGGCCAAAATAAAAGATTTTCGACGAGTAGAGTTCTTGATTCATTGCGACCCGAACGCTGTCTCTCAGTGAAGTTGGTACTTTAGTACCCAAACAGGCAAACATAATGGTTTTCCGAGCATATCTTTATAACGGCTAAAATTTTTCGAAAAAGAGAAAATGTCGTCGTCTAGATACATGTCAACAAAATATATTGTAAAAATTAGAAGCATTTTCCAAGGTCAGTTATTTAGTTATTGACTATCCACGAAGCAAAAACGCCTAAAAACAGATTTTTGTAAATTTGTTCCTACGTACGCTAGCTTTAAACATTTGGATTTTGGTTACGGATAAAGATACCACAAAAATTTAAAAAAGTAGTTTGAGAATATAGTCTTAAGAACAAATGGTAAAACTTTCGGCGATTTGCAATGTATACACAAGTATAGAAGTTGCCTTCCCCACAATTTGTAGTATTAGTACCTACAAATGACGGTTTTTCGTGGTTTAAGAGGAACGATCCATTCAGCTGAGAAGATCTCGAGTCCTGGTACAGCGCTTGCTTGTAGGCAAGCAAACTCAGGGCAACGAAACCTACTTGCTCTCATGTATTAGATTAGCGATAGAGCGCTACTCACCTGGACTGTTGCTGAAATCAATGAGATGAAAGTGATCAATGAAGGTACATGAATAGCACCGAAACTTTTGACAAACTGGGATCTTGAAAGTGTTTCATTGTTGCAGCTCTCCAGCCGCCAGCCCCACCTCCCAACTGATTTAAGCAGCCGTCAGTGGAATTATTTCACTCATCATGACTTACAGCGTTAGTGGATTCCCTGATAATAAAATTATTTATTTATTGAGATTATCCTCATTACAAAGGTTTATCTACAACGTAATAGTTTACACGGAAATAAGCACACCTAGTACACAAGGTCTTAAACTAAGTATTCAAAATCTTGCATGTCCCCTTTTTCTGCGCCCAGTATATGTGCTGTACATTTTGGAGGGAGGTGGTCACAGGTTACCACTCCAGTACCAATCTGGGTGTTCTCGTGTCCTCCATTCTTTGTACATCTTCCTATGCAATACTTCATTTATTCTTTCTTTTATTTCCATTCTCTTTATTACTTCGATGTTCCTTATTTTTTTCTCTCCCAGATATTCTGGCCAATCTTCTCCAGAATTCCATCTCTCACCCTTTCAGACCAAAGGTTGTAGTTGATGTGATACAGGGTGTACAGAAAAGGACTCCCTGATTTCAAAATTAAATATCTCGAAAACAAAAATCGATAGAGGAATGCAGTAAAAGGTATGTTTATTGTGAAAGCTGTAAGAAGTTTATACAGCAGTTTGAAATAATAGTTACAAAAGCTGCTAACAGATGGCGCTGTAATCGCCATACTTAAGCCTAGTATAAATAGTGATCCGAAGCCCAGATCGATCAGTTCCACTATTGAAACGTGACAACCATTCGTACGCTCTTCGCAAAATTTCAACGAACAGGCAGCGTAACTGATGATCTAGTGAGGCATGTTGGCCGCAAGCAAACCGTAGTTACGCCTGAAAGTATCGCCACAGTTTCTGGAATTATTCAGAGAAATCCAATGTCATCCGTCCGTAGAATTGCATCTGAGACTGGTTTGAAGCGATCCAGCACGCAAAAAATACTGAGAAAGAGCCTACACATGCCTCCATTCAAAATTCAAACGCACCAAGCCATACCCGTACAAGCTGTGCAACAAAGGGTTGCCTTTGCTAATCAGATGTTCACAATGATTGATAGTGAAGGATTTGATGTTGGCTGCATCTGGTTTACAGATGAAGCACACTTCCACCTGAATGGATACGTGAATAAGCAGAACTGGCGATTTTGGGGTTCCGAAAAGCCATATTGGTGTGAAGCGAAACCCCTGTATTCTCCTAAAGTTACTGTGTGGGTTGCAGTATGCAGCAGAGGCATTATTGGTCCTTTTTCATTCGAGAAACGGTCACTGGTGCACTTTACGTTGCAATTTTGGAACAATTTGTCGCCACACAGCAAGCTTTAGAGTATCGACCAGGTACTGAATGGTTTATGCAAGATGGAGCCCGACCACATCGGACCGAACAAGTTGTAAATGTTCAAATGTTTGTATAGTCTATGGGACTTAACGACGGGGTCATCAGTCCCTAAACTTACAAACTACTTATGAAATAACTAAGACTAAGGACGGCACAAATATCCATGCCCGAGGGGGATTCGAATCCCCGACCGTAGTGGCCGTGCAGACAGTGACTGGAGCGCCTCAGTCCCCTCGGCCACCGCGGCCGGCACCGAACAAGTGTTTCGCTTTCTTGAGGAATACTTCGGGAATCGAGTCATTGCTTTGGAATATCCCAAATTTACTGGTGAGGCATGGATTGGCCTTCATATTCGCCGGTTTTGAGTCCCTGTGACCTTTTTTTTTTTTTTTTTTTTTTTTTTTTTTTTTTTTTTTTTTTTTTTTTTTTTTTGTGGGGCACAGTGAGACATGGTTTACCCGAAGCATCCCGTCACGCTGGACGAGCTAGAATCGGCGATCTCTGTTTCATGTGAATCCATTTCGGTTGAGACATTACGAAATGTGATGGCGAATTTCATTCTTCGTTTGCGCCACCTCTGTAGTGCCAATAGTGAACATTTTGAAAACATTGTGATGTGATTGTTTGCAAAGAGTGTTTTTTATACGATTATTTCACTTATGTATGCTGATATGAGCTGTACGGCGTACAGCGCCACCTGTTAGCAGCTTTTGTAACTATTATTTCAAACTGCTGTATAAACTTCTTACAGCTCTCACAATAAACATATCGTTTACTGCATTCCTCTATCGATCTTTGTTTTCGAGATATTTAATTCTGAAATCAGGGAGTCTTTTTCTGCACACCCTGTATATAGAGAGGGACGTTTAAGATACAAAATGCATACAGTAATTCATTACAAAAGAGCAAATAAATTTATTTTCAAAAATTATCACAATAGTCTGTTTTGGGCCTTCACTACAAATTACTACGACATTATTTGAAATGTGTACTCAGGTGGTCAGACAGTGAGGACGGTGTTGCAGACTGAACCCGGCGTTCAAGCTGCGGTGCCTGGTGAGCGGCTTCGGCAGGAAGGACCCGGGCCTGGCGGTGGGCTACCTGCACTCCTACCGCCAGGTCATGCAGAGCTGGAGGGCCTGCCGCGACGACGCCAGCGAGCAGTTCATGTGCACCACCGACACCGCCAACAAGGTACCACCACACACTACACTCCTATCTTACACTCTACACCGTTAAATGTTATTTTTACGGTAGTTATTACTATTGAAGTAAATAAACGTTTATGAATAACAGTTTTCTTCAAAATATTTTAACAATGGAAAATCCGATTGGAGTGTCAGTAATTAATGAAGAATAGATAACAACTCACCGTAAAGAAGCTCGCTGCTCTACTGACAGGTACGAAAAATAGACGGTGACTTTTCTTCAATAGTTGGGGATGGATCACTGTTAGAAATATATTAAAGAAAGAAAATTAACATTTTGATTGAAACTTCCTGGCAGATTAAAATTGTGTGCCGGAACCGGGACTGGAACCTGGGACCTTTGCCTTTCGCGTGCAAGCGCACTACCGAGTGTGCTATCCCGACACGACTCACGATACCGCCTCACAACTTTACTTCCGTCAGTACCTCGCCTCCTACTTTCCAAACTTCACAGAAGTTCTCCTGCGAAACTTGCAAGACTAGCACTCCTGGAAGAAAGGATATGGTGGAGACATGGCTTAGCCACAGCCTAAGGGATGTTTCCAGAATGAAACTTTCACTTTGTAGCGGAGTGTGCGCTGATATGAAACTTCCTGGCAGATTAAAATTGTGTGCCGGAACCGGGACTCGAACCTGGGACTTTTGCCTTTGTAAAGTAGGAGGCGAGGTACTCGCGAAGTAAAGTTGTGAGGCGGCATCGTGAGTCGTGTCGGGATAGCACAGCCGGTAGTGCGCTTGCCCGCGAAAGGCAAAGGTTCCAGGTTCGAGTCCCGGTTCTGGCATACAATTTTAATCTGCCAGGAAGTTTCATATCAGCCCACACTCCGCTGCAGAGTGAAAGTTTCATTCTGGAAACATCCCTTAGGCTGTGGCTAAGCCATGTCTCCACCATATCCTTTCTTCTAGGAGTGCTAGTCTTGCAAGTTTCGCAGGAGAACTTCTGTCAAGTTTGGAAAGTAGGAGGCGAGGTATTGGCGGAAGTAAATTTGTGAGGCGGCATCGTGAGTCGTGTCGGGATAGCACAGCCGGTAGTGCGCTTGCCCGCGAAAGGCAAAGGTTCCAGGTTCGAGTCCCGGTTCTGGCATACAATTTTAATCTGCCAGGAAGTTTCATATCAGCCCACACTCCGCTGCAGAGTGAAAGTTTCATTCTGGAAACATCCCTTAGGCTGTGGCTAAGCCATGTCTCCACCATATCCTTTCTTCTAGGAGTGCTAGTCTTGCAAGTTTCGCAGGAGAACTTCTGTCAAGTTTGGAAAGTAGGAGGCGAGGTATTGGCGGAAGTAAATTTGTGAGGCGGCATCGTGAGTCGTGTCGGGATATCACATTCGGTAGTGCGCTTGCCCGCGAAAGGCAAAGGTTCCAGGTTCGAGTCCCGGTTCCGGCACACAATTTTAATCTCCCAGGAAGTTTCATATCAGCGCACACTCCGCTGCAGAGTGAAAGTTTTATTCTGGAAACATCCCTTAGGCTGTGGCTAAGCCATGTCTCCATCATATCCTTTCTTCAAAATGTTCAAATGTTTGTAAATCTATCGGACCAAACTGCGTGGTCATCAGTCCGTAGCTTACAAACTACTTAAACCTAGGTAAACTAACCTAAGGACACCACACACACACGCGTGCCCAGGGAGTACTCGAACCTCCACGGCGAGCAACCGCGCGCTCCGCAGCGAGACGCTTTAGACCGCTCGGCTACTCCAACGCGGCATCCTTTCTTCCAGGAGTGCTAGTCTTGCGTGGTTCGCAGGAGAGCTTCTGTGAAGTTTGGAAAGTAGGAGACGTGGTACTGACGGAAGTAAAGTTGTGAGGCGGCATCGTCAGTCGTGTCGGGATAGCACAGTCGGTACTGCGCTTGCCCGCGAAAGGCAAAGCGAGTACCGGTTCCGGCACACAATTTTAAGCTGCCGGGAAGTTTCAGATCAGCGCACACTCCGCTGCAGAGTGAAAGTTTTATTCTGGAAACATTTTGATTGTTGGGGAGTAAGTGAGAAGATAAGATCATATATATATACATGTAGCGTCTGTTCCGAAAGAACAGTCGTCACTTCTCGAAGCCCTTACTCTTACGGGAATTAGTTTCATAACTACGAGTTTGAGTACTGTGGGCAGGGTGAAGCTGGGAATTTGTATCTGGCGGGAGGCGTGCTTAGGTAATCCTTGCAGGTGCGGTGATCACTGTGTCCCCAGTGGTGTAGGGGTCAGCGCAACTGCCTAGAAAGCAGGAGACCCGGGTTGGGATCCCAGCTGGGTACGCATTTTCAGCTTCGCCGTATCGCAGTAGATGTCATATATTCTGTGAAGATAAGATTATATTTGCCGTATCCATCAATCATAGAATTGGCGTTAAACAAAGGAATATTTCTGCGTTGGTGCTCAATAGCATACACGTCTCATCTATACAATTCTATACTCACGACCTTGACTGGGAAGATTAACGTAATTTTTTATTTTATACGTCACCCAGATTCCAAACAGATACGGGTTCTTGCAGCGTTACACCCATATTGTATCCTTTGACTGCCCGTTTCTGATTAGATGAATACTTATTCCAAAGTTTATGAATATGAGACGTCGCAATGATGTTAAACGCGTCTGCTTCGTAAAATAAAACATTACGTGACATAATTTGTTTATTTTTATTATTTATTTTATTATTATCTTATGTTACTAATTTGTACGTAATAATTCATCTGCTGATTTGTTTTTAAATGCTGGTTGGTTATCTGTCGGACATTTGATGTTATCTGGTAGGTGAACAAAGACTTTGTGGCAGCATAATTCACCTCCTTCTGTGCCAAAGTTAGATTTAACCTTGAATAATGGAGATCATCCTTACTCCTAGTGCTGTAGTTATGCAAACGGCTATTACTTTTCAATTGGGTGAGGTTATTAATAATAAATTTCATAAAGGTGTATGTATATTGTCAAGCTATTGTGAAGATCCCTAGATCCTTAAATAAGTGTCTGTAAGATGACCTTGGGTGGACACTAGAAATTATTCTAATTACACGCTTTTGTCCAATGAATACTTTTCCGCTCAATGATGAACTATCCCGAAAAATGATGTCATATGTAAGCATTTAAACTGGTGATGAGTTCTCAAGTAAGTTAGACGCTCTTAAACCTATTACCTGTCATTTTATTTAAGAATGTGCACTATTAAAATTAACACTTCCGCACTGAATATACAGAGTATGTATTCATTCTGTCATGGCTGCAAGACAAGAAACGACTAACATAAAGGGAAACAATTGAAAGTCACACCCTCTTTACATGTTTCACAAAGTTTTAATTAATCACAATTTTTTACTCTGTAAATGATAAGGTGTGGTAAACGTCTTTCGAGTCTCACATTTTTTATTTATATATATTTTTTTTAAAATTTGGAAAAATATAATATTCAATTAAAGGAAAAATATATAAACGTTTGACGAAAACATTTTCCACCTGAAGTAACACTGCAACTGGAAAGTGAGCACTGCAGATGATGTTCGTGTGTCCTTGTCGACTACACAAGTTGCAGGGGCGCAGGCACTGCCTTCGTGATTAATATAGGCCTTAGCGCAGAATTGCCGGGGACACAATCAGCTGTTGCATTGAGTCGGCGTATTGGGCTTGCAAGTTTATGTTAATTTTTGCTACAGCTACACATACTGCGCAATCCACTCAAAGGTGCGTGGCGGAGGGTACCCATTACCTCTCTTGTTACTTGCTTTCCTGTTACACTTCCAAACAGAACGAGGGAAAAACAATTACTTATATTTCTGCAGTTCGCTTCCAATACCCACCATCTAAATTTCTTCAACAGTGTTTCTTGGAAAGAACATCCCCTTCCCTGCAGACACTCCCATTTGAGTTACCGAAGCATCTCAGTAAGAACCGCGCATTGATCGAACCTTCGCCGGCCGCGGTGGCCGAGGGGACTGAGGCGCTACAGTCACGGTCTGCACGGCCACTACGGTCGGGGGTTCGAATCCCCCCTCGGGCATGGGTATTTGTGCCGTCCTTAGTTGTAGGTAGTTCATAAGTAGTTTGTAAGTTTAGGGACTGATGACCCCGTAGTGAAGTCCCTTAAGCTTAACAAACATTTGAACATTTCAACATCGAACCTTCCAGTAACAAACGTAGCGGCCCGCCTCTGAATTGCTCGCATATCTTCCTTTAAACCGATCTGGTGGGAATCGCACAAGCGTTTTATTTGCAGTCTCCTTGAAGAATGAATCACTTCTTCCCAAAATTCTTCCAATAAACCGAAGTCGACCATCCGGCACTTCACTGCACTTTTGAAGCTAATCTTCTCATATGTGCACATCGGTGGTGATGACTTTCTATTTTTATTTATTTATTTTTATTCCTATTTTAATTTATTTTGTTTTATTTTATTATTATTGTTGTTATTATTTTTGCCGCAGAGCATGTGTAAATCTTATCTGCAGTTGAAACTAATTTGTCGATTTGTGTTGCAGCTTATTGTTTACCTATTCTTAAATTCCGTGATTCATGTCCTTTGCTGTTTCTGTGGTACACGGACTAGTCGTGCGTATTTTTCATCTCCGTTGCGCAGGACCGATCTTAAAACATTTTATAAAGAGGGAAAATAAAGATTTTTTTATTTTATCTCACAATATTGAACACATCAGTGTGTGTTTGGCAGATCTCATCTCTAGAGTATAACACTCATACTCTGCAACAGTTTTCTTTGATGGTGAAATGTTTGTAAAGCTTATGGGACTTAACTGCTTGGTCATTAGTCCTAAACTTACAAACTACTTATGAACTGGCTTGTACTACAGAGGACACAAACATCCGTGCCCGAGGGGGGATTATAACCCTCAACAGGGACTCACGCTTGGAGCGGCAATAGCGCATCTAACGGAAATAGAGATAACCGTAAGAATAATAATTGTTTTCAGTGATATTTCTACTTTATTAAGGAAATACTTATTACTTATTATATTTCAGCTTTCCATGCCTGAGGCCATTGTCCAGAGATATGAATGATCATGAAATAAATGTTTTATATGGCGAATATAACTGATGTATGATGTAAGCTACATCATATTCATGAAGATACGCCTATTTATAACACGTTTCGCAAACATATTAAAGAAACACCAACTGACACATTTTCATGCGGTTTTCACAGGAAATTTGAGCTAATATTGGGGCAACATATAGGCACGATTTCAACAAAATCAGATCACGGAACAAAGATACATCGCAGTCTTAAGTATTTTCTGTAGCTGTCTGTTCATCTATTAAAAATACCTAATCTCCTAAATTACTGCACGGATTTCCATGGAGCAACTTCCTTTCATAAAAGTGGAATCAGGACAATTGTTTTATATGTAGGTTATGCTTGAATTATGAATTGCGTAGTACAGCAAACAAGCGATAGAGGCGCTGTAGTGCACCAAAGAACTCATAAACACCGCTGCTGCATAATGAGTATGCGGTAGTACAACAAGTAAGCGAACGTCTGTGACAGAATTAAGCAATCTTATGTCTACGAATACCAACAAACTTTGAACATAGTGTCACTGAATGATTTCCAATCCATGGTGTACAACAGCAATCAGTTGGAATAAATATTCCTTCAAACCGTCTTGATTGCAATCAAGACGGTTTGAAGGAATAGTGTCACTGATTTAGCTTTGTGTTTTCAATATTCAACGGCATTTCTTTGCTTCTTTTTGCGTGTTTCATTTTGTCTCAAAAACTCTATGAAGATACATCGTTTCGGACAATGACTTTTACTTACATTTGACATCTTGGCTAGGACAATTGAGTTTATTGATAGCGATCCAACAAGGATTCTATTTTTACTGACTGAGGTCCGGAACCCTATAAAGCCATGATACACACAGGCCCTCCTTCAACAATCGTTGCGAAGCACGGGTATATAAGCTAGTTAAATTTTAAAAGACCAACACTCTCACTGATATCACGTTGCATCTAGCAGAATACTGAACTATTGTTTGCCTCTTTTATCCTAATACTTAGCCATATTTGTAATTTTTTTTCTCTTTGGAATGGTAATTTTCCTATGAGATAATAGTATTCAGTATTGAAGCCACTTCGTACAAAATGAGAAAGAAGCAATGAAGACAATTTTAGACCTATTTCTATACCATCGATGTTTTCTAAAATTATTCAGGTTAACTGAACTTTTAAGGTCACAGGAGTTGATATCAAACGTACAGTTTGGTTTAAAAGAGGTTTAACAACCGAAAATGCTATATTCCCTTTTCTCTGCTAGGCACTGGGTGGATGAAGTAAAATACTATGAATGCTAGGCGTTTTCTTTGAACTAACAATAGAGTTTCGTCATGTTGATCACAAAATATTGCTACAGAAGTTGGACCATTATGAAATAAGAGGAGTAGCTCGCAATTGAATCATCTCCTACTTTAAGAAAAGACAGCATATAGTGATTCTCAAGTGTTGAGAATGGGTAGGGCAGGTATTTACAATGGGGCACAGTGAACTGGAGGGTGTACTGGGGTCTTTTCTGGGGACGCTGTTGTTTGTTATTTATATAAATGATTTGCGTTCTAATATAACAAGTAATTCTAAATATTACATGGTAGCGAAAGATGTTTGCAGAATAGACACAGTAGTTCAACATTTAAGTTATTTAGTTGTAGAAAAAAGATACTACATCACAGTAAGAACCATTTATTACTGTTTCTAAGACACAGTTCAACAAAAACTGACATTTTGATTAAACACAGGACATACGATAAGTGAGACTGAACATTTCAAATTTCTAGGTGTTCACGTAGACAGTAAGTTATTGTGGAAAGCCCCCATGTTCAGGATCTTGTTCAAAAATTAAACTACATTATTTACCTTTAGAACTGTATCTGCAATAAGTGATAGTTCAACACGAAAGTAAGTCTACTTTCACTTATGACGTATGGTATAATTTTTTGGGGAAACTCCTCAGAAAGAAAAAAAAAATTATCCAATTGCTTAGGCAGCCACATACCTAAAACTCTTCCGGTACCCTAAGGAACTGTCAACGATGTCGTAAGCATTCTCAAACGCCTCCGGGAAATGCACACACCGATCTCATTTAACCATTGCATCCACGCGGGAAATGTCATCAGTCAGCAATGAACGAGGCCTCGTCGAGCGCTCATGATCATGCAAGACTTCACGGCGTTTTCAAACTCAACAACACTACCCCATACATCCCAAAGCGAGACAGTTTTCCGCATGTGTGGGCTGAATTTATCTGTAGATGTCGATGGGCATCCCTAGCTACACTGAAAACGAATCACAATTCTTTGCTCTAACCTGCGGAGGTATGAAGCACAACCGCCACCTATAACAACTGACAGCAGTGACGTGCGGTGTTTTTTCCTTTATTGTCATTTCATTCCTGTACAAAAGCATGCGGGTTGGCAGCAGCGTCATATGCCGCTCTTCAGCCTATGAATTTACAAAATGAAAGGAAAGGAAAAAAGTACAGCAATGAGTACAATAGTAGTGACAAGCATACCGGGTGATCAAAAAGTCAGTATAAATTTGAAAACTTAATAAATCACGGAATAATGTAGATAGAGAGGTAAAAATTGACACACATGCCTAGAATGAGATGGGGTTTTACTAGAACAAAAAAAGCAATAATTAACATAACAAATTAAGACCAATCAAAGATGATGTTCTTTACAGGAAATGCTCAATATGTTCACCATCATTCTTCAAATCAAAATGTTCAAATGTTTGTAAATCTTATGGGACTTAACTACGGGGTCATCAGTCCCTAAACTTACAAACTACTTATGAACTACTTACGAACTAGGACGGCACAAATATCCATGCCCGAGGGGGGATTCGAACCCCCGACCGTGGTCATCATTCTTCAACAATAGCTGTAGTCGATGAATAATGTTGTGAACAGCACTGTAAAGCATGTCCGGAGTTATGGTGAGGCATTGGCGTCGGATGTTGTCTTTCAGCATCCCTAGAGATGTCGGTCGATCACGATACATTTGCGGTTTCAGGTAACCCCAAAGCCAATAATCGCACGGACTGAGGTCTGGGGACCTGGCAGGCCAAGCATGACGAAAGTGGCGGCTGAGCACACGATCATCACCAAACGACGCGCGCAAGAGATCTTTCACGCGTCTAGCAATACCTTTATTTTTTCTTTTCGTTTCTAATAAAACCCCATGTCATTCCAAGCATGTGTGCAAATTTTTACCTCTTTCTCTACATTATTCCGTGATTTATTAAGTTTGCAAATTTATACTGACTTTTTGATCACCCGGTACATGAGGAGGACAGTGACAGACAATAATTGGCGAATACAAACGCAGTGCACTGGATGACTCCAAGTGGTGAGGCTGGGACGATGTCATTGGTAACAATGACGGTGATGTAGGTGATGACAGCCAATAGATACACTGTTATAATGGACGGGGTGACTAAAATACATGCACGGTGGCTGTGGGCTGGACGTCACAAGAAAACAACACTACACGTAGTTACACCAAATGGATGCACACATCACACTGTACGCGATGAACAAACAGGGTGCATTATTGGTGGTTAATGCCTCGGTTGTGCAGTGGTAGAGTGCCAGACTACAAATCCAAAGGTCCCGGGTTCGATCCCCGCCAGATCCTTGGATTTTTATCTGTCACTTTCCACTTCTTTCACCTCTGGCAGTATAGCTCATGTGAAAAATACCGAATAGCACCGTGGTTCGGAACCCACGTTAAACTGTAAGGTCCCCCTATAACTGGCTGGGTAAGTCAATTCGAAGGTCGGAGGAAGGCAACGGCATACCACCTCCAAACAGGACCATGTCTAGTAAAGCACTGTGGTGTTCAAACCAATCTTCGGATTGTTGACTGCTTTACCTTTTAATAGTGCATTAGAGGGCATGGGGAAAGGGAAGGGAAGGGGGATGCGGGGGGGGGGGGGGCGAACACCGAAAGGAAATGAGGGTAGAGCTGAGGGTAATCCAACGATCCTGGGGTGAGGAGTAAATGGAGAGGAGCGAGTGTAGGGATCCTAGGGGAAGGGAGAGGATGCGGGACAGAGCACGAGGAGGGGGTCAAAGCTGATAGGAGAGGTAGATTTCGGGACGGAGGGTGTCATCCAGGAGGGGAGTTCATTGAATTGCCCTGGGAGAGGATGTAGAGAGTGTAAAGGTGGAGGGCTGGAGGGACACAGTAATGGAGGCGAGGCAACGGGCCAGGAACTGTGAGCAGTGAAGAAACCAGGGGTTGTGGGATTCTATTTTTCGGGAAACGTACCTAAGGCGTATATGTTCGAGAAAAAGGAGGAGGTGGGAGAAGGGACTGAAGTCATACAGGGTCTGTGTGGTGGAGGGGAGGTGGATCAACACCGCCTAGAAGACAAGGCCTTACAACAGGCCGTGCTTACGTCACACTCAGAGGCCGCGGCCGCCATCTGACTGGCCGGCCGCTGCGCGGCGGTGGGCGTGCCCCAGCCAATAACCAGTGAGGTGGCGGCCGGGGCCTCTAAGTGTGACGTAGGCACGGCCTGTTGTAAGGCCTTGTCTTCTAGGTGGTGTTGGGTGGATGCAATAGGCAAGGCGGAGTCCATGGCGTTCAATGTCTCGGAGGGAGTGATAGAACTTGAGTGGGGCAGAGATCCAAGCAGGATTGGCATAGCAGAGGGAAGGTCGGATGACGGAGTTGTAGGTGTACCGTGCAGCGGAGATACCAGCAGATACGGCTGGCCCGAAAGAAATTCCAACACTAGGAATGTATGTGTTGTTTCGCATTTGTAACCGTATTTTGACTGAAAAAAAGTAGAGCCAACCACTTTCTGATTTGCCAACGTATACCTGCATCGCCACGTAGGGTAGCATAAGCCCTACAGCAGGGCTGGGCAAATGCCGTTTCGCGTGCGCGAGCGTTCTCAGCGGCCCACACGGCCTGCTCGCGGCTCCCCCCCCCCCCCCCCCCCACACACACACAACTCCGCCAGCCAGCAGTGCCCCCCCCCCCCCCCCCCCCACTCATACTCGACTAGCCGCAGCCGCGCACGTCACTACACCACGCGGAACCACTCGTTCTGTTTACTTGTGGAAATCGCGTCCAGTGTTCGTGATAAAGCAGAACTAGTGTCTGAAAAATGGCTGAGGAGGACGTAAAAATCTTTGAAAAGAAAGTCTTCTGAACACCGACAGTGGGAAGTCATGGAACGCAAAGCGGACCTCAGTGTTTGTTTTGCAATTCAACATTGTCTTCATGGAAGAAGTGCAATGTGAAGCGTCATTTTCAACTGCTTCACGAAGATGTAGTTAGTTTGAGTAAAGAAGAACGAAAAAATTTCGACAGTAGATTTGAAGACTTAAATCGACTTGAAAGCGATTTCAACCTTTTTTGCAACTCCTTTTGCAGTTAACGTGGAAAATGTTTCTTCTGAAATTCAGTTAGAGCTCATTGACTTTCAATGCAATCGTGTGCTGAAGGAGAAGTTTCGCACTGCAGAAAACTTGGAAAGCTTCTATAAATATTTTCCACGTGAACAGTTTGCATTGTTATTCAAAATAGCTGCTCGTGTGTATAGTTTTTTTTCCCTAATGAAACTGACAAAATCGAAGCTTAGAAGCAGTCTGACTGACGTTCATCTGACTAGTGCAGTGCGCCTAATGACCAGCAATTCCACACCAAATATCGAGATGTTGGTTCAAAATCATTTTAAATAAATCCAGCATGATGTAAATTAATGCTTATTTCTTTTTTGTTCGTAGTACCTCTCCTCTGAAATGACAATTCTTTTATGTGTATGTCACCTTGTTGTTTATCTTGACAGGAAACTGATAGGCTTTGCGATCAAAGAGTTTCTTCCCCTTTATGTTTTCTATATATCATAGGAGTTTAGTTATCCCTTTTACTTCCTCCAGGGAGAAGGTTTTTATTTTACACTTGATAAATTATACTTATCTTAATAATTCCTAGGTTTTTTCTTCGCGCAGCAGGGATATTTTATTTTTCTTTAGCTTACAAATTTTCCCATGTACTTATTTGGTTATTTTTACAAGTTCTTTATCGTACCACAACAACTTCGTTGTGGTACCACTGACATAGACAGGGAACTTTTTCCATTGCTCTCAGGTCTTGAGTTCTGGAATGTTTCCCCCCTTCAGAATGGTGTCAGTTTTCATCCTTTCCTAAGGATGTAATGAACCTTGATAATTGTTACCTTCTGACCGACCACCCAGTTTCTCGTCATTGTAATGAAGCAAGTTTTTAGTTTATTAATCCTTTACGTGTATGTCCTATTTATGGCCACGAAAGTAGGTTTTACAGTGGTTCGAAACTGTGTTTCATCCTTACATGAGCAACCGTTGCATGGTACAGGATACACAATTTTCGGGTATGCACTATTAACACTTAGTTCCCACTCAAACATGCTGTGGCAGATATGATTGTACCGGTGCCCTTTTCACGGAAGCCGCATCAGCCTGAAACGACCTAGTGTGTTTTGTACGTGCAGTAAGTATTTCAGCTTGTCCTCACAGCTGCACTGTGCATCAGCAAGCGGCCAGCCACAGCGCACAGCTCTGCTACCCGCGCTGCTGGCTCTCAAGGCCGCTCAGCGCTGCCCTCGCGGCTCTCGCTGCTCGCGGGCAGCCGCGCGAGCAGCTCTCGTGCCCACCCCTGTCCTGCGTAAATTGAATCGTACTACAGTCACAGTCTAACATATACAGTCACGACACTCACTGCTGTAAAAGTTGTTACCAACCGACAATTGCTGCGACACTAGCGCTCCTAGTGGTGGGCAAGCTGCCGAAGTAGCCATGTTTGTTTATAATCGCTTTTGTACGTAATTAACGAAATACTTACTACAATTTTTGCGTTACAAGCATTATTAAAATACCGAGAGACAAACATAATACAGAAATTAATATAAAAACAGCCTCATTTAAATGATTCGATGGAGTAAAGAACAACTCTGTCATGAACAAATACTTACAGATATGTGTATATTTGCAGCTTATTCCTCTGAAAGTAAGTTGCATATGAACATAATGGTATAATAAATTTCTATTATGGTCTGTTCTTACTATGACAGCCAGTTTTTTATGTGTGTCAATTCGGTACGGAGTCTAATGATTCTCACATTTTTACACGTCACTCGTCTTTCTTATACGTGCATATTCTTTTAATTGTAATTAATTTAGCTTTAAAAAACCAATGTTTTGATGATTCTTGCCGTTTGTGGTTCAGATATAGCAACAATTGTGGAATTGGGTTCTTCTTTGTTGGAAAACAGTTTGGTTGGTTTTGTCGTTATATTGCCATGTCTGTGACGTTTTTCCTTCAGCTACAGCTGTGATGGTTGATTTGCTATGTTAAAAACCGTATTTATTGCATTCTATATACGTTTCCTATGTTCCACCCTCACCGATTTTACTGGAATTGTAATGAAGAATACTTAACGTTCCTGCGTATAAATTAACGACTCTCTGCTAAAGGGCATGTCTCCTGGTGTTTTCGAGGCATTTTTATTCTTAATAGAAAATAAAATTACTCATTTAAAGCCTATAAGTTACAGAATGATTGTAAATTAACTGTCCTGTAATATACCGTTTCGTACCTTATCAGGTATCATATGAAACTTAAGAAAGACAAATGGGAAGCTATTTTTAAATTATTACCTATTTAGAAGGCACTACATATGTTCCCTAATGTAAAAAAGTATGCTGAAGTCAATCTAAACGATACTATTTGCACTCATCAACTATCGTATTCAGAAACGTAGCTTGCCGTCCGCTTGGAGCGCTGCTATCGCAGCATATAACAAAAATCTGTGGGAGTGTCGTGACTGTATATGTTAGACTGTGCTACAGTTCTGCCAAACCCCCTCCAGCGGCTAGAAGGAGGCGGAGTCTCTTGACCACGTGACTGGTCTTCAGTAGCGCTTCCAAGCGGCAGACAGCGAAAGCTTCGGTCACTTTTGTTTACGTGTGTTATTGCGTGATTTTACGTGTAGGTTAGGTTGTGTGAATTCCATTCCCAGAGCAGACTCGGCAAAGTAACATGAAAATATTGTACAGCAGTCTGAACACAAGAGTGAATTGCTGCCTTCCTTGTGTGATTTTAGTAGCCTCATACGAAACGGGAAGCTTCAATACTTTATTCTTCTATTCGTGATGTAACTGCCCGTGAAAAAAAAAAAAAAAAAAAAAAAAAAAAAATTAGTTTTGTAATGAATGTCAATTGAGTGTGGAAGCACCTCTCACGTCTTTCCATCGAAGAAAATGTAAAGAAAGATGCTGACAACTTTCTTATACCGATATCCGAATATTAGAGCCGACATGTGTAATTTATGTCAGGTTTCTGAAATAAAAAATATATATTTCTCACCATCTGATATAGAATATCTCATTTGCTGTAAGTGCGTTTTGAAATACATAATTTATGAAACATTTATAATTATATGTATCAAAGACACGTGGGCTACAGTCACCTCCCTATAATAATAATTACGTGTGGCTCATTAGCCAGGTGCAAGTCTTTAAATTGGACGGCACTTCGGCGACTTGCGTAGAAGAATGTGTCTTGTCACATGCCTTTATCCTCTTTTAACTTGTTGCCAGTAGCGTAGGTGTGATTTTAAGTTTACAGTTTATTAATAAAAACACCAGTGGCAGTCAGTCGGCACAGACAAAGATCATAATTTTTTATTCTTGTAGTGGAGACTATGGTAATTAGAACATGAATCAAATAATACATGAGATAAAATTTATGGTACCGGTAGGCCTGCATTAATGTTTACACTTTTCTAATTCTATCATTTTTGTTTGTATCTCAGAACTGCCCCACTCCTTCAGGCCCACAATTCATGTAGCATATTGTAGGGATAGTAGGGACAAGCGTAACCTTGGTAGTACCTGCTATGAAATTTCACTAAAATAGGAACATTCATTCATGAGCTACAGACGTCAAACATATACAAATGAACTTAGAATATAAGACAGCAAGAGCTGACACCTGACAGCGTTAAGGTTTTGCTTTCTGCCACTGGGAAGCGCTACTGCAGACTAGTCACTAGAGCCCTCTATTGGGAGAGTAGCGCCAACCTTTAATGTTGGCTTGCCGACAACCGCCGGCTGGTATTGGTCGGTTGAGCGCGGGTGGGGCACGCCCGCCATTTTCGGCCTAAGCAATCCATCACGTAAATGACATATTTCACTTAAATAGCCGTTATTTTAGCATTTAGACGTGTTGGAAATGTGTAGACTCATTATGTATTAAATTAAGAGCTTAACATAGCATATTCCATTTTTATATGGTGAAAAATGCTGCAGGGTTGGCAATGAATTGTTACACTAAGACAGTCTGAGGTAGCAAGTTTTACGCATTCCACAAGGCGAAAGAGATGCGAAAAGACGCGAATTGTGGGTACACCGCATTGGAAGAAAAAAATGCATTTCCATACGAGAATGCAAAATTTTGCGAAGTAAGTACATTAGTAGGTTTATCTGTTCATACAAGTTTCTTGCGAGCAATGTTGGACGGACAAACATGTAAGAGAAAAGATATTTTTAAAAGATATAAATACTTACAAATCTAACATAATGTGCCGTATTTGACGAATTTAATATTTCTACTTAGCCTGCATATTACGAAAGTTTGGGCGGTAAATGAAACCGCCCATTAAATAGATATCCAAAACTCTAATTTTAAGATAAGTTTATTTTACTGAAGTACCCAGTAGTACGATAACAATGGGTAAAAACTTAAACCTACCCAAAATGTTAGCTCAGTTAATGTTATGTGATAATATCGCATGTAGGTTAGCACACAACACCTATAAACATTAGGCACTAGATTAATGGAAAGCAACATGTATTAATTACATCTACTTTGATAAAAACCAATATATTAGAGATAAAAACGTCACTCCTTTGCTAATTTGAAAGCAGGAACGTCTCTTATAGCGCGAAACAATTTTACAACTAGTTTGCTCAAAAGTAAAGGTCTTGAACTCAGATTACCAATTTTTCCTTAATATTCGCTGTAGATGTGGTGAAACGATTAAAAACGTAAGTTCATTGTTTACGTAACGTACTGTCACACCACGTCGATGTACAGACCGGTTCCCTTAATCACAAATGCTAATTTAACAGCGCCGCCCATAGCGCTGCTATTGCGAGATAGGCCTACAATGGCGGCGCTCGCCCGGTTGGCGATACTCTCCCAATACAGGGCTCTACTAGTCACGTGCACAACATGCCCCGCCTCCTTCTGCCCTTGTGGAGGGGATGTGACAGAACTGTAGTACGATTCAATTTACGCCCCCTGTCCTACAGCAACGCCCACAATTGGAAACTTTTTATCATCTTTTATATTTTGTACTACCCACCTATTTAGCACATGTTTGTTAATTTACGTGTAAAACTGACGTCACTTTCAATCATAGCGTCCAATATCGTGCAACTATAAATGCTAGAAGCTGAAATAATCTTGATGTGCAGACGATGTGTGACGGCGACGCGGGAGGGCCGGTGGTGTGTCTTGTCAAACATCGTATCCAGCTGTTTGGCCTGTTGTCAGCCAGCTCTGCTCCGCTGAAGGAGTGTTGTGAGACGCCTGTCGCGTGGAACTTGGTCTCTTTTCTTGGATACTACAGGTCAGTAATTGCTTCCTTTCCGTTATTCTTCCTATCTTCTCTTTACTTTTAAATACAATACTTCATTTTCCTTAATCTTTATTTCTATAATTTTAGATTGTCTTAAAGACTTGGCTTCACATGTTTGTTTCTTTCACACAGATGATTCACAGTGAAATGAAATTCCGTCTTCTACTACCTCTTTCAAAACGTATTATTTCACTTAATAAAATTTCAAGCTGTATCCTACATCAGTGCATAACGTGCTTGTGACACCATAGAGTTTGAAAAAATGTATTTACCAAGAACCGAGATCTAGTAGGTCGGCTTCCCCGGCGACAAAGGACGAAAAAATGGGGTGGGGGTGGGAGAATGATCAGAAAGGTACACATGGTCATCCCACTGCAGTGGGATAATAACAATAATACTAGTGCTCCGTTTCTGTTATTCTTAGCGATTTGCGTGTAGGTCAGGAAAGTAACTGAAATTATGCTTTATGTTTCTTGGAAGTTGCTAAGCGTATTCATTATGAAAGATTGGATGATGACAGGATACACAACACTCCCCAACAAATGAGTTCTTGAATTAAACTAACTGTATTCGATACTTTATAATTCAGTGAACATGACAAGAATAGTGGGTTCTTATTTTTGTGCTATAGGCAATTTCTTGCAACTGTATACAAGTAATCAGACAGCCAGGCAGCCCTGAGATCACTGGCAGCTCCTACAACAAGGTCTAAAATTGTCGCAGAATGTCACAGGGTTCTGGTGGAGCTAGGGGAAAGCAATAGAGTAAACCTATTGTGGGTCCCTGCCCACTCGGGGATCAGTGGCAACGAACATGCCGACAGATTAGCCAGGATGGGGGCAGAGTCTCCATTTATTGGACCGGAACCTGTCCTGACAATCCCCAAGGCAATGATCAGATTGGAGCTACGTAACTGGCACAGAAGACAGCACGTAGAATATTGGACCAAAGTCCATCAACAAAAACTTGGCAAGGTAATGATGCCAAAGCCATGTTTTAAAAGAAGCTCTGCAATCCTGGGCCTGAACAGGAGAGAGATTAGACCCATGGTTGGATTGCTGACAGGCCATGGGAATTTCAAAAAACACCTATGTACAATGGGAATAACAGAAGAGGACCCTAAATGTAGGATCTGTGATGACGGTGATGAAACTGCATCACATCTAA
The DNA here is from genome assembly GCA_026315105.1 of Locusta migratoria. Classification (NCBI taxonomy): domain Eukaryota; kingdom Metazoa; phylum Arthropoda; class Insecta; order Orthoptera; family Acrididae; genus Locusta; species Locusta migratoria. The sequence goes on along the minus strand of CM048747.1, from coordinate 202,116,233 downwards.
TCTTCGAATGCATTGCATTGGAGAGTAAAAGGCACAGAACATTTGGGACAACCAGACCCGAAGAAATTGTGTCTAATAAAGAACTGGTAAACTCCTTGCACTGTTCAAGGGCATTGGTTGGCTTTACTAGATATACAGGGAGCGATACCGCACAATAAACTTAGTTTCGGTGCGGGCAGTGGCGGGCCTGGACCAAGACTGTTTTGGCTTCCCTGGAAAAATCAAATCAATACAAGTAATACTATTTTGTTTCTTTATTTTATGTATGTTCTGTAGCTCCCCATGTCACCCCCTCCCTTTACTACAATTCCAACGAGCTACGTCTCACGTAGCCACCTATCAGTGCCTTTATGCCCTGCCAGGCTCCGCGATTGTTCAATTCCCAACCTTGTCCTGCATCCGCCCCTCTTCCATTGCCCTCCCCTCCCCGCCTCATTCACAGTTAAGGTGCAAATTGGACTATAGCGACTACATGTGGTGGTCCTGTGTGCACGAATTGTGCCTGAATGTTTGAGTGAATGTATGCCTGGGTGCCGGGAGGGGGTGAAAGGGGGTGTAGCTGCACTACCCTGGCTCGGAAGAAAACACTCAGAAAAAGTTTAATAAAATTTTATTATTGTGTAATATAATTATTCCAGAGAAAGCTTTGGTGCAAATTACTGTCTAAATAGAACCCTGAGGCCTTTAAGCTGTTGTCCAAATGTGTCCACCACCTTTTCAATGAATTCGGTGTCCCATTTTACCGTTTTTTCTATGAACACTGAACTTGTACAGAGCACTTAGCCTCGCGTCATCCACTGTAGACAGATTCCACGTCTTGACACGTCGTAGAGTACTAAATGTACGCTCTACGCTGCATGCCAATCTTTATTATTGCCATGCTAACAGATGGATATAAAGGCGTCGCTTATGCAATCAAATCTGCACAGTCAACAGACTTTAAGGTAAAATTACTTGCATCGTTTGACTTATACAGTTCGTAGAACGTCGGAGCTTCAGCAACAATTTTTTAAAGAAATTTTCATAAAAGTTCCGTATATCTTCTGCAGTGACTATAAAAGTAGATTTGCCTAATTTTCTTAAATTTTCGGGATGCAACTGTTTAATCGATAATGCTTTATCGTGGGTAGATAAAAATCTTTCTCTCAGGGAAGAGGTGATAGTCTAAGTATGGGATGAAGATAGATATTTTGAAGAAGTCGTACTCACTTTCAAATGGTTGATTTGATCTATAGATTTTTTCAGCGATCGATGACGTTTAAATTCAACCGGTAGTTGCTTGCAAATTGTTGTAGCTCTCTCAAAGGCGTTTGTAAACTCTGTCGAGGCATTATCATGCTTACATTGAATTACATCTGTTTATTTGTGTAACCATGTACTGTCTTAATGTTCGTATTTACTTGTTGCAATTGGTTGCACACGGGTTCAAGTTTGGCGGGATACTCGGCACGTATTAAGAGCGTCACAAAATATGCTAGAATTGTTGCAGTCGTGTAGAGCTGATATGTCGTGATTTTAATTTTAGAGTTTGATGCGTTGATGTTCTTCAAAACTTGTATTAAATAGTTATAATGTTATATACTCGAGAAGAAAATGTATTCCATTTTTCTCTCATGATAGCTTTCAGATTAGTTGGGTTTGAGTACTGCTTTCAGAATATAAAAAATACTACTACATTATTTTCATTTGTATCCACAAGCTGTAGTGTATATTTGTCATCAACCTGCTTTTAATTTTTTTTTCTTTTTACGTAAACACGCTAAGTTTGTCTAAGGTTTTTAAATATTGCAAACAACAAGTAGTTTATTACCAGAGATCCAAACATTATTCACTAGATTTTCGCCAGACTGCTCCTGAGTCGCACCACTAAACAGTACTTTTTCCCTTCTAAACAAGAAAACGTCTTTTCACGGTATGTTAAAAGTCCTCTGTATTTATAGATATGTTCTTCCTCTCCCAGAAATCAGTACCTAGTGATCCTATGGTACTGCAGGTCGAGATACACCTCCCTGGAAATAACCCTGGTGGCGTCCGTGAATGTATGTATGATCTTTTAGAGTTGTACGCATATGATTGCCTTTCTTACATACTTATCTGCAGTTCAGTGATCGTCTTTACATGTAGTTGCTTCTTTTCCTCATATTATTCACATTCTAAACTGGACTTCCATTATTATGTGGAGGTGGAATGTTACAAGAGGAACTGGAACCCTAATATGTTAGCACATTACCACTGTAAAATCAACAGGAAGACTTCAGAAAATATCTACAACACCACAACAGAGGAGAATATAAAAGTGATTATAATTGAAGCTATCGGAGGTGAAACCGATAAGTAGTGGAGGTTACACATACAAACGATACTTAACAGGTTATTTCGCAATGACGATCGTTTGGTACGGGAATTTTATATAAGTTTTTAAAATGTAACCCCCGGGACAAAAATGCAACTGAATGAACAATTTTGACTATGTGAACATTAATACGGACGCCAGCTCGTTGTACGAGCAACAAGTTGAAATTGATGGAAATTTTGTATGCAGTAGTAATAATTACTGATTAGCTAATTAGGAAACAAAACGAACACAGACTGCAGATTAAGCGAGCACAGCCACGATACCAGGAAACAGAGCAATGTAGAACCACTAAATTCAACCCACGAACACAATATAAAACAATCAATGAAAATTTTTCTAATGAACTGAATAATTATCGTAATAAAATTTTGCATGCACAACTTCTACATAATAAATCAAACGATCACCGTAATGCTTGCAATGATATTTAACTGTACTTTGATTATCAATAATAATGCGGACTGTCGTAATTGTATTTTGTCCATAATGACTGTTTGAATGGTTACGCAAAATTACTGATTACAAAATTAAGTAATTTACTCTTTCTACAACAACTTGATTTAAATATTGTTTCTGACATATGGTTTCCTAACGTTAATTATTGTTCATTATGTTGACAACAAACTTGCTTATCAACCACCTAATAGTTTCTCAATTAAACTGCACATTATACCATAATCTGAACTTTGCAAGGCAACTTTTTAGCATTGATAGACTGAACAATTAAATCACAATTAATAATTACTATTTTCTAGTATTCAGCTGTTACTCAATGCACTTGTTATTAATAAATGGCAATTGTTAACAATTTAACTTTGCAAACTTTATACTGGTGCAAATTACTTTTTACTGATTTAAACACTTTAAGGTTTCTTTTATTTTAATCAGTTCTTATGGTTCATGTTGAGCCTCGGAAAATTAAAGGTAGCGGAAAAGGAACCTGCTTGGTAGTGCCTCGGGTTAATACATTTGTTGACGCTAAATAATTGCAACCTAGTGCACTATTGACTTTCAGCAAAACTATAAATATTGGCTTAGCCGTACATTTCTAAAGCCGGTAAACTGCTGAGATCTTACTTTGCAGTGATGGTGCAGCGTAGCTGGCAATTGTTGCTGGTACTTAATAATTTTGGCAAGAATGATATCTTCTTGGTGACGAAATATTCTTTGCATTAGGCACACAGCGTTCCTCTTGACAATATTTCCCTTGATGCTGTGGTGCTGTGCCCATGCCAATTATTTTTCCAATGACCACTTGCTCAGACTACTGCATGTACCACTACGGTCGGGGGTTCGAATCCCCCCTCGAGCATGGATATTTGTGCCGTCCTTAGTATAAGGTAGTAGATAAGTAGTTTGTAAGTTTAGGGACTGATGACCCCGTAGTTAAGTCCCATAAGCTTAACAAACATTTGAAAACATTTGAACTGCATGTACCAACACGTAATAGAATGCCACGTTATTACGGCCTGCTACTGCTATCCAACTTTGCTACCACTCACTTCGAAAGCTTGACACCGACTCTAACTCTCGCACCTGGTGCCACACACTGCAATCAGCGATAATAATGCCCTACGCAAAGATGATACTAACTTTGTCCTCGCTTAGCCAACCTGTCTACTACAACACATTACAATATTCTCTTTTATACAGTACATAATCATTTTAACATTTGTGCTTCACATAGAATTATCATTCAATTTATATACAAGACACATATAATAAACATATTTTTCATATTACACATCGTAACTGCGTTTACATACGCCATCAGTGGCGTTGGGCACTGTATTGTTGCACTACATATGCCCCACGTTTCATTGGTCATTGCCATTTAGCACAGATCCAAGGAAACGTCCAATATATATATATATATATATATATATATATATATATATATATATATATATTCGCGCACTCAGGCTCCTCATCGCGATTCCACACATGCCAGCAATAAAAAAATATATCTCACAAGATTAAAATGTCGTCCTGCGCATATTTCCGGCAGTAAATGAGAGTCAAAGACTGAGATGGGTGTGTTCCGTACGTCAGTGTTTTTCAGAATTACACAATTACATAAACAAACTACTAGGGGATATAGAAGGCCTCTTGAGGAGCAAAATGAGCATAGAAACCCATGCCGTTATCATCCAACAACGCTACAGAGCGTCGAAGTTTTGCAGGGGATTTCTAGCGGCCTGTAACTTGGACTCGTTGAATGGTGTTGCCAGGCATGGGTTTCTACGCTCATTTTGTTCCTCAAGACACCTTCTACATCGCCTAGAAGTTCGTTCGTGTAACCAAACTTCACAGAAGTTCTCTCGCGAAACTTGGAAGACTAGCACTCCTGGAAGAAAGGATATGGTGGAGACATGGCTTAACCACAGCCTAAGAGATGTTTCGAGAATGAAACTTCCACTCTGCAGCGGGGTGTGCGCTGAAATGAAACTTCCTAGCAGTGCGCCGGAACCGGGATTCGAACACGGGATCTTTGCCTTTCGCGGGAAAGCGCTCTACCACTGAGCTATCCCGGCACGACTCACGGTGCCGCTCCACAATTTCAATTCTGACAGTACCTCGTTTCCTACTTTCCAAACTTCACAGAAGTTCTCCTACGAAACCTGCAAGACTAGCTAGCACTTGGAGCGAACGTCTCGCGTGGAGTCGTCAACCTCGACGCTCTAACATTGGGGAAATGTGCTTTTCACAGGTGAATCGCGATTTGGTCTGGACAGTGATTCTGGACGAACACGCATCAGGAGGGAACGTGAAGCACCATTTAGGAACTCAACCATTGTGGAAAGAGACAGATATCGAGGAGGATCCCTAATAGTATAGACAGAGATTGTGTTCACCCATCGAAGAGGTACGCGCGGCCGTTCGCCGTCGGGGATTCCAATCCCCTCTCTGGCATGGGGGTTTGTGTTGTCCTTAGGTTAGTTTACCTTAATTTAAGTACTTTGTAAGCTACAGACTAATGAGCACGTAGTTGAGTCCGATAGATTTAGAAAACATTTGTACATTTTCACCCATCGAACACCTCTTCATGAATTTTTACTGGTGAAACGGCAGTAACGTATCATGAAGAGAACTTGGGTCTCATGTGCGGTTGTTCGATGTGCTATCAGCTCAGACTTCGTGCTGACGAACGGTGAAATGTTCAAATGTTTGTAAATCTATGGGACTTAACTGCTTGGTTATTAGTCCCTAGCTTGCAAAATACTTACACTAAGTTAAACTAACTTAAGGAGAACACATACACCCATGCCCAGGGAGGACTCGAACCTCCAACGGCGAACAGCCACGCGCACCGCAGCAGGGCGCCGCGGCGATTGACGATTTTTTTTTTTTTTTTTTAATAAAATCCCTGAAGTTGTGGGGAAAAAAGCAAACGTTGTCTACCGTTATGAACGATGCAGTTTCCATTTTTTATTCTTTACATTTTTTTACATTGTTTCTACTTCACTATCACATGTTTATACTGTTTTGTGCCAAAATAAAAGCAACCTAGCAACATTTCCGTTCGTTACTATAATTTTGGCATCAATGTGCAAGGGATGAACAAAATGTTGTGAACACTGTGTAGTAGCGTACTGCGTCTTGTTACAAGTTGGCACCACTGCGTACCTGTTAACACTGAGACGCGACCGCAGTGCACAACTGATGTACGAAGTCTTGGACGTTCCTTATACCTTTTGTTCTGCGAAATATGTGATCTCTTACACTTCCAAAGAAGCCAACTAGACGGTGCGCATTTAGTGCTGCACTGTTTAACTTCTGATTAGCGACAATATCCTCGGCAATGACAGCATAAACAAAACAAGGTATAACATCAGTGGCGATGATGAACAGTGGGTGAAACTCTAAGTTAACTGACAACGTTCTACGAGTATTGATAACGATTGTGGGCAGACAGAATAAAAGTATCACGGCAAAATCGAGTGCAAAACTCAACACTCACATGAGTAATACCGTTTCGATGAAAACAACACAGATGGAGCTTAACATTCTTGGAAGGGCTGCAGTTGGCAAACCCTTAATAATGGAATCCTACGCAAAACTGCGAAGGAATTGGTGCCACGTTCGTAAAACCTGGGGACTGATGACCCTGCAGTTTAGTTCCCTTTAAAAATTCCAACATAAAACCTAGACAGTTAATGGCTGGAATTATGTGATACGGTCCGATGAATCATCGTTTAAATTGCTCGCTGCAAACAACCAGGTTTATGAATCGAAAATCGCAAAAGAAGTTTACGATCCGGCATATCCAACCCCTTCAGTAAGTAATGAGGGAGGTTTTGTCACGATTTTGACAACAGTATTGTGGATGGGGGATTTAAGGGATTTCCCGCTGACGAAACTGAAGACACGCCAGAGATGCCAAATATTGGACAGTAGTTTGGTGATCATGGAATAAACACAAGTAGGAAGAGTTTTTCTTTGTTTCAGTTTAGCTCTGTTGTTTTAGTTTAAGTAACTTTGAATAATAAATCCTTATGTTGAAAAGTCGGAGTCCTGATTCCTACAAATTTTGGTGGCCTCTCCCAGTATGAACTGAATGAGTGACGACGATGTTTTGCCGCGTAATGGCGACAAACTTTGCCGAGTACCGTTTTGCCTGTGACGACGTATTTGACATGTAACACTATTGACTTTTGAATCTACGACGATTTGCATAAAACAGAACGACGTAAGTAAAAATTCTAATCGTGTTGAAGAACGGAGAAGTAGTCGACGAAAGAAATCTACTGAACAAGTAAATAAAGATATAACTTCTGCGCTGGTTAAAACCATTAGATCCCTACAAAAGTTAATTTACGGAACAGTTACAGACTATAGAACAACTCGAAAACGCTTGAGAGAATTTTCTGGTTTTACTTTTCAACCAGGGATTGGTGGACTTGAAGCTAAGAATTTATTAACCGAGCCGGCCGCGGTGGCTGAGGGGACTGAGGCGCTTCAGTCACGGTCTGCACGGCCACTACGGTCGACGATTCGAATCCCCCCCCTCGGACATGGATATTTGTGCCGTCCTTAGTCTTAGCTAGTATATAAGTAGTTTGTAAGCTTAGGGACTGATGTCCCCGAGTTAAGTCCCATAAGTTCTACAAACATTTGAACATTTCATTAACCGAAACATCATTTACTGAAGCGGAGTTAGGAGCTTTCTGCAATATATTGAACATAAATAGTGTGACGAAAAATGAAATTACTTCCGAAATGTGTTATTATCTATCTAACATTCTCAAACTTGCAATGAAAATTTGCGACGACGCAGAATGTGAAGAGGATGTTGATGACGCTCATGATGAAGAAAAGGATGTTGTGCAAATAGCTAGCGATAAAAAACTGTGTTTACTCGAAAAGAAGACACATTCCGATTTAGAAACAGAAGATAAATGCGAAACGCAATTGTTACAAGATCATTGTAAATTTTCTATGCAGTTAAAAAATGGATCGTAGACTTCGAAGAAACAGCGTTTTTAATAGGCTGGCGTCATCTGCAAATGCTTATTTTCGCAAAAAAATCACTTGAAGGTTTGGCAACCTTTTTGTTCAAGGCGAGAAGGGTCCTAACATCGTGGTCTGCATTGAAGAAAGCTTTGATGGAAGAATTTAACGTGAAAACAAGTGCTACATAGATTTATCAGGTAACGACGAAAGAAGAAACAAGAGGAGCCTCTTCAAGAATATCCCTCGTAATGAAAGAAATTGCCTGTCATGATTATATTGATAACGACTCACTTTTTATCTATATTATTGATGGAATAGAAGACGATTCAGGCACAAAACGTCTACTTCATTGCGCTGGAAATGTAAAAAGAGTTTAAGGAAAAAACGAGGCATTACGAAAGTGCTGTGAAGTCAGTGCAGAAAAAGAAATACAAAAGTAATAGCAGTGAAAATTTCGGAAATTCCAGCAAGAAAGGTGCTCATGATTCAGGTAACCCAAATACAAAAAGGCGCAACTTGGGATGTCAACAAAAAGTGTTTCAACTGTGGTGCCAGTGGCCACAGATCAAGTGCCTGGAACCACAAGATCAGGGGGAAGAAATGCTTCGATTGCAATGAGTTTGGCCATATATATTAAGAATGCTTGAACGAGAAGAAGAGTAGACCTAATCAAAAGGCGACAAGGAATACAAACACTGTTAAGAAGAGTATTAACAACTGTAAATTTAAAAAGGTTAGAGTAAGTAACCGAGAAGTGAAAGCACTAATTGACAGTGGTAGCCAACTTCATTTATTACGACAAGACGTTTATGAGATTATGTTCAAATGTTTGTAAATCTATCGGACCAAACTGCGTGGTCATCAGTCCGTAGCTTACAAACTACTTAAACCTAGGTAAACTAACCTAAGGACATACACACACACACATGCCCCAGGGAGGACTCGAACCTCCATGGCGAGCAACCGCGCGCTCCGCAGCGAGACGCTTTAGACCGCTCGGCTACTCCACCGCGGCTATGAGATTATGGATGCTCAGAGTTTGCAAGATACAGATCTTGTCTTGACAGGATTTGGAAAAAAATTTGTCTCTCTACTAGGGTTCTTCACAAGCATTGTTGAGATTGATGATGTGAAAATTAAGACAGATATTTATGTGGTTTCTAGAAATACTATGAACTTAGAAATGGTAGTTGGGAATTATCTTCTAGACGAAACTGAAGTTTTAATAAACAAGTATGGAATTTCTATTAGGAAGCCAGATGGGCAAGCTCATTCACATAGCATATAAGCCAGAATTAGATATTGAAAGCACTGTTAGTGATGAAGCAAAGGAATATATATGAAAAAGTGGTGAATAATTGCATTCCAGCAAAGACCACTGATGTCAGAATGAAGATTATTTTGAAAGAAAAGCACCCAATATGTAGAAGACCCAGAAGATTGTCAACAGAAGAGAAAAAAATGTTGACAACCAAGTCCAGAAGTGGCTTGAGCAAGGAATAATAGAACCAAGTTCATCTGAATATGCTAGCCAAGCTGTTATTCTGAAAAAGAAAAAAAAGTTCAAATGTTTGTAAATCTATCGGACCAAACTGCGTGGTCATCAGTCTGAAGCTTACAAACTACTTAAACTAAGGTAAACTAACCTAAGGACAAACACACACATCCATGCCCCAGGGAGGACTCGGACCTCCGACGGCGAGCAATCACGCGCTCGGCAGTGACGCGCCTTAGACCGCTCGGCTACTCCACCGCGGCTGAAAAAGAAAACTGGAGAGTACCATTATGTATAGATTACAGAAAATTAAACAAAATCACACTGAAAAATCTTTACCCATTGTCACTCATATAAGACCTATTAGATAAACTGCACGATGCCTGTGTGTTTTGCACACTAGACCTGAACAATGGGTTTTCCACGTTGCTGTTGAAGAGGAAAGCCGAAATTATACCTCATTTGGAACTCACTCAGGGCAATTCCAGTTCAAGAAAGTTCCATTTGGATTATCTAATTCACCTGCAGTATTCCAGCGTTTTATATGCACTGTAATTTTGGCACTGGCTAGAGAAAACGTAGTATTCATTTACATAGATGACATTATAATGCCAACAAAGATTGATGATGAGGCACTTTGATGGCTTGATTTAGTCTTAAATGGCCTAGAAATTAATTTTGCAAAGTACCTGTTCTCGAAGAGAAGTGTTGAGTTTCTTGGCTACGTTATAAAAGTATGGACAAATTCGACCTTATGCTGAAAAGACAGTAGCTATTCAGAACTTTCCAGAACCGAAATCATTGCAGCTGTACAAAGTTTTCTAGGATTAACAGGATACTTTAGGTAGTTTATCTCAAATAACTCTACAATCGCCAAACCTCTGAGTGATTTACTGAGGCGTAATAGAGAGTAAGTTTGAAGAAGAACAGAAGAAAGTATTCAAGAATTGAAAGATATCCTTTCATCAGATCCAGTTTTGAAAATCTATAAACCAAAGCGAGAAACTGAAGTACACACAGACGGAAGTAAAGATGGTTTTGGAGCAGTTTTGCTACAAAAATGTCCAGATAATGGCAAGTTCCATTCTGTTTCAAATAGAATTAAAAAAAAAAACACCCCAAGAGGAAAGGTGCTGCAGCTATGAGCTTGAATTTTCAGCTATAGTTAACGCAGTAAAGAAATTCTGAGTGTATTTAGTAGGAATATGTTTCAAGATAGTAAAAGACTGTGCTGCATTCCAAAAGGCTACGGATAAGAAGGACTTATCACCAAGAATAGCAAGATGGGCAATTAGTTTTGGAAGAATATTCATACATCAACAAATACCGATCTAGTTCTGGGATGAAACATGCAGATGTCTTAAGTCGTTGTGTAAATGTAATGTTTGGTTTTGCAGATAGCCTAATAGCTAGAATCAAGAAAGCTCAAGAGAAGAATGATAGTTTGACAGTGATCAAGAGTATTCTCAAAGAAAACTTTTTAATGAGAGATGGTATTCTTTTCAAGTTCTATAATGGGAAAGAGATTTTAGTTGTTCCACACTCTTTGAAATGTGAAATCATCAAGCTTGTACATGAGGAAGGACATTACGCGGCTACGAGAACCAAATAGGAAGTGAAAGAACATTATTATATACCAAATCTGACACGTATGATGAAAAAAAATTCTCCATTTGTATAAAATGTTTAATTGTGAACAAGAAATCAGGAAAGAAGGAAGGTTTCCTACATCCCTTGTTCAAAGAAAGTGAGCCATTGTATACTTATTATATGGGTCTTATTGGGTCACTTAAATCAACTCAAAATGGATGCAATTACATTCTAAGTGTTATTGATGCATTTACCAAGTTTACCTGTGAAAACTACAAAATCATAAGAAGCAATTAGTAAAATAGACTTACATAAAACGAACTTTGGAAACCCAGTCCAAATAACTACCGACAGAGGCCCTTGCTTTATCTCTCAAGAATTCAAGATATTGCAACACAGAAGGAATTAACACATTTTAACAACAGGACTTCCTAGAGTCAATGGATAGGTCGAAAGGATTAATTCTATTTTGGCTATGATCATTGCTAAGCTTAGTGTTGTTAATTCAAGGGAATGATATAAGGTGGTACCATCAGTTCAACGTACCATGAATTCAACATTTCACAGAAGTATTCATAAAATACCATTTGAACTTCTGATGGGAGTCAAGATGCACAGACAGCATGATCTTCAAATCACAAAGTTATTGGTTGAAGAAATTATTAATTTGAGTACGAAGTCTTTCGCGACGTAGTTCTTGCGTAAAATACTCTCGGTGTTCTTGCCGCGTCAAATATGGGTAGGAGCCCAAGCTTTCGACTATATCCTCCATAGTCGTCGTCAGGGGTAAAACTGACTGCCGTGAGCTGGAGGCGTCCGCTTATATAACCAGGAGACGGCTTCTCATTGGCTAGCTTACGTCATAGCGGTAATGGCGCGTACTCGTGTGGTGCCATCTGACCACCTAGAATTTTCTAGCGCGCTCTATTCCGCGTTGTTAGCAGCGCCATCTCTCGCAGCAGGCGGTAATCTGTGGGAAGTACTGAAGGTTCTGGGAGCCAACCTCTGTTTCTTCTCCTTCTCCAGTGCTCGCTTCCATGCATTGCTGAGTGCATATCCGGAGTCTCTATTGATATTATTATCACATAATCTAATTTCAATCGCCTCCCTGATGACAGAATCCCAGTAGTTGGAAGCGTGAGCCAGTACTCTCGTTTCTTCAAACAAAATCCGGTGTTTGTTTAACAACAAGCCCGTAGCTTTCATCATCCCACTCAGAAGAAAGCTATGCTGAACACCTTGGTACACAGAGCAAGGATTATTTCAGACAAAAACCACCTCGACTCTGAGATAAACCACCTGAAAAAGGTCTTCAGAAAGAATGGATATTCCTCCCGTGATATTAGGTCCACACTGTCGAGGAAACCTAGACAGGATGCTATTTCAATAAACCAAGAGGACCAACACATCGCGCGGCTTCCTTTCTGCGGTGCAACAAGTAGTAAAATCGGAAGAGTCCTAAATAGGCAGGGGATCCAACCTGTCTTTCGTCCTCCCAAGAAGAAGAAATGATGCCACCCATCAAAGACAACCTCGGTCTGAGAGTGCCGGGAATATACAGCATTCCGTGCGAGTGTGGCAAAAATTACGTGGGGCAATCAATAAGAACTGTTTCCGAACGCTGCGTTGAACATCAGCGTCACCTGAAATACAGGCATTTAGAAAAATCTGCTGTGGTTGAGACAGCCTGTTAAACAAACACCGGATTTTGTTTGAAGAAACGAGAGTACTGGCTCACGCTTCCAACTACTGGGATTCTGTCATCAGGGAGGCGATTGAAATTAGATTATGTGATAATAATATCAATAGAGACTCCGGATATGCACTTAGCAATGCATGGAAGCGAGCACTGGAGAAGGAGAAGGAACAGAGGTTGGCTCCCAGAACCTTCAGTACTTCCCGCAGATTACCGCCTGCTGCGAGAGATGGCGCTGCTAACAACGCGGAATAGAGCGCGCTAGAAAATTCTAGGTGGTCAGATGGCACCACACGAGTACGCGCCATTACCGCTATGACGTAAGCTAGCCAATGAGAAGCCGTCTCCTGGTTATATAAGCGGACGCCTCCAGCTCACGGCAGTCAGTTTTACCCCTGACGACGACTATGGAGGATATAGTCGAAAGCTTGGGCTCCTACCCATATTTGACGCGGCAAGAACACCGAGAGTATTTTACGCAAATTATTAATTTGTTTGAAGAAAGACGCAGTGCGCTGAGGGAAGATGCTAAGCTACAAATCAGCAAAGTACAAGAAGAAAATCGTGTTAACTTCAACCGTCATCGGAAGAAAGCCTAAAAGTACAACGTTGGTGATCTGGTAGCAACTGGACCGCATCTGAAGCAGAAGGCCAAGAATCTAGGTCCTTACAGAGTCACCAAAGTAAAAATAAATGACATCTACGATGTGTGCCGAGAAGGTAATGACCATGAGGGTAACAGAACTACAACAACATGTGCTGAATTTATGCAACCTTGGCCAAGTGACTAATCATCCGAGTTGGATGATTGTCAGGATGAACGAAAGTGGGATTCAGATGGGAGATTCAAGAGATTTCCTGCTGTCGAAACTGAAGACACGCCAGAGGAGCTAAATTTTGGACAGCAGTTCGTTGATCATGGAATAAACACAAGTAGAAAGAATTTTTCTTTGTTTCAGCTTAGCTCTATTGTTTTAGTTTAAGTAATTTTGATTAATAAATACTTATGTTGAGGAACAGTGACATACTTGAAAATTACAATACACTCGCACACACAGACAAAAATGTTACGCACAATTCATACAACATCAGAAAATCATCTAGCAGCTTCTCTGGACAGCAAAATCGCCATGTCTCAACATATTTTTTTTTTTTTTTATTTTTTTTTATTTTATTTTTTTTTTTTTTAGCAGAGATGATGTGCGCATTTACAGGTCCATGATCGATGAAGTAATTAGCAGATGTTTTGGTAAAAAAAATTGATAAGATTCTATTGGAAAATATAAAAACACTTCAGAATCTGTTCTTCGAAGATTTGCAGCCAGTATCAATGCCAATGTGCCAACTCATATTGTGTGTCTATGATCCCATTATTTTGTCAACTTCAGCAAGTGTTTCATATTCGATTTTATATTCTAAAATTAAAATTTATTTTAGTAAAAGATTGTTCCAAAAAGTTGTTTAAAATTAAATTACATATACCAGTTGTTTACTTCTACTTACTAGAACAAGATTTAAAATAGCTCTAGGATTTACCAAAATTAACAATGGATTCCAAGTCCTAAGAGGTCATTGTTCAAGTCACAGCTGTCCAGAAGTTACTTTCTGTGCTATTTTGAGATTGAGTTAACAGTTATTCGATTTGCTTAAGAAACTGTTTCTGTTCCAGGGACTGGCTTATGTGTAACATACCAGATCTACCCTCCGCAGAGGTGTTCACCGATATTCCTGAGACTACTGCCACTACCACTATCACTCAGATTACAACTGCCAGTCAAACTACAACTCCCAGTCACACCACATCTGTCAGTCACACTGAAGCTACCAGTCGCACAGACAATCATGCTCCTAATACCGAACAGGTTAGTACTTCATACCAAGAGTCTTGCATGGTATGTAATAAGATCAAATGTTCCAGATCATCACACGCTTCTTTTAGTATATGACATAAGAAACAGCTCTTTCAAATCTGGACACCTCCTTTTAATGCAGATGCTAGGCGAGGATATGGAGGAGAGGACGGTGTGAGTGTAATAGGTTTCCATGAGGGTTTGGTGTACTAGTAAAATTAATTTGTCAAAAGGTTGATAAAAGTCATTGAAATTAAGATCGTGTTTATTGATTTTATTAATATTGACTACAATGTTTTCAGCAAGTGTAACCACACAAATATGACGTAAGGTCGAAACTATAGCTATGGATCTTTATATATAAAGCAGAGTGTCCGTATGTTTGTGAGTTTGTATGTACGTATAGCATACAAATCTACAGTTTTGTTCCAATCTTTATGAAATTTTGAGCACGTAAGCTTCAATCTTTGAGTTCGGTCGCCGTAAGTGTAAGGGTCACGTACAACACATAGTTCACGAGATATGACGTCATAAACAATGAGATGCGAGAAAAACTGCTGTATTACGCGACAAAGTGGCAAATTTCCTCCTAAACCTCTGGGCCGATTTCAACCAAATTTGGTACACATCTTCCTTACCGTAATGGTAAGAACCACATACGACAAATGGTTCAGGAGATATAACGTCATAAACAATGGGATTTTAAAAAAAACTGCCACACAATGCGACGAGACTTTATGAATACAGTATTTTGAATGTGATTACTTAGCGACTTGTAACAAACTTTAAACATTATTTCAAACTTTTATTGAACTATTTCTCGCTGATAACCATAGCAAACTTATGAAAGGAAAAACATTCTCGCTCACTACTTTTCCGCTGTTCATGGACTAAAACTACGGCATTCGGTATGACCTACAAGTTATAATTTCTACACTACAAATTGTAGCTGCAGGAAATTTTACAGACAGTATACACACATGTAGTTGAATGTACCTTCTAAATTGTGACACAGTACGACACGTAGTTCACGAGATATGAGTACATAAACAGTAACGTTCATGGAAAACCGCCCCATTCCCAAGAGATTTTACAGTCATGCAGTACTTATACAAATGAATATATACCTGAAAAAATATACAATTGTACAACATATAATTCAATAAATATGAGATCGTACAAATTTTATATGTCATTTGTATTTTGACTACTATCTTTCTTTGTTTGGATACTGCACTTATAATTTTGTACATTATGCAAGACAGCGTTATTTCTTATATATTCTGTGATAATGTTTAGAAAGAAAGGAGATGGACAGCGAGAGAGAAGGGATAGGATAAGTACTAACTCAAGGCAGGAATGAATAAATAAATAAATACCCGGGCAACGCCGGGTTTTCAGCTAGTATTGTGCCGGCCGCAGTGGCCGAGCGGTCTGCGGCATGCCAGTCACGGTATGCACGGCCGCTGCGGTCGGGGGTTAGAATCCCCCCTCGAGCATGGATGTTTGTGCCGTCTTTAGTATAAGCTAGTTCATAAGTAGTTTGTAAGTTTAGGGATTGATGACCCCGCAGTTAAGTCCCTTAAGCTTAACAAACATTTGAACATCATCTAGTATTATAATAAAGAGTACATTGAACATGGAGTCGTTAGATATACTACGATATTGTGAGCCAACTCCTTCATAGTTAATTCATACACAGTGATCAGCCAGATCATTATGACCACCTCCCTATTACCATGCAAAAACATCCAGCCAGACATACACACGGCGCATGTAGCGTCAGTGAGCGTGCTATGCTTGAGTAAAATGGGGAAAGCGCGCGACCTATCTGAGTATGACCGACGGCAGATTTTGATGGCCTGACGGCTCGGAATGTGCATTTCGGTGTTTAAGGTGAAACCATGTCCAAACGGCGATGGGTTGAGCGCCCACTACTCATTACAGATGTCGGACGCCGTAAGCTGGCCAGGCTGGTAAATCACGATCCCATCAAAAACATAAAATAAATATAGAAAATAAAAAAATAAAAATAAAAATAAAATATTGTAAGTCTCGCGACGAATTCCTTCCACCGTAAAAAGTTGTGAGATCTCATGCGAAACCAAGTCAGTTATTTTGTTATTTTTGTAAGTGTTCATGGAACCAGCTAATAGGGTGGCCAACCTTTGACCACGAGTTTGAGAGAGTTGACCAAAATCTGATCATGATTGTAAGGGATAATAAGGGAGATTTAGTCACAGTAAATCTTCGCTGCACAAGTGTACGTATTTCCTTGGAATGGACGACAGTGAGGATGTAAACATAAAAAAATCAGAAATAATTTGCTTACTTTTACTCATTTATCATATTTTTGGGTAGTTCTACGCCACGGTGGAGTAGCCGAGCGGTCTAAAGCGTCTCGCTGCGGAGCGCGCGGTTGCTCGCCGTGGAGGTTCGAGTCCTCCCTGGGACATGTGTGTGTGTGTGTGTTGTCCTTAGGTTAGTTTACCTAGGTTTAAGTAGTTTCTAAGCTACGGACTGATGACCACGCAGTTTGGTCCGATAGATTTACAAACATTTGGTAGTTCTACAACCTGAGAGTGGGTTTTTAAGATAGGAATGGCATTAATAAGACTTATTTCTGGGACAAATTCAAGAACAGTATGCCAAAACCAATTGGATTTGCATTTGATATATCGATTTTTTTGTTAAATAACTATTTAAGCAATGCTAAAAATTGATAAAAACCAACATTTCGGACGCATTTTTCCACGAACGGATTTAAGCTGTTCAATAATTTTTCAGTGATACAAAAAACTGTGTGTGGTTTTTTTTTTTATTTTTTTTTTTTTTTTACCTCACAGTTGGTATTCCGCAAAAACAAAGAAAATAGCCCAAATCGAAATATTGGGTGCTACGTTTCCTCTGTTTTCGATAGCTGACAAGCATGGGAGTACCTCCATGCTGACAAGCGAGCCATCAGTGCTGGTTCTTTGGAAGCGTTGGGAAATGTGTGAGTCATCAGAGAAATAACTAATGATACGCTTTTGTTTAATTTCTATAATCCACTTTCGCGAGTCATTACTTCCGCGTGTTGTTATGGTATTAAAACGTTAACTGCTAATTGGTCCGACTCGATCGCATCTCTGACTTGCCAGTATTAACCAAATATCAATGAGAATTTCCTCACAGCCCCACGCAGTAATCTAAAATAGTATCTATCATTATGAGAAAGGTTATTCGGCATATCTGGCTGACAGAATTTCAAGTATCAATAATACTTCACGGGTTACAGGCATTACAGTAATATAATTCCGTAGATTTTCCCGGCGTAATATTATTGTTCTTCAAGGGTTTGCGGCCGGATTAAGTCGATCTTCTGATACGATATTTCGGCGGTCCACCTGGCCGCCATCTTCAGGTATGACTGTTGCACAATCACGCCGGAACTGAGGACATATCAGTTATGGCGGCTCCTTTATACTGCGGGAACAGGCCAGTGCGAATGTGCAAGAAGTGGAAGAACGCCTTCTGGGACGTGAAGAGTATAGCAACGCCACCAGCGACAGAAGTTTGCCAAAGCGAGTAATCGAAAATTAAGAAGAAGCTGGTCGAAAACTAGACCGTTGTTTTTTAATATTAGATAAAATGCGATTCCACGTTTTACTCAATGGAAAACCTTTTTCCCTATTAATAAGATTATCTGATAATCTTATTTCGATCGCTTCCGTAAGGACACAATCCCAATAACGTGAGGCTGGAGCAATAATTTGCGTGTCTTTAAATGACATGTTATGCCCTTCATTACAACAATGTTCAGCTACTGCAGACTTTTCAGGTTGGAACAGACGTGTGTGCCTTTGATGTTCCACACAACGGTCGTGAATTGTACGAATAGTCTGCCCAATATATACCTTTCCACAGTGGCAGGGGATTTTATATACTCCAGGCTTTCTTAAAGGATATCAAGGATCCTTCAAAAATACGACATCAAAAGCATATTGTTGCCTTTGTCTAAATCAGAGCTCTTCTAGGTTCGGTAAAAGATGATTTGGGTTTAAGAAAGCCTGGAGTATATAAAATCCCCTGCCACTGTGGAAAGGTATATATTGGGCAGACTATTCGTACAATTCACGACCGTTGTGTGGAACATCAAAGGCACACACGTCTGTTCCAACCTGAAAAGTCTGCAGTAGCTGAACATTGTATTAATGAAGGGCATAACATGTCATTTAAAGACACGCAAATTATTGCTCCAGCCTCACGTTATTGGGATTGTGTCCTTACGGAAGCGATCGAAATAAGATTATCAGATAATCTTATTAATAGGGAAAAAGGTTTTCCATTGAGTAAAACGCGGAATCCCATTTTATCTAATATTAAAAAACAACGGTCTAGTTTTCGACCAGCTTCTTCTTAATTTTCGATTACTCGCTTTGACCAACTTCTATCGCTGGTGGCGTTGCTATACTCTTCACGTCCCAGAAGGCGTTCTTCCACTTCTTGCACATGCGCACTGGCCTGTTCCCGCAGTATAAAGGAGCCGCCGTAACTGGTATGTCCTCAGTTCCGGCGTGATTGTGCACCAGTCATACCTGAAGATGACGGCCAGGTGGACCGCCGAAATATCGTATCAGAAGATCGACTTAATCCGGCCGCAAACCCGTGAAGAACAACAAATTACAGTAATAGCTGACGAAATACACCGGAGCAACAGGCAGAGAATAAGGGAGACAGGAGAATTAAAAAAATAAGTGATAAACTTCGAGAGAATCCGTATAGTACGGGAGAGCTGAATATCCTACCAGCTAACGGGCGTGTCGCAATGGAAAAACCAGTTCCCGTTAGATCAAAGTTAACCACTTTCGGGCTCAGCTAGCACTGGGATGGGTTAACCGTCTGCCGAGCGCTGTTAGCAAGCGTGATGCACTCCGCCCTTCTGAGGACAATTGAAGAGCTACTTGATTGGGAAGGAAGCGGCTCCAGTCGCGAAAACCGACACAACGGGGCGCTGACCACGTCCCACTCCAGACCACATCCGTTGACGCCTTCGGGCGAAGGATGACCCGACGGACGGTCGGTACTCGATGGGCGTTGGAGGCCTACGTGGGATGGAGTTTAGAGAATTAATGAATCCACGTATTCAACTCCTTGTCATAATTTGGGGTCTAATTAGTTATTTGCCAATATTTAAAGCGACTTTATCAATATTATACACCTTTATTCCTATATCAAATTTAGTGAC
This sequence comes from Locusta migratoria, assembly GCA_026315105.1. Lineage (NCBI taxonomy): Eukaryota > Metazoa > Arthropoda > Insecta > Orthoptera > Acrididae > Locusta > Locusta migratoria. The sequence goes on along the minus strand of CM048747.1, from coordinate 202,096,565 downwards.
TTGGTATCCCCACAACGATATAAATCAAAGAAGTAATAGTTGGGGCTGTTTGGTTTTTAGCTTACAATCAACAAAGTAGTATTTTCGGAAATTTAACTCAATGGCAGAATTAACCATCGCAGTCTTATCTTAACAAATACAAACTAACACTGAATTTACTTGGCTGTTCAAATGTTCAAATGTTTGTATAGTCTATGGGACTTAACTACGGGGTCATCAGTCCCTAAACTTACAAACTACTTACGAACTACTTACGAACTAAGACGGCACAAATATCCATGCCCGAGGGGGGATTCGAACTCCCGACCGTAGTGGCCGTGCAGACCGTGACTGGAGCGCCTTAGTCTCCTCGGCCACCGCGGCCGGCTACTTGCCTGTGATATACAGATTTACTGACTTCACTTTGTTCATTAAAAATTAAAGAAATTTCAGTCCTTCTTTCTATAGGTTTTATTTATTTTTGATTCTTTCGTTAGGAAGAAGCAATTTATACTAGCTCTTGTATACAGCGTAGCTGAATAACCCTCACCAGTCTGGATGAGAAGTGGACGTCCACCTGAGGGAGACGATGCGAATAATCTCTGGTACATTCAGGGCCACCCCTGTGCTTGGCTCCCTGTCCTTGCCAACATAGAGCCCCCTCAAATCAGGCGATCATAGAACGTACCAAAAAATCCTAGACAACCTGAACCTACCTATCCATGAAAATCTAATAGCTAAAAACAGGCTTAAATCCGGGACAGCTTTTTGGAAAACCGGCGAAGAGCTTCAAGACGTCAACACAAACACAGCCTGGAAAGAGCTATGGGCTACAAGTATACACAAGAATTTGGTGGACGACCCTAACAAGAAGATCGAAGAATTCAATCTTCCAAGGAAAAGGAAATTGCGGAGAACGTTGAATCGCATAAGAACAGGTGTCGGCAGATGCAAGCAACTAATGAAGAAATGGGGCTTGGCAGACAGCTCTGAATGTGAGTTTGGTGATACTCAATGGACCATTTACTCGTACGTGAAGTGTACGGCTATGATGGTGATTTGAAAGACATACACAGACTCAGTGACTCGGACTTGAAAGTTTTTTGTGATGTAGTGTAGTACTATAAGGGCATTTCTATTGTTAAAATAGTTGTACAAGGATATTGCAATTAACGAAAGAATGATTGCCTTTGTATATGCCGAACGAGTAAATAAAATAAATCCTAAAGAGGTTCCGTCTTTACCGATTCAGTTAGTAAGTAAATCCTAAATAGTAAAAGTATGGAAGGCCTTGTGTTAACATCCGTTTCGAAGCACAGTCTCGTAGCTAGTCTGTGAATGTGTGTTAGAAGTGGCACTTCAAACATCAACTTATGTAATAGCTTGGATGTTATTAGTCTTCAATAAAGCTCACAAATGGTTTGAATGATTTGATTTTGATTTGATTTTGTTACACAGAGGTGGTTTATAAAAGAAAGAAAAAATAGGAAAAACCACCAAAAAACAATTAACAGTGGAAATGAAAAAAATTGCTACCGTTCTTCCAATTGCGATAAAACTTTGAACTTTATTTTTGATTTTCAAAATAAGAGGAATGGCACTGTCTACGTAATATGGCAGTATTTACGTAATAATTCGTACGCTGCATGGCAGAAAGTACTATGTTCCAGACTTTAACACCTTTTGACCAATAACTATAAAATTTGGCAGACATTTGTAATTTTTAATATACAAGGAAGAGAGGAGATGACAGAGGGAACAGGAAGAAGTTTGCAGAGAGTGTGGGAGGTAATGATGGACACATGGGGATGGGTGGGTGGGCAGAGGGGGAGGAGAAGGAGAAGGAGGAGGAGATAGAGAGAGAAGGGAGGAGGAGCACATGGCTAACTCAATATTGCAATAAATAAACACCCGAGCCACATCGGGTTTTCAGCTAGCTAACACAAATAGAGGACAAAGAGAAAACTAAGGCCTATGTGTACAGATAGGTAAGTGACGGACAGACAGCTTAAAGGAAGGAGTATTGAATGTACATCCAATTCCCAGACATATTTAGCAATTGCCTGTTCGCTTGTCATGAATATTGGGTAGAGGCGCATACACGTCCACTTAAAATGGGTTTGCTAGTTGTCGAAAACATCACTTTCTACACGACAGAGTTTTAAATATCAACCATTTAAAAAAAGATTTATGGATATTAATTCATGAATCATAATTTATGTTAACAATTACAATAAGAATGAAAACTGCTCCCATCACGCCACAAGAGGCGAATATGTCCTGGCCATAACCAGAGATTAGCTCCAAGATTTATCTGAATGATTCAGAAACTTTTAAATCAATAAACCTTGGCATACTGTCCATCCGCCATAGTATGGACATCCAACGAGACTCAGCACCTGCTAAATTTAGCTCGATTTCAAACCATCATATATCGACCTCGGATAGTTATGTTTCTAATGTTTGATCGTAGTGCTCTTTTCCCCAAGCTGTTCTTGTGTTATAGTCGTTATGGCAGATTCAAAAGAACAAAGAGCGATTTGTGGTGCTTTAAATGTTATGCTCTTTCTGGGTGCCATTCAACATCACCAAACGATGAAAAGGTTGAGAAAGTCAGTCAAAAAATCGACGAGGTTCGTCGTTTCTCGATTCACGTGATTTCATAGATTTACAGCATGTCAAAGGATTTTGACCAAGGATTTTCATTTGAAACTTGTTGCCGCTATATTCCTCAGCTTGGTACAAAAGGAAAAAAGAGGGAAAAAAACAACATTAGCTTGCATTTGAGCCAGGAGTTGTAAAATGAGATTGAAAGTGATCCAAACATTTTGACCAAAGTCTTTACATGTGATGAGTATTAGAGGTACTCTATCAACACTAAAGCTAAGCAAGTATGAAGTCAGTGAAACACTGCCAACTTCCTAAATCCAGAAAAATCAATACTAGTGATGCCAAACCATGAAGACGATGATTATTGCCTGTTCTTAATTTCATGGAATTGCTGCACAAGAAGAGACATGAACAGGAATGATGACATCAGAAAATAATAAAATATTTTCAACTTGAACGAGAAAAATCTTACAATGTCGAGAAAACTTGAGGCAACGCCAGAGCGCAGAATCCCAAAGAAGATCCTGAAATACAAAGCGACTGATAAGTGAGATACTGGAATACCACAGAAAAGATGGGATTGATTGTGTCCGTAACAAGCAGCTGTCTAATCCTTGAAATAAATATGAAATTATAATGATGATGAAATGGTGTACCCGGAGTTTGTTCCCCTGAGGAACTTGGGCGACCAGGTGACTGGTACTTTCATAACGACAACGCCCTCGCGCATATGCCTCAGCTGTATACCCAGACCCAAACCTGTGGCTTATTACAGTTCCAAAAAAAATTTAAAGGACAAACGTTTTGATTATGGGAAGGCGATAGAACAGTTACGAAAATGACATTGAATGACATTGGACGGTATTACAGTACAGGAAGTGTTTCAAACAGTGAGGTGGACAAGTACATCGTATTTAATGGAGAGTACTTTGGAGTTTACAACTAAATTTTGAAAAAAAAATGTGATAAATAATTTTTACAAAAAACACTTTTCGTTAGCCTCCCAGGTACACTCTTTGGCAAAAAACATGGCCGGCGGCCGGCCGCCGCTGAGCCTAAGGCCGTCGTCACACGGAGCGTGTATCTGAACGAGTGTGGGCAACGTGGCAGGTTTCTGACGTCAAACCGAGCGAAGCGCACGTTCGCGAGGCTTTCCCAACGTGTCGGGCGCTACCAAGCATGCTGGATATTCTCAACGTGCGTCTGAATGATCACCAATCAGGTGGGAGAACGCCATCGACGTCACACCACGTGGCTATCTGGGGAGGGGCAACAGCACCTAGAGACAAGGGGCCGTATGAATAAAATGGAGTATCTACTTTATACTCTGGATTCCAGAGAACATACTCAGATTCGCATGAATAAAGTGAGTCGGAGAATATACTTCAGCCGAGTATGTTCTCAGCGTGAGTAACGGGGTGGGAGAAGTTACTCAATACAGAGAACATTCTCCAATTTCATATGAATAAAACTGCAGAAGTTTCTCACGACGGGAGAACATTCTCAGATTTCTGGAGTGAGCTCTATGGCATACTCCGTGCTGAGTAACTTCTATTAAGGTTACGTTTTACTGAGGTTTATAATAAAAATTACAATAATTTTGTTACTTGGAAGGCAAATATTATATGTAGCCTTTAAGAAATACGAGGCAATCTATAAAGTTAATACAAGTAAAAACATTTTGTTGACGAGTATCTTCCTTCGGAAAAATCGTGTGACACTTCCAGCATTTTATACAGTGACGAGAGTGATGTAAGAGGTGTTTTCATTACCGACATAAAAATGAAACACAAATGGAATGAGCTGCGTGTTTACTCATTTGTTTGGCGTGTATATTTACAGTTGTAAACAGTCACATAGCAAAATAATATCGTTTTAAAATAGGATCTATTAGTAAGACCTTCTGATGTTAGTTCCAAATAAAGTGTATCCCAGGATTTCACAGTTTCTATCACAAAATAAATGTTGCTGCAATACCAGGTAGGCCTACTGAGGTAGCTACTGTTTCTATCCAAACCGGTTGGCTATTTATGATGTGTTTTCTGACTTCGTAATCTTAACTTCTGTCATGTTAGAAGTAAGTAAACACGACAGGAAAATTAATAACTGATTAATTACATACCTAGCAGCGTGTTTCTTGTTGAAAATCGCATGGCCTAACGCTTATGAGCAAACCATTGGGTGTCATATTTAACAAGGCGTATCTCATGTTAGAACACTCCTGCAGCATTCCACGTTGTGACAGATGAATATGTGATGCATTCTTATTATATCGTTCGCAAATTGTACTAACCCTATTTCATTAACAAACGAGTTTCTCGCGTGACGAAAATTTTGTATCGCCAGCAGAAACATTTTCGTAAATAGTGCATATTTAGTCTTTATAATATGCTCCTTCACAACAAACTAATATCTAAACACAGTCCAGTTCTTTCTCAACACGTCGATGCCTTCTCCATATTTGTACACTTAATAATTTGCCTACTTGGGCTAGTTTAAAGAAATACACGATTGGACAGCTGATCTGTGGCGGACATGACACGCGGAGAACTTACTCAAGTAGGAGGGGAGGTAGTGAGAATAAACTACCTGCTCAGAGCATATGCTTTGAAGTTTTTATTCATACGAATTTGAGAACTTGCTCAGAGAACGTTCTTTTGCTCTGAGCATCTTCTCTGAAGCATATGCTCAGTTTTATTCATACGGCCCAAGGCCTCACAACGGCCCGTGCTACGTCATATTGAGCAGGCCGCGGCCGCCAGCTGAATGGCTGGCCCCTGGGGCACTCCCACTTCCTCGTAGCAGCCAGCCAGGCGGCTGCCGCCTGGTCAGTGTGACGTAGCACGTGCTGTTGTGAGGCCTTGTCTCTAGGTGCTGTTGGGAGGGGCAGCCCTTTTCGGTAGAGACATGAAGACGCCATATTGGCCATCGTATTTCATCTACATCTACATTCATACTTCGCAATCCACCTTAAGACGCGTGGCGGAGGGTACACTGTACCACTACTAGGCATTTCCTTTCCTATTTCAATCCCAAATAGAACGAGGAAAAAAAAAGAATGCCTATATGCCTCCGTACGAGCCCTCTCTTATCTTGTCATTGTGATCACTACGCGAATTGTAAGTATGTGGCAGCAAGATCGTAATACACTCAGCTTCAATTTGCTCAACAGAAATTCACGAAAAGAACGTCGTCTTTCCTCTAGTGAATCCCAACTGAGTTGCCGGAGCATTTCCGTGACACTCGCGCATTGGTCGAACCTACCAGTAACAAACCTAGCTGCTCGCCTCTGAACTGCTTCTATGTCTTCCTTTAAACTGATCTGCTGCGGGTTCCAAACACGTGGTCGTACAAGCGTCTTACACGCAGTCTCCTTTACAGATGGAGTACATCTTCCCAAAATTCTCCCAATAAATTGATGTCGTCTGTCCTTACATGTTCGTTCCATTTCTTATCGCTCTGTAATGTTACGCTTAGATATTTGAACGACGCAAGTGCATAAAGAAGCTCACTACTAGTGCTGTATTCGAACATTATGGAATTGTTTTTCCTACTCATGCGCATCACCTTACAATTTTCTACATTCTTCGCACCAACTAGAAATCTTGTCTAAGTCGTCCTGTATGCTATTACAGTCAGTTCATGGGTTTTATGTATAAAACTTAGGTCTTATGAATGTATGACATTTCAAAGCAAGTAAAAGTAACTGAGTACATTAAGAACTTCTCGAAAACTGGTCATTACAGGTAGTCTTTGTTGGAAGAAATGACTGGAAACGTCGTATATGTAGTTAAAAAATTTCCGTATTACAGTAATCTACCGTTTCAAAGCAAGACGGACTGAAGATCTATCAACACGAATTGTTCTTTATATAATTTATTGTAGTTACATATCAGCATCCGACATAACTACCAATCGTGTATAGAACACTTCTAATACCTTCTTAGACGACATTCAATCATCGGTGACTGTAGTGTAGGCAGCAAAGTCGTGGACGATGAAATGGAAAACATATCACGGCGCCGGTCCCATGCTCCTCAGAAGCAAATATTATTTTCTTCCTTTATTCGGGTTTTCTGACAGCCTCAAAGATTTTCCTATAAATTTCATAGAAGAATAATGCATAATATTCGATTCTATGTAATCATAAGTGTGCATCCTCTGAAGAGTAACTTTCTTAGATTTATTTTATGAACAGGATAGTTTGCACCTCACTTAGAGTGAAATACGCGCTTTTCACGTATTACATTTTACACGTTCTTGACATTCTTCTACTGAATAGTACCACTGACCGTGCAAGAATCACCATTACGTTTTATTAAAAATTGAGACAGTTGCAATAATGTTTCCGTCATGTGAAGGCCTTTTCTAATTTTATATCGCACGGTTTGTCACGATTCACTGCGCTTATTGACAAAACATACAAATTTTGTAAGAGTTATATTCGTAGATATTTTGTTGTCACTTATGAAGGCCTATATCACAGAACATGAAGAACATATGCATAAGCGCAGAAATAAGCGATTTAATAGATTAAAGTAGGAATTCCATTCTCTTGATTTCGTAAACAGTGTAAATACATTTGATCCAAATTATCATTATGAATGGAATAAAAGAGAAATACGAAGTTAATAAATGAGTAAGCTGTGAATGTCCTTTGCCTACATATCGGTTTTAAATAAAGGTTGTTAAAAGAAGTGTTCCACATTTTGAGATGAAGTTTTATGGATAAAAAAAGTAAAAAATGACTGTTATAAATTAGCTGTAACACGCTTACCTTAATATATATTAGAACTTGTTGATCTTCAGTACTGTTAAACATATCGAACAGACAAATGTAACGCTAATAAAAAAATACAAATTCAAAGATCAACTATGAAATAAAAACTAATGGTACTAAACTTAATAAAGCATTGCATTTCATCCACTTCACGAGGAGAATTATAGGGAAATACAGCAATGGTAAAAATACGACCGTGTCCTACGAAATATATGATGTGAAGCACATTTTTCTTTCGACGTGAGACCTGGGACCAGCAGAGACAAGATATGATCCATCTAGATTCTAGAGAGAACGGAAAATTTACTGCTGTCGAAAACGACCATAGGTAGCTACTTGCAGAGAACAAGAAATCTCATTATTGTGTGAGAAGTAAAGGCGATTGTAAGCCTGAAAAATATAAACACAGGAGGAAAATAAAATTAATAGGTCATTTTCTTAGAAATAACTTCTTTCTTCAACATGCAATTTACTGTGAAAGTTGACATATAGAAAGAAAGTAAGCAAAATAGATGACAAAACTATCACTGTCACAACAGGGTGCAAATATTAGTGGAGACAAAATCAGGACAAAAATGACATAGTAGGATAGTCATTTCGAAGAGGAGAGTAATAATAGTAATTAAGAAAACTTATGGGAAATCTGATAGTACTTGTAACTGCTTTATACTTTCCATTGTTCATACCTACAGAAAATATATTTCACCTTCTGGGTACAACCTGTCAACACTCGGCTTCATAATGAAATTCAATATATTAATGTATGTCCCTGTGTTTATAACTCCATCACTTCTCCACAGCCTTATTTCTTATATATTCTCTGAAAAATATGACTTGCTTTTAGAAAAAAAAGAAGATGGACAGAGAGAGAAGGGGTAGGAGATGTAATAACTCAAGGCAGAAATAAATAAATAAATACCCGGGCAACGCCGGGTTTTTAGGTCGTATCTAATATTTAAAGGATTTTGCCGCGCGCTGAAATCGATACGCCAATATACGGTCTAAAGAGCTTATTTACACCAGCGTTACGTCAGATTGACGAAACGCTAGCCTGAGCTTGGGTGTGAAGAAAGCTACTCGTAGAGTAAACCTTATTGCTTTGGCGTTGCAACTTCTTTTAGAGACGTAACATATTGTTCCTCGTCATGGAGCTAAAAAGAAAGAAATGACACAAACTTAGCTGACTATAGATTGTGGTTGGTATTTGTTCTTAATTTTGTTGTAACCATATAACTGGTGTTTCAAACTCTGCATGTTACAGTGCTTATTTGAATAACATAACACCCCCATGAACCACAGACACTGGCCAGGTGGGGTGGCTTGCGTGCCTCAACGATACAAATAGACGTACCTTAAGTGCAACCACAGCGGAGGGGTATCTGTGTAGAGGCCAGACAACGTGTGGTTCCTGAAGAGGGGCAGCAGCCTTTTCAGTAGTTACAGGGGCTATAATTTGGATGATTGACTGAGGTGGCCTTGTAATATCAGCTTATGTGGCTTTCCCACATGGTTACTGTGAACGGCTGAAAGCAAGGTGAAACTACAGTTGTTACTTGTCCCAAGGACATGTAACTCTATTGTATGAATGTAGGATGATGGCATCCTCTCTGGTAAAATATTCCGGAGGTCAAATAGTCCCCTATTCGGATCTCAGGGTGGGGAATACTCAGGAGGATGTGATCACCAGGAAAGACAACACTGGCGTTCTACGGATCGGAGCGTGGAATCTTAGATCACTTAATCGGGTAGGGGGGTTAAAAAATTTAAAAAGAGAGATGGATAGTTTGAAGTTAGATATAGTGGGGATTAGTGAAGTTCGGTGAAAAGATAACAGGGATTCTGGTCAGGCGAGTACAGGATTATAAATACCAATCAGTTGGGGGTATTACAGCAGTAGGTCTCAAATGAGTAAGAAAATAGGAATACGGATAAACGACAATGAGCAGCGCAGTGATCGTATTATAATAGGCAAGATAGATACGAAGCCAAAATCGACCACAATAGTACAGGTTTCTAGGCGAACTAGCTCTGCCGATGATGAGGAGATTGAAGAAATGTATGAGGAGGTAATGGAAATTATTCAGAGAATTAAGGGAGAGGAAAACAATTGTGATGGGAGACTGGAATTCTGCAGTAGGAAAAGGAAGGGAAGGAAAAATAGTAGGTGAATATGGACTGGGCAAAAGGAATGAAAGAGGAAGCCGTAGGTAGAATTTTGCACGGAACATAATTTTATCAAAACAAATACTTGGATTAAGATTCATGAAATAAGGTTGTATACGTGAAAGAGGCCCGGAGACACCGGAAGGTACCAGATAGATTTCGGAACCAGGTTTTAAACTGTAGGACATACCCAGGGGCTGATGTAGACTGACCATATCTTGTTGATCATGGACTGTAGACTGAAACTGAAAAAAACTGCTGAAGGTAGGCATATAAGGAGATGGGATCTGGATAAATTGAAGGAACCTGAAGTTCTTGACAATTTCAGAGGGAGGTTTAGGAAACAATTGACAGAAACGGGGGAAATAAAACAATAGAAGAGGAATGGGTAGCATTGAGAGATGAAATAGCGAAGGAAGCAGAGGACAAAATAGGTACAAATGCAAGACCTACAAAAAAATCCTTGAATATCACAGCAAATACTAAACTTAATCATTGAAAGGAGAAAATAAATAATGCAGTAAATGAAACAAGCAAAATGGAGTACAGATGACTAAGAAATGAGTGACAGAAATGCGCAAAATAGCTAAGCAGGAGTGGCTAGAAGGCAAATGCAAGTTAGCAGAAGAATGTTTAAATAGGGGAAAAATAGATGCCGCCTACAGGAAAATAAGAGACATTTAGAGATAAGAAAAGCAGCTATATAAATATAAAGAACTGAGATGGAAAACAAAATCTGAGGAAAGAAGGAAAAGCTGAATGATGGAACGACTATATAGAGGAGCTCCACAAAGGAAATGAACTTAGAGACAATATTGTACGGAGGAAAGAGGTAGTAGATGAAGATGAATTAGGAGATACTATACTGAGAGAAGGATTTGAAAAAAACACTTAAAGACCTAAGTCGAAACAAGGCCCCTGGAGTGGACGACATTCCCTCAGAACTACTGAAGTCTCTGGGATAGCCAGCCATTACAAAACTATTTCACTCGGTGCCTAAGATGTATGAGACAGGCGAATAACCTCAGACTTTAAGAAAAAATTCCAAATAAATCAGGCGCAGACAGGTGTGAAAATTACAGAACCATCACTTTAATAAGTTACGGTTGCAAAATTTTAACACGAATTATTTACAGAAGGATGGATAAGCTGGTAGAAGCCGTCCTTGGGGAAGACCAGTTTGGATTCAGGAGAAATGTAGGAACACGGGAGGCAATCCTCACTTTACGAATGTTTCAAATGTTCAAATGTTTGTATAGCATATGGGACTTATATATGGGGTCATCAGTCCTTAAACTTACAAACTACCTATGAACTAGCTAACACTAAGGACGGCACAAATATTCATGCTCGAGGGGGGATTCGAACCCCCGACAGTACTGGCCGTGCAGACCGTGACTGATGCGCCTCAATTTACGGCTTATTTTAGAAGATAGATTGAGGAAAGACGAACCTACATTTCTAGCTTTTGTAGATTTGAAGAAAGCTTCTGACAATGTTGATTGGAATACACTCTTTCAAATTCTGACATCAGCTGGAATAAAATATAGGAAATGGAAGGCTAATTACAACTTGTACAAAAACCAGACAGCGCTTATCAGAGTTGAAGGGCATGAAAGGGATGCAGAGGTTGGGAAGGGAGTAAGACAGGAAGACAGGGTTGTAGCCTTTCTCCAATGCTATTCAAATTGTACATTGGGCAAGCTATAAAGGAAAGCAAGGAGGAATTTGGAGAAGGAATTAAAGTTCAGGATGGAGAAATAAAAACATTGCGTTTTACCGATGACACTGTAATTCTGTCAGAGACAGCAAAGGACCTGGAGGAGCAATTGAACGGAATTGACAGTGTGTTGAAAGCAGCATATAAGATGAACATTAACAAGAGCAAAACTAGAGTAATGGGCTGCAGTCCTAGAAAATCAGGCGATGCTGATGCAATTAAATTAGGCAACGAAACAATAAAGGTAGTAGATGAGTTTTGTTATTTGGGCAGTAAAATAACACGCGACAGTCGCAGTGCAGAGGATATAAAATGCAGAAATGCAATGGGAAGAAAAGCGTTTTTTAAAAAGAGAAATTTGTTAACATCGAATATTAATTTAAGCATAAGGAGGTCCTTTCTGAAGGCATTTGTGTGGAGTGTTGCCTAGTATGGGAGTGAAACATGGACGATAAACATTTCGGACAGGAAGAGGGTAGAGACTTTTGAAATGTGGTGTTACAGAAGAATGCTGAAGATTAGGTGGGTGGATCACGAAACTAATGAGGAAGTACTGAACAGAAACGGGGAGAAAAGTAATTTCTGGGATACCTTCACTAAAAGAAATAATCGATTGGTTGGACACATTCTTAGACATCAAGGAATTGGGAATTTTGCTTTGGAGGGAAGTGTGTGGGAGACCAAGAGATGAATATAGTAAACAGATTCAAATTGAAGTAGGTTGCAGGTCTTATGAGGCTTGCTCAGGACAGAGTAGGGTGGAGAGCTGCATCAAAGCAGTCTCTGGACTGAAGACCACAACAACACGTGGATAGGATGTGTGTGTGGGGGGGGGAGCTCTTGGGGGGGGGGTTGACCACTGGGGGGGGGGGGGCCTGAACATGGTGTTATAGAGGCACCTACACTGATTGTATAAGGAATTTTACTACAAGTAATCGAATTAGGACCACAATTAGGTCAACATGGATTTAGAAAATATCGTTCACACGAAACACAACTAGCTCTTTACTCACACAAAGTGATGAGTGCTATCGACAAGGATTCTCAAATTGATTCCGTATTTCATGATTTCCAGAAGGCTTTTGACACTGTACGTCACAAACGGCTTTTAATCAAATTGCGTAGTTATGGTATATCGCCCCAAATTTGCGATTGGATAGCGAATTTCCTGTCAGAGAGGACACAGTTCGTAGTAATCGATGGTAAGGCATCGACTAAAACAGAGGTGATATCGGGCGTTCCACAGGTAGTGTTATTGGCCCTCTGCTGTTCCTTATTTACATAAACGTTTTAGGGAAAAATCTAAGTAGCTACCTTAGGTTGTTTGCAGATGACGCCGTCATTTACCGCCTAGTAAAATCATCTGAAGATCAAAACCAACTGCAGAACGATCTAAATAAGATATCACTATGGTGTAAAAATTGGCAATTGACTCTAAATAATGCGAAGTGTGGAGTCGTTCACATGAGTACGGAAAGAAATCCGTTAAATTTTGTTTACAAGATAAATCAATCAAAAGTGCAGGCCGTAAACTCCACAAAATATCTAGGAATTACTATTACTCAGATTTAAATTGGAAAGAACACGTAGATAATGTCGTGGGAAAGGTGAACTAGAGACTGCGTTTTATTGGCAGAGCCCTTAAAAGATGCTGCAGAACTTTTAAAGAGACCGCTTACACTACCCTTATCCGTCCATTTTTTGGAGTATTGCTGCCCAGTGTGTAATCCTTATCAGGTGGGTTTGACGGAGGACATCGAAAGAGCTCAAAGAACGGCAGCTCGTTTTGTATTGTCACGATACGGAGGAGACAGCATCACGGAAATGATACAGGACATGGGATGGGAATCATTACAACAAAGGTGCTTATCGCTGGGGTGTGGTCTACTTAAGAAACTCCAATCATCAACATTCTCCTCCGAATGCGAAAATATATTGTTAACTCCCGCCTACATATGTAGAAATGATCATCAGAATAAAATACGAGAAATCAGAGCTCGAACGGAGAGATTCAGATGTCCTTTCTTCCCGCGCGCTATTCGAGAATGGAATGGGAGATGAATAGTATAAAGGTGGTTCGATGAACCCTCTGCCAGGCACTTAAATGTGATTTGCAGAATAATCCCATGTAGATGTAGATTAGGAGGGATCAGAGGATACCCTAAGTGTTTCGTCTTTTCATTTACCTTTCGTAATTAGTTTTACTTATTATTAGACTTCTGAAATAAGGGGGCCAAAGACGCTATTTAGAGTCTCTTACATTTCAATATGAAGCAAATGTAATACATAGGGGAGAGCGGGGCATGTTGAGGCAAATTTCAGATTTTATTTTTTCCGTATTTTGTTTTAATTATTTTTAATTGGTAAAATTATGACATACTTCAATTAGTTGGGCACTTTTATATGGTATTGACGCTTTGATTAACCACATATATCTCCCAAAATTAAAATATTTGTTTAATGCTGTAAGTGTATCAATGTTGCCCACGTGGGGGCAAATTGTTACTAGCCGGCCCTGGCCACAACACAACACAAAGCGCTGAGTAGGAGATCTTCAGCAGGGCTCAAATATCCCTGAAGGACTTGTTACTCCAGTGATATCCAATGAGTAGTTCACATTCCAAGTGTCAGGGCTCTCCTGACCAAGCAGTCTTCTGTTACTCCTTCTCTACTAACAACTAAATCAGAGCTTTCCAAATTGGGTGTTGTAACACCCTGGGGTTTCGCACAGTCACATCAACGGTGTCTCAAGACAAGTAAATTCAAAATATAAAGCAAATGAATAGCTTGTGGTAAAAATAGAAAACATCCTTCTCTTAGTTTAGTGTGTATTGTACTTAGAAGAGATTGACAAAGTATTACTTGTTAAAATATAAACTCTGGTAATTATTAAAATTAATGGCTATCGCATAAAACTGTAAGAAATACAAAGGTGTCGCCACTGTTACTGTTACAGAAATTTTGGAAAGTTCTGAACCAAATACTCCTCCGTTTGTAATGGCGGGTCTGACTCTCATGACGTGTCAATTTCATATTTTCATGTTGCTGTAGATCACAGACTACCAAACTTAGTGTCCTGATTGCCCATGGTATTAAGTAGCAATATCTAGTGTGTTGTGAGTCTCACAAATTCAGAATTAAAAACAAATAAAAGGTAGTGATCGCACAATAAAAAAAGTCCTTCTCTGCATTGAACGTAAAAAAAAGAGGAAGGGCAATTAGGATTCCGCGTCCTGTCAGTTCAGCGCTACCATAGAGCACATATTAGCGAGCGATCGTTATGCTGAATTCCGCTGTGCTGTAACCGTGGCATACGTTTCTGGAACTAGATGCCTCCTCTGGTGCTTTATATTGGCTCTATTGTTGGTCATTATATTAAAAATTTCTTGTGCCGTTGATACTGAAAGATTGTTCATTTTCTTCAGTCTGTGTCCTTATTTAGTTCGTAATATGTGTCGTTATTTAGCAACAAAAACTGATTAACGGCCGTTTAGTGCAACTGAAATGTTCGATGGATGTCAACCAATTAGACTGAATACAAAATCATTTTTTGATTTCTGTTCAACAAGATTGTCCTCATCAAAGTAAACAAGCAGGTTTTTACATAATATTCGTGTGAAAGTATATTTTCTTTTATGACTAATAAAAGTACAGCTATAAATAAGGAAAAGGGTGTGAATTTATATTACATCTGAGGTAATACACAACAGATTTGTAAAGCTTATCAAGCGCACGCGAGTCATTGACTTCCTAACAATACTGAAATTTTTATAGCTGTGAAAAATTGTGTGGTTATATTGTACTTAGAAGTGAAATCTAGGTGTTAGTATCCTTTTGAACACAGCAATGATCACGTCTCTAGGAGCAACATTGGTGGTCGCGTTGTATCTCTGAGATACAGGGTTAATCCTACTTTTGGTCAACATTGCACGTTTACCTTTAATTAACCTCAGATGTTACAGTGAATAAGTAAACAAAACGAAGGAAAAACATGTAAGTATTACAACAGTAGCAACTGAACATTTATTATATGAAAATTAACAATAGAACATTTACCAACGCTAAAATAACGTATGACGGTCGCAGTACAGAGGATATAAAAAGCAGACTGACAATGTTAAGGAAAGCGTTTTTGAAAAAGAGAAATTTGCTAACATCGAATATTAATTTTTGTGTAAGAAAGTCTTTTCTGAAGGCATTTGTGTGGAGTTTTGCCTTGTATGGAAGTAAAACATGGACGATAAATAGTTAATAGGGGAAGAGGATAGCAGCTTCTGAAATGTTGTCCTACAGAAGAACGCTGAATATTAGGTTGCTACATCACGTAACTAATGAAGGGGTACTGAACCTAATTGGAGAAAAAGAGTTTTTGGCATACCTTGAGTAAAGGAAGGGATCGTTTGGTAGGACACATCCTTAGACATCAAGGAATCGTGAATTTAGCATTGAAGGGAAGGATGTGGGGGGAAAATCGCAGAGGAAGACCAAGAGCTGAATACAGTAAGCAGATTGAAATGGATGTGTTTTGCCGTTCTTATGAGGAGATGAAGAGGCTTGCTCAGGATGGAGTAGGGTGAAGAGCTGCGTCAAACCATCCGTCTCCGGGCTGACGACTACAACAAGAAAACACGCTGGTTGCCTGTTCAAATGTTTGTATAGTTTATGGGACTTAACTACAGGGTCATCAGTCCCTAGAATTACAAACTACTTATGAACTACTTACGAACTAGGACGGCACAAATATCCATGCTTGAGGGGGGATTCGAACCCCCGACCGTAGTGGCCGTGCAGACCGTGACTGAAGCGCCTCAGTCCCCTCGGCCACCGCGGCCGGCGTTGCCTGTTCTGGGAATACATATCTGTGAGATCCTACGCTATAATTCTAGTGTTAAAATATAATTTGGTACAACAATCACTCTTTTATTAATATTAAGAAAGAGTATCTCCTGAAAAGCCGCGACAGAATGGCCGTGCGCACTGATGCCGTGCGGCGGTGTGCGCGACCGTTCTCTCTCGCTCGGAGGCTAGAGTCCTACTTCGGGCATGGGAGTATGTGTTGTCCTTAGGTTAGTTTAACTTAGTTTAAGTAGATTGTAAGCTAGTACCTGATGACCGAGCATTTAAGTCTCATAGATTTCCAAACATTTGATTTTTTTTCTCTTAAAAATGTCTGTATTTGGAAGATTTCCCAACGGGAAAAAGTCTGTAAAGCGCTGGTGTAAATGCTAATGATAAATGCTGCATCTCTTTTACTATTTGTATATACCTTGCTTTGGACGACAGTATGTAACAAAGTTCTCAAATGGTGTCTGCTTGCATTACATACTGTACTTTTCAAAACTTTAACCTTACTTTTAATAAGAAGTTCGGCTCTCGGATTGTGTGTACTTGTTTTGGACAATAGTTATGTCTGTTTAAATCATGATATCGTACTTTCCAAAATGTTATCATTACTTTAAATAGAATTTATCTGTCAAAGCGGTCACTGGTGGTGTTTCTCGCAGACGTGCCCGTGTTTCCGGATGACAGAACCGATCACATGTCCGAAGTGCCCTCCGCGACCCGTCACGCTGCCAGCAGTCTTGGGGGAAGGAAGGAGCGAGGCGTTTGCAGCGTCCCCCACCACAACGTGCGTCGCCGGAACTCTAATGGTTTCCTGCATCCGACTACTTTTGTAAACGAGCAGCAAGGAGCTCCACATCGTTCCTTCCCGCAACACAGCTGTGAAAAAATGTTAAAATTCTTTCTGAGGATGGTAAGAACGTAAATATATTGAATTTTTTACTATCTTTAGAGGTGCAAGAATGATATTGACACTGGTACACAGTAGCTTTCACCGCTAATGAAGGAGTGCACAGATCTTTTACAGAGTCTTTCGTGAATTCCATTTGGTTTTCCTGCTGCGTTCCATGCATCTATATCTATAAATGTGAATGTCTGTTCGGTGTACGTTTATCACGTCTGAACCACAAGACATAAAGAGCTAAAAATTTGTACAGATAGTAATGTCTACCCGGGGAAGGCTTTAGGCACGGTTTTATGACGATCGGATATATATATATATATATATATATATATATATATATATATATATATATATATATATATATATATATATATATATTGTTGTGGTCTTCAGTCCGGAGACTGGTTTGATGCAGCTCTCCACAATACCCTATCCCGAGCAAGCCTCTTCATCTCCACATAACAACGGCAACCTACATCTGCCTGAATCTGCTTACTGTATCCATCTCTTGGTCTTCCTCTGCGATTTTTACCCCACACACTTCCCTCCAACGCTAAATTCACAATTCCTTGATGTCTAAGAAAGTGTCCTACCAATCTATCCCTTCTTTTAGTCAAGGTATGCCAGAAATTTCTTTTCTCCCCAATTCTGTTCAGTACCTCCTCATTAGTTACGCGATCCACCCACCTGATCTTCAGCATTCTTCTGTAACACCATATTTCAAAAGCCTCAATCCTCTTCCTGTCCGCACTGTTTATCGTCCGTGTCTCACTCCCATACAAGGCAACACTCCATACAAATGCCTCCAGAAAGGACTTCCTTAGGCTTAAATCAATATTCGATGTTGACAAATTTCTCTTTTTCAAGAACGCTTTTCTACCCATTGCCATTCTGCATTTTATGTCCTCTGTACTGCGACCATCATTTGTTATTTTACTGCCCAAGTAACAAAACTCATCTACCTCGTTTATTGCTTCGTTACCTAATCTAATTCCTTGGGCATCGCCTGATTTTCTTACACTGCACTCCATTACCCTAGTTTTGCTCTTGTTAATATTCATCTTATAAGCACCTTTTAGCACACTGTCCATTCCGTTCAATTGCTCTTCCAGGTCCTTTGCTATATTTGACAGAATTACTATGTCATCGGCAAACCGCAATGTTTTTAATTCTTCACCCTGAACTTTAATTCCTTCTCCAAATTTCTCCTTGCTTTCCTTTATAACTTGCTCATTGTACAAATGGAATAACAATGGAGAAAGATTACAACCCTGTCTTACTCCCTTTCCAACCACTGCATCCCTTTCATGCCCTTCAACTCTGACAACCGCTGTCTGGTTTTTGTACAAGTTGTAAATAACCTTACACTCCCTATATTTTACTTCTGCTTGCTTCAGAACTATATCTGTTCGGTTTACGCTTATCACGACCGAACGACAAGACGCAGAGACTTAAATATACTATCTTGTACTTGAGGAACGTTTTGGGCACAGTTTTATAGTGATCTTATAGATATATAGTAATTATATAATTATATAGTATATAATATAGTATATAATTATAGTAATATATATAGTAATTATCAGTTCCGGCGTGATTGTGCACCAGTCATACCTGAAGATGGCGGCCAGGTGGACCGCCGAAATATCGTATCAGAAGATCGACTTAATCCGGCCGCAAACCCGTGAAGAACAACAAATAATGTTACGCCGGGAAAATCTACGGAATTACAATTTTTAGGGGTGTTGGTGGGTGCGGCGGCGGTGACGGTGGAGGGGCCGAGTGGTGGTGGCTGCCCTTAACTTACTGTTAAATTGCAAAGTTTATGTTGAATGTTCTAATTGCTAATGCATAAATTCAATTGATATGCAAAAAATAATAGGGAGTGGTGGTGGATGGACTGGGGGCGGCACTCACACAAGTGTCCACTTGTGGAGGACATATTCAGTGGTATTCCAGGCAATTGTACTGTCCAAAGTACGCAATAATTGGCTCTTTTTTTTCCAATGTTGGTGTACGTCTATAAGTAATAACTTTTGTAAAAATATTATATGGGCGCAGGTTCGAGTCCCAGACCAGGTCGCACGAGGCCGGCAATCTTTAGGGCTATCAGTGGCTGTGCTCACACAAGTGTTTACTTCTACATCTACATCTACATACATACTCCGCAATTCACCGTAAGGTGCGTGGCGGAGGGTACACTGTACCACTACTAGGCATTTCCTTTCCTATTCCACTCCCAAATTGAACGAGGAAAAAAAGAATGCCTATATGCCTCCGTACGAGCCCTAATTTCTCTTATCTTGTCCTTGTGATCTTTACGCGAAATGTAAGTAGGCGGCAGCAAGATCGTACTACACTCAGCTTCAAATTCCGGCCCTCTAACTTTACTTAACAGAAATTCACGAAAAGAACGTCGTCTTTCTTCCAGCGATCCCTAATTGAGTTGCCGGAGCACTTCCGTGACACTCGCGCATTGGTCGAACCTACCGGTAACAAATCTAGCTGCTCGCCTCTGAACCGCCTCTATGTCTTCCTTCAAACCGATCTGCTGCGGGTCCCAAATACTTGAGCAATACTCAAGACGTGGTCGTACAAGCGTTTTATACGCGGTCTCCTTTACAGGTGAAGTACATCTTCCCAAAATTCTCCCAATAAACCGAAGTCGGCTGTCTGCCTTACTCACAACTCTCCTTACATGCTCGTTCCATTTCATATCGCTCTGCAATGTTACGCCTAGGTATTTGAACGACGCGACCGCATCAAGAAGCTCACTACTGATGCTGTATTCGAACATTATAGGATTGTTTTTTCTACTCATGCGCATCACCTTACATTTTTCTACATTGAGAGCTAGCTGCCATTCTTCGCACCAACTAGAAATTTTGTCTAAGTCAACCTGTATGCTATTACAGTCAGTTACAGACGACACCCTCCCATACACCACAGCATCATCAGCAAACAGCCGCAAATTACAACTTACTCTGTCCATCAGATCATTTATATAGATAGAAAATAATAGCGGTCCTATCACATTCCCCTGGGGCACACCTGACGATACACTCGTCTCTGATGAACACTCGCCGTCGAGAACAACGTACTGCGTTCTATTACTTAGGAAGTCTTCCAGCCAGTCACAAATCTGTGAACCTATTCCATAAGCTCGTATCTTCGTTAGCAGTCTGCAGTGTGGCACCGTGTCGAACGCCTTTTTGAAGTCGAGAAAAACACAATCCGCCTGTTGCCTTTAGTCCATGGCTCGCAAGATGTCATGTGAGAAAAGGGCAAGCTGAGTTTCACATGAACGATGTTTCCTAAACCCGTGCTGATTCATGGAAAGAAGCTTTTCCGTTTCAAGGAAATTTACTATATTCGAACTGAGAATATGCTCCAAAATTCTACATGAAACCGATGTCAACGATATTGGCCTGTAATTGTATGGGTCAGTTCTCTTTCCTTTCTTATACACGGGAGTCACCTGCGCTTTTTTCCAATCACTAGGAACTTTGCGCTGAATTAAAGATTCGCTATAAATGCAAGCTAAGTAGGGGGCCAATGCCGCAGAATAGTCTTTGTAAAACCGAACTGGTGTACCATCCGGACCAGCAGACTTTTTCGTATTTAGCTCTCTCAGCTGCTTCTCTACACCGGAAATACCTATTGCTATGTCCCCCATTTCGGAATTAGTACGTTGATCAAATGATGGTATATTTGTGCGGTCCTCCTGCGTGAAAGATTTCTTAAAGGTTAAATTTAGAACTTCAGCTTTCCGTTTGCTTTCTTCTATTACTGCCCCGGAATGATCAACTAGTGACTGGACAGTGGGCTTTGACCCGCTTATCGATTTTACATAGGACCAGAATTTTTTCGGGTTCTCGGAAAGATCTTTTGCTAAGGTATGGCTGTGATAATTATTGTATGCTTCACGCATCGATCTTTTTATAGACGCACGAATCTCTACTAACTTTTGCCTGTCATCATTTGCGTGTTCTTTTTTGAATCGAGAGTGCAACAGCCTTTGCTTTCTCAGCAGCTTTCTAACATTATTATTATACCACGGTGGATCTTTTCCATCCTTAATCGTCTTTACTGGCACATATTTCTCTAACCCTTCATTAACAATGCATTTAAATTTAGTCCACAATTCCTCTGCATCCATAGTCCCAGAATTAAACGATGCCCATTCATTTTCTAAGTGCGATCGTAACATTTGCTTGTCGGCTTTTCCCAACAAAAACACGCTCCTAGCCTTCTTGACTGGTTTATGAACTTTGGTCACCATCGACGCTATGACGATATCATGATCACTAATTCCTGTCTCTACACAGACATCGTTAATAAGGTCAGGCCTGTTTGTGGCTATAAGGTCTAGAATATTTCCATTGCGCGTGGGTTGCCGGTTTAACTGCTCAAGACAGTTTTCGGAGAATGTGTCCAAAAGTAGCTCGCAAGACTGCTTGTCTGTACCGCCTGAAATGTAACTAGCGAGGTCCCAATCTATACTCTTAAGGTTGAAGTCACCTCCGACTAATATTGCATGGCCCGGATACCTATACACTACCTGGTGTAGACTTTCCTTGAATGATTCTAAAACTGCTACAGCAGCACTGGGGGGCCGGTAAAAACACCCAACTATTAACTTTACTTCTTTTAGACCTGTTATGCGTGCCCAGATAACTTCACAGTTACTTTCAACCTCGATCTCAGTAGAAACAATATCTTTGTCCACAGCGATGAACACTCCTCCTCCAGTTGTATCAGATCTATCTTTCCGATATACATTCCACGCTTCGCTAAATATTTCTGAACTTGCCACATCATCATTTAGCCAGCTTTCGGTGCCTAAAACTATCTGAGCGCAATAACTTCCATGCAGCGCTGCAAATTCGGGAACTTTGTTTCTAATACTCTGTAAGTTCGCGGCTGATATTTTTATGTTCAAATTTTTGTTCCGAACGTGGCCTGAATTCGCTGTTTGAATGCTGACAGGCGAGTGCTCATCAGAGTCAGCGCCTAGCCTAAAAAACCCCCATGTGCACTCCACAAGTACTCTGCTACCCGAGTAGCCGCTTCCTTAGTGTAGTGCACCCCTGATCTATCTAGGGGCACCCTACAATTCCCCACCCGATAACGCAGATCCAGAAATCTGCAGCCATGACTGTCACAGAGTCGGCGAAGCCACTTGTGGTGGCATTTGCCCCTGTTACTGTTAAAAACATACGGTGTTACAATTAAATTGATATGAACATTTAATAACATTAATTGGGGGCGGTGGTGAGTGGCGAACCTCACACAAGTGCGCGGTCCTCGGAGGCGGTCATGACAATCATCACTAAGTGCGGTATTTTTTGTTCTGTCCTTCTGGGAAGGACGGTTGGCGGCGTCCTTTCATTAGCGGTCAGGCAAGTGGCCGAGAAAGGAGGTGGCGTTAGTCTGGCGGCGGCATACAGCTAAGTGTTTATGTGCCCTGCAAGTGAGCCAGTGTTAAGTGCAATTACATGTAAGCTGTCAATCGTCTTTTGTTTGTTCTGTCCTTCCGGGAAGAACGGGTGAAGGCATCCTTTGATCAGAGGTCGGGCATTTGGCCGAGCTTAGAGGGGGGGGGGGGTACTTGGCGTCGATGACACTATCGTCGACGGGCGATTTTCAGTGGCCTTCAATCCACTTTGCTATACTACTAATCTATACCTAACCTTCTCAAGGCTACACTATAAATCATTTTTTAAAGTGAAAAATTAGGTATAGGTTAAACAAAAAGGTTTTTTTTATAGTATGCGAGAACACGCAGCGCCCGAATCTCCGGTTAAGAAACACACAGCATCTCTTTGGCTGCCAGCTAGCGAAATCTCATTGGCCGGGGACAATTTCTGCCGTTCGAAATAAGGACTCGTAACGAATCCAGGCTGCAGCGGACGAGTCACAGCTGTATCGGGCTCATACAGGCCACCTCTTTGGCCTCCATGTCGCTATGGACGACTGGTAGCTGTATGATTGTGATACCGAGCAAACCGTTACAGGAGCATACTGCTTCTTTTGACGTCCTTAGGTTCATATTCTCCTAAATGGAACTGGTGACTACTTCCTCTTTGCGATGACTGACTGCTCTGTCGGTTTTTGATAGAATATTTGATACATTATGAATGTAAAACATAACAGTGTAATATTGTATAATATTTATTAATTACTTTTTATGGGCCTAATATCAGCTGTTTGGCTTACCTGCTAAATATTAAACGTATTTTTTTTTATTTTGTTGGTAACATTGGACGTTTAAGCCAATTAATACAATTTAATTCAACTAGTTATAAAATCGAATCTATATAATAACAGCTGTTTTATTCTGCTTCATTCCACTCTTATCCATTTCAAGTCTTCGGCCTGTTCATGGTATGATCATTTTGTTCAGCCAGTTTCTATGGAATATGTGAAGAACGTTTATTGCTTAATTTAAATTAATTCTTAGAGACATTGTAATTTGTTATGTAGTTCATATTTACTGTTCAAACATTTTACACAATAGTTGTAAACCGGTAACTCTTCTTTTCTTTGAAAATGAAATGAAATACTCTGTACACACTAATTTAAAAGCCGCGGTGGAGTAGCCGAGCAGTCTAAAGCGACTCGCTGCGGAGCGCGCGGTTGCTCGCCGTGGAGGTTCGAGTCCTCCCTGGGGCATGGGTGTGTGTGTTTGTCCTTAGGTTAGTTTACCTAGGTTTAAGTAGTTTGTAAGCTACGGACTGATGACCACGCAGTTTGGTCCGATAGATTTACAAACATTTGAACATTTTGAACTAATTTAAAACCATTGAACCCACAAAGTTCCATAGTCACACCTGATGATAGCGTAACACCTAAAAACCAGTTTGTTTAATAAAAAATAATGTGAAGTATTACACAATTATATTGCGTGTTTCATTCATAATGTTCTTTAACTTGGTAGGCGTGTTGACAATGACGACAAGGTAATTTTTGCGTTCGAGTGATCCCTGGATAGGCGGAATGGACACTTCTACAACCATGTCTGTACCACGTCATCTACCGTTGGCTAAAAGTATGGATATGAAGAGAAGGGCGAACAAGATCGCCAAGTTTCACAGTGAAAGATCGATTTCTTCAGGGTGATAATTTAAACTTCGAATACTCACGTACTGTTGACAGCCAGATGTAAAAAAGTGAATACTGCACTTCCTTGCGTAAAATCAAAGCTGCAGTTGGCCTGGAATTCCTTTTTATGAACTATGTCTACATGGGGTTTGCAACTAAGTCCTACAGGCAGTAGCGTACATAATATGTTTTTCTGGGATGGGGAGGTGTGTATATGTGTGGGGGGCGGGGCCATCTCTGAACTCTGTTCCAGTAAAGATGTTCATTTAGATCAGCATCTAGAACGGAGGTTGTGCTGCAAGAAGTTATCTACATTCTATGTCATTGTTATAGAGTACTAGCTGTAAACCCGGCGTTGCCCGGGTGTTTATTTATCCCACGCTCTCGTAGTCCACATCCCCTTCCGCCCTCTCTCTGCATCCACCTCTTTCTCTCCCATCTCTCTGTTCGTTTCCACCTTTCCCTCTCTCGGCGAAGTTTTCTGAAAGGTACCCTATGTCATGTAACATACAAACATTTATGTACCCAGTGATCTTCCTCTTGGTTCAAAGGTCACGGGTGCAAAAATTCATAAAGATTGGAGCAAAACTATGTATTTGCTAAAATTCCGTAAGTTAAGTAACCTCCACCATGCACCGAACGAAATTTTATACAGACGGTGACATTCCTCTTGTTTTTCAGGTAGAGTGTGCAAAATTTCATTAATATCGGAACAAAACTATAGATTTGTGTAGAATCCGTTGATGCGATGTGGGCCGGCCACGATGGCCGAGGGGACTGAGGCGCTCCAGTCACGGTCTGCACGGCCACTACGGTCGGGGGTTCGAATCCCCCCTCGGGCATGGATATTTAGCTAGTTAATAAGTAGTTTGTAAGTTTAGGCACTGATGACCCCGTAGTTAAGTCCCATAAGCTATACAAACATTTGAACATTTTTGTTATGCGATGTGGAATAATTATATTTATAATTTGACTACTTCCAAGCACCATACCTGCCACACCCTTATAGCTATTGGGATGGAACTGCTGTGGTATACAGCGAGAGACTTCGGACAACAATTACACACAGACCATTCGTTTGCGTTCTGTAGTTTTCGCCGCAGAGCGAAATATTAACACACACACACACACACGTAGAACTTTATATAAACCTATAACTTTGCATCCCAATATACTCCACTCTTTTCTCATTATCAAACCTCAAGCAACAATGGAACCAATAAAACCATTTCAAAGAGTAAATATAATTTTCAAACTAGACCGTTGTTTTTTAATATTAGATAAAATGGGATTCCACGTTTTTCTCAACGGAAAACCTTTTTCCCTATTAGTAAGATTATCTGATAATCTTATTTCGATCGCTTCCGTAAGGACACAATCCCAATAACGTGAGGCTGGAGCAATAATTTGCGTGTCTTTAAATGACATGTTATGCCCTTCATTAATACAATGTTCAGCTACTGCAGACTTTTCAGGTTGGAACAGACGTGTGTGCCTATGATGTTCCACACAACGGTCGTGAATTGTACGAATAGTGTGTCCAATATATACCTTTCCACAGTGGCAGGGGATTTTATATACTCCAGGCTTTCTTAAACCCAAATCATCTTTTACCGAACCTAGAAGAGCTCTGGTTTTAGACAAAGGCAATAATATGCTTTTGATGTCGTATTTTTGAAGGATCCTCGATATCTTTGATGAAATACTTGCCGCATAAGGTAAAAATGCAACTGATTTTGAAGTGTCCGTGGGTGGTTCACGTGGTGGTCCAAATTGGAAAGCTCGACTGATTTGATGATTGGTATAGCCATTCTGCCTAAAAACAATCTTAAGATGATCCAATTCTTGCGTCAAATATTTTCGATTACTCGCTTTGGCCAACTTCTATCGCTGGTGGCGTTGCTATACTCTTCAGGTCCCAGAAGGCGTTCTTCCACTTCTTGCACATGCGCACTGGCCTGTTCCCGCAGTATAAAGGAGCCGCCGTAACTGATATGTCCTCAGTTCCGGCGTGATTGTGCAACAGTCATACCTGAAGATGGCGGCCAGGTCGACCGCCGAAATATCGTATCAGAAGATCGACTTAATCCGGCCGCAAACCCGTGAAGAACAACAAACCCCTAAAAATTGCCACTCCTGGGCGACCCCGTCCGGGACTCGAACCCGCGCTCCTAGAATTTTTTTTCCAAAAGTTATTACTTATAGACGTACACCAACAATGGAAGAAAGAAGCCAATTATTCCGACGCAAAATGTTTAAACTAGATATCATAACGTTTTATTATTTTAAGCATTCTCTCTCCAAGCTCTTCACATAGACCACATATACAACAGCCGACAGACGTGATTAATAATAGCGCAGGTTAGATAATAAACGGGATGTAATGGTAGCGAAAGCCACAAACTTTTGAATCCATCTTAACAAATACTCTTTCGATATCCAGATAATTTAAAAACAATTCTAACTAGAATCAGACATTTAGGACTATCAAAAAAAAAAAAAAAAAATGGTCCGTTTTGGAACTCGACTGTAACCTTAGCTCTATAAGGAAAATAAATATGTATCTCTTCGTTTAGACTATGTCTGCAACAGATGACGAACTTGTTAACAAATGCTACGAACTTTTATGTCAAACACTCTTTCAGTAACACAAGAACAACAGCATCAGCAGCAGAAGACATATTATTTATAAACAATTCGAATTCACTGGTGGAAATAACGAAAATCTGCAAAGACATCTAGCACAACGTCTGCGTAAAAAGTAAAGATTTCCAACACTGCAGCTTACACACACGGCATTTTTACGAACATAGCGTAAGCCGCTCTATCGGTCAGCCACAGTTATAACAGCATCAAGCTGTCAGGAATGCGTCTAAGTACACTTCTGCAAGCACCGTTATCACTCATCCCGAACGCAGACCAAGAAGTATCTCTCTCTCTCTCACACACACACACACACACACACACACATATGTTCAAATGTTGGTAGAGCTTAAGGGACTTAACTGTGGTGTCATCAGTTCCTAAACTTACAAACTGCTTATGAACGACCTTATATTAAAGATGGCACAAACATCCATGCCCGAGGGAAGATTCGAACCCCCGACGGGGAACGGCCTCGCGCATCTTTGCATAGCGCTAAATGTTTAATCAAAATTACACATAGTTTTAAGCATTCTCTCTCAAAAACACCTAAGTTATATCTCCGAATGATCTAAGAGGCAACAAAACCTTCTACGCAAGACCTCTGTGGACACTACTTTGACGGGGATAGCACGCAGTGCATTCAAGAAGCATTTATTTAAACGCACTACGATGGAGCTGAGTCAGGCCGAAAGTTCCGAAATTTAATACTCTCTATCTTTAGCGCTGTTGCCCCGTTACGTTTCCTTAGATCGAAGTATAGCTGTCTGCCATCCAGTATTTCGACAGGTAAGTTTTCGGTCTTTTTGTAATCCTCTTAATATCCAGTTCTGCGCATTCCGAGAATTCTGGTAGTTTACTTTTACCTCTTATTTTCTTGCTACAGCAGTACACATCTTCTTTGTGTATACCCATCTAAACATAGCAAAGGCAATGTCTCTGTCCTGTTACAATGCAAACGATTCTTTACAACATTTATCTGACACAGGTCAAATACAATAATCGAGAGCCCTGAAGACATTTAACGATTTCCGACCGTCTACACTAAAATTTTTTTCTCGAAAGAATTGACCTAACAATACCCTTCTTCGAAAAGACACCCACCAATACAGCAACCAGATAACCGAAGTAGTATTTTACCCACCCGATAGCTAGGAAGCAACACACTTACAACAGATTTTCAGTTCTGTAGAACAAGTTCGAACAAAACAAGCTTTTTTTTCCTGTGATTTATTTTTTCATTCCACTAAACCGAACTCGGACCTACTAATTCACTACCTTCCAACTGCCTTTCCAGTTTCCACCACCTTGTTGCACGTAAACACCTACCAGTATGCCACCCCCCTCAACAGGTGCACTGCAAACGAAAATGCCTAGAACGCTGACCTACACACCGCAACACCAGAAATATTTATAGCCATCACCGCAAAACCACAAACCTCACATATTTCGAAGTCCTATGTCCATGTACAGACGATGACAGGTGCTCCATCCTAATAATAATAGTAGACAATGTTTAAACACAACGAAATTTAGTAGACCCTCTAGAGGTTCAGCATTCATCAGTGAGGTCGTCAGAGCTATCATCCTCTCTCGGAATAATATTACACAAACAAAAACGTTTAAAGTAACAACTTAAAGACGAAAGTAGTACACCTTAGGTCTCCAAAACGACAGCACACAGCGCGAGAAGAGAGTCAAAGACCGTAAACATCCTATTGTGCAGAAGAGTTGGCTAAATTTACAGAAATACCAGTCAATTTTCAGTGTTCTTATTAACAAAGCAAACAATTTGCAAAAAAAAAAAAAAAAAAAAAAAAAAAAAAACAACAACAAAATGTCTGCTCTCTAAGGATTTTGTTAGCCTAGGCCACATAGATGGGATTGACACACAGTAGGCCTATAGGGCAGCACTTTGTAAATACTGCATATCCTCGTTTACAATCCAATCTGCAAGTGTATATTGTAGCCTTCAGTCTGGTAATGGCAAACGAAGAGGTAAAGGTATCCCACAAACACCTGTTATAAAATCGATAAGGTGACTACCTTTCATTTTATTATAAGGTATAGCCAAATGATTTGCTGGAGGTTCTCCTGTGCTTCCTTGCCGAGTTTCTCCAGTATTCCGACTGCTCTAACAACGCTGCCGCCAGGTAGGAGAAATGGTAACTTCGCATTGTCTCCATGACGAACTTCTCGAATTTACTATGCATGTATAAGTTAAAAGATCGGCAATAGTCCTAAATCGACTTCTTTAGAGGGGTATTGCAACACAACAACATCCACAACGGGAAACACACTGCACTGCATATATTTAGAGTATTTCAAACACTTTTTACTTAAAATCTATCCCAACTAGCCTGCGACAGTATGTAACAACAACCATATCCAATCCAACGACCAAACAACAGCAAAAGGATCTAACCATCCCAGCTCTTTTCTACTAAAGTTCTAAAGTAACTAGCAAATGTCAACTCGGTATCTCTGTGTCGTTGGTGGATACCTCTCGATCAACTAGCCGATTTTAACAGGTTCAGTGTACGTTGCCAAGGGGGCGTCACCATCAAGATCCAGCACTCAAAGAACTAAACCCCAAGTCACCTGAAGCACCAGCCGCCACTGATGACAATAATGGTTCGCTCCCACCTCTCATACTGATCTTCATTGTTTGCCAGTTCTTCACATGAGCTCTGTAAAAATATTTCAGTCTTGAAATATGGTTGCAAAATATTAACACGAATTATATACAGAAGGATGGAAAAGCTGGTAGAAGCCGATCTCGGGGAAGATCAGTTTGGGTTCAGGAGAAATGTAGGAACACGCGAGGCAATACTCACTTTACGGCTTATCCTAGAAGATAGATTAAGAAAAGGCAAACCTACATTTCTAGCTTTTGTAGATTTGGAGAAAGCTTTTGACAATATTGATTGGAATAAACTCTTCCAAGTTCTGAAGCAAGCAGGAGTAAAATATAGAGAACGTAAGGTTATTTACAACTTGTACAAAAACCAGACAGCGGTCGTCAGAGTTGAAGGGCATGAAAGGGATGCAGTGGTTGGAAAGGGAGTGAAACAGGGTTGTAGTCTTTCTCCATTGTTATTCAATTTGTACTTTGAGCAAGCTATAAAGGAAACCAAGGAGAAATTTGGAGAAGGAATTAAAGTTCAGGGTGAAGAATTAAAAACATTGCGATTTGCCGACGACATAGCAATTCTGTCAGATACAGCAGAGGACCTGGAAGAGCAATTGAACGGAATGGACAGTGTGCTGAAAGGTGCATATAAGATGAACATTAACAAGAGCAAAACTAGGGTAATGGAGTGCAGTGTAAGAAAATCAGGTGATGCTGAAGGAATTAGATTTGGTAACGAAGCAATAAAGGAGGTAGATGAGTTTTGTTACTTGGGCAGTAAAATAACAAATGATGGTCACAGTACAGAGGATATAAAATGCAGAATGGCAATGGGTAGAAAAGCGTTCTTGAAAAAGAGAAATTTTTTAACATCGAATATTGATTTAAGCCTAAGGAAGTCCTTTCTGAAAGCATTTGTATGGAGTGTTGCCTTGTATGGGAGTGAAACATGGACGAGAAACTGTGCGGACAGGAAGAGGATTGAGGCTTTTGAAATATGGTGCTACAGAAGAATGCTGAAGATTAGGTGGGTGGATCGCGTAACTAATGAGGAGGTACTGAACAGAATTGGGGAGAAAAGAAATTTCTGGCATACCTTGACTAAATGAAGGGATAGATTGGTAGGACACTTTCTTAGACATCAAGGAATTGTGAATTTAGCGTTGGAGGGAAATGTGTGGGGGTAAAAACCGCACAGGAAGACCAAGAGATGGATACAGTAGGCAGATTCAGACAGATGTAGGTTTTTGTTCTTATGTGGAGATGAAGAGGCTTGCTCAGGATAGGGTATTGTGGAGAGCTGCATCAAACCAGTCTCCGGACTGAAGACCACAACAACAACAAACAATATTGCCCCAGATTATTCCAATCATTTTCAATAATTTCAGACGAGTTTCCTGACATATTGATCAGTACGTCATGCAATGTAACAAATAAATCCACATAATTAAAAATCAAACATGGCGGTGGCTGTAATAATACACATCATTTTTTAACATTGCAAATATCGAGCGTATTTGGTCGACAAATAAAGTGTTTATTTTATTGGAAGAGGAAAGAGAATTTTTTTTTATTATGTAGACAAATGAAATTTTGTAAAACTTTATGTGGTAAAGTTCACAGTTTCGCTACTCTCAGATGATGATGATGATGATTTAGGTGGTGATAGGGGTTTTAGGGATCTGAACATCTAAGTCATCAGCACCCAATTCCAGGGCCGTATTTCGAGTATGTGACAACCCTGTGCAGTAATTTAGTTTACGCCACCCCACCCCCTCCCCCGGCATCTGGGATTAAAACTGATTTCTAAAAACACAACAACCTGAATCCTAATTTTAAAATTTATTGCTGTAATCGAAACTCCGAATAATAATGATTGAATTAACTTTAAAAATAAAATGAAAAAATAATTTTCGATCATAAAATTTTGCCGCCCCCCAAATATTTTGCCGCCCTGTGTAGCTGCACATGCTGTACCTCCCTAAATACGGCCCTGCCCAATTCTATTCACGACTGTCATTACACAAAGCTGATAACACTATAAAAATTATTAGTAATATTATGAACTTGGGCAAGGATAAAATGGTTTTCATATAGATAAAAGCCTTAATCGTCTTTGTGCTACATCACAATAAACAGTATTTCCAATCAGAACCTGGAATTGTACCCTGTCGGACTAATCACAGTGAAGTGTATATAAAAATTGAATGAATTACTGCACTATTTCTTTACACGATACGATCGCAATCTGTGGGTTTATGGTAGTTTCTCGAATTCATTTCTTTACAAGAACGACTATCTTGTATTTGCTCATGTAATATTAACCATACTGCAGATCGTGCAGCAAAGTATTCTCCTCTTTCCGTGTCACCATGTTACAAAATTCCGTTTCAACATATCAAGCCGTTTATGAGGTACTAGCTGGAAGTACCCGGCTTTGCCCGGGTTTAAAATAAGATTTTCTGTAGAAGCGTACAAAACCGTTTATTTGCATGTAATAAAAGGGTACATTTCTGTTAAAGCCATGTGATAAACAACATTTTTGGCAGTTCCATTTGGAGTATATAGAAAAATGTTTTCGTCTTTGCCAATTCTGGAGCAGGCCACATACAACTGTCCATGAGAGAAGCATGGTGTCTGCAAGTCTATACCAGCGATCACAAGGGACTGGCCCTGTGACTTGTTGATTGTCAAGGCAAAGCACAGTTTTAAGGGGAACTGTATTTTCTTGAATTGTATGGTGTTGTCTGAGGGAATGATAGGTATTCTTGGAATGAAGACATCCTCACTCTTAGCACTCCCTGTGAGTACTGTGGCTTGATTACATATTGCATCATCTTTTTCACAATTAATCTTGTGCCATTGCACAACCTGGGTGCATCAGTATTTCTAATTAGCACTACTGGAGCACCAACTTTCAGAATCAAGTTGTGGGCTTGAAAATCTGTAGTCTGGATGGCATGCAAAAACTCAATGGGATATTGTACTGCTTCATCATAATTAAGGATGCAGTCTACGGACTTGTAGGCATATTCTTACCCTGGAAGCTGCTTCTGAATGGTGAGATTCAGCTTCTCAACCACATCATTCCTGCTGGTCTCCCCCCCCACCCTCTGTCCCACCCTACACATGTATGACCATCACTTTTACTTACATCCTCATCATCTCATTATCACCACAAAAACATTCAAAATCACTCTCAATAATCAACTTGCATGATTTCCTTCTTCACTACGGACGGGGGTATGAATTCCCCCTCGGGCATGGATATTTGTGCCGTCCTTAGTTGTAGCTAGTTCATAAGCAGTTTGTAAGTTTAGGGACTGATGACCCTGCAGTTAAGTCCCTTAAGCTTAACAAACATTTGAACATTTGATTTCCTTCTTCCTTTTTTTTGGGGGGGGGGGGGGAAGAGGGGGGGGGCGTTCTTTATCACAACGATTAGAACAGGCACGTGGCCAGAGTGAAATTGTGATGGAACTAAACTTATTTAAGAACCTTCCCCATGTAATTTTGCGTACGTGTACCAAATTTCACGTTATTTGGTTGTCTGGATCTTGAGTTATAAGGGAACAGACAGACAGACAAGAAATGCGTCTTGTATGTATAGAGATTGCAATCGAAGTCTGTAAGAAAGTACTCTCCCCCATGCACCGAAAGAAATTGTATGTAGACAGTAACCTTCATCTTGTTTTCAAGGTCAAGTGTACAAATTTCATCAATATCGGAGCAAAACTGTGGATTTTGGCGAAATCCATAAGTACTCTCCATCATGCACTGAACGAAATGTTATGTAGACAGTGCCCTTCCTCTATTTTTTTTTTTTTTTTTTTTTTTTTTTGCGCAAAATTTCATCAAGAGCAGTGCGAAGATATAGATTTACACGGACACACTGAAAACGCACTTTCACTTTTCTCAAAGTTTCCGGTTTGTTTTCCAAAAATTGGAACGAAACCTGTTTAAGAACCTTCCCCGTGTAATTTTGTATACGTGTACCAAATTTCACGTTATTTGGTTGTCTGTATCTTGAGTTATAAGAAAACAGACAGACAGACAACAGACGTGTCTTTTGAGTGTAGAGATGAAGTATTTCAACCTGGCTTTATCGCTATGCCATCTACGTAGAGACCTAAATGGCAAAGATATATTGATTTTGGTCGATAACTGTAAAAAAATAACGCTGTAGTACATTCCATTTCTATATACACTTCACTCGTCTTGAGGCACAGCATGTAAGGACAATACATTGTGTATGAGGAAATCTACCACTAGGTGAAAGTCGTTGTACTAAGTCATGGCCAACATTTCCGCCGGGCGGGAACGTTGCGCCCGCGGGCGGAGTGCACTGTTGTCGCTAGTGCCCCACACGACGCTGCGCATAGTGCGCGGGGCAGAGTCCTGTGAAGTTGGCACCCCTTTTTTGGAAAATGTAAATTTTTTTCAGAGTTCTAGACAGATATGCAATAGTTCTGGAGTTCTCTGTACAAAATTTAAATAGTTCTGCAGAATTTCGTGAAATATCGCAATTCTGAATAGTGGGAGAGCTGTGAAGTTGGCACCCCTTTTTTTCAAAAATGTAAATTTTTTTCAGCGTTCTAGGCAGATATGCAATAGTTCTGGAGTTCTCTGTACAAAATTTAAATAGTTCTGTAGAATTTCGCCGAAAAAATAGTAAAAATTACCACAAACTCGATTCTTTTTAGTTTTTTTAAAATAAATATTTGCCTATTAGCACAAACATAGTTCTGATCACAGTTCTAAATAGCTCTCAAAGAGTTCTGCAGGAAATCCTAATAACATGGGCTGTGGCGCGGGCACGGCGAGGGTGCCAGCGCCCGCGGAGCGGTGTTTGGCCATGCCTGAACTAAAGGGTTATTTTCTAAAATTAAGCTAACTATGATCTGATGATTTAGTTCTCTGCTCAGTCCTATAATGTAAAATTTCAGGTTCTGACTGGAAATACTGTTTATTACGATGCAACACAAAGAAGATTAATACCTGATTTCATCAACCGTCGTTTATGACTTCAACAATCATTTAATCTTTGACGATCGTTTAATTTTCATTTTCGCGTTCCATCGACGTCTGTTTACTGTAACGATCGTTAAACTCGCCGTCAAAACTGACGCGCCGATTTCGCGTCGTCAGACCATTTGACGAGCCGTTCATACAAGACAGGTGTACTGTAGTTGGAATATTCAGGAGTAACATAGATACTTTATTGCTGTTCACATCTTCTGACTGTGAAGATGGGAGACAAATTTGATGCGGAAATATTGTACATAGATTTGCTAGAAAATCTAGGACCTGCATACGTAATTTCTGAACGCAGTGATTATTACTACACAATGAATGATATAAAAGTCATTAGAAGGTAGAGGTTGTCCAAGAAAGTAGCATTCAAACTTCTGGAACAAATTGAAAATAGACTAGAGTATCCAACGTAACAGAGACAAACCATTAATCCCAATACAACAGCTACTTTTAACTCTGCGGTTTTATGCTACTGGATCTCTTCAAATGGTAACAGCAGACTTAAATAGGGTTTCGAAATCAACCATCTGCCGATATATCAAGAAGGTTTCAGAAGCATTGCATCGCTGAGACCCCTATATGTGAAAGTCCCGCAAGGCGAGGAAGCCCGTTCAGTTATTCAGGACTTCTACTTGATAGTAACTTCCCTGGAGTAATCAGAGCCATCGACTGTACTCATATACCGATTCTGTTTCCTGGTGGTCACAATGCGGAAGTGTTTCGCAATAGAAAGTCATATTTCTCCATTAATGTGCAGACAGTTTGTGATGCTAGCCTGCTAATTAGGAATATCGTAGCTCGCTGGACAGGATTAGTTCATGAAAGTTTTAGTTTTGAAAACTCGGAAATTAGAATGTTGTTTAAAACAGGAAGAATTCAAGAGGGGTGTTGACTTGGTGATACTGGATACAGACGTACACCATTGCTTCTAACGCTATTCTTAAATCCATGAAATTAAGAAGAAAATTATAACAGAACGCGCTTTAGTACCAGAAACACTGTCGAACGGCAGTATGGAGTTTGGAAAAGGAGATTCCCGGCTCTGTCAGTAGGATTAAAAACATCAGTAACAACATCGCTCATTATTACTGTGGCAACTTCTGTACTACACAACATTGCTGTACAATCAAACGAAGAAGTGTCGACAGAAGATCAAGAACTCCATCGCTACCTTGAAGAGAAAAGACGAATGAACAGAAATTATTTGGTATTTGAAGAAATATACGTACTTGGTGTCCCAGTGCCACGTGATTGACCTGCAGTTGCTAATCGGAACAGAATTGATGAAAACCATTTCCTCTAACAGAAATGTGTGTTAAAATGTGGTGAATAGTGACTGCTTATTGAAGTTTTTGTAATGTAAAAAAACTAACACATCCTACTTTGGCAATTGTCTACAAGAAAGAACATTTTTCATATACGGTACCTATAACCTTTATGCTGGAAAAGCCATGGATTGTGATGGCTTCAGTTCCATTAAAGAAGCTGCTTATATTACAGTAATTTATTTATTTAAGTATGGACCTACTTGAGAATAAACGCAGCAATATTAGTGCGTCCCTTATTGGTAAATAAGAACTAAAATATAATTTTACAACATTACTGTTCTGTTGCATGATATTGGAAATAAAATTATTTACTTCAAGCAAACCAATATTATTTTTAATTCATTAATATATTTATTTAAATAAAAACATAAACATCAATTCGAATATAATGACAGAAGCTCAATATTATCTTATTTTCAGACGTGTACAAAAAATACTGTTTTTATTGTAATACAAAAGTTTTGCATATAATACAGCTGTC
The DNA here is from genome assembly GCA_026315105.1 of Locusta migratoria. Lineage (NCBI taxonomy): Eukaryota > Metazoa > Arthropoda > Insecta > Orthoptera > Acrididae > Locusta > Locusta migratoria. The sequence goes on along the minus strand of CM048747.1, from coordinate 202,060,345 downwards.
TTCAGCTTTTCATTTTCTTGCTTCAGTCTTCCTGTTTCTTTTGTCATTTGAAGCAGCTCAGTTTCCTCATTTTGCTTTTTAAGAAGCAACTTCTCGCTTCTGATAGTTCACATATTTTTTCACGAGCTCTTGCAGCTTCCGTTTTTCATACCTTTTTTATGGAAGGTCTGTTTCTTGCTGCCCATGGTACTGAGAATGGCTGTTCAGACGTGTTACTGGTGGTCAGCAGTCTACTTGTACGATTTGTTGTGCTGGCACTTCTATTTCCGTCTGTAAACATATTTCCGGTTCCTTCAAAATCAAAATTTCGCTGTCCTCAGTGTTGAAAACCACATCTGATGTTTCGTGGTGGCTTTCGGATGCAGGTGTTGCATATGCAGCATCACAGTCAAATCTGTTTGGAAATGGATCTAGTTGCATACTTATTATCTGAAGTAACTGCAAGGATGTTTCATCCAATAATGGGTTGCAGCAACACCACCTCCTGTTTTAAACATGTTTACCTTGTCTTGGCTCCTTTTGTTTTGCCCTTCGTTTAAAATTGTCGTGAAACATTTTTAGTTGTTTCACTTTTCTCTTCTTTACAAATTAGCGTGAATTGAAACAGTTTGCTGACTCTTCCCATGCTTTGTCTTTTTCTCGCAATGTTGCAGCGTCAGTTTTCTTATTTTCAATTACGTCTTTCATTTTCGAAATAAGGCCCACAAACAAACTTTTCTCATCTTCGGAAAATTTAGAATCTCTCTTCTTTATTTCATCGGCACGTACCATTTTCTTAGCGTTATTATTGCCCGGTTTCACCAAACTTACGAATTACAACAACTTTGGCTGTACTGAAAAACCCGCTATTCACGTAGCAGTATTCATTTGTTCAATCGAAAACTAGAGAACAACAATGAAAACAAACGATAAAACTCGATAGTATCGATTTAATACACGATACAAGACACTGTTTCGATTGGAGAGTCTGTTAAAATAAACGCCTCGTCAATTCATTAAGACTGGCGATGATGAAACGCTGTAGCTTTTGAGGGTATGTCAAAAATAAACGAGGCGTTGAATTTGACTTTTGTCTAATCTATTTAGACGAAGTTTAGCGAAACCGGCCATAAGACTTTATATGGAAACCAATTTATCCTTGCTCAAGTTCATAATTTTATAGTGTTATTAGCTTTGTGTAATGACAGTCATGAATAGCATTGGGCACTGATGATCCAGTGATAGAATAGACGAATTGCAATAAAATGCAATGTAACATGTCACCAGTTTTTAATGAGAATGGAGAACTTTTGATAAACTTAATGTATAGGAAAATGAGGACTTTCAAAGTTGAATTTCAAATATTCCACCATAAATTTTGCCCCTTGATTTAATTTGATGTCCATTAACAGCTAAAGTCGTAAATTCCTTTCTGTCTGATTTTACATTATTTTTTAAGAAACCTTTTTGCCTCTCTTGTAAAATGTAAAAACAAATAATAATAAAGCTGAGTTATTCACTTGTAAAAACTGTTGCCTAAATGTAGATGACTATCCTCGTTCATCTAGTTGCATTTTCATATATATAAAATAAACTATGAAACATTAAATGTCATTTGAAAAAAGTAATGTCATATTTAAGCTAAAATATTAATCACTGGTAAGCTCTTGACTGCACTTATTGACATTTTTTGTACTGTACTTACAGAACTACTGTGTAGATAGCATGTACATAGGACAACTGTTTCTAGCAGAATACTGCTAATTATAGTATTTACCGTATTTGTACAAAAATACATAGACAACTGCTGTCATCTGACAGCAAACGAAACACGTACCCATGATTCTATTTTCTTATGTATGGGGCATCGAACTCCACCTGGCTCTTATTTAATGAACGTATTTTGATATTGTTTGGAATGTGATTAAAAATGGTCTGATCCTGGAGGCCTCCAGATCTCGAGGCACTCAAAATTTGGATACCCCTCCAGGATGAGAGACCTGGGGCCAGTCAACCACTCCCCCTCTCTTTAGGCTGTCACTGCTACCATGTTTATAGGTCTGCACACAATTGTTCCTAGTTTAACAGTTACTCAGATATCTGTGACGTCACAATTAAATTTAATGAGTTAGTATGGAACATTAAAGTAATATTTTGATAATACTCTTTTTTCAATCTTTCAGGACGATGGACAGTCAGGAGAGTTGTCTTTACGTCTTTTCCAAGCACGATACAGTAACAGGTAAGTATGATGTACTTCTGTTGGCATACGAAGATAATTGAACACAATCTCTATCGCAGCAGCAGCCATCTTCCACAGATTACTCTATGGATACCACAAAAGAAATTTCAATAAATGTTGATTAGTTTGACAATGGGTCGCAGTGGTTTAATCGGCATCTTAGGGTGGCATGATAAGCCTTAAAAAAAATCAAGGGGAAAATGATTGTTTCATAAACAACTCATCTTAATTCTCAATAAACTTCCCTTTGAGAGATGTACCCTGGGTCCAGTGACCCTCCAGCTGTTTCATGCTATAGGAAAAATAGAGTCTGTCTAACTTTTCAAAATACGACTGCCCCTCATTTGATGAAAATTTATTTCCGGCAAGCCCAAGTTTCAAGTTACAGATCAGAAATATGGTGGTCCAGGAACGGATTATTAAGCGCAGTCCATGCACTTTCGCCATTTTCATCGCTTTTGTGTGGGATGGTGCATTACCCTGACGAAAGAGCACTTTTGGTGGCTGATCCTTTTGAACCAACCCAAGTTTCAAAAGATCCAACAAAACATAATAGGGTCCATTTATGGTTCTACCAAAACGAAAACAGTGGCAATCATCTTACCAGCTACCAAAATCATATTTACCTTCTTTGGTATACTTTCACCAGTCTTTGTCCATTTTCTTTTTATTCTGCTGTGTAATGACGTATCCAGGTATCATAGCTAACCTCAAATTGATGAAAAAAGTCTGCTGGGTTGCAATTAAACATTGCTGGAGATTGCGTTGAACAAGACCATATCTATGATATTTCCCTACTTGATAATGCTTCCCCTCCCTCCCCCTCCCCCACTCGTTCAGACACTACACTTTGTCTTGGAGATCATTTGGCGCCCAGGGTAGATACCTAACATGCTCCCACCTTACCCAGATCCGGCTGCATCGAGATTAAGTGCTGGATACTATTTTGGTCTACCTCACACACAACTTCTTCCTAGCCAATTCTCCTTGCATAATATTACATACTCCCTAAATTGAGATGTATACAGTTTACTCAGTCATATGGTCATCTTTTCCAACTACAGAATGGTGTTATAGCCAAAACAAACAGAAACACAGCTGTTAAAGTAATTGCTCTTACTTGAAATCATTCATTATAAAATCTCACGAATTTTATTCGGCAATACGGTATTGCATTGTAGCGTTATGGATTTCCTCAATGGTTTCCTTTGTGTGACCTCAGCTGGATGCTCGAGTGCGCTTTGTCGTCAGAGCTAGTCCCTCACTTACATTCATTAATTCAAAAGTTAATGATACAGAGTCTATATGAACTTCACCCAGTTCCGTTTTCATTTGTACTGCAGTTTGCACCTTCAAATCAAAATGTTTAATAGCAGCATGAAATTCGTCTTTTTTTCCTTCCATTTTCAATTGCAGTCAACACACTGATCAATTCAGATATCTGTCAACGACGACCTACACAGTATACATTGTTGAAATTCTTCATATGATCATTTTAATAATCAAGCTTACCAACCACGAAAGAGCATCAGAAATGAAACTTCCTGGCAGATTAAAATTGTGTGCCACAACCGGGACTCGAACTTGGGACGTTTGCCTTTTGCGAGCAAGCGCAAGGCAAGGTACTGGCTGAATTGAAGTTATGGGGTGGCACCATGAGACGTGTCGGAATAGCTCAGTGAAGCCGGACGCCGTGGCTCAGCGCGCTCGGTCAGAGGGCTCAACGCTCTCTGTAATACAAAAAAACTGAGCCAAGAACTCCCCGAACAAAAACGAACAAACATGATCAGCGTCCGCAACGAATAGAACTAACCATAGAGAGAGAGAGAGAGAGAGAGAGAGAGAAAGTGATAGAGCGCTTGCCCGCGAAAGGCAAAGATCCCAGGTTTCGCAGGAGAACTTCTGTGAACTGTAGAAAGTAGGAGGCGAGGTACTGGCAGAATTGAAATTGTGGGGCGGCACCGTGAGTCGTGTCGGGATAGCTCAGTGGCAGAGCGCTTGCCAGCGAAAGGTAAAGGTCCCAGGTTCGAGTCCTGGTTCCGACACACAATTTTAATCTACCAGGAAGTTTCATATCAGCGCACACTCCACTGCAGAGGGAAAGTTTCATTCTGGAAGCATCAGAAATGTCCCAATATTTCATGGAAATTTACTAATTAATCTGCCCTTGTAATAATAAATTCCATGCTTACCTTTTTTGTTTGTAATTAATTGGCTTTGAGTCTTCCATGCACATAAATATCTTCAGACTTCAACAAATCGACAGTCCAATCATTGTTTTCATATATAAGAGCAATCACAGAGCAGCAGAATTGGTGCTACTTTCTTTATCTGTCATGAGGTTTCACCTTTCATCATCTCAGACCATGTGCCAACTCAGTAAGAACGATCCTCAAACGTGCACATCACTGACCTGTTTATTTTATTTATTTATTGTAGTTAATAAGTCAAAGGGAAAAAGTACACTGTTATTTTTGCTACAGAGTCAATAGAAATAACTCTTGAAATAAATTTGTCATATCAGTGATAGTGATGTTGACTATTTCAATAAAGAATCACTGTGCTAATTTAATACACATCTTAAAGTATGCCTGAATATACCAAGCTCAACATACTGTGATGAGAGTTGTTATTTTGGTTACAAAACTACGCAACTGTCCAGAATATATCACAGGTATTCTGTCGTCTTATCGAAATAACCTCAGTTGGAAATTCAGTTCCAGTAATCACCTGCTTCAATTTTTTTTTTTTTAATTATGGGACTTAACTACGGGGTCATCAGTCCCTAAGCTTACAAACTACTTATGAACTAGCTAAGACTAAAGACGGCACAAATATCCATGCCCGAGGGGGGATTCGAACCCCCGACCGTAGTGGCCGTGCTGACCGTGACTGGAGCGCCTCAGTCACCTCGGCCACCGCGGCCGGCCTGCTTCAATTCTGAAGAAGGAAGATAGCTGGGAACATAACTATGATTTGAGTATTTATGTGGCTAGTTACCACACTTATATAGTAGGCAAACACATGTAATTTGTTTTTTGCTTTTATCTTTACAACAAACTTTGGTGAAACCAGGTTTCATGTAAATATGAAAAATATCACAGCAACAAAAATAATTGCTTAATATTAGGCAAACACTTTATTTTCGATTGCTTTGCTTTTTTTTTTTTAGTTCCATACATGCAAAACAAAAAGCTCATTTATTTTGTGACATAAATACTTTTCCATCACACAATGTCTGATCCATAGCATGGTAGTTCTTGTAGTAACAATAGTATTACCTGTTTCCTGCTAGTTGTCGCTAGATTCGACATTCAGATCTCCACACTGGAAGAATGATTAGGGGATCAGTTGAGATATCTAGGTTCTGAAGTACTGCCATCGGCCGCGGTGGAGTAGCCGAGCTGTCTAAAGCGTCTCGCTGCGGAGCGCGCGGTTGCTCGCCGTGGAAGTTCAAGTCCTCCCTGGGGTGTGGGTGTGTGTGTTGTCCTTCGGTTAGTTTCCCTAAGTTTAAGTAGTTTATAAGTTATGGACTGATGACCATGCAGTTTGGTCGGATAGATTTACAAACATTTTACTGCCATTGGTAGACTGAAGTAAAATAGTTTGACGTCTTCCTGTCGCATCTACAGAGTAGAGACAACCATAGGCTTCACCAGCACTAAATTATTGAGGGGAACGACTCAACCGGGACATTTCCGTACATTGTCATGTCTTAGACGCCGATGGGTAAGGGTGGAGGGGAGGGGTTGTTGGCAATATCAAGTACTTGCAAACTGAATAGGTCTTAAAACAATATTCTGCTTGATTTTGATAGGAAATTAAAAAAAAATACAATTACTAACACGTTTTATTTTTCATTTATTAAAAATACATTATAAAATGAACAAATATATACACAGGAATAAACAAGTAAGTATCAAAACAGTCAGAAACGATAGTTTCAGAAGATAGTGTCAGAAGCATTAGGTGATACGTTCCTCCTACACTGACCCAAACACGATTCTTCTTTTGCCACAATCCTGCAACATTTCTGAAGTCTATTTCATCCAGCAGCAACTTGAGCACATTGCAGACTACTATGTGATTGAGCCTGCGCTGCGTCACTGTCGAGCGCAGATGGTTCTTCAGTCATCGTACAGCTGAAAAACAGCGTCCTGCTTCACAGGTTGACGCTGGACACACAAGCAAAAGTCTGACCAACGCTTCAATATTAGAAAATAACTCACAAACTTCTTTCTTCATAGAAACCAAAACATCCTTAGCATCTTTCAGGCATTTTACATTGTATAGTAGATGAGAGTTCAAGTTCAGTTTTCAAAGACTGATCATCTATTTCAGGGTAGGGAGACACCACATCGTATCCTTTTTTCTCCAACAACACTTTTTCAAAGGAAACCTGTTTCTTCGTACCAGGTTGGTCAATTATCCTGTGTCTAAGCCTTTGGACAGCCGAAGCAATGATTTAAAAGTATTCCTGCTTGTAAAGTTCTCCAAGCGACAGAAACTGATGTGGATCTATGCCCTCAGACAATCGCTTGGGAATTACTTTTTCATTGGATGTTGAAGCTGTTCTAAGCCGAGCTCGGATGTCTTAATATTACATTATTTGTACATAGAAGAAAACTTTTCGTTTGCTCCAGTTGGAGCAAACGTGTGTGGCGTGGATGTTCAACACATCTGTCCTAAATGGTACAGATCGCCTGGCCCATTTTTTTTTTTTTTCACATTGACAAGGAATCTTGTAAAACCCGGACTTCCTCAGACCCAAATCATCCTTGACAGATCCAAAAAGACCTCTTGTCATCACTGGGGGACGAAAGAGGCTCTAGATGTAAGTAGGAAAGTGACCGTTTTGTGGGTCTCATGTAATGGTTCAGGTGAAGGACCAAACTGAAAAGCACAATGGATCTGTTTATCTCTATAGCCATTCTGTTTAAACACAACCTTGAGATGATCCATTTCTCATGAGAAACTTTCTGCATCAGATATGGCTTAAGCTCTTCTAGTTAATGTCTGAAGAACACCAGAGGCTAGAGAGCGATCTACAGGCACGATCCACACGCTCAGACTGTACTCCTATGCAGATGGAGGACAATTCAGTTGTTCAAACTGCCTCCACGCTGATCCATACTCATGCTTCGGATCAGCAGCAGGCACAGGATGTGTTTTGGTTAGGCTGCTCCCGTTTTGGCCTCGTGACCCATCTTGTGGTTTAGCCAGGTGGAGGCTGTTTTTCTAAGCAACAACGTAACGTGTGAGATCGCTAAGTTCGGTCACACAGTTTGCTAGTTGGACCATGAAACACGACCACTGAATGTTATCTGTATGTATGTTAATTCTTTTATTATTTTTATCAATGATCATTGCCCCATGTTTATAAATGTTTGCCCCATATTTATACATCTTTCCACCCATGTGAATGAACTTGTATGATCATGTGAATGTGGAAGGTTACTCTTAATGTTGACTGACTGCCGGACAATGACTTACAGTCGCCACCTCCTGCTCTAGGCCTCGTTCTGCTGTAGTTAAGCACACATGGCTTCATTTGTCATCTGCACTAGCGTCTGCTGGGTGGCTAGAGACAAGCTTACTTGGCAAGATGGCAAGGTGGCCATGTTCTTTTGTGTCGTACCAACCTAATCTTGGACGAAAGAGGTGACAGGAAACCTCTCTGGCAGCAGTTGAAGAGGGAATTGTCTTGGCCAGGTAGCAATGGTTGGTAAACACTAGTCTCTGAACGCACTCTGCATCGCTTTTAGCGTGCTCTACATCTGGTGTGTGGCAGGGGAGGTTTTTCCATGGTCTTAGAGCCACACTCTTCACTCTTCATTCTGGCTCTGATGACTGAGGAAGTAAGTACTCCGCTGTATCATGCTGAAGGGAAGGCATGTTGTAAGGACTTTGATTTCTTCGTGATCAGGCAGTCTTGGTTTTTCAGTAATAGTCCTCTTGAGTAATTCTTTTGCTATGCGAGGCGAAGTGTTTATTAATTTATGGAAGTCAAGTAAATTCAGTATAATTTTCATTCTGGTGATGATTTTGTGTCTGGTTTTGCTCAAGTTGGAATACACGTGTGTGGCCTTCAGCCTTTGTGTAAACCTAGTATGTTTGAATTTCCATCATGTTTTTAATTAACTTTTCACGTCATGTCTGTATCTGGGAGTAAGCTAAATGTTCCTCAGATATTCTAGTTTGCGTCCGTCTTTCCTGTCTTGTATGACCGATTACACCGCATGCTTTTGTAACGGTCATTACTTCGGTCTTCAGCCATGCTTTTGTTAATACTACCTTTCTTCTGTACGAATTCTTGCATGTGCTTTACCTAATTATTCTGAATTAATTTCTGTTTTTAAATACTATGAAATTCGGTGTGGTCGCACACCACATGGTATTTAAGAATAGTGAGCTACTGCCTTGTCGAACATGAGTTCATTTAGTGCACAGTGTACTTAAAATTAGTGATCAAGACATCCATCAAATGGTCACGCCGCCACCAATGCCTCGTTTCACTGCTGCTATCAAGTGTTCCTGGAGAGTAATATACCGCCATGCATTATGCACGTGTCTGTGAATGAATGAATATGTTTACAATTACCTATTGTGTGTTTGTAAATTTCCTCCCACATTACCTCCATATTCATAAAGGGCAGAAACAATTTTATTACAGGCAGTAATTTTATGATTTAATTCACTTTTGTACAAGGTGTGTGCTTAATTTGGTCTCCCCACATTTATCAAACCTCTGCTTTATGATTTCCCCTGTTTAATTAACTATTCATTTATTTTTTAACATTGATTTTGTGTTTGTTAAAACGTTGGCTGCTCCCTTAATCTCTTCAGGGATATTGGCACATATGTGGCCATTAACTTTATGTAACCAGATTTGCATCCTGTACACAAATGTGGTCATTTCTTATCTTTCCTGAAGTGTAAATTGTAGCATTCGTACTAAAATATATATTTGTAATAACTTCCTGATATCTGAAACACAGTATCAAAAATGACTGATTGAATAGAAATTATAGGAAATGAATTTGTCCCTGAAGAGGTTAAGGAGTGAGCAGTTAGATAAATTTCCATTGCGCATGTACTGTGGGCACTCGTAAAGTAATTCAGAGCAGCAAAGAGCGTTTTAACTTACATTTGCAGATCTCAACTGCCTGAGATCTTGCTTATTTTAATAACAGGCTACTTTCAACCAAAACTACGCCGCTTAAGTAAGGGACATAATAACCACCCCGACAACACAGACATCGTATAGACATTTAAAGGAAGAACTGATTCGTTAGGTGTCATCATCACAGGAGTAACATGTGCAGCAGCTGCTATGCCAAGAAGAACACAGTCACTGGAGGCCATCTCAGTTCCTGCGAGATCTGCAGAGCCTAGCACAGCCTGAGATGGTTTCAGACACACTTATTTGTACAATCTGGGTACACAGCCTCCCTGCCCAGGTACAGGCTGTGATCGCCATGCAGACAGGCATGCAGCTAGACGCAGTCGCGGACTTGACTGAGTGCACGACCCGCTGGCAACGACACCAAGCACCGCAGCCACTGCAGCATACGACAGTGCCCCACCACTGACTTTGACTCAAAGGCTACACGCGCCGCCTGTTGCCCCCACTACTGATGGCAGCTTGCACCTCCTAGTGCAGAGTTTGGTCACGCAGGTGGCAGTGCTATCCACGCAGGTGAACCGGTTGGTGAACTCACAACAACAGGGCAGCATGTGCTGCAGCAAGTCTCACTACTGCCGCGACAACACAGCAGCTGCTCCAACGGTACTCTGCAGGACTCTGAACAGCAGCAGACAGAGTTCTGCTACTCACATCGGCAACAATGTGAGAAGGTGCCACGCCCCCAGCTCCCACCCAAAGCCAACTGCAACTGAGCCTAGACGCACCTGCCTGCAGCACTGTTTCCAAGCGTCTCTTCATAGTGGAACAAACACGCTACATCAAATACCTCGTAGACGCATGATCCGATTTGTCAATTTTCCCCCCACTCCATGCTGAGAGACTGCAGGAATGCTGAAGCCCTGTATGTTATGGTGGCCAACAATACGCCTATCAAAACGTACAACACATATCACCGTAATGTAGATCTTGGTCTTCACCGTATGTTCTCATGTAAATTTACAGTGACTGACGTAAATGTACCAATCCTGGGCGCCGATTTCCTCGACTCTTACAAGCTGCTCGCCAACATCGCTAACGTAAATGTACTAATCCTGGGCGCCGATTTCCTCGACCATTACAAGCTGCTCACTGACATTGCGAACTCGCAGTTAATACACTTAAAAACTGATGGTCAGCGGTGGCAGGCCGCCTTTTACAGTGTTAAAGCATTAATGTGCCCCGGACCGTACGGAGATATCCTGCACCAATTTCGGGAACTCACTCACCCCACCGGGGTTCCTAAAGAGGTGAGCATACAACAGTGCATCACATCAGAAAAACGCCCGTCCTCCCACTTCATGTCGCCTGGACTGGCTTGCTCCCAAGAGGCTGGCCACAGCTAAGGCAGAGTTCGACGCCATACTGCAACAAGGCATTGTCCAACCATCGAGCAGCCCAGGGTTTTCCACCCTGGATCTAGTTCCCAAGGAGGACAATTCGTGGCGCCCCTGCAGAGACTACTGCGTTCTGAACTCACATACAGTGCCAAACCGGTACCCAGTGCCACACGTTCAAGAATTTAGTCATGCATTGGCGGGTTCGACTGTCTTCAGCAAAATAGACTGCGCAAATGCACTCAAATGTTCAAATGTTTTTACGGGACTTCACTATGGGGTCATCAATCCCTAAACTTACAAACTACTTACGAACTAACATACACTAAGGACGGCACATATATCCATGCCCGAGGGGGGATTCGAACCCCCAACCGTAGTGGCCGTGCAGACCGTGACAGGCGCGCCACAGTCCCCTCAGCCACTGCGGCTGGCGCAAAAGCACTCTCCCAAATTCCGGTGGCACCTGAAGATATCGAAAAAACGGCGATTATAACACCGTTCGGGCTCTTCGAGAGCATGTTTATAACTTTCAGCCTTCGGAACACTGCACAGACTTGGCAGCGTTTTCTGGATGTGAGGCTTGCTGTGTTGTTTCACATACCTTGACAACATCCTTGTGTTGTCGAAGTCACCTCAGCTCCACCGCCAACACCTGGCGGCCGTGTTTCATCGCCTGAGTGCTGGCATCGTCATAAACCCATTAATAGGTGTGTTTGGAGTCAAGGAGATGGAGTTTCTCAGACCCTTATTTACCTCAGCCGGATCCACATCTCTACCTGAGAAGATACAAGCGATTCTCAACCTGACACACCCCCAAACCTACAAGGAATTACTTCGGCATGCTCAACTGTTACAGGCTATAATGTAACAATTAAAATTAATAAATAGAAAAAAATTGTGGGAAAGAGACGATGATTGTCATACTTTTAGTGGAAGTTTTAAATGAATAAAAATTCATTTGTGAAAAAGTAAATGATATTTGTTCTTTTCAAGATGATCTCGAACATATTGTTAAACACTCCGCCTAGCAATTATACTCTTCGTTACCTTTTCTTACAGTCGATGGCACTTATTAATTTTTAAGGCTTCGATGTTGTTCAAAAAACCACTGAAATGCACTACTTTACAAATAAAAAGACGAGACTTCTACTTTAAAATTTAATTAATAATCAGCTACACTGTCACATTTTTGTTACTGAACCGCATCATCAGATCTACTTAACCACTAACTAACTTTAAAAAAGTGAGACATTAAGTTTTTAAATCAGAGATCTTCCTGCTTAATTAATGAAATCTATAATTATATATTATTGATGACATTACAGCAGGAGATCCCAGGTTCGAATCCTGACCGGGCACAAATTTTCATTCGCTGCACTTTGGTATTATTACAGTGAAGCTGTAACTGATAGCAAATTGCGCTTTATTTCATTCGAAATCTATGGCAACGAATCTAAAAATGTATTGCCAATGAAATTATTTGCGTTAAATTTTTATGAGCTAGAAAATAAGAAAAATATCTCTCCACAAGAAAATAAATTTAAATATATATATATAAAATAGGGAAAACATTTCGATTCATTATATATTGTTTATCATTTCGTAGTATCCTGCTACGTGTATCTCTACAATGCGCCACCTGCCAAATGCCGCTATAGGCGGAGTCCTACAACGAGTCGATGATTCCTGGCAACCACTTGCTTTCTTTTCGCGAAAGCTGTCACAGTGGCAACGCACATTTAGCGCCTGCCAGCGTGAGTTGCTGGCAATGTACGAGGTGGTGAAGTACATCCGGTCGTCCATAGAAGGCTACCCCTTCGTCGTCTACAGCGACCACAAGCCCATCACTCACGTATTTAGGGTGAACAACACCAAGTGCTCCCCACGCTAATCCAGCCAGTTGGACTACGGAGTGCAGTTTTCCACGGACATTCAGCACATATCAGGGACAGACAATATTGTTGCCGACTGTTTGTCCCGTTCACGTGCAGTTACATCTCCTCCTGTGGACTTTGAGGACATCGCCATAGAACAAGAAAGTGACGAATAACTACAAAATTTCTGCGACGACGCTGCTGCTAGTCTCCAACTAGAGTTTTCGCCCGTTCCCCACTCTAAGATTTGGTGCGACGTTTCCACATGCATGCAACGCCATTTTGTACCGGAGAAATTCTGCCGATCGAATACACGAGCTGTCACACCCCAGTATCAACAGCATTGGCTCGTGAAAAGCGGGAGACCCGGGTTCGAGTCCCAGTCCATCACAAATTTTCATATGTTACAATATGATAGATTAACTGAAAAAAGCAGCTAAGTCGAATGTATATTTACCATTGGGTCACTCGTTGCCGTGCGCTTCATCTGGCTTGGACTACAGAAGGACTGCCGTCAGTGGGCACGTACCTGCACTGCTTGTCAGTGCGCTAAAGTTGGCAGGCACGCTCACACACCCGTTGGCTCATTTCCCGCCGCCACATGATGTTTTGCTCACATCCATATGGACATTGTAGGAACTCTGCATCTGTCTCAACGCAAGCGGTACATTTTGACCATGGTGGACTGTTTCACGCGTTGGCCGGAAGCGATGACCATAGCCTACATCACTGACGAAACCGTCGCCACCACATTCGTAGACACCTGTGTGGCAAGTTTCAGGTACCCCAGCCACGTCACCATGGACCAAGGCCGGCAGTTCGACTGTGCACTGTTTATGCATGTCGCTGGCTGTGTGGGTCACAGCTGCACAGGACTATGAGCGACCACCCGGCTGCTAACGGCAGGGTCGAGCATTTCCACAGGACACTGAAAGCCTCCCTAACATGTCACAACACTGCCTGGATGTAATCTCTCCCTCTCGTCCTCCTGGGGCTGCGAGTAACACCTAAGGAAGACATCGGTGCTTCACCTGCCGAACTTGCTTACGGACAGCAGTTTGCCATACCAGGAGATTTCATGGAAGAAGCACCAGCGCTACTAGACGCTTCAGCACCAACATTCACGGAATGGAGTTCATGGCCGAACTCCATCCGCAGGCACCAAAGTGGCACGGTGCTAGCAAATCATTCGTACACGCCGATCTGCAGAGCTGTGAACATGTCATGCTATGCACCGATGCAGTACACCCTCCACTCTACCTGCCGTACTCTGGACCAGATCGTGTGCTCACCCGTGGTGACAAGATGTTTGAAATTAAACTCGATGGCAAACTGTCAAAAGTATCAATTGACCGACTGAAGACGATGTACGTCTTGGCCATTTTTAAGACCTGGCAGAGAATGAATCCATGGATGACACTCTGTTCACCACCAGTCTGGCAGAGCCTGCACCCACAGCTGCCGATGATGCATGGCCACCACCAGCTGTCAGCACCTCACCAGCCACAGGGGCATGGACAGCCGCCACCTCACCAGCAGCCGGCCGACTACGTCACGCACCGGCCGCCGCCCATGCTGCACCATCGTGACTCTACATCGTACGCACATGACGTTGAGATGCTGCCCGCTTCCAGCAACCATCCTCACAGGCTGATACCTGATTTCCCGTCGAGCTCCGGCCACCACTTGTCCGTTGCACCTCCAGGAGCCAGATTTGTGCTGCCGACATTGCCGCCCTGTGACAGCACTGTGCCCGATTGTACCGTACACTCTCCAGAGCTTCGTTTGTGCTGCTTTCACACAAGTACACAGACTTGGTGTGCTAATTAACATTGTTTCCTCGTGTGAACATGTTCCCCACACTGGCACCTACGTATCAGACCTGTGCCTCTGTCGTGTCGGACGTTGAGGCCTCAACAACTACCACGCCAGTTACAGTGTGCTTGCCCCATCCAACTCCAGACATCATCCACGTGCTGCCGGCCTTGTCCATCGCGTGCCAAATGCCATGATACCAGCTCGCATTCTGACATTAAGTACAGTCTCCACTGTCACAATTGTCGAGGCCGGTCGGTTTGCCGCCCCGAACTACAGTGTGTCGCTAGTGATCCAGGTCCAGAACAAGGTGCAACAGACAGCTCAGCCTCTCGCCTTCGTCACTACTCGAACACGCGCCGCCATGCCCACCAATGCCCCGCCAGCTGCACTCTACCAGCTGAGTGCGGTAACGTCATCTGTCACTACTGTCAGTAGTCAGCCACGCACCGGATCACACCAACTGCACGCCGCCAGCTGCCGCCCAACCGCTGCACTCTGGCTCACAGCCATTGTGCCTGCACAGACATCACCGGTGCAGTGCGTGTGATGCAAAATACACGCGAGGCACCACTGCTTCCTCACAGCTCTGGAGGGCCGCTCTCCAAGGGGGGATCTGTGTTGCAGCCATGCCGAGAAATGCAGAGCAGCCGCAGGGCTAGCTGATGTTCCCCTCGAATTCTCCGGTACCCTCACTATTTACCGTTAGCTTGGCATAGTAACAACGGTGCAAAAATGCACGCGCTCACAGGAAACAAAGTAGAAAGGCAGTTCGAGTCAAGTGGTCGGACATTTGAGGACCGTTGTGTGATGTTCTACCACGCCACCTCGTGGGTCGAGCTATTCGCGAGTTCCCCACATTTACACGCAAAATTAAAAATAAGTCACGCGCTCCTACCGCGCTCATCGTTTTGCTGTCAAGATTTTTAGCGGAAACGCATCCGCAGCTTCCTCATGCGCTTACGTGATGAGACAATTAATTTGGTCACTGGGGAGTGTGTACCCTCCAGGTCCAGTGACCAGATGCCATGTGCAACAGTGTGAATAAAAAGTGTAAAAAAAAATCTATTTTTACACAAAGACATATATCGTCGTTTTTGTCATTTAGTCACCAATGCCTACCTGTACAATTTTCTTGTAAGCGGAGATGATTACCGCTACGCTTCAGTATGTTTCTGGCAACTGACTACTTTGAATGCACTACGTTAATGCTAGAGTGGGCCCTGCTCTGGCTTCACAACAAGCTTCTAGGGGATGCAGAAAACGTCTTTAAGAACAAAATGAGCATAGAAAGCCATGCCTGGGTTGTCATCAGACGACGTTACAGACCATCAAATTTGCTAGACGGGGTCTCTAGAAGCAGGCGCTTTCCATAGCGAATGGCATTTCCATGTATGAGTTTCTATGCTCATTTTGTTCCTCAAGATGCCTTGTACTTCCCCTAGAAGTTTGTTGGTATAATTCTATATTTCTTAAACACAATGATGTTTGGAACACACACCTGTCTCACTCTTTGTCATCCATTTACTGTCAGAAATATGCACAGAACAAAATTTTGTGACAGACATTTCTTTTATTGCTGGCATATGAGGAATCATGCTGCAAAGCCCGGATACACCAATTCCACTTCACCACATACATAAATTTGTAATTGTTTCATACATACAATTACTGAAAATGAATAATTAACTCTAATAGATAATTTATTGACATTTGTTTATTATAAAAAAACAACAGAATGAAGATTTGAATACAATACTGCTTAAATGGCAATCTTCAACTTTGCTTCTTCTCTCAGGTACATCATTTCTTTGTATATGTGGGATCATATTTGTTCTAGTTGATTTATGAGGTCTTTGTTTTTTTTATTACAGAGGGTTGGGGCCGTGTGATCGTACATGGTGAGCAACAGTATCCTTGTCTGCCACCAGCACTTGCTTCACTGAGATTAAGTAATATAGGCACATAACTACATTTTGTGTGATAAATGACTACATTTTTGTTGAATGATATAAAATTTATATAATGTGCTGTCTGACCTGAAAGCAAAGACATAATGAATGTGTAACAAAATCTAACAGTAGTTCTATATGTTGAAAATATTTTCACATCACCTAGTGGACTACTACCTACTTGCAATCCATGACCCTTTTCTACCCAAATAAACTAAGGATTTAATGCCCTAGACCAGGGCCGGATCTATGGGGGGTCAAAGGGGGCAGTTGCCCCGGGAGGCAGAATTTAGAGGGCGGCAAATTTTGACCGACTCTCTTTTTTTATTACAGAATGTGCCTTTCTGGTATAATTTAATAAAATTAACTGACACAGAATTATTAAAACTAAAATGACTGCAAGAAATACTGAAATAATTTAATAAAACTAAAATTCCTGGTTGCTGTCTTCAGTGTTGCCCTGTCACAGGTACTTCAGCTAATCAAACTTTAAAAATCTACTAGATATTAGCCAAAATGAGGGAGATGTTTGCATTATTGCATAAGTAACAGGGCCGGCGGAAGTCCAAGTGCCGCCCCGTGCGAGCTGCTAAATTGCCGCCCCCCCCCACCAACCCCCCCCCTTTTTTTTAAGGAAGTATCAGAAGCAATCAATCGCAATTTTTGTTTTTACTTTTCAGACCTACCTCTAAGTTTCGGCCACTGAATGGCCAGCCTCAAAGCTTTTAATACGTGCTTCCATCTAAACCGTCATGTTGCCAATTAAGTTCAGCATGACGGTATAGTTGTAAACATAAAGCATTGAGAATAGCCACACTGTACCCGTAATCCGTAATCCATGTAGATCTGGAAAGTAAAAATAAAAATTGCGACTGATTGGTGACATTCTCTACAGATTTGTACAAAACAGTCGCTGGGCATCAGCTCAAAAATGGAGTCAAACCTGATAGAAGAAATCTAGCTAATTTTAATAATCCTCGTGAATTTACAAAAATGTTCAAATGTGTGTGAAATATTATTGTAGGATACGCTGTTCAGGAGATGAAGTCATAAGATTCGAGCCGCTTGAAATAGAATTTCAGGCCGAATTTCACTACACACGCAGGTGAAACGGTCAAAGAGTGTGGCGGAAGACAATGGAGACAGGAAGAATAAGAAGATGGAGTAACATAATAATTCAATAAAGACACAGCCGGGCATCGATAGGTACTACTGCTAGTCGAAATATGTTAACTCACTGCACTGCGGTTGTTCATTTCAAAGAACTGACACTCGACATCTGTCGTAATTTCCATGTGTCAGTTCTTTCGTGTCTGATTATGGAATAAGGGGCAACAAATTAGTCATTGCCGTATCACTTCACTTTTCTTCGCTTTATCTTCATTCTAGCTATTGGGAGAATGCGTGCTTATTTGCAGACTTGCCAATTTTTGAAGTAACAGATCATAAGAAAAATAAATTTACCTATTCTGCAATCTTGAAGGAGAAAACTTCTAACTCATGAGTAAGATGCTTGCGCAATACTAATTGTACGTTATATGAAAAGCACTAACCTATTACATTCCAAGTTACAAGAAATTCGGACGCACCAATTCATCTGTTCTTACGAGACGCGATGAAAGAGCTTCTGACTAATCTTGACTCCCTCGGCCAACTACCGAAACGAATTCTGCAGTCTTCGTTGTAGACAACGCAACAATACCTATTGCCTGGAAAGGCGAAGTGGTGACGCGGCAGTGCCAGGAACTAGAGTGACGAGGTAGGCCTACAGCGAGGCTACGGTTAAACTAGCGAAAGAAGCAACAAGCTCACAGTAATTATGTGACCGATGATATGGAGAAATGTATTATTAGGCAGCAATTTCTATGGCATTACGAACAATAGAAGGAAATACGAACATTGCGAAAAGTGCACAACTTTTTTCAAACAGAAATGAGCTTCAAAGCTAGCAAGGAAACCCTTAGAAGCAATTTTCTATCTATGGATATTTGTTTTAGAGTTTGTGACCGCGAGAGGGCATTGTTTCTAAAAGACCATACTTTCTCAGGTTTTCATCAGAATCAAAGCGACCACTAATATACTTACATGAAATGTGGATATGGATATGGATAAATGTTGGCAAACTGATAGTGTGCGAGTAGTATTGTTAAACCAAAGTGCCGGTCAGAGTTTAATTGTCGTTCATGCAGGCGGAGATAGGTGTTTCACGGTTCAAAAACCAAAACGTCTGACTATCACTCAGAACCGGATAGCAAAAATTTCCAAAAATACGTCGGAACCCAACTTAGGCCAGGCTTACTACCAACGTCTTTATCCCTTGTAACTACTCACAGCGTATTTACCCATTCTGAATACTTCTAGCACATCAAAAGTTCAAATGTTTGTAACGCTTAAGGGACAACTACGGAGTCAACAGTTCCTAAACGTACAAACTACTTATGAACTTCCTTATACTAAAGACGACACAAACATCCATGCCGGAGGGGAGATTCGAACCCCCGACGGCGGACGGACGCATGTACCACAACACGGCGCTCCAGTACGTGCGGCTAATCCGCCGCGGCAAGCTTCTAGCCATTTTAGGTGGCGGACTTGTTTGACTGTAGTCATGTTCAATTTTTTTGCAATTATTATTTTTTTCCATAATGCGGGAAGAATGAAACACTCGGAAACTGCCATTGATGGGCTTAGCAAAATTGCCGCGGTGGAGAAGCCGAGCGGTCTAAAGCGTCTTGCTGCGGAGCGCGCGGTTACTCGCCGTGGATGTTCGAGTCCTCCTTGGGGCATGGGTGTGTGTGTTGTCCTTAGGTTAGTTTACATAGGATTAAGTAGTTTGTAAGCTACGGACTGATGACAACGCAGTTTGGTCCAATAGATTTACAATCATTTGAACATTTTTACCTTAGCAAAATTGGTTCAGGCTTAAAATGTAACCGCAGTATCAAACATTGCATTAGAATTTCCAAATTAGATAAATTAGATTTCGTATGCTGAAAAATTAGTTGTGAGTTAACGCACGGCGCGTAACAGGCCGGCAGCGCTCCACTGGCGTGTACGCGTGTACGCCAGCTACTTCCTCCTCCCTTTCCTCATGGCGGTGCTGCCATAGTAGAGACGAACAAATGTCCTCCTCCCTCCCCTTGTTCAATAGGGGCGGCCGGCAGGTTAGGCCAGTCGTCGTATACAAAAAAATGGCCATAGGTCCAAAAAATTGCAGGAAGCTGAATTTTTGATATGTTGTTAGGACATATTAGAGTAGTATTACACCAAGTTTGCAGCTTCGAAATCCTTTAGCGTAACTTTTAAGAGTAAAAAAACCTCGAAATTTTCGGACTTTTTTCTGATTTTGGCTTATAACTCGTGAAGGGTGGTGTTTTGAGGAAAAGTCACTCACACCTCTATTAATGTAGATAAAATATTCTAAAATTTAAGCCCAACCGCAGCTCTGTAAGTCCAATAGTTCCCGAGATACTGGACTTCAAAAATTGACTTATTTTTCCAAAAAGTTCAAATTTTCGATTTTAGTCATCTTTCGGCTAGAATATTGGCTTTAATGATCATCCCTCGGGGAAAGTGATACTAAAGAAAGTTATAGAGCAGTTAATTAGCTTTAATCTGAGAACAGAACGAAGTCCATAGTCCCAATAGATTTCTAGTTATCGTTAAAATACGAAAAGTCGAAAAATCGGAGTATTCAATAAACTGACCCAGACGAAGTGCAGTCCTCTTATCCTATATACGTTAAATAAAAAGGAGGAATTACTCATTGACGATGATTATTAACGCATTGTATATAAATTGTAATTTGTGTTAGTGCATACCAATATATTTGTGAAAGTAGGTATTACTGTAAAAACAACGAAAGCCTCTCCGTTTGTGGGTATTGGTCAGACATTAAGGGATTGGGACTTTCGTTCGTAGCGAAGCCTTTTGTTTTGTAAAGGCATCACCGCCCCCCTCCTCCCCTTACTCCGAGTGGTGACCAAGCGGGTGTTCTGTCCTCCCTCCCAAACTTCTTGTCTCCGAGGTCTTCCTCACTACACCCAGTTTGCCCCTAGAAACGGCTGTATTCGGATCTGTGAAGAAGGTTTCAAACAAAAATCGTCTGAATCTCGATCGTGGTGGTGTTTTAAGTACTTTCTTTTATGTCGGAGCTACCCCCGTCGGATGTTTGTGTCATTTGTCGAGAAGTGCTTGGAGAGGGAACAGTGACAGTGAAAAAACGCGGAATCTCCAGCTGTGTCCTTGCGCGCTAGACTGGGCGCACGGTGTATATGCTGAATATCTGTGAGGGCTTGGAGTAATTCTGGGATGTCTCCTGCACCAGCACTGAGCAACACGTTGACATGAGATCCTCTCGTATCGACCGAAATATTACTTCGACAAATTAAAAATGTGGTTTGAATTCCAATGCACCATTTCCTTGGAATGTTACTTTCAAAAGGAATGACAAGGTACGAACATTGGCTACAGCTACAGTTAAAGTGCGGAACAAGGTGGTCGCTATCCTCTCACACTCTTCCAAAGGCTGTGCATTACGAAAAAGTCAGATCAAGACTTGAGAGAGCACTTTGCCATGGCACTATTTTCGGAGGAGGGTATGCAGAAGGGCACAAAATCCAACTTCTTCAGTGCTTTCACTCCTCTCATTGAAAACATCTTCATTACACAAAGTACTTTTGTTGTCGTCGATAGAGGGCATCTGCTACAGACAGTTATCTGGTAACGTGACAATAGTATCTGCGAAATTGTAGCAGCCTACATTTCCTGCACTGTCCATCGCTATGGGAGCAATGTGGCTGTGGTTTTCCATGGCTACTCAGAGGAGGGGGCTGGCAGTTGCACAAAAGCAGCTGAGCCTCTACGCCGTTATGCAGTACCTGCACGCAGCGAAATTATATTCCAAGATTGTACTCTGATCAAAGTTGTTCAGAGAAAATTTCTTTACAGCGGAAAGAACAAGCAGCGCTTGATCAACATTATTCGCGCTGGAATGGAGAGCGAAGGACTAGAGACCAAGCAAACTACCGGCGACGCTGACTGCCTTACCGCCAGGACAGCGCTGGAGAAGAGCCGACAACATGAACACGTCCTGATAGCTGGAGAGGATATCTATTTGTTGGTTCTCCTCAATGAGTTGGGCTCCAATACAAGGAACATATTCCTCCAAAAAGGTGGGATACAGCTAGTTGTGAACACTTCTCGTCAACATCCTTCAATCGAGGACAAATGTCGCTCCCTCCTGAATTAGAGCTGTTTCTCCTCACGTTTACTGGTTGCGACACGGAATCTGCCATTTTCTGGCAAGGAAAAACAAAAATGATGGGCATAATTGAGAATAATCCCCAGCTGATTGGCGTGGCTGCCACATTTCTTAAGCAACATGCCACTATAGAAGAGATAGCCTCTGCATGCTGGAAATGCTTGATCGCCCTATATTGTGGTGGAGAGGACGACAGCATTCAAACCCTCCTCAGGTCTGCTGCGAGTGCAAAAGTCCAGCTTGCTCGTCTACACCCAACCCAAGAAGCAAGGACCCGCACTCCTACAGTACATACCACCAGGTTCCGATTTGGTTGGGTATCGTGAAAGAGCCCTCTGACTAGGGTTGAACAACAAACCAGCAAGGGCTAACTCCTATCACCACAATCCAAACCCAGCACCCTCATCACTACTGAAGATGTCAAGCAAATGTAGGAAAAGGATGTGGTACGGGACTTGCTCATGCCAAAGAGGTGCTCAGGTGCTCTATTCTTTGCCGAATGAGCCAGGGCAAGACATGCCGCAGCACCCAGAAGGTCTCGGCAGATTCGGAAGAGGAAGACGAAGATGTGGACGAACCAACTTCGGTTACAGAGCTCCAACAGACAGAAGAAACAACGGAGCCCGAGCAAGCAAGGAAGAAATCCCGTCATTCTCGTTAAAACGAATGGTAAGAGACATTTTAGTAGGTATGTACAGCATTATATTTTAGTTTTCTGCAGCTTCAAAACTGAGAAGTAGCGCATTACATTACTACAAATAAATGTATTTTGTGTAAATCTGTTGCAGGAGTCACCAGGCGTTTCCTTCGACGATACACCCCCCCCGCCCCCCTCCTCGGCCACCACAACTCTCACCTCGACGTACCACTTACGTTTTTACATGTACATTGTGTTATAAGTAGTACTACCTGTAAATAAAAATTTGTTTCCTTAAAACTTAATCATCTGGACCAATTAATTGAATTGTGCGATTTTCCTAAATTTTAGTTTTTTAACGATAACTTGAAACCTATAAGGCTTATGGACTTCGTTCTGTACTTAGATTAAAGCTAAATAACTGCTTTATAACTTTTTTATGTGTGACTTTCCCCGTGGGATGATCATTAGAGCCATTATTCTAACCGATAGATGACTAAAATCGAAAATTTCGAACGTTTTGGAAAAATAAGTCAAGTTTTGAAGTCCAGTATCTCGGTAACTATTGGACTTAACAGAGCTGCGGTTGGGCTTAAATTTTAGAATATTTTATCTACATTAATAGATGTGTGAGTGACTTTTCCTCAAAAAACAACCCTTCACGAGTTATAAGCCAAAATCAGAAAAAGTCCGAAAATTTCGAGGTTTTTTGACTCTTAAAAGTTACGCTAAAGGATTTCGAAGCTGCAAACTTGGTTTAATACTACTCTAATATGTCCTAACAACATATCAAAAATTCAGCTTCCTGCAATTTTTTTGGTCCTAAACATACCTGACGACTGGCCTAGGTATTCAGGCGGAGTGCCACAGTTCCCGCAGCCGTTTCCTCCGAGGTTTGGTTTCGAATCCCCTCTTGGGCATGAATGTTGAGGTTGTCCTAAAAAAAAGGTGGTCGTCAGATTTGCCGCCCCTCGGAAAGTGCCGCCCCGTGCGGCCGCACGTTTCGCACGTTCCTTGCGCCGGCCCTGATAAGTAAATGCACAATAATTATTAATTTGCATAAATTTCCTTATATCCATATTTCCTATCAAGATAATATTTGTAGAACAGGTGAATTTGAATAACGTTCCAAACCAGATTTAAAAAAAAAAAAAAAAAAAAAAAAAAAGTATTTCAGGTGCGCACACTTTTTATTGAAAGTCTAAAGCATTACGGATCTAGAGTCTTCTCTCGGTAGCGGTGGAATTGATAGACATCTACACAGGATACTCTGTAAATCACATTTAACTGCCTGACAGAGGGTTCTTCACACCACTTTTGTACTATTTATCTCCCATTCCATTCTCGAATAGCGCGCGGGAAGAAATAACATCTGAATCTCTCTGTTCGAGTTTTGATTTCACGTATTTATTCAGATGATTTTTTTCTACTTATGTAAGTGGGAGGCAACAATATATTTTCGCATTCGGAGGAGAATGTTGACGATTGTAGTTTCGTAAGTAGCCCACGTCGCAGCGATAAACGCCTTTGTTCTAATGATTTCCATCCCAAATCATGTATCATTTCCGTGACGCTGTCTCCCGTGTATCACGACAATACAAAACAAGCTGCCCTTCTTTCGACTCTTTCGATGTCCTCCAACAAACCCACCTGATAAGTATCACACACTGGGCAGCAAGACCAGATATAACAGGAGGAATCTCCCTGTATTATTGATGCTGTCCTTTTTCTAGCTAAGCAAGGAAGTCCTTTTAGAGGAATAAAAGAAGATGGTGATTTTGGTGATCCACATAGCGGCAAATTTCTAAATACAATTGATCTCATATCATACTATAGTGTCCCCCTTCGTCTGCGTATTGCACGCCACAAGAAAGGCCAGATTAGCTATTTTTACAAAAATATACAAGATGAGTTCCGTGACTTGATTGCTGACAAAATAAAGTAAGATATAATTAAATAAATTTTAGCTGCTAAATACTTTTCAGTGATGTGTGGCTGCATTCCAGATATCAGCCACAATGCGCAGATGACACAAATAATTCGATATGTCAAGTAGAATGACTCAGAGGTTGTGGAAAGTTTTACTGACTTTTTTACAGTTACAGACAAAACAGGAGAAGGCCTTAGTCAAGAGATACTGCAAAAATTGGAACACGATGGGTTGAACATTAAGTACTGCAGGCAGCAGTCTCATGACAATGGGGCAAACAGGGCTGGAAAGTACAAAGGGGTCCAGTCAAGAATACTTCAGAAGAATGAACTGGCCTATTTCGTACCATGTGCTGATCACTCTTTATATTTAGTAGGAGCAAATTCAGCAGACATTCAGCAAGACTAGGTGATCTGCAAGAGTAGATGCGGTTGAAGCTGGTTACAAGCATTTTCATAAAGTTATGAAGGTCCTGGAAGAAACTGAAACTTATAAATTGTCAACACCAGAAACAAAATCAGAGACAAGATCTGTTTTAAAAAATTTGAGAAAAATCAAATTCATTACTTTAACTTGTTTCTGGTATGCAATATTAAAATAAATTCCTCATGTTAATCAGTTTCTGCAAAGTTAATACTTTACAATTAATAAAGCTGTTCGAAACATTCAAGGACTTTTGGGCTTTCTCAGAACTTCCCGGGATTCTTGTAGCTCTGAAGCAATTTCTGAGGCCAAAGTGCTTGCAGAAGATAATGAGGTATCAACGGTATTCTCCGAAAAAAGGATTCGAAGAAAGAAGAAAATGTCCGATGAGCTTTGTGAGGATGAAGTGTCCAACATTCACAGAAAAATATAAGGAATAATTGACAGAGCTTAGTACCAGGTTTACCGCACTTGAGAAAATTGGTGCAAGAATTAGTTTTCGGTGTGGTGTGCAAATTCGAGAAATGAAAGTGGAGGACTTGAAGGCCAAAGCAGCGGAACTGGCAGAAGATCTTAGCGAGGAAGAACTTGAAGTTGAAAGTTTCAGACAACATGCGCTGGCAGCAGGCAGAGCCTTCCAAGATTCCACTGCACCATCAACATTAAATTTAATTTATAAAAATAAATTAGTAGAGGGGTATCCCAATCTTACTACAGCGTTAAGGTATATCTTACCATTCTAGTTTGTTTCGTCTGGAGAATAAGCTGAAACTAATTAAATACACTTGAGGAGCACGACTGCCTAACAAACCTGAGTATGATATCCATAGAGTACAAACGAGCTGCTTCTCTAACCTATGATGATACCAAAAACAGTTTTGCAGCAAATAAAGCTCGAAAAGCGAAATTTTTAATTGATTTTTGTACGATGGGTAATCTTGTAATATTTTTGTATGTATTAAAATCGTTCTATTTTCCTTTGATCTTAATTCAGTCAATAAAATAAGTTCATGTTGTGAGATTGTGACATTTATTTAGAAATATGTAAACAAATTAGCGTCCAAAAGTCGATTCTTACAGGGGGGTGAAAGAAGGGGCGGCAAATTTAAGCTTGCCACAGTTTGCAAATGCCCTAGATCCGGCCCTGCCCTAGACACTCTCTGATGAAAATTGTAGACACATGGGTACCACAAGGATACGTCCTGGGACCATTCTTTTTCATAGCAGCAGTAAAGACTTACCTCAACATGTTTCCCAATCAGTAATCAGCTATGCAGATGATACCACAATAATTATATGCCATCAAGACGTATTAGAATTACAACAAAGGTCACAAGAATCATTAGATGAGGCAGTGCAATGGCTCTCCTCCAATAAACTCATGTGCAATCCATACAAAACCCAGCAACTTCTCCTAGGCCCATCTAATGATGCTGAAATTAAACAGTTAAACTTATGGGATTAATATTGACTCCAAACTGACATGGATATAACATATCAATTCTATCTGCAAAAAAATGTCCAGAGCGTCATACATAAGGAGGAAACTAAGAGATTTAATCACATCTGAGTACTTACGACTGACATATTTTGGCCTGTTCCAGTCACACATTATTCTTATGGATTACTGATATGGGGACACTCAGCATGTATAGGTGATATTTAAAAAGAAAAAAAAGTCATAAGGGAAATGTGCACAGCTGGACCGAAAGATCATTGTTGACACCTTTTTTATAAAACTGAACGTACTCACACAATTGTCAACCTCTACATATACCTCTCAGCATCATACATTAAATGAAATATAAATGAATTTCAAATAAGAGAAGACACACACACCATTCCAACACTAGGGGAAAATTAAATTTGATGTTCCCAGACAATGACTGGTGAAAATAGCCCACTTACCTATAGTCAGCTCTATAAAAATATTCAACAAATTACCACTGTCTGCAGTTACAATGCCTTTGAAACTATTTCAAAGAAAACTATACCACTGGTTGGCTGACAATCGATTTTACAACATATCAGAGTTTTTTATGTTCAAAATGTGAATATAGTTTAAGATAGCTACAAAACAAGATATTTAATATGCAACCAAATATTTGTAATTAGGTAGCCTATTCCGTATTGATTATGGTCAATGGCAAATAAAGATGAATAGTACACCATATATAATACACGTTTACGTTCACACAAAAAAGGAGACTGCAAGAAGGGAACTTTAATGTCGCAGCTCACGATGACTAGCGGCTGAACTATGTTGCCTGAGTCTTCTCAGAATGATAGTTCAAACAACCATTGTGCTGCCATGGATCAAATGCAATGCTTTCCATTTCACACTACTAAACAAAGCAAAGACAGTAGAGAAATGTTAACTGTCTGTCACAGGAGAGCTCATCTTCTCCCTTTCCCCATTCCAATTTGTCTGATTATTTTTACATTTATAATAATCCTCTCAAGTGGCATCCACTTGCTTTATTGCAGGTACTGTATTTTTCAGAATGCTAACCTCCAGAACAAATGAGCACATATATGCAATGCTCACATTGTCTTGCAGACATGCTCAAACTGTATGACCATGGTACCGATGCAGCTACTTGATGTGATGTCTCCACTGGATGAACTCACCTTCAGAGCCTGCTGTATGCTTCAAAATGGATTAAATGAAACTGAATGAAGGATGTCAAATGCAGTGCCCTATTTCTTCTGTAAAGTTGGTCAGAAGACATTCCATTTCTCATCATGGCAGAACATATGAAATTGTAAGAACAATAAAAATTCTAACTGAGAATGGTAAGAAACTGAACCAAGTGAATCCTGTTTTCTCTTGGAGCTATGATATTATTATTACAACCAAAATGTTACTTTCCATTGTTTTGTTTGAAGTATTAGATCTAAGCAAGAAATTCTTTACATACTAAAATTGCATACCATAGTAATACATTAACAGAAACTGAGAGGCAGAAATCTAATACAATGTAGTCATAGCAGTTATGCAAGTCAGTTGGTTAACATTTTCATAACAAGTAAGTCCACTGCTGGCCATTAAATTTTTGACATTATGAATGTCAAACTGGGATGAAGAGTTATATACAGATAAGAAAATCATTTGACTTCAGCACAATGGAGCACCATGAACTACAATAATTAGATCACTGTTATGGATTTCCCTGACATCACAGTGGATAGAGATGTGTAAGCAGTGGTATTTCCAATTACAACACTGGACACAAAGTGTCACCATATTGTCTGTTTTGGTGTGCAGTATCACATCATCATCATCATCATCATCATCATTAGAGACTAATTATGCCTTTCAGCATCAGTCTCGAGCATATTACCTCTAATAAAATTCCTCCATGATCCCCTATTCAATGCTAACATTGATGCCTCGTCTGATGTTATGCCTTTTACTTCAGACTCATTCTGCACCGAATCTAAGTACTTTCTTCTTCTTCTACCTTGACTCCTCTTACCCTCTGCTGCCGAACTCATGAGTCTCTTAGGTAACCTTGCTTCTCCCATGCGTGTAACATTACCCCACCATCTCAGTCTATTCACTCTAACTGCTTCATCTATGGTGTTCATTCCCAGTTTTTCTTTTATTTGCTCATTACGGACACCCTCCTACCATTGTTCCCATCTATTAGTACCTGAAATCATTCTTGCTACTTTCATATCTGTAACCTCTACCTTATGAATATGGTAACCTGTATCCACCCAACTTTCACTCCCATGCAACAAAGTTGGTCGAAAGATTTAGCAGTGCACTGCTAACTTAGTCTTGGTACTGACTTCCTTCTTCCAGAAGAGAGTACATCTTAGCTGAGCACTCACTGCATTAGCTTTTCTGCACCTTGATTCCAGTTCTTTCACTATGTGGCCACCCAGTGAGAAAATACATCTCAGGTACTTGAAACTGTCTACTGTTCTAATTTTGTTCCTTCTATTTGGCACTCAATCTTTTTAAATCTCTTTCCGACAGACATTACTTTCGTTTTGGAGATGCTGATCTTCGTATCATAATCCTTGCACCTCTGATCGAGCTCTGAAATATTAGTTTGCAACCTTTCAAACGAATCGGCCATTGCAACTAAGTCATCCGCATATGTGAGATAATGCACTATTACAACAAAGATAAATTCCTACAGAATTACCTATAAGAATGAATGTTGCCAAATATGGGATGCCACTAATACAAAACATGATGACCTCTTGTATGTGTAGTTGGTAAATCAAGCAGCAGGCATTACATTTTTCACGCTAAGTTCGGTTGTTGTCATCTATCTTTGAGTTCACAATGGTGCTATCTTTCAACAAGATAGATTCAATGCTGAATATTGCCTAAACCCCAATGTCCTTCTTTTAAAGAGAGGATGTCTGTCAGTCATTCTGACTAGCACAATTTTTAGATATCTCACCTATTAAAAACATCTGGCTGTGTATTATCAGGAGACCTTGAATACAACAGCTCTCCAGCTGTTGAATGATGTATCTGTCATTTAATTTCTGTTTGTCTATGGTTACTGACACCTCCAAGTACTACGTTTTGCACATTAAATACCACCAAGTCACCAACGAATTTAAAAATGTATTCTGATTATACAGTGTAAGCACAAGAAATAAGATATTGTTATTTTCTATTCTTTTTGTAATTGCAATTTTAATGGTCAATAATATTGCCGTGAGACACCACATAAACCGACTGCTGGCGTGGCGCAGGGGACAGCGTCACCAACTGCAATGCTGAAGGGCGCCGGTTGAATCCCATCCAACGGCAAAAATTTATTTCATTGTAATGAACAATTCCAAAATGTTCTACATCTTATGTTTCCTTGTAAATTCTACTTGTTCCTTATGTTAACTGTTCTTCTAATTTCTAGTACATTCAGTCTGTGTATAAATAGCAAAGCACTCTGCCCGAGAGGCAGTCAGTGCTGTGTGTACTTCAAGTTCGCGATAAACCTCCTTTCAGTATAAGTGCTGTGTTCAGTTGACAAGTCTGCCTTCAAAGTCAAGCCTGCTTTGATTTCAATGCGACATTGTTTGGTGGAGGTGCTGTGTATCCTGTGCAACATCTGCATCACGGTGGCTCCGATTAGGCAACGTAAAAGCCATCGCTTACGTGGACTACAAGCGGAATACAAGGGACATACCGAGTACATACTTCTGAAAGTCTGTGTTATCAGAAGAATGATGGACATGAAACCAGCGGTAAGCCAGCTACATATCAGACACCCGTAGGTGTCCTCTGGAGATGCTGGACAGGACCCCAACAAATAGCTAAAAGAATTCGACCGAGTCACAGCGTACAACAGGTGGGATCATACAATGTGCTTGGCCAACGTTTCTACCTGGACGGAACAGCCCAGCAATGGTTCAAAAACAACGAAGAGAAGCTGAATGATTGGAAGACGTTCCAGATGGAACTCAAGAAGACGTTTGGGACCGCCAGCGACAAATCCGCTCGGCGGAAAAACAACTGAAGAACCAGGCCCAAGGACATGGTGAGCTGACACAGTCATACATCCAGAATGTTTTGGCCCTGTGTAACATAGTCAATCCGAATATGAATGAGGCCGACAAAATCATGCACCTGATGAAGGGTATAGCACAAGATATGTACCAAGCCCTTCTGATAAAAGACGTCGCTATGACAGACGAGTTCATCATATGGTGCCAGCATATTGAAGAGATGCAACAAAGGAGGGTAGGACGAAAGAAGTATGACCGACTCCCCAATGTAGTCCCTATGGCCGTTGTGGAAACCCAGATGGCTTTGCTTCTCAGATACGCCAAATTGTGAGAGAAGAATTACAACAGTTTATGTCAGCCAGGACTATGAGATCGAGTGAGCCTCAAATTATACTCATGGATGTAAGCTCTGTAAGTCATAAGGAAGCCGACGCCGTTGAGGAAGACGTATATCAGACATTAGCTCCTGTCTGCCCTGTCAATCGCACCCGACGTGAAGAATGGCGTCATCCGGCTTTGACTTACACCACAGCTGCAAACTGCAGCCTATGGACCGGCCGAGGTGGCCACAACCAACTCCCCATTATGTTTCCATTGTGGGCGCCCTGGACATGTCGTACGCTACTGCAGAGAGAGAAGGTGTGTATTCGACAATTATTTTGCTGCAAGACGTTATCCATCAGAACAGTTCTATCCCAGGCAGTCACCTGCTAATGAGTTCAGTTGACCTATGGGAAGAAACCCATCCCTGTACCCTAGACGAGGTCGCTCACGACGCACCGCTGCCATTCACCATATCCGTACAGAGGTATCAGTTGCTCCCCAAGCCGCCACGGCCAGGAAAACTAAGCAAGGTGACCATCTACAGAGGTGAGGCAGCCGCAGATAAAAATCCTCCATAGACGACAGTCGCTAAGATGTTGGGAAATCTCATCGATGTCATAATTGATGGCCAACCTGATACAGGAGCTTCTTTCTCTGTATTGTTGGTTAATTACCACTGCACACTAAAGAAGACAATGTTCTGTGATACGGGGGCAACTGTGCTGAAGATTGCAAATGGAAAGTACGTCCAGCCAGCAGGAATTTGTGTCCGGTTGGAACAGGAACAACGTATCCATTGTTGTCTCAGTTTCACGGCCATGGAGCAGGAAAAACAGTGTGAAGCTTGTGGTATTGTAAGCAAATGTCATGACTAGCAGAATTGTATCCCAATCCTTCTGCTCACCATCCACGTACATCGGCAGCATGTTGGCTAACATCTTGTTAAAACATTTTGTAAGACCATTTGCCTGAGGATGGTATGAGTTGTCATTCTGTGGACATTACCGCTGATACTAGTTTTGACTGGAATACTTTTCCACGATCACATATCATGACACGTGGTGCTCCATGCTTCAAAATAATGTCTTCTACAAGGAATTTTGCGATCTCTGGAGCTTCTGCAGTCGGTACGGGTTTGGTGATAGCGTAGCGTATGAGGTAGTTAGTGCAGACTATTATCCATCGGTTACCAGTTGTCCACTTCGGGAACCTCCATAAAAGATCAATCCCAACTCGATGGAATGGAGCTGCTGCCTGTGGAATTGGTACCAGATGACCTGGAGGTAATTGTGGCACATGCTTCCAAAACTGGCACTCTTTACAGTGACTTACATAGTTCTTGACAGATTGGTAAAGACCTTTCCAGTAATACCTGCATCTCATTCTGTCTAGGGTCTTCATGAATCCCAGATGACCGGATATTGGAGCATCGTGGAAATATTTGAGAATGGGTGGCTGGAGATGAGCTGGAACAACCATAGCCATTTGAAGCCCAGTGGATTGTAGTTGCTCTTATATAATGTTCCGTTGATAAGTTGGAACTCTCCATTGGTCGGTTCTCCTTTCTCCTAGGCCTCTATCGTTTTTAATAGTGCTGGATCTTCCCTCTGTTCAGCTGTAACATTATCTAATTCAGTAGGGGCTGGAATTTCATTCATGCTGTTGTGTTCCACTAATGGATTCCTCGAAAGGCAGTTGGCATCCTTGTGTTTGTGCCCGTTCTTGAATACCACTGTGACATCGTACTCTTGGAGTCTTAGTGCCCATCTTGCTAGTCGACCTGACGGATCCTTCAAACTAGTCAGTCAACACAGAGAATGGTGGTTTGTCATGGCGGTAAATTGTTTGCCGAATAGATACGGCTGGAACTTGTTGACAGCACAGATAACTGCAAGACATTATTTCTCAGTTGTAGAGTAGTTTATCTCGGACTTTGAGAGTACTCTCTTGATGCATAGGCTATCACTTTTTCAGCACCTTCCTGATTTGTACAAGCACTGCACCAATCCCATAACCACTGGCGTCTGTGTGAAGTTCCGTTTCCGCTTTCTTGTCGTACAAGGCTAGAACTGGTGCAAAAGTTAGAGCCTCCTTAAGTGCCTGGAAAGCTCTTTCTTTTGTCTCATCCCAGTAAAACTTGGCATCTCCCTGCAGAAGTTCTTGTAATGGACGTACCTCGTTTCAAAATCCTTTTATGAAACGTCAGTAGTATGATCACAGCCCGAGAAAACGTCTCACATCACGAATGTGCTGAGGAGTTGGAAATTCTGTGACTGCCCTTACTTTATCTGGATCAGGACAGACACCATCTCCGTTGACTAGGTGCCCCAGGATTTTTATCTCTTTGGCGACGAAGAGCCACTTCTTTGGATTGAGGCGGAGCCCTGCAGCCTGAACACACGTCAACACAGTTGACAGGCAACTCACATGCTGTTCAAATGTTTTCGAGAAAACGGCAATGTCATCTAAATAGTAAAGACACGTCGTCCACTTAAGGTGTCGAAGCAAGTTGTTCATCATGCGATCGAATGTGGCCGGAGCATTACATAATCCAAATGGCATTACGTTGAATTTATAGAGCCCATCAGGTGTAATAAAAGCCGTCTTCTCCCTGTAAGCTTCGTCAACCTCGATTTTTCATTAACCTGTCTGCATGTCCATACATGAGAAATATCTACCTCCTTTCAAGTAGTCTAAGGTGTCGTCAATGCACGGCAGTGGGTAGACATCTTTCTTTGTGATTTTGTTCAGCCGCCGATAGTCGATACAGAACTGCCACATGCCATCCTTCTTCTTAAGAAGGACCACCGGAGACAACCAAGGACTCTCCGAAGGTTGAATGATGTCATTGTGCAACATCTTCTCCACTTCCTCCCGAATTATCCGTCTTTCAGCTGGCGACATTCTATACGAATGCTGGGTAATTGGTGGATGATCCCCAGTATTGATACGATGCCTTATCGTGGGCCGTTTTGTCTGACTTTTCCCCTGCTGAGGTGTGAATTGACATAGTATAGCTAACACCCGCTGGCGTAGTTCCTTGGTCAGTCTTAGCCCTATTGGCAGTTCCATGGTTGTTTCCTCCAGCGTGTTGTCTGTACTAACAGCAGAGCATGGGTCTTCGTTTATGACGTTGAGCTCACTGTTGTGGATTGGTTCAGCTGTCCCGATACACATTTTTTTGGGGATAAGTTGTGACTGCACATGACAATTAGTGATCCAAATCTCTCCTCGACCTCCGGTAATGCCGCTGGTATGTAAATTCCTTTGTTGAGCCTATTAAAATTTTTACTAACAACAAGTACTTCACAGTTTAAACGATCATCTGTGTTTGTGACTGCAATAATTCTTATCGCCAACAGCAGGATCGTCACATTGTCAACAGCAAATAACTTCCCAGAAAATTCGTTGGGTGCGACTGGCGGGGCAGACAGCAGCTAAGGTCTGAAATACCTCTTCCTCAGCAGCATCGGCTCCCTCTTGACTTACAGGACTTACATCCATGGCCATAATCTGATGTTTGCTCGGTTTAACAGTCCCAGCTGCCATAAATTGTTGCAATTCTTCCCTCACAATTTGTCATATGAGAGAAGCGAAGTCATGCTGGTCTTCCACAATGGCCATAGGGACAACATTCGGGAGTCTGACATACTTCTTTCGTCCAACCCTCCGTTGTTGCATCTCTTCAATACACTGGCACCACTTGATGAACTCTTCTTTCGTAGCGATGTCTTTTATCAGAAGAGCTTCGTACATGTCTTCTGTAATACTCTTCATCAGATGCGTGATTTTGTCGGCCTCAGTCATATTCAGATTTACTGTGTTACACAGGGCCAAAACATTCTGGATGTACGACTGTGTCAGCTCACCATGTCATTGAGCCTTGTTCTTCAGTTGTTCGTCTGCCGAGCGGATTTGTTGCAGGCGGTCTCCAAACATCTTCTTAAGTTCCATCTGGAATGTTTCCCAGTCATTCAGCTTGTCTTCGTTGTTTTTGAACCATTGCTGGGCTGTTCCATCCAGGTAGAAATAAACATTGGCCAAGCACATTGTATGATCCCACCTGTTATACTTGACTCGATCGAACCCTTTTAGCCATTTGTTGGGGTCCTGTCTAGCATCTCCAGAGAACACCAACGGGTGTCTGATGTGCAGCTGGCTTACCAGTGGTTTTGTGTCCATGGTTCTTCTGATGATATGGACTTTTGGAAGGATGTACTCAGTAAATCCCTTGTATTCCAGTTCTAGTCCGCATAAGCGACGGCTTTTACGTTGCCTAATCGGAGCCATGGTAATGCAGCTGTTGCACAGGTTACCCGGCTCCTCCACCAAACAATGTCACATTGAAATGGAAGCAGGCTTGACTTCGAAGGCAGGGTTGTCAACTGAACACAGCACTTACACTGAAAGCAGGTTTATTGCGAACTGAAATGTACACGTAGCACTGACTGCCTCTTGGGCAGAGTGCTTTGATATTTATACACAGACAGAATGTACCAGAAATTACAATAATAGTTTATATAAGAAACAAGTAGAAATTACAAGTGAACATAAGAAACAAGTAGAACATTCTGGAAATGATAATTACAAAAAATAAATGTTTGCCGGTGGACGGGATTGAACCAGCGACCTTCAGCATCACAGTTGGTGACACTATCCCCTGCGCCATGCCAGCAGTTGGGTTATGTGGTGTCTTTCGGCATTGCTCCCTCTCCTGGAAAACCAGCGAGCCGCTGTTATGTTCCCTGTGGAGCAAGCAGCAATGTCCTGGATCTTGACCTTGTTATGGGCCCTCTGTACGGCAGTTCTAGAGAATACTTTCATTCTCCACGATTATAAATGACAGACGTTCCTGTTGTGTCTTCATCAGTAACATTACCGTCCTTAGAGTCATTGAACAAGAAGCCATTGTCGCCTACCTGCTCTTCAGGATCGTAGTAAGGCTTCATGCGCAGAACGTGAACAATGTCTCATCATTTTTGTCGTTTCGACGACGGCTCATAATCCTCCACTTCGTATGTGAGGTCTGACAGGCGGCATATGACACGATACGGACCAAACTATACGCTTCAATAACTTTTCTGACAGTCCAATCTTCTGTACAGGAGTAAAAATCCATACCAGATCTCCTGAGCTGTACACAACAGATCGGTGCTTGTTGTTATACCACTGACACTCCTTCTCCTGGGCGTCCAGTGTCTGTATGCGAGCCAGCTGTCTTGCTTCTTCGACCCTGGTGATAAGCTTTTTAACATAGTCATCCTGAGTGTCCAATCATTCACACCTCAGCAGGGGAAAAGTCAGATGGAACAGCCTATGATAAAGCACCGTATCAATACTGCGGATCATCCACCAATTAGCCAGTGTTTGTATAGAGTATCACTAGCTGAAAGATGGATAATTCAAGAGGAAGTGGAGAAGATGTTGCACGATGACATTATTCAACCTTCGGAGAGTCCTTGGTTGTCTCTGCTGGTCCTCGTAAAGAAGAAGGATAGCACATGGCGATTCTGTGTCAACTATCGGCGACTGAACAAAATCACAAAGAAAGATGTCTACCCACTGCCGTGCATTGACGACACCTTAGACTACTTGAAAGGAGGTAATATTTCTCATGTATGGACATGCAGACAGGTTAATGGCAAATTGAGGTGGACGAAACTGACAGGGAGAAAACGGCTTTTATTACACCTGACGGCCTCTATATATTCAAAGTAATGCCATTTGGATTATGTAATGCTCCGGCGAAATTCGATCGCATGATGGACAACTTGCTTCAACACCTTAAGTGGATGACATGTCTTTGCTATTTAGATGACATTGTTGTTTTTTCCAAAACATTTGAAGAACATCTGCATTGTCTATCAACTGTGTTGAAGTGTGTTCAGGCTGCAGGGCTCCGCCTCAATCCAAAGAAGTGGCTCTTCATCGCCAAAGAGATAAAAATCCTGGGACACCTAGTGAACGGAGATGGTGTCAGTCCTGATCCAGATAAAGTAAGGGCAGTCACAGAATTTCCAACTCCTCAGCACATTCGTGATGTGAGACGTTTTCTCAGGCTGTGCTCATACTACCGACGTTTCACAAAAGAATTTTGTAACAAGGCACGTCTATTACAAGAACTTCTGCAGGGAGACGCCAAGCTTTACTGGAATGAGACAAAAGAAAGAGCTTTCCGGGCACTTAAAGATGCTCTAACTTCCGCACCAGTTGTAGCCTTGTACGACGAGAAACTAAAACTGTACTGCACTGGTGCAGTGCTTGTACAAGTTCAGGAAGGTGCTGAAAAAGTGATAGCCTATGCATCAAGAGTACTCTCAAAGTCCGAGAAAAACTACTCTACAACTGAGAAATAATGTCTTGCAGTTATCTGGGCTATCAACAAGTTTCGTCCGTATCTATTCGGCAAACCATTCACCGTCGTGACAGACCACCATTCTCTGTGTTGGCTGACTAACTTGAAGGATCCATCAGGTCGACTAGCAAGATGGGCACTAAGACTCCAAGAGTACGATGTCACAGTGGTATTCAAGAACGGGCGCAAACACAAGGATGCTAACTGCCTTTCGAGGAATCCATTAGTGGAACACAACAGCATGTATGAAATTTCCTCCCTCACTGAATTAGGTGACGTTACAGGTGAACAGAGGAATGATCCAGCAGTACAAAAACCATAGAGGCCTTAGAAAAAGACGAACCGACCAATGGAGAGTTCCAACTTATAAACGGGACATTGCATAAAAGCAACTACGATCCACTGGGCCCCAAATTGCTACTGGTCGTTCCATCTCATCTCCAGCCACCTATTCTCAAGTATTTCCACGATGCTCCAATAACCGGTCATCTGGGATTGTGAAGACCTTAGACAGAATGAGATGCAGGTATTACTGGAAAGGTCTCTACCAATCTGTCAAGCACTATGTGAGTCACTGTAAAGAGTGCCAGTGTTGGAAGCATGTGCTACAATTACCTCCACGGCATCTTGTACCGATTCCACCTGCAGCACCTGCATTCCACCGAGTTGGGATCGATTTTTTAGAGAGGTTTCCAAAGTCAACAACCAGTAACCGATGGATAATAGTCTGCACTGACTACCTCACACGCTACGCTGTCACCAAACCTGTGCCGACTGCAGAAGCTCCAGAGATCGCAAAATTCCTTGTAGAAGACATTATTTTGAAGCATGGAGCACCACGTGTCATGATATCTGATCGTGGAAAAGTATTCCAGTCAAAACTAGTATCAGAGGTAATGTCACATTGCTACATTGCTCACAGAATGACAACTGCATACCATCCTAAGACAAATGGTCTTACAGAACGTTTTAACAAGACATTAGCAGATATGCGGTCGATGTACGTTGATGTTGAGCAGAATGATTGGGATACAATACTGCCAGTCATGACATTTGCTTATAATACCGCAAGACAAGACACCACATGCTTTACACCGTTTTTCCTGCTCCATAGCCGTGAAGCTGAGACGACAATGGATACGCTGTCCCGTTCCGACCGTACGACACTCAGGATGACTATGTTAAACAGCTTATCACCAAGGTCGAAGAAGCAAGACAGCTGGCTCTCATACAAACAATGGACGCCCAGGAGAAGGACCGTCAGTGGTATAAAGACAACCATCGACCTGTTGTGTACAGCCCAGGAGATCTGGTGTGGATTTTTACCCCTGTACAGAAAGTTGGGCTATCAGAAAAGTTACAGGGTGGCCACCAAATCTTCATTTTCAAATTCAAGGTTTTTTTCGGGTTTTCCAGGTTAAAAATAATTATTTTCCAGGTTTTCACAAAAATTTTGCTCAAAGGGATTAGCAAACAACTATAACATAAAGAAACTAGTTACATATTTTTAAAACACATGTCACCCAAGTTGAACTACATCATGTTGTAATATACACCAAGCAGTGGCGAATCCAGGTTTTGTGTTGGGGCGGGGGGAGGGCAGAGCTCATAAAAATCGTGGCATTGTACCTGAAACTGATCTAAAAAGAACCAGCTCATATTATGAGGTTTTCCTCATGGTTTTGGGGGATCTGCAGCCCCATAGAATCTCCCCTCCCCCCACCACAGATTCGACACTGACACAATGTATAGTACAGGATGCATATTTTAAATTGGCAAACCAGAATAACTAGAAAAAACAACAGTATATATTCAACAACGCTTTTCACCATTATGAACGGACGGCAGTCTTAGGAAATGATACTAAACTTGAACTGTCTCCACCGCTTGGGAACATTGTGATTGGCTAGTGTAAAATATTAAATGGAAACTCCCATTTTTATTGCAGATTCAGATTCTACAGACCAAATAATGTAGAGTTTGAATTTTTTTTTCTTTCAATAGGCAACATATTGCACTGTAATGGTAAGAATTATTTGCCATACTGCTGAAGAAATGTACCACCCAGGAAAGAAAAAGGTTAATCATATTGATGATGCTTCAGAATCCAACCAAATGATACCAGATGTACATTTCTTCCCGGCTAGTTCAATTAAGTGTTTTCTCGGCAATTCATAGCTGGTATTCAGACAAGCACAATCTGGACTAAGGTATCATTTTCAAAGACTGCCCAGTCCACTGTGGGGAGAGGGAGGGATCACTTTGGGGATCATTTGGTAGCGTTCTGAAGCATCATGAATATGGTTTACATTTATTTCCTGTTTAGTACATTTCTTCATCAGTATGGCAAGTATTTCTTACTATTACAGCGCCATTTGTTGTAAAAAAGAATATCAACCAGACCATACATGATGTGGGCCTTAGAATCTGAATGTGCAATAAAAAAGTCGGGGTTCCCATTAAAAATTTTATACACTTGACCCTCCCCCAAACGGTGGAAACAGTTCAGTCTGAGTTTTATTTTCTAAGCTCCTGTTATCCGCACATGGTGGTAAAACCATTTTTGAATATCTACTGTTTTTTCGAGTTATTCCGGTTTGTCAACTTAAAATTTATGCCCTGTATAATGGACTAAGTTGTGTTCAAGTAGTTGGAGGATACTGTACGTTTTAATGTGAATTGCATTCATTTATGCAATATAGCCCATTCATTCATACTAACTTCCTGATACATTAAAATACAGTCAGATCTCATGAACTAGTGATCTTTTTTTTTTTTCTTTATTGTTAATTTCACTCCGACTTTCGTCGGTGGGCTGGCAGCAGCATCAGCGCTGCTCTTCAGCCGAGAGAACAGACATATGACAAGCGAGATAAAAGGGACAAAGACATGAAGTTAAAAACAATGAGTATAAAAACATGGTACGGAGGAAAAATGGAAGACTTACAAACTGGACATCGGAGACAATACTGCAGACTTAAGACACATGAACAAGAGAGACTGACACACATAAGCAGATTAAAAACAGTCTGTGCCACGGTGGCGATAAAATCACATGGGGAGACAACACTGGACACACGAAGTCACACGATGATACAGGTGGTGACGACACGAGTTGCGACGCACTGGAGATGAACACACGGCGATGACGATGCACTTGACACGAGAATACACTGTTGTTAAAAGGCGACGCTGCAGCCCCCGCGGGGCAAGGAGAGGGAGGAAGCGAGGAAGCGCGGGGGAGGGTCGAAAAGAGAGAGGGGGGGGGGGGAGAAGGTGGGGAGAAGGAAAGACAGGCGCGATTGAGACTCCAGGTGGGGAACTAGTGATCGAGAACTCAGTACATATATTATGATTTACTTTACCTTCAGGATATGAAAAAAACTTTTCATCTCTTTCAAGTTTTCGTTTAGATTGTTCATAATGATGGTTTTCAGTTGCCTTTCGCAAAAGTCGCGTACCGTATTATAGAGTTATACTTACATCTTTTTGGAGGACAATAATTGGCATGTCAAAAAGTCACAATCAACAATGTTAGAACTGTATTTCATATGGGAGTGGGACTGGGTAGCGCTCACTAGGTGGCATTGCGTGTACATATGCTTTTTGAAAACCCATTCACATATAACAAGGGGAATAATCTTTTGTGCTGACCATAAAATAAATAATTAATGCTGTTCCTGCTCTATGGTTGACAGGTTATCGATGTCCCTTTGTCCACTAAGTAAATTAATTATCCTCGTAATTGTTACCGCGACTCCTCGTTGGCGCTAGCCGGGCCCACATGAAAAACAGTTCAGCCATCAACAATACCTACATGATGACTGTGTTTACTATTTACAAATTACCAATGTTACGCCAGTCACAGCAATAGTCTATAATTATTACTAACGAACATAGGCGCCGAATTTTGAAAATCAGTGGCGTACCCAGGTAACAAAGCAAAGCCAAAAACATGTACAAAACATACATGCTATCGATTCCATATCACCGTCACCATCACGATTATAACTCGAAGTCCTTTTGTATTTCACTATATACTTATATGTAAAAAATAGATGAAGTCCACTTACCAGGCGAAGGAGCACAGGCAGTGATAGCAACAAATAAACAAATAAAACACACAGACACACACACACACACACACACACACACACACACACACACACACACACACACACAAACGCAAGCTTTCGCAGCCTAGCTGCTTCGTCAGGCAGAAGGGAAGGAGAGGGAAAAGGAAATGATGAGGGTTTTAAGGGAGTGGGTAAGGAGTCATTCCAATCCCAGGACAGGAAAGACTCACCTTAGGGGGAAAAAAGGAGGGTAAACAAATACTTGTTAACAAAACAAATACTTGTTTACAAATATTTGTTTACCCTCCTTCCCCCCCCCCCCCCCTCCCAAGGTAAGTCTTTCCTGTCCCGGGATTGGAATGACTCCTTACCCACTCCCTTAAAACCCTCAAAATTTCCTTTTCCCTCCCCTTCCCTTCCGCCTGACAAAGCAGCTAGGCTGCGAAAGCTTGCGTTTGTGTGTGTGTGTGTGTCTGTGTGTTTATTTGTTGCTATCACTGCCTGTGCTCCGCCTGGTAAGTGGACTTCATCTATTTTTAACGTATATTTTTCCTGTTAGGAATTTTTCCTCTATAATATTCACTGTATACTTATCCATTTTTAACGATTTTCACATGCAAGACACCCCTTTAAATCCCAAATTTTATTGATTTATGAACAAAAATATTTCTTTGCATATATCTATAAATAATGATTAGATTAATGTATATTTGACAGAATTTTTGATTATTTTTAATTTTTGGAAAGAAATTTGGGATGACTACAGATGGCATCAGTGTGCAGCATATGTGTCTTTTATCATAACTAATAGCATCTTCAAACTGTTGACTACTAATATAGACATTGGACAATTATTTAGTAATAAAGGTTTTTTCCTTTACCTCGATACAATTATTTGAAAGTATTGTTGTATTTACTCCAACTTAGACATCAAGCAATGATATATATTTTGACAAGGCACTGTAGCTTAACGCTTTTTGTTTCCTCGAGGTAATGATAGACAATGTAGTCATAATGAATTATTGGAAGCCCTGTATTGTTATTTACAGTCTTTGAACAAATGGTTGTGGCTAGACGGACAGATAAAGATGAGGGCAGGGAAGGTGTTAAGATGTAATTCCATGCACAGGTGACGCAGATCAAAAAGAGCAGAAACTAAGGTCCAGCTACTACGTTCAATTGTTGACAAATTGTTGAGGCCTGAAAATTTAATTTCAGTAAAAAAAATATTTATTACTAGCTGTTGCGTTTCGAGAATTTTATAGAGCTGCAAATTGAAACACAAAGACCTTCGCAAGTTGTTATGAGGACTGTCTGTTTACAGAATGTTTGTTGCTTGTAAGTCTTATGGAACTCAACTGCGGGGTCATCAGTCCCTAAACTTACAAATTAGCTTATATTAAAGACGGCACAAACATCCATGCCCAAAGGGGGGATTCGAACCCCCGACCGTAGCGGCCATGCAGACTGTGACCAGTGCGCTGCAGACCACTCTGCCACTGCAGCTGGCTTACGGAATGTTTTAGCTAGAAGGACGTATGTCGGCTCACTGATAACGTATGTGGTTGTCAAAAAGTTATTTCAAAAGATACCGGGAATTAAATTCGTAATGTAAACATTTTAAATGTATTGTACCATCCCACTTCATTTCTAGTTATTTAATAGACTACAATTAAAGGTTGCCGCCTTCAGTTTACAATATTCCATTAACATTCAGACTATTTAGAAAACGGTCACTTCACTCAGATGTGAACGTTGTTTTTAATGCCTATGAATTCAATTACCTGTTTATTTAATCTTTTTAGAGTGGTGTCTTACAACAAAAGCCAGTCGGCCATCAATGGAATGAGAGAGTCGATATTAATTACAGTCAAGAAATATAATGTAAAGAAAAAATGATGTGAAAATTTTCAGTGGGGTATGCCTAGCATACCCACTCAAATTTTGGGGTATGCTTGAACGACCAAGCATACCCGTGGTCGGTGCCTATGCTAACGAAGCATCACAATACCAAGTTTTCGGAGTTCATAGTTAAAACCAACAAAATGCTCCCGTGAAGAGGCTTTTCAACACAGAATCAGCAGACGAGATCTGTGTTGATGAGTATCACTGGGGGGAGGGGGGGTGTGTGTGTCAATTGCTAAAATTTAGTACAAATAAATATCGCCTTTCATTCTTGCTGTGATTTCGCAGACGCGCCTTACAGTAACATCGCGTCTCTTCGACGTACATCGCGAGGAATTGAGTTGCCTGGTTGAACAACACTTCAAGAAAAATACAGAAATAGATAACGGAATACGAAACCTATAATTATAAAACTTTTTAAACCGCCCAGAAATATATTTGAAAATGTTATTGTACACAAAAATGAAGCGATGAATATTATTTAACCCGCGGGCACTTGCGATCTGAGCATTTTGCTCACCGTAATTTTAAAACGACTGCCATTTTGTTACTTTTAAATATTAAACTTTGAGGTTTTTTCTTACTAAAACTAACAGGGATTACTTATTTACACTTATAGAGTACATTTCGAACTGGTTGTCTAATCTGAGCAATAGGCTGTACATGCGAATGATCGTTTAACTCGTAAAGCCGCGAGATGTCATGGGTTAAAAATCCCGGTTTCTGGCTGAAATTCAAGGTTTTTTTCTGGTTTTTCGAAATACAAGGCTTTTTCCCGGTTTAAAAGTTCGCTGGGCACCCTGAGTTATTGAAGTGATACTTTGGTCCATATCATGTCATACGCTGCCTGTCAGACATCAAATACGTAGTTGAGGGATATGAGCCATTGACAAAATGACAAAAATGAAGAGAGATTGTTCATGTCCTCCACATGAAGCCTTACTACGATCCTGAAGAGCAGATAGGTGACAATGGCTTCTTGTTCAAGGACTCTAAGAATGGTAATGATACTGATGAAGCCACAACAGTAACGTCTGTTATCGATAATCGTTTGGAAGGGAAGGATTCTCCAGAACTGCCATATAGAGGACACATGACAAAATCAAAATCCAGGACATTGCAGCTGGCTCCAAAAGGAAACTAACAGCAGGTAACTTTTTTCAGGAGAGGGAGCAATGACACGAGACCCACGTTAACCATCTGCCGGCGTGGCGCAGGGGATAGCGTCACCCATTGCGGTGCTGAAGGTCCCCAGTTCAATCCCGTTATTATTTATTTGTAATTATCATTTCCAGAATGTTCTACATGTTTCTTATGTTCACTTGTAATTTCTACTTGTTTCTTATATCAATTATTCTTCTATTCTGGTACATTCTGTCTGTGTATAAATAGCAGAGCACTCTGCCCGAGAGGCAGTCAGTGCTACGTGCACGTTTCGCAATAATCCTGCTTTTAGTGTAAGTGCTGTGTTCAGTTGACAACCCTGCCTTCAAAGTCAAGCCTGCTTCCATTTCAATGCGACCTTCCACATGTCCCACCTGACTCTGCCAATTCATATATTTCTGGAATGGAACAAATCATGAAAAATATTGTTGGCTAGGGACACATCTATGCCGAGGGCTGTTACAGTTGGCAAGAAGCATAATCGATAAAGGTCAGTGAACACTATTTTCCACAAAATGTTATGTTAAGGTGCTGCAGTTTCAGCTGTAATATGAGCTCTATGTTCACCTGCATATCATTAGTCACTGGCTATTATCCTTTTAACAGCAGCAAACACCAACATAAATAATAGAGCATCACTGAGTTTTTATTTATTTATTTGTATTTTTTATAAACCATGAAATGGATGCTAATTGTATTAATTAAGAATCTACAAACTATACAATCAGCCAGAAAGTTATGACTATTTATAGCCAGTACATCCACCTTTAACGTGGAAAATTGTGGAAATGCATCTTGACATGAAGGCAGTTATGCCTTGGTAGGTCACTGAAGGCTGTTGGCACCACTTTTGCACACACGAGTCATATAATTCATGTA
This sequence comes from Locusta migratoria, assembly GCA_026315105.1. NCBI lineage: Eukaryota > Metazoa > Arthropoda > Insecta > Orthoptera > Acrididae > Locusta > Locusta migratoria. The sequence goes on along the minus strand of CM048747.1, from coordinate 202,015,526 downwards.
AATTCTGGAAAAGTGGCTGTTGGGTTATGACACCATTTTCAATCACATCACAGAAGTGTTTGATCAGGTTCAGATTGGCCAAGACGAGGGCCCGGCACATAAATTGGAACTTGCTGTTGGGCAAACATGCTTCATCATAAAAGAGCCATCTTGGTGTCTTGCATGAGCTCCATTGGACCCATGGATGCCCACTTGAATGTTCTGTAGAATGTAGTTGAGCCACTGCCAGATTGTCTCCACCCCACAGTGCATCTGCCAGTGAGCTGTGAGCAGTTCTCCTGGAATACAATGGATTTGCACTCTCCCATCTGCTTGAAGAAGGTACTGGAATTAATTACACTGTGCAATTATCTCACTGTGCCAATGGCCAGTGACAGTGGTTACATGACCATTTCAGTTTTAGTTGCCAACATAGTGGTGTTATCATTGGCACATGCATGGACTGTCGGCTGCATAGCACATTGTTAGGAGAGAGCACTGTGTGTGCAGGCATACTTATAGTCAAACAGCTTTAAAGTCAGAGGTTAGTGCCCAGTATACCACATCCTTGACATCTGTGGCCTCCCAACCCCATGACATTTTGACATTACTTCACCTTGGTTTTGGTACTTCTTGAAGATTCTCACTCCTTGAAATTTTAACAATTTGGGTAATTTCCAAACTGCCTGTCCTGAGACCATCACAATTTACCCTCCATCAAACGCAGGTAATCACACACCTTCCTTGTTCTACACATGGACATCATTCTTTCTCACACTACATGCACCATGTTTGTCTGATTGTCATTGTTCATGAATGAGTGCTGCTATTGCCTGGACAGGTTTATATAAATAGTAGGTAGGTGGTCATAATGTGTATTTGCCTGCCCAAAAGACATTAATGGACTCTGTTGTATTGCTGTGGTCTTCAGTCTGGAGACTGGTTTGATGCACCTTACTATATCCCGAGCAAGCCTATTCATCTTCTCATAAGAACAGCAACCCACATCCATCTGAATCTGCATACTGGATTTATCTCTTGGTCTCCCAATGCAATTTTTACCCCATACACTTTGCTCCAATGCCAAATTTACTATTCCTTGATGTCTAAAAATGAGTCCTACGAATCAGTCTCCTCTTTTAGTCAAGGTATGCCAGAAATTCCATTTCCCCACAATTCTGTTCAGTACCTCCTCATTTACAGGATCTACCCACCTAATCTTCAGCATGCTTCTGTAGCACCACATTTCAAAGCCTCTATCCTCTTCCTGTCTCAACTATTTATCGTCTATGTTTCACTCACGTACAAGGCAACTCTCCACACAGAAAAGACTTTCTTACACTTAATATTCAATGTTAACAAATTTCTCTTTTTCAAAAACACTTTTCTTCCCATTGCAATTCTGAATTTTATATCCTCTGTACTGTGATCATATGTTATTTTACTGCCCAAGTAACAGAACTTTTCTACCACCTTTATTGTTTCTTTACCTGATATAATTCCTTCAGCATTGCCTTATTTTCTTACATTGCATTCCATTACCCTCATTTTGCTCTTGTTAATGGTCATCTTATATGTTCCTTTCAACACACTGTTCAATTGCTATTCCAGGTCCTTTGGTGGCTCTGTCAGAATTACAATGTCATTGGCAAAACACAATGTTTTTATTTTTTCACCCTGAACTATAATCCCTTCTCCAAATTTCTGCTAGCTTTCCTTTCAGCTCACTCAATGTACAAACTAAATAACAATGGGGAAAGGCTAAAACCCTGGCTTACTCCCTTCACAACCAATGCTTTCATTTCATGCCTTTTGACTTTAATAACTGATGTCTGGTTTTTGTACAGGTTGTAATGAACACATTCTCATTGGAAGTATCAATGACAACAAAATGGAAGTGTCTTACAGCACAAGCACAGTGATCTGCACAGTTTCTCTGACTTCCTTTTCCTCAAGTGTGCAGCCACTGATGCCACCAAGTCTCTAGCTAGACAATCACATCAGATGTCAAACAGAACCATATTAGCCATTAGACATTAGTTAGTGCTTTGCTTTGAGTTACAGTGATGACATCTGGTGTAGGTTCATTACCTGAACAGTGTTGAGACATTAAATTTCCAAATTAAATGTAATGCAAAGCAATTATCAGGTTGCAGGCAAATACTATTCTTGTGAAGTTGTCTTTGTTATGTTTTTTTACTAAGATAACAATACAAATTCAGCATCTACACTACAAACATACACCAGAAATCACTGTACCAATGAATGATTTTTCCCTGTTTCATTCACATATGTAGCATGAGAAGAATGACTGTTTTAAATGCCTCTCTGTGTGCTGTTATTAAAAGCGTCATTTTTATATTAACACTTGACTAATGCTATTCATGTAGAAAGGTGCAGTAACCTCACATAAAATTCTTAAATTATTACGGACTCTGACAGGAATGAAATTACAATGTGAACAACAATTATGATGACCCAAAATTAATTTTTCGCTGACATTTATGATTAAAATTAAGGAATTATGTGTAACTAATAGAGCACTATTAAGGCAGTAGAGTACTTCTGAGTGCCGAAAGGATGCTCAGTAGTAGTCACAGAAAAGTAAAAGCAATTCTTACAGCATAACAACAACTGATGGCTATTTTACAGTAAATACAGTTGCAAAACTTTAAATATAAAAATAAATGTAATGCACGTTTGAAAAATTCTTGACTTTTTCCAATTATTAACGGTACAAAATAAAAACAAAGAAAAGTATTCAATGTAATTTCATTTTATTCAGAGAGTGAAAGGGCTTGTACAAATTTCTTATTTATTTTACATTCTGTAATCATTTTTAGAAGAATTTTCAAAATCAGGTTTTGTTTTAGACTATTGGTATTAAAAATAGGGAAAGAAAATGGACCAGGTAAATTTTTATATATGTAATTGATCTGTTAGACTTGTGAGTTGGAGGTCTTTTGATATATTAAAAGAATTTGTTTTGCTTAACAAATTTTGAAATAACTGAGTCATCATCCAACTTAATCTTTAGAATGTGCAAGTTTGTGTGTATTTCTTGCAGTAACATACATCTTTGGAGTTGGAAGACAACATGGCAGTTAATGCATTTTTTGAGCATCAATGGAATTTTCAAATATATTATTCATGATTAAATGCATGAACTCCTACTCCAATTATGATGTATAAATTAATAAAAATGCACACCAGTATAGAAGGGTGCATTGAACTCTCATGAATTATTGAAACATCTAGCATCATAACAATAAATTAACAAGAAGACTTCCAGAAATTTATTTAGAATGTGTTCCAAATAATGTGTGTAGTATACATTTTATCTCATGGGATACATGAGTAGTTTTAAATATTACAATTAATTTAGGAAACAGACACATGATTAGACTCTCATCCTTTGGAGATAACAGAAAATATCAGATCCGCTACTACAATAATCCATTCAGTGTAAGTAATCATAAAAAGCAGTTTCCTTAATGATTACTTTCAATGATTCATATTTTGTGTGAGTAAGTACAATGTTTAATACTGTATGTTAGCACTACGTACATTTTCTATCACAGAATGTTTTGTGACATGGTTAATTAGGTTGTCACCTAAAACCATGACTCACATGAAAGAAATACAAAAAATATATTCAGGATAACATCCCATATTTAAGATGAATGTTTGAAAAATATATTACTCTTCCATATAAAATATGGCTATAAGAAGTCATCTGCTTAAGGGTAAACCACAAATCAGACATCTTGAAAGCTTGGCAGTCCATAAATCTAAAATTCATGAGTTTCAGTAGACAGCAAAAAGTAGTTCTTTAATCACAGATGAGCAGTTGATTACATCTCAAGACAGGCTGGAACTACTTTATCTGCCAAAATTGCTCCATAGTGTAATGGCATATTCTACACATCTGTTTTTAAGCATAGTAATAATCTGTTAACAAAACAAGCTTTTTAAATAAATTTAATGGAATAAGTAACATTATCCTTAGACATAGCCATGAAGCTCAGGCAGATTTCTAATAGTATCCCTTGAGATAGTGATGGGAAAATTAATACTTTCAATTAGATTCTAATGTTCTACATAAAAAATTTAAACTTTCAACTTTTTGAGATAAAGCAAAAATACTGCAGAGAAACAGTCTTTGTCAATTAATGATTTACTTATGGGACTAAATGTTACCACTATATCACATTCTTTGCCAGTGAGTGTATAAGTACAATAAATAGTTCTAAATTTCAAACAGATATTGTGTTAAAGATTGATAAGAATTATGTTATTGATTTGAAAGAAATGACTGATACAGTGCAAAACATTTCAATCTATATGACTTTCTATTGAAATAAACTACTCAACTCAACATACATATATCATGTGGTCCCTACAGATATTTAGTGCTTTTACAAACTTCTTCCACTTTTATCTGTTACAGATATTTACTGTAGTGGCAGCACAATGTAAATACTACCTACCCAAATTGATATATTAAGTCACACATTCTGTTTTCCCCAGATGAAATAGTGGCTTTCAGCAACAGCTTATGAAATGTACTGTATTATATTTCTCTCCATTTCTTATTCATGTAAGTAGCTTATAGTTATCAATGTTTAGTTAAGATTTTCCTCCATTCAAATTTATATTTGCTCCTCAGCATTTTCCTCTTCACTCAAGTTATTACCTTAACTCACTAGCAGAGCACCAGTTTCATTTTGCAGGTACTTCACAATGACTTTTGTTTTTAGTCAGACCTTATAATCTGATTATAAATGTTGATTGTTTGCAATGGAAAAAATAACACCATACATAAGAAATTATAGGAGATTTGCTCAAACACATTCTTCCATCAAACACAGTGATTTGCAGTAATAGAAATAAAAATAAATAAATAAAAATAGATTATTCCCACTTTTGCAAATTTATCTTACTGGTTATTTGAACTCATATTACTGTAAACAAAAACCATGATGAGGTTTCTATGCATACAACATGCATAACATACTTAGAGATACTAAGACAAAGTTTTACTGAATCGAATCATATGTGAATGAATCAATGATATTAAATACAACATAAAATAAATATCATGTTAGTGCATCAGGCCATTAAGTCAGAATCAGAAATCACAAAACTAATTAAGAGCCCGGAAGAACTTGAAAGAAGTAGCACCCATGTCCATTACAATTGGTGTTTAAGCAATACATCTGTGTAAATCTCTAAAAATATATTTATTTTGTTATTTCACAACTTTCACACAATATTCAAGACAATGGATAAGTTAACAATATATATATCTTCTTCCTCCGCCTCCCTTAAATTCTAACTTTCATTTCATCTCGTCTTCATTATTGTGCACAGACACAACATGCCTTCATTCTCTCTCTCTCTCAAGCATGCACGCGCGCGCACACACACACACACACACACACACACACACACACACCACACACACACACACATATATAGACACAAACAACAGAAATGTACATGTGATCATTTATATATATATATATATATATATGCTTCAGAATGAATGACATAGTACTCATCTTCAACATTATTAACTTTAATATAAGTGTGGGAAGAGTCATGGTACCATCTCACCACCTGCTTTTCCACAAACATAAATCTTAAATACACTCTATTGTGGTAAAGGGCAGGTACTGATAGTAATGGACAGATGATGTAAATAAAGTTATTGCCCTACAGACACAACACAACTGAATAGTTTTAAAATGATAAAATGAAAATTTTTATAATACATGAAAGCCAAATAAAGGCAAACAGCTTTATATTATGTCACTCTTGCAAAATTGCCTTATGCACATTTCCATCTTGTAGACAATATTTTCATTTCTTTTTATGTTTTTTGCAGCATTCTACTGAGGGCATAGGGAAGCTGATAATAGCATATTTGTTTTATCAATACGAAAGAGAGCTAGTAGATGAAAGACTCATTTTAAAGAAAGTATCATAGCTGTTTCTAGATTACATTATTACTTAATCGCATACACATAGGAAAAATGTTTTAGAAATCTGTTTTTACAAGGCACTTGGAAAGAGAAACACACACACTTTTCAAAGTTTTAGTTTTCAGAGAGCCAACTTTATGGAACTGTTTATGTGTTGCTTGTTCAGAAGATCACATCACCACTCATAAATGAGTAAAATGTTATTGCTTTCTGTATTATATCCTGGTAGATTCTGCATGGCAGAGTAAAATTATAGATGCAGCTCTTTCCTGTAGCTACACATCAATGGAAAATGTACATGCAGAGAAGTTGAGGATTTTCCTATCCTGGTAATGGTGCCTCAGTGTAGAAATCTAACTCATCTTCTTTGTCACCATCTGCTTCTTTACTGTCCAGCTGAAAATATATATACACAGCTTTAGAAATAATACGAGTCACCACTTTTCTAAATTGTTATATCTTGTTAAATAAATGTTATATTTTTATTTGTCTTTAATTCTACAATATCTTTCTTCAAATAAAGTACAACTGTAAAGTTATGTTTCCTTTGTCAAAATTAAAGAGACGTCGAAGTCTCATTTATAGAATAATAGTCATTGATATGCCAGATACTTCACTTTTCAATATGGACTGTACATGTATTTCATCAAACCTCTGTTAATTAAATTGTAAATTATTGCAATGCCCAGGAAGATACTGACACCCCTTTTAGCAGAATGAAAAGAACTCAACATATTGCCAAGTGGAATCATGACTACACAAGTATACAGGAGTGACGTAAAATGTTCAGTATCATTTATAAGTTTCTTGCATTTCTTCAAGAGCTTTGATATGCTAATGCAGTTTTCCAACAAAAAAATACACAAATTTTTGAAAATAATCATTCACTGGCTCACACATTACTAGATACAACATGTTATCATATTTATGTGGATTGCTGGCTAGTTATCATACTGGAATAAAAAGCTGTGCAGTGATTGCACTAGAACTGGTATAAGACATGGCCACTTTCACAGGTGGTCTAGCCTCATATGGGGTAGGTCTGTAACAGGTCTTCAATAGCAGTAGATGGGTGGATCAGGCATGCCTTGGGTTTGTATCCTCCACAGGAATATGATCCCTGTAGCAAGAGTTTTGAAATGTGGGTGATGTTGGGATGAACTAGGAAGTAGGCAAGGGAGGTGGGCAATAGGAACCAGTTTATGAAGGGTGAGAATCTTGGGTAGGAAGTCCCTCATTTCATGGCATTTTGATAGATAAAGCCCTGAGAAAGAATATAGCTCAGCTGTTTCAGTCAAGATTGGTAGGTCTATTGGGTAGTAAGCAAATGCTTCTGTGTAGCTGGCTCTTAGTCTAAGGACTGGGATTGTATGGGGGTGTGGCAAGCAACATTTCAACCCATAAAGGTCTTTGTGAGGAAAAGGGTATTTTTTTTTTTTTTTTTTTTTTTTTTTAGTTGCCATTCAGAAATTCCTTCAATTTCTTTTTAAATACTAGGTGGCTATCTCTCAGACTTTTGATGCTACTTGGTAAGTAACCAAAGACTTTTGTGGCAGCATAATTCACCCCTTTCTGAGCTAAAGTTAGATTTAACCTTGAATAGTGAATATCATCCTTTCTCCTAGTGTTGTACCTATGCACACTGCTATTACTTTTGAATTGGGTCAGATTGTTAATAACAAATTTCATGAGTGAGTATATATATTGTAAAGCTACAGTGAAGATCCCTAGATCCCTAAATAAACGTCTGCAGGATGCTCTTGAGTGGGCTCCAGCAATTATTCTAATTACACACTTTTGTGCAATGAATACTTTTTTACTCAATGTTGAATTGCCCCAGAATATGATCCCATATGAAAGCAATGAATGAAAATAGACGTAGTAAGCTAATTTACTGAGATGTATATCACCAAATTTTGCAATGACTCTGATAGCGTAAGTAGCTGAACTCAAATGTTTCAGGAGATCTTCAACATGTTTCTTCCAAATCAGTCCCTCGTCAATGCAAACACTTAACAATTTTGAATATTCTACCTTAGCCACAGATTTATGTTCAAAGTCTAAATTTATTAATGGTGTCATGCCATTTACTGTATGAAACTGTATATACTGGGTTTTATCAAAGTTTAATGAGAGTCTATTTGTAGAGAACCACTTAATAACTTTCTGAAAGATATCATTTACAATTTCATCAGTTAATTCCTGTTTGTCAGGTGTGATAGCTATACTTGTATCATCAGCAAAAAGTACTAGCTTAGTATCTTTGTGAATGTAGAATAGCAAGTCATTAACATATATTAAGAGCAGCATAGGACCCGAGATCGAACCTTGTGAAACCCCATTTTTGATAACTCCCCAGTTAGAGGAATTATTTGTTTCATCTATATCATGCGAACAGCTTATTTTAACTTTCTGGACTCTTCCTGTCAGGTATGATTCGTACACTGTCCCATTCATACCACAATACTTAAATTTATTTAGAGGAATCCCATGATTTACACAATCAAAAGCCTTTGAGAGAGCACAAGAAATCTCAACTGATGATGTTCGGTTATTCAATTTCATCAGTGAAGGTATATATACAGTAGAACCTCGATTTTACGCTTTTCAGGGGACTTAAGTGAAATGGTGTAAAATGCAGGAAAATGTAAAATGCAGGAAATAATGTTTTAAATTGTTAAATATGCTTACTGGATCAGCCTTGCATTTTCGTAGTTTGTGTATGATATATGTACATAATAGACATCTAAATACTACCCAGGGAGTTGATTATACAATAAAGGTTATCCAAATTTTTACTATTTTAAGCGCCAGGAAAAACTGGTAATTTTATGGGATGTGGAAATTTTACACGTAATTTCAGTCATAATCGAGTATGCCGCTACTTTGAGCGCCAGGCAAACTGGTAATTTTATGGGAAATAGAAATTTTTCACGTAATTTCATTCATTATAATCGAGGACGCCGCTGCTGGGCTATAACACATCTTCAAAATTACCTGAACCACTTAGATATTGTTTGGATGCCTCTGCCAGGCTATGTAACACATCTTTAAAATTACTAACTTTTACTGGAATTAATTATTTACATAGTAAAAGCCCTAAAGTTCCGTTCGTTTTGTATTTTTCTATGTTTCACACGACAATATTCGAGAATTTATTCGCGTTCTCGAGTACAAACACATACATAAGTATTTTTTTGACGTTTACTTAGGATCAGCATCTCTCACTATTATCGCTTTTTTGAGGTTGTGGGTATTATGATACCCAACTGTGACAGATAAAGTTCTTTTTTAACCAGAAATATGTATCACAAAAACAACGCAACTACTTATTCTCACTTCAATAAAGCAACTGGTGCTGCTTGAGTACTCACCAGCCGCTCTGGCAAAGAAGCTAGCGGAAAGATGAACTACACCGCCACAAATCAGCGTTATTCTCTCGTTAACAAATAGTTCTGTTTGTCTGAGTACATGCCAGGCGCTCTGTCAAAGAAGCTGGTGGAAAGAAGAACTACATTGCCACAAATCGGCGCATCTTTAAGTCAACAACGAAACGTGAAATATACGTTTGAATAAACGCGAAGTGTCAAGCAACTCGAATGCGAATAATTTTTAAGTGCTATACTTTAAGGGGAAAGCCATGCTAGTGTCAGTTTATGTACATTACGTCATTTTTCTTCACGAACATGCTTTCAAAAAATGTAAAACACGGGAAAAGCGTAAATATGTTAATGCAAAAACGAGGGCGAATTAACATTGTAAACATAGGAAATTTGACGGGACCGACAAAAAATGGTGTAAATGGCGGGAAAATGTAAAAACCAAGAATGTAAAAACGAGGTTTTACTGTATATAGCATTTGCAGTTGAAAAGCGTATTTCAAAATCAAACTGACATTTTGTTAGAACTTTATTTTTACTAATATGTGAAGCAATTCGAGAATACATAACTTTTTCAAAAATTTTGGATAAAGCTGTCAGAAGTGAGATGGGGCAGTAGTTGTTGACATCGGATGTATCCCCTTTTTTATGCAAAGGTTTAATGATAGCACATTTCAGTCGATCTGGGAAAATACCCAGCTTTAAAGAGCTATTACAAATATGACTAAGAATCCTACTTATCTCCTGGGAACAAGCTTTTAGTACCCTGCTGCAAATGCCATCAATTCCATATGACGGTTTACTTTTGAGAGAGTTTATTATTTTCTTAATTTCAGAAGGAGAGGTGGGTGGAATTTCAATTGTATCAAATTGTGTGGGTATGGCCTCTTCCATTAATTGTCTTGCTCCTTCTAATGAACATTTAGATCCTATTCTACAACATTTAAAAAGTAATCATTAAAAATGTTTTCAACTTCTGACTTTTTGTTAATAAAGTTTTCATTTGTTTTGATGGTAATACCCTCTTCCTCTGCTCTTGCTTGCCCTGTATCCCTTTTAATAATATTCCAAATAGTTTTAATTTTATTATGAGAGGAGCTATTCTCCGACATGATGCACATGCTTCTTGATTTTTTTAATAAATTTTCTTAATGTAGCACAGTAGTATTCATAATATTTTATTGTTTCTGGGTTGTTACTCTTTCTTGAGGACAGATATAGTTCCCTTTTTTGGCTACAAGATATTTTTATTCCTTTAGTAAGCCATGGTTATTTGCATGGTTTCTTACAATTAAATTTAACTAATTTCTTGGGGAAACAGTTATCAAATACCCTTACAAATGTATTGTGAAATAAGTTATATTTTAAATTAACGTCATGTTCTTTACAAACCTCATCCCAGTCTAACTGCTGTAGACTTTCTTTGAAATTTCTAGTTTTTAAGTCATTAATCGAGCACACAATTCTGGAGGACTGTTTCGAATTACTGAATGGAGCTATGTCATATACTGATACTACCTGTGCACCATGATCAGAAAGACCATTCTCAACGGGACAAGCATTTTTGTTGTTAAACTTATCTTGGTCTATAAAAAAATTATCTATCAATGTGCTGCTGTCCTTTAGTACCTGAGTAGGAAAATAAATAATGGATGTCAGATTGAATGAGCCAAGTAAGACTTCCAGGTCTTTCTTCCTCTTACACTCTTTCAGTGAATCCACATTGAAATCACCACAAATAATAATTTGTTTCCCCCTATCTGACAGATAGCACAACAAGGCATCCAAGTTATAAGATAATCATCATTGAGTTTAAGCTGGCAGGCACATGCTTCAATATGCTGCTCTACACAAAACTTGTTTGTTTCTCAATTTTTTACATTGTGATAGCTTTTGACATATGTGGCAACTCCTTCTCCTATTTTATTATCTCTACTTACATTTGAAGCTCATTTATATCCACTGACATTCACATTTTCCATACCAGTGACAATGTGATGCTCAGACAAGCATAGTATATCTATTACATTTTCAGTTTCAAAAGCCCATCTATTTTATTCTTTAGTCCCCCAATATTCTGGTGAAAAATGCTAACATTATTTTTTACTTTACTTTTCTGAGAAACATTTGATTTTTCAACATTTTAGCACCTACCAGCATGAGCTTCTCACTGGACACTGATCTTAGCCTAAGAAAGAAGTACTTCCATGAATTGCAGTGTCCCCCTTAAGGATTTAGCTATCAACCCAGCTAGTTTCCTCTTTCCTTTCCTATTGAGATGCAGGCCATGCCTAGTGAAATCCCACCTATCAATAGCATCAACAGAAACCAAACCTATGTCCGACAGAGTAGCTGCCCTAAGCAGTTGATCAATCTCCATATTGACCCTCCTGACAGAGTGGTTCAATTGGGGTCGATCATACCGCATGAAAGCTGGCAACAGTCCAAAATTTGTATGGGATGTTGCAGAAGCTATTTTAACCAGGTCCAGTGCCGGATTAACCAAGCGCGGGGCCTGTAGCAAAATCTGAGAAAGGGCCCTTGGGTAATTTAGGACTTTAGGTCATATGGTTTAGGATATTACAAATAAACTTTTATCATTTCATTTAGGCAAACTTAGAAGTAATACAAGTTACATCAATTTCTCTGAGCAAATCATATTCGATGTTCATTACACTGATGTGATTTAGACATTCCTGTCTCATTGTATTTCTTAATTCATTTTTAACGCGCTTTAAGGTTGAAAAAGAACATTCTCCTCTGCAGTTGGTGATCATTAAAGATAAGTAAATGTGTAAGGCTATTTCTACATTTGGAAAACACGATCATATTAATTTTCCATTAACAATTTGTAAATTCGTAGTTCTAAAGCTTCATTCTTTTTTCTGTCAATGGCAGCAGCGATATCCGTTTTCAGCAGCTCAGCGAACTGTACCAGTGAGTCGCCAAGCGAGTCTTCTAAATCATCTGCGTAAGCATTCACGATATCAGGAGTTCTTCTCAAGATCTCTTCTGCTGTAAGAGATTCAAAGTCCCGTAATATTCCAAAAAGCATTAGTCATGTGATGGTATTTTTCCATGCCTGTAGCTAATGCAGCCAGCACATTGTCAATTATCACAATTAACACCTGAAATTCAAAATTTTCTGCAGGTGTCCGATTTTCTACAATTTCATCGAGTGTAGTTGACCGCTTCGACCATAAAGGTAGACTGGGCATGACATCATTTTTGTGGCACCAACATCTCCACAGCTATATCTTGTGAGTGTTGGCAAAACAGGGTGGTGTCGTGTTGTGCTTACGGTTGTACAGAGCGATTTGTGAAGGGGAGTACTGTAAAATTTCAAGTATAAGTATTATTATTTTAATGAACTGCATTTCCTGAAATCTGATAAAGCATTCTATGTATCGTTTCCATACAAAAGAATGCACTGCCACGTAAATATATCTAAGGTCGAAAGTTGACCCACTAAAATGGTCGTACTTTGTATTTCGCTTGTGTCGTCTTGAAGTTTCTTACTGATATTCTTCACAGATAGTCAGAGATTTGGCTTTAGCCTCAATTTCTGAAAATGTGAACTTCATTTATTGGATATATTCATGTAAGGATTTATAAAGTGCATATCCGGTGCTCAGATCTTGATCAGACGACTGCAGCGAAATACTAGTCGCTTGCAAGAGTTCTAGGATTCTCTTCCATGAGACAAACATTATTCCCATCTCCAACTAACTCATTTTCAAAACCAGTTCGTAAGCCTGATTGCGGCACTCTACCTTTTGATGCCTATTAGTAGATATGTCATTTAAAACTTGTTTGATGGTGTCAAAACCAAACAGAAGTGCCTTTGTAGCATCAGCTCTGGCCGACCACCTAGTGTCTGATTACCTTTTCGAAATCGGAATTTTAGTGCTATAATTTTACAGTGCTTTCAATAGAAGGCCCCATCATTAGGTAGAAGCGGAAAAGAATGTATAGAGGCTTTCAAAGAAATCGAAGAAAATGGATGCCTCTGTAAAACATTCTGCAGCACACTTGGCGATCAAATTTAGCGAATGTGAAAAACAGAGAATATATTCAGCATACTTATTTACACCTTAATTCGTGCTCCTAAGCCAGTATACCTGCCACTCATATTATTGGCATTGTCATAGCTTTGCCCATGGCAAACTTTAATACTAATGCCATTCTCTGCTCAAAAAGATAGTAAGCTGAGGGAGAGTTTTTCACAAATCTCCCCACTGGTCCGGATGGTCGGACATAGCGCACTATTAGAGTCAGTTGATCTACGTGAGATATATCAGGAGTAGAATCCAGTGAGACTGAATAGTATTTGGATCTCTTAATTTCGCAAATACTATGATCCAGTATGGCTGATGCAATTAGATGGATAAATTTCTCGCACATTGTTTTTGACAAATATGAAGTATGTCCCTTTTCTTTATTTGCATGAATACGTATATGTTGGGACAGAAACACATCAAACTTGGCTAGTAACTCTAATAACACCATTATGGGGTGAACCAACAATTTCATCACTACCTCGAAATGCTAGTCCTCGCTCAGCTAAAAAACTGATAACTGCAACAATTCGTTCTATGAGTGTTGGCCAATACTTTTTTTCGCTCTCAATTTGGCCTGTAAGTCGAGAATCAACACATCCTTGTTTTTGTGAACTAACAGGGAAATTATCGCTTTCCATGGGAACTGCTTTCTTCATGTCTTCTCAGCAAAATATTTGAATCTAATCCGTTTTTCGTGAACCATGGCGAGCCGTCAGAATCTGTCACTTTGTTGACAAAACAAAACAGTCGCCCTTTGCTTTCTGAAAAGTTTGATTTGTTAGTTTATGTTTATATGTAAAAAACGACTTTCTACAGAATATTGGCTTACTTTCCTTCTCATATATTTTCTTTGAAGTCAAAAAAACTACTGTTTATATGCTGAACTTCGCTACTTCCTTTCATAATCTAATAATCTCTGTCAAAGTTGTTAGGCCACTCACCAATATCGTTAGAATACATATTACTTTCATTTTGTCTCCCCCTTGCACAAGATGCAGTAACATCACAAGCCTGTATCATTTTTCCCACTTCTCTTTGTCTTGAAGACCAGGGCTCTGGGCCGATAGGACTTCCCATGCTTTTCATTTCATTTTAGTTTGGAGGCGATATGGCTGAACTGGAAAGACTTACAGTCAGTTCAGTTGCTGTATCACTTGTGGAAAACGTAACTGGAACCTGATTCGTGTATTTTTCCTAATTAAAAATTATTACTTCCTCAGAGACAACAAAGTACAACTTTGAAGAAAAAATAAAACAATGCTCTCTCGTCACACAAAAATGGGATACGTTGCTCTTGTTGTTTCACTAAAAAGAATTTGAAATGAATCGGTATTTTTATTGTTTAATCTCTGGGGTATATAGGAACAGACAAGTACCTTACCTTATGCTTCAGTGGTTCCCTCCTTTCAGTCAGCAACATTGGAATCACTATATAAAATCGATGTCACCCACTTAATAATCATCTACTTTGTAAAAGAAGTTGACGATTGGCCTCCAAGCACCGGTCTGTCAGATGTCGGTATCTCTCGGGACTTGTCTCGACGGCCCTTTTTTGAATTGCTGTCGCGGCAATACTCCTGCGCTTTTACAAGGCCCCGTAACGCGGCAGCAGCGGCCAGCGTTCCACAGTGCAAACAAATGGGGCATCTACACATGCGGCGATTCATACACCAGCGGCAGCAGCGCGGCCATCTGTGCACGAGCGGCTGTGCGTTGCTGCCAGCAACTGTTACCTTTCACACATGCCATTTCGGTAGCTTATCAGCCATTCTCACAGCACCGTGAGTATTGATACCACTATTTGGGACTCCAGATGCAGGAGAATATAGCAACATGCATGTACTAAATGTCACTAAGAAGCTACTGCTGGACATCGAGGTTAGCTCCGACACACCAATAACCCTTTTTTTTTTTCATCGTGAATAAATGCTATACTTGAAATAAATAAAAAAAAAAAAAAAAAAAAAAAAAAAAAAAAAAAAGGGCCAGGCGCCCCCCAAATGCGCTTAGCATTTGCTAACTCTTGCTATGTGGCTAATCCGGCACTGACCAGGTCACAATCAATACTGTAGCCCTGATCCCTATCAATGCTGTTTCCCACCCCATCCACTATCATAACATGATCCTCTTTTGTGAAACCCTTACACAAGACCTGCAATGGGCTTGTAAAAGTGTGACCTGGTACCTGTCACCAAGTTTTTCCTGAAAAATCTGGCCCACACCTCTTCCACGGCTACTTGCTAACAACAGAACGTTCCTCCTAATATCTACTTTTTTTGAAACCATTGGTTTCCTAGTGGAAGTCTGTTGTTTTCTAACTGCACCTACTTTTAAAGGAGCTTCTTCCTCTCTTAAATGTGGTAGCAAGGCAAATCTGTTGGTTGTGCCAATTGTGAAGCTTTCAGATACTACACTCTCTCTGTGGCCCCTGTTCCCTGCTACCACTTCCCACCCCTGCTCACACTTCTCCCCCCTTAACCTCACAAGTTCCTCCCTAGCACTATCCAGTTCAGCTTGAAGTGCTCTAATCTTCCCTTCCTATTCAACTATTTTTCTATCCCTTAAACACACTGCAAACCAAAGCAAGAGACTTGTTTGCTTCCCTCTTTCCCACACTGCTACAACCCCCCCCCCCCCCCCCAATAAAACCACTTGTCACAACAGCTGCATTGAAACCCAAAACGAACAAACATACTGCAGCTCAAACACACTGCATTCATGATTGTTACTTACGTGATATCGACAGTATATATTAACTACAGATAGAAAGGGTTACTAGATTTGTTTAGGACACTAAAATACGTGTAAGCTGTTAGTAAATGCACTTAAAATTGCGGTATAATGCTAAATCTGCACACTCGTGAATTTGGCCTATGAATATACACAAAACAACTTTTCACGAGTCCTGAGACAATGCGTGAAAAAAGGAAAAGAACCTTTAATTGTGAGCTCGAAGAGCACACGAATAAATGTATTCAATTAATTAATGTGTTAAATTAACTTAAAATTACGGAGAAACGCTAAATATGCACACTCGGAATTTAGGCCTAACAAGGACGTATGTAAACAAACCAAACTTTTAGTGATAACTAGATCAATGTGTGAATAAAAGAAAAATCTTTAATGGTAAGCTTTAAGAGCACACTAATAAATGTTTTTAGCTACTTATAGTGTAAAACTACGTTTTATTTCTACCTAAATTACTTGTCTTTTTCCAATTGCACTGACACTGCACGTCTGGCCTTGTGCAGGGCTACCAACCATGAAAGTCATTTTTCGGTATGGATGAAAGTTGTCAAAATGCGGGTACTGTTTTTGTGGTTGGAGGGTTTAATACAAACAGAGGTGTGGATGTAGCTATCAGAGGTCACCTTCCACAAACGTGACACAATTGGTTGGAGGAGGACTGCATGAAGTAGACTGGACAGAATGTGTCAAGTTTAGGAGGAATGAGGATGTCTTGGCCAGAAGTCCAGATCATGAAGATATCATGAATGAACTTGAGCCACATCAGGATCTTGGGAGTTTTGAGAGACTAGAAAGGTTTTTTGTAGATGTCCCATAAACAACCTGGCAAAGAGGGGTGTCATGGCAGTGCACCTGATTTGTTTGTATACCTTCAGTTCAAAGGAGTAGTAGATTTGTGTTAATATATGGTTAGTAAGGTGTAGGAGGAATGTGGGTGCTTGCTGTTAAGTTTGGACGTTAGAGCATTGTATCAGGCATTATTATTCCAGATGTACTTTGTAAGGATTATTGTGACAACCATGAGGTTCTACTTCATAACTTGATATATCCAAATATGAGAACTATCTTGACAGATGTAAGGAAATCCTTTCTGAAAAATTGGAAAATATTTAGTACTTGTAAGATTTAGTAACCAACAATAGCAAGCACAACTAAAAACAATTCAGACCTTTTTAAGTATTACTATAATCTTACAAAAGACTAATAAAGAATTTGAATTCTATTTTGTGCTGCTTTTAAGTACAAGTTCAATCGTGTAAAATGCATAGCCATATATTTTTGTGTGTATATACTGTATTCCTTATTTAGTGTATATTCGCAGTATGTTTTGGCTACTTTTATGAATAAATGTGTATTTTAAACATGGCAAAGGCAGCTGGAGCAGAAGCACTGTTTTGTGGACATTCACAGTTTACATTGTCTCAAGCTTAAGGTGTTACACTATATATTAAAAATAGCTGAATTAAATTGTGTCTTTCATAAGTCATAAGGCCATGCAAAATTGCATTTAAGCTACTGTTCACAAAATGGGTAGTTTGGAGATAACAATGCAAGAAAACTCAGTTTGTGATTTTCAGTGAATCTGTACACACACACACACACACACACAAATACATACATACATACATACATACATAAACACATATGCACAAAATAGCAGTGCTGAAAACACAGAGCCCTGAAGTCAGATTTTGCAGGACCCCTATATTCCTTAAACTGGTTCTGGGGTCATGGAGAATTGGTGAAGGAAGAGAGGGAAAGTAGATTGCAGGCAATTTGTTGGAGGTGTTTGTCAAAGACGACCAGAATTCATTCAACAGGATTTTATATATGAAGAAGTCAGATAACTGGAAAGACCTTTCACTGGGTCTACAGGCAGTAAGAATAGGTCAGGATCTGTTTTAAAGCATGACTGTCCTTCATATTGCTAAATGTTGGTGTTCTTAGGAAAGGACATGGGGCAAAATGGTAAGGCCAATGTAGAGGTATGGGGGTGAGGGATGGGTGACGATCATGGTTGAATGGCAGTATGAACTGGTAGAAGCAGGGTTCAAGGTTGGGATTAGGTTGGGTAAGGACTGATTATATAGAAGTAACTGTAGTCTGAAAATTTTTTCAGTAGTTTGCAAGTAGCCTTTGATAATTTAAAATTAGCAAAAAGTATCCATGCAGTTGTGGGGATGTAAATAATGAGTACCACAAAAATAACAGTGGTAAAATGACTACAAGAGCACAAGCTTTACTGTTGAAGGGGAGAGTGTGATACATCACCTACTGCAGAACATGCCTTGCAGCCAGGAGACCATCATACTGAATTTGCAACAGCTGGGTATCATTATATGCTGTACAGAGAGTCCATAGAAATTATCAAACACCATAATAATTTCAATAGGAAGGTGGGTGTGATACTTAAAGGGCATTTGGGATTCCAGTGCTAAAAAAGATCTGTACCAGTCTTCCAACAAGGGGTAATAGCAATGCCAGACAATCACAACCAAAAATGGTGAGTGGCACTATAATATTCAAAACATGATGCCATGCGTCACATGAAAATAGAATTTAGATGTAGTCAGTAGAAAGTCATGGTATGATTTGGACATTAAAAGATGCCACAATCTCCCTTGAAAATGCCCTCCATAGAAGGGGATGAAGTGTTGGGTTTTATAATAAATTCATCTAATCACAGTAGAATAACTTGGAATATTTTAATAATTTTAAAAATAAGAATTACGGAAAATACTAGCAATTCCTTGGTTAATGATGCTTGGATAGTCTTCACATCTATAACTCCTATTATTAAATGAAAGACTTTTTACAAAGTTGTAGTTTCAGTGTCATATATTAAGTCTCCCCAGAACAAATTCTGACTGAATTTGTTTGTATTTATGTTCTATTTACATAATTTCGCTCTGTGTGTAGATATAGGTTATTACTTACAGCTCTCAGCTCAGCCGGCGAGAACAGAAACCTAAGCTGTGCCCTCAGAGGAACCATAAGTATGAGGAAAAATGGAAATGCTAGTGAGGCCTCTGTTGACTTGACAATCCACAATACTGCTAAGCACAGTAACTGAATTATAGTGAATAAGTGCATTTTCATGGTGCGGACCTGAAACAAAGCACAAGCTCAAATCACTCTGCTAATACTGGTAATTCAAAACATTATATTAAAAGAGAGAGAGAGAGAGAGAGAGAGAGAGAGAAAGAGAGAGATTAGTCAATCAACATATCCAAGTATTAAAAATTTCATATCTCACCCTTCGCACATATGCCACTTGTGGATGGTGTTTGACTGGCATGAAGAAGAGTTTAAGTCGCTCAAAAAACTGAATTCCGCTTGTAGATGAGATTCCCATGTACAGAAATACTCCAAAAAGAACTGACATAGGCACCAACCTAAGAAGTGGTGCCATTAAAACTGACATACCCACCATCACAGCAACAAGAAGTGCACTCAGTCGTTGCTCTGGAAAAAAACAAAAAGAAATATTTTTGATGATTTTTTTTTTTAAATTAAAAAATAAAAGTGTTTGTGATCACAATACAAAACTTTTTTTGTGTTTGTTTATGGATACTCCCAAGAAGGTATGAAAAAAATGCTTGCTAAATAAATAGCCTATAAAAGTCATCTTGAGAAAGGCATTCTGGAAATCTCTTATGAATAGATATTAAAATTATGTTACTAACGTAGAAAAGTTAGTAGATTTCCTACTATCAATAAAGCTGCTGCTTGCTCAGATATACAGGTAGTCCCACTGGAAAGTGGCCCCACATGTGTAGCAAATCCACTGAAACTGCACCTTGTAAATTGTGATGTTTGACATGGCAAAACTGCACATTGGACTCTACACAATGTGAACATAACAATGTGTTCGTTCCCATGTGTTTCCATGGCTTGAGTTCAGTGACAGTCTATTGCTATTCTGCTGAAGTGTGCAATTATTGGATTATTATTTCCACCGAGACATGTCAGAAAATGTTTATTAAATTGTTTGGGACCAGCTTATTCTGTCTAAATGCTGCATACTAAAGTTGGTAAACAATAAGGGGAGCAGTGGAATGGTGTTGGATCTACACAGTGAGGGACAACTGCCACTACCAGAAGAAAAAGTGACTGATGTGAAACAAAAATGTATGGTCTTTCCTGCAAAGTCTGTGACTGTGGAATCTTGTGGTGCACAAGTTGCAGATCTGTGAAGAAAGCTGGTGTGTATACACATAAGTTTATACTTGTTCAGGAAATGAATGTCAGTGGCAAACACAAGTGCATTACATTTCTCTTTGGCTTAAGTAGCATTAGCATTAGAAGGAAGTATGTGGAGTAAAAATCATACAGGGAGACTGAGGGACGAATACAGTAAGCAGATTCAAAACGATGTAGGTGCCATACTTATTCTCAGATGAAAAGGCTTGCACAAGACAGGATAGTGTGGAGAGCTGCGTCAAACCAGTCTGCGGACTGAAGACCACAACAACAACAAACAACATTAAGTAATTTATTGTTCAGAGGCCGGGAATATTTCAATACACATGATTCAGTGACGAGGTGTGGTTCCACCTCTTTGGCTATGGTGTAATGAAAATACACATGCAGTAGTCAAGCAACCCATCCATTCATAAACATTCGACTGCTGCACAATATCACAGCTTTGTATCATCGAACCCCCCTCCCTCCTCAAGACTACTGTGACAAGTGCAGTTTACAATGGAATGTTTTAGGAATTTGTGGACAAGTTGAACAATGAAGAACTTACCCTCAGCTAGTACCAACATGATGGCACCACATGTATGAAGCACCATGAGTCAGGTAGAATCATTTCTCCTCTGCAGAGTTCTTTTGAAATAACTGTGGCCCCACTCCCAAGGTCATCAGATTTACCACCAACTTACTTTTTCTTGGGGGTGGCCTAAAAGGATATGTCTACAAGAACAAATCACACAACTTGGGAGATTTATGAGAGAACGTCATCCATGAACTCCTGGCAGTGACACCAGAAGTTCCAGCAGCAACATTCATGAATCGTATTCAAATGTTTTTACAAGTCAGGGGCATTTAGTACCAGCACCTTTCGTGATGAAAGATGTTATTTAATCTCATTTCTTCATTTTTATGCAAAAGCTTTAAGATAACAAAATGTTTGTGGGGCCTCTTTCGAACAGGGCACCCTTTATTACAAGCTGTTCTTCATCTCATCTCTCTTGATACCCATAAAATGACATAGACTTTGTCAAAAGTTAACTATGTGCCATAACAATAGAGCCCAGTTTGCAATTAATAATCCTACCATTCAGGGAGCTATTAATCATGGGGCCAGTGGCTGCCAAAGATGGAAGACCATTGAGTGGTCAGATTGATGGTAGTTACAGCTACATAAAAAGCTGTGCAAAAGTTAAAACAGAGCTCATACAAAATAGGCTACTTATGTCAGTTATCCCTGCCTTTGACAAGGTAGCAGATACCTGTTCATGACAGCCTCAACTCCAGCGCGGACCAAAAGATACACTTATTATTCAACTGATTAAGTTCATTTCTTTATCTGACAACATATATCACCCTACAGTAAATTTTATATCAAGGATAAATGGTATCATCATACTTGACACTGTGATTGAAAATGACCACTGCCCGATTTTATTTACCATATCCAATATTTCTTTAAGTTCAACTAAAACAAGAAACACAGGCGGTAGTGCATAATGGACTCAAAAAACCAACACAAGCTCTCAATACTTCACAAATTATCATTTATTGCACACAAAGAGAATTGTTATTTAGCATTGCAATAATTTTTATAAGTACTTTTTTGCTTGAAAATTACTGGTACATGCTCAGAAGTGTGTAACTGGCATTAATACATTTTATTTGACTGTTTATTTTAATCCCATTACTCTATATTTCATTTAGTAGAAATTTGTTGAGTTTTGTGATAAATTTTTTTCATCACCTGCCTGAATCCTATTTTGCAACATTTTTCACATATGACAATTGGCAGCTGTTGTTATCTACAATCCTTCACATTGTAGCCTGATAACTTTCATGTAGCGAGCATTTTTGTTTAATGTTTATTTTCATCATGGAGCAAATGAGAACTGAACAATGTATCCAAGTTATAAGAGTTATTACAACTACTGCAAAAGTCCCATGGCAACCATTCATGAAATGTGTATGTCATTTGGACATATTTCTGTTCCGATTAAACCATCAGTTTGGAAGTTGATCCAGAAATTTGAGACGGGTTCCATTTAAAACATTAAGAAAACAGAACAATTGCTTTCTGTTCAAACATGAGAAAACATTTGTGACCATAAGCTCCAGAAAACCGGTTTGCTAACAAGCTCAACAACTGAACTTATCTCCAAGTTCACTATATGGAATCCTTTCAAAAAATCTGAAAATGTGTGTGTACAAGATTCATCTCACACAAGAGTTGAAGTCTGCAATCATCAAAAGAGACAACAAGCTCAACAACTGAACTTATCTCCAAGTTCACTATATGGAATCCTTTCAAAAAATCTGAAAATGTGTGTGTACAAGATTCATCTCACACAAGAGTTGAAGTCTGCAATCATCAAAAGAGACAACAAGCTCAACAACTGAACTTATCTCCAAGTTCACTATATGGAATCCTTTCAAAAAATCTGAAAATGTGTGTGTACAAGATTCATCTCACACAAGAGTTGAAGTCTGCAATCATGAAAAGAGACATCAATTTGCTCATTGGGTCTTAACAAGTGGAGAATGAGAACTTCAGAAAACTAATAATGTTCTCAGATGAGGTGCACTTCTACCTTAATGGATACATCAATAAGCAAAACTGCAGAATTTGGGTTTAACACCTGCGAGGGACTATTGAAGATGAGATGCATCCACAATGCACCACTGAGAGTTGTGGGTTCTGGATAGGAGTAGTGATCAACCTGTACCATTATTATTATTATTATTATTATTATTATTGTGAGGGAGCTGCCACAGAGTAAGGTAGCGTAGTAGTAACACAATGGACTAGTATTCAAGAGGACACCACTTCAAACCTGCCTCCGGCCCTCCCTCCTGATTTAGATTTTCCATCATTTCCCTACATCACCTCAGGAAAATGTTGGTATCGATCCTTTCAAAATGCGTAGCCAATTTCCTTTCTCATCCCTGACAAAAACTATCAATGAGCATAATGACGAAAGGAAATTGAGTTGGGTAAGGATGGGAAAACCATCTGGACAGATAAACCAAATTGTGCAACATACCAATCACAAAATCGACCGAATACGGGCAAATGTTACTGGGGATGTTTCATACAGTTCACTTACCAATGAATATTATAGACGAAAAATTCCTAGCCGGAAAAATATATCTAAAAAATAGATGAAGATTACTGACCAGGCGAAGGAGCACAGGTAGTGATAGTAGGAATGGCTCCTTACCCACTCCCTTAAAACCCTCATCATTTCCTTGTCCCTCTCCTTCCCTTCTGCCTGAAGAAGCAGCTAGGCTGCGAAAGCCAACGTTTGTGTGTGTTTTATTTATTTGGGCTACTATCACTACCTGTGCTCCTTCGCCTGGTGAGTAATCTTCATCTATTTTTTATATATATTCACTTACCAATGAAACTGAATTCAAAGCTTTCCTTAGTCTCCTTTTTATGAGTGTTGTACTGAAGGATTTTACACTGAATACTAGAGAAATGTTTTCAAAACTGTACAATCCTATTTTTGGATGCGCCATGCCTCTCACCCCGTTTCAATTTCCTCACCAAAAATGCAGATTTGATGACAAAAGTACAAGGGAAGAACATAGAAAGAATTATAGGTTTGCAGCCTTTAGAGGATTATGGAATAAATTTGCCGCCAACTGCTCACAATATTCTACTCCAACCCATTTTCTTACCATTGAGAAGACTATTTTCGGGTTTCGAGGACGCTGCCCATTCAATATGTATCTGCCATCAAAACGGTTGAAAATGTACACTATAAAAGAAAACATAAATAAAAAGGGGGACCTATCTTTACCATGCAATATATATTACAACTTAAGGAACTCTTGACTGGAAGTGGGCGTAATATAACAGTAGATAACTGGTTTGCTTCCATTGGTAGAAGAACTTCGGAAAGAAGGACTTTTCTAGGAACATTGCGGAAAAATAAACTCCAGAGTCCTCCGTTACTACTCACTGGAGCCCCTGTATCATCTTCCAGATTCGCATACCAAGATTATAAAATGATGGTGACCTACACTCCCAAAAAAAGAGTTATAAGATGAGTGGATATTATTGACAAATTATGCCATGTGTATTTGACCTCCAGAAAAACTAACCTTTGGCCTATGTGATACTTTTACGGTGTGGTAGATATTGCAGCGATCAAAGCCTGGTACAAATGGAATGCTAACAAGGAGCCATACCCTAACAACATTCGTTCTAACTTCCTAAAAAAATTGGCCTTTGCTTTAGCGACACCGTGGATGGAGCAAAGATCCGCAAAACAGCATCTACCCAGAATCCTTCGAGGAACCGTCAGTCAGCTGTTGGAAAAGAAAGTGTAAACATTCAATCATATGGCTGACAAAAAAATCAACGAAACGATGACGGTGTGACTACTGTACCACAGATTTAAAAGGCAACTCTTTTTGCTCGAAATGTGTTGCTTCCTTATGTGGAGAGCACAAAGTAATCATCTGTCCTGGATGTACTTCAATACCTGATGAAAGTGAAGTGTGATTTGCGGTAGTTTTGATTCATTTTATATATTATCTTCCATTGTAATGTATTTTTTCTAGTTGTCAAATCAGTGGTTTTTTCTGTGTTTGCAAGTTCTTATTTTTGTTCTTTCAATTTGTTGTTTTGGAATTTTGTCAACTCTAAAGACTGATTTGATTGCAGTAAGACTCCTAATTTGTCTAGGATGAAACTGTTTGTAATAAATAAACATAATTTGACAAACATGTTTAGAATCAATCACTTTTCTTCTTTTACACAATTAAACGGTGTTTTTATTAAAAGGCCCCTAATAAGGGCCATAGTAAATGTGTGATACAACTCCACGATAGTAGAGGAAGGTTAACGTACTTCTTAAGCAAGAGTAGCAATGCTTTTTGTCTCTTTTGAATAACAATCATAATTATATTGCTGTGAGAGACCACGAACACCGACAGCTGGCGTGGCGCAGGGGATAGCGTCACGGACTGCGGTGCTGACGGTCGTCGGTTCAATCCAGCCCAATGGCAAAAATTTATTTCTTTGTAATTAACAATTCCTGCTAAACCTCTTCAGGAAGCACACGTTTGTCTGGCCTCTCCATAGATACCCTTCTGTTGTGGTTGCACCTACGATTTAGCTATCTGCATCGTTGAGGCATGCAAGCCACCCCACCTCAGCAATGTCTGTGGATCATGGTGGTAGCTATGTATCAGTTAGATTTCTAGGGGTTTTGACAGATTCTCTTCTATTTATATGGTTCCCTAGAAATTTGAATTATTCATCTCTCCTATCATATGCCAATTCCGTGTAATAAAAATGTCAGTTTTTGTTTAATTATGTTTTAGAAACTTTAAAACTGAGACTTACTGTGATTTATTTTCTACAAGCAATGAACTTATTTCTTTAAATGCATTATTTGCTACTACACCAATAAACATCCTTCACTACCAAGCTGGTGTCATCAGCAAACAGATTCAGTCAGAGTTGGGCTTTAGTATCAAGAAACTATGGCAATGTTGTGTGAATGTGTTTTATTTTACTATTTCTGAAAAAGAAAATTGTCTACAAGCTTTACATTGCTACATACTTTTTCATGGAGCTTGCCTGTGACTAAAAGCAAATTAATTTCAGTTACGTACAAAATGATACTATTTGACACAATGTATATAAAATAAAAATAAAGTTTTAAAATCATTAACACCTACCAGCAGCATAAGTGGCAATTTATATTGTGACAGAGAAACTTCTGCGACACTTAAAAATTAAGAGAGAGAGCTTAGTAAAGGTGATGCTGAGAGAGAGGGTCATAATTCATGCTATTGTAACCAGTTTCCCTGCAGTTACATTCAAGCATAAGTGTCACCTGCCTGTCACAATAAGGTGCAGAGGTAGTCTCTTACCTTTGACTTCAATTATATGTGGTTTTTCTCCAGGTGCATGTGTTCGAGACATTATCGTCACGGCTGAAACGTGGGTAAGTGAACGTACAGTTGCAGCACACATCCAAGGAGCACCCATTAATCCACATAAAGTGTTTGTTAGACATACTAGAAGTATATCTAGGTGAAAACCAGAACCTTTCTTCAATTTACGGTCCTTCTTATCTATTATCAGCCTGAAAATAAGTATAATCAATAAATCGCTTGCAAGGAAAATTTATGGTTCTTTATTTGTGATGGGATGTTTTATTCTCTATGTATGAAAGAATTATTAAAGATAATAATTACATAATTATGTGCAGCATTGCTGGCCAGATCTTACCTTCAGAGGGTTAATTGTTTAATGCTATGAACAAATAAATATAGAAGTATACAACATTAGTCTTAAAACTATCACTTCCTTCCTCTGTGAAGAAAAATGGATCAGTAGTGGAAAATTACAGTTTATGATGAGAGGAGCTTGGCTACTGTTCGCCTGGGTCACACTCATCATGGGATTTAAGTGACATGTCTTCAACCATCTCCAACATAAAAAATAGATGAAATCCACTTACCAGGCGAAGGAGCACAGGCAGTGATAGCAACAAATAAACACACAGACACACACACACAAACGCTTTTGAACACACAGACACACACACACAAATGCTAGCTTTCGCAGCCTAGCTGCTTCGTCAGGCAGAAGGAAAGGAGAGGGAAAAGAAAATGATGAGGGTTTTAAGGGAGTGGGTAATAGGAGGGTAAACAAATACACACACACACCCACACATGTGTGGGAGGAGGGTAAACAAATACACCCACACCCACACATGTGTGGGTGTATGTGTATTTGTTTACCCTCCTTTCTTCCCCCCAAGGTAAGTCTTTCCTGTCCCGGGATTGGAATGACTCCTTACCCACTCCCTTAAAACCCTCATTATTTCCTTTTCCCTCTCCTTCCCTTCTGCCTGACGAAGCAGCTAGGCTGCGAAAGCTAGCGTTTGTGTGTGTGTGTGTCTGTGTGTTTATTTGTTGCCATCACTGCTCGTGCTCCTTCGCCTAGTAAGTGGATTTCATCTATTTTTTATGTATATTTTTCCTGTTAGGAATTTTTCCTCTCTCTCTCTCTCTCTCTCTCTCTCTCTCTCTCTATATATATATATATATATATATATATATATATATATATTTCCGATTAATGATGAAAATTCTCCTCAGAGATAATAAATATTGTTGAAATGAGATAGAATGGCTGGCCAGTACTTACCATTGTGCTGTACCGCCGATAGTAACACAAAATGAAAAAAAAAAAAAAAAAAAAAAAACAAAAAAAAAAAAAAAAAAAAAAAAACCCACAGAAAAAAGGGGACAAAGGGACAAGCTTTCGGAACAGAGTTCCTTCGTCAGGTGGGAGAGAAGGGAAGAATAAAGGATGGGAACAGAAGGGAAAGGTGGTTCACGACCTAGGTCATGAAGGTGGTATTTGGACGTCAGACGTCCAAATACCACCTTCATGACCTAGGTCGTGAACCACCTTTCCCTTCTGTTCCCATCCTTTATTCTTCCCTTCTCTCCCACCTGACGAAGGAACTCTGTTCCGAAAGCTTGTCCCTTTGTCCCCCTTTTTTTTTTTTTTCCCTCCATTTCGTGTTACTATCGGCGATACAGCACAATGGTAAGTACTGGCCAGCCATTCTATCTCATTTCAACAATATATATATATATATATATATATATATATATATATATATATATATATATAATAGACGAAGATTACTCACCAGGCGAAGGAGCACAGAGAGACAGCATCACAAATAAATAAATGAATACACACACACACAAATGCAAGCTTTCGCAACCCTGTTGCTTCTTCAGGTAGAAGGAAAGGAGAGGGAAAAGGAAATGATGAGGGTTTTAAGGAAGGGGGTAAGGAGCCATTCCAATCCCGGGAAAGGAAAGACTTACCTTGGGGGAAAAAAAGGAGGGTAAACAAATGCACACACTCCCACACATTCACACAGACACAAGTACACCTAGGCAGACATACTGTAGAAAAGTATTTTCTACTGTAGAAAAGTATTTTCTACAGTATAGTTGTTGACACCCAGATGTAATACACAGGGACTGTCATAAATGGGAGGGACAATTAACGAAATGTTCAAGTAAACTGTTTTGATTCATTGCGTTTGTAGACAGAACTTACATAATAAATACTTTATTTTCCAAGTGGTCATTTTCTGTAATGCAAAAGCAGAACTACCAATGAAATTATAAAATATCATATGACTGTTAGCTTATTATGGTCTCTGAAATGCTGACAAACTAAATAAAGAATAACAAAAATTATAATGCAAATAGGTGTAAGAACCTCTTGCAGAAGTTAAAAAAATGAACTTAC
This sequence comes from Locusta migratoria, assembly GCA_026315105.1. Lineage (NCBI taxonomy): Eukaryota > Metazoa > Arthropoda > Insecta > Orthoptera > Acrididae > Locusta > Locusta migratoria. The sequence goes on along the minus strand of CM048747.1, from coordinate 201,986,866 downwards.
TCAGTTATATGTGTCTCCATGAAGAGAAGTATGTATACAAGCAATGCAGGTGCACATGCTGCAAATCCAACCCACACATGGATTAAGTTACCAGGGGAAATTATCCACCCTCTAATTTCAGGATTACTTGGAGAGAGTCCTTCAGGAACTTTTAACTTTTCAGTGTATGTTGCTGGTACAAAATAATCTAGTATTACCATACTGATAATTGCAATTGGCACACCAAAGTCACCTAATGCACGCCTTGCCTGAAATAATAATAATAATAATAATAATAATAATAATAAATAATAGTAATAGCAGTAGTAGTAATAGTAGTAGTAGTAGTAGTAATCGCAAACTAATAGCAACAATACTGACTTTTAGAGAATGAGGTTGAAGCAAATACTTCAATTATACTCTTCTGGGAGAATAAGAACTATGAGAACATGAAAGGCAGCCAGATAAATAGGCTATATTGGTATTTGAAGCTTCATTAGATAGGAAGCAATTAGACCACAAGATAAATCCAATCAACTTACACTTCTTCCAAGAAACTTGCTGTTTCTGAACTGTCTCAGATAATAAGCTATGAAGAATGTCCCTAAGGACAAAATTAAACAAAAGAGTGCAGTATTTGGTTGACCAACTTTGTCTTCTGATCCAACAAATGCAAGTACAGTGCTGCTACCATTTGCTAGTAGTGCCCTGGAAGAATAAGAAATGACAGTTATTTAGTATACTAATTACAGCAGATACCAAAGCAAAAGAAAAGATAGCTTTATGAGTGTTATATGAAACCCTCCCCTCTACCAATATAAAAACTCTCATTTATTAACTGAAATGATTTTCCAGCATTTGAATTTTCATTTGGGATTCTTTGATTAAGTAATTATAACAGAAAGTGATCCTGACATTTCTCTGCTAAAGATCCTCCCAACTAATGGTGGGTAGCTCAATAATGAGTTATTCACGATGAATGCTTCACTGCCATGAAGTCTGAACTAACCATTCATTTCCAATGAACTGGTACTGCAACACTTCAACAGTTCTCACACTTCATATCGCGTGCATGAAACTAAGTTGACACTCGGCATGGTGGCTGATGGGAGCTATCATAAAGGCATTTACTATTTATAGTTGCTCCCATCAGCCACCGTGCCTGTGCCTACTTGGTTTACACACACTGTAACATTCAAAACTCATTTGTTTTGGCTGTGGCACATTCACTCACTTATTCTGTTTTCTTCTCCCGCCACATTGGCGCTGTGTTGTTACCCCAGTGGCAGCATAGTGTGCTGTGTTGGCAATGAAATGTTCACTTTACAAGTATCATTAATTTACTTATCGAACAAGGGATACATACCTATCAACCATATAGCAGGAACAGCATTAATTATTTATTTTGTCATTAACATAGCTATTCAGCTCATTCTACGTCATTGGGTTTTCAAATAGCATTCAGCTGTTGTTGAGAACATCAGCACAATACCAATAAGAAGCTGCTGCCGTAACAAGTAAATAAAAAGAGACTGAAAATGTGAGCACAATAGCATATCCAACCTTATGATTCTGAAAGAGATGCCTCTGCAGGATCTACATCTGAATGAGACTCCATTTTGTAGAAGTGTTTATCTCATACACATTACTGAAATAATTACACTAAATGATACTTTGTTTTTACAAACAGTATATGGTACTTAGGCAAATCATCAAAGCAAATTTTCAGAGATTTCCATTTAAAAAATAATTTGTTCATTTTCCTGTTGAGTAATTTATTTTGTCTGTTACAAGATGTCCTGCCTTAAGAAACATCGACTTGAATATTCCCGAATATTTAATTATGGTAGGTATACGGACTTATGGCAGTTGTTAATGTGTTCCTTTGGTTTTGGATTAAATAATATTATGTTGTCGATGACAATGGAGTTTTCAGTCAGTCAGAACAACAAAGAAGGTATGACGTGCCAATAAACAATTTTTTTGACAACATCATGCAAAAATGACAAGCAAAATTAAATGTATTTCCGTCTTTATATGAGATAGGCTTCTGAGTTTATCTTTTCTTTGACACACATGATCTATTTAATTTTTTTTCGGATGCTCTAAGATCACTGGCTGCCCATAAGTGCATATTTCTGCCCTGGTCATATTGTTAAGTAGTTTTGAGTAAGTGAGGTGTAGTGAATGAAAGTACTGCCTATTGCCTGGCACCAGTACTTTATGAATGGATTAGATTAGATTAGTTGGTTCATTCCATTAACCCGTATTGAAGAGATCCTCAAATATGTGGAACATGTCACTTTTTTTTTTAATGTTGGATTCAAATTTATGAAACGAAAAGTATAGAAGGAAATTATACTGGTGAGATAAACAAATATAAAAAATAGAAAACGGATGACTTACCCAAAAGGACCGGCTCGTCGATAGACACAAATAAAAATAAAAATCACACTCAAAACACACTTACTAGCTTCGCCACCACTGGCAGCTTCTTCAGGAAAAAGAGGAAAAAAGGGGAGGAGAAAGGGAAGGATATGGGTTTTAAGGAAGTGGAAAAGGAGTCATTCCAATCCCAGGAGTGTAGGGACTTACCTTAGGGGACAAAAAGGATGTCTGTCTAGGTGTGAATGTGTTTGGATATGTGTGAGTGTGAGTGTATTTGTCTACCTTCCTTTTTGTCCCCTAAGGTAAGTCCTTCCACTCCTGGGATTGGAATGACTCCTTTTCCACTTCCTTAAAACCCATATCCTTCCCTTTCTCCTCCCCTTTTTTCCTCTTTTTTCTGAAGAAGCTGCCAGTGGTGGCAAAAGCTAGTAAGTGTGTTTTGAGTGTATTTTTATTTTTATTTGTGTCTATCGACGAGCCGGTCCTTTTGGGTAAGTCATCTGTTTTATATTTTTTATATTTTTTGAATGTTGATATTATAATAATACTAAAAGTATGAATAAGTATTAAGCTCCTCTTAAACTGATCTTTATTTGTAATTAAAATTTTTATGGTTGTTAGTAAATAATTGAAAACATGTGTTCCTGAGTTGTGGACCCCTTTTTGAACTAAAGTAAGTGTTTTTAAGTCCTCGTGTAGATCATTTTTGTTCCTAGTATTGTAGGTATGAACTGAGCTGTTTCTTGGGAAAAGGAATATATTATTTATGACAAATTTCATTAAGGAATAAATATACTGAGAGGCAGTAGTTAAAATACATTGTTCATTGAAGAGGCTTCTCAGGATGTCCGTGAATTTACACCACAAATAATACACATTATACGCTTTTGGACTCTGAAAACTTTTGCTTGACTTAAGAGTTACCCCAAAATATTATACCTCATGACATTATGGAATGAAAGTAAGCAAAGTATGTAGGCTTTTTTATTTTTATATCTCCTATGTCTGATACCACTCATATTGCAAATACAGATTTGTTAAGTCGTTTCTGCAGTTCTTTGGAGCGTTCCTACCAACTGAATTTATTATCAAGCTGTAATCCCAGGAATTTTATACTGTCAACCTCTTCTATCTGGTCTTCTTCATACTTTATAGACATACTGTATGGGGATCTCTAACATATTCTGAACTGCATGTAGTGAGTCTTTTCAAATTTTAATGTCAATGAGTTGGCTTTAAACCATTTATTAATGTTAACGAAAATATCATTAGCAGACCTTTCCAGAACTATGCTCGACATGCTATTTACTGCAATACTTGTTATCATCTGCAAACAAAACGAACTCTGCTTCTGGAAGTGTAGCTGATGAGAGGTCATTAATGTAAACAAGAAAAAGCAAAAGCCCCAAGATGGATCCTTGTTGGACACCACACGTAATTTCTTCCCAATCTGATGATGACTGTTGGCTTAATTCACTAGTCCCTTGCACAGACACCCTTTGTTTCTCTCATGCCATTAGGCAGAGCCCCTAACAAGCAGACCAACAGATGGACATCCGTGCAGAAGAGGCAGCGGCAGACCAGGTGTTTACCAGAGACGCCACCTGTGACTTGTAAACAATCGACCAGACAGGAAAAGTCGACTGTAATATCAAAGATGTAAACAGGGCACTATATTCTGCAGGGGTCACTGTCACCAGACTCATACAATCGAGAGAATCCCTCCACCTACAGCTGATTGGCCGCAATCCGCTATATCTGGATGAGAAACCGATGCTAACGCCAGTTCACTTGGAGTCATGCTGACGCCCACGACTACCTCGAGGACCATCTACTGCCAACCTATGCCTGCCCACTGGACTTCTACTCGTGTGTTCGCCGGGATGGTGTTGATGCTGTTCCGACTTCGAACTTCTACTTGTCTACAGACTGGTATGCCTAAAACGACTTGGACTTTGTTATTCCAGGCTGTGGCCCGAGTTCTCTGAACTGAGTGAAGTAGTGTTTCTTTTATGCCTTTCAAGGAATGGACCTTAACGTTTTCAGTTTAGATTAGATTAGATGTACTTTTCGTTCCAGTAGATCCGAATTGAGGAAATCCTCTTGGATGTACAACATGTCAGAACAAAATACACAATATATACTTACAAAAAGAGAGCATATGTGTTAATGTACCTTCCACAGGCCCCAAATGTAATTGCCCTTGTGGATGTGGAATTGGTCAGGAAAAACAATTATCTTAAAAACATTTACATTTTAAAGGACACAAAACTTATTACTACTTACTAATATACTAGGTGCATATTAAAATTCTTAGCAATTACTTTCTTTTTTATTGATTTATTTATTTATTTTTACACTGATTTACAAGGATTACATTACTGCACAAAACTTGTACTGAAGTCAAACTGAAACATAGTATTCAAATTTGTGAATATCAATCATTTCTGGTAAGAAATTCATCAATGGAGTAGAAGGAGTTGGTCACCAAAAAATCATTTAGACTCTTTTCAAACTGTACTTTATCGTGAGTTAAATTTTTTATTGCTGCTGGCATGTTATTGAAAATGTGTACTGCTGAATATTGGACACCTTTCTGAGCCAAAGTAAGTGACTTTAAATCTATATGCAAGTTATTCTTGTTTCTAGTATTGATCCCATGGACTGAGCTATTGGTTTGAAAAAAATATATATTTTTAACGACAAATTTCATTAGAGAATAAATGTATTGGGAAGCAGCAGTAAGTATCCCGAGTTCCTTAAATAGCCCTCTACATGAGGTTCTTGAGTTGACCCCACAAATGATCCGTAACACACGTTTTTGTGCTCTGAAAACGTTTGCTTGGCCTGATGAATTGCCCCAGAAAATAATCCCATATGACATTATGGAGTGAAAGTATGCATAATATGCTAGCTTTTTTATTTTTATATCACCTATATCTGCCAACATTCGCATAGCAAACAGGGACTTGGTTAGGCGCTTCAGCAGTTCTGTGGTATGCCCCTCCCAGTTATCCAGCTATAATCCTAAGAATTTGACACTTTCAACTTCTTCAGTTTCCTTGTTGTCATACTCTAGGCATATACTGGTAAGAAACCTTTTACAAGTCCTAAACTGCATATAGTGTGTTTTTTCAAGGTTTAGTGACAGAGAACTGGCTAAGAACCATTTATTAATGTCCATGAAAATTAGCTGATCTTTCTAATGCTATATTTGATTTACTATTTATTGCAATATTTGTGTCATCTGCAAATAAAACAAACTTGGCCTCCGATAATGTCGATGATGAAAGGTCATTGATATATACAAGAAAAAGCAGTGGGCCTAAGATAGAACCTTGGGGGACCCCACATGTTATTAGTTCCCAATTTGATGAGATCTAATAGTTCAGTACACCTCTCTTTCCTATTGCCACCCTTTGTTTCCTATTGTAGATATACGATTTGAACCATTCTGCAGCACTTCCTGTTACGCCGTAATATTCTAATGTGCTTAAAAGTATATTGCGATTTACACAGTCAAATGCCTTTGACAGGTCGCAAAATATACCAGTGGCATGTAATTTATTGTCTAACGAATTGAGTACATTCTCACTGAATGTGTAGATAGCCTTCTCAATATCAGAATCCTTTAAAAACATGGATAATAGTTTATTAGTGGTAACGTATTATCTTTTCTAAAATTTTTGAGAATGCAGGCAAAAGTGAAATTGGATGGAAATTTGATGGATTTTCTTTATCTCCTTTCTTATGTAATGGCTTAACTTCAGCATATTTCAACCATTCAGGAAATGTTCCACTGATAAAAGACTGGTTACACAAGTAACTTAAAATATCGCTAAGCTCAGAAGTACACTTTTTAATCAAATTTGTTGATATATTATCGTAGCCACTGGAATTTTTTGATTTTTAGGATTTTATGGTGGACATTAGTGGTGTTGTGAGTGCCATACTCATATTACTGCAGTTACTTGTATGTTTTGTAACGATCTAAAGCATTTACATATGAACTGTTTCTAATTGACAGGTATAGTTTCCTTTTTGTCTTACGGGAGACCTTTATTCCTTGAGTAATCCATGGTTTCTTTGTAGACTTTGGTCTAATCTGTGTCAGTTTTGGGGGAAAGCAGTTTTCAAATAAGTTGAGGACATTATTTATGAAAGTGTTGTATTTCTCATCGATACTACTAGCACTGTAGACATCACTCCAATTCATGTCTTTGAGCAGTTTTATAAAATGATCAATTTTTCCCTTACTGACTACCCTCTTAAACTCAGATTTGATAGATTTTATATTCTGATCAGTATTTATATCTAGTAAAAGTAACTGCATGTCATGGTCTGAAAGGCTGCTTATTATTGGTTTTATAACATAATTTTGATCATTTGGCATTTCTATAAAGATATTATCAATGGCTGTCTTTGAGCCCTTAGCTATCCTAGTTGGAAAATTAACAGTATGAATTAGGTTGAATGACAATGCTACAGACTGCAATAATTTCTTACTGGGGGAGTTTTCAAGGAAGTCTACATTGAAATCACCAGCCAACACTAATTCTTTCTTTCTTGTTATCAAATAAGCCAACAGAACTTCAAAGTGATTTATGAACAAATTAAAGTTACCATTTGGTACTCTGTACACAGTTAATATTATAAATGATTTATTATGAAATTCTACTTCTGCTGCACATGCACATGCTGCTCTAAACAAAATTTATTAATGTCTATGGTATTAAATTTATAACAATTTCTAATGGATGTGGCAACTCCTCCATCCTCCATTTCCATTCTACAAAAATTGGAAGCTAACCTAAGTCCTGGAATACTTAAAACATCTATACCAGTGGTCACATGATGCTCAGAGAGGCAGATAATGTCGACTGGGTTGGATGACTCTAATTCATCAAGGCATATAAGTAGTTCATTTATTTTGCTTCTTAGCCCTCTAATATTTTGGTGCACTAAAGATAATTTGCATTTTACATTGATTGTTGCAGAGCTGGGTGAAGATAAAATTTCTGATAATTGGTGATGAGTTTTAACTAACAGCTGAGTTTGCTGATCTGATTTGTCAGAGTTATGCTGTTTAGTTGCTTTATTAAACTGAAGGTTTGTTTCAATGTTGACCTCTCTTAGAACTTGATTTCTTTTTGTCATGCCTATCCTAAAAAAGGAACTGCTCTGACACCTGTAACCACTGGTATTTTACCACTCATGTCAGTGCCTCCCCCCTTAAGTATCCTGCTATTAGCCCAGCCAGTTTACCCTTCCCTTTCCTATTGAGATGTAGGCCATGTCTAGTATAATCCCACCTACTGAGTGAATCAACAGGAACCACACCAATACACAACCTCGCACCTGATCCAAGCAGCTGCTCCAACTCCAAATTAACTCTCCTAACAGAAGAGTTCAAATGAGGTCGGTCGTAGCGCTCCAGAACAGACACGAACTCAACACTGGTATGCATCGATGCTGATGCAATCTTTGCCAGGTCACACTCTATGTTGAACCCCGGATCTCTGTCAATACTGTTCCCCGGACCACCCACTATAACCACGGTGTCATCCTTGGTGAAATCTTTACACAGTGAACCTAAATCCTCTGTCACCTGACCCAGACCAGCACTTGGTTTGAAGAAACGTGTGACCTGGTATTCTGTTCCTAGTTCATCCTGCAGGAGTTGGCCCACACCTCTGGCATGCAAGCTACCTAATAACAACACTTTTTTTCCTTTTTGCTGATTTCCCTAACTTCTTATCCGAATTCCTGTTGAAAGATTGTTCAGCCCTGTCTATGTCTACTTCTACCTGAGGCTCATCAGTTTCTAACTGAAGCAACAAGTCAAACTTATTTTTTACATTCACCACAAAGCTGTCTGATTGAGTTCTGGCCCTTTTCTTTCAACATGTCCCACCTCTGATTACCCTCCTCCCTCTTTAACCTGTTCAGATCTCTTTTAGCCTGATCTAACTCTGCCTGCAGGGCAGCAATTCTCCCCTCCTGTTCCACTATCTTCCTATCCCTAGTACATAGCCTGCAAAACCACTGATGAGTCTCGCTCACTTGCCCAATTCCCGCGCCGCTACAGTCACCCCAATGAAAAAAATTACTGCAGCCATCACACCATACCCAGGAACTAACCATTCTATGGCACTCTGACACTTTGCACTCATGGTAAAAGTATTATTTTATTTAGAAGTAGTCAAATTACCTTAAAAAACAAAGAAAACGTGTACTCGAAATTTAGGCCTACTTGCGACTGGATGTAAACAAAGGTAATAAGTGCAAAGCCTCCAAAACAAATTAAATTTTATTCTGCCTTTACAAATAATAAATAAAACAATGCAGGGATATGCTGTATTTAATATGCTAGTAGGAAAAAAACCGAGATTCTTTAAAATTACTGTGCAAAAAGGCGCAAGAAAAAATACGACTGCAGACCTACTTAATCTTTATGCGTTTTCTCAAAAAATACACAAAGCAAAGTGAAACCTTTAATAGTGCGCTTCAAGAGGACACTAATACATGTTATTAATTACTTATAACTATTTAAAAAAATACTTAAATTTAATGGAGTCATGGGAGAGTGAACATGGATGAATATTCATCTAGATTTGTATGTTGTGAATAAACTGCGTTATTGGAAGTCTGTGTTGTATTAGTCACAACACAAGTGGCTCAGCCGGTAGGACGAAACGAGTGTTACAGTACCAAATCAACATGGCAACCGAAGAAGCCTTAACGTGTGCTGATGGAAGGGATATGCTGCCAGTTTGCAGAACAACAGAAGCAAGTATGGCTCCAATTCCAGGTCAGTCAACAGCAGATGTTGGAAAAATTACTCGGACGTGGTTTCTCTGCGTCACCTCCATTGTTTCTGGTTTTGGATGACTGGGAAACATATGAAAGACGCCTATGTCAACACTTCGACATTGACAAGGTGAGTAAAGAAGTGAAAAAGTGTTCTTGTATTTTGTCGTGGAATCGCTCCAATGTGTATGAGCTTTTGGCTAAATTGCATCGAGATGATCCTGATACCGTGACATTTACTCAAATAAGTAGCATTTTGCAAATTTATTACACTCACCATTACCATGTATTAGCAGCACGGGTTGACTTTTACCAGAGTTGTAAACAACCAGTATAAACGTATGGGCAGTGGGCAGTCGAACTCAAAGGTCTCAGCCGCAAATGTAAGTTTGTAAGGCAACTTTCCAAGGAATCCTAAGCAGATGAAATGGTCAGGGACCACATAATACAAGCAGCGCCGGACACCGCCTTTAGGCATGATGCATTACGGATGCACTGACACATCATTAGAACAAGTACTAGAGAGAGCTTACGATTTTGAAATTTCCACAGCTGCTAATCACCAACTCAAGGCCTGGGCTGACATTGCAATGATCAGAAGCTGGAACCCCCAAGATGGTCTGGCATCATACAAAGTGGAGAGGACGTAGTGGCCGTCCACAGCGATCTGCCCTGGAAGCCATGACAAGCATGACAACAACGATGTCGCACGGCTAGTTCGGCACCCGCCTACCAGAACCAACCTCCCACATCAGAATGGACGCGCCAACCAAGACGCCGACCGCTTCGTCTCATGCTTGAAATGCTACAAGGAGCATGACTGGGAGGACTGTTCTTATTGGTGGGCCTCGTGCCCTCCCTGTTTATTGAACGTACATTTAAGCTCTGTCTGCACTCGTCACCATTGGGTCCTCGCACAACGTCTCATGAATCCCCGATGGACATAAACCAGTGGCAACCTATTTTGACACATTCTTCTAAAATACTGACTACTGTCACAATTAATGGCCAACCACTAGAGATGCAAGTGGATACTCAATTATTAATAATATGCTAAAATAGGCTCACCAACACAGTCGCTGACACAAAAGAGGTTGGTAACTTACAACAAGTAGTCTATTGCTTTATTGGGCCAATACATGGCAAAGGTTACTTACAAGTCGGTCACAAGAGATTTAATGTCAATGACTCGCATATGGCGGATCTGTTTGGCCTTGACGCCTTTATAACACCTGTTATCTTCTAAGGTCCCCTTCCCAGAGGTAGACTACTTGTGTAACAAGTTCAACGACCTCTTCATGCCACGCATTGGCTGCACCAAGGACTTCCAGACGACACTCTTGCTCTGCCCATCAGCCCAGCCGAGGTTCTTCAGGGCCCAGACAGTCCCACACGCTTTGCAACAACCACTTCGAGAAGAGCTGGACCGCCTCACCAAAGAAGGTATCATGGAACCTATCTGATACAGCCAGTGGGCGACTCCCTTGCTAATTGTGAAAAAGCCAAATGGGAAACTTAGGTTGTGCGGGGATTTCTCGGCCACGTTAAGCCCATAATTACTAGTTGAAGACTATCCCACACCTCAAGCGGATGATTTATTTTCCAAACTGTCTGGAGGGACATATTTTTCAAAGATAGATATGGTGGATGCATATTTACAAATGCCCCTATCGGAGAGAGGCAAAAATCCTTACTGTCATTAATACACCTTCCGGTCTTTACCGCCTGAAAAGACTGATGTTTGATATCGTAAGTGCTCCTGCAATTTTTCAAAGGGTCCTTGAATAACTAATCGCCGGAATACCTGGCTGTGTGAACTATCTTGAAGACATCATCGTCACTAGTAGAACTCCAGCTGACCAAGACAGCAATCTTCGACATTCATTCCACAACCTCAGCTCAGCTGGGCTAAAATGTAACTTGCATAAATGTGAATTTTTCCAGCCCTCCATTAATTACCTAGGCCATGTAATTTCCAGTACTGGGATATCTCCAGCACACTCACGTCACAGCAATATCGCACCTTCCCAGGCCACCGAACAAACACCAATTAAAATCTTTCCTTGGGAAAATATCCTACTATGGTAAATTCATTCCAGACACTCCCTTACATCAGCTGTGTAAAAAGAATGTATCCACATAGTCTCCAAAGTGTGACGGAGCATTTCAAATTTTGAAGTCCCACCTACAAATGTCTCCATGCCTTATTCCATATACTCCATCACTGACACTGATTGTGGCCACTGAGGCCTCACAACATGGTATTGGGGCAGTTTTGTCCCATCAGCTGCAGGATGGTTCCCAGAAGCCGACTGCCTATGCGTCGAAAACCCTGACCAATGCTCAAACGAGATATTCTCAGATTGAGAAAGAGGTGTTGGCTATTGTGTTCCCTTGCACCAAATTTTTTACTTTCCTTTATGGCACTACGTTCCGCTTGGTGACGGACCACAGACCCCTACAGGCCCTTTTTTTTCCAACATCGCCAATTCCGACAAAAATGTCACACCAGCTACAACGTTGGGCCCTTTTTCTATCCAGAGTCTCTTACAAAATTTAGTTCAAGAAAACATCCCAACATCCAAATGCTGATGCACTGTCCTATCTTCCTTGTGGCCCGGACACCACGTTTGATTCTTCAGAACTATTATTCTTTCAACTGGATGAGGACATCGAAGAAATATTGAAAGCATTTACCATCACAAGTGATAAAGTCGCCACGAGGGTCTCACAGGATCCCCTTCTCAGCATGGTTCACAAGTACACAATGGCAAAATGGCCCTCTGTACCACCTCTAAGGGACCACATGGAGCTGAGGTTCTACTATGCCATAAGTCACCAGCTGATGTTCGTCAACGGAGTTCTCCTCTGAGCAGAGCCATCGGGACACCCACAGATCATAATCCCGAAGTCCCTCTGCACAGAGGTCACTGGGGAGTGGCACTGGCCAGGCGTTACGTATTTTGGAAAGCAATGTCTTCAGAGACCCTGGAGAAGTCATATCCTCAATGCACAGCCAACTTACCAGCTCCTAGACAGACTTTTCAGCCATGGCCTGAGGCCACAATACTGTGGGAAAGGATTCATGTATATTATGCCGGACCTTTTCTCGGCACCACCTGACTTGTCCACACCGATGCATACTCCCACTACCCATTCATAATACGCTGTGCGTCCATCAGTTCAGAAAGCACAGTAGCAGCACTGGCAAAGATATTTTTCATCGAAGGGCTACCTGTAATGATGGTCACAGACAATGGACCACAATTCTGCAGCACAAACTTTAAAGCCTTTTGTTTGCGCAATGGTATTCATCACATCTTGATACTGCCCTTCCATCCTCAATCTAACGGGGAAGCGGAGCACCTGGTCCGCACATTTAAAATGCAAATATACCAATCATTATTCAGCTGATGAAGCATGAAGCTATCATGCTGTTTCTCAGCACATATAGGGCAACGCCTATCAGGGATAAAAGTCTGGCAGAATTGCTACATGGGAGACAGCCTCGCACGCTCATACACATACTCCTGCTGACGCCGAGACCTACAGTGCAAATACCATGGCTATGTTTCTTATCAGGCGCCACTGTCTGGGCACGCAGCTTTGGAACCAGACCTGGCTGGCTCCCTGGTACAGTTATTAGGCAGAAAGGCAGACAGATGTTTGAGATTCAACTATCGGGCAGAATGGTAGCCAGCCACTCCAACCAATTGCAACTGCGAATAACTGATGACAGTTCCGCCAGCCGGCCAGAAACACCTCTGCCGCCACCGGCATGGCACATGGTACCACCAGATCCTATTGTTACAGGTCCCACTCCAGGACCAAGCTAAAACCACCATGGCTGCAGCACTGCACCACCAACTGGCACCAAGGCCACAGCCAGAGGCAGACCCCGCCGAGAGGCCATTCATGGCAGCCTCCGGTTACAACTCCGATGATGCTCCGATGCCCCTGGAGCCACAACAGGCAGCCCCAGCCTCGCAACAACTACTGATGCGACCTGATGCTCCAATGCCCCTGGAGTCACAACCAGTGGCCCCGACCATGCTGCCATCACAGATCAGTAGGACTCGATGCCTCCGAGGATTACAAGCATATTCAGTCGCTGCAGGGTTCCACCACTTATTTCATTAGGACCACAAGTCTGATAACGCCCACACAGCAGAACCTAGATATATTCACAGCATGACACCTACTCCCTCGCGCAAGGCTGAGCTTTCTCATGGGGGGAAGAGTGTCATGCCATTAGGCAGAGCCCCTGACAATTGATTTTATCCCACATTCCATTTATTGGACCAAAGTTTGTAATTTATTTTCTTTTTTCCTTTCCTTCTTTTGTGCATAGGAATTTGGTTTTTTGAATATGTTTGTCACACTACTTGCCCTCTACATGCTCTTAGCATTTACATGAAACTGACAGTTCCAGTGATAGAATCTGCAGAGCAACATTATTGATGCTTGCTGTTTACAGGGTGGCTAGCAGAATCATAAATTAAAATTCAAGGATTTTTCCAGGGTTTCCAAGGAATTTTCCTGGTTTTCAATTTTAGTTTTTTCATGTTCTAATATTGGGTGACCTCAGGAACTTTTTTTCAGAAACATTATATTTTACTTATCACATATGAATATTTTGCAATCTTACCTACATAGGAACTGCAGCCATCAAAGAGAAGTAAAAAAACGCACTTAGTTCAATGTGAGAGTAATTTTTTTTTCCCACCGATGGTTTGGAAGTGCACAGGCAGCTACAAATAAACAAACAATATCAGCTCCTTGGTGTAATTGAAGAAAACCATACCCAACATTGATTTGAGCCCAAAATCAGTAATATAGAGATGCTGATTTAGATATAAAGAACATCCTTCTCACATTTAAGTATTTGGCATCTTTGCTAGCAGCCCCGTAATTTAAAATTAGAGTCCTACTGAAACATGTTTTGTGGCCGAAAGCAAAACCGTAACCAAAGATTCAGCTCCTCTTCTAGTTTCGGTCTAAATAATAACCGAAAATTTCGGTAAATTTATATTATGCCACAAATCATTAGCTTTTCCACATATTGCATGATCCCCTCCCTGTATTTTTCTGAGTGTGTGTAAGCCTAATTAGGAGTCCGTAGAAGATAAAATGGGAGGGAAACATGTTTAGACAAATCGGCGGTACTTTTATTTTTGATTCTATTCTCATCGTTGTGACATTTTGTAGCTAAAAATTATAGTAAGATGGCGAAGACTCGATATTTCCAGTCTTGGAATTACAAGTTTCCCATACATTTGGGCGTAATAAAACAAAAACTGCTGATATATTCGGTCTTCACCCGCAAAGACACTTCCCTATTATATTGCGAAGTAAATGGTGAAAAGCCTTTAAAACGTTTAAGATACCAATGTAAATTCATATTTATTTACTTATTTTTCATATATTTTTTGACATATATTCTTTTCAAGGTCGATTTACTTCTTTTCTTCACATAAATTTCGATAGTTCAAGGTGGTACCAGTCCCGTTCACTTCGAATTATTGAGACTCTACTGCATAGCTACAAAACAAACAAAAAAAATTCCACAGTCCTGCATACCTTTTTGTATGAAGATACTCTTTAGGTATATAACAGACATGACAAAGTATATACTACGAAATGTGAAAGCCTGGACATGACTTCTACAATAAAAAGTGTGCAGAAAAAATAACTTGTTTGCTTCATAAGCAGCCTCTTTACAAACTTTTTCTTGGAAGTGTTAGCTTTCTATTGGCATCTTAGCTTCCGTTTCTTACAGCTACAAATATTACATATCTCCTTTTTGGTATTCCTAAATAAATAATGTATGTAAGTCACAGTCAGTAAATCAGCTTCAACAGTGCTGCAGAAAGTATTTTGAAAATTAAAGTCACAGTTCCAAATAGCAGTCTGGATAATTCGTCTTTGTCTTTAGCCCGTTTCCCGCACATTCAGGGTCGGCTTTGGTTATTCGGATTTGGAATGTTAGTATTGACAGGGTGGCTGGATGCCTCAGAAATGCCTATAAATATCTGCATTAAATTATGTGTGTGGGCCAACATCAGGTTTTGCTCTTTATTTATTTTATCTTCATAGATGTCATTCCTGAAAACTTTAAAACTATTGGAAAGTAAACTGCACAGCAAATATTGTAATATCGTAGTGTTGCATTTTTAAAAACAGTGTTATGTCAGACCATTCATGATTATAAATATATTCTACATATACATAGATACTCTGCAAATCACATTTAAGTGCCTGGCAGAGGGTTCATTAACCACTTTCATAACCTTTCTTCTACCGTTTCATTCTCTAATAGAACGCAGGAAGAAAGAACACCTAAATCGTTCCATTTTTGATCTGATTTCTCTTATTTTACTGGGATGGTCATGTCTCCCTATTTAGGTGGGTTCTAGCAAAATATTTTCACATTCAGAAGTAAAAGCCGGTGATTGAAATTTCACAAATAGACCTTGCCGCAACAAATAATGTCGTTCTTTTAATGATTTCCACCTCAAATTGTGCAACATTACCCTGACGCCCTTCCCCCTGTAACGTGATAAAACAAAGCGAGCTGCCCTTCTCTGAACCTTCTCAATGTCTTCTGTCAGTCCCACCTGGTGAGGGTTCCAAGGGTTGCACACTGGGCAATATTAAATAAGATTCGACTGAATATTTGGTTTCGGGTGCAGTTTCAGTTTCGGGCAAAAATCAGCCGTATCTTCAGCTTTGCTGAAACTAGCTTTCTTGAACTTACTGAAGAAGTCAGGTCATGTTCTGGATGGATTCAGTCATCAATAACTCTTTACCGCAGTTGTCAGCGTGTCGTTTAACTGCTAGGAGTCTCTCCTCTTGCGTAAGAATTGTGGGTATTTTCTTGTTAAGCACATTACAAAAATATCTTATAGTTATATACTTATACTATGTTAGTAACATAGGTAATGGAACAGATTAAAAAGGTAAAGCAGTAAACAATCAGAAGATTGGTTTTAACGCCACAGTGCTTTACTAGGCATGGTCCTGTTTGGAGGTGGTATGCTGTTGCCTTCCTCCGACCTTCAAACTAATTTACCCAGCCAGTTATAGGGGGACCTACAGTTTAACGTGGGTTCTGGACCACGGTGCTCCTCGGTATTTTTCACATGAGGTAAAAGAAGTGGAAAGTGACAGATAAAAATCCTAGGACCTGGCAAGGATCGAACTTGCGACCTTTGGATTTGTAGTCTGGCACTCTGCCACTGTGCAACCGAGGTATCATATGGTTATGCTGAAAAGTTTTATTAATGTGTTTCCTTGAAAGTGAGAAGATTTTTTTAATAACTAATATGTGTTTTGGAAATATTGATCATTCATTGAAATATATAAGACAACAGAAAGTTCAGGTTGGAATTCAACCATATAAGAAGGTTCGGATAAGCGCACGCATGTCTCATAGAAGAAATGTTTATTGAAGTATTGCACCATGTACACATTGCATCTGCATCACTATTTCCTCTCCTGACCCACGGAAACTTTCCTAATTCATAAGAATTTGGATATACAGTTGCGCCCTTTACTTTTCCCATGATGGCAGCGCAAAATTTGTTCACGTTTTAGCATAAATTGGAATAATAACAAATCGCATTGTATGCCAACTATGGTACTTAACATATACAGTACAGTGCTATGATACAAGGCAGCAACCAGTAGAAATATGCTCACTACTCCAAGTCTCTAGCGCAATAAACCATGTTTGTCAGCTGGAAAAATCCAACAAACAAAGAACAAGGTGCATGCATACTTGCAGCGGGATGGGGGAGCGTCTGGGATTTTCCCTTCCTGTGGAGGTAAGTTAATGGGCAGGACTTGCTTATTCTGTCGTGTTGCGACAACATAAGAAAAACAATGAAGAAAAATTTCCTTTCCTGTTTAATGTGAAAAATATTGACTATTATTTATCAATAACATAAAAATAGAGTAAAATGTTATATAGTCGGGCCACTGAAAGTCCTCTGACATCCGTCACCGAAGTAGTAAAGATAGGAAAACTGAAAAATCTGACGGTTTCGGAACAACTGAAACTGTACAGTGTAAAGTTCTGAAACAGTGAGTGTTTTGTAATATTAATGGCTTGTTTATTGTACCATTGTCCATGTGTACTGTATAAGTATTGCTATAGAACCACAAAACTAGTGCGAGACCAGCAACTACAGGAGAAAAAAATAAACTTTTATTTAGATGCTGTGGCAATTTTGTATTTCCTGCACCGGTTAAATTTTGCTTACCATCCTGACGGACTCGAGTGATAATGTTGGCAATCATGTGACAATGCAAATGTTTTGTCATAGAAACTTTGTTTTACGAGTACAATTATGGTTGGTTAAGGGTACATATAAGAACCTGTCAGCTGTAGAGCACAAACAGCATTATTTATTTACTTATTTGCTGGATTTTCTAAGAATATTAACATCTCGACAAAGATTTTCTGTTGTTTCACTGATGTTAACAACAAATATTACCCCTGTTCCAAATACACTGGTTTCACAATAAGTGGCGTTCCTGCTAACCCATTAGCCGAGGACTGACATTTTTATGTCGAATATACTGGTTTTTACCCGGGTAGCTATAATTGCTTCCCTCTACTCAAGTGCCTAATTTCGATATGGTAGGTGTTGTGTGCGCTAACTTACATGTGATATTGAAAAGGCGTATTATAACATTAAATCTATTGAGCTAACATTTTGGAAAGGGTTAAGTTTTTCTACATCATTATCGCAATGCTGGATACTTAACTAAGGTAAATCTTATTTTAAACTTTGAGTTTTGTAAATATCTTTAATTTGCGGTTTCATTTACCGTCCAAACTTCCGTAATAGGCAAGTATAAAAACAAAATACCACAAATGTGGCACATTATGTTAGATTTTACCTTATGTGATTTCAGGCTTTATGTTGTTGCTTATTTTAAAAAAAAGGAAGTTGTAGGTCTAGTTATATGTTTTTAATACGATTATCGTAAATTGATAGTTAAACCTAGAATTTTACTGGATATTTCAATGCAACTCATGTGCATAGTTTTATTGTAATTTGCATTTATAAAGCAGACAAATGTCATTTTGGAATACGTCAGTCACTTTAGAAACAAATCTTTATTTCAGTAAACTTAAGCTGCAGACTTACGTCTATCCATTAGTTTTTGACACTCTTAAAACTGTTCATATAGTAGTAAGTTAAATGTGTAACTGTGCCAAGGTTCAGAAATGAAACACCATTGTTCTGCCTTCATGCATTATTGGTCTGAAATACAGCTGTTTTAAAACAGTGGAAACGACAGGACAAAACAGTTTCAGTATTGACCGTGAATGTGATCTGAAACTGAGGAAAATGAACCACGACGGTTTCAAAACCATGAAACATGGCGGTTTTGAAACATAAACATTTCTGCATATCGAAACATTGTTTCCAAACTATGAAATAGTGGTCATCCCTGTTGCCATTGCTGTTGCTGTTACATTGTGAGGGTTGCTCCGCGGGCAACCATGAGTTATGGGGGTGGCAACGAGGTTGCATCACCATGGCAATACTTATATGAATTCCGTAGTCAGGGTTTGCGCTTGTGTCGCTTCCACATAATGCGCACAATATGTCAACTGTCACAGACATTCTTTCAGCAACATGAAAATTCCAGGACTTCATTTGAATTTACCGGCTAATTCCCGGTTTTCAAGGAATCAAGGACTGCTAGCTACCCTGTATTTACAAAAGAATGACTTAAACAATAGGGTAAGTTAGTTTTACCACACTGATAGCACTATTTAATTTCCAAATAAGACTGATAAATACAAAACTGATTGTCTGTGTGTGGTATTTTTTCATGTCAGTTGTCAACAGTGGGTAGTAATGTATTATTGCTGACTGTACCATTTTGGGATCAGTGGGACTGAATGGGCGAATTGAAATAAAAGTGAGCACTTGTATTTTACGTTGACTGCAAATGTAATTATACCTTTATTGGATGAGGATACTATTTTTTCTGAGGTTGCTTTATACATATATCCCCCTGATTGACCCATAGTGGTCACTCTCTGGTGATGAGTGTGAAGGTGATATATATCATCTAAGTGGCAACCAGCTAAGATCTGTTTCAGGAGCAAAAGTTACAAAATTTTTGATAGAGAAGCTGTTACCCAATAGGTAAATATTGTGCTGTACTTACCCAATAGATAAATACTGTACTGTACTATGAACTGCAGAATTTGGTTTTGAAATACACTGTCACAATTTTCTAAGATATTTATGTGTAACTATATAAATGTTATCTATGGTTTCTAGAAAGTTAATAATTTTATATTACAAATAGAGCCAAGGGATTCTAATGCGCCATCATGTTCAACTTCTGGTTCCACCAGTCTTGACAGCATTTTCACTCCAGAATTTTCTATGTACAATTCCTGTTTTTAGCAGAAGGAAAAAGGCTGACAGGAGATGGACTCAGAGTGAATAAATGAACCCTTCCATAATTTTTGGCAGCATAAATGTCACCAGTACAGCTATTTGAACTGTTTTATGATGACCTTATTGTGAACATTTTAACCAATTACACAAATATTTATGCTCATTAGCAAGGGGATACAATATTCAATGTGCCGAATGCAGAAATAAGAGTATTATTGGAGATATTTCTTCTAACAGATTACAACCCTTTACCATGAAGCAGGCTCTATTGGAAAATGAGCAAGTATTTCCATAATCTAGCTGTGCCAAAAAGCAATGTCAAAGAGAAGATTTGAAAATATTGTGCAATAATTACAAGCCTGTGATAACTGCAAGTTATCCAAAGATGACAGATTTTCGAAAGTGAGACCCCTTTGGCAACTTTTGAGTGATAGATGGCTAAGATATTTCTATAATGAAAAACTGCTATTTATTGATAAGGCCATAATTCCACATTATGGTAGTGTGGAACAAAGCAACATATGGTAGGTAAACAGATTAGGTTTGGTTATAAAGTCTCGTGTTTTTGCACAAGACTAGGGTACCGAGTTCAGACTGAACCATATCAAGGTGTTGCAGCAGAAAACACTAGTCCTGAGCTTGCTGTAGGCGGATCAGTTGTTTACATCTATTTTCAAAACTTCCATTTGACAATGAAAATACACGATTTCTTTTTGATAACTTTTTTTACTTCATTGTCAATTTTGATGTTGTGAAAGAAAAGGGCTGCACAAGAACAAAGGGTGCTCCTTTGCAAGAACTTCATAAAAAGAGAAAGACTGCAATAGGATGATTTGATCAAGTAATTGATAATAAATATGGACTGACTCTGATACACTACCATGACAACAGTATTGTTAATATCACCTCAAACAAAAGTGGAATACAACCAACTCGACAATCCAGACAATACATGAGCGGAGTTCAATAAGTAAAGCAATACTTTTGTTTCTGAAACAGCGATTGTTTTATTCAGCTTTCAAATACACCATGTTATTCTGCAATCTTTTAGCTACAAAACACAAATTTTCAATGTAATCTTCATTCAATGCTACAGCTTGATGCCACCTTGAAGTAAGGACCTACATGCCGCAGCATCTAGTTGAGCAGTGAGGTGTTTGATTGCAATCTGTCGATTGTCTAGAACGAAAGTGTTTGCAAGTTCCAACTTTGCAGGAGTCACAGCTGTGTATGGCCGGCTAGCACATGGGAAATCAGACAGGTTTGCTTGATCTTGCAGCGATAATGAAACACCCTTTACCCAATGATTCAATGTCTTTCCATCCACCGTCAGATCACTATAGGCATTCTCAAGTGCCTAAGAATATCAGACACCCTGATTTTCCATCAAAAGAAACTCAATCACTACCCATTGTTTGGAATGCACCTCCGTTACAGACACCATTTTAATAGCTCTCTATAGCACTGCCACCAATTGGAAGTCAATGAAACTATATAAGATTTAAGTGAAAATGTTTGAAACTGTTCCACAATAAAAGCCACGTTTTTTTTTTTTTTTTTTTTTTTTTTGTTCAACTGTAATTGGCTGAGAATAAGAATAAATATGTGTTACAGTACTCATTGAACTCCCCTTGTACTAGGAGTGAGATAATGTTTTATTGATATTAATTACTCCTGTTGCAACATCTACATTGAATGAGTGGATGTTCTTGATGAAAATATTGGAAATACATTACTAATTTCAGAACAAAGGAATGAACTACCATGAACTACCATCTGTTTCCTTTTCCCGTTCAGTGTGAAATCCAAAAACATTACACAATAGAGTGCACAGTTACATACACTATGATGGACAAAATCATCTGTTTGCACCATTACACAAATAAGCTAAGATGTGACCAGTGCAAGAAAAATACAGCAAAACAATATAAAAAACATAAAATTCATTTGCATGCTAGTTGTTTTATGCTGTTTTAAAAGCATAGTTGAGATTAAATATATTAACATAGTGTAAGCTTCTTTATTCCTTATTTGGTTGTATATTTACATATTGCGTAATGTGTGGGTGTGCTGTTTAAAAGATCTACTAAGAAAAATATATTTAAATATAAAAAATTTACATTCATTTCTCACAACAATATATGCAAGGTACGCATACCCTCCCACTGCCACTGTTCCATTTCTGGAACATCCATTTTTTGTACTAAATATATTGATACAATCATGAAAATGAAATTTATGACATACCAACAATTCCAACATGAGATTCAAACAAGAATTTGTAAAAGATTTGAATAGCAAACCTCCTTGGGATCAAACTAATTAAATATGACAGTCAACTCATAAACTGTTTTCAGTACCCACTTATGTACTTTTAGACATAAGTGGTAATCAAAAAGATTTCACTTGAGGACATTGCTGCAACATATATTTAACTTAGTGCATATCTCATGTGAGTCTATAATCTCTAAAATGTAGGTAAGGGATTAGCGTTGCATTTGAGCCTTTCTGATGTATATATGGGAAATGAAAAAATGTGAACTATGGTGACATTATTACCAAATGCATCCAAACATTATCAATGTGCTGTTATGTTCCCGGCTGACAAAGGAGAAACAGTGACAGACATCCATTAGAAAATAAAGAATGTGTATGGGACAGTATGTAAGATACCCACCACTGAGGAAAGGTGCAAGAAGTTCTGTGCTGGTTACGGATTCACGAATGTCATAAAGCAAACATCAGGTGAGAAATGCTCAGTCACCCACCTTATAATCTTAATCTCTCCCCATGTGATTTACACATTTTCAGTCCCTTAAGAAAGGCCTTGTAGGGTTGCCGATTGTTGTCATATGCAAATGTGCAGCAGGAATTTATGGATTATTCAGACAGCAATAGAGGATATTTTACCAAACTGGGATCTTCAACATTGTTGCATCAGTGATATGACTGCCTAAATGTTCAAAGCAGTGTTGCCTGATTTTGATCATCCCTTATAACTGGACGACTAACCCATTATAAAAACAAATATATCACTAAGGATAATAAAAGTATTAACAGTTGCACTCAACTTACTGACATCATATTTTGGGAAAAAATTGTTTTAAAAATTGCTCTAAATTAAGAATATAGTGCCATGATACTGTTGTTATTATGGTGTAAACCAAAAACAAGTCACTTCTTAAAGAAAGAAATTAACATAATGCTGCAATTATGAAGTAAGAGTAATTACAGTTTTTAAACTGAGAATTTTCTTATACAGTGGTCATATTTACAACATATCCTTTTGTATCTCTACACACAGTGCACATCTAGCACAAACTACATATGAATTGCTTAAGAAAGTACATAGTCAACAAGTAAAGTCATCTGAGGTAATTCTAACAATTCATCAAGAAAATAACGAGAAACTAACACTCACCCAAGATCTGTGGTGTTTTCAACATTGTTTGGTTCACTTACAGTGGTTATGTCACTTACAGTAGTTGCATTTGTACTATTATCAGAACTTGAGGCATTCTCATACCATGAAGCAGCAAATAAGGAGAATTCATCTTGACCTGCACAGTAATCTGCTGTTAAGGGATGTTTCTGGAAAACCTGCAACAAATTGAATATTCTCTACTACAGTATAAATGGTGGCACTGTCCTCACTTTCTGCACTTTCAATTTTATTTCATACTAAACAGTCGCAGTAGACCTGTTTTTTAGAATATGCAATATTTTGACTGTTATCTTCCATGTTAGTTGTTACCACATTTAGGCCTAAAGTCTGTCTGCCTAACAAACCTGAAAGAAAACATCGAACGCGGGAGAATATACATATCACGTTAATGTTTACATTTTTATTATTAGACAAGTTAGGTGATCTTAAATTTTTGAAAGAATTAATAAAGCCACAAAATACCCTTGCTTAACCTCCAGAACATTGGCAATAACAAGTATACACATGTCGAATAAACGTGGATTTCTCTGTGTCTGAATGTCCTGTCTGTCACATATAGAATGCCTGATATGTCACTATAAAATTATTTTAACATTTACACACCCTATTTTTTAAGAATTTATTTTTCCAACTTCGATTTTATTTTTGATTCTTTCCTGTTGGGGGGGGGGGGGGGGTAAATAAATAAAACCCTAATCCTATCCTTTCTACGACTTCATAATGCAATTATTTTTTATTTCATCAAATTGAAACAGTTTGTAATAAAGTGAAGAAAGTTTATTATCTTTCAGAGCATCTAAGCAACATATATCTCTAAATGTTTTATAGCCTATAAATTTCTTTTAAGCGGAGGGAGTATTGAAAATCCTTAAGATTTAAAATAAAAATCTAAATCAAATTTTACTGTAATACTGTCATTTGGGATCCATCCCAGAAGGCTTTATCTTCACCACTGGCTGTGATAGAGTAGTAATTCTTTTTAAATACATGTACTTGAGTTGACAGATTACTTGGGTTCGAGATTTGGAAGATTCGATTTGGGTTCAGAATTAGGCACATGTGTTGTTTAAGATTCGGTACATAGATTGGATTCGGTAAAATTGGGATTCGAACCATCCCTAGTATTTCTACAGCACTTTTGATATTCGGGCTCTTCAGCCAAGGCCTGTAACACACACAATTGTGTACTGACTGAAATTTACTATTTGATATTATATACTTAAAGCAATAGAACTGTTATTTCAAAATAGCTGTTCCCCCCTCACTGCAGCCACCTGAGGGGTATTAACCTAAAATAAATTTTTCAAGGTGAGCAGACAAGATTGTAACAATTCACTGCAAGGAAAGCATTTGAACAGAAATTACTAACTGTACTTGCTACTGCATACTAACAGATAGAGTGTCTGTTTATAGGTAACACATAGTTTATATTGCAAATGTATTTTCACTTGGTGCAAAGTGGAACTCATTATTGTCTCTATGTCTTCCAAAGTGATTTATCATAACCATGACCTTAAAGTATGGGATTATAATTACAGTGGTAGTAGGAAAAGATATATCTGCTGTTGCACAATGCGTGCATAATTCTAATCGAGCACACCTACTATGTACTTGCAGTGTCCGCCACCAGAGGCGTGCAAGACTAGAATCAAGCAGCACACCCTCTGTGACCTAAGGCAGATGTAGTGCGGAGTAGCACTGGCAGTTGGATAGTGAATGCCAAACTGTTATGTTCAGTTTGATACTTAATGGCCGACGCGCGCTATTTATGTCAGACTGTATAGGATAAAGTTCAGAGGTTACACCACTCATTGGCGACGAGTGCGTTCGATTCCACGCATTCTCATTTCACCTTGGTTCAAGAGGGGCCTTTTGACATGACGGAAGCTACATTTGCCGAAGTCCTATGCTGCCTCGTTGAGCAACAGACGAGCTTTGGCGCAGCGTTGCAAAACCAGACTCAGGTCTTCGCAACAGCTTTGGAGAATCTTACTCAGTCTTTGGCTTCAGCTCTGTCCATAAACGTGCATTCCACAGTGCTGGCTGCATCTACCCCTGCCTCATACTCACCACCTATTCCTGCAGACGAGTGGGAGTCTTACGAAAAGCATCTGCAGCAACACTTTCAGGCGTTTGATGTCCGGTATGCCGGGCTGTGCTGCTCTCCTTTTCTTTAATGCATTACTCCAAAGATTTATCATTTGTTGTGTCAACTGGCCCCCCTGCACGACCCCAAGTCACTTACTTTAGATCGGATGTGTCAATTACTGTCTTCCTACTACTAAAAGCGAACTCATGTCCTAGCTGCTAGAGCGGAGTTTTATAAATGCCGTAAACAACCGCATTAGTCATATCAGGCGTGGGCGGCCAAATTACACGGTCTTTGTCACCATTGCAATTTTCTTTCGGACGTGCACAAGGAGTCTTATGCAGATCAGATGGTCAGGGATGTGATTATTCGCCAGGCGCCCGACAGCGAAGTGAGGAAGCATGCCTTACAACACAAAAACACTTGCCCCAGCTTTCGAAGAGTCATGGATGGTGAGAAATAAAATCAAGCCTTAGTGTGACTTATCAGCTGTTCAGCCTTCCTCCTCTCGCCACCCACAGGAAGACGAGCCCCCTGAGGAGAACATTGCTACAGTTACCCAATGCTGTATACGGCCGAAGTCGCAGCAGAAGCAACAGGCGTGCTACCCACAGCAACAGATGACACAGGGCCACTCTAGTGCCCTCCTTGCTTTGTTGATCACGATCGGTCCGTTTTCCTTCGGCGATGGGCAACATGCCATCAGTGCAACAAAAAAGGTCATATTTCGTCCATGTGCAAGTCAAATCCCTCCGTACAGGATCACAATATGGATGTAGATACGGAGGTCAATTGTGTGGTGGCACTACCTGTGGGTCTTTCTAAAGTTTTCCAGGACCTAAAAGTTTGCAACAAGGTCCTCTGTATGCAGGTTAATACGGGCACAGGCATTACTCTGTTAAACTCACAAATATATGTCGAGTTGGGCTCCCCTCCCCTGCAGCCAGTCACTCGTAAGTTGCTCAGTTATAACAAACAATGGATTCCAGTGCTGCTGTCGTTCGGCCCTTAACCTTTCTCGTAGTGGACAATGCTACCACTGATAATCTTTTTGGTATGGATGCATTTCAGTGGTTCGGGTTTTCTCTTTTTGGACAATATCAACCTAGTCTCAAATGAGGTACCCTACCCATGACACGACAAGCTCCACTCAGAATTTTCTTCTCTGTTTACACTGAGTTTGGGTTGTGCCACGTCTTTTCAGGCACACATCTCTATGAAACCCTCTGCGGGTGTCTTCTCCTTTGGTCATCGTAATAAAGCCAACTGGCAAGTTGCGGCTTGATGGTGTTTTTAAGGCCACAATCAGTGCACAGTCAGTCATTGACACTTATCCCTTGCCTTGCCAGGAGGAATTGCTCACAAAGTAGTCAGGAGGGCATTTTTCTTCGAAGGTGGATTTGACAGAGATCTATGAGGAGTCACAGCATTTGTTGGTGGTTAATACACCATTTGGCCTACACCAGTATTTACGCCTACCGTTTGGGGTTGCCAGCGGCCCAGCCATTTTACAACGGTTCCTGGAACAGCTCACAGCACTGATTCCGGGCTGTATAAATTATCTAAATGTTCAAATGTTTGTAGAACTTATGGGACTTAACTATGGGGTTATCAGTCCCTAAGCTTACAAACTACTTATGAACTAGCTAAGACTAAGGATGGCACAAATATCCATGCCCGAGGGGGGATTCAAACCCCCGACCGTAGTGGCTGTGCAGACCGTGACTGGAGCGCCTCAGTCTCCTCGGCCACCACGGCCGGCTATAAATTATCTGAACAACAGCATAGTGTCCGGCACGTATGCCAAAGACCACTTGCAGAACCTAAGGTCTCTTTTTTCAGCACTCCAAGGCACTGGACTCAAATGCAATCTAGACAAGTGCAGCTTTTTCCGACCTGCTATTGTCTATCTATGTTTCGAAGTTTCATGGAAGGGTGTCACTCCTTTAGACCAGCATGTCACAGCCGTTTCAGCCTTACCTTATCCTATGTCGGTGCAGGAGTTACAGGTTTTTCTCGGCAAGATCGCATATTACCACAAATTTCTTCCCGATGCGGCATCCATAGCACAATCATTACATGCCCTTTTGCACAAAAGCGTGCGGTTTCAGTGATCGGAAGCATGTGAAACGGTGTTTTCTCTTTTGAGACAAAAGTTACAGTCTGCCACCTGTTTGGTCCCCTTCCAGCCCATGCAACAATTAATTTTGGCCACAGATGCTTCCCAACATGGGATGGGAGCAGCCTTGGCCCATAGGTACGAAGATGGTACTTAGAGGTCCATAGCTTATGCATTGAAGACATTGAACTCAGCACAACTCAAATATTCGCAGATCCAAAGGGGGCTCTTGCCATCATCTATGCATTGCACAAATTCTACGTTTTTCTGTATGGCACAAAATTCCATTTGATCACAGACCATAAACCCTTGATATCCCTGTTCAACCCTTCTGCATCCCTGGTGGATAAAGAAGCACACCGCCTTCAGCAATGGGCCCTGTTTTTGTCGCGGTTCAACTATGAAATCCATTTTCGCCCCATGGCCCAACATGCTAATGCCAATGCACTGTCACGTCTTCCAGGGGTTCCGACCCTGTGTTTGACAATTGCTCTATTTTCATCTGGATGTGGTGTAACAACAGATAGTGGATCATTTTTCCCTTACCACAACACGTATTGCATCTGCGGTCACAGCAGATCCCGTGTTAAGATAGGTGGTCTCTTTTGTACAACACGGCTGGCTGGAGAGGCCTCTGAGCCATGTTTCAGACCCGCTTTGCAATTACTTTTCCTTTCAGTATCAGTTTTCGGTCATGGATGGAGGCCTCTTACTGTCCACAGCAGGCGCACCACCTTGGGTGGTCATTCCCTCCTCTCTCTCTCACTATGTCCTCCGTCTTCTGCATGCGGACCAGTGGGGTATGTCCAATACAAAAGCATTAGCTCACCGTCATGTGTTCTGACCAGGCCAGGACGGGGATATTGTCAGACTTGTTTGCCTGCTCAAAATATGCGACTCCACCAGGCTGCTCTATGCATGTCCTTTTCACTGTGGCCAGACCCACAACAGGCTTGACAATGAATTCATGTGGACTTTGTGGTTCCCTTCTTGAATTTCTTCTGGCTCTTGGTGGTCGATGCATTTTCAAAGTTCCCATATGTGGTATATTGCACTTCTACCAACAGTTTCAGCATTATTTAAGATCTTTGCTCTCGAAGGCCTGCCTATCACTTTAGTTACAGATAATGGCCTACAGTTTTCTTCTCAAGAATTTGCTGAATTC
The DNA here is from genome assembly GCA_026315105.1 of Locusta migratoria. Lineage (NCBI taxonomy): Eukaryota > Metazoa > Arthropoda > Insecta > Orthoptera > Acrididae > Locusta > Locusta migratoria. The sequence continues at coordinate 201,958,438 of CM048747.1, read as the reverse complement.
TGTGCCCAGCAAGGTATCCGTCACGTGTTGGCGCCCCCTTTCCACCCCCAATGATATGGGGAGGTCAAACATCTTGTCAGAACATTTAAGACACAGATGACGAAGTACGTAGTTCAATCTTCATCCGACATGGCGTTAGAGAGATTCCTGGCTTCCTACCATTTTACGCCTATCGGTGATAAGAGCCCAGCAGAACTCTTATGCGGCCGCCAGCCTTGGACACTGCTTCACTTGCTGCAGCCCCTGCTGGGTCACCTCCCCACGGTGGTGGCGGCCCGTGACCGTCCGGACTCTGTGGTGTGGGCCAATGGGTTCGGCCGCCACACTAAATGGATCCCAGCGGTTGTCACACGCTGTTATGGCTGCCATCTCTGTGAGGCCTGCACGGAGGATGGCCTCACATCTTGACATGTGGATCAGCTGCATCCTAGGGTGCAGGTCCGGAGTGGGAGGACATCCATACACACCCACGGGTTCGCCCGTCACCTGACAAGGCCGAGCACCAAACCCAGCCTCCTCTCGGTCAACACTCCACAGCGTCTGGGAAGTGGGGTTCAGAAACACCTACAATTTGGCTGGCGGCAGCCCCTCCCATAGTACCGGCAACGCATCCATCGCCATCGTCACCACGCCTCTGCCACCTCTGCCGCCATCGTGGCTCACAGTTACGCCGCCTACGGCACTGGGCAAGAGTGACAACAGCATCATAGACTATGACCCACCTTCTCTGGTCATATCTCACACGCCACCAATGGGCAGGGCTCGCTGTGTTGCACGCCGCTCTCAGTCTGCACGCTCGTACTCCTAGGCGCTTTGGCGAGGAGGACGAAATGAAAGTGTCATGTGTAAGAGTTTAGTTTTTCTCTGCAGAAGAGGGAGATGTGCTGTAGCATAGTGTGTGTGTAATTCTAATCAAGCACGCTGACTATGTACTTTCAGTGTCCACAACCAGAGGCGTGCGAGAATGGAGTCAAGTAGTGGGCCCTCTGTGAAAAAAGGTGGATGTAGCGCGGAGTAGCACCAGCAGTTGGATGGTGAATGCCGAACTGTTATGTACAGTTTGATACTTAATGGCTGATGCGGGCCATTTATGTTAGACAGTATAGGATAAAGTTCAGAGGTTACAACAATATCATGATTCAATTTTTCACAAAGCTCTTAACATATAAACACTTTCCTGGCTACATTACAAAATGATATACATAAACACATGATAATGAGATCTAGGTTCTTCAAGTTACTCATTTACATAATAATGTTCTGACACATTCTAAAACTTAATTTCTCTTTCCAATTAATTTATAATGTGAATGCATACTAACCTTAATTAATTTCATCACACTTTCAACTATATACAATGCTGATATTAGTGCTGCAAATATTTCCTCAGTGAATCTTGTGAAGAGCTTTACCATCACACTTCCTTCAAAGGCAACAACAACCATTGCAATGACTGTAAGCCAGAATCCAATATACACCCTCACTGTGAGGAAGTCAAGGCCATTTGACTCACAGAACTGTTGAAAAATAAATAATGTGAATATTACACAAAAATGGATTATCCACATGCAAAGAAAACCAGTTTAGTTAACAGAAATATTTGGTTTTAAAGATGAAGATGTTACATTTAATACATAGATGAAGTTACATTGTGATAGTATGCGCAAGGGGAAAACTTTACTTTTCAAGTTATGATATTTAAAAAATATATAATGTCTCTGCCATTAGTGATAACTTAAACCATCTATTACAGTTTAATTTATAAAAAGGAAAATTTCTGTTGAGAAAAATATTTTCACAGAAGAAAAGGAAAAGTGATTGCCTTCTACAGATGTAACTCACTGCTCAACGAATATAAAAACATAAAAGTATATATAACAACTCCAGCATACAGAATAACAGGCTCACTCCTAATGAGCAGAAAAGAGAAAATGTTTGGAGGTTAAGGCAGGAAAATGAAGAGGAGGAAGTATCAGGATGGATCTGGAGGTAAAGAGGGAGAGGGACTGATATATCACTCAGAATTAAGGAAAGTGGGATCTCTTACATAGTACCTTCATAAACAATGACCACAGTGATTTTCTACCCCGTCCCCCTCTTTCCCAATTAATTATTTTTTTCCCTTCAAGAATTTTATTTTAGTTTTTATTTTTCTCAGAGGTAGAGTGTATAACTGTGTGCATAAATTTAATATGTTAACAAATTTATCTAAAAACTTTAATACATAATACACATTACTCAGATTTAATTCAACAAATACAGAAATTTAATTACAAGAAAGAATTTTTATTTTATTCCCTGTAAGTGCCCTTTTGGATTCTGGCAATTGGTTGTACCACACTGAGCTACAATATGGACTGTGATCTGTTCCCTTTAATTTTGTTTTTTGTTTGTAATAACATTGCTTATTCATGGACCTGTCATTATGTAGCTCATAATCTGAGTCCATCACACCGATAGCTTGCAAAAACCATAAGAAAGATCTGTTATATCTTCCTATCACCATAAAACTACAATGTTGTTATCAGAATAAGTATTGTATGGTCGTTAATCAGTTATTCTGGTATCTGAAGTTACTACATTGCAAGATTGTATTACTTTAATTTATCTATTAATTTTAAAATATAAGAATTTGCATTAATATTTAGACCATCCAGCAAGGTAATTGAGCCCACCTTTGCCAATTATCTTATAGAGGTTGTTGAAGAAATGGGTCGCCCTCAACTATATCAAGAGCTCCACTTCTTGGAGGAGAGTACTAACAGGCTGCCTGTTTCTTTGAGAGTTTAATTATTTAAAATTGGAAAGTCCAGGTTGGAGTTAAACAATATAGTGAAGATTGTTAGCAACTCATCACAAAGATGTATGTCAAACTGTGACAGACACATAAAAAGACACTTGTACACATATAACTTCTGCTTTCGGCCATTGGCCTTCATTAGAAAAAGAACACACTATCATTCATTCAATCACACAGGCACACTTCACAGACACACAAAGGCATCTCCGGCTGCTGCATTTTGAGTTGCACTCTGCAGTAATGACATAGGAGGGGTGGGGAGTGAATGGCAGACAGAAAGATATTGGTGGAGACCCACCACCACTCTGTTCCACCTCAACTCTTCTCCAAGTGCAGACCAAGGACTTTACAAACTTCATTATCGGTATTTGAATTTCCACAAATATTTATCATACATGTGTGGCAAGAGTATCTTGCTGTGAACTTCAACAACTGTATTTCCATGATATTGACCTTTAGATCCTATTCTCTCACTGCAGAGTGTGACTCAGAATTCAGCAACCAACTATTAAATCCTCTGATGGCATTATCAAACAATAGAAATTCCAGGATGCAATAACCATATCGCGAAAAGGATAGGTTGCTACTAACCACATACAGTTTGCAATTAAACACCTTCTCTATGTGGTGAGTAGAAATTCGTCCTGTTTATATCAGCAAAGATATTACCTTTATATCTGTTATGTTTCTAATCATTATGTAATCTACTAAAATATAATTAACTACTGGCTATTTAACTTTGAGAAGATGATGTAAAATAATACAGTTTACAATTTAATATAAAGAGCTGAGAACTGCCTCAATGCATCATGTGCTCTGGTAAAGCTCTTTAACAAGAATGGTGATGGCAACTGTAGTTTTACAGAATTTCTTGCCACTTAACGATACGAAAAATGGCAATGGTCTGCTGTGAGTCAGGAGAAAATTATTATAAAATTGAGAGAGAGACAAGTTCTTTTGGAGTACAACGTGACAGAGGGAGGGGAAAATTGATTCAGAATCAGTAGGTGTGGCCACAAAATTGCAAGGAAGGTCATGCAGAGGTGTACAAATATGCAGTGCAGGAGAAATTGCCCAAACTTTGGACATATGTGTAATCACCATGTATAAAATTTTACGAAACATCCTGCACTGCTATTCTTACATAATTACTAATGTTCAGGGACTGCATCTTGTTTACCAATCAATATGACAAATGAAACTTTCTGACAGATTAAAATTGTGTGCCGGAACCGGGACTCGAACCTTTACCTTTTGCGGGCAAGCGTTCTACCACTGAGCTACCCCGACATGACTCATGGTGCCACACCACAACTTCAATTCCGCCAGACAGATTAATCTGTCAGGAAGTTTCATATCAGCACACATTTCACTGCAGAGTGAAAGTTTCATTCTGGAAACATCCGTTAGGCTGTGACTAAGCCATGTCTCCACCATATCCTTTCTACCAGGAGTGCTAGTCTTGTAAGTTTCACAGGAGAACTTCTGTGAAGTTTGGAAAGTAGGAGACGAGGTACTGGCAGAATTGAAGTTGTGGGGCGGTACCATGAGTCGTGTCGGGGTAGTTCAGTGGTAGAGCACTTGCCTACGAAAGGCAAAGGTCCCAGGTTCGAGTCCCAGTTCCGGCACACAATTTTAATCTGTCAGGAAGTTTCATATAAGTGCACACTCCGCTGCAGAGTGAAAGTTTCATTCTGGAATATGACGAATGTTTTCTCTAGAAATTTCTCTTACATGGAGGAGGACAATTAAAGTTTATAGAAAATTCTGTGTACAGATGAAGGCAATTTGCATCTCCTAGAACATCTCAAAACACAGTATTCTAGGTTATGTAAAATTGGTTATCACATCAAGTGGTATGTCCATGGATAATTATGTAGACAGACTAAGCCCATTTCTATCTCCAGTGACAGCCTCAAAACACATAGTACCAGAATATGGCTAATGAAGAATCAGTTCACACATCAACTGGAATCACTTCATTCTAAGAGATATAGTCAAAAAGTAGAAGGATTTTTCTTATTGCCACATTAGTAGTTTTAATGTCCAGACCATTAATGATGCATGCTCCATTGTTGATCTGTGCCAAGTATGAGGGGACGGGCAGAGGGAAGATTATGTTAAAGATGCAAAAAAGTTATTTGTTAAATGTAAGATCAGTATAATGATAGCTATTTATCATGAACAAGATCTGTGAATGTATACAGCACTTCAAATAGAAAGAGCTTTATCTGACGACAAAAGATTGGGAAGGTCATCAAAGTCAATGAAAGATGACAATTTGAAAGGCTTTGAACGGGATGGTGATGGAAAACAAATGAATGAGACTGTGAGTGAAATTTCCAATAGTTTAAAAGTTAGTCTTGGTTCAACATATGCCATCTTTCATGACAGGCTACAGTTTTGAAAACATGTATAAAAGGGTGAGTCCAGGACATGTTCTGCCACATGGATGTTCAATACAATAAAGGAGATGGGCTTCATAGTGCTGGAGAACCTGCCATATTGCCCAAAACTGCCTCCAAGTGATTTTGATATATCTGGACCACTGAATGAATTTCTGAGTGATAGAAGATTTTCTATAGATGAAAAACACATTGATACAGTGCAAAATTGGTTACAGGTGCAACCAAAACACTTTTTAAAGGATATAATAAAAACACCTGTTAAAAATAAGGCAAAGTGCATTGAAGTCTAGAAAGATTATGTACAGTGGGATGCAAAAAGATTGCCCAGCTCAAATAATTTAGAGTTCAGGAACATTACATTGTTCACGCCCAAGTTCAGAAGCCCCAGTATTCCCAATTCTAGCCATCTAAGGAGCTTCAGCTTACTGATGACATTGCAAAACCAGAAACAATATACATCTTTTGACACAGTATATGTCAAAATTTATTGCACTTTAAGTTATTGTATTTTGGTGGCCCTTGGCCACACAATATGTGAGAGCAGTTGATACGTAGCAACTTGCTGTGTCCACACGCTAGGCGAGACAGTTTTTTTCTGATGGCACATTCTGTGCCAGCTTCAAACAATAAAGGACGACTGGTCCAGGTGAAAGGCTTCTCTGGCCAAGCCTTACTTCAGCAGTAGACGCATGCCGAGGAGGCACATCTCCACACCTGTGCCAAACGACATGTCATGTGGCAGAACAGTGTTGGTGTTCTTGTGCTACCAATGTGCAGTTTACCACAATGCCAACATGACTCTGTGCTGCACCTTCCATCTGTGCTATGATGCATCTTCTGGGGCAGTTTTCGGCTCCACGCCACTACATTCTTGCACCACATTGTGGGATGCTTTTCTGTGGTAACGCTTGGGTGTCATGGCAGTTCTAACACACCCTGCATTGTGAAGAACTGCAATGAAAAACTGTAAACCGAATAAATGAGTCAAAACATTTTATTGGTCTTATCACTATGCTGCTCCTGCCGCCACAGCAGCCACCAACACTGGTGCCACCTCTCCCGCCATCAGCACTCCGATGCCCATGCTACTCATTGCTACTTGGCTAAGCCACAGCAACAGAGCCCCCCCCCCCCCCCCTTTCCATAAACCTCGCAACTCGCACCTGTGGTTTGCCACCAAATTTACAATGGTAGTTAGCCAGCTGGACCGAATGCATGCAATGGAGGTCGATGACCTCATCTTGTTGTCCCAACTACTAAGTGCTATGAGGCACTCCAATAACACTTTGTGACACAACTGATGTCCTCACCTGGGTCCTCCTTTCCTAGAAACATAGGGGGAGTGCCATACCCTCACAATTCCTGTATCATCTCCAAAGCCTGGCAGAATCTCACATGGTGTTAGACAGCTTTCTTTCTTTATTACATCTAGTTGGCTCTCCTCCCAGCACCAATCTATCACTTACGGACACCTTACTGATGGAGTGCGCAATTGTTGGTTGCCCTACCCGTGACTACTGCCGTAGTGTGCTATCTCCACTCTCTCCACCATCTGGCACTCACAACTACCTGCCACACCACTGGCCATCCCTCACCATGAGCTACCTCTACCCACTCGACGGGCCCCTAATGACAACAAAGGCCACCCCTTCCCTCTTTACACACATCATACTGCTGAGCAGCTGGGAGAGTATATGACATCCTGACCCACCTAAGTGCCAACATGCCAATGCTGCAGGCCTCCATGGTCTGTCTCAACTCCAACTGCTGCACTCCATCAAGCAATAGCTGTCGGCCTGATGATAGTTACTACCACCGCAGATCGAATCGGCTCACTGACACCTCTTCTGGTGCCCTCTTTTGGAACCACAAACACTTCAGCCCAGACAGCTTTCAACTGTAGGGATCACTGTTTATGGCCCCCAAACGCCAACAGCCGCTGGTACTCGGCATGTGCTGGCTCCTGCTCAGTCACCCAGTGCTTGTTCATGCAGGAAAACTGCTGTGTTAAGCCATTAATGGCCAACACTGGCTCAGATTTATCCATCTTCCTGCACTGCCACCCCTATCCTCCTGACAGAGGCAAATACCTCCACGTCACTAATTACAGTGTACACCATTGCGTCCTCGACCTGCAGTGGGACTTCCCCTGGAGATTCACCATTGCACTAATAGACACTACTCCTGGACTGCCAGTGTTCTATCGGCCATGCCCTCTGAACCAGACCAAATTCAAAGTCACCAAGACATGATGCGCACGTCAAAGAGCCCATGGGCATTAGCCCTCCATCTCGTGAAGGAGGATGATTATTGGCATCCTTGTGACAATAACCAGAGAGTCAATACCCGCACCAACACTGACATTACCCGGTGCTGGTCCTGCAAAGTTACAAAACTGCCAATGCCAGGTACAGCATGATTGACTGTACCAATGCTTAAACTCAAATGCCAGTTGTGCCTGAGAATATCCAGAAGATGGCCATAATACTGCAATTTGGCCTATACGAGAGTGCCTTCTTGACCTTAAGCCTCTGTAATGCTGCACAACCATAGCAGCAATTTCTGGAAGTCATCTTGCAAGTCTTTCCCTCAGGTTTCTCTTAGATACATAACATACTTGTTTTTTCCTTGACCTCCAAACAACATAGCAAGTACTTGGAGTATTTTTCAATGCCTCCATCAATAAAGAGGTAAAAGTGTGTACTTGGTGCCAGTGAGATAGAATTCTTGGCGACACTATCTCTACTGCCACTTCTTGTCCCCTCCCCAATAAGGTAGAAGCTATCTCCACGTTCCCATGACCTTCTAGGAACTCCGCTGCTTTCTCGACATGCTAAATTTTTCCCAGGGCCATCTAAGGAATGCCACTGCTACCTTGGAGCCACACACTGCTGTCCTCTATGGCACCAAAACAAAACAGAAGAATCTGGTGCCGTGGACATCACAAATAGAGGACATTTGCCCTCACAAAAGACTTCAAAAAGTGCTCCTTATGCCAGTGTCGGCAACTATCCTTTATGGCTGAGTTCACATCCATATGTTGCCTGAATTGAAGATGTTGTTGCCGACTGTCTGAGGTGAACCTGCACTGTCATTTAGTCCCTGGACTTGAAGTGCTCAGTAACACCCAGGAGCACAACAAAGAACTCACTCTCCTACACCAGGATTCCACTTCCAGACTCCACCATTAACATAGGGTAGTCAGTGGGTCTCGGAGCACAATCTCTAGTGATTTAGCCACCAGTTCACCATGACCTTTCCTATATGCTGCCTTCCGCAAAAGACACATTTGACCGGCTTTACAATTTGGCAGAACCCTGGCATGTATGCTTCCATCACCCTGGTGAATAAATTTTCTGTGTGGCTAGGGATAGATAAGGACTGCAAAACCCAGTCCAGTACCTGCCTTGGCTGCCAGCGTGCTGAGGTCAGCTGCCACGTACACACCCCTGCAGTCTCCTTCCCAGATGTCAGGCACCACTTCACCCAAGTCTACATGAAACAATGTAAGCCCTTTACTACTCTCTGCCAGTTGCCTCAACCTGCTCACCACGATAAACAGATTCACTCACTGTATCAAACTGTATCACCCATTTCAGTTACCCCTGCCACAGACAGGAGCCAACAATTTATGTCTGTTGTGGTCCTGGTACTTAATTGACCTTTGTGTAACCAATCTGGTCCTAACAATAAGCTACCATCCAGCCACCAATGGTATGGTGGAACACCTCCATTGAACTCTGAAGGCTGAAGTGATCTATCACTCAGTCCCTTATACTGCTGGGCCTCTGCACCACCCATAAGGCCGACATTGACATGTGAGCCGCTGACCTTGTTTATAAGCGGTAGCTTACACTGCCGAGCTACTTCATAGAAATGGCTGACCTCCCAACAGATGATGTCATAGTCAAAATCGTCACTGGGTTGTGAGACTGTATGAAACAGGTGCGGCCCACTCCACACCAGCGCCACAGTTTCCACCAAACCTTCATTCATGGCAACTGTACATCATGCACCCATGAGTTTTTCATATTGACACTAACCAGCACCTGCTTCATCTCCATTATTCCGGCCCTCATGAAGCATTTAGGCACGGCACCACGATCACAATCTGCCTAAACAGCACACTTACCACCATCTTGATTAACAGGCTGAGAAATCTGCTAATACGCTGCCCGACATCAGGCTCCTGTCTCGACCACAATTCTCATCAACACTCCACAGACAATTGATAGTGACCTCACTATGAACAATACCAATCTTCCAAGACACTACACCGGCCAACAATCCTATGCCTGACGAGACGGCTGGTAATGCACTTACCTCGCCTGGGAGCCCCCCCCCCTCCCCCAATCCACGCCACTGCAACTGCTGCTGTCTGTTGTGCCACCACATGGATGCCAAGACAGTTTTACCATGACGCGTTCTAAAGGACTGCAGTGAACAACCACATAAATATGTCAAAACATTTTATTGCTGTTTCATAGTGTTTCTAAATTATGTGTGTATTTACTTGGAGTGGACCAACACGATCCCACAGTATCATTTCTTTTGAAAATCATCATTCAAGCATGTAGAAATGGATGAAATATGATAACTCCACATCCATAGCATCATTAAAATGATGAGTGTCTCACCTACTTTGGTAGCAGAGTGAATAGAATTTATGAATGTAAAGAACGCATGTTCATATCTGAGTCATTTCTCTTTGATTATTCAATATGCCGAAGGCCTCACAAAGGCCCCAAGCAGACATTACCATCCTGACCTAGTCTGCAAACAGATTTCCTGTGTCATATCCCTACACACCACCAATTCTCCCTCCACCCTCAGTAACCAGTCACAAATGAGTGTCCTTCTTGTCACACAATACCATCCTGGACTGGAACAATTAAACCAAATCCTTTGTCAGGGCTTTGATTATATGTCATCTCCCTGTGGAAGATCGCAATTTAAAATCTGCCCAATCCACCCCATCAAGCACTTCATATTCCAGTCCTGTCACAGGCTTATCCTATCCCATCAGAGGGCAGGCCACCTGTGAAAGCAGCAATGTGATTTATCAACTCTGCTGCAATCACTGCACTGTGTTTTACATTGGCTTGACAGAAAACCAGCTGTCCATCAGGATGAAGGGTCACCGACAAACTGTGGGAAAAAGCAAGATAGACCACTCTGTGGCACGGCATGTTGCTGAACACAACACACTTTATTTCAATGGCTGCTTTACTACCTCAGCCATCTGCATCCTCCCCTCCACCACCAGCTCTTCTAAAATGTACAGATGGGAGTTGTCCCTTCAACAAATTCTATGGTCACGTGACCATCCTGGCCTCAACCTAAGATAACTTCCCCTCCCTACACCGTATGTCTAACATCTGCCCTCCCCATCCTTCCCCACTCATTATCCTGTATCTTTCCAATTAATGGCTTCCTTCCTTCCTCTACAGGGTGGCCACTCTCCTGGCTGATTAAATTTCTTTGATTTTTCCCGGACTTACCCGTAGTTTTGCTATATTTTTCCCAAATTGTCCTTTTAGTGGGTGAAAACAGAATTTTTTTCGTGCTTTACATATACAATATTTTCACTGTTTTCCCCCTTTTTTCCTGCTTTCATATGTTGAAATTATAATTGATAATATCTAAAATACTTGGACAAACTGACAGTTTAGTGTACCTCCAAATGGCAAAATGAATCACAATGCACTGCATACAGCACAACATATAACTCAAGAAATATTCTGGGTATGAAGTACACCCGTTTAAAATCAATCCCTAATGTAAGATTAACTGATTTGGCCAACAAAAATCATAAAAACTGAAAAGTACATGTAAATTTTAACTAATGACCTGTAACAGAAAAAGGTAATGGAAAAATACTTAATGTTGATTGCAAATCTAATATTTCACACATTTTGGATGACAACTTGTGAACTGGTAGTTACTAAATTGAATGTTGCATGTCAAGATGTGGAAAGTGTCCATCCTTGTATTTATTGTTACACAGCTGAATTAACCATGGAACAATGTACTCGTCATTAAGATCTTCAATTTTTTTTTTTTTTTTTTTTTTTTTTTTTTTTTTTTTTTTTTTTTTATTTTTTTTTTTTTTTTGGCAATAAGTATCAGTTCCCTTTCAGTATCAGCTAAAGGGTCAACTTTTTAATTCTAAAAGTTTGATTTCTTCAGTGTCTCTCTTCTGACACTGTGCCTTTTCGCCTTGGTTTATTTTTTCTGCTTTTTCAGTAACTCCACATAACGTGAATGGCCATTTTTCATGGCACGTGTCAACTGTTTCATTATATCAGCATTTTCACCCCTCCAAATGAAGTAACAGTATCAAAAACCTGTCATTGAGAAATCAGTGCCTTTGTCTTTCTGATTTTCTATAACAGTCCGTAGTGAAATGCGTGTGTGGAATATGGTGAAAAAGTGGCATACTCCATTTTTGCTGTTCATATGGAGAAATTTCAGCACCTGCCACTAAGTTTAATTCATTCCTTTATGTTCTATTAGCAGACAATATCTACTTGTGTCACTGAAGCAACTGTTAAATTGTATGACTGAATGGCTGACTGCACATAATGCAGAAGATCTGACACTTTAGATGCTTTAAAAGCTATCTTGATCCTCCTTGGCCAGATCTTTATACTGGTTCTTATCTATCAACTAACTTACTATTAATTTTTTGCCTCTACACACCTGTTCAAGATGATACATAAACACCAGTCATAAAAACTCTAGTAAGATTCGCAATATACACTAGACTTATGTTCTATACCCACAGCTTTTAACTACAGGGATTTAACACATCCATCAGAGGAACTTTAACTACAATAGACTGGAAGTTGGGATGCAGGAATGTGAAGGATTTTAACACTTTCGTATCCAATGAGTGTACTAGAATAGTGTGCTTTAACCTGCAAGGCCTTTAAAAGTTACACAATCATTCTCATGTATAGCATTTTGCTGACACCCAATAAACAGTTTTGAAAAGTACCTAAGTGTGTAACTAAGTATTTTTGGTGTTTTTATAAGAAACACACATATTTTACTATTTAAAAATGACAACTGTTTTAAAACTAGTATGATCAAAAGCTCATAGTGTGAGTCTCACCAGTTAACATAATAGCGTCTTTTAAGGCCCCAAAGCGAACACATATGAATGCACATGTGCTAGAAATTGACTTGTACCTTCCAATATGCATTTACACTGGTGCTAAAAGGAGTTGCACACAGATTGATGTATAACACACACACATAACTATATTTTGTATTGTAAGTATGCTGTTTGTCGACATTTGTTTCTCTGCCATCACTTTCATGAAGAAAGAGACAATAAAAAAGAAACTAGAATGGCAGTTCACCGCATTAATCTGCCAGGAAGTTTCATATCAGCGCACACTCCGCTGCAGAGTGAAAGTTTCATTCTGGATAATATTTTTTCTTTATTATTTTGGGATAAGGATCTGTATGATATCAAAAGCATCTATGACATTTGGATTCTTCTATCAACTGAGAGGTAGTCATGTCTAGGCACTCCCTTTCCATGAGAGTAACATTCAGTACACAACAAGAACAACAACAAATAATGCACGGGAGAAAAACAGTTTACTGCAACAAAGCAAATGCACTCAGTTTATCACTGAAACTAGCGTTCAAGCAGAGTGGAGGCGAACTTTCTTTGATGGTTCCTTCTGAAAACATGACAGCTGATCACAAGTGAACACTTGTGAATGCACAATCATGTAAATGGGAAATTATGTGAGATCACACGACTTCTAAAACTGTGGGATTTTTAATCCTAATAATGGAAATACCTTGGAGGATTAAACAATATTTAGGAAAGGATAGGTTGCTACTCACAACAGAGATGCCTGATGAGCTGTAGAAAGGCACACATAATAGAATAAACAAAAAATGAAGCTTCTGGCCGTTAAGGCTTCATATGCCACAGAGAATGTGTGCGCACATGCACTCGCACGCGCACACACACACACACACACACACACACACACACACAACCCCCCCCCCCCCACACACACACACACACAAACCCAACCGCCATCTCTGGCTGTTGTGACTGGACTGCAACGCAGCTGAGGCGAGAACAACCAGTGGTGGGGGTGAGGAAGTGGCATGGAGAGGGAAGCAGGAAGGCAGGGAAGGGATGTCAATGGGGATGGAGCAATATATCAGTGCTGTCTGACAGATAGGAAGGAACTGGAGTATGTGACAGAAAGGGAGATCTTCAGAAGCTGGAGTGTGGGTATGGAAAGGAAGGGGAGAGGAGAGTGGTGGGGGTAGGAACTAATGAAGGTTTAGGCCTGGGATATTGTGGGAGTGTAGGATATTTTTCTAGGGAGAGTTACTATCTGCGCAATTCTGATGACTTGGTGTTTCTGGGGAGGATCCATATGGCACAGGCTGTGTAGAAGTCATGGAAGTGATCCACATCATTAAGTGCTACATGCTCTGCAACTGGATGGTCCAGTTGTCTCCGTACCACAGTATGACGATAGCCATTCATCACACAACAGCTGTCATATTGTAGCTGAACCTATTTATCTTATTACATCCACAGTGCTATCTAACAGAAAAAGTTACAACATTTCCTCTTTCTTCAATAATATTCTGTTCAAATTTGGAATTATCCTAATCAGTGATTCTTTCTTTAACAGTATTCCAAAACTAGAACATTAATCACCCTCATCTCTGGCTCCTGAACTCCGTCTTTGTGGTGAGTTGTAAACTGTCCTTATTATCTTAATCCATTGACTTAAGGTCTTGGGTTACCACAAAGATGTTGTATTCTGTGCTACAGTTACAAGTGTAAATGAACTGAAGACACACATTGGTAAACACATTCTGAATGTCATCCCTGGGATACATTGATCTTCCATTTTAGGAGGTTTTTGGTCTCAGGACAGTTAACCCTTTCATTCTCACATTATGAATTCAGCTTTGTAAAAATTAAAATTCAATATTTTCTACATTAATACAATGCAATAAAAATAAAAAATATTCTTTTAATATTTTTGGCCAAACAATTATTATTTTTGTGTCATATTTCTCATCCACAACACACATTTGTAATAAGGTATATTATTATTTCAGACATTACTTTGTTGATTGTAGCACTGTTAGATCAGTATTTATAGCATAAATGTCACCACAGCACCAAAGACTAGACAATTTGCTACTGAAATTACATAGCACCAACCACACTTAGAGCCACATGTAGACTGCAATGCAACACCACCACCAATTCATTGAAGTTAATGCCTCTGAAGTTGGTGCATACCCCATCATTCAGCAAAATGTTGTTCCAGAAGCATGTCATTCCTCAACAACAATGCAACTTTGATCGACAGACATAATACTGTGTAAAGCAGCTTTTAATCCAGCGTTGTCTATAGGCAATGCTGAGAATGAAAGGGTTAAAAACCAATTTCATTTTTGCTTTGAATTCAGTCGCGGGCCACAGAAAATTTGTGCTACGATTTTGGTGTGATGGTTGGGCATACATAAATATCAGGGCTATAACTGTTGAATGTCAAATTGCACATAGCACAATTCAATTGGTTTAATGTGCAACTCACACAACAGCTGCCATATTGTAGCTAAACCCATTTATCTTATTACACCTACAGTGCTTTCTAAAGGAAAAAGTTATGACATTTCACCTTTCTTCAATAATGTTCTGTTCAAATTTGGCATTATCCTAAGCAGTGATTCTTTCTTTAACAGCATTCCAAAACTAGAACATTAATCACCATGTGTTCTGAAACTGACATCACTTATGTCTCAAACAAGGAATAAATATGTTGGTACCGTAACAATGACCTCTATTTTCAGGTGCCAAAATCAATCAACTGCACAGAACTTTAGGTATCACTAATTACATTTTTTATGCTATGTATGTTAATATTCTGGTACATGAAACTATAAGAATACAGTAACTTACGCTGTATAAACTCTCATCAAACAGCAGCAGAGGGCCAGTTGTTCCTACAATTATGAGTGGCTGCCCTGAGAGCAAGGCAAAAAATATGCCTGCAACTGATGTTGCTATTAATGTTTCAGAAATTCCAATCAAATTATTTGTTTTATCAGCTGAAACAGAAAATGAAGAAGAAAATAGTGTAGTTATACTGACACTACAACTATAAAAACCTGCTAATTGAACACTAGTGTTCAGTTTTTAAAATAAAAAGTGTCAACAAATACATATATATACACAACTACAAGACAAATGTTGTTATCTTTATAACCCAAGACAATTTTGATGGATTATTTCTAACTAAATGAAACTATGATATTAAAATTGATGAAACGAAAATTATAGAGGGAAACTTTCCCGGTGGGATAAACAAAAATAAAAATAGAAAAGAGATGACTTACCAAAAGGACCGGCTCGTAGAGAGAAACAAATAAAATCACACACAAACACACATACAAGCTTTCGCCACCAATGGCAGCTTCTTCAGGAAAAAGAGGAAAAAAGGGGAGGAAAAGGGAAGGATATGGGTTTTAAGGAAGTGGAAAAGGAGTCATTCCAATCCCAGGAGTGGAAGGACTTACCTTAGGGGAAAAAAAGGAAGGTAAACAAATACACACACACTCAGACATAATTGAAATGTAAACACACCTAGACAGACATTTGTGAAAAGCAAAGAAGTTGGACAGAGATACCAATTGAGGCAGAGGCTCTGTCCACAGAACCAAGGCAAAGATGCTAAAGATAGTGGGCGGGGGAGTTTGAGTTAGCGGAGATTGAGACCGGTGGGCAACGGGAGGAGAGAATAAGCTGAAGGGCAAGTTCCCATCTCCGGAGTTCTGAAAGGTTGGTGTCGGTGGGAAGTATCCAGATAACCCGGACGGTGTAACACTGCGCCAAGATGTGCTGGCCGTGCACCAAGGCATGTTTAGCTACAGGGTGATCCTCATTACCAACAAACACTGTCTGCCTGTAACCGTTCATGCGAATGGACAGTTTGTTGCTGGTCATTCCCACATAGAACGCTTTACAGTGCAGGCATGTTAGTTGGTAAATCACGTGGGTGCTATCGCAAGTGGCTCTGCCCTTGATCGTGAACACCTTCCGGGTTACTGGACTGGAGTAAGTGGTGGTGGAAGGGTGCATAGGGCAGGTTTTACAACGGGGGCGGTTGCATGGGTAGGAGCCAGAGGGTAGGGAAGGTGGTTTGGGGGTTTTATAGGGATGGACTAGGAGGTTACGAAGGTTAGGTGGGCGGCGGAAAGACACTCTCGGAGGAGTGGGGAGGATGTCATTAAGGATGGATCTCATTTCGGGGCAGGATTTAAGGAAGTCGTATCCCTGCTGGAGAGCCACATTCAGAGTCCGCTCCAGTCCCGGAAAGTATCCGGAGACAAAAGGGGCACTTCTGGGATTCTTCGGTGGAAGGTTCTGGATTTGGAGGAATGAGGAGGTGGCTCTGGTAATTTGCTTCTGAACCAGATCAGGAGGATAGCTGCAGGATGTGAAAGCTGTTATTAGGTTATTGGTGTACTGGTTCAGGGATTCGGGACTGGAGCAGACTCTTTTGCCACGAAGACCTGAGCTGTAGGGAAGGGAACGTTTGATATGGAATGGATGGCAGCTGTCATAATGGAGGTACTGTTGTTTGTTGGTAGGTTTGATGTGGACGGATGTGTGAAGTTGGCCGTTGGACAGATGGAGGTCGACATCAAGGAAAGTGGCATGGGATTTGGAGTAGGACCAGGTGAATTTGATGGGACCAAAGGAGTTGAGGTTGGAGAGGAAATTCTGGAGTTCTTCTTCACTGTTGGTCCAGATCATGAAGATGTCGTCAATGAATCTGTACCAAACTTTGGGTTGACAGGCTTGGGTTTCCAGGAAGGCTTCCTCTAAGCGTCCCATAAATAAGTTTGCATACGAGGGGGCCATCCTGGTTCCCATGGCTGTTCCCTTTAGTTGTTGGTATGTCCGGCCCTCAAAGGTGAAGAAGTTGTGGGTTAGGATGAAGCTGGCTAGGGTATTAAGGAAAGAGGTTTTAGGTAGGGAAGTGGGTGGTCGGCGTGAAAGGAAATACTCCATCGCAGCGAGGCCCTGGGCATGTGGGATATTTGTGTATAAGGAGGTGGCATCAATGGTTACAAGGATGGTTTCAGGAGGTAACAGGCTGGGTAAGGATTTCAGGCGATCGAGGAAGTGGTTGGTGTCTTTGATGAAGGATGGGAGACTGCACATGATGGGTTGAAGGTGTTGGTCTATGTAGGCAGAGATTCGTTCTGTGGGGGCTTGGTAACCGGCCATAATTGGCCGGCCTGGATGATTAGGTTGGTGAATCTTAGGAAGTAGGTAGAAGGTAGGGGTGCGGGGTGTCAGTGGGGTCATGAGTTTGATGGACTCGGATGAAAGGTTTTGCAGGGGGCCTAAAGATCTGAGAATTCCCAGAATCTCTGCCTGGACATCAGGAATGGGGTCTTCTTGACAGACTTTGTAGGTAGTATTGTCTGAAAGCTGGCGCAGTCCCTCAGCCACATACTCCCGCCGATCAAGTACCACGGTCGTGGATCCCTTGTCGGCAGGGAGAATGACGATGGAATGGTCAGCCTTCAGATCACGGATAGCTCGGGATTCAGCTGCGGTAATGTTGGGAGTAGGATTAAGGTTTTTCAGGAAGGACTGAGAGGCAAGGTTGGAAGTAAGGAATTCCTGGTAGGTTTGAAGGGGGTGATTTTGAGGGAGAGCGGGTGGGTCTCGCTGTGATGGAGGACGGAACTGTTCCAGGCAGGGTTCAATTTGAGTGATGTCTTTTTATGACTTAGGGGTACATTCAATTGACCACATTTTAATGTTCTGTGGCTTTCTATTAGATCATAATTGTATCTTTTTTTTTTTTTTTTTTTTTTTTTTTTTTTTTTTTTTTTTTTTTTTTTTTTTTTCTCGCCTTGCTTTCATTTCATCGTCAGTGATTTGGATTGTTTGTTTCATTTTGATTTTGACTTGAAATCTCTTATTTTTTGCAGTTTTATCTGTGAACAAATTTTCCATGTTTAAAATTCTTTCACAGATTGAGGTCTGGACACAATGGGTGTCATTCTACTGGTTGATACTGAGCATTCTCACAGTTATACTAAATGTAGAAGCTATGTTGCTCATCTCCAAAGTGTTAAGTACTTCTACATTTCGTTAAAAAATTTTCCGAAAATAATAAAAATGTTCTGCTTAATATATGTGGCTCTACGCTGAGGAAATGTTAATTAACCTTTTCCTCAAAGGGTTTTCTTAATGTGTTCCTTCCATTTATTTCCAGTCTGTGAACTGGGCCACAATCACATACAGGGCAATGTGTAAATTTTGTGATATCTCTATTTATTTTATTTCACTTTTGAATATCCACATGATGTTACAGCCACTTGGGTTAGGATTACTAGATATACTAATTTACCTGGACCCTAAAAATAGTGCCTGCAGGTTTTTAGCAAAATGACAAAATGTCAAAAAATCTATAGAATTTAATTTTTCGAACAATTTTACTTTTTTCTGACACTGCCAAGCAAAGTGCAAGGTATGTAAGTAAACTAATTATATTGTTTTAAGAATCATTGGTGTAATTAAATTTTGAATACAACAACTTCACTTGTGTGAACTGTATTGGCAGAAAAGTAGTGTCAGTGCTAATGGAAAAGTGTTGCTAATGATTACACGAGAGGAAACAGTTTGAAAAAATAAATCATTAAACTGTGAATGACAAACGAGACTGATTTATTTCACAAATATATTCTCATTATTGAATAACAATTAATCCTGATAATGGTATAAATATTTGTATAAGAGGTGGTTTGCTGAAAGAGGTGAAGGTAGGAAGAGTACCTGAAATGATAGGGACGTAAGATGATATCCAAAAGGAAACAGATTTTGTTTTCCTTGCAATAACTTAGGCAATACTTTAAAACAAAAAAGAACATGAACTCCTAATTGAGTATAGCATTTAATGCATTATGATAAAAATATGACCTCACAAACAGTGAAGCTGTATTAGGTGATAACCTTTTTTCTTTCATCACTTTGTGGTGGTTGTCAGGAAGAAAAAGTTTCATAAAGATTTAAAATCATATCTGAAGTTTGTTGTAGATCACTAAGTGTTACAACTTTTAAATAATGGAGAAACAAAGCTGTAATATTTTAGTTAATACCTGCCTTATTGTGTTAAACATAAGATTTTAGTTTCTAATGAGTACAGTATATTAACAGAGCAATTAATTTTTTTAATTTGTTTAATAATCACTAGAGATATTGAAAATAAAATTTTTGTTACTCCTGGAAGCGGTCAAACCACTCAAAACTAAGTTACGCATTGACAGATTTTATATTGTACGATATTTGGCTGAGGCTGTCATAGATCCCATAAACAAAATATCCATGTCCAGTAGTTGGAAGAAAGCAAAGGTCACAATAAACATAGAAGAAGTGATCCACAAAACTACGTCATATCCTTGATATCCATTTCTTGCAGAAACTTAGACCATATTGTGAGATCAAACACAATGAGTTATCTTGAAAAGAATGATCTCCTACAAGCCAACCCGACAAGATTTAGAAACCGTCAATCATGTAACATCCAATTTGCACTTTTTGTGTGACATATTGAAAGCCAGGGATCAAGGCAGTCAGGAAATATTTCTTGATTTCTGAAATGCATTTGATTGGTACTACACCTACAATTATTATCTTAAAAAGCTCACAGGAGGTAAGCTATTTTGGTAGGGAGGATGCAAGTTATCTTGGATGGAGCATATTGGGAAGCTTGCTGTTCATGTCGTATATCAATGACCTTGAAGACAATATTAGTAGTAACTTCAAATTTCTTGCAAGTGATACAGTTATCTACAATAAAGTCCAGTCTGAGTGAAGACTGTGCAGATATACAGTCAGACCTCCACAAGATTTCAAAGTGGTGCAAAAATTGCCAACTTGCTTTGAATTTTGACAAATGTAAAATGCTGCGCTGCACTGCAGAAAAAGGAGTATCCTATGAAATTATATCAATGAGACACAGCTGTAATGAGTAAATTCATAAAATACCAGTGTTTAAGAATTAATAAAAACATGAAATGGAATGATCATATAGGATCAGTCCTGCATAAAATAGATAGCAGACTTTTTGTAGTAAGCAAGGAAATGAAATCAATCTACAAAGGAGACTGCATATAAATCTCTCTCACAAAGCCTATCTTAGAATACTGCAACCTGACTGCAACTGTCACAGAAATAATGCATGAGCTCAGCTAACAGTGGTTTACAGAGTATAGATGTAGATATTTTGAGCTAATTATTGAATTTAGTGCTGAATGACTGCATTCTTCATTTTTGTATACTCTTGCGTAAAATATATAAAATGTGAGGTTGCATACTGGTGTACCATTTCTTTCAATTTCTACTCAATTCCACACCAGTTTGTTTAAGTGCAAAAGACAATGTAAAGTGCTTTAGATGCTTGTTTGAAAAGCAATTAAATCATCTGTGTTGTTAGCTGCTCAAAGAGACTAAACAATGAGAAAGGATATGTGGTGGTTTTGTTGTATCATGAATGATGTGCAAGTATTTAACATAAATGTAGGTGATTATAGAAAATAACTTCATTTCCTTCTTGTAATGACTTGGCCAGTACTGCAGCAATTACCATTTGTAAGAATAGTGACAGCCATTTTGAATAAAGTTGGTATTGGGTTCTTTTATGAAAAGGTGGGGAAAAAAGCTCAAATCTTTCTGGGCTTCCATCCAGCAACGTAAATGGATCAAGTATTCTCAGGATGATAATGACACTCATCAAAATATCATGGACGTTGAATGCACACACTTGGATGGAATTCTGAGAAGTTTTCCTCAATCGGATATGCCAGGAAAGCATACATTCACATTTTAAGAAACAAGGATACAGAATTAACAATAAAATTCTTAGAAAACATGAAAGTAGTGAACGGAAATTTTAAACACTTTTCCCAAATTATTCGGATAATTTAGCTTCATATTTCTTACAAACATATGAAAACAACTCATTAAAGAATTTTAACCTACAAAACTTACCAATAAGTCCTCCAAATGTTATTGCTGCTGACAGAGCAGCAAAATATATGAATATAGCTGCAGCCAAACAAGTCAGATTTAATCCATCTAAGACATCTGACACATAATGTGGAAATCTTCTCTTGCAGTCATTGATCATACCCCCAAATGGTCTTCTGGTTCTTCGTAAAGGATCATCATATGGTGGTTTTCCACCATCTCCCTCTACTTCCAATAGGACTACATAAAAAAATCTGGTTTTAGTTTCAGTAAAGTGATTTCAACAACAACATCAGAGTGTAAATATGATTCCCCAGCTTTTTATCTGGAAATTAGTATAAGATGGGAGGATGGGATGGATGTCCTTAGGTTTCGTATATTTTGTTCTTCAAAGGAAATATTTAAACTTTAATTTCTTCTGTTAGAAGTCAGTAAAGTTTTAATGAAAAGTAAATTATGTTATCATAGGAAAGTCTATTGCGCCTGGGTTAAGAGTGACTTTTTCAAAACCCTCTGCATTTAATAAAAGCCTCATCAGTCAGTTTTTTTCATCCCTTTTTATCTTCCTTTCAACCCTTCTGGTTCCTTATTTCTGTCTTTTCTCCTGTCTCTGGTTGGTGCGAAGATTTTCATCTATTGAATTATTTTATTGTAGAATATGATATTTCTATTGTCTGTACCTTAATGATGTTTATATTTTAGTGTTAACATTGCTCATCTGGTCAAAAAACTTCACTCTGCAACAAAATTTCAGAGTAACTTTTTTTGAAACCCTATAATTGTCTCTCAATACAATAAAGAAGTTTGAAATTTGGTTGAAAGATGCCTACAATGTACCTATGTAGTGACGCAAACTCATGGTACATTGCAACGTCAATCTCAGGCTTGTCTCTGCTTGACGCAGGAAAATGTGAATTCTTAAGAGAAAAATGCAAAAGATCAGAGGTACATGTGAAGTGTAAGACTGATTAACAGTGTCAAACTGGCACCAAATTTAGCTACAACAATTCTGCCAAATGCCACTGAGGCTTCATCACACAACTGGAAGGTCATCAAATACACCCCCCCCCCCTTTGACATGTGCATTTCTTCTTTTCTTTTGATGTCTCTATGATTGAGGTCCAAACCATGATTCACAGCATTGAAATCAAGTATTTTCTTACAAAGGGTCAAGGAAAACATTTGAGACACACCCCATGCAAAATTGGAATAGACAGGCCTTCTTAAAAAGTAAAGTAAATGGTGATAATGAAACCATTCATTGCTCTGGGGCATCCTCTTATACAAACTTTATGTTCAGAAACTACAGTTTGCAGGGCAGTGCAATGAAAGTTCCTGACAAACTTTGACGTTGTTGAATGATTCTTCCCTTTTCCAACAACTTTATTAGGCTGCAAACCCACTGAATGTGATCTGATCCCTTTCGAGTGTGGAATTTTTGCTCTGGTATATGTGATGGATCCACAAGGGAATATTCAAAATTGTTAGACAAAATCGGAATATGATCTGAAGCAGCAAATCCCATCTGTCTCCAGTCTTGTGGTGTGATCATGAATTGTGTGTGACATTGACACATGCATGAATAAAACGTCAAAAAGTCTCTTTCAGACCCTTCAGTTAAGCACCACCTTCAGTACCAGAATTATTGTGCAATTTGGCATTAGTGTGATATCATCAACCCGCTCTACATCTCACATGAACTTCTGAGCTCTGGCCTGTCACGCGCAAGTGTCAACACATTACTTTTTGAAGTGTCACCGATCCTGAGATTGTTGTTGCAGGACACCATGATTGTGAACATTACAGAGAGGGGTTGTAGGCACTTTTGAACCAAATTTCAATGGAAGAGGATTATTGGAGCGCAAAAAAATGACCTTATTACTCTGTTGCACATTGTATTTACTATTAGATTCATATACAAATCACTCAAAGAAGATAAGTCAAAACAAATTATGATTGTTTATTCTTTAATTCTTGTAGGCAACATTACTAAGGAATACAGTCAAAAGCTGGGTTTCAACAACTCTGTATGTAACTGATCAATAATATATGACAGATACTTTACTTGAGGAATGGTGGCCAGAGACGGTAGTAATGTCCGTGCGTGAGTTATGCCAGCAAGACTGTGTGTGCTCTTTTTTTATGAAGGCTATGTATGGCCCAAAAATTTCAGCTGCATAAGTGTGATTGTCATTTTCTACATGTCTGTCTTTGGATCAACAATAATTCAGCATCATAATATTGTTGATAACAACTGTAACTTTATTTAGAAAGAGCAGGCATTGTATGTAGGGGAAAGCAACTGTTGAAAATAAATTTGATAAAAACAGCCACAGGTCACTAAAATTATTTATTCAATGAACTGGTTTCACTCTGTATGTAAGAGCATTGTCAGAATACTGTAAAAATAGATATCGATATAACAGATTCTTTTTCCTTTTAACTTTAATATTACATCAATTACAAATTACATTTGTAACTATCTTCTATGCCCATGCTTCGCAAAGGTTGTTAAAGAGGGACCTGTGTATATCATGGTTTTTTAGGGTTCCGGACCTAGGCCAGCAAAAACACAATCCTTGTTGGATCACTAACTCAATAAACTCAGTTCTCCTAGCCGAGATGTCAAATATAGCTATTACTTGATTAACTAAACACTGAAAGAGTTACACATGTTATGCTTTACATGAAAACGTATTGAGAACTTTTTGAGATGAAGATCAAACATTTACGTATGTAAAGTAGGCTATTTCTGGGATTTAATTGCCTCTCTCACACTGTAATCGGCTCAAGATTGTAAAGTACGGCATGTTCCATTAAACATACACATCACCATCACTGTTTTCCATGTGGAAGTTTCCGTGATTTTGTACCTTATAACCTCTAAAATACGACACAGAATGGATCAAAATACATAGAATGCCACATATGTGAATGTCACATAAATATTTGTACTTAACCATCCAGTAAAATCTCAAATTCATTCTCAATTCAAAGCGTTGTTGCAGTGTTTCATTATTTAAGTCATGTGCCTTTATTCGTAGAACCGTTTTCGACTGGTACTGCAGCTCTTGCCTCAGGGGTATCTTATAATAAGGCCCAATATCAGATATTTGTAGAAAAGGGAGAAGTACTTTTGACAAGCTAGAAAGCTAGGCTGTATATGTCATTGCTGCTTGTTCACTCGCAATAATTTAAGCTGTACTCTTAGGTTCTTGCCTAACCACATCCTTTACATTCATAAAAAAATAGTACTTTTGCCAGTCAGAATAGACATCTACAGTGTAGCTTGTCAAAAGTACTTTGCTGTTTTCTACGAATATTTGATATTAAGCCACATTACACAATTCACCTGAGGAGAAATCCGCATTACCACTCGAAAACAGTTCTACAAATAAAGGCTCCTGTAAACCTGTCATCAATGCAGGTTAGAGAGTAAACAAGTCAATTAGCGCTACAGGTGGTCAAAACACGAAGCACACGAAATAAGTGTTCGAGTTGGCATTTACAGGTGCAACTGGCGGTGGCTGTGCATGCACAGTAGCATGTTGGCTGCTGTGTGGCAAGCGGCAGCCACAGCTAGGGGCTCTGGTGCATCTCTGATGTCATCGTGGCAGCCAACGTGTTAAAGGTGATAAGAAACTGGCGACTGGTGAATTTCTCACAAGTTGAATGAACCTATTTTTCAGGAAATGTATCGAGCCAAGCAGAAAGCAAACAAATGTTTCAGCTGAAAAGCATATTGAGTACTGTGACTTTTCCAGGGTTTTTGGGAAAAATACAAAAATTCCCTCAGTTTTCCCTGAGATTTCCAGAACAAAAACAATTCCCTGAGTTTTCCCAGTTATCCAGGACAATGGACACCCTGATTCAACTAAAATATGGTAACTTTGGGGGTCATCATATAGGCCAGATACATGTTTAATCTATAAAATTTTGATGAAAGTTTGTAGCTCGTATTATCTGAAGGTCGTCTTATCTGCGGAAATATACAGATATATTTTCACAACCTGTGGTCTAAGGCATATTTCTGTGTCTAAAGTTTTCTCTCCTAGTGCCAAGGAAATCTTGGAGGCTATAAGAAATCAAAAATTAGTGAATGCCACTGTGTTCAAAGTTAATAGAATGGCAAATACTTTTATGAAGGAAGTAATATAATCTGAGCTACTTGATTAGTTTAACAATGTTCTAGTCTAATTTTTGGCTTGATTTCAAATTGAATACTTCACACAATTAATGGTCATTAATGTCTATTTACGATAAACAGATGTACCTTTCTTTGCTTCTTCTTGACCAAGCAGTCGTGTTGTTTTTCTTCTGCGAATTTTCTCACTTTTTGCTCTAAGTTCTGCTACTTCAAGTAATGCATCTCTCTCCCAGTCGCCAGGTGGTAGAACAATACTGTCATCAAGAAATTCATTAATTGCTGACAACAACTCCTTCCGTTCTGTAGCTTTGTAAGCTATTTTATGAAATTGCTGGAAACAAGAACACAAACACTGTCAGTTAGTTTCTAAACTTGACAACCATCATTTATACGAATGAAAGTATACTTACTGCGTTTGACATTAGCGTTGATATGGATCGTCCTATCTCGTGGTAATCCAAGTCAGCTGTTGATGGACCCAAAAGTATAAACAAGAACCGAACTGGGATGTTCACCTAAAATGTATATAAAAAAGTAAGAAAATAGGTAATAACTAATAAAAATGAACTTGTTATTTATAACAATAATGGAAATGTCTGAGTTAAGAGATATGCAATATGAGGAAATGCAAAAGGAGGATGTGACTACACAATAATGAACAAGAAATCATACTGGCAGATTAGAACTTTGTGAAGACTTGTCAAGACAAGATATTTACCTTCTACAAAGAAAATACTATTAATATATTGTGCTAAGTTTTGAGAGAACACAAGTTCAGTTTCCTCTCTGAGCAAATTGATTTAAGTTTTCCATGATTTCCCTTAATCATTTGAGGTACACTAAATACCAGGATTGTTTCTTTGAAAAATATTTCCTTTCCCATGCTTCTCAAATCTGAGATTATGCTACATCTCTTAACAACCTTATTACATGTGACATTAAAACCCTAATCATCCTTCTTTCTTAACACAAAGTTTCAGTCTACCAGTATAGTTATTCTACTTTTCCACTCCAGAATTTAGTGGCTAGAGAGAACACAATGGTAAGCGCCACTGACATGTATTCTGCATTACAGGGGAGTCAGTGTATCCTATGAGTTGCAAAAGATAATAGACCACCACCTTGTTTGGACAATGGAAATGTCAGTTAATTCTTTCAGGGACTCTGTGTAAATGTTCTCATATGATTTTTTATCATTATACTGTATTCTGTTACTAGGATATGTGATTTGTATAATAAAATGGTATCTCCACTACAATGTCTTTATTACTATATATGCCATGTCTTATAGACTATTTTTTTTGTTTTGTTTTTATGGCTCTATGAAAGAATGTAGACATTAAAACCCACCCAGAACAAAATATAGGTTAGAATAAAATTATTCTAAATTGTCAGTCATTGCCAACTTTAATCATTTGTATCTCCAAGACTTTTATTTAGTTGCTTACCATTTTGCTCTCTCGAGCAGCTCAACTATTCATTACTAAGAGACCAAAAATATTTTCTAAGCATTATGTTAGTAAATATCAAACACTCCAAAATAATTGTTTCTTTTTTATGTTGGAATATTGAAAGAAATGTAAGTAGAGATTGTAAAATTGATTAATATGATAAAAAAGTCATAAAGTACTTTAAAGGAATTGTCAGTTTTCTTCCAGTATGCATATGGATTAGCTTCTTCATAGTCATAAATGAAGGAGATTATAACAATAATGAAAGTTCTTAGATGGAGCAACATTTAAAATATTGGAAAGGCAGCCACTCACCTAAAGCAGATTAAATTGTGGATCACTGCAACACATTCCAGGAAAGTAACTTTTGAGCACATGCTCTTTTTCCAGCAGAAGTCCACATATTCACTCACACACAACCACACGACACCCAAACATAGACTTCCATGGTCAGAGGAAGACTGATATTTTGATACTTGATTTTTGGAAATAGATGTCTGAGATGATGGAGATGTAGAGGGGTTAAGAGAGGAAGCTAAAGTGAGGATGAAAAAATAACAAATTTCTGTGGACAGCAAATTGCAGCCCCACAAGATGATGAAGAAGTATCGAAGGTACTGAAAAATGAGAAGTTAGAAGTGGGAGATTGGGTTGGGGAAAGGGAGAGTATGGGGAGGGTGTGGGGGAGATGAAGGAGAGACAGAAAAGGGGGGGAGGTGTAGAGAGAAAGGTGAAGATGGGTCAGAGAGTGATACTGTCCATCAGAATGCTCATGATCCAGATGGGGAAGGAACGGTGAGAGAAAGGAAGAATTAAGGTGAGACAGTGGGAACAGGTTATTACAGGTTTAGGCCGGGAGGATATGTTGGAGAGAGAATTCTCATCTGCATACCTTATTTCAGAGGAATCTGTGCTGGAAGGGAATATACTAATGGCCAGTGCAGTAGCTGTTGAAGTAATTGTGCTGTGGTCTGCTGTATGTTTGGCAACTGGATAAGATATTGGTTACTATTACTTCAAAATTACACTTCACTTATTGGCCTAGCTTTTATCAGTGTCAAATTGATCAATGTCACATGCACACCATTTGCTTGATGTTTTTTGATCCTGAACCAAACACTACTGAAACCTTTCATACAAGCTCTGATTTAGTGTCACATGTACCATTATTATAATCACAGACATCAACTTACATTAGATGAGCTTCGTCAGACTTATTTGAAGAAAAGCTTTTCAAAGACTACAGTTTATAATCGTTACTGCGTATCAAAAGTCATAAATAGTAACCAAATACCAGAGTGCATGTCACAGTGATGATAATGATAGTGTCTAAAACAGAAGATATTTGTTTCAAACTCTGTCAAATCAATAATTTATTTTATTTGTAAATCAAATCAGAATTAATTTGCTTATTATTTTTATCAATTACCTACTTTAATCATTTTTTTTAATTTCTAATGGTTTGCTATATAATTTTCATAAATTGTATTGGCTTTTCTTATTGGCTCTTAATTATCAACCTATCATTATTTTTTTGACTGAAACGGGCCTATTTTATTTACATCATATAGCTGAGTGCCAAGCAAGACTGCTCATTTGTTTGTAACACAGCAGTTTGTGTAGCCACTCGCCAGTGTGAGGACATTTTCAGACAACCAATTAGTTTGCTTTTATCATTGAATCTAATTTTTTTGGTATTAAGTTTGCTCATAGAGGTAAGCTTAAATTGCTTTGAGTGAAGTAATGATTGTTGACCACTATTTCATCAGATCATGAGGTCATGGTTACTTTACAACTTGAGTTAAAATTTAGTGCAACAAAGCATGTTGTCTGCTGCAGTTCAGTCATTGGCCACCTAAAATTATTTGTTAACAAAACATCTCGGAGTACTGTCACAATTCATGGGAGCCACTTTGAACACTGCTCCATGTTATACCATAACAGCATTTCGTAAGTACCCACTGTGCTTGTGTATAGCCAGCAGCCTATTTGGAGGCTTGTGACAAAAGTCACCTATCAAGTAATTTTAACTGGACTATAGTTTGGGATTTGCCACAGTTTGGCAGGGGCTATCTATGCAAGCAGATAGTTGTTTACTAGTCATGCCCACAAAGAATGCTGTACAGTAATTTCACCACAGCTGATATTCTATAACCTGGCTGGTTTGACACAGGACCCAGCCTTTTGTAGGGTAGCTAATGCCTATGGCTGGGCTTTGTTCAGAGGTGGTGAGAGAGGGATAACCTACCCAAAAACCTATCCACAACAACCAAAAGTGGTGTTCTGTTGCCCATCCAAACCTACAAAATTCTTGTTCATCTTTATTTTAGCTCCACTCCATATACTGTATCCATGGGCCACTTTATTTTGTCAGCCCACTACACAGGCCATGCGCCAACCCACCATATGGGAATTGCCCCCTCGCCCACCCCATCGTCCATACATTTCCCTTTCTTTCTCTCTCTCTCTCTCTCTCTTGATCTTCATCACACTCCCCATCTCGCCTTTCTTTTTTCCCTTACATTCTTCACCTTCCTGTTTCTCTTACAACACCTTTTTTTTCTCTACTCTTGAAGCTCATTTTGTTTGACTGTGAGACCATTGTCCTGCCCAAAGTTCTTCACACTTTTCGGTGACCCCTTCCCTTTCTTGCATTTAGCCTATACTCCCCCCCTCTCACCAATCACCTCAGACAACTGCTTTCAATAATCAAAGTATGAATAATCAGTTTTGCCGTGGCCATGGGAGTGTATGGTGGGAGTCTGC
Organism: Locusta migratoria; assembly: GCA_026315105.1. Taxonomy (NCBI): domain Eukaryota; kingdom Metazoa; phylum Arthropoda; class Insecta; order Orthoptera; family Acrididae; genus Locusta; species Locusta migratoria. The sequence goes on along the minus strand of CM048747.1, from coordinate 201,928,809 downwards.
ATGACTGTATGTGATTCTGCTAGATAAATAGAGACTAACTGAAACATAGTGTGAATGCTTTTTCCTGTCACATGTTGCTGTACTCCACACATCCATCCATTTTACAAAATGAAAGATATTCTTTCAGATGGATAAAATATTCTATGAACTTGTACTTTATCCTACTATTACTTTCACCTAATAGTACAGGAATGTCCCCTTTTCTACACTTAAAAGTTTCTAAAACTTACTGACAGGTAAAAAATGTGTGCTACATCAGAACTGAAACCCCAAAATCAGGGATTCCCAAACTTTTCCTCTGAAGGAACGTTTAAAGAAACTTGGTTCTTTGATGAAACACTTTGTTCTTGTTTACTATGAAGGTTAACAAAATTAAGAAATATTTTTAGATTCAAGAAGAGTACTACAACATTGAAAATCTGTATTTAATCAAAGAAACATGATAGGACCTTGAGTAATTAATCAATGTGTAGCATACTTACAAAGTTCTTCCTTTTCAGAGGGAAACAAGTCCATAGATGACAAGCATAACCCCTCCAGACACTCAAATGACATCAACTCAGTACTCGATGTCCTCCACACTCGCTGCAGCATTTCATGCCTAACAGTCTGAATAGCTGTAGTTATTTCTTCTTTTAGTTCCTCAATGTTAGCACATATTGATAGTAAAAACACCATATCTTTAATGTAGCCCCATAGAAACAAAATCACACGGGGTGAGGGCAGGACTTCTTGGAGGTCAATGATGAAATGCTCTGTTATGAACTGCCTAGCAGTCGATCCAATGCTTTGGATACCTTCTGTTCTAATAGGCATGGACAGGTAAGTAACACTGGAGTGATTCTCCAGCCTTCTGGAATATGAATTGACATGTTATTTCATCAAGTTGGTGCAATAGGCAGTCCTGCTACATTTACAGGTATGTTTGCCCAGTTACCACTGTGGCTTCAAAGAGAAAAAGATTAAAACTTTTATTGGCTGAAATGGCACAGGATACTTCCACGTTAGGTGAATCATAGTAACATGAACATTGTGTCAATTGACATTTGTGTGAAATGCATTTTCATCACTAAAAATTAGCTTCAAAATGACAGTCAACTGCAGATGGACGAACTCGTAGAACTCTGGTCTTTTCACGTTATCAGCTTCAGAATGGGCTTGAACAAGTTTCAGGTAAGATATCATCATTAATTTTTCCCTTAGGACTTTCCAAATGGTCAGTTTTCTTGAACTGTGAGCATATGCTTCCCTAATGTATTTAATTTATAATTAATCTGTACACTGCAATATGGAACTTTTTCCTTTGCACAAACAGCCTGTCTTTGTGAATTGTTTACACCAATGTTTGATACACCTCCTATCAGGAGGCTGAACACCATATTTTATTTGAAATGCACACTGAACTGATTCATTTCCGCCCTACCCAATAACACAAAAACCATTTATTTGAGGAATTGCCATCTAGGTATTAACAACAGAAAAAGGCCAACAGCAGTCTTAGAGATCAAATGAAACTTCAGAGCCTCATTAAATCAATGACAGAGCTTATCTCTCCTTTTCTTCTTTGCAGAGTTATTAATTTTCAGAGTTGTGGTATTATTTGGAATCACCCTATATAATGAGGATACTTTGCAATTCACCAGAACTCATGGTGAATTCCAACCGGGACTGCCCATTGTTAAAGCATAACCAACATTTAAACCGATATGTCAAAATGTTGGGAAAAATGCCATGTTAAAAAATAAAAATTTTATGAAGCACTTATTCATTTCCCATGGCACTGTGCACTACCCCTATCTTTTACGGACCTTTCAGTCTTGCCTACTGATCTGTCTAAGCACAACTCATGAACCTTCAATTTTCCATACTTTTCTATAGAAGATATCCAATCCAGATCTCAGGAAGAAAACTGACAGTTCTGTACCTGTTAATAATAGTAACTCAATTCTTTGGACTTAAATAGTTAACAACCCCACCTACTAAAGCATAGTACTCTATGTTGCTATACAGACTGATACACTCTTCCATAGGTAGCTCACAAATATTTGTCAGATATAAACTTAGTAGTGAGTCTTATGATTCAGTTGGTGGAGCAGTTAGCTTCAATGAGAATTCCCTATGCTTACAAAGAGTGCCATCATCCTCTGGGGTAGCGTCATGCTGACTTCGTAACCGCCATCATGTGTAAGTGATCAATGACAAGGAAGCTAGCACTCTACACCTGCGAACTTCTGCTGAGAAAAGGGCCTGCAAGTGAGTAGCTGCAGATTTAGATTCTTTTTTGGATAAAACTTGTGCTGAAAACATAATTTTCTTTGATAATATATTGCATATAGCTTACCTCAGTAATTGATGGCATTAAAATACCCTCTGCTAACCTAACAAATGCTATAGTTGGTTGATCCAAAAAATCAACTGCACCAACTAACACAGTTGTTGCCTCAGCTCCTACAGGTATTCTTCTCAATATGCTCTCCTTCTGAGCTTTTTTAAGATCTTCTGCTGATGAAGTAAAAGTTAGTTCTTCTTTGAAATCAATCTGAAAGAATCAGAGGAATAATGAACCATTAATTCAAAAACTAATATATATATATATATATATATATATATATATATATATATATATATATATATATATATATAATCATTTGTAAATAACAGTGAGATGGAGAGAGAACTTTTAAATTAAGAACACACATCACTGCATAATTTCTGGTTTTTTACTGGAATGTTATCAGAATGCTGTCTAACCAACAAATTTATGAGTTAGCAAAAAAGGTATATTATTTAAAATACATTGCGCGTACAGTGTGGTTGTCTTGTTTTCTGCTATCATCTCCAGGAACATTGAGATTGTTGCCCAACTTATTTAATGACATTGTGTCCATGCTAGCTATAGATGGGACAATTTTAGGTTTTCCTTTTTCTTCATTTAAATTCTGAAACAAATATAACAATTAAAATTATGAGATTATTACTTTAAAGTTCCTGCTAATAGAATAACTACCAGAACTATTGACAACAAACATTTTTTTCACTTGAAACAGACACATTAAACACACAGAGAAGACATAGGATTGGAATAAAAAGACAGTTACATTATTTATATATGAAAAAACATTTCTAAGTTTGAGGGAACACAAAGTAATGTTACGTGCAGTAAATGAGATTTCTTGATGGTATCTAACCAATGGGAATGTAAAATGTACTCACATCAAATTTTTATTTAATAAATCAAGATCTATATTTAACTTGTGTCAGTTTTATCAGCCATATTTTACAGCACCAATAATATAACTTCCATTTATAATTGCATAAATACTTTATCATATAAGTCAGCTCTGGTATTTACTTTACAGCCAGGGGAAACCTCTGGAAACACAGACCAAAGCTGTCAACTCATTTGCCATACTAAATATGCCATCATTCTGAGGTACAATGTATCTAGTCTAATTGGTACAGCATCTCATACAGCACTAAATACATAGCTCGTGACCACCTTCAGAGCATCGTGGCACTGTGAGACTCCATAACTGGTTTTGTTTGTGCTGTTCCTCCTCTTGTCACCGATTTAGCTCTGATATGCCAGTCACAGTTACCACTATCATGGCAGCTGGGTGTGATGTGTTGTCCAGAATGTTTCTAGTTGCTGACTGCTGACAGTCTGGGCTCAGCAGAGTCCCCCCCCCCCTCCCAATTGTTACCACTGGCTCAAGTAGGGGTCAGCTACCATAGGCCATTGGTGGTAATGGTATCCAGCAGTCACTAAGGATACTTGTTGTTTTGCTAGTGATTCTTCCACTTAGTTTGCTGTGATTTATTTGCAACAGTACAGCTCAGCTAACGGTTGGAGCAGTGGTTCACCACATACCCAAACTCTTGACATTCCCAAGAGATTGGGAGAATGGAAAATCCACAGCAGTAATGCAATCAGACAGGTGAAGAAGTAGTCTGAAACATTTTGTGCCATATGTGGGTGTGCAATATCCTGTTGGAATATGGCTGCCAGAAGACTCCAAAGATAAGGGAGGACAAAAGGCAGCAACATTTCAGAGATGTAATGCTGACTGGTTAGTGAGCAGGAAGTGCATACTTGGTAAGGTGTGGCAATATGTGGATCAAACATGCACTGCTATACTGTACCAAAGTAATTCAAAGGCTCTTTGATTTGAAAACATCAAGGGATGTAATAACAGTTATAGCCAGTAATGGTAAAACACTCAGTAGTGATTTCATCCTCTTCCTCACTTCGCTTGGAGCTGTATGTTTCCTCACATGATCTTTGTAAATGGTGTTATCTCACAAATAAATTTAGTTGTTATATCTCTGGTCCTTCCGGGTGGTGTATTTTCAAGAGCTGACAGTGTAGATTGCATGATCCAGAGTTGATAAGCCACCTGATGGTTACATTTATGCAGAAAAAGGACAAAAAAATTTTGATCACCCACTGGCTTTACAATAAATAGAGGACAAAAGTAGCCATTTCAGTTGCCCAGTTTTTCTATTAGATCACACGACTGGTATCAGGCAGTTTGTAGCTCATCATCTGGTGTATAACTGTAAATCAAAAGCCATGAGGCCATTGGCTTTAAAATGTCCAAAAAATTGTGCAACTGAACCAGATATTTTCTTCCTCTATTATATTCAGTTTTGAATGTTGTGCCAGCCAAATCCTTCATTTAATAAATAATTTATATGAGACAATATTTCTTTTTCTAAGTTCCCCTTCCTTCAATAAAGCCACATCAATGTAAAGCTGATTATTGATTTTATTGCTATATTTTCTCAGTGTGTGTATGTTAGTAAGAAATCTTTCATTTACTTGCCCATTCATTTCATAACAGAATGAGCCACAAGAAACATATCTACAGAGCCTTTTTAGTAGTTTTGAGGGGGATGAGATATGAAACATACTTGTATTGTGAGTATTATGACAACTGGCAAGAAAGTTCTCTCTTAATCTTAATGTTATTGCCAAAGACAGTAATGAAACTCACATTTCTTGCTTTGTGCAAATCAACTACAAAATTTGATACTAAGACACTGAGTGGATGCATATGCTTTCTGTAATTTGAGTAAACACAGTACAAGAAAACAATGCTGATTTGTCACTGTGTGTTTAATTAATAGAACCTCTTTATTACTAATTGGGTGTGGCCCATCACCAGATAACCTGTTGAAATACACAATCATGAACACAAGAGTTCTGTACAGCCAATCATTAAAATAAAATATACAGTCAGTTATGTTCATTATAGAGTGGTTGCTACATAAGTGTGAAAATCAAAATTCTCCTGGTGAAGTAAATTTTAAGCTCATAGATGGCGTACACAATATAGTGCTTTAAATAGTCCAGAAGTACAATTTTGAAAACATTATATGACCATAAAGGACATTTCTTCTTTTTTTAAATGGAAGTATGTTTACCTAAGATTATGGGAACTTCACACATATAGTACAATGAAATAAAGAATTACAAGACTTAATGACAACAAAATATTTTAAAAAGAGCTTGGATACATTACATAAGTCAAGTACATGGCAGGTTACAAAACACGAGAATAAAGAAGTATAAATTAATTTTTATAAAAATCCACCAATATAAAAGAAAAGTAGATATACATGTTTGTGAAAAATATAAAATATTCAATTACATTAGAACCAAGGGCCATAAAGCCAGGATGAAAGGAATACAAGAGAACAGCACACTACAATAAAATTATTGAACCAACAAATCACTTAGTGCTAAAATACACTACACAAATATTACATAGGCCAGAATGACGTAATGGGATACAAAGGCTCGAAAAGAGAGGTATTTTAAAATATATTTTTATAAAATCTTAATATAGTGACAAGGTAAAAAAAATGTAAAAATCCAGTTTTGAAAGTAATGCTATGATTGTGTTGCCATACAGTAACCTGCTGCACTCAGGACAGGGTACAGTAGCACTCACTCTGTTTAATTTTTCTGAAAAAGAACATGAAATCACAAAATCATTGGCATAGCATACAGTTTTCCCCAATAAATCACATTAAGCAGGGAGTGTATCAGCCCGATATTTAGGTAATGTTATGGCCATGATGCCAATAATTTTTTGCCACCCCCTTCCAAACAACAAACTTTAGCAATTCCAGAAAACATTTGCAGTAAAATTGTATAGAGATTAATAAAAATAGTTACATATTATTTAAAGAAGAAATGTTTGATAAAAGTAAAATATTTATGACACTATGGTAACTGATTTTGAATTCAGAGTAGAAAGTTTGGTTGTAGCATATCCAGATTTCATTATGGAGACGCCAGATCACAAACACACATGAACACAAAGAACAACTCGGTAGAAACAAAAAAAGGATTAGAATTTTAAATGAATGTCAGTAATTCAATGGCATTCTTCTTATCAGCAAACAGATTTATCACACTCTCAAAGTTCAGTTTCACAGTGAAATCATTCTCTATCGCTAGTATTGGCAGGTCATTAAAACATTCCTGAGTCTGAGAAGCATGCATAAAGTTTTTAACCCTTCCAAGAACTGACAAGGATCGTTCTGCAGAACAGTTCGTTGCTGGTGTGCTCAATCAAATTTGAAGACCTATCCTGATGTTTGGATAAATATCAAAGCGATATTTCTCTCTCAACATTTTGTTTCAGACAGCCAAAGAAGTACCATTCTCAAAACCAGAATCAAAAAGAAGCTTTTGAAATGGACACATTGGTCCAAAAGAGTCCTCTATATCCACTGAGTAAAGATGCTGCAGCTCTTCTGCTGCATTATACCCTTAATCTGGGTCCATTTCTGTCAAAGTAGGTAAGAATGAAAACTTTTCTGAAAATGCTTTGTAGACACCAAGACACTTATTAAGCTCTGTGGGTAGTCTGTCCAATATAATTAAATATGTCACCATCAGATTTGCAAACTGACACTTTCATTTTCGGCCTCAGAGTCAGAGTCATAAAGGGAATTCTTTCATTTCTTCACATGCTTTTCTTTAGTTTCATTGCATCTTGCAAGTTGTGTTGTTTCCAGTTTTCTATCCCCCAGCTTTTTGTACACTTCAAAAGACTTTGTCATATCGTCTATCTATATATATATATAAAAACAGGGGATGACAGTTCCTTCCTCAAGTAGGAAAGAAGGGAATAAAAAAGGATGGAACAGAAGGAAAAGGTAATTCACGACATAGTGTAGAACTGGCTTCCTACAGTTCTACAGTATGTCTGCCTAAGTGTACTTGTGTCTGTGTAAATGTGTGGGTGTGTGTGCATTTGTTTACCCTCCATTTTTCCCCCCAAGGTAAGTCTTTCCTGTCCCGGGATTGGAATGGCTCCTTACCCCCTTCCTTAAAACCCTCATCATTTCCTTTTCCCTCTCCTTCCCTTCTGCCTGATGAAGCAGCTAGGCTGCGAAAGCTAGCGTTTGTGTGTGTGTGTCTGTGTGTTTATTTGTTGCTATCACTGCCTGTGCCCCTTCGCCTGGTAAGTGTACTTCATCTATTTTTTACGTATATTTTTCCTGTTAGGAATTTTTCCTCTATAATATATATATATAAATGAATTGCTGTTCGTTAGTCTCACTAAAAGTCGAGAAAGGCTGAAGCGATTTGTCTAATTTTAGTCTTGAAATATTCGCGTTAAAGCCAGAGAAAGTTTAAACAGTGATAAAATATGGAAAAATTGTCCGGAAACAGAGGAAAAATCAGGAAAAATTGAAACAGCTATTTCCAGTCAGCTATCAATACCATTCGTCTATTTGTGATAAATTTTGTGCATTCCATATTGAAAGCAAGAGGAAGCTTCACATCAAATAAAAATTTAGAAAAGCCGCCTGGAAAGTAGGAAAATTTAGGAAAAACCGAAAGTGATTTATTTCTAAGAATAAAAATAAATTGCTACATGGTTGTAAGAGCATCACTTGAGTACGGCTTGACAGGACAAGATTGGTATGAAATAACTTTTTTGTAAAATCTACCGGAAAATTTGATAAAAACTGAAAGTGTGTTTTTCAATGTGTTTTTGATTGAATTCAGCACTATAACTGATTATTTGCAAGTGTGAGAGGGTTTTTTTTTTTTTTTTTTTTTTTTTTTTTTTTTTTTTTTTTTTTTTTTTTTTTTTTTTTTTCCCATTATGGTCTTGGAAAAGTTTTCAGTGAAAAAAATAGGGACAGTTAATAAGGAAAGCCGCAAAATTCGAACCAAGTTCCTTTTTCAATGTTTTTCTAAATGTATTCAACACTATAAGTTGAGAACTTTTCATCCAATTGTGATAAAATTTTGATCATTTGACATTCAACGAAAGATGAATGTTCTTATGAACTAAAAATTTGGGAAAGTCACCCAGAAAATTTGGGAGGACCTGAAAGAGCTTTTTCAATGGGATATCAATATCATTCGTCTGATTGCGATGAAATTTTACATATTTGACATTCAAAGGAAGATAATGTTCTTATGAAATAAAAATTTGTAAAAGTTTCCCAAAAAAATTGGAAAATCAAGAAAAAATAGAAAGATGTTTCTATGAAATATCAATATTATTCATCTGATTGTGATAAAATTCTGCACACTAGACGTTCAAAGCAAGAGGAAGGTTTGAGTGAAGTAAAAGTTTGGGATAGTTGGCCATATAATAGGAAAATTTGTGGAAAACTGTAATAGCTCTTTTCTTTGGGATGTCAATGTCATTCATACAATTACGGTACAATTTTGAACATTTGACGTTCTAAGCAAGAGTACATACACATTAGCAATTGGGAAGCATTGCCGGGTCGACTAGATGACCTGGTGAACTTCGTATTACTTACCACTTAATATAAACCATATTAATATAAATCATACATATTTTAGACCCAGTAGCTTTATAAAGGCATCATCAGATAGTTTAAATATCAGCTCGAAAGTAGGCAAATCACGCACACATGTTCAGGATAATATTCATGTCACATTCGTGGAAGTTCAGGGAAGGTTTAAATGGTGATAAAATATGGAAAAATTGCGAGGAAAATTTAGATTTAAAACATGTAAAATAATGACAAGTACTTCTGTTGTTCTGCCATTCTATCCACTTTTTTTTACAAAAGGAACAATACATTTTTAAAAGTTAATTGTAAGTTCTGAAAAAGAAGAAGTCAAAGAGTAAACAGCTTTTCCAGAGAGTAATTATTGTTCGATATTTCGCTTAATATACTTCAAATCAAAAAATATCTTGAATTACAAACTTTCTAAAGTAACTTATCCAGTACTTCAGCACTCAAGCTATCTCCACACCAGATTTCATCACAATAGATTCAGTGGTTTATGTAATGATATATAGCCAAATAGGTTCAGCCATTGTCAAATTTTAGCGAGACTAATGAACAGCAATTCATTTTTATCTTTTACAGTTCATATACGGGTTCAGACTGTGTAAAGCGAACTTTTCTGTTTCAAAGTATATTTTTGAACGCACACAACACAACAACCAAATCATTACTTCTCAGCAAACAAGGAAGAGCTGAAAGGTGCAAAGAGTCTATAGAAGGGCTTTACAAAGGAAATGAACTTAGAGACAATATTGTAATAAGGGGAGAGAAAATAGATGAAGATGAAATAGGAGATACAATACTGAGAGAGAGAAGAGTTTGACAGATTCCTGGAAGGCTTAAGTCGAAACAAAGCCCCTGGAGTAGATGGCATTCCTTCAGAACTACTAAAGTCTCTGGGAGAACCAGCCATACCAAAACTATTTGACCTGGTGCGTAAGATGTATGAGACAGGTGACATACCCTCGGACTTCAAGGAAAATGTAATAATCCCCATTCCAAAGAAAGCAGGTGCAGACAGGTGTGAAAATTACAGAACATCACTTTAATAAGTCATGGTTGCAAAATTTTAACATGAATTATTTACAGAAGGATGGAATAGCTGGTAGAAGCTGACCTTGGGGAATGTTAATTTGGATTCAGGTGAAATGTTGGAACATGGGAGGCAATACTCACTTTACGGCTTATCTTAGAAGATAGGTTAAGGAAACGCAAATCTACATTTCTAGCTTTTGTAGATTTGGAGAAAGCTTTTGACAATGTTGATTGGAATACACTCTTTCCAATTCTGAAATCAGCAGGAGTAAAATATAGGGATTGGAAGGTTATTTACAATTTGTACAAAAACCAGGCAGCAGTTATCAGAGTTGAAAGACATGAAAGGGATGCAGAGGTTGGGAAGGGAGTAAGACAAGGTTGTAGCCTTTCTCCAACGCTATTCAATTTGAACATTGGGCAAGCTATAAAGGAAAGCAAGGAGAAATTTGGAGAAAGAATTAAAGTTCAGGGTGAAGAAATAAAAACACTGTGTTTTGCTGATGGCATTATAATACTGTGAGAGATAACAGAGGACCTGGAAGATCAGTTGTACAGACTGGACGGTGTGTTGAAAGGTGCGTATAAGATACACCCTAGCAAGAGTAAAACAAGGGTAATGGAATGGAATGTCAGAAAATCAGGTGATGCTGAAAGAATTAGATTAGGTAACGAAACAATATACGTGGTAGATTTGTTACTTGGGCAGTAAAATAACATATGATGGTCACAGTGCAGAGGATATAAAATGGAGAATGGCAATGGGAAGAAAAGCGGTTTTGAAAAAGATATATTTGTTATCATCAAATATTAATAGGAAGTCCTTCCTGAAGGCATTTGTGTGGAGTGTTGCTTGTATGGGAATGAGGTACTAACAGAACTGGAGAGGGAAGGAATTTCTACCATAACTTGAATAAAAGAAGAGATCGATTGGTAAGACACATTTTTAGACATCAAGAAATCATGAATTTAGCATTGGAGGGAAGTGTTTGGAGAAAAAACTGCAGAGAGTCCCCAAGAGATGAATATAGTAAGCAGATTCAAATGGATGTAGGTTACCATTCTTATGAGCAGATGAAGAGGCTTGCTCAGGATAAGAGTAGGATGGAGAGCTGCATCAAACCAGTCTCCAGACTGAAGACCACAACAACAAGATTATATAATCTCCAGATTTTTCACTGATTTTCCAAATGTAGGGATCTTTATCACCACAAAATGCGATGAAACTTCCTCAAGTTCTAACTCTGGTTCACTTGCTATGGAAGTTTTTGTATGTTGATTATCAGTTTCATCGAGCTTTTCACCATAATTGTCACTGCAATGTGAATCATTAATAGGTTCAAAGTTCTCAGTTGACGAAGAACTTGCCGCTACAAAATCTAGTTGTTTGTTCACAAAAAAGTGTGTAATTTTGGAATCTGATGCAATACTAATACTTCCTTTGCGCCCCTCTTCATTTGTTCATGTAATTTGCTGTAGCATGCCCCACTGTGACATTTTCTACTGTTCATATTCATGTTTATCTTATATTAGAATATCATCAAACACAAACAATAATAAATCACCAAGCTGAGAACACATTACATCAAAGTTTCTGTTTCTACATCTGCTGCAAAGTCCATGTCTGTGATTGTGCATATGGCCACGGTAAATGACTCGTGCACTGATCCTGGAGGGTGTAAATTTATCAGTGATTGAGCGTGCAAACACATCAGTCACAGAAATGCGAATTCGATGAGTGCAAAATATGGTGAGATGCATGTACTGACCATCACCTCGCAATTGCAGAGCATTCACGTAGAATCTGAAAGAGGACTCTGAACAGCGGTGGCAACTAAACTTGCTTATGTGACGATAGGGACTCCCTCATGGTCCGCAACCGTTAATACATAAATTACAATGCGCTCAGCCCACACCATAGTGAATTGCCTAACAGGACATCTGTGTACGGCTCATTTCTGGTACAGCAAGCTTTTGCTACCCTTCCATGTCCTGTACTGCCATTCACGGCTGTGAATACGGCTGCTACACTGCCAGCAGCATGATGTGCTCATCTCCATTCATCTACTTACAATTTCTTTCTCACTAAAGGGGCCCTAAGACTGCTAATAATATAGTGCAGTATTTCATACTGTAGAATAAAGTATTATTGACTGTCTGTAGTTAAAATTGAAGGTTGTGCAATATACTGACAGATGTACTTCATTTAGATTTTACTAAGCCAACTGATTAGATTTTATAGCCTCTGGTTAACACTATGTAATTTTATCAGCCGGTCTCATATGCTACAGTTAATTTGTGCTATTTTTATGTTTGGAAGTGGAGAGGGTTCTCAGACAGTGGGACAGACATTCATTTAATTACTAGAAGTATTTACCGGTTTGCCAGCCTAATGGTGTGTGACACAATAGATAGTGTACATACTGATTAATTGAAATTTTCAACCCTCAACATTTTATTTATTTTCTGTGAAACTTTTTCCTAAAAAACTTGGCACCCCTAAGATTTTGCTGCCCTGGGCCTGGGCCCGTGCATAAATACAGGCCGGTGTTTTATTAAATGATGAGAAAAATACTCTTCTTGCAAATATGAATGGAATTCATAAGACCAAGAGTCAAAAAGTCAATTATTGAACTAACAAATCATCAAAAACATTAAGGAACCATTGCCTACTACTTCCCATTAATTTCACCCTCAGACTTTGAGTTGCGGTGCTTATACATTATAAGATCTTCCAAACTATCAAGGTTCCTACCCTTTGGTTCTATGTGAAGTATTTTTAAAGCTTCATTCATGGATGGTAAAAAGTGAGCATTAGTTTGTAAATGGCAACCTATTGCACTGTACATGTGTTATATAGCTTTTTCAGAAAAACCATTGGCCAGGCATACCTGTTCTATAATTCCAGTATCTTTATTGTTGGCAATATCATCCAAACGTAACTGAGCCAAACTATGAAACATGGATGAGAAGTTATGCTTGTTTATGTGGTAAGAGATGAAAGGAATTGGTAGCAATAATAATATCAGATGCAGTTCATGTACATCGCCATCTTGGAGTCTGCTCTTGAGCTTTTAAAAAACATATTATTGTTCCAAGCCTTTGTACCCCTTTGCATCATTGTGGCCTCTGTAATATTTGTATTCTGTATTTTAGCACTAGACAATTTGTTGGTCCAATGATTTTATTAGGTTTAAGTGCAGTTCATGCGAACATGACTAGTGCTTATCGTGTAGATGTTGGCAACAGCGTGATGAATGACAGGAGCTGAAGGGAGCCAATCAAGAGTCGTGTTCGTGTGGCCAATAAGATTGCTTGTTTGATGTCTAGTAAATTTGGTGTCAGTTTTAAAATTTGTTCTGGCATTTGTGTGCACTGTTTTTTTCAATGTAATTGATATTTCATTTACAATTAGAACAAACTGTGGGTTTTTTATTATATAAATTGTGATGGAGTGATAAAATGAACAATCAACCATTGACAATGACATGTTGTTCCTGATCTGTGGTTTACAGGCTGCTGATGTACTCTTGTCTGGTGAGTAAATTAATTATCCTTGTAAGTACTACAAGTTTACAAACTATAACAACTAAAGCTTTTATAAAAACATATTTTAAAATCCCTTTTCCCCAAGCTTTTGTATCCCTTTGTGTTCTTCTGGCCTATGTAATATTTGTGTACTGTATTTTAGAACTACACAATTTGTTGGTTCAACAATTTTATTGTGGTCTGATGGTCCCACGTATTCCTTTCTTCCTGGCAGCATGGCCCTTGTTTCAAATAAAATTTAATATTTTTCATAAACTTACATATTTTTTCTTTTATATTGGTGGATTTTTATAAAATAAATTTAGAATTCTTTATTCTTATGTTTTAATGCCACCATTTACTTGACTTAAGTATAACACCATCATGTACTTAAGTAGTCTATCCAATTTGCTTTTAAAAGTTTTTAATGTCATTAGGTAAGTCTTGTATATATCATTGTACCATATGGATTAAGTTCCCATAATTTTAGGAAAACATATTTTCATTTGAAAAAGAAGAAATGTCCTTTATGGTCATGCAATGTTTCCAAAATTGTATTTCTGAACTGATAAAAGCACCACATTCCACACACCTTCTGGTGAGCTTAAAATTTGCTTCACCAGGAGAATTTTGATTTTCATACGTATGTAGCAGCCACATTACAATGCATGTCACTGATTGCGTATTATGCATTAGCCACTCATCTGCTTTTTATATTGCGAATGATGCACAATGGTTTGTATGTTTCATTTTAATGTTGTTTCATGATTGACTGTGCAGAACTCTTGTGCTCACGATTTTGTATTTCAGCAGGTTATCTGATGATGGGTCACACCAAAACTAGTAATAAAGAGGTTCTATTAATTAAACACACAGTGACCAATCAGCATTATTTTTCTGTACTGTGTTAACCCAGAATGGTCACATACCTCATGCAAGACATTAAGTCATTTTTGGAATTTAATTTGAATATAGTATTGTAAATTGACACACAATAGTATATATTGCTACAGAGTAAATGCCAGGCAACAAACACACATTACGACTGCAATAGATGTATACAAATTATAAAGTACAATAACATAATTAGAAACAATTATTTATTCACTACAAACATAAACACCATCAATAGTATGGAGTAATACACTAGTAGTTATTTACAAATAAGTTCTGTCAATACTTTTAGCTTAACTTTACTTTTTCAAAAATTCTCTCACAACCAATGTCTCAATAGGTCAGAACTAAGTAACATAATTTATATCTACTTGTCTATTAATTACAATGCCATACATATTGTTGTTGGCAAGTTATGGCTTTGTTTCTGCTTTAATAATGTCCTTAAATTATAAGAGTATATTGGGAGAAATGCTATCTTATATTATTCTAGGCACACAGGCTAATTATTACTTTCATTTTCATCACACCTTCCTCAATATTAAGTAGAGGAGAAAGGCTGGACCCTTTATCCAAGTAATTCTTTCTTTGTCTTCCCTCTTTATTCTTGTATATGGTATACAGTACCTGTTACTCCCTATAGTTTAATCTATTTGTCTGAGAATTTCAAATATCTTGCACCAGTTTACAAACTTGAGTATTTCCTATACATTGACAAATCCTATATACAGGATGAATCTAAATTCGCGCACTTGGGCTTTGCAGCGTGATTCCTCACATGCTAGCAATAAAAAAATGTCTGTCACAAAATTTTGTCCTGTGGATATTTCTGGCAGTAAATGGATGTTGAAGATTCAGTTGGGTATGTGTCCCATTTGTCAGTGTGTTTCAGATTACACTACTACACCAACAAACCACTAGTAGATGTGGGAGGTGTCTTCAGGAACAAAGTAAGCACAGAATCCCATGCTACAGAACGTCGAAGTTGCTGGAGAGGATGTCTAGCAGCAGGAGCTGGTATCTGTAACTTGGACTCTCCGTAGCGTCGTTGAATGGCATTTCCGGGCATGGGTTTCGATGCACGTTTTGTTCCTCAAGACGCCTAATACATCCGTTACAAGTTTGTTGGTGTAGTAGTGTCATTCTGAAACACACTGACGTATGGGACACACACCCATCTCAATCTTCAATGTCCATTTACTACCGGAAATATGCGCAGGACAAAATTTTGTGAGAGACATGTTTTTATGGCTAGCATGTGAGGAATCCCGATGCAAAGCCTGAGTGCGCAAATATAGATTCACCCTGTATATATATTTTCTTAAGCCTTGCTAAAAGTATAATGTCAGGGCCATCTTGCTGGTTTTTCTATCTTTCCTGAAATGAAACTGATAATCATTTAACCAGTATATAAATTGTCAAAAATTTAGTAGCATGAGCTGTGAAGCAGATTGTGCAATAGCTCTCACTGTTATTTGACCGTTCCATCTTTAGAATAATGTGAATATTTTTTCAAAGTCTCTGATCTTTATATACATTGCACACCATTTTTGAGTAGAAAATCTAAGAAAATGTTATCAACACCTCCTGTCTTATTTGGTCATAATTTAGTCAAACTGTTACTCCATTATTAGATACATTACAGATGCAAAAAAAAAAAAAAAAAAAAAAAAAAAAAAAAAGTATTTAATCCCTAAGCCAAGTCTTTGTTTAATCAACAAAAGAGAAGCTTCTAGTGTGTTACTATTATACCTTTAATCCATGTTAATTTTAAGGAAAGAACATTTAATAACAATACTTTAAAAAATTAAAAAATCATAAAATTTTAGCTTATTATTCATAGGAGCAATTTTGCTGATTCCAATATAGAGTAGATCAACATTTTTTTCGTGTGAAACATAGTTACACTCTCATATCAGGCACTATGGGTAATTTGTCATTTGTAAATAAGAATTTAACATTTTTAGGAAATTTTACATACAACTTTCACAAATTTTCTGTGATATTAATAATGACCGAGTAATCACAATATTATTAAAACCATATTAAAATTTGATTTATAACACTGTTCATTAATAGAGGACACAAATTATTACATGCAGATGCCCTAACAATAGATGTGCTAGTATTTAATAACCATTCCCAATAGTAGCTTTGCCACCAATATTCAAGTCATATTCATTCAGTGTTTCATAACATTCCTATTCAAAAAACTAAATTGAGTGAAGTGTAAATTTCTTATGCTAGTTAATAATCAGATTTATTATCCGAAGGCTCAACAAACTTCAAAAGGAAAGATACTATCCATTTTAATGGCAAAGCCCTACATATTAATTCATATTTTGTGACTTGATTTCTAAGGTGTGTGGAGTCCTATTCATTTACAATGTTATTTATAACAGATCCATTGAAGTGTCATTCCAGGGAATTTAGAGTTATTGTGATGACTATACAGTATGTTTAAATTTTAACACAACCTCTACTCTGTAAGTATTGCAATGTATAAACAGATCAATCTTAGGTTGTAAATCAGATTTAAAAAGTGTACAGTGAAGATTAAAATACATTAAAAATATGGAAACAGCCAGAGGAAAAGCTTCATACTACTTTAGTGACCTGGCAGCTATGAATGACGTGTGTTTTAAATGTGATGCTGTAATTTCATAGCATTTTATAACAGTGAATGCAGAGAGCATAACATCCCAATAACTTTCTATGATACATGTGGTATAACTACAGAGCTTAAAAATTTGCTTAAGCTGCTTGTATCTGCCAAAGTTGACTATCATAAAGTGATATGATTTCAAAAAAACTACGTAATGTCATAAATCTCACTGCTTATTAATTGTATAACATAAAAGCTAATCAGTAGATAAGAGATTAGTTGGCATTTGCTATAAATTGATGTTCTAAAAATCCTGTAGCATTCTCATCATGCTGTGTAACAATATAGCATAATAATTCAACAATCTGTTTGCGTATTATCCAAAGACTACAAGGAACTGCAAAAGCTATTGGGCATACAATGACTAAGGCAAAGAATAATCCAATTACGTGGTTCAATTGTTTAAAGTCTCCTTCAGCGTCAAGTCGGACACATATGCTTCCATCTTCGTCCTCCATCAATGAAAATGACTGCCATCACGATAATTCACAAAGAAACAAATGAGATAAGGTATGGAGACAGAATACAAATCAGAAACTTTGAATTAAAAGAGGTAATGGTTCAAGTAAGATGTTTGTGTTGTAGTTTTCCAAATTTTTCAAATACAGTATTGTTAATAGCCATTCTATCTTTTCTCTGAATATTTCCTTGTAGGTGTATTTTCCTATGAAGTAACTACTGTGTTATTGCATACCAGAAACAGTCAGGCTACTTTTGATAATAGCTCTGTCAAACTACTGTACCAGTACCAAATGAGAGTCTGTATTTTATGTCTTTTGTTCTTACCATCAAAACAGATTTTTTATTTGTCATAAAAAAACTTTGATCTTTGTTTTTCGTGTGTCAAGGTGAGGGAAATGAAAGTATACAGCATTACATATGTACACACTGTCATTACATATTGATATGTACAGAGAGACAGGTACAGTCTAGTTATTTTATAATAATTAAATCTTTATCAATACCTTTAGAAGATAAAACAATACGTTTCTTGTGAAAAGATCTTACAAATAGTATAATGGGAATAGGTTGCAATTCACTGTAAAGATGATACCTGATCTGCAGACAATCCCATAATTTTTCTGTGTTATTTGACTTTTTCTATATGACTGACTGTGGTTCAACAATTATGAGTTGCAACATATCCTCATTATATTATTGAAACTCGGACTTATCTTAGAAAATTACATGTACTTGTTTTTAAACATCTTTATTGATGACACATATGCTATTTTGTTAGTGAAGACAAAATTTAAACAACATGAAATAATAAGCCATAGAAATAATTACAGATCTGTAAGTAGATAAGAGAACTTTCTACAGAACAAAACAGTTGCCGGAAAGAGTCTTTTCAACAGTGTTTCAGAAGTATTAATGAATATTCATTGTGAGAAGGAAAGGACAAATGTCTCCAAAGATAATAAGAGGAATCTCAAGATATTAGTTAACACATAGATACACAATAAACACACAGATTATGTAAATTTTTAAGAGTGCAAAGTCCAAGTTGGAATGTCAATAACAGAAGGTATTTAGCAACTCACTGTAAAGATTACTGCTGAGTTGCAGATGTCCATAGCATCCAGAGATGACAGTCATGTGCATGATTATGTCTGAAGTTTGTGTTAAACTCTCTCCAGCACAAATGTGTTAATTTTGCTATACATAATGATTGGAACAAAAAATATTGTGAACGTCCATACTGGGGGTCTTGCCATGGGAAATTTTCCAAATTGTAGATGAAAAATAGTTGAGTTTTAAAGATTTTTAAAACATTTTAGAGATATATTATCAACATTAGAACCCTGAAAACTGGACTCTGGATAATTTAACACTCTGGGAAACTCAACAAGCTGACACATTTTTTGGCTTTGAAAAAAGAAAGATAAACACACATGGTATTTTCATAAAAAGATAATTTAATTTATAGTAATAATTGTGAATTATGCTTATAGACTATTACATAAGAGTGAATATATATCTCTGAAAAGACTGAAATTATATTTAAATAAATCCTAAACCATCATTAAAAGAAAAAAAACATAAAACATTGCTGTCACACAGTAATAGCACCTTGATTAATAAATAAAGAGCTAATTTAGTGTGGCTCGATAGCACAGTGGTTGAGTGCCAGACTACAAATCCAAAGGTCACGGGTTTGATCCTCGCCAGGTCCTAGGATTTTTTATCTGTCACTTTCCACTTCTTTCACCTCTGCCAGTGTTGTTAATGTGAAAAATATCAATTAGCACTGTGGTTCGGAACCCACGTTAACTGGCTGGGCAAGTCAGTTTGAAGGTCAGAGAAAGGCAACGGCATACCACCTCCCAACAGGACCATGCCTAGTAAAGCACTGTAGTGTTCAAACCAATCTTCAGATTGTTGACTGCTTTACCTTTTAGCTAATTTAAGCTTCATCTACAAGAGATACTCTGCAAATCACATTTAAGTACCTGGCAGAGGATTCATCAAACCACCTTAATACTATTTATCTCCCATTCCATTCTCTAATAGCGTGCGGGAAGAAAGAACACCTGAATCTCTCCATTCGAGCTCTGATTTCTCATATTTTATTCTGATGATCTTTTCTACCTATGTAAGTTGGAGTCAACAATATATTTTCACATCCAGAGGAGAATGTTTCCGATTGGAGTTTCATAAGTAGCCCACACCGCAATGATAAGCACCATTGTTGTAATGATTCCCATCCCAGATCCCTTATCATTTCAATACACTGTCTCCGCAGTATCGTGACAATACAATACGAGCTGCCCTTCTTTGGACTCTTTCAATGTCCACCATCAAACCCAAATGATAAGGATCCCACAATGGGCAGCAATACCCCCCCAAAAAGGACGGTTAAGTGTAGTGTATGCAGACTCTTTAGAAAGAGGCTCAGGGTTCGTTAAATAAAAACATTATCTACAGTTAATAAAGTTAATGCAGTATGCCTAATAATTTCAATCAAAAAATATGTAAACAGTGGGTTTTAATTGTGCCTTCGACCCTAAAAATAACTAAGTATTTGAAAATAACTCATACAGTACTACAGTAATACAGTATGAAACTAGTACTAATATATAACTGAAAATTTAACATTATTAATGTATTTAATTCTCTGTTTTACTGAGATTTTTAATATAGCTCTAAATTTCATTATTAAGGCTAGAGTGTCTTTAGAAAGGTGCAAATGTTGACCATCTGACTGGATTACTGAATATATTGGTGGCTGTGAAGAACAGCCAAGTTGTTCAGTCAGTTCTGTCCCATTGTTGATCAAAGATATGACTTCAGATGTCTAAGGGCACTAAATGATCTTTCTGCTGTTGCTGTTTTGATCGGAACTACTTGGAGAAGCTTAAAGCACTCCATGGACTATATTGCCAAACATCTACATGTAGATGTAGCCAGTCCTTGTGTAAAAGTAGGAGGACATATGAGAGTTTGAGTCAGATGGAGTATGTGCTTGGGTAGTTGTGGCAGGTGTATTAAATGGATGTGCCTGGTGTGGCTTATAAGCAGGAGGCCCCAGTTTCGAGTCCCAACTGCAGAAAAAATTTTCAGATGTTCATATACAACATCTACAAGCAGCAGAGACTCAAAAACCCCATTTATAATTGTTCCCAAAACTTGCACTTCATCCCTACTGTGATTTAACTCTTTGAAAATGAATTTAACTGTATTAACAACATGTTACAACTCCATATGATTTTCTGACATTCACCCATTAGTACACTAAATACATAAATTATGTCTAAACTCTACACCAATAAAGTTATTCTGTTTCACAGAACTGTCACTACAATTCCATATTAATCGTTACCTGACATCTTTACACTGTGCTGGAAAGAAATGACTGGATTGCCACTACAAATAACTTCACTGAAACACATCTTACCCCTTGGAACAATTTATTGTCTTTTGTTGATTATTGACAACTCTGCAATGATTTGAAAGTAGTTGTTCATAAAACTCAACAGTATTGTCCAATTTAGGAAAAAAAATTGAAAATGAATTATGAGAAGTTTTTTGTGCTATACAAATACAGTATCATGATCTTTCAATTAAACTGATTCACAATGTGAAGGTTTTCAGAGGTTCACATTAAAAGTGGCTACTGAAGCAAATAGGTACATTGTTCAACAAGCAAAGATGTTTACAAAGGAAACTCACCTGCAAACTTGTGTAGCTTGAGAAAGTCCTCTTCATCCCAAAACGAAACTTATCATGGTCATTCACATGACGATGCCTTAGCAGCAGTGCACGCATCACTGTTGGCTTATCCTCTGCTTCTATTAATTCATCAATCACCATTTGCTCTACAACTCTGTAAGCTACTCCAGGCAGATCTCTCTCTTCAAGGTCAAGTAGCACAACACCTGTGGAATAAAAAATAGAAGTGGCAATCATATCCCTTACCAATTTTAATCCACTAATTAAAGTGGACCCTGTTTTGGATGGCTCCACTTTACTCTGTATTCATTTACTTCACAACCAACTTGCTGAAAGTAGGGATCTTGTAGTGCACATGTAAACAGAGAGTAGATGTTGTATTTCATATCCTTAGAACAAGATGTTATGGTGAAGTACACAAAATGGATAATAAAGAGGATAAAATAAAAAGATAAATTTTAATGCCCCTCCCCCCCTCTCAAATGTGTTAACAGAAGGTCACACGAGGTGTATGAGAGAAATTGATGCAAACAATGCAACTCGTATTTGTCACTGAACTCCTAAACCATTGCACCAATTCCGATGAAACTTTGTGTGTGTGTTTGTGTGGGTCCCTGGATGATCTGGATTCACAATTGGACCTGATTGGTGCGACTGAAAAATTGAAATAATTGAGTTTGGTAAATTTGGAAACTTTGGATTATATTCATGTATTTTATGCACTACCTTACCGCTCATATGACTGCAATAAAATTTTGTCCAATTCACAAGAGAAACAGCACTGTCTATACACAATTTTGTATTGTACAATTGTATATTGTGAAATTTAGCAGATATATGTAACTTACCATGTACAGGAGGGAGATGAGATAAATAGGAGTGGACAAGAGGACACTTACACAGAAAGGGGACCAGAGGAGATTGGCAGAGTGTGGGGATAGTTCATGACAGAGACAGGGGGATGGATGGGTGGATAGACAGGGGAGGAGTTGGTTTGAAAGTGAAATTGACTTTTTTTTTTTTTTTTTTTTTGAGCCAGTAATGAGGGGAAATTTCCTATGTTCACAATGTTAATTCACCCCCATTTTTGTGTTAACATATTTACACTTTTCCCGCATTTCACGCTTTTTGAAAGCATGTTCGTGAAGAAAATAATGATGTAATCTATATAAATTGACACTGGCATGGCTTTCGATTTAAGTATAACATTTATAAATTTATCGCAGTAAAGTTTCTTGACACTTTTCATTTATTCAAATGTATATTTCGTGTTTCGTTGTTGGCAGTAAGCGTCTAGTTGGCTTACGACATGCCGATTTGTGGTAGTGTAGTTCCTCTTCCCGCCTGCTTCTTTGTCAGAGCGGCTGGCGTGTATTCAAACAATCGGAACTAGTTACTTTGTTGACGTGAGAATTAAGAGTTGCACTGTTTTTGTGATACATATTTCTGATTAATAAAGAACATTATCAGTTAAATTTGGGTATTATTAAGTTCAGCACCACCATAATACCCACAACATTAAAAAAAAAAACTATAATAGTGTGAGATGCCGATCCTATGCAAACATCACAAAAATACTTATGCATATATCTGCACTTGAGAAAGTGAATAAATTCTCTAATATTGTCATGTGAAACATAAAAAAATACAAAAAGAATGGAACTTTAGGAGTTTTAATACGTAAATAATTAATGCCAGTAAAAGACGGTAATATTGAAGATGTGTTACATAGCCTGGCAGCAGCGTCCAAACGATATCTATCAAAGCGGTTTAGGTAATTTTGAAGGTGTGTTACATAGCCCAGCAGTGGCACTTCTTGATTATAATGAATGAAATTACGTCAAAAAATTCTACTTCCCATAAAGTTACCAGTTCTGCCTGGTGCTTAAAATAGTAAAAATTTTGATAACCTCTGTTATATAATAAAGTTCCAGGTGAGTATTTTGATGTCTATTACGTACATGTTTCACAAATAAACTACAAAAATGCAAGGCTGATCCAGTAAGCATATTTTACTATTTAAAACATTATTTCCTGCTTTTTATGTTTTCCTGCATTTTACACCATTTAACTGAAGTCCCTTGAAAAGTGTAAAAACGAGGTTCTACTGTATAATTATTTTGGAAAGTACTTACACTGCTGTTACTTGTGGTACTGGAAGTTCATTGCCTGATTTCACCAAGAGTCGTTTATGACATCGACGATCGTTTAATCGTTGATGATCGTTTAACTTTCATTTTTGCGTTTCATCGACATCTGTTTACTGTAATGATCGTTAAACTCGGCGTCAAAACTGCCATGCCGATTTTGCCTCGGCAAACTATTTGATGAATCGTTTATGAAAGATAAGTTTACTGCAGTTGGAATAGACAGGAGTTTTTGTAAAGGTAACATACATACTTTTTTTTCACATCTTATGGCTGTGAAGATGGGAGACAATTTTTATGCGGAAGTATTGTCCATAGATTTGCTAGAAAATCTACAGCCTGAATGTGTACTTTCTGAGCGCAATGATTGTTTCTGCACAATAAATGATATAAATGTCATTTAAGGTTAAGGTTGTCCAAGAATTAAATGAAAATAAGACTAGTGTATCCAACAAATAGAAGCAGCCCATTAACCCCAATAAAACAGCTGCTTTTAACTCTGCGATTCTATGGTACTGGATCTCTTCAAATTGTAATAGCAGACTTAAATGGAATTTTCGAAATCAACCATCAGCCGATATATCAAGAAGGTTTCAGAAGCAATTGCACTGCTGAGACACCTACGCCTATATGTGAAATTCTTGCAAGGAATTAAGTCTTTCATTTTCGAAAGAAGGTCCATCATAAGAAAATTTAAAATCTCTCCTTTATTTCATTGGTACGTTCCATTTTCTTAGCGTTATTATTGCACGGTTTCACCAAACTCACAATTCACAACAACTTTGGCTGTACTGAAAAACTGCTATTTACATAGCGATATTCACTTGTTCAATCGAAAACTAGAGAACGACAATGAAAACAAGCGATAAAACTCAATAGTATCAATTTAATACATGATACTAGACGCTGTTTCGATTGGAGTGTCTGTTTAAAATAAACGCCTTGTCAATTCTTTGAGACTGGCGATGATGAAACATTGTAGCTTTTGACAGTACATCAAAAATAAACGAGGCATTGAATTTGACGTTTGTCTAACATATTTAGACAAAGTGTGGTGAAACTGGGCATATAACTGACTGGTGTAATAGTCCCATCCATACACATTGTACTCAGTAATCGAGACATTAAAAATTATGTGACCCTCTGGATGATATCATAATAAATTAAAAAAAGGCACTACTGTGTCAAAAGGTGTAGTTGCCATACTGACTGGTTGTAGTCATCTGTTGGGATATCATTTTGCTTTTATCCACACTAATTATAATCACTTGCTGGTTGTTTAACTTTTTGTTAATGTTACGAAGATTTATATTTTCATCAGGTTCCTCATATGTCTTGTGTAAATTATTTCATTTTAATTAGACCTGGCCCTGTAATATTTTATTTATTTTGATGGCTGCTTCATTTTGTTGTGAAGTTAAATACAAAACACAATCCAGAACAGATAGAGAATGAGTAACAGAACAATCTATCTGCTTTTGGGTTACCTTTCCAGCAATATTATGTGGTAACCCTTTCCCCAAAAATAATGTTTCCTTCTTGTTAAACTTTTTATCTGTTCCAAGTTACATACATGGAGTGCAAATTTAAATACACATTATGGGTTAAAGGGAGATGGTGGCTCATTATTGCAATAAACTAATTTTTGTAATATGCTGAATGGCGTTAATATGCCTCTTGTCTATGAAGGTATTCATTTACATGTTCATTGAATGCCTCGAAAGTTCTATTATTTAACATGTTTGCTAACTTCACGACTCTGACATAAAGTGCTCTAATTAACATTTCCTTTTTCATCGATCTCTGAATGCAAAAGTGTATCTGATAGTAATGTACCATGTATATTTATAGAGGTGCATGTTTGTTAAGCATATTTACTACGTACCTGAGATAAACACGGTATTCTAGACACAACTTATTAAGTATGTTGTTCCTACTGGTTTTCTCTATACAATTACTGATTTTTAAAAATATTCTAATAAAAGCACATTTCACCTTGTTAGGTAAGTCATTACAGATCATTTTAAACCAAGTGTGAGCACAGTGAAAATATTTATTGATAGTTTTATTTTTAAGCAGTAAAACATAAATGTTAAAATACTTCATTTTAAATGTGATACTATATGAATGAATGAAAGGCATTAATCTACTGCAGCTGTATTTCATTAACCTAGATAGCACTGACGTCCTTCCAGAAGGATGAGAACGGCAGCTTACTTTTTTATTCTTGTCCGTAATAATTCATGTACAGTGTCATATTTTATTTCTTTGAATCGCATTCCCCTATTTCAGATCAATTTTAGCTTGTTTTGTCAATTGTAAAGTGGTTGGATACAGCTGCAAAGTTGAGGTTCATACAGAAGATACTGAAGACTTCCTCATAGTTGGGTTTATATTTCTTAAACTTTCTTCAATTTTTGAGACATTTATATGTATATATTTCATCTTATGTGTTTTTTAATAATAATGCTTCATCAGATAAAAATTATAAAACATTCATTTTGATGTCATTCCAGAAAGAAGGGCAGAATTGCTAAACTAATGACATGATTGTAAAAAAAAAAAAAAAAAAAAAAAAAAAAAAAAAAAAAAAAAAAAAAAAAAAAAAAAAAAAAAAAAAAAAAAAAAAAATCACATAACAATCTTGTGCAGTCATATGAAGGGTATTAATAGCTTCTGAGAGAAAAAATTAAACAAAAATAATTCCATGCTATCTGGGTTAAAATTTTTTAGTCTTGTGCAACTGTGTTTGTATAAAGGATGATCAATGACAGTAAACCAAAGACGCCACATTGTAGCAGAAGTCTCGGTGTTTATGTGAAGTCTGGGATTGTCATTATGAAGGATGTGCTCCATGTTTGGATGAGCTCTTCAAATTCATGCTTTCAGATTTCTGGGAGTTTCTCAACTCAGTTTCATTACACACCACAAATGGGTAATTCTCTAGTAGCAGAGGGTTGCATTTTGCATCAATGAAATGGGGAAGTCAACATAGTACTAGGTAAGACACATAATACTTCAACTAGTATGGAAGCAGAATAAAAAGTCAGTGGCATTAATTTTAAGCATGCCCTTGAACATCAATCACACTTGCAACATAACAATGATATGAGTTTTGGCAAATGATTCTGAATGCAATGAATACTCAGTGATACCTATTACCAATTTTTCTCCAAATAGAGAAAATTAAAATAAATTACCTTAATGTGTATTTTAACATAATACTTCTCATTGTTCTGAAATTATGAACAGTACACACAAAATTAGAGACAGTTCCCTCACCTGTTTCTAGACATCTCCTGAGATTAAGAAGAGAATGAAAACTTAATGAAGCAACATGAGGTCTACCCCAACGATCTGCCCCTTCTTCTACATCTTCTTCATACTTGATCCAGCGAGCAGTTTCTTTCCACTCCCTTTCTTCTCCTTCTCCATAAAGTTCATCCAGTTGAACAAAAACCTAGAAGTATCAAATACAAACACATGGAGTTTACTGTAAATACAGTCACCTTACAAATAAAAAGTTGTCAGAGAACTTGTCCTAAGAATTTTATATTACACTCACAATGAAACCATGCCGTAAACAAAAGTTTATAAATGTGGGTAGATTCTTAATGAATTTTAATGTGTGTGTGTGTGTGCGTTTATTTTTTGTTAGGGAAGACTGTCCAAAAATAATGAATTCATCACCCTTTCTGTACACATGTACATTGCTCAACAACAAGATCTTGTATATGGCATCTCTCTCCTTTAAGTGATCAGGTGCATTTTCTTTGGTTTTTCTAGATATATTGCCAATTACATTTTTGGAATGTGTAGCTTGCATTAATCCAAACAAATGCTGTACGTCAAGAGTGAACTTCATCATTACGTATTTAAGGGGACAGAGTAGCATGATAAATAACCAGTACATCAGCAGCAACAACACTGCAATCACTGCCCTGGCATGCACTGATGCTATTAATATGCAGCAGTGGTACTCTTGAAACTATTTGAATATTGGTTACTCTTTCTGTTTTACTATTTGGTGAAGCAGCAGAGTTGCTATTCTGCAATCATCAACCAGACATTTTTGATAGGCGAGAGTACTGGAGAACAGGGAAGCTAAGGTAGCAATGCAAACTGGGGATAGTGAAGAAAACATAAACTTTGTGTGCCACATGTAGATGAGTATTATCCTTTTACAATGTGGACATTGCCAAGTTCCAAAAGTATGGAAGACAACAGGTTGCAACACTTCATAGACATAAAGCTGACCAGTTAATACACTAACAATGTGCGCTAAGGGGATCCAGGAGTGTAATCCACTACGGGATTCGTTGGGGCGTTGGGGAAAAAGAAAAACACACACCTCATTTTGCCTGCACCATCATGAAAGTCAGATTAGTGTCTGAAGACATGCTGGCGAGAGACTGTTGAGTTGGTGCATTATCCATTGATATATTGGCCCTACTCCCAGTATTATGGTGTAAGGTCATACTGGATTCTACTCTGATGCCTCTGCTCCCCTTTACCACATTTTCCAGTACAGTAACAGCCAGTTGTTACATCTATAAATGGTTGGGGCCTGGTATCCTCCAACTTCAAAGTTTTAGAATAGACACAATGCAACATGATAATGCAATGTTCAAGTATCCTTTGAAATGCTGCCTTGGCCATCCTGTGTGTCCAATATCTTGCCTATCAAACACACCTGTCCGATGATTGCAGAATGACTGGTCCTGGATACATCATCCACTGCTACACCAGATCAACTTCGGTAGTACGTGGGTGTAGCATGGACTGCTACGCCCCAACAATGCATCCAGAGCTGCTTTGATTCAATCACAAGGCATGTAGCAAGTTACAGCCAGCAATGGTGGCTGTACTGATTTAATCATATTTTTTATTTCACATGGGGCTGCATTTTGAATCACATGATATTTGCATGTACTACCTCTCAAATAAATTTGGCTGTGATATATCCAGTCCTTCATGGTGTTGCATATTGGATGGTCAGAAGTGTACATGCTAATAAACAGAATATCACACTAAATTAATTTGGGACTGCTCTGTCAAAAGGACTAGTGGAATTACATTTTCAAAATATTTATTTATTTATTATTTTTAACAGGATTCAAACTGTCACTTTTCACTGAAACTAGATATTACAGAGAACTGGCGATGAGCAGCATTTGTTTGAGCTGACTCCAGCTACACATGACAAAAATAAATAGCATATCTCTCAAAAGACCAGAGAAAATTTCTCTGTATATAGAGATTCATACATGAAAGTGACATCTCAACTAGATGAGATAATACAGAAAAAAAGAAAGATAAGATAAGGGTTGGGGTGACATTTACTCATAGGTAATTAAATCATCTAATACTGCAACTCCTACAGTCAAATGAGTAACTCAGGTGTAGCTTGAACATTAATGACGTAATCACATGTTATCTCACCATACCTAAGTTACTTCATTTTTTTTATACTTCCCCCCATTCTACTTGTTAAAATGTCAGTAAAGACCTACAAATCTGGCTATGTTCTTGAGTCCAAAATCCTAAATTAACAAAACCATCCAATCTGTGGTTCTAATATAAGTGTTCATTACTCCGAACAATGTCAAAGAGTACAGGAAATGTACACTTTTTTTGTATATCTTGAACAAGAATTTATAAAAATTCATTTTTATCATACTTTTAATACGAGGTATGTCCACAAAGTAAGTTCCGATTGGTTACATAAAACAAACTTGTATAAATACAGAAAAAAAAATTATTGTACAAAACTCTACAACTGTTAAAGTACTTTTCTACATAGCTTCTGAAATTTTGTGGGCACTTGTCATAGCATGGCACAAGTTTTTGTATGCCTTCTTACAGAAGGTAGCCACCTGTATATTCAACCATGTGGTAACATGTTCTTTCCGCTCATGATCGTGAGATTTGCAGAACTTCCATAGCAAGGGCACTAAGTGTAAACTTACGGTTGTGCTCAAACTTCTCTTCAATTGTGTGAACCAGTTAATCAGTAACCACAGATGGGTGCCTACTTTGTTCTTCATAGTGCGCTTGATTACGTCCTTCATTGACTCATCCTCTTATCATTGAATCACTCATAGCATTTTGTCTGTTAGCCTCACAGATTTGCCGATGAATTTCCTTTGGTTTAACTTTCTTTGCATTTATAAAACAAATCACGAATCTAATTTCACACACAGTGGCATTTTCAATTACAGCTGACATTATTATGAAGCACATGTCAGCAGCAGTGATCTGAAAATGAAGTACATACCTTATCCATGAGTCAGAGTAACTGCAGCGCATGCTCGGAACTGTGATTATAGCACTGCTGCGGATAGAAATAGAACTTACTTTATGGATGACCCTCGTATTAATTAAACAGTTATTGTGATATAAGAGGGACACTTCACAAATAATGCACACTAATTTTATTTTACTTACTTATTTATTTATTTTTTAAATTAATATTTCGTATCCCTTTACAGTCCTTCAAAGTAGTCTACTGCTTCTCTGTGGCTAAATCCCAACATCTGGAAAGCTCTATTATTCCAATCAGAACACCACTTCTGTTTATCTTTCAAATGGCTTGGGGAACACTGCCATTCCAGAGGAAGGTAGCAATGTCCACACAAAGATTTTTCAATTTTGGGAAAAAGTCTTAAAACAGGTGAATTCGTGTACAGGCTTCTGTTAAGATGCAGCAACAGTTTCCATCTGTAGTTGTGCTATTTTTGGGCTACTATGTTTCCAATATGCAGGCATCCATTGCCATGGACAATGAATGGTTAAGCCTCAAGCAACTACAGTCAGATTTTGGACATTTTTGCAACTCATGTCATAATCATTCCTTGCCGATGAAAGGAAAACCATCATTTGATTGAACATTGACTGAGTGCACTGCAATTGTTCTGGATATGATTTCAAGTTCAGTTCAGTCTCTAATCTGTCCTCCATCAATAGTGAAAATTCAGCACAAGATTCAATGAACTGCATGCTTGAAGTGTAATTTGAACAAGGTCACAATGACAAGGCATTTCTGCTTCTCTTCAGCTGTTAAACAGTATGGAAACCTTTTCACAGAAGTTTTTCTCTACTTCAAATCATTTGTCAGAAAGTAGAATACCATTGCTGGGGGAATTCTCATGGCTTCAGACTGTTTCTCACAAGTCACAATGTGGTCTTCTTCTAGAACACCTGCCACAAGTGTCATACATTGTTCATGTGTTGACATTTTCTACATTCTGGTTCTTGGATTACTACTGTCTATGCTTGTACAAACACCACAAAAACAATTAACTCAATATGTACTCTACTAAGGTCTATAGCAGGGCTTAAAAATTGGCTGATTCTGAGTGTAAGTAACTGTTACTGCTTGGGCCCTTGCTCGCAAGCAGGTGCAAGGTTGTGGTGGTGGAAGTTTTGTCTATTAATAAAATACATAAAATGCAGACATACAAAATTTGAGTCTCTGGTATGGGAAAATATGTCAGTGTTATCAATGTTCATATTGATGTCTTTGTAAATGTAACCTATTGAAGAAAAATTATCTTCCATCATTTTATGTAGGTCACTATTCATTAGTTTTACAAACAGTCAAATAATTCAAATGAAGAAGAAACCTCAAATGCTTCAAAATCAGTAACTTTTAAATTACTCTAAAGAGAATAAGACATAACAATCACCTCATGAGGGCTGTGATCAAACATTTTCTTGTATGCTTGCAGAGGAAGTACACTCTGCAATTGTTCTGAACCATCTTTTCTGCCAATATGAACAAGTCCTGATGAAGGAGTCTTCTGGAGCTTATACCGCCGCAGCCCTCTGGCATCATCAAAACGATGACCTAAAAACAACATAAATTATACTGTAAAGGCCAAAGCATTTAATTTTACTCTACCATTCATTTTCTGTGTCTCTCCTTTGAGAAACTAGCCAATTAATAACTTACTGGCTAAATCATCTATGTCTTGCTCCTGCAGATTAATAGCTTCTTCTGGTTGTATGCTGACCCTCCTTCCTTCAATTCCACTAAATTCTGCACCTGATCTTAAACGAGATTGTGGATCTTCTTGCAAGCTATGCTTTCGGGACCGATGATGATGGTAATGATGCCGACTAAAATGGAACAAGGAAGACAAAAAATTAATTAGAAATTAATAAACATGACTTCCCAGCAATACATCACTTTACAGTTGAAAATTAGAACTGTGTATCATTAATAATGTCACATTATTCTTTTTGTTGCCCAATTTAAAATATTCATTTAGATAGGTAAACAATTAAGTAAAAAATGAGCAAAGTACAGTTCATGCGAAAATGTGTTTCATGCTTAAACTTCACCTGTGTCGCCGTTTTGGTTTCTTCTCTACTTCCTTTTGAGTCTCCTCAGGCTGCAATAGTTCCTTTGTTTGTTGGTCAGCATCTTCCAAAGAACCTTCTTCTGGTTTCTCAGCTATTTCTCCTGTAAAATTTAGTTGAGTGTGGTATGAAGAATAATTTAAAAATGGCATTAGCTTCTTTGTTTATTACTTCAATATGCAAGTTAACAAATGTTGGGGGGAGGGGGGAGGAGGCTGGGATTAACAGACTTAAGTTGAACCAACAGCCTTCAAGAAAGTAAATGTTCAACTAACTTGACAGTAGACTGAAAACAATAATAGCTACAATCTCCTTTAGATTTCATGAAGATAGTAAGGAGATGTCATATAAATGAAACTATCTTCCTGAGCCTAGAAGCATGTTTTCAAATACTTAAGCAAAAAAGAAGAATTAATTCTTTTGAAACTTAAGTCATTATCAAGTGGTTACATGTTGAAAACAAAAGTTGTCAAGATTAATAAATTGAGTGAAATGCATGTGAGCCTCTATGGCTACGTCAGCAATTATCACTTTTGTATGGAAACAAAATTCTAAGTGGCAAGGAAACGATGAGAAGCTGACATATCAGTTTGTGGGTACAGCCAGCTGAAAAGTTTCTGCATTTGGTCCAAATGAAAACAATAACTAAATAAACAGGAAAGAAATATTATTATTTGGGGTTGTTATGCAGTTTATGTGGCCTACTGACTGTGTCTGCAGTTAAGTAATTAGTCAATGTAAAAGTCTTGGACAGAGATTTTGTGCAATGAGCTTTTTTAATTTTCAGTATATATTTCTGAAACTTTCCACTCTTGTCTGTGATGTAAACTGAGAAGCATGAATAGTTTGAGAATTTTTAAGTTCAATTACATTTTGTAAATAAAAATGTTGGTAAAAATATGCAAACATTGTAAGAAATGTATTCTTGTACATAAATGCAGCTGATACTTCAGCCCGCAGGTTGTACTGTTGTATCTAACTACAAATGGCACTCATGCAATGTTCTCAAGTTTCAAGTGACCGGCATGGTCAAAACAGTCTTCTATGTAAATGAGGAAGCATTATGTTTATGTCAGAGCTAAGTGAATTCAAACATTGGTATTCATATGGTGAGTGTTTCCATAACCTAGGTACTCAAAGTGTTTTTTGTTTTAAGAGGTTACATAATAAAGGATTATACAGAAAAAGTAGAAATATATCATCCACAACACAGATGAAATTATGTGTCAAGAGGTTATGAAGAGGAGTGTGATGGAAAAAGTAATACTGAACATTTCATTGGTGCCATCCACATATTGGTGATAGAAACATTACACATGAGACATGTTTGTTTGCGATGGGTACTAAGACTGTTGATTCCTGAACAAAAGGACATTCACTTTAAGGTCTGCATGCAGTTAAAGTTGAAGTTAGAGGATGATCCAGAGGTTTTTTTCCCCAAAGTATCACTGCTAATGAAACTTGAATACGTCATTTTGATCCTGAGAGCAAACAGCAAAGCTCAGTGTAGAAATCTCCTTCATCACCAACCCCCCGAAAAGTACAAGTGGTTGCTTCTGCTAGGAAAGTTATGAATATCTAATTTTTTATATTCATGGGATGGTTTATCAGCTTGTTGAACCTGCTCACACATCAGTAACTGGATAATACTACAAGGATGTCCTGAAAACATTGCAAGTCCATATCACACACAAAAGACCACATTTCCATGAAGCAAACTAGATGCTGCACCACTATAATGTGTGGCCACATATTGCTAATGTTGTTGCTAAATAACTTGCTAGCAGTGGTGAAGGCTGCAGAGGCAATTTTGAAGGACCTACCAAAAATTGGTTTCCAGAATGTATATGAAGATGGTCAAACATGCTGGGACAAGTACATCACAATCATGGGAGACTATTTTGAGGAGGACCATCAAAATTATGAGGATGAGTAAAGGTGTATTACCATTCATCAGTGGTGCATGTGCCAATAATTGGAAAATGTGGTACAGAAACCTTTAAATCTATATTATTGAGTGATAGAAGAAAATAATTTGGTCAGATATGTCTTTTTATGGACTGTTTACAACTTATGGCCAACTTTACATTCCAAAATTTGTTATGGTTAATTGATAGTTAATGAATATGCCTACTGTGGAATACTCATTGGAGAAAAGGAAAAAAAGGCCCCTCTATTTCATGATAGTTGTAGATAAGAATAGACTCAGCATATTTCATAATCTAATTATTATTGTCACAATTTCAAAGACTTAATGTTTACATACTACCCCAAAATTTTGATACATAACACCGTCCAATATCAATATGATGCACTATCTAATGTAATACCGCATAAAAATTTGCACTAAATTTCAATTTCTTCATATACAAGCAGTAATCAAACCTAAACCATGCATTTCATATAAAAATTGTACTCTATATGTATAAAGGAAAACTGGAATTTTCATGTACTTATTATTTTTATTTACCTATCTGAAACTGAACTCTCCTCAGTGCATCTGTTGGAGAACCAAATATTGGGCTGTCTCCAAATGATGCTGCCCTCTCTGACACTTGTGGTTCAGATTCACTGCTAAGAATTGTTTCATCTCGTTCTTCTTCTGGACTTGCACTGCCAGAGAGAATTAATCTGAAATATAAAATGTGGTTAATCAATATTTATTCCAGATTCACTTGTTGCTGAAGTATGCGAACTTCACTAAGCAACTTTAAACAGTGTAAGGAAATAACTTAAAATGTTACATTATGACAGTACAATGAACAAAAATACATACTTAATTAAACACACATCATAACTTTTCAATTATGCTAGTGTTTTACAGAAGTGAAAAGAATCACTGCCTTAATCAGAAGTGAAATAATATATATATATATATATATATATATATATATATATATATATATATATATATATATCCTCCGCTAAATTCGAATTCCCATCCACCATCTTAACATCTTTGCCTTGGTTCTCTGGACAGAGCCTCTGCCTCAAGTGGCATCTCTGTCTAACGTCTAACTTCTTTGCTTTCTACAGTATATATATATATATATATATATATATATATATATATATATATATATATAGGGAAACTTTCCCGGTGGGATAAACAAAAATAAAAATAGAAAAGAGATGACTTACCAAAAGGACCGGCTCGTCGAGAGAAACAAATAAAATCACACACATACAAGCTTTCACCACCACTGGCAGCTTCTTCAGGAAAAAGAGGAAAAAAGGGGGAGGAAAAGGGAAGGATATGGGTTTTAAGGAAGTGGAAAAGGGGAAAAAAGGGAAGGTAAACAAATACACACACTCTCAGACATATTGAAACGCAAACACACCTAGACAGACCAAGGTGTGTTTGCGTTTCGATATGTCTGAGTGTGTGTGTATTTGTTTAGCTTCCTTTTTTCCCCTAAGGTAAGTCCTCCGCTAAATTCGAATT
This sequence comes from Locusta migratoria, assembly GCA_026315105.1. Taxonomy (NCBI): domain Eukaryota; kingdom Metazoa; phylum Arthropoda; class Insecta; order Orthoptera; family Acrididae; genus Locusta; species Locusta migratoria. The sequence goes on along the minus strand of CM048747.1, from coordinate 201,893,756 downwards.
CCCATCCACCATCTTAACATCTTTGCCTTGGTTCTCTGGACAGAGCCTCTGCCTCAAGTGGCATCTCTGTCTAACGTCTAACTTCTTTGCTTTCTACAGTTCTACAGTATGTCTGCCTAAGTGTACTTGCATCTGTGTAAATGTGTGGGTGTGTGTGTATTTGTTTACCCTCCTTTTTTCTCCCCAAGGTAAGTCTTTCCTGTCCCGGGATTGGAATGACTCCTTATCCACTCCCTTAAAACCCTCATCATTTCCTTTTCCCTCTCCTTCCCTTCTGCCTGACGAAGCAGCTAGGCTGCGAAAGCTTGTATGTGTGTTTGTGTGTAATTTTATTTTATTTTATTTGTTTCTATTGACGAGCCGGTCCTTTTGGTAAGTCATCTCTTTTCTATTTTTTTATTTTTGTTTATCCCACCGGGAAGGTTTCCCTCTATAATTATATATGTATAGAGGGGAAATTTTCCCGGTGGGAAAAACAAAAATAAAAATAGAAAAGAGATGACTTACCAAAAGGACCGGCTCGTCGAGAGAAACAAATAAAATCACACACAAACACACATACAAGCTTTCGCCACCACTGGCAGCTTCTTCAGGGAAAAGAGGAAAAAAGGAGAGGAAAAGGGAAGGATATGGGTTTTAAGGAAGTGGAAAAGGAGTCATTCCAATCCCAGGAGTGGAAGGACTTACCTTAGGGGAAAAAAAGGAAGGTAAACAAATACACACACACTCAGACATATCGAAACGCAAACGCACCTAGACAGACATTTGTGAAAAGCAAAGAAGTTGGACAGAGATACCAATTGAGGCAGAGGCTCTGTCCACAGAACCAAGGCAAAGATGCTAAAGATAGTGGGCGGGAATTTGAGTTAGCGGAGATTGAGACCAGGTGGGCAACGGGAGGAGACAATAAGCTGAAGGGCAAGTTCCCATCTCCGGAGTTCTGAAAGGTTGGTGTCGGTGGGAAGTATCCAGATAACCCGGACGGTGTAACACTGTGCCAAGATGTGCTGGCCGTGCACCAAGGCATGTTTAGCCACAGGGTGATCCTCATTACCAACAAACACTGTCTGCCTGTGACCGTTCATGCGAATGGACAGTTTGTTGCTGGTCATTCCCACATAGAACGACGCTTCACAGTGCAGGCATGTCAGTTGGTAAATCACATGGGTGCTATCGCAAGTGGCTCTGCCCTTGATCGTGTACACCTTCCAGGTTACTGGACTGGAGTAAGTGGTGGTGGAAGGGTGCATAGGGCAGGTTTTACAACGGGGGCGGTTGCATGGGTAGGAGCCAGAGGGTAGGAAAGGTGGTTTGGGGATTTGATAGGGATGGACTAGGAGGTTACGAAGGTTAGGTGGGCAGCGGAAAGACACTCTTGGTGGAGTGGGAAGGATGTCATTAAGGATGGATCTCATTTCGGGGCAGGATTTAAGGAAGTCGTATCCCTGCTGGAGAGCCATATTCAGAGTCCGCTCCAGTCCCGGAAAGTATCCGGTGACAAAAGGGGCACTTCTGGGGTTCTTCGGTGAAAGGTTCTCCCAAATCCAGAACCTTCTGCCTGATGAAGCAGCTAGGCTGCGAAAGCTAGCATTTGTGTGTGTGTGTGTGTGTGTGTGTGTGTGTGTGTGTGTGTGTGTGTGTGTGTGTCTGTGTGTTTATTTGTTGCTATTACTGCCTGTGCCCCTTCGCCTAAAAAATAGATGAAGTACACTTACCAGGCGAAGGGGCACAGGCAGTAATAGCAACAAATAAACACACAGACACACACACACACACACACACACACACACACACACACACACACACACACACAAATGCTAGCTTTCGCAGCCTAGCTGCTTCATCAGGCAGAAGGGAAGGAGAGGGAAAAGGAAATGATGAGGGTTTTAAGATAGGGGGAGCCATTCCAATCCCGGGACAGGAAAGACTTACCTTGGGGGGAAAAATGGATGGTAAATAAATGCACATACACCGACACATTTACACAGACACAAGTACACTTAGGCAGACATACTGTAGAACTAGAAAGCAAAGATTCTTTGCTTTCTACAGTATGTCTGCCTAAGTGTACTTGCGTCTGTGTAAATGTGTGGGTGTGTGTGTATTTGTTTACCCTCCTTTTTTCTCCCCAAGGTAAGTCTTTCCTGTCCCGGGATTGGAATGACTCCTTATCCACTCCCTTAAAACCCTCATCATTTCCTTTTCCCTCTCCTTCCCTTCTGCCTGACGAAGCAGCTAGGCTGCGAAAGCTTGTATGTGTGTTTGTGTGTGATTTTATTTATTTTATTTGTTTCTGTCGACGAGCCGGTCCTTTTGGTAAGTCATCTCTTTTCTATTTTTATTTTTATATAAAATAAGTGAACACTTGTTATTGCCTTGTTTCACAAAACTTTAGTTTTACAGCCTAGGTTTCAGGTTATGAGCCCATTTTCAAGACTTTACTGATTCCAAAGTTGTTACACCAGTGAAGACAAACCATTGGGTTACTACAGGTCTCTGTTTATCGATTTTAACATTGGAATAAAATACTTTTACCTTGGAATTTAGGAATTACTACACTTATATGTATATATATACCTGGGAACTTCTTCTGCAGCTGTTGGTGATCTAGTTGAGGGACTCTGGGCAGTATCAGAATCTGTTCCGGCACGAGATGCTTTCCGCATCTCACGACCCTACATAGTAGTAAGGAAAAAAACTAATTGTTAAAGTCAGAACTAACTGGTAACAACTAAATTATGCTACATTTAAACAGGAAAGCATCCATTATTTTCTACATGGGATGGATAAAAAGTAATAAGAACTATCATTTTTCTTCGAAAGAGATAGTGCCCAGAAGACATTGTGTACCATCGGCACATCTATTTCTGTTGGTGTCCGATATCGACCACCCTATGACATGGATAATGCCATCTCTGGTGTTGTACCGGATCCTTCTCAGTGGTTCTTTCACTTTAGCAAAGAAATTGTAATCACTGGGACTAGTGTCTGATGAGCAAAGTGGATGTTGCAGAATCTCCCATTACCAGCTGTGCAAGAGGTCCTGGACAGAAGATGCAGCAATGTTGACCAGAACCTCTTGTGCAGTTGGTAATGGGAAATTCTGGAACATCCACCATGCTCACCTAACATGGGTCCCAGTTGTTACAATAGCTTTGCCATAGTGAAACAACCACTGTGAGGGAATTGGTACAACACCAGAGAAGATATTATCTACACAGCAGTGCAGTCAGTATGGTACGTCAACAGAAATAAACATGCAGACAGTATACAATGCCTTTTGGGCATTTAGCAAAACATCATAAATAACAAGTATGTAACTATAAGTGCCTCTGTAAATTCTCATTACTTTTTATTCAGCCCTTGTTTAATGTTATAAGAAAACATTCAGAATAATATGCATTATTTATTTAAATTAAAGTGTAAACATGTTAAAGCTGCATTTAGATATGAAAACTGAATGTTTGGTAGTTATAATGCAACAATAAGGATATTAAAATATATTTATCAAAAACCTGAACTAAAAATTTATTGCTTCATCGCTTGTGTGTGCATGACTGACTCTCAAACGAAGGGTGTGGTGTCAATTTAGAATTTTGAGAATATGACCCCCCCACCCTTTATATGTTTTTTTGTTTTGTCTTTATGGTGAGTTGCTCATATCCCCCTTTAATGAAATATTTTATAATAATTGAAAGTCAGGCAAGTAAAATGAAATAAAAATAAAATCTGTTTCTTTATTTTGCAATACTTTATTTTTGATCTAGAGTAATTACTCTGTATTTTGACTGTATACTTGTTTCAGTGCAGTGTAGTTCTGTGCTTTAGTCACAGTAACCTCTAGCAGTTTTTCCGATAGCTAAAATCTTCCACAGCAAGAGAAATTTACTGCTTCTGATAAGACTTTGTATCTCCTTTGCTGTAATTTATTTGTTATAGTAGCTATATAATAAAATAATATATTGCCTCCATAAAAATGTAAAAGACATATAGTTTTAATTAACCATTGCAGTCTGAAATACAATTAAAATTTTGGTTCAAACATATTGCTATTTATTTACATACAATAAACAGCATTATACATCTAAATTACACATGCAAGGATTTAAAACTAAAAATATAAGAGAGTTTTAAAATGTTGGCCAAACAGACCCATTGTAACACTAATGACAATATAATTATTAGTATAGACTGCATTCTACCAATCACCAATATAATAAATTATTACTTTACATGTAGTTGATGCAGGTGGCTAACAATACCTTGTCCCTTCAAGAGTAGCTAGTACCCAGAGATGCCAAGTTTCAAAAGAATTTAGTCGTAATGGGAATAAGAGAATTGATGATGATGAGGAGGAGAGGGAAGTAAAACAATATTGAAAAATTTTACTAGCAATAAAATGTCCGTTTGAGGCATAGCTGTGACTCTATCAAATAATAAAACAATGAAGACATGAGAAATACAGCAAATAATAAAAAAAACACTGGTAGAGAATTCATGACAAATACAAACAATTGTATCGAACTTTACATTGGTTTCGTCTTCGACAGAAAATAAAAACAATGCTCAATAAATCATTTACACTTGATAGTAACGTGATAGCATGAGCATCAGTATGTAAAATTATAGTGTAACTACAAGTGTACCCATAGTAGTACAGTTGACGAGTCATCAATATAGTAGACAACAATATTATAGTCTGTGCTAGGCTGATAACAAGGTATTATGCTATTTCTGAAATAATACTGGTTGAGAAAATAGTCCAACGAAAAAGAGGATGCGGCCAAACTACTAAAAATAAATCAAAGTGTGAAATCCGTAATTTAAGCTAAGGCTTCCATAAGACCATTATTTTACCCTACAAATCATGATAATTACAGATAAATTGTAATACTTGGCATGTCTGAATACCACTAGCTGATAATGTTATATTGAAGGTATTTCACTTATCTGTCTATGCAAGTGATTTAATAAAATATGCTATTGCCATATGCATTTCGCCCTCATTTTGGAAGGCATCATCAGTGGCAATATTTCATGGATGAACAAAAATGGCATTTGCCTAGTGGTGCTAACTGTGAAGTGCTGGAACAACAAAAACAGCAAAATGCAAGGAATTGAAGCACAACTGCTGGAAGCAACCAATGAACACCAGATATAAAGCTATATCCATGAAATATTGCCACTGATGATGCCTTCCAAAATGAGGGCGAAATGCATATGGCAATAGCATATATTATTAAATCAGTTGCATAGACAGATAAGTGAAATACCTTCAATATAACATTATAATATAGCAACTGTGGTAAAAAAAAAAAAAAAAAAAAAAAAAAAAACCACACACACACACACACACCCCACAGGAGAAAAGGAACTAAAAAAACCACCAGCTGAGTTCTCAACCAAGAAAGATTTCGCACGTAGTCTCATAGAGTTCAATGAATAATGCTTCCTTCACAGAGTCTCTGCCTTCAAAAAATGACTGGGCTGTGAAGAGGCTAGGGTTGCTTCCTTCATACCTCCCCCAAACTTTTGGAAATCTTTCATCAGTTAACATATTGTAGTATGTTTATTACAGTTTCAGAACAAAGCTATAATACCATTATGCAGTCCAATCTATCACTTATCAGATTATGGTAACTGAATTATAATTGTTAAAAACTGAAATAGTACTACTCTTCAACCTCAAAATATGGGAGAAATGTTCTTTAATACATCAAGTGAGAGACAGGGGGTGGTGGTGGTAGGGGGGGGGGGAGGAATATGAAGGCCAAAATGCATGAAAACCCGGAGAATACTGGAAACCATAATCTACATCTATATATGCTACACAAGCCACCATACAGTGTGTAGCAGAGTGTTGCTTATACCTCTCCATACAAGACCTAATTTCTCTTATTTTATGTGGAGCCCTTACACAAAATGTAAGGTGGCAGCAGTAGAATCCTTTTGCAGTTAGCTTCAAATGACAGACCTCAAAATTTCCTTGATAGTGTAACTTGGAAAAATGTTGTCAGTTCAGTGATTTGTTTCTGAGATCCCAAACTGTCTCCGTAACACTCACATATACATTGAATCTACCAGTGACAAATCTATTATCCCAATTCTGAATTTCTCCTATGTCATCCTTTAAACCGATCTGGAGGGGGTATTTGTCACAGATCTCCTTACATTGTGCCTGTGACAAAGATTTTTCATTTTTCATGGGTATATCTGTATATTGCATCTGTGACAAAAAAATCTGTAGTTAAAGACAGTAAACCTGTTGCATACTGACATTCATCAAGGTTGTATTGAAAAACTTTAGAATTTCGATGATAGGTATGCCCATAACTTATCACCATAAATTGTGCCTAACAAAAAATTCTTTGCAATGAGTGATCCAACCCCTTCCCATCCAGAACTCTCCTGTCACATGTATGTATGCATGCTAAATTGTTTCTTCGGAAAAAGTTTGAACATTGGTATCTCCCCTACATTTCGTATTCTAACAATTCAACCATAAAAAAAAAAAAAAAAAAAAAAAAAAAAAAAAAAAAAAAAAAAAAAAAAAAAAAAAAAAAAGAGGAATAAGAATATCAACAATGTCTCAGCCAATCACAAGTAATTTGTAATGTCTCTATTAAAACAGCCAAGCATTGCTATTCTCCCCCCCCCTCCCCTCTTGGTTTTTCCTTTGGCAAATATACTCTTATGAACTTGCCATGGCTCAAGAAATGATTAGATGTAGCACTACCAATTGCAGAAAAGATAGATGCTATTGCAACTTTGAAAGTTTTGTCAAACAGATATAATAGGGCATTTTAAGGTATTCCTTACCATCTTCAAATGCATGTTTCTGATGCATTCACTTTATTTATTTATTTTTAATTATTTCATTTACATTAATAACTGAAAGTGCATACTCAGGAATATCTGAGAAACCTGCAAGCCAATGGTGAACAACTAGGTTCTCAAACCCAATATTTCATTGGAAGAAATAGACGTTTATCTAGAAACATCATTTTCTCCTTCTCAAAAATCTTTATACTTTATCTAGATACATCAGAAAAACAAAAATGATTGGGATACCAAAAGTGTCAATTGTGTTAAGAGGGGTGACATTCTACTGTGAAACTTATTATCCAATTAATGAAATCTACTCTCGGAGGAGAGGGGGTGGGGGAGGGGGGAATAAAATAAAATAATAATAATAAAAAGCAGCATCAAACTAAGTAATGTATTGCAACATATTTACAAAGTTCGTAGAGGTAAAAATACAATGCATATGTTTCACACATACATAGCAGGTCATCAAATTCATAGGAGATATCGAAATTTTATTTAAAACAGAGAGCACAATTTCTCATTGCATTCTCAAAATATTGATTTCATATTTGACGGATGAACCCTCATGGCATGCCCACCTCTGTCTAAAGCAAAATACTTATAATTTAATTTCATAAACACTATTCTGTGATTCAGACATAATATGGCCTGATATGCCGTCTCAATATGCTATTGAATTTCTGTTTTGTTATGTGTCCTACCCTGTATACGGATGTAGCAAGGCATAGAAAGAAATTGCGTGTCTTTACTGATACACATAATTTGTTTTATATGACCACCACACCCTGCTTTTCTCAAGAAGATAAAGGAACCAGCTGAAAAATGCTCCTATCGAGGCAAAAATGTTCTGTTTAAATAACACTGACAGTAAAATGAGGAAACAGATGTTCTAGTCCTCACTCTGCCTTCCTCACTAAAAATTTTGCCATGTGAAATATTTGGCCTTTTTTGTGCTGAAAGAGCATAGCAGAATGGTGGTGGAAGGAAGAAGAGCTGGTCTAAGTAAGAGAGAACAGATATTGTGGGAGTGGGGCAGTGGCAGTAAGAAAGGTGACACTAACAGTAAGAGCAAAAGAGAGAAGAGACAGTGAAATTGTAAAAGACAGATGAAGGTAGACTACACATAAGCTACAGGGAGATGGATCCTCCAAACCGGAGAACTATTATAACAAAAATTTTGTCTGCTTCCCCCTATCTCCTAACCTTCATGTTAATTTTCCAGTCAAGGAGTTAGAAGCCCAAGCAAAGCATCCACAAGGATAGGTATAGTGAGGACGTTATTGTGATTGATGAAACAGAGAGGAGACTGTGGACTGTGAGAAACAAAGAAGCAGTAGTAAGATAAGACAAAAAGAGTGAGATAGACAGTGGCAGAAGAAGGGAGACATAATGGAGAGAAAGGGATGAAGGCAGTGGAAGTGAGAGACACGGAGAAGGCAGTGGAAGTAAGAGACACAGACAGAAGAAAGTACTAATGGGAGGAAGAGTGACAGTGACATGGAGATGTTCTGTATGAAACCTTCTCTACTATGAGAGACTGAGTAAATGTCAGAGCTGGGTGCAAGTCCATTAAAGATTTATTAATGAAGTTAAGTTTTTGAGTAACAGATTCACCTGTAAGTTAATTTTAAGTAATGTTAACAGACTCTTTAACTTACATTAATTTGCCGTAAGTCTGTTAATCCATTACTGTTGTACCCACTCCTTATGACAAAAGTATTGCCGCATAAATTATGCTCATTTTAGCGCAGGTCCCTTCTGTATGCAGTTGTGCCCAGCAGGCTATGGGTTGAATCACACCCTGGAAGTGCGTGGTTGATCTTCTGAATGGTGCCACCAAGATCCAAACGGCGGAAATGGGGTCCCAAGAGAAACCCACAACTTAGCGTAAGCCTGCACCAACTGAGGGAAAACCGCGACTCTGTGTATACCTGCACTAAGTGAGTCTAGGAAGGAAGAAAGATTAAGAGTTTAATGTACCATGTCAGTGGTCTGTACTCACTGGCAGTAGGTTGTTGCTTGTGAAGATCGCGTTAAGTGCATGTTTTGCCAGTGGAAGCGATCTGACTGTTAAAGAAGATTTGTGTGTGAAAACGTTATCATAGGCTCAACAGTTGATGAAAATCCATGTCCACATCTAAGTAATTTTCTTATCTAAATTTAATAATGGAAAGTCCAGGTTGGAATTAATAATATAGTGAGGACAGTTTACAACTCACCGCAAAGACGTGGCGACGAGCTGCGACAGGCACATACAAAAGACACACACATACAAAACATTCAGCTATCGGCCATGGCCTTCTTCAGAAAATAGAGCACTCACGCAATCACACAGGCACACAACACAGTCATACAACCATCACCTCTGACTGCCGCACTTCGAATCACGCTCTGCAGCGAATTGGGGACGGGAGGGGAGGGGAGGGGGAGGGGATAGAAAGGTTACGTCACGGTGGTGGGGATGGGTTAGATGGGAATAACGAGATGCAGCTTAGGAATGGAGTGGGGAGGCGGGTGAGGGGAGAAAATAAAATAAAATAATAAAAAAAGTAAGTAAAAAAAGTAAAATAAATATATATATATATATAGAGAGAGAGAGAGAAAATGCATACACACTGCAAGTACACAAGACCGCATACACATGCACGCATGGACGGCATATCTGCAGTGACAAGAATTCCCTTTCTGAATATGCTGAAGGTCTCACAAAGGCCTTCACAAACAGAAACTACCCCACAGACCTAGTCCGCAAACAAATCTCCCGTGCCATATCCTCACACACCCCAAATCCTCTTCCTAACACCAGTAACCATCCACAAAAGAGCGCTCCCCTTGTCACCCAGTACTACCCTGGTCTCGAACAACTAAATTCCATCCTTCGCCAAGGTTTTGATTTTCTATCCTCGTGCCCTGTAATGAGAGACATCCTGCCCAAGATCCTTCCCACCCCTCCTAAAGTGGTGTTCCGTCGCCCTCCCAACCTTAACAACATCCTAGTTCATCCTTATGCCACCCCAAAACCCAGCTCACTGCCACAGGGATCATATCCTTGTGGAAGACCCCGCTGCAAGACCTGTCCAATCCACCCAACCAGCACTTCCTATTCCAGTCCTGTCACAGGCTTATCCTACCCTATCAGAGGCCGGGCCACTTATGAAAGCAGCCACGTAATTTACCAGCTGTGCTGCAAGCACTGTACAGCTTTCTATATTGGCATGACCACCAACCAGCTGTCCATTAGGATGAATGGCCACCGCCAAACTGTGGCCAAAAACAAGGTGGACCACCCTGTGGCACAGCATGCAGCGGAGCACATGCTTGATTTCAATGGCTGCTTCACAACCCGAGCCATCTGGATCCTCCCATCCACCACCAACTTTTCTGAACTGCACAGATGGGAGTTATCCCTACAATACATTCTCCGATCCCGAAATCAACCAGGCCTCAACCTACGATAACTTCCCTATATATATTTTTCCATACCTTACAGTTCCTACCTCTCTATCCCAAACCTCGCCTATTTTGAGTGGTGTGTGAATGTGTGATCGTGTGTGTGTGTGTGTGTGTGTGTGCGTGTGTGTGTGTGGGCGCGTGCGCATGTGTATGCGGTCTTGTGTACTTGCAGTGTGCATGCATTTTCTCTATATATATATATTTATTTTACTTTTTTTACTTACTTTTTTTATTATTTTATTTTATTTTCTCCCCTCACCCGCCTCCCCACTCCATTCCTAAGCTGCATCTCGTTATTCCCATCTAACCCATCCCCACCACCGTGACGTAACCTTCCTATCCCCTCCCCCTCCCCTCCCCTCCCGTCCTCAATTCGCTGCAGAGCGTGATTCGAAGTGCGGCAGTCGGAGGTGATGGTTGTATGACTGTGTTGTGTGCCTGTGTGATTGCGTGAGTGCTCTATTTTCTGAAGAAGGCCATGGCCGATAGCTGAATGTTTTGTATGTGTGTGTCTTTTGTATGTGCCTGTCGCAGCTCGTCGCCACGTCTTTGCGGTGAGTTGTAAACTGTCCTCACTATATAATTTTCTTATCTAGATTAGAGAAATACTTTTCAACTATAAAGTGTTCCTTCTGAAAAAATCAACAATTAAGGCTCACACCTCAAGCCTTAATAATGTTACACAGCGCATGAGGAGATGCCATAAATCATAGACCCTACAGTTTGAAGAGACGGTCACAGCAGATTTTGGTCAAGGAAAATCCAAAAGGAATGTTAATATTTTGCATTCCAATATCAACAGTGGTGCCAGTAGCAGTATTCCTGCTAAAAAAATACGACAGATAAGCATTGGGGAGTCTTTTGGCATTGTAGCAACTCGCAGCAGTGTATCTCAAGCTAGTGTGGATCAGTGCATAGTCAACGTCTTTGTTACTAACATGATACTTTTACTCCAAGCTCAATTTAAACTCGTGTATCCAAAACATTTTTCTTAAATATCAGTTTTTTTTTTTTTTTTTTTTTTTTTTTTTTTTTTTTTTTTTTTTTTTTTAATAGTTGATTTCAATAATATAACAACATAAATACAAGGGTCGTACCAAAGGTAAGGTTCCCATATTTTTTACAAATAGAAAACATTTTTATTGTTATTAAGTTATACATTGTTGAATAGCTCACATGTTTGTCTATTTTTCAACAGTCTCCATTTATTTGACACACTTCTGAATATGGTGCTCCAGCTTTTGTATTCCTAAGTCGAAGAAGTATCTTGCTAGCTCGTTGAGGAAGCATGTGACCTCTGCTCGGATTTCATCATCACTCTTGAAGCGTTTGCCACCAAAGTGTTCCTTTAGCTTGGGAAAGAGGTGACAATCGCTGGGGGGTACATCCGGGCTGTATGGGGGATGGGGCATAACAGTCCAACCAAATTTCTTCAAAAGCTCCTGTGTGACGAGTGATGTGGGGTTGAGCTTTGTTGTGAAGAAGCTCTACTTCCTCTGTCAGTCGCCCTCTCCGGCGATTCTGGATTGCTCTCCGCAATTTAGTCAATGTTTCACAATATCTGTCTGCATTTATTGTCATCCCAGGTTGCATGAAGTCGATGAGGAGTACCACCTTACTATTCCAAAACACAGACGCCAAAACCTTTCCTGCCCACTGTGTTTGTTTGAATTTCTTTGCTGGTGGTTACCTGGAGTGACGCCACTGACGAGACTGTTGCTTTGTTTTGGGGGTGTAATGAATCACCCACATTTCATCACCCAATACAATAGAGTCCAACAATCTTTTCTTGTTGCCTACCCCATCACATTGTTGAAGAATCTTGTGAGCACAGTCAACGCATTGCTCCTTGTGTCCGTCAGTCAGCATATGGGGAACCCAGTGTGCACACAACTTGTGATAACCCAATGTTTCTGTTAAGGTTCTTTAAATTGTGCGTCAGTCAGCACTGCCGTGTGACCCTCAGCAAAAGCTCTGCACTATGTGCGGACATGCTGAATGGACATGCAGTCTTCACCATAAACATCAGTCAGTTGCCGATTAATCTCCACGGGCGGTAACTTCATTAGGTAAAAAACCGGATTACTGCTCAACCCTCACACTTGGGCGAGAGCGGCACTCAACACTTCCATCTCTGATGGCTGCCAAGCCAACATTGAGCGACATAGTGAATCACGGATGGGTGGACTTGAGAGTGGGGGAACCGCTATGCATGGCACTGTTTTCAGATGTAGCCTAGCACTGTCCCTCAAGGCTGTAGCTCATTGGAAACCTTACTTTTGGTACAACCCTCGTATATAAATTTGGAGACTGAAGGAGAATTTTCGTGTCTGTAAAATACTGTAACAAGATAATGGTTAATGTTAACTTCCTTTAAATTGTCCTCAGTGTAACGCTTTAAGTTACAACGAAGTTAATGTTTTTAGTAATGCATTAATGATGAACTAAGTTAACTTTTTGATTAACGGTGCCCAGCTCTGGTAAAAGGATTTAGCATGTTCTGTCTTAAAGCAGCACGAATATGTTAGCATGCCAAAAATTTTGATCAGAAAAGATGGTTTCCTACTTTATTGTCAATGTGTCAGTGTTGTTTGAACACAAACATATTTGTCTTTTTTGTGCTCCAACAGAAGCATTTTTAAGCTGGTAGCATATTACCTTGCATATAACAAACGTTTGCTTTTGGACTGTTCATATTCTTACTATATTGTGTGTCACTATCACACAACATTTCTAATGGTTAACATGTGTTCAGCACTTGCTCTTTATGTTTCCGTTTGGATACTACAGTAAAACCTCAATTTTACGTTTTCCCGCCATTTACACCATTTTCGTAAACATAGTATTCATAAACATTATGAGGTCAAGTTTTTTGACACTTTGCATTTATTCAAATGTATACTTCGTGTTTGCAGTACACGCCTAGTTGACTTACGACGCGGTGGCTGATAGGAGTACAGTATCCCATCAGCCATCACACCGATTGTCAGCTTGGCTTTGTTTACAGAAGTGGTAGTTTTTCATGCTTTGCATGGCGTGTTTCAAGAATTTATTCTTGTTGTGAAATACAAATATTTATCTAAGTATTTTTTTGTGACTTTTTAATGTTGAGGCTGATGGTTTGCTTGTGTATATTCTTCTGCACATTGAATGGGACGCAGTACATTATAACCTCAAAAAAGCAATAATAGTGCAAGATGCCGACCCCATGTAAACTCCCCAAAAATACTTATGCATATATTTGCACCTTGATAACGCAAATAAATTCTCGAATGTCGTCATGTGAAACATGGCATAATATGACAAGAACAGAACTTGTGCAGTTTTACTATGCCGGTTAAAGGCTTGCTGACTAATCTATTATGATGAATGAAATTATGTCAAAAATTTCTACTCCGCATAAAATTACCAGTTCCTGTTCTGCTTGCCGTTTAAAATGGCAAGAATTTGGATAACCTTTATTATATAATTAACTTCCTGGCGAGTATTTTGATGCCTATTATGTACATACATCACAAATAAATTATGAAAATGCAATGGTGATCCAGTAAGCATATTTTACTATTTAAAACATTATTTCTCGCATTTTACGTTTTTCCATATTTTACACCATTTCACTGAAGTCCCTTGAAAAGTGTAAAAATGGGGTACTACTGTATTTGCATTCAACCAGCGTTATCCAACTATAGTTAGAGCAATATTCAGTTCTCAGAATCTATTTTTATGTTACCTCTCCTCCAGCACCAGGTATGTTGATTCCTTCTGCACCTTCTGGGGAAGACATCTTTCTCCTCAGAGAGTGAGAGTGGAGGTGTTTCAGTGGTGGATGCATATGCTGGTAGCTCTTCTTCCTGTGGACTGAAACAGAATATTTTCCTGTGTACTTCATATTCTTCCTGTGATTATTTAGTTTTAGTTGGGTTATTAATTTTCTAGAATTTCTTTGTGGCCAAATTAATTAATAACAATAAATCCAGCTGAACAACTGATGAGTGAAGCAATAGTGTTATTGTGCCAGAAATCCATGGATATCAGTGACACAGTGTTGCCCTCATCCTGATTTCACAACCAATTGGAGGCATCACGGTTTTTTGTTTATTGGAAGGGAGGAGCCGAAGATGGCATAATGAAATTCTGAAACTGGTTGTCTAACAAAAGAGTCAAAATAGATGCTTGAAGGTATTATCTTATTTATTCAAACTGAAGAGCTGGGTCCCTAATCATCCTATACAAAAATGAAGGAACAGAGGTTTGAATAAAATAACCAAACATTGCAACAATGCAGGTCTCACAACTGTGCACAGCCAGCTGATATGCAGGAGATCAAACACGTTTGCTCAACCTTGTTGTGATGATGCTAAGAGATGCCTCACTCAGTAACTTACAATGCTTTTGTCCACTGCCAGGTGTCCAAAGTCATTCTGTAAGTGCCTATTAATAATTGATGATCCGGTTTAGTACTGTAAGAAACTCAGTGAGTACTCACATTTTCAACTGAAATAATAATCAAAGCAATAAAAGTGGTGCTTACTAGCTGACTCACAATACTAAAAGAAATTCTAAGCTTACTTCTGTGAAGAACTGGAGTACAAACTTATGGCAGTCTAAGGCTGTCGGAGACCCGGGGTGGCAGCGAAACAAAATGAGCCCCCCCCCCCCCTTCCACTTGGAAATACATGTATAACTATAAAAAATAATTGGAGGTTCCCCAGGACCATAGGCCAAGGAGAGAGGCACGGGACAGTCTAAAAAAATAAAAAGAAGAAAAAAAAACAACCTTGTTTTCAAGGTATTTGGAGGCCCCCAAGACCGGAGGCCCAGGGCAGCCCCCCCTCCCCCCGTAGTCCGCCACTGGTACAAACCAACCATTTATATCTCAAACATTATAACTACAATTTTGTGTGAAGAGTGTACTTGCCATTTCTGCCAAGGCATTACAACAGTTAGCAAAATACATCTCCTATGGAATCCAAGTTTTCATGAAATAGAAATTAAGAACAATAATGCTGCATAAAATGAAGTGTATGTTACAAGAAAATTGAATACAATTCCAAAGCACAGAAAACTAATTGGCTTTTCAAGTTTCTCTTATTCTATACTAAGACTGTATATATTTATTATCCTGCTTAAAAACCATGATGTCATCAAAATCACAGACATTAGTCACTTGCTGAAGTCCAGTATGTATAAAACAGGTATTATAATTATTAACCAGGTCTTTCACCATAACTTAGCTTTTGGATTCAAACTTATTGGCTTCATTAACACAGAACCAAACTGATAAATATGAAACTAATCTAGGTCTACAGATTAGTCAGTCACCACTACCTACATTCCAAAAATAACATAGAAGCAAAGTAACAATATAATGAGAATAGTTTGCAACTTACCACAGTAGATGTTTGTTGAGCTGGAACAGGCACATAAAAAAGACACTTATTCACATGCAATTAAGTTTTTGGCCACAGATTTTGTCAGACATAAACTCTCAGTCATACAACTGACATACAACTATCTCTAGTTGTTGCTTTCCAAGTTGGAGAACACAGTTAACTGTCTGTATAGTGTGCCTTTGTGATTGTATGACAGAGTCTGTGTCTTATTCTGACAAAATCTGCAGTGAAAAGCTTTGCTACATGTGAATGACTCTTTTTTATTTGCCTGTCTTGGTTCCATGAATATCTTTGTGGTGAGTTGAAAACTGCCCTCATTGTTAGATAGAAGCAAAAGAAATATAGTCAGTCTTCTGTTCTATCTCAGTTTCATAAATATGTCACATGCCTCAAAATAATTACATCATGTGTGTAAAAATCATCATTTGGTTTCAGTAGGTTCAACCCACCCAGATGCCTATTGTACTCATGTGATTTTGAATAGTCAAGTAAGCACAGAACTTCCCACTGCTACAAACTAACGTACAACACAGACATAATAATTTTATACCATTCTTTCCCGAAGGTAAACAAAGCAGGCCTACTTACGTATAAATGAAAGACAGCATTAGAGAAAATGATACAGTTGATAGTGAACATTTAGGCACTTAACAAACTGTCAGTGCTGAATTCCCCAAAAATCCTTAGTCGACACCTTTACTAATTATTTCAGTTGGTCTGGAATGTTGTGAAATGCACCTGGCCAGTAAATACTCAGCCATGGCCACTCTGATATTTTTTCACTATATGAGTGCATCAATATCATACATGCATGAAAAGCATCTGTAATGTTCTCAGCCTAAACTGAGTCACTAAATTGTACTCTATAGAGTGTCCTGAATAAAGCCAGCACTTACAGGCTGAGACATGCTGTTAACAATTTTCGTTTCATTTGCCCATTACAATCACACACTTGGTAGTCAGTGTCACCAAATGAGTAGGGTGTACACCAGTCACAGGGACTTCTATGTTTTAATGGTGTAAGTTAATTGAGCATAAAAGTAAGAGCATTCATAACATACAAATTTGTAGGAAATTGTTCAAAAATACATACTCAAACCTATCTGCTAAATACATAAAATTAAAGTATTCTTAATGCACATCTAGTAAATATTCTTTGTAAATGTAATTGCATCAATGTGCCTCTGAAATGTCATAGACAACACATGTAACTAAACTATGCCTCTGCATGAGTGATGTAGAGCAGTGTTATGCACATATTCATTCCTGAGAAAGTGTGTTTATTACTTTAAGCACATACAAGAAAATGAAGAATCTTATTACTGTTCAAAAATGAATTGTTCCTTGCACCACAAATGTTGACTGTATGATGTAAACAATTGTGTCTCAAATTATTCCAAAGAAAATTGTTTTTATAAGTGACAAAGTACTGAGATTGTTGAGAGATTTCATATATCAATAACATGGTGAACATTTAGAGGGAAATCACATAACTTATGTGCACAGTCCTACAAAACGTACGTGCATAGTCCTTCTCGCCATAGCTGCGTTTGCTGGCGGCGGTGCTGCTGGAGTCTGGAGAGGCAGCAAGGCGTGCCACATCGAAGCGGTCTTCGTCAGCCATCGCGAAGACCTTCTCCATCTCCTCATCCAGGTCGGCAACTGCTGCATCCGCACCACGGCCATCGTGCTGCAACAAGTAGATTAGATACGTCAGCTTCCAGTCAAGTACAATATAGGCTATCTCTTCATTTTTCACATATAATTTTGTTCAACTGCCATATGTGTGCTAATTCAGACCTGTACCTGAAAACAAGGCTTACATCTCCTGTATCAACATAGAGAATGTTCACAAGAGTCACATAAGTTTTATTCTCATTTTCTTGTAAACTGCATGTGTACCATATCTCTGTGACCAGCTGTTTGTGTCAGATTAGCTACTATTTATTGTACTTGCAGTAGCTAGAGGTACATAGCAACAGACTAGTGTCATTTTTTAAAAGTTTCCTTCTATAAATAACTTCTTGATGTACAGCTAAAATATTTCTTTCCGTAATTTTTTCTTCCTCATTAGGGAAGATGGTTATCAGGAAGTAATGAACATGCACTTATAGTTGATACACTACAAATCAGTAGGATCATTACATAGATTCATATTATCAATACCTGTTTGAGTATGCCATCAAAACAAAGTCACCTGACCAAACAGCTGTCAGCATTATCTTGTGTCATAAAGACATATGAGGTGTGTTTCCTTCCAATGTCTCTTGACAGACTGCATTTGTATCATGATTCAGAGACCATGATTTATTTGAGAATACTAGGAACTGTTAGTCAGCAATGACTTTAGGTCTGATGCTGTTAGACAATAATATTATCTTCAGTTAGCACCAGGCTTTAGTATAAGTGAAGACATTGTCCATAGGTTTATTAATCTTATGTGCAGCAGAGTTGGCAGATTTATTGTGGTGGACACAATTCAAGTGACTTCCTGTTTCTTTACATATTGAGCAATTCCACTATAAGATGTCAGTTGCCCAAAGTGCAATCAACGTTTGTGTTGGAGGTCATAACAAGTAAGGTCTCCCTGTATTTACATGTATTATGAAACACAGGAACTGTCATTCAAGTTAGGCAACAAGAAAACCAGAGGTCATCTTAAATGAATCTTTACTCCCAACTTCAGTGCCCATAACACATGTGCAGCCAGTATGCATAAGTCTTCTCTGTGTTTATGTAGTGCAGGTTCATACGCTGTAAATGTGTGGCTCCATGTTGTAATCATAATTATGTGATCTGGTAGTTTAGATTCAACAATATAGGCGGTGTGAGTTTGTGATACTGGTCTTCTACTTTCGGCATGACTTTTGTTTGTTATAGCAGCGAGAAATGTTATATTGCAAACTTTGTGATGTATTGTGATAATTATACATTTCTATAAAGCAATCAACAAATTTGATGAACCTTATGGCTTTGGTAGCGACTCTAAGGTTGCAAATCTCACTTAATGTGAGAAATGACCATATTCTGCATTTCCTCCTTTTTCTTCTTCTCGCGACACAAATAGCGTACTTCTGCCTTCCAACCCTTGGTCTTGTGATGAAAAACTACAAGCATGCACCTGACTTATCATTACAACAAAAATATGCTGTAGCCTCTAGATTATTACATCAAAATTTAAGTTCTTGTACGGTACAATCTGTAGCTTGTTCAAATGTCAAAAATAATATTTCTACTGATGCCTAGGACGGAAACTATTAGATTTAGGGCATTACCGGTAGGTACATACAACGAATAGGCTTACACCCACTTACTTATTATGGGCACACATGAAAAGGTATGTGACTGAAACAAGTACATTATTTTAATGTCGAATTTCAGCTACTTTTCCTGTTGATGCAGGCCTACTGTACGGTATAGTAAAACATTCAGTTAATAAATCGCGTAATTAAAGTAACAAAAAGCGTGAAAGTTCACAGAAAACGTTCCTACCACTACAGTCTGACATAAATAATGGCTAATGCCATAACAAAATAGTCTCATAAAAGTTTTCAGTTATATTAAACTCATTCGCGTAATATGAGCACGGTTCCTTCCTTGAACAGTGCTCGTATTTTGTCATTCTATAGAACAATGTAATGTCGGCATGCACGGTAACAAAAAACGATTTTCATACTTCAATAAACTTAGTAGTACTTTGCAGTCGAGGAAGACGAAAAATAACATACTCAACTCGAGGTACGAACGTTTAAAATGATATCCAGACAGTGCTTTCCCACTGTAAAAATTACTTGGCTATTAATTTTTATCTTCCACGTTTCATGGATTAATGTTCACGGAATATTTCAGGATCACTTCCATCGTCCGAATCGAAAAATTTTGAAATTACTGTACCACTTCAGAATTTGTATGTTATATTATTATTGATGTAATTTATAAACATACCGGTAATCTATATCCGGATATATCGGTACCGAAAGAATAAAAACCATCGCGGTTTTAGAATTAAGATATTTCAGGTTGAAGGAAACAGAACCTAAAAAGAGAGAAAATATGCACTTACATAATGACGTCCAGGCGACTAAATCTTGTCATAATTAAATTTTCATTACCAGCAGCAACAATGTGCTCCGCTTTGTCCGGAAACAACAATGTCCGCGGAAACAAAGTTAACACGCGGCGCGGTGGCTGATGGGAGCAACCCGTTTCAGCGTCTGCCAGGCTGCTTAACGCGCATGCGCAACGCCCAAATTGTGTTCCAGCAGCGTCTTCTCTCACTTCTGGCTACTTGGAGTGGGTGTTTGGTGTTTCAGTAGTTGCAGAAAGCTGCCAGACGCTACCCAGAAAAATATTTCTGTTGCTGTCAAGCTTCCAGATTCGCGCATACGCAGAAAGACTGAGTTAGAATGGGGGTGTATGTTTGTGGCGGGTTTTTCGATTATTTGGAAGTCACTGCAGATCCCACTTGAAATCAGATATTTCTCGCTTACACGTCTTCGTTATTAGGAATGTTAATATTTAAATTATTCCTTTCAACTCACCTCTGCCAGCAGAAGCACAAAAGAAATGTAATGGGTTGAAATGTGGAACTTTTAATTGCCGCCGCGCGGGAGTAGCCGAACGGTCTGGAGCGCCACGTTGCGGATCGCGCGGCCTCCGCCTCGCACGTTCGAATCCTCCCTCGGGCGTGGATGTTTGTGTTTTCTTTAGTATAAGTTAGTTCATAAGTAGTTTGTAAGTTTAGGGACTGATGACCCAGCAGTTAAGTCCCATAAGCTTTACAAACATTTGAATTTAGCTTAATTGCCGTTTATTCAAAAATGTTCAAATGTTTGTTAAGCTTAAGGGACTTAACTACGGGGTCATCAGTCCCTAAACTTCCAAACTACTTATGAACTACCTACAACTAAGGACGGCACAAATATCCATGCCCGAGGGGGTATTCGAACCCCCGACCGTAGTGGCCGTGCAGACCGTCACTGCAGCGCCTCAGTCCCCTCGGCCACCGCGGCCGGCTGCCGTTTATTACAGATGTCCAGCGAATCCGAGTTTGATGTATTGTCGAGTGACGAAGAGTTTGAAGTGATAAATCGTGCTAAAAGACAACAAACTATTTCGAGCATGTTGTGCCGCTATATAGCGACACAGAATTCCTAAAACATTTTCGTGTACGGCGTCATGTGGCAGAGAAGCGCTCCGAAAAATTCAGGAATTCTATTACATTTATCAGGCAGGAGAAAATGGGTAATTGCAACCACTGCAGCAAATTCAGATTTTTTTGTCTTTTGTTGGCCATGAAGCAGAAAGTTTCAGAGACGTGACACGCAGGTTCAATATCAGTATTAGATCCTTGCACCGTGATCAACTTTGTTAGTAATTAAGGGATCAGTGTTCTAAAGTGGCCATCTGATGAAGAAAGGGCACAAATAGAGGCCAATTTAAGGAGAAATTAGATTCCAGGTGCGATTGGGGCAATCGATGGGTCTCACATTTCAGTAGATAGACCGACAGGTGATGCCCAGTCGTATTTGAACACAAAAAACTATTTTTCTACGCAGTTACAAACAATTGTGTAACGACAATCGACGGATTCGAGATTTATTGGTCGGTTTCTTTTAACTGAACGGCCATGGCAACCCATAACTGTTGTTTTCTTTTCAGGTCCTTACGAAGTTCTTTATTATGTTGCCGGTAAAACTATTATTTTTAATATTAACTCCCTGTCCGACAAGGGTTCCAGTACATTTGGTTCCTGTCCAGAACGAGGGTGAAAAGTTAAGAACTCTTCTATCACTTCCGTGTCTGAAAAAAGGACTATTTTATAATTGCCATATTCTCGTCCATAAATAATATTAACAAAAAACAACACGAACTCTTGTCTTTTTTTTTAAATTATTTAAGAAAATCATCTTAATTCCGACATCTCTTCCCCACATATACGAAATTATTGCTGCTACTCAGATCAGCTGTTCATCTACCACTCTGCGCTGAAAACCAACTAGACAGTGCAAAAAGCGTTCCAGCAGTGCAAGTATCAAAAACGGGTTCTTACGCCATAGTAGCTACGCATGTGTAGAAACACCTGTTTCTTAGGGCTTGAAAGAAGCAGTCTGGCAGCTGCTGGAACGATCCAAGGAGAAATACATTTAGTCATTCCCAGTGTTGCCAGAAGGCAGAGAGAGAAATTACCTACAGTCTCACAAAAATGTACCTGCGTTTTCCCTACTTTCTCCCTACCACCTCATTAATGCCCCTACATCAGGGTCGTAGCCGTGATTTGGGTCTGGGAGGGGCTGAATCCAGGAGTCCGGCCAGCAGAGGTTAACCAATTGATTAATGTGACAAGTTACAATTTTGAAAAACTTTAAAATAAATATTTGGCATCATGCTTCACTTACTAGATATGTTTTTCCAGTGACCGATCGTTACTGATTCATGGAGTCAAGTGTAGATTATGCCGCGAATTCCAAGTGCTCTGTTACAAGAGTATTACTGATTTAGCGATTGGACAAAGGTACATCAAGAACCCGTCAACCATAGAGAGGGACAGCATTAATTAGTCTCTCCAAATAGGCCGCTGTTACACGAGGATAACTGATTTATTCACCAGACAAGGATACATCGAGACACTATCAACCATAGAGTAGGAACAGCAGTAATTATTTAGTTCACGGTCAGCACAAAAAAGAAAGTCTGTCACTCTACATGATTCGATTTTCAAAGAGTAAAGCTATGTAGTCAACGTATATCTAGCGTTTTTGTTCATTATAACGTTGACTGTCGCAAATGTTTTAGTGTTTTCTTGTCAGCATCTTCTCATTTACAAGTACTAACTAGTATATCATCCTGACGTAAATAAATAAGTGTAGTCAAGATAATAAAACGTCTTTCGTTCATTGAAACGATGAATTCTCCTTGTGCTGACATTTTCTAACACTATTTGCAAACCGACTCTTCATTCCACTGATATACAATGAAATCATATTTCGCAACAATTTTAAAATGTCTGAATATTGATTACTATGAACAGAAATCAACTATGCCGTCTAGAATATCATTGGCTACTTCAAACTTTGCCACAATTGGTCGGTTTCATTCCCGCGTGCTGACAAGAGTTCTGTTGCCAACATTACCCGCTAGGCCTGTGTCGGCGATTGTAAAATTTTACTGAAGTACCTACGCGTTGGGGACTTTTGAATGAAAATTCCCTACATGATTTTAATGCTTAAAAGTACCTACGTGTAGGGAAAATTCCCTACGTCTGGCAACACTGGTCACTCCCATCAGCCACCACACTGAGTAAATGTTAGTCTGTGGTAGAGAGTGCCAACTTAGTTCGTATCACAGTAACACAGTCGCGACACACACTGCTGTGAAAGTTTTTAACCAACTGACACTAGTGCTCCTATCGGTGGGCAAACCGCCGGAGGGTAGTTTGTTTATAATTATTTTTGTACGTAATAAACAAATAGTTGATATTATTTTGCATTACAAGCATTGGTTGCCTAAAATATCAAGAGACATACAGAATGACTAAATTAATGTAAAAACAGCCAAATGTAAGTGAATCAGCAGTATAAAGAACAACTTCGTCATAAATACACTACTGGCCATTAAAATTGCTACACCAAGAAGAAATGCTAATGATAAACGGGTATTCATTGGATAATTATATTATACTAGAACTGACATGTGATTACATTTTCACGCAATTGGAGTGGGTAGATCCCGAGAAATCAGTACCCAGAACAACCACCTCTGGCAGTCATAACGGCCTTGATACGCCTGGGCATTGAGTCAGACAGAGCTTGGATGGTGTGTACAGTTACAGATGCCCATGCAGCTTCAACACGATACCACAGTTCATCAGGAGTAGTGATTGGCGTATTGTGACGACCCAGTTGCTCGGCCAGCATGACCAGACGTTTACAATTGGTGAGAGATCTGGAGAATGTGCTGGCCAGGGCAGCAGTCGAATATTTTCCGTATCCAGAAAGGCCCGCACAGTACCTGCAACATGCTATCGTGCATTATCCTGCTGAAGTGTGGGGTTTCGCAGGGATCGAATGAAGCGTAGAGCCACGGGTCGTAAAATATCTGAAATGTAACGGCCACTGTTCAAAGTGCCATCGATGCGAACAAGAGGTGACCGAGACGTGTCACCAATGGCGATACACCAGTATGGCGACGACGAATACACGCTTCCAATGTGCGTTCGCCGCGATGTCGCCAAACACGGATGCGACCTTCATGATGCTGTAAACAGAACTTGGATTCATCCGAAAAAATGACGTTTTGCCATTCATGCACCCAGGTTCGTCATTGCGTACACCATCGCAGGCGCTCCTGTCTGTGATGCAGCGTCAAGGATAACCGCAGCCATGGTCTCCGAGCTAATAGTCCATGCTGCTGCAAACGTCGTCGAACTGTTCGTGCAGATGATTATTATCTTGCAAACGTCCCCATCTGTTGACTCAGGGATCGAGACGTGGCTGCACGATACGTTACAGCCATGAGGATAAGATGCCTGTCATCTCGACTGCTAGTGATACGAGGCCGTTGGGATCCAGCACGGCGTCCGTGTTGCCCTGCTGAACCCACCGACTCCATATTCTGCTAACAGTCATTGGATCGCGACCTTTATCAAAGTCGGAAACGTGATGGTACGTATTTCTCCTCCTTACACGAGGCATCACAACAACGTTTCACTAGGCAACGTCGGTCAACTGATGTTTGTGTTTGAGAAATCGGTTGGTTCAAATGTTTGTAAGTTTTATGGGACTTAACTACTGGGTCATCAGTCCCTAAACTTACAAACTACTTATGAACTACTTACGAACTAGGACGGCACAAATGTCCATGCCCGAGGGGGGATTCGAACCCCCGACCGTAGTGGCCGTGCAGACCGTGACTGAAGCGCCTCAGTCCCCTCCGCCACCGTGGCCGGCGAAATCGGTTGGAAACTTTCCTCATGTCAGCACGTTGTAGATATCGCCGCCTGCGCTAGCATTGTGTGAATGCTCTGAAAAGCTAAGCATTTGCATATCACAGCATCTGCTTCATCCTCCTCATCATCATTGTCATTAGAGACTGATTATGCCTTTCACCGTTCAGTCTGGAGCATAGTACCTCTAATAAAATTCCTCCATGATCCCCTATTCAATGTTAACATTGATGCCTCCTCTGATGTTATGCCTTTTACTTCAAAATCATTCTGCGGCGAATCTAAGTACTTTCTTCTTGGTCTACCTCGACTCCTCTTACCTTCCGCTACCGAGCTCATGAGTCTCTTAGGTAACCTTGCTTCTCCCATGCGTGTAACATGACCCCACCATCTGCTTCCTGTCGTTTAAATTTCGCGTCTGTAGCACATCATCTTCTAGGTGAAGCAATTGTAATGGCTAGGAGCGTACTTAGGTATATGTGTTTATTATTCCTCTGAAAGTAGGTATAATATAAATGTAAGAGAAACATAAATTACTATGACAGGCAGTGAGGGTGTTGTGACTGTACGTGCTAGATTGTGCTCGTACTGAGCGATGAGGAAACACTTTGGCACTGACGTAAACCTGAATGGACTTGTACTACCACAGTGTTACCTTTTAAGCAAGGTTGCCAGGTATGACGATTCTTCGCATTCCTGGCTATTTTTTATTTATTTATTTATTTTACACTGACGGCGCTGTCGACGTGACGTTTGACCCTAATCTTCCTTTGTTCTATTTAGTGATGAATTCCGCATTACATAGCAGTCTTCCAAAACTTTTCCCACTTCTAATTTTCCTCTTCATGCAGCTGTGATCATCAGCGAGTTACGACGGCGTGCAGAAGTTAACCCCTCCGAATTTGTTTTTCGTTCTCAGTATCAACGAGGCTTTGAACTTAAATAGTGGCAACACTGCTGTGGAGACACTATGCCATGGAATCTACTATTGTCGCTGATAGCACAACGTCGTGGACATACCTACCTACCTCCGAGCAAATGGACTCGCTCGTCCTACGTCATCGGCGTGCGCACAATCAAGGGAAAACAGTCACCTGTTAGCGAGCGGGCTAACGTAACGGTGTCACTTTGTTTTCGAAACAGGAATAACGGAGTTGGATCAAGTTTGAATGTACAGCACGACGAATGGCGTCATTATGGGTCGTTGCGAAAGTCTAAAGTACGTCAGAGCCCCACTATGGTGAAAGTTATGGTGATTCACGTGTACGACTGTGATGGTTTTATCCTAACGCATTACTGTTCGTCTTTGGAGCATCACCTGCGACCAGCTTTGCAAAAGAAGCGGCAACACTTTCTGCGCAGCCCACCCATCATTTTGCACGACAATTCGCGGGCGCATGTAGCGCGAGCTGTGGCTGCTCTGTTCGGTCGATGGGACTGGCACGTACTGCACCATCCACCATACTCTCCGGACTTAAGTTCTTCTGATTGATTTGATTCCGGAGATGAAGGAATCACTTCGTGGCATTCGCTTCTGAACTGTTCCAGAGATTCAACAGCCAGTAGACCGCTCCACTCGTACCATCAACAGAACAGTCTCTGCTAACGGTATACTACCACCACCACCTAGAGAGAAAGCCGCGGCCCTCTCGTGTGACGTCAGGCAGAGTAGGTTGCGCGCGCATAGCTGACTGGCTGGCTGCCCCAGCGGCTACCCAGTCAGCTATGCGCGCGCGCCTTCTCTCTAGGTGGTGTCGATACTGTGCCTTCCACATCGCTCGTTCTACACAACGCTCGTGACTACTGTGAAGGTCAGTAACGGTGCAGACGTGTAACGTTTTTGTATCTGTTATGAATAATAATTGCCACTATTTAAGTTTCAACCCTCATATTACGGTTTTACACACATGCATTACTCTGTGTTACATGGAGTTGCATAACGTATGTATGCCGTTGCGAGAGAAGCCTTCAGAAAACTGAACTGACGAAACTGATGAGTTGTTCTACATAGGTGCAACCTCTCCTTCGGCGATCACACACGAGCAATCCTCCATCCGCAGCAATTCGACTCCTTGCATTCAGCATCCTCCACCATCTCCTTACGGGCCCGATTTTTCCTCATCCGAGTTTCATCTATTTCCGAAACCTAAATAAAACCATCGAGGACGTCGTTTTGATAGTGATACAGTGGTACAAACAGAGACGAGGTTGTGGCTCCGTCGACGAATTCTACAGTAGGGGTGGGCAAATGGGCATATGAGTGAGCCGGAGCCCGCAAGTGCTCACATCTACATCTACATAAATGCTGTGCAAATCGCATTAAAGTTCATGGCAGAAGGTTCACAGAAACCCTTTTAGAATATTTCTCTACCGTTTCAGTCTCTAAAAGCGCGCGGGAATTAGAAACACCTAAATATTTCAGTTTTTGATCTGGCGTAGGTGAGTGTTAACAAACAGAAAGTTTGGTCGGAATCCCACAATGCGCAGCAATACTCCAAAATAGAAGGCACAAGTGTAGTGTAGGTAGTTTCTTTATTAGAACAATACTTGCCCGCAGCCACTGCCAACGACGAGTTCTTCCTACACATCCCTCTTAATACTGCTCGGTTGTTTCGCGTCATTAGAGGATTAGAATAGTGTTATTGGTGTCGAAGCATGCATAGCGTTCGTGGAGGGCAAAATTAGTGACAGAAAAGAAAGAAAAAGTATTGAAATAATTAATAAGATCTTCCCTCGAGAAGAGTTCCTGCAGATGTTTAGAGTAGCTACTCAACTCATCAGTATTTTTGGCACTAAATACTTGTGGAAAAGTGTTGCCTTTTTTCCTCAAATGAATTTAAACAGAATTAGAGAGTGATAAAACACACATTGCTGATGTGAATCTATCCAACGAATAAATTTGCAACGCAACTGTAGTCATCATAGCATCAAGCAATGAAAATATTTGTTTTTTATTTGTTCCTTTGACGTTGGGTTGCACCTCTATGTGATAGAAATAGCAATCAGCCAAAGCCATTCGACGCTAATCTAAAAAATTCTCGAGAAAATCGACTTTGAAGTTTTGCAAGTACACGTATTAAAATAGTTACATCATCTGTCGGTATAGATCACGTGGCAGCGTTCTGGTCTCACAACCATAGAATCAATGGTTCGAATCCCGCTGTGACATATTTTTTTCGTTTTCGAATACAGTTATATAAAATATTTTGGGATCTCTAATTCCATGTGTTGTGTCAGTTTTTCTTTCTGTGTATGTAGACGACCTGAACGCTTTGTCGTCACTTAAAACGATAGTTGAGTAGGTTAGCTGCTTGGAAAACCACTAGTAATTATGGAGATGACTTTCCAAAAACAGTGTCGTAACTCATCACATACTAACAAGGACAGACTATCCAATAGTGAAGCAAATACTCTGAAAAGGTAAATAATTTTTTTATTGCAATCATCATTATTAACAACCTTTTATAAAATATAGAAAATTTGGAATATACAAAAACACGTGAAGTTTTCGTAAAATTACCAATACACAATGAAATTGTGAAAGTATTCGAACACAACGAAAAAAAAAAAAAAAGAAAAAAAAAACTTATGTCATGGCAGGAACGCTACCACCTGAGCTACTGAGCTACACCGACAGATGCTCAAGTGATTCAATTATTGGTACTTACATGTATTTGCAAAACTTCAAAGTCGCTTTTCTCGATAATTTTCGAGAGTTGCGTCAAATGACTTTGGCTGATTGTCATTTGTGCTATGAACATCACGTACCATAAATATCAAAAAAATTCTAAAATCCAATACCAATGTGGTCTCCTTGTTAGATTAATAATGCCTGTGCGCTGCCTGCCAAGATCAGTAATAATACAAGCAAACTATTTGTCTTACGTAGCGCTGTATTGAGTAAGGGAATACGTGGGCTTTGCACTATTAGTAACATATGTTAATAATATTGGAATCGAAAAATTCATATTAGGAATTTTGTCTCCCACCAGCAAAAAACTACAAGGAGAATCACATAAATAACACGGTAAACATTCTGAAACACAGTGTGCAACGTGCAACTATTTCCAAACTCAGCATAATACTCATGAGACAAATAGTTTGCTTGTGTTATGACTAATCTTCGCAAAGACTTTGAACGTGCTCGCATGGCGGCGAAAGGGCCCGCATAGAGAGAAGGCCGCAGAATAGACATCGTCCACGGGTGGACTTAATACGATTAGAAACGATGCTCCTCATTATCGTTTCTGCTTAAATTGCATAGCAAAATAGCCAATACAAAAGACAAATGTCTTTCTAATATCATAATTACTTTATGAAAGATCGAAGTTTCTAATGTTTCTTTAAGGTTCTCTTTATTCCAACGTTCTTTCGTAAGATACTTCCTTATGTCAAGTAACACTTGTTACGTCAGAAAAGTATCTTCAGAGGCCAACAGTATCACATGTCCCAAATGTAGGGAAAACAAGGGCCACAGCTGTGTAACTATCCTCCCGTATATAAAAATTCACAGATCGTTAGCTGTAGAGATAGAGACGTAGACTAGACGGCGTATTAAATATCGCTTTTTGATACACTAGGAAGGCTGGTCGTTGCTTCTGGCGGTTCTCTACACGCAGCGCATTAAACTTAGCTTCCTTATTACTCTACTTTTCCTCATGTGCAAGACTAAAGATACGTGGCGTCGGTGTACCGGACTATCCAAAAGGCGTCCATTGCATGTTTACCACTGAGTAATCAAATGTTCAAATCTTTGTTAAGCTTATGGGACTTAACTACGGGGTCATCAGTCCCTACCTGAGTAATCGCCTCAGGTGTTTGCGTCGGCAGCAATGCGATGAACATGTACAGCCGAATGGGATGATGTTTGTAACAACGAATCACGATTCTGCCTGCACCATCACTATTGTGCGACTAGAGCCTGGAGACGCCGTGGTAAAGAGACTGTTACTGCCTCATTCATCGCCATATCGCCGCTGCTCTCGGTATTATGGTTTGGGGTGTGCTGGTTTCCACTGCCGCACATTCCTATTATGCATTGACAGGAAACTACGATTAAAATTACTTGCTAGTCAAGTGGCGCTACAGGGTTGCTACATATGCTGCAGGCTGCCGCTCGGCTATAGACACACAAATACGGCGGGTCACTTCACAAACGCTGTTAATCTTTCTTCTTTCTTTTTTTTTTATCGTAGCCTTGTCCCACGTCAAGTATGGTCGGCGTTGCTCTTCTGGATCCTTCTCCTCCATAATTATCTATCAATATAAAAGCGAAAGGACACTCATTCGCTCAACTCACTCATTTACTCACTCACTGACTAAACATGAAATCTCGGAAATTACCTGGCCCATGAAGCGGAAATTTGGCAGGTATGTAGTTTATAGGTACAAGACGTCAGCTACGAAAGGATTTTGCGATAGGGCCGATAGTTCAGGAGATATGACGTCATAAAGAATGAAAATTTCTCCCGTCTTACAGCACGTGATAGTGTGACTTTATCAGTCCACTATTTGACAAGGAGAGCACTTAGCGACTTGCAACAGACTTTAAACATAATTTCAAACCTTTAGGAAACTTTTTCTCGCTGACAACCCCAGCAAAGTAATGAAAGAAAAAAAGTTTGTCGCTTACTACTTTTGCGGCGTTCATGCAGTAAAATTAGGCATTTGGCATGGCGTTACAATTTATACTCGTACTCTATTAATTGTATTCGTGAGAAGTGTTACAGACAGTATACACACATGCCATTTAACATACCTTCGAAATTTTATTATAGTACGATACACAGTTCATGAGATATGGAGTCATAAACAATTAAGTTCATGAAAAACCGCCTCATCACTCATGACGATTTGATTTATTACGTCTTTCCTACTAACTCTATTCGCGACGTATTTTGCAGACATTTTACATATGCACCAATGGATGTACCTTCTAAATAATATCGTGTTACCACAGACAGTTCAGGTGCTATGACGTCAAAGACAATGAAACGCATGAAAATAGCCCCAATAAGCATGAGGTTGTAATGTACTACGTCTTTACTACCATATCCATTTACAACACATTTCTCAGGCAGTTTCCTAATAATCTACTCTACAAACCTGATAAATAATCTTTTGGAAGACACAAAATTCAGGAGATATTACGTCATAAACTTGTCATCCGTAAGTAGGCTCTGCATTATGTTTGACATTTTGTTACCTCTTTCTTACTCTGTGGGCAGCACATTCCTCAAACAATACCGTAATTCTATTTAAACGCCTCCAATTTCTAATGAAATTTACTGCTGTTTTCGTAACAGATTTTACCGATATGCAGCACTTATACAAATGAATATATACCTACAAAATTATACAATTTTACAAGATATAAGTCAATAAATATGAGATCGTATATACTCCGATGGGTAAAAACGTTTCACATGATGCACCCGTTTTAACACATTTACATATTTACCACTAATACACTCTTATATTGAAGTCAGCTGAAAATACTTGAAAGCTGAAAGTGCTGTTGACAACTGTGAACCAACTGTGAAGCGTACTCGGCTGTAGACTAAAGCAAGAAACTTCTATAGAGCTACAGGGAAAGGAAGACAATAACAGTGTACATCCAAATAATACCCATTATTTCCGGCAGATTTACCTTTTAACTCCAAGAGACTGTAGTTTCCAGTGATACTTGCATTTTCTATTGCGATTAATAAATCACAGGGCAACCTATTACATACTGCATAGTGATTTTGACATCTCCATGTTTCTCACACGGAAAACTACACGTCGCTTGATGAGGGATGGGCTCCCAAAAGAATTTATTCCTATTAGATTTTGGGTAAGTAACCAGAAATATTGTTTCTAATCTAGTTTTGAATTAAATAAATGTATTAAGATTACATATCGTCTGATGACTACCTTTCTTTGTTTGGATACTGCAGTTATTACTTTGTACATTACACAGGGCAGCCTTATTTCTTGAATAATCTCCCATAAATATGAACTTAGAGACAATATTTTAGGAGCGAAAGAGAACGTAGATGAAGATGAAATAGGAGATACTATATTGAGAGATAAATTTGACAGAACACTGAAAGACCTAAGTCGAAACAAGGCCCCTGGAGTAGATGACATTCCCTCAGAGCTACTGAAGTCTCTGGGGAAACGAGTCATGACGAAACTATTTCACCTGGTGTGTAAGATGTGTGAGACAGGCGAAATGCCCCCAGACTTTAAAGAGAAACGTAATAATCCTCATTCCAAAGAAAGCAGGCGCAGACACGTGTTAAAATTACAGAAATTAGCGAGTAATTTTAATTGGACTATAATCGGCTACTGTTATAATTCTGAAGTATTGGTGCCCGTTGTCCTACACCTTCGGAATTTGCCGATGGCCACATTGCAACAGGATAATGTGTAGCCGCGGTGGAGTGGCCGAGCGCATTGAGGCGCTATGCTCCGACACGCGAGGCAGTTCCCCGTCAGGGGTTCGAATCCTCCTTGGGACCTGGATGTTTGTGCTGTCTTTAGTATAAGTTAGTTTATAAGTAGTTTGTAAGTTTAGGGACCTGATGACCCTGCAGTTAAGTCCCAAAAGCTTAACAAACATTTGAACATTTTGATAATGTGTACCCATACCTTACAAGGCAGCGTTCAAGACTTTTCCGTCGTATATCGGATTGCCTCTTGTCTATCGAAAACGCCTGGTCGATGACTAAATGTTCGAATGTTTGGCAAACCTATTGGACCAAACTGCAATGGTTATCAGTCCCTAGACTTACAAACTACTTAAACTAACGTAAGGACAACACACACCCATGCCCCAGGGAGGACTCGAACCTCCGACGTCGAGCAACCACGCGCTCCGCAGCGAGTTGCCTTAGAACGCTCGGTCACTCCACCGCAGCGGTCGATGACTGCGAAATGACTGTAATAGCCCAGCCACTGCTACTCCAGATCAATTTTGGCAACATGTGGAAATAGAATTGACTGATGCAGTGCCGAGGCTTGTAGCTGTGATTATGGCCGGCAATATTGATTTCACCATCTTCATCACATGGGACTGTTTTTTCAACCAAGTGTCTTGGCACAAGCGTTATCTTGCAAATAAATTTGGCTGTGGTACCTTCGTCCTTCTTGGTGGTGAACTTTGGATTGCCAACAGTGTATATATAGACGCACCATTAGTTCCTGTGTGAAGTGTATCTTCTCTATCTAATATGTAAAAATTAATGTTTGTGTGTTTGTCTTTTTGTACGCATTGTTTTTTAATTGAACGTTACCTTAACAGCGCGAACGTTGTCCACATAACAGACGAGTCAAATTCTGTTCAAAATATTCAAATGTTTGTTAAGCTTATGGGACTTAACTACGGGGTCATCAGTCCCGAAACTTACAGACTACTTACGAACTACCTTATACTAAGGACGGCACAAATATCCATGCCCGAGGGGGGATTCGAACCCCCGACCGTAGTGGCCGTGCAGACCGTGACTGGAGCGCCTCAGCCACCGCGGCCGGCGTCAAATTCTGCTTGCTTGTATTTCGTACTATTGTAGCTGTAGATATGTGAGGTACAACGCATAATCTTTAATTGAAGCATTGCTGAGCATCATATATATTTACGTGTGTTCGACAATGTTGGAAAGAGGCGAGAAAACTGAAAAAATTGTAATCACATCTATCAAAGTAAAGTCTCTTCAGTAGAGTCTGCTCAGTCGCTATCGACTAGCTCTTAAAGTGGGATTCACCCAGTTTTTTCTTCTTTTCCTTTCTTTTCCTTTTAAGAAAAAGAGCAAGCGAGCCGTTCAACTTAACTTTGCAGTAGACTTGTGTTCAGGAAGTCTCTTCGGCTTTGCGTGTGTACCAGGCGGTGGCATGGCTTCTCCCTTATTTATTATTGAAAGGTGATGTTCGATAACTCGCCTAAACCGCTTGTGGGTGCATGCAAAACAACTCAGAAACCTTGTGAGTGTATTTGCAATCTTTAAAAGGTATAACAGCGAGGATAATATATTTACGCGTATTCAATGTCGTGCGAAATAGGTAAAAAAAAAAAAAAAAAAAAAAAAAAAAAAAAAAAAAAAAAAAAAAAAAAAAAAGTGGTGAGAGAGAAAGAAAGAAAATTGGGCAGCATTTTCGTTTCGAGTCCTCGGCACACATAATCTGTAAGGAATTTCACTTTAGTGCCTTTTTTGGCACCGAAAAATAGAAAAAACATTATTAAAATGTAATTCGACAAACAGGAAATACATCTTTGTGACTTCTTTTTGACTAGGGAAAACGAACTAATTGACTAAATGATCCTATAAGGGTTCCGTTTTTACTGAATGATATAGTGAACCCTAAAAAACAATAGTATGCTAAGGCTCTGCGTTTTCTTCTATTGTGGACTTATAGGTAGTTGTGAACATACGTGTGTCCATTTCATCTTCACAAATGTTTGTTCACTGATAACTTTAAACAGTGCTGCCGGGTTGCACAAGAACCTCATTCGCCTTACTAGTTCTAGTTCCTACGTTACTTAATAATTAATAATAAATAATCACATTATGCCTGACAAGTGATACCTGCTAATACCATGTTTGCCATATTTACACGTTGTTGTTAACCAATTGACAGTAGAAATGAATGCTAAGTAGCTCCTTGAATCGATAAGATAAACCGTCGCATGAGGTCTCTTTACTGGTTTGGCGAACAAGAATCTTCAAGTAGCGAGATTATAAGATGAACGCAACAGTACGATTAGGAAGATATTTTCCTCCAAGTAACGAACTGTCCCGGAACTTCATTACCGTGGTACTATTCAGTTTTAGAATTTAGAAAACAATCTAAAATGAAATTGATCCTACTGTGTTTAAAGTTGATTCACTTGTGTCAAGCAACCTCTGGATGCGAAACAAACAAGAATCTTGATCACACATGTTTATAAAGATAACCATATTCAAGTTGCTGCTCGATGTGATAGAAGCGCTGAATATTTTAAAGAGTTCAAGGCAAGTTAACTCAATATGAACTAAAGAATAAACGGGTACAAGTGATTTCATCAGTATTTTGAAGTTCTTTTAGGACCATTAGGTGAACAGAATGTTGTCAATTTCGCTCTAGATCTTAGATGGAATATACACGAGTGAACAACAAAAATGGCGGGGCAGAAATCTATTCTAGAGTCGATTTAGTGAAACAAAGGCGACACGCACGTCCAATCATCGGCCCGTAATGGAACCCATTCTGCGTAAATACGAATTCATTAACTTACTCGACAGCAAATCAAACGAATGGATTGTCTTTGCCTCTCTGCACCAGACAGCTAACGAATATCATGCACGTGTAACCGCATTTCGTTGTAGCGACGTAGGGGACAAAATTTAGTGTGTTAATACAGGAACCAATTTTAATTTAAACGCTATGGAGTGGATTAAAAGTTTTCTGTTTAACTGTAGATAACAGGACTATTTGAATGGAAACTCACAGCGTAAATTGGAATTCAAACAATTATGAAGTTTAAAAATTCTGGTGAACTGTCACTGACCTTGAGTTAAAAAACCTAACAGCGTCAGCTATTGGTTCTCTGGTATACTATGCCATACTAGTAAACATAGTAGATCCCTAAAACTTTTAATTACGAGTTTCTTTTCTTTCCCTGGTCCGATGTTAATGAAATGAATCCTGTATGTTCTCCAAACTCCGCTCAATTTCCTTGTGAAAACCCACAACTGAATTTTATCAAACATATACATATACAGTCAAATTTGTTTGTCAGATTGATGTTCAGTAAAAAACTCAGATTCGCCAAACACAATCTATATTTGACAACAACGTGATTCAAAGTGAGTCACTAACAACTAATCTGACAAATACGTAACATTTTACAAATTGTCGGATGGTCTATGGAGGATCTTTGAAAGACAAGGAGGCTGCTTCTTCAGCCAGAGCTCCAAGAATGCAAGGCGGGTAGCATACGGCCTTTCCTGTCGGCGCTGACCGATTGAGCAGTGGTTGTGGGACTTGCTGAGAAAGAAGCGTTATACTTTGGCTATATCTGGGAGTTGAATTAAATCAAACGTCAACATATTTATATCTGTTTTGGACCTGGACTGGCACCCGTATTTCCTGCTTCACTTTTGTCATCCACGCATGCTTCATGTCTAACCTGAATTCCCAGCAGGTACAGGCATCTACTGTATTCCAACAAGATATGGAACGTCTAATTGTCCAATCCGCTCTGAAATTATCATGCTCCCGTCGGGGTGTATACATATAGTCGCAGGTACCATATCCGTTCTTTCGACCATGTTCAAAACAAATTGGTGTTTTCCCCGTCTTTGACTGAATCAGTTCTGTAGGTGCACAAGACTTCAAGGAACCTATATAGTGCGTTTCTGTCAGCTCATGTGTTATCTGAGGTTTGTGATCTTGGTTTAAATTAACAACGAAGAAGAGAAGCACTTAATAATTCAGAAAACTATTTATTTGAAACTAATTTTCGAATCTCTCCAACATGTAGAAAGAAACTTCCTTACTTCCAGTGTAACCAATTATTTATTTCTTCTACTAGAACAGAATGATCAGTCTTTATCTACAAAAATGAACTGACACATTTATTTAAATTGTACAGACACCATCATACAGAAAAAAACCAGTTGCAATTAATATTTATACTGCAGCTAGCTAATGTATCATGAAGTGTCAAATTAGTAAGTAATTTATCGAGTTCAAACAACTTACGGGTATGCTGCCGGGTGACGTCGTCGACAACTGCCGATATTTCGGCAAGAGGACACCCTGCCATTCTCGAGTCACAACTGCACTCAAGGAAGCAATGTGCAAGCGTATTTAATACCTAGGTTTGCTAATGGTAAACAAGGAAGATAACACACACAGTACAAGTCACTGCAGAGTCAACACAACCAAAGATGACCAAACATCAGAAATATCGATAGTGAATGTTAATCAACTGTTAATAAACAGGTGACTCTAAATAATGAGAAGTGTGAAGTTGTCCACATGAGTACGAAAAGAAATCCGTTAATGTTTGCTTACAAGATAAATCAATCAAACGTGAAGGCCGTAAACGCTACAAAATAGCTAGGAATTACTATTAAATCAGACTTAAATTGGAAAGAACACGTAGATAATGTCGTGGGAAAGGCGAACCAGAGACTGCCTTTTATTGGCAGAACCCTTAAAAGATGCAACAGAACTACTAAAGAAACTGCATACACTATGCTTGTCCGTCCTATTTTGGAGTAATGCTGCGCAGTGTGGGATCTTTATCAGGTGGGTTTGACGGAGGACATCGAAAGAGTCCAAAGAAGGGCAGCTCGTTTCGTATCGTCACGATACAGGGGAGACAGCGTTACGGAAATGCTACAGGATCTGGGATGGGAATCATTACAACAACGGCGCTTATCGCTGCGGCTATTTACGAAACTCCAATCGCGCCAACATTCTCCTCCGAATGCGAAAATATATTGTTGACTCCCACTTACATAGGTAGAAATGATCATTACAATAAAATACGAGAAATCAAAGCTCGAACGGAGAGATTCAGTTGTTCTTTCTTCCCGCGTGCTATTCGCGAATGGAAAGGGAGATAAATAGTATAACGGTGGTTCGATGAACTCTCTGCCAGGCACTTGAATGTGATTTACAGAGTATCCCATGAAGATGTAGATTAATTTTGTCTCTCTGTTATTTGACAGTGCCGGATTCCAAGCAGAATTAGAGAGTGGATGTATAGAGAAACATCATAAAATTGGTTTGACGAACCCTCTGCTATGCACTTCAATGTGATTTGCAGAGTATCCATGTAGATGTAGATTTGCAATTAAATACATTTAGTGTTACTAAACTAACGTGGGCCGATAGACTTTATTCCAGTGATTTAATTTTAATGTTCTAGAAATGTAGTAGGTAGCTATTACCGATTTCGATAACATGAACTGCCCGTTCTCCGTGCTGAGACTTTACCTCTTTCTCGACGATGCGCGTGGCTCCGTGGTGTTAAGAAAGGGTGTCAGAGGGACTGGTGTGCGATGTCACGCCACGTCTGTGGGTCGGCGGTCGGCCGAGTGGAAAATTACTCGCAGGCACAGGCCGCGAGGGGCGGCGGCAAAGTGCAGGGAGGGGTCCCTCCTCACAAACCATTAACATACCACGTTAACCTCAGGCTCGAAACTAAGTGTACCTGAATTAACCTTAACACCGATCATTCGGGAAATACACTGTTTACGAGTTTTTGAGTCTCGAGGCGAGCTGTCGTTTCCTGTTTACACGAAGATTTCCGAAGTTATACTACGTAGCAAGAAAATACCTTTTCGCATAGGGCACAGGAATTTTTATTTGCCCAAAATTAAAATTAATACACCGTCTTAGAGTGTTTCAATTCACTCAATTTAGTAATACATTAATGAATTTTTTTTTTATCAAAATAACTTGTGCGACGCTTGTCGCTGACTTCCGCCCTCTCTCTGCCAGCATATCGATAAACATTTGATATTTGTCACGTTCAACTGTTTTGTAACAAGCTGAAGGGAGAGAGCGGAATTGCTCGGGACTTAGTGTTTTCTCCTCGATGTATTACGACGTGTTCCAGCCATGGACTTTGCCTAACCATTGTGTGAGCTTAGTTCTTTTTTTTACTGGTTTTAATAAACCCCATAGTTAATTTGAAAGATCTTACCTATTTACATCCCTTCTCCATTATCACTAATTTTAAAGTTATTTATTTTCAGCAGACCCAGTACTTCATAAAGTGCTTGGGTATAGTTGCAGTTCGCTTCGCGATTGTGCTAGGACATTTTATGTGCAACTTTAATTTATTTCGTGGCTATGAATAGTTTATTGCATTTCAATGCCTGCAGGAAAATCTTCGCGAT
Source organism: Locusta migratoria (assembly GCA_026315105.1). NCBI lineage: Eukaryota > Metazoa > Arthropoda > Insecta > Orthoptera > Acrididae > Locusta > Locusta migratoria. The sequence goes on along the minus strand of CM048747.1, from coordinate 201,855,261 downwards.
GTTTACGAGGTCCGCTAATTTTGCAATTTTTTGGCGACTTTCATTATTAATTTTCAACACGGTCATAGAACAATAGCAAATGAAACGAACAATCCCAACATCAATTTATCGAAGTAATATTCCAGTTATCTCTTCCATAATCACAGCAGAATATGACAGAAATATTACTCAAAGGTTTCAATAAGGTAAAATTTAGATTCCGCCGACTTCTTCCGCAATGTTGCTTTCTCGTTTCACGACCGCTACCAGTTAATGGCGGTATCCAATGATTTTGTTTAAAGTGTCCCTTCCTTTTCAAAATTGATCAGTATTTTCATTTGAAATATTTCACTATCTGGTAAAATTTCATTAGCGGTCCCCACCGCGTTAACATCATACTTTGTTTCAAATTAGGCAAAACGGAGACGGAAACCCATGGGATGTTAATGCAAATATATGGTGTTGAAGCAGTGAGTAAAAAGTATGTGTTTGAGTGGTTTTTAAACGCAGCAAACCCCGCTTATTCTTCCAGATTTGGCGCCGGCACTCTTATTTCTGTTTCCACGCCTTAAATTAGTCTGGAAAGGATTGCGCCTCGCAACGGTCACGGATATTCATCAACGTGTGACCTCAATGCTTTTTGTGATTCCGTTTGCTAACAGTTTCCAACGACTGTACAACCAGCAAATTAGTGGAAAAAACAGTGACGCAGCTAGAAAAATCTGCGGTACAGCACGAAACATACCGACATTCCATGATGTGAGGCGAAAAGAAGGCTAAAATTTCCACTACTAAACGCGTCTGGTGAGAAAAATCGCATTTTATTGGTAATTGCATAGATGGACAAACACTACCATTCTTAATTACAAAAGCAACTACGGACATCATGGCCACACAAACAAATATTGTTCTTTTCAACACGATACCATATCTTGAGCGTGCTGTGGTTTGAAACCAACATCTAAGTCACGAGATTCGGAGCTGGAAGCTGTTTTCGTTATTATGAACAACAGTATTTCTCATTTATAGTTGAAATGAAACGACTTCTCATAAACCTATTACGTAAGGAAATTACTCCAGAGCAACTAATTTTAATGCAATTATTATCGTTTTCACATGTTTCATATAAAATGTACTCACAGTTCTGTTTACAAGCAGTAGAATAACACATTCTCATTGTTCGTGTTGATCTATGAATCTGTTGAACTATGAATCTATTGAATTTTTCACATTATAAATCGACGGTTTTCACAGGTAAACACCGTTATCTGGCCTCATCTACAAACTGTTACGGCTACATTAGTATTGGAGACTGTCAAGAAATCACGTTTGACCCAACTGTACTACTAATGAGCAATAGAAATATGATAAGTCGTTTCTTATCAAAAATCAACGCTTGATTTCAGCTGTAAATGAGTAAAACTACAACGGTCAGTTGTACTTCATATTTCTCATAATGAAGAAAACGGCTCCCCCCCCCCCCCGCCCCACGAGTCACGGAAGTTAGATATTTGTTTGATTGTAATGCCGTCATACGAAATGCTGTCTTTGATCTATATTTGCAACTATATATTAACCCTTTCATTCCGCGAATGCTAATGGGTAGCTCAAAATCGCTGTTCTTTCGAAATGCTTTCCTCTGTCACTTTTTATAAAGTTTTTTACACGTAGCTAAACATCGTGAAATGAAAGAGAAAACGTGGTGTGGTATGGTAGTGGCTGACCCTGCATTGGCGGCTTTAAACCTTTTGTTCTTAGTTTCAGAATTCCATAATCAAATAAACTGACCGATATCCTTCCGTTCAATAAGCAGACCTTGACGGTGCCTGGAAGACAACGAATCTCTTATAAACGTGCGTCAAAAGGACGAACATTGTTTATGAAGCGAGGTATCATATTCGCCTTTGTTCGCGTGCGCAGTAAGTAGCCAAAGTCACGAAGCAAGCTGAGTAACATTTGAGCTCTAAATAACGAGGAGGACCCGATCCGAAAATATTTCAGCATGGCAGTGCCTGTTACTCCAGGCGATTAGTCGAGATATTATGTGACTTGTAACAGATTCGTGCTGGTACGACATTATTCCGCATCAAGTTCTCTGCAATAAATCGTGCACCAAGGCTTCGTTGTAATGTTTGCAGCTGTATATACAGCGAAAGTTCTGCGGTGTATTTACTGTGACAGTAGCATTACGAGATAGCAGGTAATGATAACAAATTACTTAAAATTAAACGTCTCCTCCCAGTAAGAAGGAAGGTCAAAACGAAATCGTACAATGCTAAGGACGTACCAGATATCACCACACGAAGAAATAACGACATAATCTATGCAAAAAATATATTGCGCCCACTTTCGTACCCTATTCTGAATTGGAGTACTCCATGTGGAGAGCATTTGTGTCGTCACAGTCTTCACCCCACAATATTTCCTGCATAAAGGTCAAACCACGGAGGTCGCCAAGTACTGCGCCCGCAACTGAATAACGAATGCACTTGTGGCTCGGGAACAATTGTTGGAACTTCCCTAATTCTTTAAGATAAATCACCGTTGCAACGAATTATTAAGAAAAACGCGGTTAGCTAACTTTTTCCACGGGGATTTTGAAGTCTTCAATAAATAGACTGAAAATATTGTGAATTATAAAGATTACTTTGATATTAATTTTACACCAACAAGGAACAGCTATGGCCTTATATCGTCGGGGCCGCACGAAACCATACTTAGAATAAGAAAACGTGTTGTATCATTTCTTGGCAAAACTTTGCATTTTACTAAAAATGTTCAAATGTTTGTTAAGCTTAAGGAACGTAACCGCGGGGTCATCAGTCACTAAACTTACAAACTTCTTATGAACTACCTTATACTAAAGACGACACAAACATCCATGTCCGAGGGGGGATTCGAACCCCCGACCGGAGCGGCCGTGCAGACTGTGATTGGCACGCCGCAGACCACTCGGCCACTGCGGCTGGCTGCATTTTACTACATTTCTAATAGCGGAGAAAAAGTAACACGATATCAACACCATAAGAGGGATATTATATATGATTAAATGACGTCAGGGTGTCATTACAAGTGAATCAACAGTGCCAAAAAACCCTCCGCACTGATCACTTTTTATTGGGGAGCGGGGAGAGGGAGGGAGGGGGAGAGATTTTTACGCTTTGCGGACGTGAGATCGTGTTTGATCGTCGAGTCCTTAGCTCAGTTTTATATTACAGAAGAAGAATATCCCTCTGATCGAACGCCACTCAGCTACGTATGCGGACAGCTGTGACAGCGAATCTACATCTACATCTACTCTGCAAATCTACATCTACATCTACTCTGCAAATCACATTCAAGTGCCTGGCAGAGGGTTCATCGAACCACCTTTATACTATTCATCTCCTATTCCATTCGCGGATTCTGTTATGCAGATTTTTTAACCGGCAAAATAAAAATTCTGGTTACGGTCCTGTATCAGTGTATCATTAAGTTTTCTACGAACAATGCCAGAAACCGTCATCTTAGCGTAATTATGACAGTGCAAAACACACGCATCCTACACAATTGATGTGCTTATATCAGTCCTCAAAGTGTAGACGCGGGATTTCGATGAAGTGGTTAAAGCAAAGTAAAAGAGATACATACTCGTTATTTCATCGTCAAACCTCATCTCGAGGTTTGCAACTAATTTTGTACACTATAAATGTGTCTCTGTTGCAGTATGCTTGGTGAAAGGCAGGTTGCGAACATCTCCAAAACACGATTCGAAAATGTGATTATCGTGGTTTTTTGGTACCGGACTGTTTGAAACCGAAAGTGATTATGAAACGTGTATTTACTGATGGGTGCACGCTATCGGCCTCCACTTTGTTTCAACCACTTGGTATAAATTACCCGTCCGTACCTTTGAGGTGTGTACGGTACGTGTGTTTTACCTTATTAGGCCGGTATATTATAATATTTTTTATGTAAATCTTTGATGTGACACTGTCGTCATACTTTTGATTATATATCAAGATGGCGGACAGTAAACACTTGTTATCATGCGCTGTCATTGCTACTACGAAAACTGCATTGTGAAGAAAAAAGAGGGGCTTACTTGGGTGAAACTGTGGAAAATCATTTCGCCGGCCGCGGTGGCCGAGGAGACTGAGGCGCTTCAGTCACGGTCTGCACGGCCACTACGGTCGGTGGTTCGAATCCCCTCTCGGGCAAAGATATTTGTGCCGTCTTAGTTCGTAAGTAGTTCATAAGTAGTTTGTAAGTTTAGGGACTGATGACCCCGTAGTTAAGTCCCATAAGCTTTACAAACATTTGAATTTGAATTTGAAAATCATTTCGTATTGCGGTAGCTGCAAGCGGAGGACGCCAAGTAATATATAAATTACTGGAGAATGGATGATACAACGTATCGGTACCTACTCAATAAAGTGTGTCCACACATCAAAAATCTGTATACGCACGTCAGATGACTATAATGGCAGAAGACAGGTTTACAGTGGGACAGCAATTTCTTTCTTCTGGGGTTAAATTTTACTTACCGCGTGGCGGCGTAACGTGCTCATGTTGGCAATGAAATGTTCTATATACGAGAAGGATTAACTAACTGGCCGGACAAGAGCGCATACAAGAACCTGTCAATAACAGAACAGGAATAGCATTCTCTTGTAACTTTCGACTCTCCTTAACCTGTTCTTACATTCAGCGTGTTTAGTATTCTACAGTGCTTCGTGTGCTTCATAAAGTTCGTCTAATTTTGTCGTAGACGGCATACACCAACTAAGATTGGACGCACATTTTTTCAAACAAGGAGGTTTGTTTTCAAATAAGCGCGGTCCAAGAGCTAGAGCGATGCTAGCGTTCCAAACGGTTACATTTCGCATTGCAGTGAACAGAAGGCAAACTACTTTTATGATCAAATCTATTGCGAGTCACTAAATATGATCATATTTTTGTGACGAAAGAAGAGATATGTCAAAGTCCCTTATTACACTATCAAATTTATATGATATAAATACGAGGTATGTCCACAATGTAAGTTCAGTTTGGTTATATAAACCAAACATGAACAGATACAGAAAAAAATATTTATTGTATAAAAATCTGCAACTGTTCAACTACTTTTCTACATACCTTCCGAAATTTTTTAGGCGCTTGTCATAGCGTGGGACAAGTTTTTGTGTGCCTTCTTCATAGAAGGTTGCCGCCTGTGTATTCAAACATGTCTCAAACATGTTCTTTCAGCACATCATTGTTGAAGTGTTGACCACCAAGGACAGATTTTAGGTGTAAGAAGAGATGAAAGGAGTCTTCTTCTTCCCTTCACGTTGCCGCCCGACCTCACAAGCCGAATGTGACCAAACAACTCTGACGGGAATTTCACTGGGACTTGATCATCCTCCGTACAGTCTCGCTCCTAGCGACTTACTTCTTACACCTAAAACCTGTCCATGGTGGTCAACACTTCAGCGATAATGACGAGCTGAAAGAACATGTTACCAGATGGTTGAATACACAGGAGGCAACCTTCTACGAAGAAGGCATACAAAGACTGCTGCCACGCTATGACAAATGCCTACAAAATTTCGGAAGCTATGTAGAAAATTAGTTTAATAGGTGTATATTTTTGTACAATAAATATTTTTTCTGTGTATGTACACGTTTGTTTTATATAACCAAAAATGTCTGTATAGCTTATGGGACTTAACTACGGGGTTATCAGTCCCTAAACTTACAAACTACTTACGAACTAGCTAACACTAATAACCATGCCCGAGGGGGGATTCGAACCTCCGACCGTAGTGGCCGTGCAGACCGTGACTGGAGCGCCTCAGTCCCCTCGGCCTCCGCGGCCGGCTTTATATAACCAAACGGAACTTACTTTGTGGACATACCTCGTATATGATGTAAATTTTTGACAAAGAAATATGACCTTGTAATACCGGCTTTATTTTTATATTAAGCACGGGGTTTTTGGCACTGTTGATTCACATATTATGACACTCTGACGTCATTTAATAATAATGATGATCAGCTAGAGTTTGATGGGTCTACAGCGTTACCAACATAACGAATGTCAAGTTCATTTAAGTCTGTCCAGCGAGCCTGTTCTAGGGTTAAAAGCTGCGTCACGAGCTTTTAATTCGAAAAGAGCTCCAGACTGCCATTTCGGCGGGTTGTTTGCGACAAAAGCAGCCTTGGTAGGCGTGTGAGACAGGACAGGGAGGCGGTAAATAAGGCTAGGGAGGTGTGGTACGGGGGTGGGGGGAGGGGGCGGAGACACGCAGGCTGCCGGCTGCCCTGCCCGGGGATCGATGTGGCGGCCCGCCAGATGCTGGCAGCCGTGGGCGCGCCGCTCCCAGGTCGCAGTTTCGGCGCCTCCCAAATAGCTTCCAAACTGGCGCCGAATAATTCTCCAAAATTAGTACGCGTCACTCTAATTTATACGGAATTTCATTTAAATTCCGGTGAAAAAAACTACACGACCGTTTGAATATACGCACCCTTTGTACAGCCGTAAACGAAGGTTCGGTTCTGAGGGGGCAGGAGGTCCCTCCCCTCCCTCCCACCGACATAGTTGACATAACCGGCCATTTTAATATCCGCAGGTTGCTGCTCTCGTCTTCACCCCGATTTGATGCAGCTCTCCGAACTGCTCTGCCAACGCTCTTCGTCTCTGAATGACAACGAAATCCCATATCCATCTAAACCAGCTTACTGTATTTGTCTTTCCGAGCGGGGTGGCGCAGGGTTAACACAGTGGACTCGCATTCGGGAAAAGGGTGGTTCAAATCCACCTGCGGCCATTCCGTAATTTCCCTAAATGATTATTGATAAATCTGGAGCATTGAATTGAAATTTGTGGAGCGGCCGGGAATCGAACCCGGACATCCATGCTTACTAGGCAGACGTCTTAACCGTGAGACTACCACACCACTAAAGACTAAGGCGCTTTGGAATAGTCTATGTACGTTTTCCCTCCACATCACAAACTTTAATTCAGCTTCTGTGTTCCAGATGTGATGTGGAGGGAAATCGTAAATAGACTATTCCAATGCGCCTTAATCGTTAGTGGTGTGGTAGTCTAACGGTTAAGACGTCTGCCTAGTAAGCATGGATGTCCGGGTTCGACTCCCGGCCGCACCACAAATTTTAATTCAATGCTTCAGATTTATCAATAATGTCTTTGACATATTTGAGACGTAAATCCGTCTCTGGGATTGTTTATTTCTATTAATTGATATTCCCTAAATCACTCCAGGCAAAGCCCGGGTTCGTCCCTGCGTCTCTAATGGGCACGCAATCGCTGCTTTCAGCTTGTTTTCTTTCGTATTTGACTCGTGTTCTCCCTCAAACATATATCAAACAAAATTAAACGAGCACTTTCTCGAAACTGAGAAACCGTCTCCCATTTACACCAGGGTTGGCGTTCATCGCTGAAAAACCTGGTTTCAGCATGTACCGATTCCTCCCGCCTCCAGTTTAACCTGGCTGGTAAAACCGCCAAAAATAACCCGATGTCAGAGAACCGATTTTCATTGTTTTATTGCTTTATTTCCAATCATAAACGTAGACACTGTACAAGATCGAACAATTTTAATGAACGTAATTAGGAGCATATATATGAGATGGAGGCTGTCGTAGAAATCGGTCTATCAAACAAAGATGGCGATGGCGGAGGAGACAATGGTGAGAGCAGAAGATCACTTCTCAAAGATTTTGTTAAAGTGTCACCATTGAAAACTATCAATTTTAAACCCAGAAACAAGAACAAAATTAAACGTTCAACTGGTCTTCCAAGTTTATTAATCAAAATGTGGATTCAGGAGGAACATAGGAACACGGGAGGCAATACTAACTTTACGACTTATCTTAGAAGATAGATTAAGAAAAGAAGTCAGCAGGGGTAAAATACAGGGAAAGGAGGGTTATTTACAACTTGTACAAAAGCCAGACTGCAGTTATTAGACTCGAAGGGAATGAAAGGGAAGCAGTGGTTGGGAAGAGAGTAAGACAAGGTTGTAGCCTTTCTCCAATGTTATTCAATTTGTACATCGAGCTAGATGTGAAGGAAAACAAGAAAAAAAAATTGAAATAGGGATTAAAGTTTAGGGTGAAGAAATAAAAACATTGCGTTTTGCTGATGACATTGTAATTCTGGCAGAGACAGCAAAGGACATGGAGAAACAGCTGACTGGAATGGACAGTGTGTTGAAGAGAGCGTATAAAATGAAGATTACCAAGAACAAAACAAAGACAATGGTATGCAGTCTTATAAAATCAGGCGATACTGAAGGAATTAGATTAGGTAACGAAACAATGAAGCTGGTAGATGAATTTTGTTACTTGGGTAATAAAATAAAATCTGACGGTTGCAGTACAGAGGATATAAAATGCAGAATGGCAATGGAAAGAAAAGCGTTTTAGAAAAATTGAAATTTGTTAACATCGAATATTAATTTAAGGGTAAGGAAGTCCTTGCTGAAGACATTTGTGTGGAATGTTGCCTTGTTCGGGAGTGAAGCTTGGACTATAAACAGTGCGGACAGGAAGATGGTAGAGGCTTTTGAAATGTGGTGCTATAGAAGTATGCTGAAGATTAGGTGGGTAGATCGCGTAACTAATGAAGAGGTACTGAACGGAATTGGGGAGAAAAGGAATGTTTGGCATACCTTGACTAAAAGAAGAGATCGCTTAGTAGAACACATTCTTAGACATGAAGGAATCGTAAATTTAGCATCGGAGGGAAGTGTGTGGCGAAAAATTCGCAGAGGGAGACCAAGAGACGCATATAGTAAGCAGGTTCAAGTGGATGTGGGTTGTCGTTCTTATGAGGAGATGAATAGGCTTGCTCAGTAGCGTGGAGAGCTACATCAAACCAGTCTCCGGACTGAAGACCAGAACTAACTAAATCAAAATACAACTATTATCAATAAAATGTATATAATATGAATCCAGTTTGATATTTCACTTTGGAAAAATCTTCCAAACAAGGATTCGTACCCTTCTATAACACAACCAATGTCCCTGGACGAGGACGGGAAACTACTGTTTGGATTAGGTGTGAGAAACTATTACACACTGTACATTCATTTGTAGGAGCCACGCTGTCAGGTAAATATTGTGTCAGCAATACTTCCCTGATTTTTATGTTTGTTGCTGTATCCAACTGTCAACACACTCATTAAAACTGTGAGAATTATTTCTCTGATTTGAAATAAAAAAAATGTTTGTTAAGCTTATGGGACTTAACTACGGGGTCATCAGTCCCTAAACTTATGAACTACCTTATACTTAAGACGGCACAAATATCCATGCCCGAGGGGGAATTCGAACCCCCGACCGTAGTGGCCGTGCAGACCGTGACTGAAGTGCCTCAGTCTCCTCGGCCACCGCGGCCGGCTGATGATTTGAAATAACCACCAAATGATTCAAACCTGTAGAAACGTTAGGAATGCCAGTTAGTACTAAAAAAGAGAGAGAGAGAGAGAGAGAGAGAGAGAGAGAGAGAGAGAGAGAGAGAGAGAGAGAGAGAGAGAGATGAAGACTCCATTAGGAGGGTGAGCAACACGACCATAAAATGACAAATATTAAAAGAATTTTCAGCATTGGTAGTAAATTACTATTTATTTATTGCAAATAAAGTCATGATTTGGCCCTATGGAATATCTTATATATTTTGCAGCTATGCCTTGGGGCTAGACATGTAATGCCGGATATACGTAAAATCCATTGTGCATGTTGCACTGAATATGACTATTCCATAGTCGAAATCGATCTGCAATAAATAAATGGTAATTTACGACCAATGCTAAAAATTCTTTTAATATGTAATAATAACTGCAGTCTGGCTTTTGTACAAGTTGTAAATAACCCTCCTTTTCCTGTATTTTACCCCTGCTGACTTCTTTTCTTAATCTATCTTCTAAGATAAGTCGTAAAGTTAGTATTGCCTCCCGTGTTCCTATGTTCCTCCTGAATCCACATTTTGATTAATTAATGATTAATGTGCTATAAACTTGGAAGACCAGTTGAAGCGCTAATATAAACTCATGAGGAACAAAATGCATAAATACTGAACTCTTAACGAATGGAGGACTTTTACTCAAACTGTACCTTCTGTATCTATTAAACCCCTGTCGAGGAGCCCGGACGTATGGTTAACAGCAACTGTTCCTTCTATATTTAAGAAAGAAGAAGGAAAGAAGCTCAAAAATTACAGAGAAATAAGTGTATTAAATTTAAGATATAAACTATTCGCTGATATATTTAATAACCGAATAAAACCAGAAGCAAGGCGCGCAGTGTGGAATATGGTAGAGAGAGAGCAGCTTGTGTTCAAAATGTATTTACTATGTTCATTTACTATGAAACAGTTGCTTGAGGGGGAAAAAAAGGAAAAAAGTTTCCCACGCATTTGGCATTTTTTGGTCTACTTAAGGGCTTCTACAAGATAGAGAGCCAGGAACTACTGATTATAAGGGAATCAACACGAAATAAAGTATATAAAATGCATACAATGATGCCTACTTCAGACTCGGTTTATAGTGGAAAAAATATAATTTTTAATCAGCGGGTATGAGTAGAGATTGCTATGTATAGCGCTATATCTTGTGACTTCGAAATTTGTTTTGTTGGTGCTATGCGAGAAAACAACTTTTCAATTGAGTCACATTTAAAAGGGAACAGCTATTAACGTCACATGCTACGGCTCCTCCAGTACTGTTTCAATACACCAGTTGCTACCGGTTCACAGCGGAGAGTGAAATCGAGTGGATCAAGGATACCACGCTGGAACCTTGCCTCCAGTGTTTCGACAAGGCACAAAAGCGTGGCGTATACCCTTCAGGCCCCGCAAACCTTTCTCATGCTTACATAGTCACTCGATAAAATAATAATAATAATAATGTGGACACTAATAAGCTTCTCTAATTCAGTCAGATAAAAGGTGCCGTGATATTGGTAAGAGTTTCATCCATAAAACAGGCCTATCATAAAAGTGAATTTTGTTAAACTGATTAAAAATTGGAATACTGATATTTGTCAATGAAAAGGATGACAGAAACTGACAAACAGCCACGGATCTAAAAGGAAAAGAGGTGTCATAAGTAACGTTAACGGCACAGCGCACGCAACAAACGTTACTAACAGTAAATATTTATTTGTTCATTAATTTTTAAAAACAGTCTATCACTTTTTACAGCGACCATCACGGTTCGTAGCTTGACTACTAGAAATAAAAATTAAGACAGGTGTTATGGATCCAATGAAATTGGTTGTAAACGGATATTTATTCACGATCGACTAGTGTTCACCTGTGTTTATTAACTCGGATTTCTTTATCAAACTTCAAGCACAAAAATCGACAGTCCATTTCCGTGCTAAGTCGTACCATGAGAAATAAAAATAAAATGGGTTAAATTAGTTTGCTCAAACCTGTGTCCATTATTTCTCAATGTATTTAGAACGGCTACAAAAATTTGTGACCCACTGAAAACGAGTTTAAAAGAAGTCTTTAAGTTTCATTTGAAGCCAATACGTATTTTAATATGTATATGTTTATATTTTTAAAATTATTATATTAGTTTGTAAATGAATTTTTTTAAGTATCTTTCGACTTGTTACGAACCCATGGTGAGCAACTCAGTTACGATATGTGCCACACACTTTAATATCAGATGTTAAGTGAAACATGCCTGTTCTTTTTAAAGAAATGTTGCGCATAAAATTTCTCACTGAGGATCTACAAAACTAAAAATGACTGTAATGTAATTTAATCCAAGTTTATTGCATCACCAGAATGCAAAATCAGTAAGGAACTTTATTAATAATATACATTCAACTTAACTTAGTCACATTTTTATTTAGGAAGTAGTGTTAGCATTCATTGTATCATCGATAGCCCTATTTAGCGACAACGATAAATGGAATAGTCAGGGGCGTTATCTAAGGAGCCATGTAGTCATACAAAAGTAATTCCTGGAAACCAAAGAAAAACTTTCCTGGCAGTTATGAGTGCACTGTGATAACAATTGTGCCGTCTCACTTTGTTTGTTTACATTGTTTCCGCGGAAAATTGTAACACAGGAGCAACGGAATTTCTTGAGCAAAAGGGACACAGTTATAAATGACACAAAGACAATACACAGAACCTCTATAAATAGGAAGGTGCCCATATCGTTGCGCGCAGTTCTGTGATAATAGCTACATGCATACTCATTTTCGTACTTTCAGTGGGAGGTGACTAATGCGGTCGATAAGACGGCTAACCACGCCTTCCGTTGACCAGCATGTGAGCTGCCTGCCGTCAGTGATATCCGGATAAACACTTGCGTCTTATCGCTTGCATTGTTCAGCACTTTAGATTACTGATCGCCAGCGCCTTGGCTATTCATACAAGTTACTCTGTACGGCGAAAGCGGAGATAAGAGACGAAAAGCTGAAACTGACTGTTTTGTCTCGGCTCTGGAGGACGACTTCCGTTTCCTTTGTGGGGTATTTGGAAACATCGTTCATTTTGGTCTCGCTTTAGTTTCATCGTGAAAACACAGTATCCGGTTTTTACTGGGGGTTAGTCATCGGCTGCAACATTGACGCTGCCCACCTGAGAATGGGGAACTAAGTGTTCTGTTTGACGTGAACACCATCTGGAGATTAGAATGGAGAAATCGGGGACGTGACGTATCAGCAGTTCAATACTGAAGATGAAGTATAACAGAAGATCTCCAATTCATAAGCTTTTGAGAAGTACATCGTACAAAAATTTAACTCCATAAATTAGCGAAAATGCAAGATACAAATACAACAGGACGAAGATAGATTGTAACTGAATTTCTTCTTTGTTACGAACTAGGAGCTTAATAAACTGTACTCTTTCGGCATCTCGACCATAGATAACATATCCGCAGTAAGGAATTTTTAACAAGTTTTATTGATTTATGCTGTTACGTGTCAAGACAGGCAATGTAAGTATTTTGATGAAACTGACACAATAAATGTTTTAATGGCAACAATGATATTCGAAATTAAATTTTCACGATAAAAATCCAAGAAATATCTAAAGCAGTATTACCCTTCCTAGGAACAAATTGAGTGGGGACGAACGACTAGGAAGGTGGACAGGCAGAGGCTAACGACTGATTCCGGGAAGTACTTTATATTTCAGTAGACGGTTCTCCATAACTAGTAGATATTTATCTGAAATCGTACTATAACCTCACTAGTTGCAGAGAAAAAAAAGTCTTAACTTAACACAGCCCTGGTATTACTGACGACGTATATTTGTAGAAGAATGTTTAATTTTTCTGTGTCGAGGTCTAATGTGCAGTTTAGGTTTTTTTCTTTCGTAGACTGGAGATGAAATAACTGAGGTGTTTCATGAGTCGAATGATCTTATGTGGAAATAAAAATTGACAGCAGTGATAAAGGTTTTTCACAGAATCAGATTTAGGTACAATAGGAGTTTCGTTAGGAATTTCATGCGGATGATCGCGAGTGGTGTGTATGGTTGTTTATTGTTAGGAGACGCTTACTACGTTCTTGTCTCTTACCAGAATGGCATTTACAAGGCGACACAAATGCTTTAATGGAAACAAGATGTGCCACGCAGGTGCATTAGCAGATCAACATTCACTAAATGTGGACTTAACTATAAACGAGTAAATGACAACGTAAAACGCTATGTTCTGTTTGGTTAAAGTATGTTTTTTTATTTTACTGGTACTGGTGTAATCCACAATAGAATGCTACATTGCCACTCAATTTTCACTTCGATTCTGATTCATTTATCATCACTTCAGCCTCTACCCACGTCTTGGGGGTCGGCGTTGCTTTGCTGGATCCTTCTCTTCCATAAATGTCTATCCAGTGCTTCTTCTCTCATCCATCCTTTCTCCCGTAGGTCCCCTGATACCTTGTCTTTCCATCTCATTTCCGGTCTTCCTGTTCTCCTTGATCTTCTGATTTCCAGTTCTCCAACTCTTCTCCCCCCATAGTGCTCCCCTCTTCTCTGCACATGCCCATACCATCTTAGCCTACTTTCTTGGATCTTCTTCCATAAGGGCCCCACTTTCACCGTTCCCCTTACGTACTCATTCCTTAGCTGATCCTTTCGTGTCACCCCATTCATCCACCTGAACATTCTCATTTCTGCAACTTCCATCTTTTTGTCTTGGGCTTTTGTAACTGGCCTAGTTTCTGCACTAATACAGCATCGCAGGCCTCACCACAGACTTCTAATGCTTTACTTTCATTCTACAGCTAACATTATTATCACACAGTACTATTCTTAGTTTCCCCCAGTTCATCCATCCATTATTTATCCCGTGCTGTATTTCGGCCTCCAGTCCGCCATCACTGCGCATATAAGAGCCCAGGTAATTAAATTTCTTGACTAGTGTAAGTTGTTCTTCTTGCAGGTTAATATATAGATCTTTGGCATCCTTTGTACACATATACTCGATTTTCGCCCTGCTAATTCTCATTCCCCCATACTCTAGAACTTTTCTGTACTGTTCAAGCTTGTCTTGAAGTGACTCCTGGGTGGGTTCACAGATTACAAAATCATCAGCAAAGATCATACTCCAAGTTGTCTCTTTTTTCACATCTTTGACTAGTACATCCATGACAAGGTCAAAGAGGTATGGGCTGAGAGCAGATCCCTGATGTAGTCCTACTTTCACTGGAAATATCTTTGTTGCATCTGCATTGCTACTGACTTCTGTCATTGCACCTTCATACATGTCTTCTACCGCCCTTATATATTTTTCTGGCAGGCATTTACTTCTCAGACATCTCTATATCTCTGCCTCGGCACTCTGTCATATGCCTTCTCAAGATCTATAAAGGCCATATGCAGTTCGGCTTGTACTTCTCTCTGCCTCTCCATCAATTAGTTGCCTTAGTGCAAATATTGCGTCGGTTGTTGCCCTTCCCGGCATAAATGCAAACTGTTCTTCACATACTTCAGTTTCTAGACGCAACCTCTTCTCAATTATTCTTTCTCAGATCTTCATTGTGTGGGACATCAGTTTTTTCCCTCTATAATTGCCACAGTTTTGGATATCCCCTTCCCCCTTATATATGCTTCTCCCCGCAAGCGGCATTCTTTTTCCTTTCCAGATCTTCTGCATTAGATCCCAGAGAATACCAGTTCCCTGCTCTCTCAGACTTTCGATTCTGATTCATTCTGACAGCAAAACAGCTTGCTTACATAACTCCGAATGCCTACCCTGACGTTATACTGAGTTCGTTCAGTGGGGTCGCAGGTTGTCTATGGGCACAACTTGGACCATAAGCGATGTGAAGTACTCTCGAACGCAACCTGTACAAAATCTTAGGGAATGTGTGTCTAGAGGTAGATATAAAATGATTGTGGGAGCAAGACAATATAGTTTCGGTGTTAAACATCAGTCAACGAAATAATCTTTGCAGTCTGACGACTATCATCGTACATGAACATGAACAAGTAAATACAATTAACAAAATAGATTATACGATTTGTTGACAGCTCCTAGAACAAGCATCTACATTTTAATTGTAGTGCGGTTAATTATTTGTTCTGTTTCTATATATGTTTGTTTAGAGAAGTCTCTATAGCCACAGGCATGCCCATACTGTGGAATTACAGGAGACTGGATGGTGTCCAACTGTTTTAACAACCTGGTCCTCGAAAATTACGGTTGGGGTTTCGTAGCCCCTCGGCCAATCAATCAGAGCTCAAACTGCGACTGCGTATCATGGTTGACCAAAATATCGTGTAAAAAGTTTTCAGGCGATCTGAAGTGTTGAAACCACATAAACCTACGAATTAATACCAATATGTCCTGGAGTTTCGCTACTTTGTGAGCAATAATAGGGAGTATGAAAGGGAAGACATGGGGAAAAAATTAATACCGTAACATATAATATATTATTATATATAAACTTAATGTTGGAAAATTTTTCTGAATGTATTTTCTGGACCTTAGTCTCATACGGAAGTGAAATGTAGAAGTTAATCAGAATGTAACAGAAGGGAATATTTTGTTTTAAACGTGTGATGTTACAGAAGAATGTTGAAGATTAGCTAGGTATATATAGATAATAATAAATAAGCGATGAATCTGACCCAGGAAAAAATATATTTATGACACAACTAGATTAAAAGAAGAAATCAGCCAACAAGACACATCCTGAGGAATCAAGGAATAATTATTAAGGGTACATTTCTTGAGTTAGGATGCGTGTACATACTGTGACGTCATACGAAGACATAGCTCGAGATACTGTCCGCCAGTGTGAAATTACCTAGGTATGCGTGAAGTTACAGATGCCTTAAGCTCACAAGGAAGCTAGTTAACAATCTCTACCCATGTCCAAATAGCTCATTACATTGCTTCATCACGTATGGATTGAAAATTACAAATAAGGGAAATCGGCAAGGAAGAAGGTCAATAGCCTACTATGAATAGTGTGCTGTTACTAGGGATGCAGTGTTGGGGTATCATAATAGTAAGAAGCGAATTTCTATTTTAATTTCATTTAATTTAATTTTTAATTATTAAAAAAGGAAGAAAAAATTAATAATAATAGACAATTATTAATTAATGTTGTGAAGAAAAAAAATCATCTGTGGAACTAAAAGAAAAAAGTGGAAGAGCAGTATCTTTGCTTGTTAATTAGCAGTCAGTCTTGTCTTGTCTTCTCGAGCAGTTAGAAGTAATGAGCTGTCTCGTTTTTTTTTTTTTTTTTTTTTTTTTTTTTTTTTTTTTTAACTTTCAGTTGTGATGTAAATGTTTTAAGAAAAATACAGATCTTTCTCAAGCGTGAAAAGTTCGTCTTAGTTTATTACTTAGGCCTTAAAGTGAACCACATAATGACCCTGAGATGTGATGAAGCAATCAACAATAAGAAGACATTCAGAAAACTGTCGGTATTTTTTTTTTTTACATGAGTTAATTCTAAAGTATCTCTGAAGTTTATTAATATGGACTGCAGTTCTTCTTTGCTAATTTTCATTAACAATTTAAACAGACACACACACACACACACACACACACACACACACACACATTATATATATATATATATATATATATATATATATATAATGATGTTTCACAATAAAATGATGTTTCACAATAAAATGATGTTTCACAATAGATATTATTGTAACCAACAGTGAGTGTCACGAATGCTAGAAATTTGTCTTAAAAACCTGGTTGTTATTTTGGATATGAAACTCCATCGACGCGGTTGTTAGAAGTAGGGCAGTCTGCTACGTAGAATTGGGGTTCCCACGTCCATGTGCGGACACGTAAAAAGCCCAGCAAACACGAAGACAGACGGAAGAAACGGCGGAACGCAAACATCAGACAAGAGTAACTGCCGTCAGCGGGCTGACAGAGGCAACAAAGCGGTTGACAGTCCTGACAGCCAGGTGCATTAAGTGGCCGCCAGCACACGGGCCGAGGAAGAGGCGCGACCGCGCCGACACAACTCAACGAGCCCGCGCCCAGTCCGACGCTTCTCTACCTGAGCGGCTTGTTGTGAAACTAGAATAACAAATAATCAAATTTTAGCATGCAAAAGACTAGTATGAATAGAAGAAACTCGAAATTTAAAACGTCGTCTTTCATTTTACTGTCTTCGACTGCCACGCCGGACTGATCGGTGAGTGAATGAATGAAAGCTATCGATCACTTTATTGATACTGCGATTTAACGTTAACATATGACGGCGAAAGTTGTATATTCGCGAAAACTGACATTTTTATTACACAGAATGGGCACGTTATTATTGAGACTGGATACTTTAAATTTGTAGGCGTTGAGATAGGTAGTAAGATGTCGCGGAAAGATTTTCAGGATTTTGTAGAAAAGCTAAATGCTGATTATTTAACATTAGGATACTATCTGAAATAAGTGTCAGGAAGAGTGATAGTTCCACACAAAAAGTATTCTACTTTCCTTATCTCCATTCGATTATACCGTATGATGTTCGTGGTTGAGGTAAAATGATGAATCCAAAAGGATCTTCATGGCGCAGAAACGGGCGGTACCAACAATATCGTGTAATGTTGCAAACCTCTTGTCGACCCCTTTTCAGATTTTTTTTCTGAATTATTTAATGTTTCTTGTTGTTAACAGCATCAGTTTATTCACTCAGTTAATACTAGACAGAAAAGATTATGCATTTTTATGGAAACTTCTTGACTATTCTGCAGAAGGCGTTCAATATTCTGCTGCAATTATTTTCAATAAGCTGCTACAGGAATTCATAGATCTTAGTAGTAATAAACGTACTTTCAAGTCGAAACTGAAGAGTTTCGTCGTGGCCCACTCTTTCTATTCTGTTGAGTAACTCCTGGAAAAATTAAAAATATTAAGCTACTTTCAGGGTTACATTATTGACTTCATTTACTTGTGTACGTAACATTCCTATACGTTTCATTTTATCGTTCCATGATCATGCTGACTAGCTCCTTATTTCTGACCTGAGGACATGACAAATAAAATAAATAATTTAGTTCTGAGTCGTGGCCATCTTTGACCTTACACGGCAAAGGCTACCAAATCCACCAGTCCATCGACTGTTAGGGGTAAAACTCCATGGGATCTTGGACAAGTAAGGCTAGAAACCTGCTTCCCAGGTTCTCCGATCTGATGCTGACAACAGTCAGAGCAAAATGCCTCGGACCATCGGAGGTGATGCACCTCTAATTGACAGACCAGGGGCTCCTTAGAAGACTTGGCAAACGATCTGGATTGTGATGGAGAGCTGGTAACATCAACGGGGGCTACACTGGGAAGAAATTAGAGCTCGCAGAGGCTGTAAGTAGGATAGGGTTGATGTTTTAGCTATTAGTGACGTTCGGGTGAGGAGAGAGAAAGAAGACGACGTGGGAGAATGCAAGGTCTACCAGTCAGGAGTCAAAGGGGGAAGAGCACAGTTAGCTGTGGGGCTTTACATCAGAAAAGCTATCGAAACTGGCATAATTGCAATAATGTATGTAAACGAACGACTATATGATAACGACTATATAACGACATAACATGAATTCAGGAAGGCAGTGGGGGAAACACATGTTTACAGAGGGTTCTTTTATGACACTGATCATTATTTAAACTACAGTGAAATTTGATTTGTAATGGCAAAAGTGCAGAAAGCCAGGTCTAGGTGTAGAAGGATAAGAGTGAAGAAGCTTCAGGCACTCAGAAAGGTACCAGTTAGTTGAAGTTATTTACATTCATTGGAAAAGGAATGGACAAGATACAGGGAAACACTACTAGAAATGGCTAGAGAATGTCTTGTAACAGTAGTATGGGAAGGCAGGAAGAAGCAGACAGCTTGGTGGAATGACACAGTCAAAGCAGCTTGTAAAAGGAAACAGATGACGTTTCAAAAATGGTTCCATACTACGACTCAGGCAGACAGAGAAAGGTATGAAGAAGAAAGAAATAAAGCGAAACAGCTTATTATAGCATCCAATCAGAAATCATGGGTAGACTTTGGAAAATTGTTGGAAGTGTAGTGGGCAGGTAGTGAAATTCAGCAACATTGAGACTTACCCGAAACTATGGCATGGGAAGCCGTAGGAAGGTTGGAAGCGGCACACGGAGGGAAATGGCTGCAGCTATCGTAGTGTAATTTTCAGGATATGGTCACGATTTCAAACAACAGGAACCGTTAAAAGAAGGCAACGCCAAGTTCGTCCTCGGGTAACAACAGCAAGAGATGACCTTTATCTCTGGTTAACTAGGGACTAATGACCAACGTACTTTGGTCCCATAGGATTACAAACACTTGAACATTGATTTGAATTTTGATCTTTCCCATCTCTCAAATTTGTGCTTGGGGCATTCTTACCTAAAGCGTATTGTATAAAGCTGTTGAACATTGTTGATTGCTATTGAACATTATCGGTACTAGAGTTGAAAGTTTATTGCTGAACTGTAAAGTAATCTGATATCAGTTTCTTGTTATTCTCGCTAAACGCAATGATCTACCTATCTTTCTTAGGATTTCTATTTTATATCCATATTCAGTAATGCTGTGATTGTATTTTGACTACTGATGCACTGTTCTGCGTTAACTAAGTCGAAATTTCCCCGAGTCCATAATCATCTTGATGTCGAAGCTCTTTTTATGTGTGTTTGATTAACAGTTATTTTATTTTTTTCTCTATGAGGATCTGCCTTGAGAAAAACAGTTTATTTTTTATACCCATATATGTTTCGCTTACTACCTATTTAGTCCTTTAAGTTGAACAACATAAATACATCCTCTGACAATAAAGTTTGGTGGATTACGAACTGTTCTTCGAAATAGTCAGCTCCCATAACTATGCACTGCTGAATTTGCGATTCATGTACTGAAAACTTTGCACGAATCTTCCTTTAGGATGGAGTTTAAAGGCGTTGTCATGTTTCGTTAGACGCCTGGAATATAATGAAATCTCTTTCCTTTCAAGGCGAGTGTGAATCGAGGGGAAGTTTGAAGGATTAAGATCCCGTAAGCATGGTGGATGTTGTACCACCCCATTTTTTTCCAAATACTGTTTGACGCTATTGGCTTTGCAGTGCAACTTGAACAGCCACCAATAATCGCCGGATCTCAGCCCTCCAGAATTCTTCTTATTCCACTGACTTAAACTCGCTTTGAAAGGAAAGGGATTGACGATATTCCCGAGCTGCTACGAAACGCGACGAGGAAGACTTCGTGCAACGTTTCCAAGACATTTTATCGCAGAGCTGTATTTTAATTTGAACAGGTTGTTCTAAGTTCGTATTGTTAATTATGAAAATCATAAAAGAATTTTATAGAATATAAGTATATATATCTCGTTTTTACATCTATTAATAATTAAAATTTTCTTATATTTTCTGTGTGGGTTTGAAGCCCCCTCTCCCCGCGGCCGGCCGCGGTGACTGCGGCGCGCCAGTCACGGTCTGCACGGCCACTACGGTCAGGGGTTCGAATCCCCCCCTCGGGCATGGATATTTGTGCCGTCCTTCGTGTTAGCTAGTTCATAACTAGTTTGTAAGTTTAGGGACTGATGACCCCGTAGTTAGGTTCAAATTAAAATGTTCAAATGTTTGTAGAGCTTATGGGACTTACAAACTACTTATGAACTAGGACGGCACAAATATCCATGCCCGAGGGGGGATTCGAACCCCCGACCGTAATGGCCGTGCAGACCGTGACTGGAGCGCCTCAGTCCCCTCGGCCACCGCGGCCGGCCGTAGTTAAGTCCCATAAGCTATACAAACATCATCATCATACTCTCCCCGCGCAGTGTGTCTTGACACGTTCCCTTCTCGTTATCGCGCCCCTCTGCGAGTGCCGCCTTGTGCAGAAACCCCTGTTAGTCCACCGCGCTCCCCCCTCTTGAATCGGGCTAGTGCAGTGTTTCTTTTTCTTGTATTTTTTTAACCTTTTCGAATATGCGACCCTTTTCCACGTAAAAATATTCTGGCGACAATCTTCCAAATAAAATTATTCTGGCGACCCCCCCCCCCCTTCCTCACTAACTGTAATAAAACTATGTTATCTCAAAGAAAGTTAAATTTAATCTTCTTCTTTCGCTTCAGCTTTCTTTTGAATTGTTGGACGAACTTCTTTGTGTATTTTTCGGAATGGAACACATTATCCTATTTTTACATGATTTTCGAAAGGAAAGTAAGTTTTGCTTAACTCTTTCATTCCTAGTGTTGTTCCTGGAAAAACACGTATTAAAAGTTGATTTATACCGCATTTTTTGCATAAAAAATGTTCAAATGTTTGTAAATCTAACGGACTCAACTGCGTGGTCATCAGTCTGTAGCTTACAAACTACTTAAACTAAGGTAAACTAACCTAAGATCAACACAAACACCCATGCCCGACAGGGATCTCGAACCCCGACGGCTAAGGGTCGCGAGCACGGCTCCCCAGTACGCACGGCTAATTCGCCGTGGCATTTTGTGCATCAATCGGTTACGTTGCATTTTGTTGATGAACAACATGTTTCTTGTACTACATTTTGCCGCTTGGAACGGCGTGTAGCCACTTACGAGGCATTAATTTGTCCATTTTGGAGGTTGTGCTGCGTTGCCGTCTGTACCTGGCTGAAAGTGTAAGCGTCAGTGTAGTTCCTTTTATTTTATTCCAGCGAAGATTATGCCACATTTTTGATCTGGCAGTGTTAACTATCAAAAAAAAAACGTCCAACTAATAAAATACCTCGATACAAACGTATTTGTTGTCTATGAAATACACGATATAAAAAATCAATAGTTAGACCAAAAATTTTAAAACACATATTTTGATGTTTACTGCAGTGTATTAATACAGAAAACAATGAATTTTTATTTTCCAAAGCTGATTTCATAACGTGGGAATGAAAGGGTTAACGATTGTTTCGCATTTCCGCAAGACGTAGAAGCGAATTATGATAATTAAGAAAGGTCCCGCTGTGTAGACTATGTATAGTAGTAGATATCTTTCGAAATTTTCATAATTACTTACTGTATCATGTTCTTTTATCTATCGATTGGTTTCTGAAAACAGTTTTCAGACATTGCGCTTATTTATCATCAACACACTGTATTTTACAACAATGTAAGATGTTAAGATTAGCTGACATAGTCTGGTTTGGAGGCGATCTGATCGTTTTATAGTTGTCAAAATAAAAAGCCAAGATCGCACATTAATAATTTGTTAAATGACGACCGGATTCGGTGCACTGTGTCACCATCATCTGGTCTCATATATGTTATAAGCTGGTCACCTTATTAAAAAAATGGGGTATAAAATAACAAGTGCAACATTGCGCATAGTCTCTATATAAAATTATACAAGTTAAAAACATGACAGCTTACAAAATACTGATGACCAGCTTACAGCAGATATGAGACCAGATTATGGTGACACAGTGCACCGAAAGCGGTCGTCATTTAATAATTTATTTATGTGCAATCTTGGCTTTTTTTATTTTGAAAACTATAATGTAAGATATATTCAATTCATAGTGAGTGTTACACAAGGAAGTGCGTAATTTTCACATTAAATAAATTTCACTTATGCATACATTTTTGTATTATTGAACCCCTATTTATTTTATGGTGCAAGTACTTCCTCCTGGGACGGCGAGCACCCTGGGGGCGCAACAGTGACGGAGGCACGGGGCGGCGGCAAAACAAAATGAGGCCCCCTGTCGACTTGGAAATACATGTATTACTATAAGGAAAAGTAAGTTTTGAGATTCGGAGGCCTCTCCCCCCAGAGAAGAGGCCCGGGACGGTCCGCCCCGCCCCCTCCCTTAGTCCGCCACTGGGTCGATCCACACGATGAAAAGCACTGGGCTCTTCGCTGCTGTTGCGTCAGGAGCAGTGCAGCGGCAGCCGGCAGCTAGCGCTGGGCCGGCCTGGTGGCGGGTTTCGGGTTTGCGCAACGGCGAGGTTCGGCTGCCGACAGCTGGCGCGCCTTGCGCAACGCCCGACCAGAACTTTGCGGCGCGGCGGGAACGCCCGCAAACAGGCGGCGCGCTGGCCGCCGCTGATGTCACCACGTGCAATTCGCAAGCTACTCGAGGTGTTGCGGCAACCGACGCGATTCATTGATCCTTGTGGCAACAACCTCCGAGTCTGTAACCTCACTGAACGCCTACTCCTAAGGCTACGCGTCAGAGCACTGCTCAAAACAGTTAGGTCATCAATTGAGGTATCATAAACAAAATAAATATGGTAACCTTTTTCATTCAGATATTGCTTACAATTGTAATTTGTGTGGATACGGTACGATATTTTGTTGTCTCCACGCTTTGCTTCATGGTTACATGGCGTTTCCTTGAGAATTTTTGAGAGCTACGTCGAATGGCTATGACTGATTGTTATTTGAGTTCTGAACTTCACGTTCCATAAATATCAAAAAATTCTAAAATCCGATACCCGTGTGGTCTCCTTGTAAGACACACTGCCCCCACCCCACGCTTATGGTCTGGGTTCCGATAAGCTATAAGTGTCATCTACAGTAGTTCGCGATGGGAAGCGCTCACTTTATCAAAAAGTTCGTTCTTTTAGTTCGTCCGCTCCCAGTGACGGCTGAGCGGCGTGATCTGCGCATGCAGTTGGAGGGAGAAGTTCCCCCACCTAGCTACTTCATGCACTTGCTGCTTGAGTCGCTAACGATATCACGCAAACCAAAAGAACCATTTTGTGGATAATTTCTCGAGTTTAAGTTTAGAGTTATCTCTATATCTTGGCATTATGGAATTTATTAGTCAGATATTGCAGAATGCAGAATACTTCAAAGCAGAAATTTTGTAGCACTGATCTGTGTAATCTAGCAGGCAGACGCTAACCTCTAAATGGCTCTCATCAGCAGAAGGCAAACACGTGATTTTTAATTCTGTTCGCGACCTATCGCGCATATTTTAGTTCGCGACCTATCACGCATATTTTAGTTCGCGACCAGTAGCTCTCCTTTTAGTTCGCAGCTCGGCTGCGAAGTAGGTCGCTCTTTTTAGTTCGTCCGCTCGTTTTGGCTTTTGCTACCGCTACTAAAACTACAGCTGAGCTGCATATCAGCTCGAAATGACGGCAACTGGCAGAAGGGAATCAAGGGATTCTGCGTGCTCTCGTGTCCTCTCGATGTTACCCGTCAGTCTTCGGAAAAGGAGCGGACGAACTAAGAGGTGAGGGATCTGCGAACTAGTTCGTCTGTGGGACCGCTCTTCCTAACTAGTTCGTTCGCGAACTACACAAGACTAGTCTATCACAAGACTAGATCACGGGTGTAATGGGACGACAACTGACACCTGCGACTGGTCAACGCACAACGGTTGCGGAACTACGTGACCAGGTAGAGTAGGCATGGATACAGGTATCCCAAGACAGTGTTCCCATCTGTATCATCGAATGGCTGCCACATTCAGCGCCTGAATTGTCGCCCGTGCAGACTACATCATGTATAGCCCATGCAAGGAGTCCTGTCCCGTGCCACAGACAAATATGTTACTCTGTGCCCGTGCGTAGAGTTGTGCGCAGGGCGAATCAATTCCTTTGTTTCTGAGGGGCGGCCGGCTCAGTTCCACGTTGCCTACTGAGCTGTAGACATGGTTTGTTAAGCCGGCAGTCAACTTCGCCCCGCGACCAGTAGAAAACACGCAACTGAGGCCGCCGCCCCTCCAAAACAAAGGAATTGACTCGCCCAGCGCCCAAGTTGAGAAGACAGGGGCCACAACGTCTTGCACGAGCTATACTAATATGGGTAGTTCAGCATGAATCGACACCTGATACCAGTACCGCTTGAGCTATTGATCTGTAGATGCAATCATTTCATGCACTCCACATGAACTGTTTCAACAATAAATCTTATGTGAACTGAAAAACTCTAAAAGGGTGTATCAATATGTATTTCTGGCAGTCTATTTGTGCTATCGTCGAGAAACGTATGCTCTCGTAACTCTTTAACAGTAGCCCATATCGCGATGCAGTTTTCTCTTGAAGTGCCTTCCACGGCAGTTTTAGATCATCTCCGAGACGCTTTCGCGCTTACTAAATGAGCCTGCATCGAACCGTGCTGCTTTTCTCTGGATCTCCTCTACGAATCCTACCTGGTACGGATCCCACACTAATTTAAAATAATCAATTTTTTGCTCGAACGAGTGTGTATTAAGTTACTACCTATGTTGACGGACTATACTTCCTAAGTATTCTTCCAGTGAATCATATCAGTATCTGCCTTACCGACAAATAATTTTATGTGGTCGTTCCACTTAAATCGCTTGGGCGTATTGTACATTTTATGAAAGGAACTGCTTCCAGTGATTGTTAATATCTATACATCTTATAAAGTAGGCTCTATGTGTGTATGTGCGTATCTGGGTATGTGTGGAATCGCTGTTGGGGTAAGAACCACCTACAACACATAAGCAAGGAGATGTGACGTCATAAACAATGACAGTCGAGAAAAACGGCCGCATCATGCGATAATATTCTACATCTGCTCTAAACTAATGGGCAGATTTCAACTAAGTTTGGTACAAATATTTTTAAGGTCAGGAATCATTTGCTATGGCTGCAAAAACCACCTACGATACATAGTTTATATGATATCATGTTATAAACAATGAAAACTGCCCCATCTTACGGCGCGTGATAGCGTGATTTTATTCGTAAACTATTTGACAATGTGCACTTAGCGGCTTGCAATAAATAGTAAACATAATTTCAAATCTTTACGAAACATTTTCTCGCTGATAACCCCAACAAAATGACGAAAGGGAAAAAGTTCGTCGCTTATTATTTCTCCGATGTTCATGATGTGTATCTATGTCATTTGGGATGACGTTACAAGTTATTACTTCTACACTGTACATTGTATTCGCGAGATAATTCACATACATACCATTGAAAGTTCCTTCGATACTATATCACAGTACGATAAATACTGTAGTTCATGAGTCATAAACAATTTGGTTCTTGAAAAACCGCATCATCTCGCATGAGGTTTCGATTTATTACGCCTTTACTGCTAATACCATACACGACTTATTTTTCAATCATTAGACACATATACCACTGAATGTATCTTTGAATTTACATCATAGTACGACACATATGTCAGAAGATATGACGTCATAAACAATGAAATTTCCGAATAACTGTTACATCATGCGCAATTTTTCCACATCTCCTTCTAAAATAATGGACCGATTTCAGCTAAACATGGTACACATATTGTTACTATCAGACAACAATCGCTGTGGGGTTAAAATCTACCTGCGACACATAGTTCAGGAGAGATGATGTCGTAAACAATGAGTCACAAAAAGTTTACTATCACAAGTATCGATAAATATTTTTTACAATCAAGTTTTGAATTAAATTAATGTTGTACATTATTTGTATTTTATGACTATTATTCTTTCTTTGGATATTCCAGTTAATTGTTTTTACATTATGCACATTTCTTTGTTTGTTTCATTATTTCTAAGCTGTTTTCATAGATACATGAAGATGAAATCATTTTCGAGTTTATATTTACCTTTCTAATGTAAGACAGGAAAAAATGTGTACACATGGGCAATGATGGGTTTAGCAGCTAGTCATATAATAAAAAGAACTTTCTTTCTTATTTATTCCAGTACATTTATGTTGAGAGTTAATTAGCACTTCCGACACTAAGCGTAGATACGCCGCAGATCGTCCTGCATTTCTCTACAGTTTTCCAGCGTAGCGAATTCTCAGTGTACTAGAGCATCATCAACGAAAAACCTCAATGAATTTCCTATGTTTTTCTACAAAGTCGTTTTCCTGTATGGTGTGTGTCCCTATGACCAAGCGGGTACTACCAACACGTCCAGAGATAAAGTCTCAGTTGCCCCTGTTACTTCCTCCCAGACTTATCGTTTCTTTCATCATTGGGCATTTTTAAATTTTAAAGAAACTAAGTTCCCCTTTTCGTTCCGTGTATGTATTAGAAGTGCACATCAGAATGCATTTGTCTCCGTAACTTTTTGGGCAAGATAGTTTCCTGTTCGGAGGAAGATAAATGTCTACGGAATAGCGCACTGCAAAGCTCTACAGTGTACAAACTATCCCTCGGGTTGAGGACAGGTTTAACCTGCGATATATTTTTCACAACTGTATTTTATGATGTTGCTATTCCAGGGTTATTTTCCTGAGATTACCTTTCACAAACAGACAGAAAAAACACAACGGGAGACTTTAATTTAGTTGTATGTATGAGAGAGGAGGACGATTGTTCTGTGTTCATAAGTGCATGTGCAAATATTTCCGAGCCATATAAAGAAAAACGTGTTACTGAAGTTTAGATATAATCGATTTGTTTCTTTAATAATGTTATTGTTTTAAGGAATTATCTCCTTAAGCTTAATTGGAAATGTTCTTGCGGAGTGCTTATTTTTACCAACATTATCTTGTCTAATGTGGAGTTTTAGACACGTCTTCTTGCAAAACACTTATTTTTTCATACCCAAACTAGTTTGACGGAAATCCCGCTATCCTCAGTGGATTTTGTATTTATTCTAAAAGAATGCAGAAATGACATAGTTACAGATCTGTGAAACGTTGTAGTATAAGCTATACACTTCTTTTTCACTAGATCATTGTATAAACGTTCATTTTCGTATCTTTTATCATTTAAAAGGTAGGAAAGTGAATGTTTATCCAATGATAGAACGAAAAAGAAGCGTATAGCTTATCAAATTAATAATCAGCCAACCAGTTGTAATAATAGTTGTTTAATAAACTTGACCACGGTTTCGACGGATGTAAATCCGTCTTCTTCAAAAATACATGTATAGTATACTTACATGTCACAGTAATTGGACATCCCTATGATCTAGGGAATGTCATTTACACTGAAAGATAGGGATGTCCAATTCCTGTGATATGCAAGTATAGTATAGATGTATTTCTGAAGACGGGTTTATATCCGTCGAAACCGTGGTCAAGTTTATTAAACAACTATTACTGCAACTGATTGGCTGATTATTAATTTGCTATCCTGTAACCGTTGCTGAGACGCAGTCATGTTTAAAATATTGTATAGCTTATACTACAATATGTTTAATAGATCTGTAACTATGCCATTTCTGCATCCTTTTAGAATAAATACTAAACTCACTGACGAAGGCGGGATTTCCGTCGAAACCAGTTTGTGCATAAAAATAATACGTGTTCTGCAAGGCTGATTCACAACCACACATTTGTAACGCAAACACGGACCAACAGAAGAAATTCAAATCACTATGATTATTTTGTCAGTGGTGAGGGGGCTATACTTAACATGCAATCACGGTAGTTTCGCTTCTAATCACAGACCGCTCAGGTGTCTCGCGACTTCCTTATCTAGACGGGAACCCTCATCACTCACGTTAACAAAGCGTTGAATGCGACAGAACTGCCCACCTTTCGACGTACAGCGTTCGTAGCGGTTATTGGAGAACACTGAATCACATTTCTTTCTCAACAGTGATGGCATTATTCGAGCCTAATTTTTCAGTCGGAGAGTGAATGGATTCCGGGAACAATAGGTGTGTGGAAACTAACAGCCTCTCTTGATTCACGGTACCTAAAACAGAGCTGTGTCATTTTTTTTTGTTTTACGAAGGACAATCCATTTACACAACTACACGGATACAATAAATCCTCAAAACACGCCGCCTTGCGGCAGTCTTTTAATCTACCTACTGCGCCTGCCTTGATTTTATCTGACAATGCCTCTATGGCTGACTGAGTTTTAGGTTTTATACACGCAGCTGGATTTTATCATTCTGTTTAGTGGTGGGCTTGTGCCTGGTGTCTCAGGCTCCCACCTCTCATATTTTACTCTGATGTTTTTCTTACTTCTACCCTGTTTTTACCTCAGTTTTTAGTCTGTGCAGAGTGACTGGCTCATCTTGTATTTGTTTGTGATCAGCCAGCCACTGTTCCCTGCTCTATTTTAGCTTAGTTCAACACTTGGTCTCTCTTATTCCCGTCTCCTTCAGTGTTGTTCAGAGTATCAACTTCATTGGCACTGTGTGCCCCTACGCTTCTCTTCTGGGTATTGAACTATATTTTACTTTTACCTACTTGGATGTATTGCCTTGTAAGGAACAGGGGACTGATAACCATGTAGTTTAGTCCCCTCTAAACCCACAACAACAACAACAACAACCTCAAAACACGAGTAAATATTTATTCACTTTTATCATAATCTAACTATATTTGTTTAAAATATTCCATATCTGTTTACTTTTTACGCTTGTATTAGTTAATGTGATTCGTTAATGAGTGTGACAACTTCACTTACAAAAAATACTTATTAAAGTAAATTCGTTTTACATGTAAAAAAATGATCATAAATTCTACTTTGCATGTGTACATAAGGTTGCTGTCAGAGAATATTAGTACAGAAACTTTTTTTACAAAGAAGCTAGAACATGGGTTGTAATGACGGAAAGCTGGGAACATAAAAAAACAATGGCGAGGAATGTGTGCTTTTCTAAGAATTTTTTCTCTCGTACTTGTTAACCTTCTGGCCACCAACTTCCACAAACTTTTCCATCCTATGACTGCTGCATTACGTAATTTTTAATGTTCTCCCATCAGGAACTTCCCATGTTCTTTGTTATACAACCATCTGAGTATTCGTCTTGTGACATACAGTTTAACTACAGATAACTGTATACTGCAAATATTTTGTTTCGAGTAATAACGTAAACTGCAGATTATCTTAGAGTTTTTGCTACATATACAGGAGTAAGTTACTAAATGGAAATACACAATCTCCCAGATGAAAGTTGTTAGGCTCAACGAAATCCATTGACTCTGATATGAGTCATTTGGTTTTCCCTCCGATCACAGTTATTACGTGAGTTGCGAGGCAATGGCAACTGTTTTACTGCTGGAAGGAGCACAGTCTGTGAAAGATTGAGAAACTGAGAAAACTCAGGGAGACTTTCTAAGAACACAGAACGTATTTGAATTGGACTAATAATATTGTGTATATACGATGGTTTGCTCTTGTAAATAAACTAACACTTTATATATTACAACGACATATTGTGTACTTGATCAATAGAACATGAAAATTATTAACTAGTAGGGAGAAGCACTGTATAAGGTACACACTCTTATAGTTGTTAAGTTAAAAAAAATTAAAAAATGAACTTTCTAGCCGCAAATATGAAGTCATCGAGAATCGACATTATCTTACAAGGACGTTGTCTTCCGTATCCTTCAGCACTTGAATTGCAAATATTTCTTGGAAATCAATTCATCGACGAATTATCTCTCAATATACGATGAGTCTAATGTCATACCGAATGACAACTTATTCATTGCCTGAATTATATTGGCACGGGCGTTACTCGTTTTAAATAACGTTAGATTCATTCCTTATTTTATGATGAGTAATAGACAATTTTGTTCAATTTACAAATTATTACACTAAATTACTTAAGAGTCAGAAGTGAAGCATGAAACTTTATTGCGTGTTAGGAAAATTGTCGTTCGTTGGCTAACATTAGAAACTCATGTAATCAATCTGTTTTTCTTTACATCAGCAATGATACATAAATTTAACTATGCAAGCATGCAACAATTTTACAAACCTCTTGGTCACAGGAAAAGTTTCCTAGTATCTGTCACTTTCACTCTTTTGCGTTCAGTAACCAGTGGATACAAAAGTTACAAGTTGTAGCAGTAACAGACACGTCTGCTTACGACGCAACGCGTCATTTGGATTAATAAAATCAAACTGCATCCAGTTCAAGAGTTTTTACCTTGCGACCGGCTCAGCATTCTGCAAACTACATAAAGGGTGTTCAGAAGAAAATGTGTCCAGCACTTTGAGTGGTGATAGTACTCATCTTTTAATATCTAAAGCAGAGTGTCCGTATGTTTGTGTGTACGTATTGCATACAAATCTACAGTTTTGTTCCTATCTTTATGAAATTTTGCGCACTAAGCATCAAACCATGAGGACGGTTGCCGTAAGTGTAAGGTTCACGTATAACACATAGTTCAAGAGATATGTCATAGACAATGATATGCCAGAAAAACTGCTGCATTTTGCGACAATGTTATACATTTCCTCCTAAAACACTGGACCGATTTCAACCAAATTTGATACACATCTTCCATACCGTGAGGAAGCAATTTTGTAATGATAAGAACCACACGCGGTTCAGGAGATATAACGTCATAAACAATAGGAGTTGCAAGAAACTGCCACATTATTCGACGAAACTTTATGAATACAGTATATGAGAACAGTATTATTTAGCGACTTGCAACAAACTTTAAACATAATTTCAAACGTTTATTGAACTACTTCTCGCTGTCAACTATAGCAAAATTATGAAAGGAAAGAGGTTTCTCGCTTACTACTTTTCCGCTGTTCATGGACTAAAACAGCATTCGGTATGACGTTACAATTTATAATTTCTACACTACAAATTGTAGCCGCAGTAAATTTCACAGTCAGTATACACAAATATAGTTGAATGTACCTTTAAAATTGTATCACAGTACGACACGTAGTTCATGAGGTATGAGCACATAAACAGTAACGTTCATGGAAAACAGCCCCATCACGCACCAAGTTTTAATCTAATATTTCTTTACTACTACTTGTATTCGCAACAAATTTTACGTACAGCACTTATACAAATGAATATATACCTGAAAAATTATACAATTGTACAATATATAACTCAATAAATATGAGAGCGTACGAATTTTATATGTTATTTGTATTTTGATTACTATCTTTCTTTGTTTAGAAACTGCACTTATAATTTTGTACATTATGCCAGACAGCCTTATTTCTTATATATTCTCGGACAAATATAACATGTTCTTAGAAAAAAGGAGATGGACAAAGAGAGAAGGGATAGAAGAAGTACTAACTCAAGTCAGGAATAAATAAATAAATAAATACCCGGCGTTGTTTGTACACTATAGGGCTTTCCAATGCGCTATTCTGTAAACGCTTATCTTCCTCCGAACAGGAAACCGCCTTGCCCAGAAAGTTACAGAGAGAAATACATTCTAATGTCCACTTCTAACACGCACACGGAACGAAAATGGGAAAGTTTCTTTCAAATTTAAAAATGTCCAATGATGAAAGAAACGATAAGTCTGGGAGTAAGTAATAGGGCCAACACACTATCTGAGATAAGATCATGCTTATAGGTGTTCCAAAGGCGTCCAAATGTTCCAATGTTTGTAAATCTAATGGACTTAACTGCTGCAGTTATCAATTCATAGGTTTAAAAACTACTTACTCTTATGCTAAGGACAACACACACACACACACACACACACACACACACACACACACGGCCGAGAGAGGACTCGAACCTCCGACGGCGAGCACCGCGCGCTTCGCAGCAAGGCACCTTAGAACGCTCGACCACTCCCCGGCGGCTAGGTAGAGCAGGTCTGCTGCGAGCAAGACATCATAATTCTTAGCTGACACATTTGGCTCAGCGCCAACGCAACGACTGTGCCGATATCCGCAGCCAAGTGTCGCACTGCCCTTAACAACAAATACGTATTTATCTCATGAAATAAACGTCCCCAACTCATTTTTATGGAACTTATTTTTCATTTTTCGGTGAGAAATACCACCTCTCAAAGTACTCTACACATTTGAAGCACCCTGTATATTCGTTCAAGATTCATTTATTGGAATAATACCCGCCATAATTTCCATATCTGAATTTCTACAATGTTTATCGTCCGGGAGAGCAAGTGTACTTTAGATTCGACCAGTAGCTTCTCGGCTAAATCGACATGGCAAGAACTTGGGATTCGTTTAATGGACAAAACAACATCTGGATAGACGATCCCTCAAAGGGGCTCCAAGGAATGCACCTTCCCAAGAGAGAATGGTCTTTGACCAACCGCTTCCGAACTGGTGTTATTTGCTGTAACTATAAGAAATTCAAATGGGGGCAGGCAGACGACCAATCATGTGACTTTGGAGCAGACATACAAACGATGACTCATATACTTACTAACTGGCCATTACGATCATTCTCAGGAGGGCACGGAGGGTTGACCGAACTCCATCTAGTCAATCAGGAAGCTGTCGAATGGTTAAAGGAGTTGGACTTGGCTTTGTGACAGAGATATGTTTTACCTTATTAATTAGACACTAGTATATTTTACTAAAGTATTAAATGTAGCTGACATTATACCATAGGATATATATCCCCAGATGAGATAACGGCTGGTAACACTAACACTATCAGCAGTATACCTGTGGAATAATTACCTGCATCTTAAAAATTTTGCCGATTATTCATCCAAGTCATGTCCTCCATATGGCATATGTGATACTAGAGAACGTTTCCTTGCCGAAAGCGCCTAAAATTTCATTGACCTGCTTATTAGCAGGTAAAATGTTGCATCTTGCTCCGAAGCATACAAAATTTGCTTTCAGCATTTATTCAGTTTAAGTCAGTAGAGAGAGACTACAAGTTCAGTTAGACGATGATGCAACAGAAATCGGTTGTAGTCTACTTGAAGAAAAAGAAAACAAAACCTGGGTACTTTAGGTCAGCCAAAACAAGATCGACTAGTCTGTCGCCAATGCCTCCCTACCTGATCGTTGCCTCATTTTTTATCCAAAGTTGTCACTGGGCGTCACGCCATGTGGTCACGTTGCTGCTCGTCGACTGTTGATGCTGGCTTTTGAAACCGGAACCACTTCAGATAGCTGAGTATTCCGCAGGAGGACAAGTGGAGTCACACGAAGGATGATATTTTAGCAGTGATGGAGATCGAATACCATCACTGCCAATGATGTTGTTTTTGCTAGGGAGACTGGTACACAGGAGGGGCTGCATGGTGCGGCAAACCTGCGACACGGGCGGGAGAGCGGCGTGCTGACTCCCTGCCCTTCCATACCTATGCAAATGTTCAAATGTTTGTTAAGCTTATGGGACTTAACTACGGGGTCATCAGTCCCTAAACTTACAAACTTCTTATCAACTACCTTATACTAAGAACGGCACAAATATCCATGCCCGAGGGGGGATTCGAATCCCCGATCGTAGTGGCCGTGCAGACTGTGACTGGAGCGCCTCAGTCCCCTCGGTCACTGCGGCCGGCCCATACCATGCAAGGCAGAGGATGACACGGCGGCCAGTAGACGTCTCTTGAGCCTGGACGAGAAGCTCGTCAGACATCGATTAAGTAAGCAGTCTTCGTTTTAGGTGTAGTATCAAGGTCAGGTTAATGTGCTCAAACTGCTATTTTGGTTGGCGTAAACGTCTCGTTGTGTTTCAAAGAAGTGCTTACGTTATTTGATCTGCAAGACTTCAAAATATTTACACTGAAGATCTTTACACTGGGACTTAAATCGATTTGCTACAGTAAATATTTTCGACACTTGTTAAAGAGGTGCATTCAAGTTATAACACCAACGATTTGTTTTTTTTTTTTTTTTCACACCCAAATCTTCAGTTGTCAGACAGATCGGTACCAAACGTTGGATATCGATAGAGTATCAACCAAAATTTCGATACAATTCGTGCTATGTGCTGTCGACCAGGAGAACGTGCGTAAACCGGAAGTAAGAAGTAACACTTGTCCTACGGAGTACAGGAAAAGCTTGTCTGCGAGAGTGCGACGTGTTAAGCTCCGGTGGGGAAGTCGATATTACCTTGGAAACTGTTCTACATCTACGTACACGGAGTAAAGTAAAAGGATTTTATAAGACTGTGTTATCGACTGTTTGATTTCATTTTGCAATCTACAGATTGGACGCTCAAATATGGGATTCATAAAATGTGCATAGTGCACAAAAGTAATTTGCTTCGGACACTTGTTTGTACACAACCACTATTTGAAAACTTCGTTCCTAATGGACGACACAGTACGTCTGTGGCGTTGTTTGCGTTCATGCCTGAACATTATGTAAGAATGATTATTTTCGCTATTACCAGTATTATTACACTACTGGCCATTAAAATTGCCACACCAAGAAGAAATGCAAATGATAAACAAGTATTCATTGGACAAATATATTATACTAGAACTGACATGTGATTGCATTTTCACGCAATTTGGATGCATAGATACTAAGAAATCAGTACCCAGAACAACCACATCTGTCCGTAATAACGGCCTTGATACGCCTGGGCATTGAGTCAGGCAGAGCTTGGATGGCGTGTACAGTTACAGATGCCTATGCAGCTTCAACACGATACCACAGAGCATTAGGAGTAATGATTGGCCTATTGTGACGAGCCAGTTGCTCGGCCACCATTGACCAGACGTTTATAATTGGTGAGAGATCTGGAGAATGTGCTGGCCAGGGCAGCAGTCGAACATTTTCCGTATCCAGAAAGGCCCACACAGGACCTACAACACGCGGTCGCGCATTATCCTGCTGAAATGTAGGGTTTCGCAGGGATCGAATGAAGGGTAGAGCCACGGGTCGTAACACATCTGAAATGTAACGGCCACTGTTCAAAGTGCCGTCCATGCGAACAAGAGGTGACCGAGACATGTAACCAATGCCACCCCATACCATCACGCCGGCTGATACGCCAGTATGGCGATGACGAATACACGCTTCCAATGTGCGTTCACCGCGATGTCGCCAAACACGGATGCGACTATCATGATGCTGTAAACAGAACCTGGATTCATCAGAAAAAAAAAAGACGTTTTGCCATTCGTGCACCCAGGTTCGTCGTTGCGTACACCATCGCAGGCGCTCCTGTCTGTGATGCAGCGTCAAGGGTAACCGCAGCCATGGTCTCCGAGCTAATAGTCCATGCTGCTACAAACGTCGTCGAACTTTTCGTGCAGATGATTGTTGTCTTGCAAACGTCCCCATCTGTTGACTCAGGGATCGAGACATGGCTGCACGATCCGTTACAGCCATGGGGATAAGATGCCTGTTATTTCGACTGCTGGTGATACGAGGCCGTTTGGATCCAGCACGGTGTTCCGTGTTGCCCTCCTGAACCCCCGACTCCATTTTCTGCTAACAATAATTGGATCGCGACCAACGCAATTTTGCGATACGATAAACCGCAATCGCGATAGGCTACAATCCGATCTTTATCAAAGTCGGAAACGTGATGGTACGCATTTATAAACTATTTAGGAGACAATCTGAGTAGCTCAAAATGTTCAAATGTTTGTACAGCTTATGGGACTTAACTACGGGGCTCATCAGTTCCTAAACGTACTAGCTAACAGGACGGCACAAATATACATGCTCGAGGGGGGATTCGAACCCATGACAGTAGTGGCCGTGTAGATCGTTACTGACGCGCCGCAGTCCCCTCGGCCACCGCGGCCGGCTCTGAGTAGGTCTCTTAGTCTGTTCGCGGATGATGTCATTTATCGGTTAGTAAAGTCGCCCGAAGTGATTTAGATAAGATATCTGCATGGTGCAAAAATTGGCAATTGACCTTAGCAATGACGTCAGGTCATCCATATGACCACTAAAAGAAATCCGTTAAATTACAGTGACACGATAAATCAGTCAAATCTTGAGGCTGTAAATTCAACTAAATACCTAAGAGTAACAATTACAAACAACATAAATTGAAAAAAAAAATACATAGAAAAAATTATGGAAAGCGAACCAAAGACCGTGTTTCGTTCGCAGAACACTTAGAAGATGCACCAATTATACTAATGAAAATGTCTACACTTGTCCTATTTTGGAATATTGAGGCGCATTGTGGCATCCACGCCAGGTAGGGCTGATAGACGATTTAGAGAAAATTTAGAGTAGGGGAGCTTGTTTTATTATCGCGACGTAGGGGAAAGAGTGACACGGAAATGATGTACGAGTTGGGGTGAAAATCGTTAAAAGAAAGGCGTTACTCGTTGCGACGAGATCTATTTCCGAAATTTCTTTCACCACTTTTCTCTTCCGAAAACGAAACTGTCTTGTTAGCACCCACCTAATAATGATCATCATTATAAAATAAGAGAAATCAGATCAAAAACGAAAAGATTTAGGTGTTCCTTTTTCCCGCGAGCTATTAGAGGATGGAAATGTAGAGAAATATCATAAAATCGGTTGAATGAACCTTCTCCCATGTACTTCAGTGTGACGTACAGGGTATTTATGTAGATGTAGATGTTATGTAGATTTAGAAAGACTACGTTGAGAAGCAACAGACTCTTCACAGTTTGCGTGTGATTATTTTGTGAGGGGGGGAAAAATCGGAGATGACTTGAATGCGCCTCGTATAATCCAATACCTTTTCAGCACAAGTGCCTTTTTCCTCACCGTATTTTAACTGCAATAGTCGTTTTAGTTTAGTGTTCCTCGCCTTTAGGATGAGGATTTTCTCGCCCGCACATGGAACAAGAAAAGGTTGTGTATGAAGAGGCCCATGTTAATTTGGATAAGATTGTCTTAGGAGAAAACAGCTATCTTCCTTGACGATATTTTTATTGTAATACCTGAATCTCTCCGTTAGAGCTTTGATTTCTCGTACATTATTCTGATGATCATTTCCACCTATGTAAGTGGGAGTCAACGATATATTTTCACATTCGGAGGAGAATGTTGGCGATTGGAGTTTCGTAAGTACCCTACGCCACAGCGATAAGCGTCGTTGTTGTAATGATTATCATCCCATATCCCGTATCATTTCCGCAACGCTGTCTTCCCTGTATCATGACAGTACAAAACGAGCTGCCCTTATTTGATCTCTTTCGATGTCCTCCGTCAAACCCACCTGATAAGTATCCCACACTGGGCAGCTATACTTCAGAAATGGACGGACAAGCGTAGTGTAAGCAGTTTCTTTTGTAATTCTGTTGCATGTTTTAACGGTTCTGCCAATAATACGCAGTCTCTTGTTCGCCTTTCCCACGACATTATCTACGTGTTCTTTCCAATTTAAGTCTGAAGTAACAGTAATTCCTAGGTATTTTGTGGAGTTTACAGTCTTCACGTTTGATTGATTTATCTTGTAAACAAATATTAACGGATTTCTTTTCGTACTCATGTGGACGACTTCACAATTCTCATTATTTAGAGCCAATTGCTAATTATTACACCATACTAATATCTTATTCAGATCGTTCTGCAGTTGGTTTTGATCTTCAGATGATTTTACTAGACCGTAAATGACGGCGTCATGTTTAAACAACCTAAGAGAGCTACTTAGTCCCCTAAATCGTTTATGTAAATGAGGAACAGCAGAGGACCAATAACACTACCCTGTGGAACGCCCGATATCACCTCTTTTTTAGTCGATGCCTTACCATCGATTACTACGAACTGTGTCGTCTCTGACAGGAAATCTCCTATCCAATCGCAAATTTGGGGCGCTATACCGTAACCACGCAATTTGATTAAAAGCTTTTGTGAGTTACGGTGTCAAAAGCCTTCTGGCAATCAAGAAATACGGAATCTATTTGCGAACCCTTGTCGATAGCACTCATCAGTTCGTGTGAATAAAGAGCTAGTTGTGTTTCGCATGAAAGATATTTTCTAAATCCATGTTGACCTTGGGTCAATAGATCGTTCTGTTCGAGATAATTCATAATATTTGAATACAGGATATGTTCCAAAACCCTGCTGCAAGTTGACGTCAATGAAATAGGCCTGTAGTTTAGTGGGTTACTGTACTGCCTTTCTTGAATATAGGTGTGACCTGTGCAATTTTCCAATCTTTTGGTACATATCCTTCTATGAGAGAGCGGTTGTATATGACTGTTAAGTAAGGAGCTATCGCTTCAGGATAATCAGATAGAAATCTAATGGGTATACAATGCGGACCAGAAGACTTGTTCTTGTTAAGTGATTTTAGTTGCTGCACTACTCCGATGATATCTACTTCTACGTTACTCATTACGGCCTCTGTTCGTAATTCGAAATCTGGAATATTGGTTTCGTCTTGTTTGGTGAATGAGTTTCTAAAAGCTATGTTTAGTAACTCTGCTTTAGTAGCGCTGTCATCGGAAGGATCGCCATTACTATCACGTAGTGAAGGTATTGTTGTGATTTGCCCCTATATATTTAACATATGACCAAAATCTCTTTGGGTTTTCAGTCAAATTTCGAGAAAGAGTTTCGTTGTGATAAGTATTGTAGGCATCTCGCATTGAAATCCTCGTTAAATTTCGAGCTTCTGTGTAGGATCGCCAGTCCATTCTGAAGATGACCTATATTAGGTTGAAACCGGTGAAATAGAAAATGTTTACCTCTGCGATGGCGACTGTTATTAGAATACAAATAAGAGGCAGTTGGGCGGGAAGCAGGCTCTGCGTCCTGTAGCCTGGGTGTGAGGAAGGCGGAGGTGGCGCTAGCAGCGGTAGTAGCAGCAGGTGATTAATCTGGCAGGGCACGCGCCAGCGCCGCGGGACGGGACGGGCAGCGCTGCGGAACTGCCGCACTGCAGGAGACACAGCAGCAGCCGCAGCAGCAGCAGCCGCCGGGCACCGCGATACTCACACCTACACGCGATACCGGCTAGCGTGTGTCACCAACAGCGCCAACACAAGGCGCACTCTACCCAAAATACAAAATTACTGCGCCCCCTTAGATTCTTTGCAATTCACTCCAGATTCATTGTCCAAACTAGAGATCGGAAAAGTATTCTCTTTCTTAACCCGTTACATCCATTCGATCATTACACATGGCGAAAACTATCTTTGGATACATTATTCCACTCCAGCTCGATTATTCACATAATTCTTCATTAGTTGTGGATTGAAGAGTCGCACATGTCAGTCGTCGTCTCTTCATATCACACACGTGCTCGATTAGAGACAGTTCAGAGATCGTTCTGGACAGGGAAGTTGCTTCTCGTCTTGCAGAGGACGTTGGTTTTCATACGGATTGTGAGGGCGAGCTCTATCCCTTGAGAACAATACATCACCCTACTCCCTGCCCTGTTTCATGGTAATACATAAAGAGCTGCTCTTCTTTCTATTCTCTCGATGTTATCCGTCAGTCCTTCCTGATATGGATCATACACCGCGCAGTAATACCGCAAAAGAGGACGGACAAGCGTATTGTTCGCAGTCCCTTTAGTAGTTCTGCTTCATCTTCCAAATACTCTGCCATTAAAGCGTAATCTTTGATTTGCCTTCTACAAATGTTTGTAAGCTTATAGGACTTGAATGAAACTTTCACTTTGCAGCGGAGTGTGCGCTGATATGAAACTTCCTGGCAGATTAAAATTGTGTGCCGGAACGGGGACTCGAACCTCGGACCTTTGCGTTTCGCGGGCAAGTGCTCTACCGACAAAGCTTGCGCTTGCCCGCGAAAGGCAAAGGTCCCAGGTTCGAGTTCCGGTTCCGGCACACTATTTTAATCTGCCAGGAAATTTCATATCAGCGCACATTCCGCTGCAAAGTTTCATTCTGGAAACATCCCTTAGGCTGTGGCTAAGCCATGTCTCCACCATATCCTTTCTTCCAGGAGTGCTAGTCTTGAATGTTTCGCAGGAGAGCTTCTGTGAGGTTTGGAAAGTAGGAGGCGAGGTACTGGCGGAAGTTGTGAGGCGGCATTGTGAGTCGTGTCGGGATAGCTCAGTCGGTAGAGCGCTTGCCCGCGAAAGGCAAAGGTCCCAGGTTCGAGTCCCGGTTCCGGCACACAATTTTAATCTGCCAGGAAGTCTCTTAATGGGACTTAACTGCGGGGTCCTCAGTCCCTAAACTTACAAACTACTAATGAAATACCTCATACTAAAGACACTACAAACACCCATGCCCAAGGAGGGTCTCGAACCTCCGACGGGAAACAGCTTCGCGCATCGCAGTATAGCGCCCCAATGCGCTCGGCCGCTCCGCCGCAGCTTGCCTTCTCCACTACATCTTGTAAGTTTTCTTTTTAATATCAGTCGGTCGTAATTGTAATTATTTATCTGAATTTACGGCGTACAGTTTTCACTGACTTACGTTGCAAACTAAGTTTAACGAATTCCTTTCAGTTCTCATGTTGATGACTTCATACTTTCCACTATTCAGCGTCAAATGATCCAATGTTTGTAAAGTTTATGGGACTTAACTGCGTGGTCATCAGTCCGTAAACTTACAAAGTACTTATGAACTAGCTTATACTAAAGACGGCACAAACATCCATGCCCGAGGGGGGATTCGAGCCCCCGACGGGGAACGGCCTCGCGCATAGTAGCATAACGCCTCAGTGCGCTCGGCCGCTTCTCCGCAGCTATTCAGCGTCAATTGACAATTTTTGCATCATAGATATATCTTCTCTAAATCGTTTTGCAGTTGGTTTTGATCTTCGGATGGCCCTTCGGATGATCCTTCTAATCACTGTATCATCTGCATGCAACGTCGGATTTTCACTCGAACAGTTTATACTGATAAGAAAAAGCAAAGGATGTCCAACACCATTCATTCCGGTGAATGTATCACCTTTGCTTAGTGGAATCCTTTCCATCAATTATTACGCACTGTCTTCTGTCACAGGGTGTCACGTATCCAATTACGTAACCGAGAGAATATTCCATAAGCATGCAATTCGATTAAAACCAGTTTGTGAGGCACGTGTCGAAAGCCTTCGGGATATCCAAAAATATGGAATCAATCTGAGAGCCCTTGTGTGGGTAAAGAGCTAGCTGTCACAAGAACAATGTCTTCTACATCCGTGTTGACTAAAAGTCAGTCTTGGAATATGTTCAACAACCGTGCTGAAAGTCGACGTCAGTGATACAGGCCTATAATTCAGCGGATTAGTCCTGTTTCTTAAATAATGTTGTGGTCTGTACAAGTTTCCTTTCTTTGGGTACGGATCCTCTGTGCAACGAGCGGTTGTATAGGTAAGTTAAGCGTGGAGCTATTGCATCAGCATGCTGTGATAGAAACTTAACCGGTGTCCTTCTATACAGGGAGACTTGTTTTTATTACGTTTTGCTGCAGAAAGAACAGCGGCTTTAAAAACATTAAAATAAGATCATGGCAGAGCGTAGTTAAGAGGTCTACTTCAGCTTTTGGTCCTGTGTTCAGAGAAATAATTACAAGCCAACATCGTGTCTGCTTAGGGTACGAGAGAGAGAGAGAGAATGCACTAAAGAGAAACGTAAGCGGAATCTTCCAGCACTTTAAAGCTGGATGACGTTGGGCAACACATCGTGATGACACGACCCGCGCCAGCACCTATTCTTCGTCACCACACCATAACCACTATGAGTCACGGCTAGACGACACGTCTGCTAGCTTATCTAACAACTCTCAATGAGCCAGTGTCGTGAAGGACATATTTTCTAAACGTGTTCTCTCTCTATTTTTTTTCTTTTTTTTTAGTAAAGAAACAGAGCATTATGTTTTGAGTTATTGAATCCAAAATTTCAGGGGATACTGTAGCTCTATAGCTCTACTGTATCTGACGGCAAGACGTACTCATCCAGCAAGTGGTAACACACTGGACCCGCATTCAAATCCGCCTCCGACCATCCTGATTTAGGTGTTCCGTGATTTTCTTTAATGACTCCTGGTCAAATCCGGGATGTTTCCTTTCAAAAGGCGCGTCCTATTTCCTTTCCCACCCTTAGCGAAAATCAATCCGAACGTGTGCTCCGCCTCTAATGACGACAATGTCGACGGGACGTTCAATCAGAACCTTCCTTATTTCCTTCTTCTTGCAACAAAAAGTAACTGTTGCTTATTAACAGTTTAAAGCAATTTCCTTCTTGGTGAACAGTGGCACAAATCCAGCGGCAGATCAAATTATCGCAGAGATTAGCAGTGGGAAATTTTAGGTGAATTTGCGTTTCTGTTACGTACTAAAAGTCTTAAAATAATTATGGGAGCTTATTCCATTATTTATCAACCGTCACATGATTTTACCGTTTGCTACGTTTTGGAATTGTATATTTTATGATTTGATTTGGACATCACCTATATAGTATTGTGTGTGTGTGTGTGTGTGTGTGTGTGTGTGTGTGTGTGATTTTATATTCAACTAAAATATTTTAGAAAGTAATAGTGGTGATACCGTTTCAAAATACGGTTATTAATAACTCCGACAACAAAAATGCATTACTGGTTATTTCGAATGATGTGACTCTAGGTAAGTGCAGTGTACACAAGAAGCCTATGCCACTTACGCCTACAGTGAGAGAAGTGTGGTAGAGAGAGAGAGAGAGAGAGAGAGAGAGAGAGAGAGAGAGAGAGAAAGATAATATGGTGTTGATGTGCGTCTCCTCGTTTTTAAAAAACGTCAGCTGCGTTGGCCACTGTACCGCCTCTTTCGAAAAACTTAATTAAAACTAACAATTACGTCCAAAGAGTGGACAAAAAGGAAATAATTAAGAATATGTGTTGAGCAAAACTTTCTAAATTACTTAGAAAAGTTTCCATGTGTGTAACATAGTCTTGAACAACTTTCCATAGTGAAGTTAAGGGTATCCTATTTACTGAATATGCTCTTGGATGAACTCTTATGTCCTCTACAGAAATTCCATTTTAATGGATCAATGCACATTTATCTTTTTCTTGTTTAGAGAACTGATAATTGTTATTTGGTTCAACCATTTTGATTTTGATTTTGCATTAATTCCTCAAATCATTGTAGAAACGTTCGCATTCGCTGTTCATATTTGGCATTGTTTTCCTGTCGTTTGTCTCGCATAACTGCAGTGTGATTTTTGTACAAGTTGGAGAAACCCTTCGCTCCATACACTTTTTGTTTGATAACTTTAACACTGACATGTTCACGTTTATGGAGCGAGGACTCATATCCAAATAACATATGGGAGAGAACTGGGTTTCAAGAGCGATGAACAGAGATATCCCCCCCC
The DNA here is from genome assembly GCA_026315105.1 of Locusta migratoria. Lineage (NCBI taxonomy): Eukaryota > Metazoa > Arthropoda > Insecta > Orthoptera > Acrididae > Locusta > Locusta migratoria. The sequence goes on along the minus strand of CM048747.1, from coordinate 201,811,055 downwards.
CCTCTACGTCCATCGCCTCTTTCTCCCCTTCACTGTCCACCGAATCTCTACTATGTGTGTTCATTTCCTCCCCTCCTATTGCATCTTTTCCTCTCCTCCCCCTCATCACAATGTATCCAGTCTCTCTCGGTCTCCTTCACCTCCCTCAATCCTTCCATTTTCTCCTCTAATTTCGTTCCATCTTCTCTTCCCACCTTCTCCTGCCCTCCCTTCTAGACATAAATACTCTGCAATACACTGAATTGCATGGCAGAGGGTTCATCGAACCGCGTCTAGGATATTTATCTACAGGTCCATCCTCTAATAGCTCGCGAGAAAAAGGAACATCTAAACCTTTCCGATTTCGATCTGATTTATTTTATTATGTCGATCATGTCTCCCTATGTAGGTAGGCGCTAACAAAATATTTTCACATTTGGAAGAGAAAGTTGGTGAAAGAAATTTCCCAAACAGATCTCACGGCAACAATTAACGCCTTTCTTTTAATGATTTCCACACCAACCAGAGCATTATTTCCGTGACACTCTCTACCTTACATCGCATCGATAAAAAACGAGCTGCCCTTCTCTGAACTTTCTCTAAATCGTCCGACAGTGGATCCCACAATGAGCAGCAATACTCCAAAATAGAGCGAACAAGTGTAGTATAGGCAGTTTCTTTAGTAGAACTGTTGGATCTTCTGTTTTTGTTCGCCTTCCCTATAATATTTGCTATGTGCTCAATCCAATTTAAGAAGTTCGTAATTGTTATTCCTAGGTATTTAGTTGAATTTATGGCCTGTAGATTTGACTGATTTACCGTGTAACTGAAGTTAAACGGATTTCTTTGAGTGGTCATTTGGATGACTTCACCCTTATTATTAAAGGTCAATTGTCAATTTTCGCACCATGCAGATAGCTTATCTAAATCATTTTGCAGCTGTTTTTGATCTTCTGCTGATTTTACTAACCCATTAATGACAGCATCATCCGCGAATAGTCTAAGAGAGCTACTCAAAGCGTCTCCTAAATTATTTATAAAAATAAACAAGACTAGGGGCCCTACAACACTTCTCTGAGGAACGGCAGACATCACTTCTGCTCAATGACTTACCGTCAGTTACAACGTACTGTGTCCTTTCTGACAGGAAATCACGAATCCAAATCCACAACTGTGGCGATATACCAAAAGCACGCAATTTGATTACAAGAAGCTTGTGAGGTACAGTGTCAAAAGCCTTTCGGAAATTTAGGGAAACGGAATCTATTTGACGTCCCTTGTCGATAGTACCCATCACATCATGTGAGTAAAGAGCTAGCTGGGTTTTACAAGAGCGTTACTTTCTGAATCCGCGTTGATTGTGGGCCAGTAGGTAGTTCTCTTCGAGGTAGTTCATAATATTTGGGAAAAGTATATGTTCTAACATTCTGCTGCAAACCGACGTCAATGATACAGGCCACCGAGCGTGGTGCCACACTGCTCTCGCCTGCCTCAGGACGAGGGTTCAAATCCAACCCGGCCATCCAGATTTAGGTTTTTCCGTGATTTTCCTAAGTCCAGGTAAATGCCGGGCTGGTTACTTTGAAAGGGCATCGCCGATTACCTTCGCCATCCTTACCCAAACCTACGAGCATGAGATCCGTCTCTTATGACCAGCTGTCGGCGGGATGTTAAACCCTAAGTTTCTTTCCTTCCTTCCTATTCTTTCCATCTCCACTTACCACAACGGTCTGAGGAGTCGCCAGAAATTACATGTGATTAGAATTCAACGTTTAACTGTAGGTCTCCTTTCCCCGGTTGGATAACTGGGGTAGGGTAAGGACAGGCAAGTCGACGAAGTGGCGTCCAATTGAAAGACTTGCAACAAGCCACTAGCCACACGAAATTATCGTCTCGTCCCCCATGTTCCTACGATGGTTGGAACTTAAAGAGTGGCAACACTGCTGTGGAGACACTATACACTATTGTCGTTGATAACACACGTTGTCATAGCTACCTTACTTCCGAGCAAATGGACTCGACCGCGCTGCGGTGGAGTAGCCGAGCGGTCTAAAGCGTCTCGCTGCGGAGCGCGCGGTTGGTCGCCGTGGAGGTTCGAGTCCTCCCTGGGGCATGGGTGTGTGTGTTGTCCTTAGGTTAGTTTACCTAGGTTTAAGTCGTTTGTAAGCTACGAACTGATGACCACGCAGTTTGATCCGATAGATTTACAAACATTTGAACATTTTGGACTCGACCGTCCCAAGTCACCGACGTGCGCACAATCGATGGAAACACAGTCACTTGTGAGCGAGCGGTCTAACGTGTCTTACTATGTTATCGAAACAGGAACAACGGAGTTGGATGAAGATTAAATGTTCCATAGTGTTACCAAGGTCTTCAAGAGGCGTGCGGGGAATCGGCATTGCCGTTGGGTAAAAGGCTTCAACGAACGATAGTGTTATCCTAATACATGACATTCTTCCACGGCAGACCGTCAATGGACAGTATTACTGTTCGGTTTTGGAGCATCACCTGCTACCAGCTTTGTGAAAGAAGCGGCAACACTTTCTGCGCAACCCACGCATCATTCTGCACAACAATGCACAGGCGCATACAGTGCAAGTTGTGACTGATCTGTTCCGTCGATGGGACTGGGAAGTACTGTACCATCCACCATACTCCACCATACGCCCTTGTGACTTTGATTTCATTCAGAAGATGAAGGAACCACTTCGTGGCATTGGCATCAGAACTGTTCCAGAGATTCGACAAGCAGTAGACCGCTCCACTCGCACCATCAATAGAACAGTCTCTACTAACGGTATACTACGCCTTCCACATCGTTGGCAACGGGTTATAGACAATGCTGGTGACTGCTTTGAAATCCAGTAACAGGTGCAAATAAGTAACGCTTTTGTATCGTGAATAAATAGTTGCCTCTATTTAAGTTCCAACCCTCGTATATACCTGTTTACTAGGTCTGCAGAGGAGAAGTGTTTTGGGGCGTTTATGTTTCCACCTATGGTTGTGATCGTAGTTCCCCAAGCGTAGAATGAAGGGATTGTTCGAGTGTCTCGAGTTCTTGTACAATCGTGTGGCGAGTTTCTCGGTGGTATTCAAGAAACTCGAGACACTCGAACAATCCCTTCATCCTACGCTTGGGGAACTACGATCACAACCATAGGTGGAAACATAAATTCCCCAAAACACTTCTTCTCAGAGACTAACGGTCATAGGGACCACCAACTCACAAACACGATGAATATGGCAAACCCCTGCAGAACAGCAGACTGACTGACAATGCCAGCTGAGCTCACAGCTAATCTACAGGCAAGGCAGGGAAACCGTATTCAGCGCACTGGACACAAACAAACCTATACAGTCTCACACACTTAGCCAGTTCTATGGCCGAACTGTCTAACTACCATGACAAACTTGGCTATGTTTACAGGTATTCTGCCGCAGACGACTCAGGAGACTTCACAGGAGCTCAGCTGCAGCAGAACCTCGCATCAACCGGACTGATTCTTTATGATGAACTTAGCAAAGTTAACGGTGCTGAGATATACCCTTTACTAACATTACCAAACCTTGCATGATCTGTCGCAGATAGCATACCGCTATTGCCCTTAGAACCTACCCCACAGTCGCAGAGGCTTTTTTTTCCCTTGGTTCTTGCCTTGGCACTTTTTTTCCTCTGCCCTTACCCTTAGTATACCTTTCGACCAGTTCTATCTCCAGATGCACCGTATTAATGGGTGATCGTGCCAACACGTACGGATAACATCGCAGTTCCCATATCCCGTGATCCACCTTAGCAAACTAACCAAATTATGGAGTTGACAGTAGAACTTTTGTGATGGTCACCGCGTTGGTGTGGGCGCGGAGGGGCCCCATCCTTGCCTTTAAAAAAAGCTACACATTAGCGCAGTGGCGTGTCGCTTGATCTGGAAGCTTACTCCAGTGATGCTTTGGTACACTGGAGAGCGGTGGGCCTGTTGGCGGCGAGGGCAGGTCATCTGGTGTGGGTGGGCGTGGGATGAATGGGCGGCAGCGCCTTATCGATTCCGGCAGCGGCTGCGGCTGCGGGGCCGCCGAGAGGCCAACGAGCGCCTGGAGGGCCCTCCAGCTGTTGTGCCGCCGCTGACACTCCACCAGGCCGAGCCAGCGGTCCATCTCTCCGCGCACTAAGTCTGTTACGGCCTGCTAATCCCCTGCCCATGCTGCCGCTCCTGTCTCAGTCTATCAGTAGAGAGCAAACTCTCACTACCGTTAATTAGTTTACCAACAGCATCCCTGCCAGTGGCGGCGAGTCCTATGTGTTCACTGGACCAGTGAAGCCCCAGAAGAAGCTCGTCAGGAAGAAAGTAAATAAATAAATGTTTTTAAACTATGATTCTTCGTTTCGTTCTTCTCATACATCTTGCATACAATTTTTTCATGACTGGCTCTCCTAACGACATCAGCAGTTCAGACGGAATATCATCTACTCCAGGGGCCTTGTTTCGACTCAAGTCCTTCAGCGCTCTGTCAAATTCTTCTCGCAGTATCATATAACCTATCTCATCTGCCTCCACTTTGTCTTCCATTTCTAGAATACTGCCTTCAAGTTTATTTCCTTTGTATAGGCCCTCTATATATTACTTCCACAGTTCAGCTTTCCCCCCTGGTATGCAAGATGTATGAGACAGGGGAAATACCCTCCGACTTCAAGAAGAATATTGTAATTCCAATTCCAAAGAAAGCAAATGCAGACAAGTGTGAAATTATTTACAGACGAATAGAAAAACTTGTGGAATCCGACCTCGGGGAACATCAGTTTGGATTTAGGAAAAATGTAGGAACACGGGTGGCAATACTCACATTACGACTTATTTTAGAAGATAGGCTAAGGAAAGGGAAACCTACGTTTTTAGCGTTTGTCGATTTGGAGAAAGCTTTTGACAATGTCGACTGGAATACACTCTTCCGAATTCTGAAGGTATCAGGGGTAAAATATAGAGAGCGAAGAGTTATATTCAATCCATTCAAAAACCAGACAGCGGTTATTAGAGTCGAAGGGCAAGCAAGGGACGCAGAGGTTGGAAACGGAGTAAGACAGGGTTGTAGCTTTTCCACAATATTGTTGAATCTGTACATTGAGCAGGCAGTGAATGAATGGAAGGAGAAATTTGGAGAAGGCATTAAAGTACAGGGAGAAGAAATAAAAACATTGCGGTTTGCCGATGACATAGTAATTTTGTCAGACCGAAAAAGATCTGGAAAAGCAATTGAATGGGATGGACAGTGTCTTGAAAGGAAGATATAAGATGAACATTAAAATGGTAATGGAATGCAATGTTAGAAAATCAGGCGATGCTGAAGGAATTGGATAGGTAATGAGACAATAAAAATAGTAGATGAATATTGTTTTTTGGGTAGCAAGATAACTTCTGATGGCCGAAGTAAAGAAGATATAAAATGCAGAATGGCTATGGGAAGGAAAGCGTTTCTAAAGAAGCGAAACTTGATAACATCCAATATTAAGTTAAATGTTAGGAAGTCCTTTCTGAAAGCATTTGTCTGGAGTGTAGCATTGTATCGGAGAGAAACGTGGACGTGCTTAACCAAATCGGGGACAAAAGGAGTTTCTGGCATATTCTGACTGAGAGAGGGCATAGATTGGTTGCACACATTCTGAGACATCAAGGAATTGTCAACTTAGCATTAGAAGAAAGCGTGTGGGGTTAAAACCGTAGAGGGAGGCCGGGGGACGAATATAGTAAGCAGATTCAAAAGGATGTAGGTTTGCGAACGTATTCTCAGATGAAGAGACTTGCACAGGACAGGGTAGCGTGGAGAGCTGCATCAAATCAGTCTGCGGTTTGAAGACCACAACAACAACATTCGTTCTTCTATCAGATCATTTTATATGCACATTCACGCCGCTTTTAACATTGGCATTGGAGCTGGCAAATTGGCGTTGGAGCTGGCAGAGATACCAACTCCTAGCTACTCGAGCTCTGGCAGTTACGTACGAATGGCCCCGAAGCAAGACAACGGAGTTAATGTGTACCTCTCCTTTCGTATGCGCAAATCCTCCATGAAGGCAACATCTGCCCTTCATATTTGATTTTGGGGCATTGAAGAGTCATCAAAAACACGTCATATTTGGTAAAATATCTTATAACTAAGACTTTAAAGATAAACGTCAAGCAGTGAATTAAAGCTTGTGGTGCGGCAGATGTCTTACCATTAGACTACCGCACCTCTAACGAGTAAGACGCCTCGGAATAGTCTTGGCAGTAGTGACAATTATCTTTGGAACACAGAAGCAAAATTAAAATTTGGGACGTGGAGGGAAGTAGTACTTAGACTATACTCGTTAGAGGTGCGGTGGTCTAACGGTAAGACGTCTGCCTAGTAAGCATGGAGGTCCGAGTTCGATTCCTGACCGTACCACAAAAGAAAATTTTAATTCATTGCTTCACGTTTATCTTTAATGTCTAGGACATATTTGAGACGGAAAACCGTCTCATGGTTTCTCAATATATAATTAAATTGATATCTTATAACTATATATTAAAGACGTATCAACTGTAAAAGCCTTCAGAAGATCCGATCATGAATAATAATAAAGTCAAAACTCTTCACCTAGCATGAATAACCAATTGATTAGCGGGATCGCGCTGCATTGTCGAAGGTACTGGGTTCGAGACCGAGCCGGCCGCGGTGGCCGAGGAGACGCCGGGCGCCGTAGCTCAGCGAGGAGACTAAGGCGCTCCAGTCACGGTCTGCACAGCCACTACGGTCGGGGGTTCGAATCCCCCCTCGGGCATGGATATTTGTGCCGTCCTAGTTCGTAAGTAGTTCATAAGTAGTTTGTAAGTTTAGGGACTGATGACCCCGTAGTTAAGTCCCATAGACTATACAAACATTTGAACATTTTGTTCGAGACCGATAGCAAGCAATTTACTTTAAACCTAATCTTCTTTTTAACAGATAGGGAAGCAACAATGGCATTTGTATTGTTACCTGCCACATATCTTTGGACTTTTTTGCAAATGTGTCGCGATTTTGGGGGTAAACGATATTTATGCTCTTCGTTGTAACAAATATTTAACTGAAAAGATTTGTGGGAGAGCAGCCTTTGCGCACGCATAAGGTTAGGAGTGGGTGCTGTTTACAGTGTCACGTGACCCGAAGGTAGCTTGTCTCTTCATCGTAACAGATGCATCTTGTTAGTTTGAGTGTTCATGTGCACAGATGGAAGTGAACCCCCAGTCATATGAAGCACCAGCCATCACTCTGAAGAACGGCGAACGGGATGTCGGAAGTCAGAACCAGTTTTACGGAACGACGCGACTCCAAAAACGATTCACAGTTTGTCTATAGACCAGATATAGCTCATGAAGAAATATTATGCATGACACAACGCGGACTAACATCCCGGGTACGCAGCATTAATTAACCAGCTGGTAAATGCCACTGTTGCACAAAAAAGGGAAAGAAGTTCCTGTTTGAAATACAGAATGTGTACCATCGAAGTGACAATGCCATTTTAAAAACAAAATCTAACCCTATAGATTAAAACTTCCTGTTAATAAATTAAGAGTAGCTCTAAACTAAACCAAATGAATAACTGAGGTGATTTAATGTTATTTTCTGTAACTACCAACATTAATATCTTTATAAAATATTTTTTTACATCAAGAGATTCAATGAAACATTTTAAATGTGCTACAAATTTGTTTAATAATTTTCTCTTTGATTTTAAAGTGTTTTGTCCGATGGTCATCTATGCCTCACATGTCTCGCATTCTGACCGTGATAATCGGATGAGATGGCCACATGATACATTTTTTTATAAATGTTTTTAGATAGTATAAAATTTTCTATATCTTCGTAAACAAAGTCGACATTTTTTACCATCAGCGAAATTTCTTTCGCATTCTTGAAGCTACCATCCTCGCTTTTAAGTTCACCTTTGCTTGTTTTGAATTTCTTGTGTACTTTGATTGTCCTACCAATCATGTTCTCTTCCATTTCTTCACATTTTTCCTGCAGTCATTTCACATTAGTTTCCTATTTATTTTATTCTTAAACGAATTGTTTCACTATAATCCTGAATTTCTCTACAGTTTTTTTTAATTTTTGTACTCTCCTAAACACTTTTATTTTTGTTCTTTCTTTTCTCTAGTTAATTCTACAGAATCAGTGCTGAGTATAGGAAACATTCTGTAATTTAATTAACGAATCAATGATCATTCGCCAGTCCTCTGAGATCCTTACACTCCTTCTCATCGTGTATTCGTAACGCGTTTACTGCACCTTACTGCAAAATAAACACTGCAGGGAAACCGGTTTCGCAGATGCCTCGCCATGCTGGGTGGAACAACCTTCACGCTTTCTGAACGCAGCTGGCCGTAGAAAAAGCCGCAGTACGCTTCATGAATCACAAGACAGGCGATGTCGAATAAGTGATTTCCGACACATTCGAGCGAATCAGAGGGCCACGTATACAAACATTAAGTAACTTGTGAAATTGTTAATAAGTCTATTTAGAAATAGAAACAACCAATGCAGACCATCCAGTCTACGCGTGCAAAGCAACGGGAATTAAGGTAGTTCTTTATATTTTCATAAATCGTAATAATCTCAGTTTGATTTCTTTATTCGAGAGCACATATATTAAGAACTTAAACGTAGATTACTTGCTCGATGTATATTAAATAACTTGGACATGTTACGTTCATATATCTTGAAATAATTGAATGAGATTTAGATGTCTTTTGCTGTATCAACAAGTGCAGCAAATACAGTTCCTTTAAAAATTTAATCGGTGTCACAATTTTATTCATGGTAGTGTCGTGCAATATCGGCCTTAAAATCCCCGATCGCCGCGACCTGAGAGGAATATACCTATAAGATGAGTGACGTACATGTTTGAAGTGACTAAAATATTAATCTGACCTAAAATCTCATCTCAATAATAATATTAATTTTATTTAACTGTGCATATTACAACATTTCATTGCTAACAAACTCTCATTGAATTACATTATCATCTTTAATAATATTCATTATTAACAATAATAATTATAGTATATGGTGTGTCTTGGAGCAGTGGTTCCCAATGTTTTCAGTAACGGATCCACCAGGGTGAGTCAGTAAACAAGACGCAAACTGAGGTTGACACACCAGTACTGCGCGCTTTGTAGGGGTATTTCTTTACCACTACAACACGTCCGTCTTTGTGGATTGCAGCAGTTAAGGAACCAAATAAAGTTACAACTCAAAAGCATCACTTATAGGATGCAAACGCAGCTACAAAAATTCCAAGCTCCAGGCTTAAAGCCTTCTCGAACGATGGGACAAGTGTTCAAATTTACAGTTGGAGTCAGCTGAAAAGTAAAGCAATTTTCAGGCTTGTAAACGCACTACTAGCGTGTCTGCCTCAGTTTGCGACTTACTTACAGACTCAACTTCGTATAATGTATGTGTGTCATCAAAGCTCTGATCTTTCATATAAATTTTTGCACCTCGTCACCCACGACTTCCTCATAAGAAGTGTACCAGTTTTGTAATTCAGTCAGATCACAGTAGGTGCTCACGCGTTTTCCTCCGAAGGAGAAGCCTGTCTTTCACTGAAACGCTTAAACCGCTCTGAAGCGCGTGAACAACTTAAAAAGTTATCGCCGTAAGCTTTTTAAATTGGGCCAGATGACTAAGTGGCACTATTACCGATAAATCGAATGACTGATCTTTATACCATACGAGCGCTGACAACACGACCAACAACTCAACGCTGCTTGTTGACAGCTGACTCGTCGATTGAACGTCATACTGTTGTTCACCGTCGTTAATTCAAGCTGCCACCGCTGTTTCAGCGTTGCAGCCGCTAATACGCCACTGATAACTTCAGTCTCCGAGCATTTTGGATGAACCGTGTAAAAGTTATTAGATGTCACAACAGTGTGAGAGACAATATACCCACTACATCAAACACACTAAAAAAAATTATACTAGTTGCTTGAAAGCCCAGAAAAACTAACTCGGCAAATAATGGGTCGTTGGCATAATTGCATCCATTTTGCTACGCTCAACACAGTAATTCCATAAAGAAAGAAGCGATAATATCTAAGACTGCCTCACGTCAAGAATTAATATGACCGGCAGGTTGAGGCGTGAGTAGTTTGCTGGGCACGAGAAAGGAGGTGAGGGAATAATGGCTGCCCAGCGGCTACGCCAGGCAGCCACTGATAAAGGCCTGCGCAACTTCCTAATTAAACGCATAACGATTTCCGATTAGTGGGGTGCTCTAGGAGCAGCTCGTCCTTCCTTTATGGAAAAAACGGGCTCAAGTTCCTCTCTTCACGATCACCTTACCGTGCCGTTTTTGCAAATACACACACATACTCATACACACACGTGTCTGTGTGAGAGAAGGAGAGGGAGAGGTAGAGACAGAGGGAGGGAAGGAGAGAGAGAGAGGAGAGAGAGAGAGAGAGAGAGAGAGAGAGAGAGAGAGAGAGAGAGAGAGAGAGAGAGAGAGAGAGAGATTATTTAGAGCTCCTCTCCTTCAATACTATTTGGGTAAATTCACTTCAACCTTGGCGTTCGAATTATTCAGCCAATCTGTCACAGTGGCACGATCGTGAAAGGTGGACAGTGGTTCACATACCCGCCCGCCATCCATATTAAGAAGGTCCACGATAACGGACGATAGTGGGCGATTTAAGTTTAGCGATCATTATAGGTGGAGCACAAGATCGTATTACGAAAGGAGAGGAAGGAAATCGGTCGTGTATTTTTGAAAGGAACCGTTCTGGCACTTTTCCTGGAAGTATTCCAGTAAACCACAGAAAATCTAAATCTGGATGGTCAAACGGGGATTCAAAACGTCGAGTCCAGAGTTCTAGGGTCAACTCTCTCGGTAAGTTTCCATGATTCTTCCAAGTAGTTTAAGGCGAGTCTTTGAAAGTATTTGCGATAGTGCGAGCTACGTAAATTTTATACTAAAAGTTACTGATTACTAATGGCTCTTTAGATGATGAATTAACCGTCCAGTACTTTGCCACTTATTTGCGTTGAATCACTATTTGTTGAACGTATGCAGTTTGGTGAGTCAATAAAATTCACCGTTTAAAGAGATGCCTACACTGTGCTAGCGATATGCATTCGTATGATTCACGAAGATATGCAAATATTTTAATGTGTTATTGAACAAGAAAAATTAGAGAAGAACGTTCATATAAACATAGGTCCGAAATGTTTAGTTAATAAAAGATTTTGCCTGAAATTTAGCAACGTCGCTAATATCAAGGCATCGCAAAACTGTAGTAGGTTACAGTCAAGCACGATTTCCAATCATTTGGTTGTTCTTGATCTGGTGAAACTAGCAAAATACGTTCCCGACGTGTATCTATCCAGAAATTACAGAGAAATTTAGAAATGGTTTGGGAAATTTTGTATTTTGTTAACTACATGGACCATTTTCTTTTACATTCCAAGTTTTGAATGAAAGTTGTGGAAAGTATAATTTTGGAAAATGATGGTAATAAAGTTAAGTAAACCTGTGTTACTGTGCCAAATAATTCGCTAGCACATGTGAATTCATGTTTAACGGGAAAGAAACAAAATTCATTGTAAAGGACTTTATTTTTTGTTTATTGCACTTCGGTTTTAAATCATCAGTCATTTTTCCGTTAATATCGGTACCATATAGTGCTATTACTTCCTTCCTTTATAGTATATTGTCCGTTATTGTCTATTTTCGTTTACTATCGACCATTATATTTTGATACTTCCATTACATATAAATTTAATTATGATGCCGTATATTTTTACCTTGGATTCGTATAGTAAGGTTTTGAATGATATTGACTGCGGTATTTTATTTTAATGATAGAAGATAAAAACTATTCCTGGTTTCTTCATGTTTCCAGCACTGAAATAATATATGGTTTATATCTCCTAGATAAAAATCATCACAATCACAAGCAGGTGTTTGGTTTATATTCAGTCGGTGTAAGTGCTTAGGAAATGAGAGACGGTTGAATCGTATTCTACTCAGTGTAGTCGTTGCTTGTCGGCGTTCATTGATTGTTTCAAACCAAGGTAGTTTCGGTGCTGTTTCTTGTATAGCATAGTTCCGTTAAGGAAGTTTCCACCATTCTTAATTAAAAGTAAACAACTTTACTTGTACAATCTCTCGAATTTACTTGTAAAATCCCTGGAATTTCTCTAAAACTACCGTAGATACACGTCTGTGATATGTTTTATTAGATTCACCAGATCAATAACAAGAAAATAAATTGAAATCGTGTTTTACTTTAACCTCTAATTTAATGATAAATTTGTAGGTGTATTTGAAAACTGTTTCCCCAAGAATATAGTTAAATATAGTTGTAAGAAACCATGGCTAACTAAAGGAATAAAAGTATCTTGTAATCGGAAAAGGAAACTGTATCTGACAGCAAGAAACAGGAATGACCCAGAAAAGTCAAATATTATAAACACTACTGTGTGATATTAAGAGGAGTTATTAAAAAGTACGGAAGCGTGTATCTTGTGTCTGAGATTAGTGCCTGTGATGGTAAACTTAAAACAATTTGGAACATAACTTAAAGGCAATCAGATCAACCAAGTGCACAGGGAGACTGCATTACCATTAAAATGAATGTTTTAACTAAACAAAAGTCAGAAGTTGAAAATATTTTTAATAATCACTTTTTAAAAGTCGTGAACAACAGAAGAGGCAAAGTTATGAATAGAAGATGCCATACTTATGCAATCTAATATAGTTCTAATTCCACCCACCTCTCCCTCTAAAATTAAGAAAATAATAAACTCACTAGAAAGTAAAAGCTCATCTGGAATTGATGACATTTTCAGCAGCGTATTAAAAGCTTGTTCCAAACAGATTAGTAAGTTATCACCCTCAGATGTAATAGCTGTATGGAGCACGGTATTTTCCCAGATAGACTAAAATATGGTATTCAAGAAGAGTAACTTCCTATATTTATAAAAATAAGCAACTAACAAAATGGCAGTTTGGTTTCCAGCAATGCATCATGGATCAAAAAGGTATTCATTGCACAAAAGCGCTTAATTAGAACAATTTATGGAGCCCACCCAAGATCATCTAGCAAACACTTATTTAAGGATCTAGGGATCTTCACAATAACTCCACAATATACCTATTACCCTGTGAAATTTGTTATTAATAACATAAATAATAACAGGGTGCATAACTACAACACTTGGGGAAAGGATGATATACAATATTCAAGGTTAAATCTAATTTCGGCACACAAGGGGGTGAATTATGCTACCACAAAAGTCTTTGGTCACTTACCAGATAACATCAAATGTCTGACAGATAGCCAACCAGCATTTAAAAACAAATTGAAAGAATTTCTGAATGACAGCTTCTTCAACTCAGTTCATGAATTATTACAAATAAATTAGTAATCCTACAAAATAATAAAAAATAATAATTAAAAAATAGGTATCCCATGTGATTTTATCAATTACGGAACTTACATGTTTCACATTCTTACGAAATGTCATATTCACGATGTATGGAACAAGTAATTAATATAATATAATCTAATCCCATACAGTTTTACAATGGCTTCTATTTAGCGAGGTTGCTAAATTGCAGGCAAAATTTTTATTAGTCATAAATTCGTAACTAATGTTTATATGAACCTTTTTCTTTAATTTTACTTATAGAATAACTTATTGAAATACTTGCCTATCTTCGTGAATCACCCTGTATACAGATGCCGCTAGTATCACGTATTCAAGGTACAAAAGGACATTGCATTGCTTGAGCAGTCATTTTACTCCGGGCATTAATTTGAAAAGGTTTCCGATGTTATTACGGCCGCACGACGCAAATTAACGGTCACTGATCGAGGAATGATAGTTGGAGCTAGGCGCGAGGGGACATTCCATTTGGGAAGTCGTTAGAGAATTCAATGTCCCGAGATTCACAGTACCAAGAGGGCACCGAGAATACCGCATTTCGGACATTACCTCTCGCCACGGACAACGCAGTGGCCGACCGTCTGCTCTTAATGCTCGAGTCGTTGCCGTTTGAGCTCAGTTAACAGAACCAATAGGCGAGCACAACCGTAGAAATCGAAGTACGTATTTTGGCAAACGACCGCCCTTAGTGGCTTCCCTAACTGAGCTGCGTCGTCTGCAGTGCCTCACTTGGGCTCGTGACATCGTTTGGACCCAAACGATAGCAAAATTGTAGTGTGATTACTTTAGTCCAGATTTTAGTTGGTAAGAGATGGTGATAGGATTCTAGTTTGGCGGAGACCCCACAAAGGGATGGACGCAAGAGGTCAACAAGGCACTCTGTACGCTAATGGTGGCTGCATTATGGTGTCGCGTGCTTTTACATGTAATGAACCGGGTTCCCTGGTCTAACTTAAACGGTCATTGACTCTGAATGGTTATGTTCGTCTACTTGGAGACCAGTTGCAGGCACTCATCGAGATGGTGTTCTCAAAACAATGATGGAATTTTTCGTTTGGAGAACGTTCTGGACGATTGCAGCGAACGATTTAGCCACTAAGATCGCCCGACGTGAATCGCATAGAACATTTGTGGGACATAAATCCTGCACTGGCAACATCCCTCATTTATGGATGGCTGTAGAGCCAACATGGCTCACTGGGAAGTTTTCTGCAGTGCTGAGTCAATGCCACGTCGAGTTCCTGCGTTTCGTGGAGCAAAAGGGCATCCGCCACGAATTTACGAGGTGTCTCATGACTTTTGTCACCTCAGTGTATACTTCAGTTTAATCCAGTAAATATTAACTATATCACGACAGTGTACCAAAACAAAAGAGTGGAAGGCCCTTGTTAACATACGGAAACAACTATGGCAGCGCTCCAAAATACATGACAGTGAACTATGAATACGGCAAACTATGACGGGAAAATACATATATTTAAATCGAAATACGCCATTTAGATGACACCATTTTTATTTTTTTCCCAATCTAGTCTTTCTGTCCAGCAATCAAGTGCATGCCTGAAAACAGCATTCATTTTGTGTCCTCTTACTCTTACTTCTCAATAGACAACTAAGTTTAACTCTTATTTGCGGGCTTCAGACTCTCGCAAAATTTTGTAAGAGATGTTGTGATCAAATTTTGACTGTAGAAATATATTTACTTACTATTGTAATTCGGAAGTGTGTGCAGTATGAAGAGGAAATAATGCATTTCATCTCATAACCTTAAAAATTTGACATGAAACGATAATGAATCTGGTATTATCGAATTGTGTTCCTGATACGATTTATAGAGTAACTTCTTTCATTTCTTCATTTTCTGCTTGCATCCCTAGTACTGTGTGCAGTAAATACCACTTTTACCAGTTTTCCAGAAATAACAGCAACCACTCCCCTTTTGTGATTCTTCAATTTTTATTGCTCCACACCGTATTCAGGTGGTACGTATTTCATAGCACGCTGAAATTTTAGAAACGAAGCTCCTTTTAGCACATGGTGTTCGGACGACGCAGGAACTACTGTTCATGCATAATTTAAGGCGAAAGCTGTCAGTGCGTATGTGATCGAACTCTTAAGCGAATCGGCGAAATACTGCGAGTAATAAGGATAATGAGCAAGGGGCCATTACGTCATTAGCGTGTAGATAAGGTGAAAGTTACGCTTTGGCTTACTAGTCCGTGCAGCCGCCGTGATTACTGTGTCCAGGTGGCGTATTGGTTAGCGTGCCTGTCTGCTACGTAGCAGCGTGGCACAAGTTATAACTTTCGCTACTTATTTAATACAACTCCGTGACAATTGCTCCCGCCTATGAACCAGTGGGTGAACCGCTCGATTTAATTGCATGTAATATACATCTGACGCCCGAAACCTCACAGAAGACCATGCGTCATCGTGACACTTATATTTTTGTGTCTGATGGAGGAAACAACATAGTAGACCCTTAGTCCTATTTATTCAACGTAATTAATGCAGTCTAAGGAATAAAAAAGGCTTATTATAAGAACATGATAAATGACATGTTGGATGACATAATTCCATGTTATACGCTGTGATATCATGCATCTTATTGGCCGGCTGCAGTGGCCGGGCGGTCTGCGGCGCGCCAGTCACAGTCTGCACGGCTGCTACGGGCGGGCGTTCGAATCCCCCCACGGGGATGGATGTTTGTGTCGTCTTTAGTGTAAGGTAGTTCATAAGTAGTTTTTAAGTTTAGGGACTGCATTTGAACATTTTATGCATCTTATTACTTTATTTCACACAATACTTAATATGAAATGGCGTGTCATATGGCATGACACATAAACTTGTGTGATAAATTGCTACATTAAGATATATAACGGTGCATAGTATGACATAATATCACGTGTTACATCTCAACATTATGTCATTTGCCGTAGAATGAAGACGTGAATGTGTCAAGACTTCACATTCAACTTTCAGTGTGACGAAATTTGGTACCATGTTTGGTTCAGTGATGGGCTTGCAACATGGGTGCAGCATATTTAATCGTAGATACAAAAATTATTTATTTTCGACATAGCCACGTCGAAGCACACAAAGTAAAATAATGAAATATTACTAGGTGATATTTAAAAATTAATGGACTTGAAGATGGCAACATAAATTTTTCGAAATGTTGAAACTCACAGACGGAAAACCAGTACTGGGCAAAGAGGAGAAAGCTGAACTGTGGAAGGAATATACAGAGCGCTTGTACAAAGGAAATAAACTTGAAGGAAGTATTCTAGAAAGGGAAGACCAAGTGGAGGAAGATGAGATAGGAGATACGATACTGCGAGAAGAATTTGACAAACCGCTGAAGGACTTGAGTCGAAACAAGCCCCTGGAATAGATGATATTTCGTCTGAACTGCTGATTTCGTTAGGAGAGCCAGTCATGAAAAAAACGTTCAACCTGGTATGCAAGATGTATGAGACAGGGGAAATACCCTCCGACTTCAAGAAGAATATCGTAATTCCAATTCCAAAGAAAGCAAGCGCAAACAAGTGTGAAAATTACAGAACTATCAGTTTAATAAGTCATTGTTGCAACATACTAATACAAATTATTTATAGACGAATGGAAAGAGTTAATCTGACCTCGGGGAAGATCAGTTTGGATTTAGGAGAAATGTAGGAACACGGGAGGCAATAGTCACATTACGACCTATCTTCGAAGATAGGCTAAGGAAGGGCAAACCTATGTTTTTAGCGTTTGTCGATTTGGAGAAAACTTTTGACAATGTCGACTGGAATACACTCTTCCAAATTCTGAAGGTATCACGAGCAAAATATAGGGAGCGAGGAGTTATATTCAACCTATACAAAAACCAGACAGCGGTTATTAGAGTCGAAGGGCAAGAAAGGGATGCAGAGGTTGGGAAGGGAGTAAGACAGGGTTGTAGCCTTCCCCAATGTTGTTCAATCTGTACATTGAGGACGCAGTGAAGGAATGGATGGAGAAATTTGGAGAGGGAATTAAAGTGCAGGGAGAAGAAATAAAAACTTTGCGGTTTGCCGATGACGTAGTAATTTTGTCAGAGCCTGCAAAGGATCTGGAAGATATTAGATGAACATTAACAATAGTAAAACGAGTATAATGGAATGTAATATCAAAAATTCAGCCGATGCTGAAGGAATTAGATTAGGTAATGTGACAATAAAAATAGTAGATGAGTTTTGTTATTTGGCTAGCAAAATCTGATGGCTGAAGTAGAGAAGATGTAAAATGGCTATGGGAAGGAAAGCGTTTCTAAAGAAGCGAAATTTGTTTAACATCCAATATTAATTTAAATGTAAGGAAGTCCTTTCTGAAAGTATTTGTCTGGAGTGTAGCATTGTATGGGAGTGAAACAGGGACGAAAAGGAGTTCAGACAAAAATATGATGGTGCTACAGACGAATGATGAAAATTAGATGGGTAAATCACGTAACTAATGAGGGGGTGCTTAACCGAATTGGGGAGAAAAGGGGTTTCTGGCATATCCTGACCAAGAGGAGGGATAGATTGGTAGGACACATTCTGAGACATCAAGGAATCGTCAACTTAGAAGGAAGTGTGTGGGGGTAAAAATCGTAGAAGGATAGCAAGGGACGAATACAGTAAGCAGATTCAAAAGGATGTGGTTGCCGAAGAACGTATTCTCTGATTAAGAGACTTGTACAGGGCAGGGTAGCGTGGTGAGCTGCATCAATCCAGTCTGCGGACTGAAGACCACAACAACAGCAAGACAGCGCTATTTCTTATATATTCTCCGATAAATATACCATGTTTTCAGAAAGAAGGAGATGGGCAGAGAGAGAAGGGATAGGAGAAGTACTAACTCAAGGCAGGAATAAATACATAAATACCCGGGCAACGCTGGGTTTTCAGCAAATTATATATAAACTGAGACTTTATTTCTGCATGGGAACCACGTTGATCTAGATTTCCTAACGGTTACAGAGATAACCAGTTTTGATGTAGGATACATGTATAGGTATCTGAGAAAACTGTAAAGCGTGGAAGAAAAACTAGAGAAGAAAAAAAAATCAAATAGGTGAGACGGTGAATCTTTCTTATTTATTGGGCATCCACATTTCAGCGTGAAATATTAAATGCATCCAGGAGAGATCTTTCGGTGGAAACAAATGAATCTCGCTGGCTGCAATGAACTCCGCGAAAGTTAAGTGAGCGCTTCGGCACGCAAGAATCTAATTACGCCTTTAACGTCCCTCTGGAACATTCCTCGCTACCGGCGCGAGGCGTTCTCTGCGGGAACTCAGGCAGCTTAACTTTTGCGGGAGGAGAGAGAGAACTTTGAAGACCGAATCACAGCGGACCCTTCTGCAGAACACTTCCAACAGTAAACGGAACTCACTCATCAGCTACTGCTTCGAAAGCTGCGTCACCGAAAAAGAGTATCTGACTCGAAAGCAGTTTTAAAGTGCAGTGTGTTCGCAGTAAAGACCGACTCGAATTCCAAAACTGAAAATTTCATCCCTGTACGTCACTGGTGTGGCACGATGAGCATATACACAGTGATGTCGGAATTCATCCCCAGTTAATCTCAGAATTTTTACCTGCCGTCTGTCAGTTCTTTACCCTCTGGAAATATTTGTTAATGTTAAAAACTTGAACTGTAGGTCTTCCTATAACTATTTAAGTCAGTGCAAAGGTCACAATAAAGCAACCACATACTATAGAGGGTAGAAAAATAATATAAACACATAACATGGACACAATATGTATTAATAAGGAACTGACCCACTGGTACTGAGAACAGCTGAAACTCGTCGAGGAACGGACTATTCGTAAATCGTATTTATGGTTTCCAACGGAATGGTATCTGTTCTTGTGACAATACTTTCGCCAATTAATTTAATGATACTGGAGCTGTAATTTTGGTCCTCAATCTCTGCTCTAAAACTACCCATTTGCCAACATCGTTAGTTGTTTGCTGTCAGTTCCTTTTTATACTAATACTAGCTTATATGCCCGCGCTTCGCAACGGTTATTAAAGAGGGTCCTGTGTATATCATGGTTTTTTACGGTTCCGGACCTAGGTCAGCAAAAATAGAATCCTTGTTAGAACGCTCTGTCAATAAACTCAGTTCTCCTAACCAAGATGTTAAATTTCAGTATAAGTCATTGTCAAAAACGATGAATGTTCATAACGTTTTTCATACAAAAGGTAAAATTAATTTAAGTCCGTACACCAGAACGATGTAAATTCATTGTGGGTTTGTGTTCATAAAATTAAGACTGCGGTGTGTAATTGTCTGTTTGGCGTATACTTATGAAAACTCTTCTATCGTTGAGATGAGGAATAGTATGATAACAACAACGTCATGTATTGGTTTTATGGTGTAGTACTAAACTATTTACCTCTCACAGGAAGTGTATGTTAAAGTATTAGTATGATGTAGTGTTGCACTGGGGACAATGTAGTTATTCTGTATGCAGTGCTCCCTATTATCGAAAACTCGACGAAAGTTGAAAGTCTGGTAATTTAATCAACAGAGGAGTTCATCTGTTTAAATAAGACGTCATGGTGGTGTCAATGTGCAATAAAGTAAGTTTGGGTAATCGTTGAAGGAATGACGTCAGCTGATCATCTGTATAGAACTTTCCATTAAATATAGTATTTAAAGTGAATTGTCTTGACTGTGTTAGCAGCATCGGCCACTCTTTCAGCTAATACATATCCCCACGTCCTGCAGTGATTACTTCGTAAAGGACGAAGTTGAAATCGGCCTTGTGTAATAGAACTATATATTCAGAAGTCGGATTATAGCTCTAACTGCAAAAGATGACGTCTTTCTTAATGTAGTCCGCGCTAAAAGTAAGTAATGACAATTTTTAATCACAATATTGTTTCGAACAATTATGAAAACAGGGAGGTTTCCGATGCGTTTGTCGCACGCGTGTGTACATTATCTCTAGTGGCACGCACAGAGGAGCAATATGTCTGTAGCGAGTATTCAGATGCGCAGAACAGATTTTGTTTGTTCTCTAAATTAAGGTGGAAATGTCACGTAATATTGGGAAAAATCTACTAATCGCTGACTTTATCTTGGTCCTTTTTTGTCGGGTTAAGACGGATGGTTATGTGTAAATGGCCCTTTTAGCGACACTTCCTCTTCTGATTGCTTCTGTAACACATTTATTTAGATATTTCATGTTATGTGGTTGCTCTGAGAAAAGGAGGTGGGGCTTCTTTACAGCCAATGCGATAAAAACCAATCGTAAGAGCAAATAAATCTGTGGAAAGAGTGACTTTGTCTCAATATCACGTGGTAATTTCAGCTTAATGTTGAGAAGATGCACAGAACGCAATGCTCACTCCATAGATATTTCTATTCTATGCACAATTTAGTGGTTATTTCCGTCGAAAACTGCACTTCTTTTGTTTCCATGACATTGCAAAGCATAGGGGATACAGATAGAAAGAATTTTTTTTTTTTTTTTTTTTTTTTTTTTTTTTTTTTTGTGTCTTACCTGGGTTAAATTTTTCTTGCAGTAGCAGCGTTTTAGATTGCTATCGTTGGCAACGAACTATTCGCTTTAGGAGGATGATTGATTTACTGAACAGAACAGCATAAATTATTTATTTCAAGGTGAACATAAAGAATTATTTCTCACATTCTTCGTGACTGATTTTTAAAAAGCCTTCAACGGCCGTTACCAACATCAGCACACAACGCCGTCGTCATAAGTAAAATTGTACCCCTTCTTGTAGTGTATTACACCACAGTTATGAGAATGGAAAAAACGCAGCAACGCCATAATTAGTTATTTGGTGTACGATGTAACTAACGTCACCTCACTTTGTCCTTTCCTGTCTGTGGCTTTTTCGAGGCATTCCTAAATGGAACGCACTCAAAATGTAATGAGTATACAACGAAATCAGAAAGGGAACTACGTCAATTCGATTTTCCTTGCAAAGAATTGTAATGTAAATTAGTACATCGATAGACGCGAAGAAATATACCTATGTTTTAAATTAAAATGTTTCCTGTCAAAAGAAGCAAAGAAATGTCGATAAGCTGTGATTATACAAAGTGTAATGAGCAACTCGCTGTTTAATGTTAATTTGTATTTGCAGAGATAAGATTGCAGCTCTTAATTTAAAATACTTCTGTTACTGAGGGAATACGCACAACACGATCATGTATTGTTTCTTTGCAGCACTACAAAACCAACAGCACCGTTAGTGGTTCGTTGCTGTTCTATAGCATAACCATTGCAAATAAATAAAAATAAAAATAAAATATGCAGCAGCGCCAACTATTGGTTCTTTGGTACACTACGCAACTAACAGGACCTCTATTTGTTTTGTACTGTACCACGCCGTTTTCTAGGCATTCCTAAACAGAATGGACTCAAGTTGTTATAAGTACGTACCGAAATCAGAAAGGAAACAACATAAATTCGCGTTTCCTTGCAAAGAATTCTTAGTAAATGAAAACATCGATAGACGTGAAGGAATGTTGCTATGTTTTAACTTCAAATGAAAGAGGCTCTCTTTTTCTTTCCATATCATTACAAGGCATGCGGGATACAGCTATTATTTTTTTGTGTCGTTCCTGGGTTAAATTTTACTAGCAGTGGCAGCGGTTTTGGTATACTATGTAGAGCCCTGTGATACAGGGCTCTAATACTATGAAAGTAACAGCGCCTCTATCGGATCTTTGCTATACTACGCTGAAATTCAAGTATAGCATACAACAGAAACGACAAATTATATCTTTTCTTCCCCTGATCCGATTTTGATGAAACGTAGCTTTTATATTGCCCCAAGGTACTCTCAGTTGACCTATTAAACCCCATGAAAGTTCGTACTCTTGGAGATTTGCTGTACTACACCATACTTATAAGCATAGTATACACATAAAACTTCAAATTACGATATCTTCCCTTCCTATCCGATTTTTATGAAACGAAGTCTATATGTTGTCCAGAGCATGACGACTCCATAATGAGTTCTGTGCCCAACCAGCACAATATTATTATAACAACAACAACAAAGGAGACACTGTAAGATGTATACAATATCTGCTAGTAGAATATTGTACTAAAAGCACGTTAGATGGCTTGTACTGTCGTCGTGTGCTACGACGTTTTAAAACTCGGTTCTCAATGACAAAAGAAAGACAACACACACCGAGCAAGCACGCTAACATAGCCATCATACGACCAACGATGAAAGGCAACAGTAATATCGATAATAAAAATCAGTTTCAGTGGTTGAGGTAGCATTAATATTGTCACTCTGTTTTTGGACAAAGACAGAGGGTCAAAATTAATGCCATCTTATCCGCTGAAAACTGATCTTCATTATCGATATTGTTGTTGGTTTTCATCTTTGGTCATGTGATGGCGCAGTGTGCTTGCTTGTTCTGTGCGTGTTGTCTACAGTCAAAATACATAAAAAGGTCTGTCAAGTGTACGTACACGCGTCCTTAGGATTCGAAACTGGTACGTTATTTCTGTAAACAGTTGTAATATTCTTGGTACGCGTTTCTAATGTCTGATTCACGGAAAATGTTTTTACAGCACTGATGATGTTCAGTCATTGAATGAAATAGATATGTGATATTTTTAATTAAATATTTTATATCATACCACCAAGCGGAAATTCTTTTGCCATATGCGTTTCGCCTTTATTTATAAAGCATCTTTCAGGCCACTGAAGATTGGTATGACTGGTATGCAGTATCCTCCAACACCCACCGTATGATGTCTGGCGAGGTGTGTATTTTGGTGTGGTTGTAGTCATTACAGATGGTACGCAAAATCAAATTTGACAAGAACGTCTTATTAAATCAGCCCTGTCTTACTTAAACGCAAGCATTCTAGCACTGCAGTTTAAATCATTTTAAGTAATTAAGCAAAAGGCACAAAAATACTGCTACTTAAACGCAAGCATTCTAGCACTGCAGTTTAAATCATTTTAAGTAATTAAGCAAAAGGCACAAAAATACTGCTAAAGTAGAATAACAGACGATCTCCTTAGATCTCGGTCTGCGAATATAATCTCTAATCATTGTCAACAGTACCTTATGCAGCACTAGAAAACCAACTACTTTATCCGGCTCGCGTGTTCTCATGTGTATGCAGTCCCTGGAGATCAGCAAGTAAAATCTGCGTTCAACCGGCAGTCTAAGTATGCGCGGCACCTTTACTACAGAGTGAATGGAAAACTCTTCGACAAACAAACTAGATCTGATTAAAAGTGTCGACAAGTTGCTTACTCCTGGGATTGGGTCACAGCCTCTCAGCTAATATCGACCGCAGAGGCGCGACCCCGTCTTCTTTCAAGCCAACGAAGTTTCATTTCGCAGATTGAATTAGTGCGTGCTGGAAGGCGAAGTTACAAATTTACCGCCTAATTTCCTGTGTAGCACTTTTTGCGCGAAGGAAACGACTTAGTGTAACGAAGTATTGAAGTGGTCTCAAATTTGCCATACAGAAACTTCAAAGGTGTTTTAGGCTACCAAAATAGAAAATTTCTAAGTGTCTGCCCTAATTTTGATTAATGAACTGAACAGGGAGATGCGTTTCAGCACTGAACAGAATATTGTTGAAAGATATTTATCATCGAATAAGCTTAACCTGCTGCGTAAAGGCAGAGTCCATAATTCGTGGTCGACTTTACGTTAGTACACTTGGAAAAATAAGTAATATGTTGTATACGCTGTTAGTTTTTGAAGGCCGGGAAAGCAATGTACTGACTCAGTCTCCATGCATATACAATTCCGCATCCACTGACGCCAGTCGACTAAGTATTACACGCCGGTCTGGCTTCCGAGGCCTGCTCAGATGGAGTTTTTTCTAGTTTAATTGTCTTTCTCCAGAAAACTTCAGGAACACGTATACATAACAGACAATACGTATTATCCACACCTTCTTCCCTTGACTGAACTGTTTGTTGGAAAGTTGCTAACTGCAGATATCTTCCCGTATCTTCAGCACTAAAATTATCAAGTCATAAATCAATCATTAATTTAGATATTAATCAAAGTAACACGATAACTACGTTCTTTTATTTCTATTAACGACAGCTTATAAAAATGCTATTGTGTGGCACTTAGTTTCGACTTATGCGAAGCTTCAGCTGCTTATGTGTGCCATAAATTTTCTGTAGAGCCAGGCTTATTTATCGCAAATGCTACTTCAAGCACGTAATACACACTATATTAGACCAAACTAGTTCCGAAGGATTTGTATTACTAATCAGGTGTATTACTTCGTTTCGCTACAGCTGTAGAATATATTCTTCGGGGAAAGCTTTTCCGCCAAGTATCAGTATGCTCTATGAGAAATTTGTTAACATCCTTCATGAAATGGTTAGAGCATAGAAGTACAGAAACAAATGCATATAAAAAGGTCTGCCCCGGGTCTTGGTGCTCCTGTTTGGATGAAGCTGCCTGCAGTCATTATTCGTGAAACACCTGGGTCATAGGCGAATCCGTCTGTGTGTGTGTGTGTGTGTGTGTGCGCGCACGTGCGTTATAGATACGTATCTCCCCTGCCCCTAGAACTGAATTTTACTCCTCTTAAATTGAAAGAGAGATAGAGGATGAGGATTTAGGCTTAAGAGTCTCGAAAATCGTATTTGGTAAAATAGTAGATTGAGAAAACACCTCAGTTTACTTTACAAAATTTACACCAGAATCACATGTGACAGGATAAATCATAACCGGCCGCGGTGACCGAGCGTTCTGCGGCGCGCCAGTCACGGTCCGCACGGCCACTACGGTCGGGGGTTCGAATCCCCCCACGGGCATGGGTATTTGTGCCGTCCTTAGTCTTAGCTAGTTCATAAGTAGTTTGTGAGTTTAGGGACTGATGACCCCGTAGTTAAGTCCCATAAGCTATACAAACATTTGGACATTTTGATAAATCATAAATCACAAACTCATAATAATTATGTCTGATATGAGCCCTATCAAGACTATTGTCTAAACATTGCGAAATACCGTTATCAGAATAAAACTGATACTTAATATAGTAGTACATCACAGTAGCTGAAACATCCCTTCAATCAAGGGAATGTCAGTTAAATGATAAGAAACGTCAGGGCATTTGGAGGCATTCACGCCTACTGAAGGTAAGCGGAGAGCGAGGATACCAGGCACGCTCTTGTATTATTATTCTTCGCTTATGCATTTGTATTTCAACGATATCTGTCGATGACCATATTTTTTCAAGTGACCAATTTAATATTTGTATCCATAGCTATCCTCAACTCTTTCCCCTCTTTTTTTTATCAAAATATTACATTTATTTAACATTGTTTTAAGTTCAATGTTAAGTTTTTCTTTCGGCCCGTTCCGCCACTAAACATTTAATGTTCCTCGGCGCATGCGCCACCGATCCTGCTATCCACGCTCTCCGCTTCCATCAGTACGCGTGTATGCTTCAAAATGCGCTGACGTTTCTTATAATCATTTAACTGACATTCCCTTGATTAGAGTGATGTTGCAGCTACTGTGATATGCAACTATAGTAAGTACCAGCTTTATTCTGATCACTGTATTTCCCGATGTTTTAGACATTAGGCTTAGTGTGACGCATATCAAACATAATAACCGACGTCACCAGTTGGGATTTTTTGTGATCTCTCAAAGGCTTTTGACTGTGTAAACGATGGGATTCTTCTAGATAAGGTTGCGGTATGAGTGGGCCAGTGCACAAATGGTTTAAATCGTATTTAACTGGAAGAGTGCAAAAAGTTGAAATAATCAGTTCACGTGATATAGAAGAAACAACTGGGGTACCACAAGGTTCGGTCTTGGGTCGTTTGCTGTTCTAAATATAAATTAATGACCTGCCTTCTATATTCACGAAGATGCTAAGCTAGCTCTTTTTCTGACTATACAAGTATAGCTATCACGCCTGCCCAAAAGGAATTAACTGATGTAATTGTAAATGATGTCTTTCAGAAAATTATTAAGTGGTTCCCTACAAATGGACTCTCATTGAACTTTGATAAAACCCAGTATATACAGTTCAATAGAGTAAATGGCACGACACCATTAATAAATTTAGTCTTTGAACATAAATCTGTAGCTAAGGTGGAATATTCAAAATTTTTAGGTGTTTGCATTGAATAGAAGATCTGTTGAAACGTTTGAGTTCAGCTACTTATGCTACCAGGGCCATTGCAAAATTTGGTGTTATTTCAGCGGAAATTCAGTTTTACGATTTCATTTGTATGTGTCTCCATTCTGTCACTGTCCAGTTGCTGAAAATTATACAAGCGGGATGTAACTAACGAAAATCTCCCTGAGAAATGAGCTTTTCATCCGTACCCTCAATTTGCTCTTGCAGAAATTATTCTGTAATTTTTAAAAGCATTTCAACACACAATTTCTATGCCCGAAATGGTTAAATTAATGAGGGAAATCGCCTGACAGATGCAGTACCATTTGTCATTAGTCCTGAAGGTCATCTTGTAGCCCTGAGCAGAGAAGAAAGGAAGGAAGATTAGGGTTTGACGCCCCGTGGACATCATGGTCATTAGAGATGTAACACAGAGCAATACTGTAGACGCGGCCAGACACTAATGGCCGCAGGTGTGGGAAATAATGAGAACAGTTACCATACTGGCGGCAGCTGACGCGTATTTTCACCGGCGGCTGCGCAGACTGTAAAACGAACTGTGCGCTATCTGTGTTGCGTGGTCGTATGCGTCTGAAGTTACGCTGATACACCCGCTGCCTGGTGCTGGCCTGGGTTTTGTACGAGCGAGGCTTGTATAGAGCAACAAAAGAATTCCTGCCACGCCACGGAGTCGTGACGCGAACAAAGAGTGTGATCTGTTCTGTTTTGAAAAATAATACATAAATAAAAAACTGTTACAAAGTGATCGAAACAGAAATCGCTGAGAAACACCGTATTTATCTTCGATGGTAATTTAACGACTATCTTCTGTCCATATTTTATATGGCTTTTAAGAACCACTTTCAGTTTTCTTATTTGATCTGCAAATGTGTCAATTTTTGTAAGCTCACGTATAGTGACTGTAGATGTGCTGCTGTCAAAATACACTGCTCAGAACAATTAGGGGTTTATGTGAGATATCATATACAATATGCACGTGGTAGCGTATTTTATTCAGATATTGGAAAACAGTAGACTGGCAGGGCGGGATTAAAATAGGTGAAAACAAAATAATCGGTCTCGCATATGCGGACGACTTAGTTGTAATGGGCGATTCAATTGAAAGGTTGCAAACTAATATTTCAGAGCTCGATCAGAGGTGCAAGGATTATGATATGAAGATCAGCATCTCCAAAACGAAAGTAATGTCATTGGGAAAGAGATTTAAGCAGATTGACTGCCAAATAGGAGGAACAAAGTTAGAGCAGGTAGACAGTTTCAAGCATCTAGGATGTATTTTCTCAAAGGATGGCAACATAGTGAAAGAATTGGAATCGAGGTGCAGCAAAGCTAATGCAGCTAAGATCTACTCTCTTCTGCAAGAAGGAAGTAAGTACCAAGACTAAGTTAGCAGTGCACCGCTTGTATGGGAGTGAAATTTGGGTGGATACAGGTTACCTTGTTCATAAGGTAGAGGTTACAGATATGAAAGTAGCAAGAATGATTGCAGGCACTAATAGATGGGAACAATGGCAGGAGGGTGTCCATAATGAGGAAATCAAAGAAAAACTGGGAATCAACATCATAGATGAAGCAGTTAGAACATACTGAGATGGTGGGGTCATGTTACACGCATGGGAGAAGCAAGGTTACCTAAGAGACTCATGAGCTCATCAGTGGAGGGTAAGAGGAGTCGAGGTAGACCAAGAAGAAAGTACTTAGATTCGGTGCAGAATGATTTTGAAGTAAAAGGCATAACATCAGACGAGGCATCAATGTTAGCATTGAATAGGGGATCATGGAGGAATTTTATTAGAGATACTATGCTCCAGACTGAACGCTGAAAGGCATAATCAGTCTCTAATTATGATGATGATGATGATGATGATTGGTTACAGATGTAATTTTTTGTGTGATGCAGTACGATATTTTGCTGTCTCGACTCTTTACTTGAGGTTTACCCGACGTTTACTCAGATCGAGGCACCATGGGGCTACCATAGTAGTGCACTCTACTGTTGTGTATGATCACCTCTGACGGCCAGTACACTTGCACACGTGCGTGGCATGCACTATGTGAGGTTGTCAATCAGCTCTTGAGGAATGTTTGACCATTCTTTCATGAGTGCGATACCCAGCTCTGCAAACAATGTGGCACGTGCTGGTCTGGCTGCAATGCGGTTGCCAAGTGCATCCCAGCCATGCTCAATCCGGTTTAAGTCCGATTAACAAGCTGCAAATCAGTGGCGGCTCGTACAAAATTTGACCAGTGTGCTACAATATTACAAAAATAAACAGGAAACAAAATATACTAAAATAAAAAGTCGACCTTTGTACGATTGCCTTTAATTAAATATCAATACTGTATTGACAGTAAGACCATCAGGGGAATCTATAACAACGCTGCCAACTGCATGTATTCACTGCAGGTAGTAAATATAACGTTTAAAAAAATACTAATTTTATTTACAGAAATTAAAAATTGAGACTCAGAGGTATTTGAATACGGCCGCGGTGGAGTAGCCGAGCGGTCTAAAGCGCTTCGCTGCATAGCGCGCGGTTGCTCGCCGTGGAGGTTCGAGTCCTCCCTGGGGCATGGGTGTGTGTGTGCTGTCTGTAGATTAGTTTACCTAGGTTTAAGTACTTTGTAAGCTACGGACTGATGACCTCGTAGTTTGGTCCGATAGATTTACAGACAGACAGATTTGAATACCAGCCTCACACAGGAATTGAGAGACAACGGGCAAGACGCCTGAGTCAGCGCGCTACTTGACTCTGTAAGCCGCAATATTCGTTATATACTATTCTTCCGCAGCTGTCACACGCAGCGCGAAGAGAAATATTGATGTGGTGCTGCAGTCGGTCTCAGCACACATGAGTCGCCAGGTCTGACGTCACGTCTACGCATGCGCACTAGCGAACAGACGACTGCGCCGCTTCTATGCGCATGTACCAGGACGGCTGAATTCCACTTCATCACACAGAGCTGGTTTCCAGCTATCGCGGCGAGAGCGCTCCAAAATGCGTTTTCATTCTTATTATTAGCATTCTAATACGCAATGGAAGGGAATTGGCATAATTTTACTGTGATATCTGGCTCGTATTCCAAGAGAAAGGATGTAATTTTACAGCGATTTCTAGCTTGCATTCGAAGAGAAATGGCATAATTTTAGTAATAAATGTACAGTGTGCTGCAGCACATTAGCACATTATCACCAGCCGCCACTGCTGCCCATGCAATTCGTTCAGTTCCCACAGCTTTAAGCTTGTTGTGCATCAGTGCAGCTCTGTGGGAAGGAGCGTTGAGTCCATCAAAAGGAACCCATCTGCTATGGCACCAGAGTAAGGCACAACAAAAAGGTCGAAGGATCTCGTCTCTATATCTCTGAGCAGGCAAAGCGCCATTCTGAACGTCCGCCAGTACTGACTCCTGCGAAAACCAATCGTCCACCACCATGATATGCTGATGTTTCCTGCACAATCAGGATTGTTCTGAGTTCCACGTTCTCTCCAGATGAGGCTGAACTCATCTGTGAACAGAAGCCGGCACCATTCGTTACGACTCTAATCCTGATGTTCCTCCGCCAAGTTTCTGCGAGCTAAACGGTATCGTGGTTTTAATGGACACATATAAAAGGCCTTCGTGCATGGAAGCCACATTCCCGAATGCTATTTCGGACTTGTGTTGATACTGTTGCTGCCTGGAGGGTGCGTCGTAGCTGAGTTGCATTCAATCTCCCGCCTCGACGGGCTGTTAACCGGAGATAACTGTCATCTCTTGCTGATGTTACCCGTGGATGACCTTGACCTTGCCTTCTTTTTAACTGTTGCTGTTGTCTGAATTCGCGTCCTGGAAATTAACTTTGGGACACTGCAATAGCTGCAGCCACGCCCCTCTGTCTCTCTTCCACTTACAAATTTCCTATGGGCTATGGCCTTCCATGGCTTAGCTTCGGGTAATTCAAGTTACACTGCTTTACTTCCTCACTATCTGAACCCAAAAGCTGGATAGAGTAAACACAAGTCAACACCAACTCCCTCTGCAGCAACTTTCTGTTATTGCCACTATCTCGAGCCGCGGTGTATTTGTGGAGCGTTGTAAGACGCCTTGCTGCGGAGCGCACGGTGCTCGCCGTCGGAGGTTCGAGTCCTGCCTCGGACATAGGTTGTGTGTTTGTCGTTAGGGTAGTTTTAGTTTAAGTAATTTGTAAGCCTAGCGACTGATACCCAGTGCACTTAAGTCCCAAAGATTTACAAACATTTGACACTATCTCGGTTACCGTAATGTTGTCTCCACTTCGTACAACCGACAGAAAGACGTTGAGCCATTTTAGTTCTTTCTGTTGATGACAATACTTCAGAAGGTAGATATCTCAACTTATCCCCTGTTTATTCAGGGTAATTGTATATAGCCGACGTCCCTAGTGTGTAAAATATGTGGTAAGTATAATACAGGGCGCGGCTCGGAGAACAGAGTTCCAGGGTATAAAAATAAATAAATAAATAAAAATAAAAAATAAATAAATAAATAAATAAAATGAAAGAAAGTAGAGGAAACGAAGTGGTGTACTAAGCTTTCCATCTCATTCCAATATTCTGTTACATTTCCTGGTGACTATAAGAGTTATTGGCATAACTGCTTAGATCTGAGGCTTACCACGCAGAGTAATGGCACACTGACAGATCAGGTAACCTAGGTGGCCAGCTAGGCCCGCGACCAGAAAGACCTCTGGTAACAAATCTGTCGGGCGTGAATATTGGTTCCAGGGTTCGGTCGGCTGTATGGGCAGTTGCTCCATCCAGTTACAATTAACATTAAGTCTTTCCCTCCTCCATTAATGCTAACACATTTGGTATCCACTCCTCCGGGCCCGCCCTGTAGAATTTACCACTGGTCGTTTCATAAACTACGCATTTGAGATGTTGCAGCCGCAAGCATACATACTACGATGTTACTAAATAGCATAATTCAAAAGCAGAGATGTGAAATAACGGAGTCGATCTCATTACGAGAAATTACTATTATCGTTCATAAAAAATACACAAAAGAGAACTGGGGTACTAGGAATAGACTATGAACGATACAAACATAAAAGTGTAAAGTTCTTTTCGACGACTGAATAAAACATACAATTATGCGTAACCACAGTAAAAGAAACTTGCAATAGGTGCTCGAAAATATATTTATTTCGATCTAACAAAATTGGAAAATAATATGGAGAAGGGGGAAACAACTACACGAGGCGTACTCTGAATGGGGATAGGAAAATCGATATTTGCTTTTAAGTACGACTGTTTTAACTCTTGCACCACAACAGTTTTTCCGTTGTGAAGTTTTGACACTGAGGTTTAGAATGGATAGACAGGTGTAAAACCTGCTTGGTAACTACAAACGTGTGATTCTTTCTTCTATTTGCGATTCAGATCAATACAGAAATGAAACCTCAAGTTAATGCTATAATGCTAAATGATTTACTTACACAAATGCCATTGTATCAATCTACATTTGGTTTCCAGAGTTAATAGGCAGATTAGATTACTTACACACGCGTTCAGGACAGGAGTAGTTCCTTTGCGACATTAACCGATTGGCTGTCTAGCAGATTTGATACATCGTGTTTTCGCTGCCTTCAAGAAAACGTGCTGTGAACGTTTTCCAACATATTATTTAATTGTATAAGAGTGATGTGTTGCCAACATTTTCTTTGACTGAATTTTCGTATAACTTTTGAAGATGAAAATTTATAGTTCGAAGGGCTACGTCATGTAACGGAAGTCAGTGATAAGAAACTTCCGGAGTAAGAGTGCGCGTCTTTCTTTGTGAGTCGTTTTCAAATGTTTGTAATTCCTTGGGACTAAAGTACTGTGGTCGTCAGTACCTAGACTTATAAACTCCTTAAACTAAATTACTTTAATCTAAGGACAACATCAGTGCCAGAGAGAGGACTCGAACCTCCGCCGCGAGCAGCCGTGCGATTGGTAACGTGGCGCTTCAGACCACACGGCCATTCCGGAGCAACGCGAGTCGTTTTGCTTATGTCATCGCTCCTGTTATTTACATGGAACGGTAACCATTAGAACAGTTCAGGAAGAGCTTTACTAGCGTAATTGCAGTCTTGAGTTATTTTTAAAGTAAATGACAAACAATGCGTGTCCGGAAGCACTTCCATTGTGTCCCAAAGAAAGATATGGTCTTAACAAACATGGGAGTAATTTTGCGAACGTCTTCTTCCTGTTTTCTTACGCAATATATCTGGGAACAAATTCATTCCACCGGCAAGAGTTCCGGAGAGATTCCGAGAACTAGCGTTGCTTATAATATTTTGTTTTTAAAACCCATTCTACATTTTCCCTCACAGTTGCCTTGTCTTACATGCTTATTTAATAAGATCACTTTAACTTTCAGTTGTTTATAATGTAGAGGGGAAACAAACGCACTGTAGACATTTTCAGTTTTTTTTAAAGGGACCGCGTGATCAACAGTCCCTAAAATTACTAACTACTTATGAACTACTTTATACTAAAGACTACACCAACATACATGCCCGAGGGGGTATTCGAACCCCCAACGGGAAAGGACTTCGCGCATCGTAGTATAGCGCCTCAATGCGCTCGGCCGTCCGCCGCGGCATTTTCCGTTTATCATATATATATATCGTGCATCTGTGATATGGCTCTAATGATTTGCATCAAATTTTATATGTACATCACCAAGGAATTTCCTCGTTTTTTTCTGCATTTCTAAATGCCTATTAAACTTCTGAGAAAAATATTTTTTCGAGTTTATCATTTTAAGGATCGATCTGATTTATTATGTAAATCAACGCCAATACAGCTAATTGTTTTTGTTGATACGGTCTTGGTAAAGTTAAAACAAATACTTATCATAGATTGGTGTGGTGGTCCGCAACCATATTACATTCGAAAACTATTTATTAAGGTGGGGAAGGAAGAAGGATTAGAAAGTAAAGGATTGACTTTAGCTGCATTAGGGCATTGAGAAAATGTGAGCCGTGCCGTGAATCTAACCCGGGTCTCCAGCTTCAGGCCAGCGGTTGCCATGGCTACTTGCGCTCGTCTCCGACCCACCTCACATTTTCAGGAGTCGCACGCTACATGTCCGAAAGAACATACACTGCACCAACCTGTAATAAATATTTACACGCGAATATGATTCTTCAAACAATTTACGGGTATGCTGCCGGATGACGTCGTCGACCACCTCCTATATTTAGACAGGAGCGCACCTTGCAATTCTCAGGGAACAACTGCACTCAAGGAAGCAATGTGCAAGCGAATTTAATATCTCGGTTTTCAAAGGGTAAATTAGGAAGGTAACACACACAGTACAAGTAACCGCAAAGTCAACACAACCAAAGATGACCAACATCAGAAATATCTTTAAATGAAAACATTTTGGTGTTTGCTTTACCGTGACTGTTGTTTGAATTATTTGAAACACAAGGTATTACTGTTACCATTCACGTTGTTTTACTGTACCCACAACTCGTTTCGAGGGTCTAAACCTCCATCATCAGGTGGAATAACATTAAGCTGTTAACGTGTAGGTTAGGTTTGCCTATTGCACTGTCTCCAGTGGTCACAGGTCCCTTGCATTGTCTTAACCTCACTTATGTGCAATAAACCTCACTTATGTGTAATAAAACCAAAGATGGTGGCTGTGATGTATTACACATAAGTAAGAGTAAGACAATGCAAGGGACCTGTGAGCACTGAACAAAGTGTAACAGGTCAACCTAGCCTACATGTATACAGCTTAATGTTATTCCACCTAATGATGAGGGTTTAAATCCTCGAAACGAGTTCAAAAATTGTTCAAATGTTTGTAAATCTATCGGACTAAACTGCGTGGGAGGACTCGAACCTCCACGGCGAGCAACCGCGCGCTCCACAGCGAGACGCTTTAGACCGCTCGGCTATTCCACCACGGCTCGAAACGAGTTGTGGGTGCAATAAAACAAAGTGACTGGTAACAGTAAGACCTTGTGTTTCAATCAATCACATAAATCGATAGTGACTATTAATCAACAGGTGAGGCAGCGTTCATTCTTTCCCTCTGAAGTTGAGCCTTGAGAATTGCAGGGTGTGCTCTGTCGAAATATCGGCGGTGGTCGACGACGGCACCCGGCAGCATACCGTAAGTTGTTTGAAAATTTAGTTCGCCGGGAAAAGCTACGGTTTCATGGCGTTTGATTAATTTACTTCACCACAGATGCGGTCATACGTTCGACCTCTCACGGGAATCCGTAATGGCGACTGTAAGAGGGCATGGACGATGGGGGCGCTATAGCCGTAGCATGCGAATTGTGGAAGTTTGAGATGAAAGCGGGTACCCAAGTAGTTAGCCAGTTAACCGGTGCGGTAGCTCAACGCGATCGGTGAGAGGGCTGCGTGGCCTCCCACAGCTACAGTACATCGCCGGCCGCGGTGGCCGAGGCGACTGAGGCGCTCCAGTCACGTCTACACGGCCACTACGGTCGGGGGTTCGAATCCCCCCCTCGGGCATGGATATTTGTACCGTCCTTAGTCTTAGCTAGTTCATAAGTAGTTTGTAAGCTTAGGGACTGATGAGCCCGTAGTTAAGTCCCATAAGTTCTACAAACATTTGAACATTTAAAGTACATCCTTTCCTTCCTAATCCTTCTTCATTCCCCTCCTTAATACATGATTTGAAAATAAATAACTTGACCAAATCGGCATGACAGGTACAAGGATGTGTGAAATATTTTATTTGTACAACGACTGCTACTGTCGTACTACATTTGTACTAATTTTCATGTAGGATGTGGCGTATGCGAATGACAGACACGAGACCGTTCATCTATATAAACCTTAATTAGAGATCTTGGCAAATGTTCAAATGTTTGTTAAGCTTAAGGGACTTAACTACGGTGTTATCAGTCCCTAAACTTACAAACTACTTATCAACTAGCTTATCCTAAGGACGGCACAAATATCCTTGCCCGAGGGGGGATTCGAGCCCCCGATCGTAGGGGCCGTGCAGACCGTGACTGAAGCGCCTGTCCCCTCGGCCACCGCGACCGGCAGCGATCTTGGCTTTTGTTTCACAAACTAAATATATTTACTGTCACACTAGGTGCATTTATGATTTTTTTTTCTTTAGTAACTGCAGTTCCTGTGTATGTAAGATTGCAAAATATTCGTCTGTGATTAGCATCTTTTTCGAAAATACCACCATGTTACAAAAACAGCTTCCCGAACAACGCTCGGTCACCAGATATTTTTATTCAGTACGTGGTTGGGTTACCGATGTTATTGAAACACTAGGAATGGAACGTGATACAAGAGCACGTAAATGGGTGTGTGCTGGGAAAGCTTTTTGTGTCGGAATATCCGACCGGCCGGCGGGCCTTTTGTCTTTGCGCCACACTTGCACGGCCGGGTGCGTGCTTAACGAAACGTCACAGCAATTTCCGGCACAGCCCGACCGGGAGAAATGCTCACCGCGTAATTAGCTGCGACACGCACCAGATTTCAAAATTAGTTCGCAGCTGTTACCTACAGCTGACAGAGAGGCACGCAATGACGTGCGTACCTGCCAGGGCTGTCAGCTGACGACTACAACAGCGAAGGCGGTAGCAGCTGTGGCCGAACACCTCGCCCATGTCGCACTGTCTGCTAAAATATTCTTCTAGCGCCACTTGGAATGTTAAACATCTAATATCTTACAGTCAAAGACACGCACTTTGTGTTTGCTTGAGTAATATCGGTTCATTGCACTGGCTGTTGTCATCAGGATTCAACCATCCTTTTATTTAATTCTACAATCCGATTAAAATTATATATATTTTTGACGAATTACAGCGTTCAAATGAATGAAATAAATCGCAATTTGCGTTGCTATGGCTTCACTGTATGAGGTTTAGATGGAATACCAAAGTGTGACGAATGAAAATTTGTGCCCGGCCTGGATTCGAATCCGGGATCTCATGCTTATTAGGCAGACGCGTTGACCACTCCGCCACCGAGAACACAGTGACCAGCCCGACTGCAGAGGACTCTTCATTCGTCACAGTTTGGTATTCCATCTAAACCTCATACAGTGAAGCCATAACATCGCAGATTGCGATTTATTTCAATCCGATTAAAGTTACTCGCTGGTTGACAGTTCACGTGCTGGAGCTGCTTTGTTCCACGACCCAACCGTTCACCCAATGGCGAATATACACTCCTGGCCATTAAAATTCCTACACCACGAAGATGACGATCTAAAGACGCGAAATTTAACCGACAGGAGGATGATGCTGTGATATGCAAACGACTAGCTTTTCAGAGGGTCCACACAAGGTTGGCACCGGTAGCGATACTTACAACGAGCTGACATGAGGAAAGTTTCCAACCGATTTCTCATACACAAACAGCAATTGACCGGCGTTGCCTGATGAAACTTTGTTGTGCTGCCTCGTGTAAGGAGGAGAAATGCGTACCATCACGTTACCGACTTTGATAAAGGTCTGATTGTAGCCTATCGCGATTGCGGTTTATCGTATCGCGACATTGCTGCTCGCGTTGGTCGCAATACAATGACTGTTAGCAGAATATGGAATCGGTGGGTTATGGAGGGCAATACCGAACGACGTGCTGAATCCCAACGGCCTCGTATCACTAGCAGTCAAGATGACAGGCATCTTATCCGCATGGTTGTAACGGATCGTGCACACACGTATCGATCCCTAAGTCAACAATTGGGGACGTTTGCAAATGGTCCTATCCGTGTTTGCTGACATTGCGGTGAACGCACATTGGAAGCGTGTATTCGTCATCACCATACTGGCGTATCACCTGGCTTGTTGGAATGGGGTGCCATTGATTACACGTCTCGCTCACCTCTTGTTCGCATCGACGGCACTTTGAACAGTGGCCGTTACACAGATGTGTTACACAGATGTGTTACGACCCGTGGCTCTATCCTTCATTCGATCCCTACGAAACCCTACGTTTCAACAGGATAATGCACGACTGCATGTTGCAGGTCCTGTACGGGCCTATCTGGATACGGAAAATGTTCGACTGCTGCTCTGGCTAGCACATTCTCCAGATATCTCACCAACTGAAAACGTCTGTTCAATGGTGGCCGAGCAACTGGCTCGTCACAATACGCCAGTCACTACTCTTAATGAACTGTGGTATCGTGTTGAAGCTGCATGGGCATCTGTTCCTATACACGCTATCCAAGCCCTGTTTGACTCAATGCCCAGGCGTATCAAGGCCGTTATTACGGCCAGAGGTGGTTGTTCTGGGTACTGATTTCTCAGGATCTATGCACGCAAATTGCGTGAAAATGTCATCACATGTCAGTTCTAGTATAATATATTTGTCCAATGAATACCCGTTTATCATCTGCCTTTCTTCTTGCTGTAGCTTGCATTAGAGGAGCTTCGTATGATTTACGTGAAACGCTCCGTAGGCTGCAATTCAGCCTTGTTACTGGGTTTGTATCGTCATTATGTTCAAAATGTTCAAAATTTTGTTAAGCTTATGGGACTTAACCGCGAGGTCATCAGTCCTTAAACTTACAAACTACTTATAAACTAACTTACACTAAAGACAGCACAAACATCCATGCCCGAGGGATGATTCGAACCCCCGACGGGGAACGGCTTCGCGCATCGGAGCATAGCGCCTCAATGCGCTCGGCCTC
This sequence comes from Locusta migratoria, assembly GCA_026315105.1. Taxonomy (NCBI): domain Eukaryota; kingdom Metazoa; phylum Arthropoda; class Insecta; order Orthoptera; family Acrididae; genus Locusta; species Locusta migratoria. The sequence continues at coordinate 201,772,809 of CM048747.1, read as the reverse complement.
TCCGCTGCGGCTCGTCAGTATAATTGTAGTTGCGTAGCTCAGCGGTAAAAGTTTCAGGGGCGGAAGACCATGGGTTCGATTTTATGGTATCCCTTTAATTCCTAAATCAAAATTACTTTCATATTCATTAAATTAACTTGTTTAACTGAGTTTCTTAAGTTGTATTACAGTGTTGTGTATTTTTCATGTTAGTATTGACTTCGTTTTTATTCGATCTTATTTTTCGTCACCCTGATTTCTCCGACCCCCGTAGCTCAGACGGCAGTGTCGCCGACTATGCAGGGGGCCCGGGTTCGATTCCCGGCAGTGTTGTTTGTTGTCGTCATCATCATCATCATCATCATCATCATCGACATGCAAGTCGCCGAACAACAGCACGCCGGTTCTCCGGGCCAAAAATGCCAAACGATTTTTTCATTTTTTCCCTTTACTCTTTTTTTCTGATTCGAATCTGCTTCTGTCGTTAATAACCTGTAATTAAGTGCCGGTTGGTTCGGTTGGTTCGTAACACGGCAGCTCGTGTAATCACAAGCCAATGAGAGCATATTTTCAGGTAACCAACATTAGCGAGAAATTACACATTGATTTTAGCGATGCATCTGACACTTTTTTCTGCGTTCCCTCCAAGATGTAAGCGCTAATCACCGTGAACGAAGCAATCATGACTTTACTTCTGCTGGAGATTGTCGGATACATGGTACATCATTTGTGGTTAGGTTACAACATGGGATTAAATTGAGGACTGCAAAACGCGCCTTTTACTGTAGTTCCGACATTGATCATGCAAAATTAGCTGTCAACGGATATTTTCGCATTGCCGCCAATTACTCTTGGCAGCTTCTTCTAACTCTGCTCCGCGTTTTAAAGTACGTATTTTGACAGCATTTGTGAAGTGACAGACGTCAACTAGCTAGTAATTTTAGTCGGACTATAGTTTCTTGCCCGTAGCTACGCCCTCGCAAATATGTCACACATATACAGGATAAGTTTGTGATGATGTTACAAACTTTCAGGAATGATTGAGACGTGTTATCAATGGATGGATCAATCGAAGTTGACAGGTATAAACATGGAGGTGTAAAGATGGGAAGCGACGCAACCGACACACTGTACGTTATCAAATGTTCAAATGTTTGTAGAACATATGGGACTTAACTACGGGGCCATCAGTCCCTAAGCTTACAAACTACGTATAAACTAGCTAAGACTAAGGACGGCACAAATATCCATGCGCGAGGGGGGATTCGAATCCCCGACCATAGTGGCCGTGCAGACCGTGACTGGAGCGCCTCAGTCTCCTCGGCCACCGCGGCCGGCTGTACGTTATCAAGTTTGGTTCCATGTCGAAATCTTAGGGCTCAGCGACTGTTTTAAATATGTAAACGATGAACAACAATCAGTCGCAAATATTTCTTTATTGTGGCAGATTTCGATGACTGTGACCATTATTGCTTAAAATGTAAATTAAACCATACAAAATATTTGAATTTTCATGTTGAAGGTTAATTTGTTTAAGTTTCAGTTTACATTTTTAGTGTACTGATAATGTCAAAAAGTGGTCGAAATCTAGATCTGCCACAATAAAGCAATATTTGCGACTGTCCCGCATCGGAGGTTCGAATCCTCCCTCTGATATGACTGTGTGTGTTGTCCTTAGGTTAGTTTCACTTACTTACGTAGTTTGTAAGACTAGGAACTGATAACCAACGTAGTTTAGTCCCATAGAATAACAAACATTTGATTTTAATTACTGTTTTTCTTCTACATAAGTTGTACATTGTGTTGAAGCCGACAATATGCTAATCTGGTGGAAACATAAGCACTCCACAGTTTACGACAATTATTTTTGTTCGTAATATCTGTTATATTAACACAAAAGTTGTTTTATATTAAGAATGTTACAGTACTTCCGTGAAAACATTTTAGGAGTTCTTCTGTACCTACATACGTATTTGATCCAGTACAGTAAATAGAGGAATTTTGTGATTTAATTTTTGTAATACGTTTCTAAAAACCAATAAGACAAATATCTGAACTGAAAATGCTGCTTTTGTAATCCAAAATATACCTTTAAACAGACTGACTAAACTAAAGTTAGGTCTGTGTTATGCATTCTAAAATTCAGACGATATATAACGTTCAGAAATCTTTCCATGTGGCCCCTCAACAGGGAACGAAGTATGGTGACTCGTGGTGAACGTGATGGCTACGAAGCAGGAACTCCTGTTTCCTTATCCACTTCACGAAGCCTCACTTCCAAGTGCGAAGGCCGATGACAGCTCCCATCGGAAATTCGAGTCCTCCCTCGGACGTGTGTATGTGTGTTGTCCTTAGCATAAGTTTGTTTAAGCAGTTTGTAAGTCTAGGAACTGATGACCATAGCAAACATTTGAACATTTAAATTGGAAATTTAGGAAAATATCGGGCAGACGTAAGACTGCAGAATATTGGACAGCAAGAACGATAAAGGAGAATAAGAATTAATAAGAAAATGAAATTTCATATTCTTTAATGATTAAATCAATAGTAAGATAATGCCTTAAATTAAAAAATAAATAAAAAATAAAAATAAAAATAAAATAATCTTCAGCTGTCTCCGGGATAGAAAAGTCAGCGAAAATCTTTACTCAGAAAAAAGAGAATGTTTAGAAAAACAATGATGTGTTTAGAGACAAAAGTAATAAATAAGGCAGAATTCCAAGGAACAAGTATGAAAATAACTGAGATCAAAATGATAAAAAAGAAAGAAATGAGAAAAGAACAAAGGAAAGAAAAGGAAGCAAATAGGAACAAAGTTGACCCATCCTAGGGCTAAATAGGCTTCAGAAAGTTACACATTGTTATGTGTCAGCAGCAAATAATGGACGAGAAAAAAATTTTGATGGCCGATACGTAAGTATGTCAAACACGCAAAGTGCTATGTTGTAGAACAGAATTCTGTCTCTCGGCAACTTTTCTCGCCGTACTTTGGAACTACCCACCGGGGCGCGGTGACACTACAGCGAAACGGGCGTAGGATAAGGTGGCTGAAAAGAAATGGGCATGTCGTAAACTAGACTGTAAATCACCCTCATTGTAGCGCCGGAGAGCTTTCACAAAGAATTCTTCTGCTTAATAGTACCTGGGTGTGGAACTATTTCTTAAGGACAGGTCACATTGGGCATTGATTCACGTATGTCATTATCAGCTCGTACAATTCGTCAGTATCTTCTACGCCACGGAATACAGTATTATTTCTGATTGACAACTGAGTATACGTGATTACAGATGGAAACACAGTGTTTCGGAGTGCATTGTCGAGCACTATATTACACAAAAACGGCGTAACAGTCTTGGGCACTGTAGGCCACCGGGGGCTGTACAACTGTTCTGAACGGAAAGTACTCTAACAGTGACCGCCGTTACAAGGGAGTTGCAAAACTCAGTGCGACTTCCTTTCTTCACGCCATTCATTCTACGCATTACAGGGGATCTTATCTTCTTACAGTGCCCTCCTGCAGCTGTATTGTAGCTACACTCCTGGCCATTAAAATTGCTACACCACGAAGATGACGTGCTACAGACGCGAAATTTAACCGAAAGGAAGAAAATGCTGTGATTTGCAAATTATTAGCTTTTCAGGCATCTTATCCGCATGGCTGTAACGGATCGTGCAGCCACGTCTCGATCCTTGACTCAACTGATGGGGACGTTTGCAAGACAAAAAACCATCTGCACGAATAGTTCGACGACGTTTGCAGCAGCGTAGACTATCAGCTCGGAGACCATGGCCGCGGTTAACCTTTACGCGGCATGACAGACAGGAGCGCCTGCGATGGTGTACGCAACGACGAAACTGGGTGCACGAATGGCAAAACGTCATTTTTTTCGGATGAATCCTGGTTCTGTTTACAGCATCATGATGGTCGCATCCGTGTTTGACGACATCGCGGTGAACGCACATTGGAAGCGTGTATTCGTCATCGCCATACTGACGTATCACCCGGTGTGATGGTATGGGGTGCCATTCGTTACACGTCTCGGTCACCTTTTGCTCGCATCGACGGCACTTTGAACAGTAGCCGTTACATTTCAGATGTGTTAGGACCCGTGGCTTTATCCTTCATTCGATACATGCGAAACCCTAAGTTTCAGCAGGATAATGCACGACAACATATTGCAGGTCCTGTACGGTCCTTTCTGGATACGGAAAATGTTCGACTGCTGCCCTAACCACAACATTCTCCAGATCTCTCACCAATTGAATACGCTTGGTCAATGGTGGCCGAGAAATTGGGTCGTCACAATACGCCAATCACTACTCCTGATGAACTGTGGTATCGTGTTGAAGCTGCATGGGCATCTATAACTGTACACACCATCCAAGCTCTGTCTGACTCAATGCCCAGGCGTATCAAGGCCGTTATTACAGCCAGAGGTGGTTGTTCTGGGTACTGATTTCTCAGGATCTATGCACCCAAATTGCGTGAAAATGTAATCACATGTCAGTTCTAGTATAATATATTTGTCAAATGAATACGCGGTTATCATCTGCGTTTCTTGGTGTAGCAATTTTAATGGCCAGTAGTGTATCAGTCTAGTTTCTTATTACTGATAATAGAGGCAGATGCTAACCGCGGGGACAGTGTGTTCGCAGATATGTACTAATACACGACGCAGAGCTGACAATTAGACCTTTTAAGATAGCAATTTACTTTTGTAGTATTTGTAGATTTAGAAAATTCTCTTGAGAATGTTGGCTAGGTTACACGCTCTATCATTCTGGTACTGCTGGAACTGGCAGGGATAGAGCGCAGTGAGCGAAAGCTGTTTACAAATCAACTTTTGCAGAAATCAGACTGCAGTTATGAGTCGAAGAGCACGGAAGGGAAGCGGAGAAAAAAATTTGTACCTTACCATCGACGTTACTCAACCCTTACACTGAATAAGCTAATGGGGAAAACATTGCTTCTTGGAAACCGGTAACTTTAAGAAATATTTCGAGAGTATATCTTAAAAGTACATAGTAAAAATTTAGACTATGTGCAATGAACAGAAATTTTGGAAGTGGCCACCCTCTAAATAGGGGATATTTACTGATTTCTGTATATAAAAAAAGAAAAAAAGAAATGGAATGACATTCTCATAATTTGAGCGCATCTAGGAAATGCTATTATTTTTTAATTAAGTCTTTATTAATTTCATCAATAATTGGATTATATTTCACAGTATCACATACTGCTGCGACAGCTACAAAAGAGATAAAAAATAAGAGAGGGCCGGATTTTAACATGGAACACAAAATTTGTAACCTACAACGTTACCAAGCAACTACAACTAATACGGCCCGAGCAAATAACCTCACTTCAAGGTTAGGCCGTGTAAAACAAAGGTCGTCATTTTTTTCGAAAATATTGATGTTTCCACCTAAGCCAAAATATTCTTCCTCTTAATTTTACCCTTCTATAGCCTCCCAAGTTCCGAATGGACGTGACAAGTTTCTCTATAACAAATCAGCTCGAGATAAACGCCTAATGATAAGTGGAAAGTGACTAGTGCGTAAGATTAATTTCCTATACACAATAATTATTCTGAATCCAAACTCTAACTACAACGAATATAGTAAATATAGTATGCAGCATTGGTCGTTTTTTATTAATGCAAATCGATCTGCATAAACATTAATAAAAAACGACCAATGGTGCTTACTATATTTACTATATTTATTATTTTGGGGTCTCTGAGCACACCGTTCCAAAAAATGGAATCAAACCTCTAACTACAACGCTGCACACGTACCATGCAATGTTGACAGTGACCACTAATAACAGTGTTAATTTAAAAGTGATATGTATTTGCTAGAAAACTAAAACTGACTAACATGCACTGCTTACTTACATACGTTTGTGGTGTATAATAGTTTGTCAGCAACAGTTTAGTTTAAATGTAGATGCATTTTACTTTAAAGGAGTTTTTATTTATCTTATTTCCGGCACTAATAAAATCTGGACTGTTATCAAAAAAATTAAGGTACTATAAACGCATGAACTTCCTGAAGGTTATCTATCAAAATTCAGAAAATTCTTGTCCATTCTTACATAAAGTTGTAAATGCGTTTTCCATAACAAAAAATCATACGCAGGAAAAGTAAGGAAAAACTGAGTAATTTTCGCCAACCCTGCTGTTATCGTACTTACAGCTTCCTCATATCGTGTGATGTCACTAGAGTTTCAGCCAATGACAAAACGTTTCCCCTCACGAGACTTAATCTTAAAATTTAATGATTTTAAAGTTTTAACTTCTGTAAAATTTTAGATGTTTTGAAAGAATAATGATCTATTCTAAAGAACTATTTGAACCTTATAATCATTCTGATTAACAACAAATCGAATCATATTGTAACATAGGAAAATAGCGTATTTGTAGTTTAGGTACTCAAAAATAGTGGTTATTCGTGAATTTCTCAGGAATGACCGATGAACAAATGGGGCTTTTATAAGCCTTATAAAACCAGCTAAGACCACTAGTAATAAATAAAAACCAAGATTTGCTCAATAGAGCTAGAAGATGTGTAATGTAATAATGTTGACACTGTGCACTTACAGTACAGTACAGCTACAATATATCGATTATTCCGATAGGTATAAAAATCATAAGTAGCTCAAGAGCTAACCAAAACACTACCTCTTATATATGTGATTAACCCTTTCATTCCCAGGGTTGTTCCTGGACAACAACGTATTAAAAGTTGATTTATAACATAGGATCTTTATTATTTTATTATTCTTTTTTTTTAAGAATGGGGATGGATATCGACCGCGATCTTTCACGGGAAGCATTCCAGCATTTGCCCGGAGGGATTTAGGGATATCACTAAGAACCCAATCTGGATGGCCGGAGCGGGTTTGAATCACCGTTCTCCGCTGAAGCATCTCTTCTGGATTTATTCAAAACGCTTTAAAGTTGCTACCGATTTCAGAGGATATTTGACATCCCGTCACTATTAAAACGCCAAATGACATACTGGTTTCGTGTGGCGAACAGAAATGTTAAAATATTCAACTGATATACCGCTGCATTCTGACCATAAGAATTATAAGAATCATTCATTTATGTAGTATTCGAATATTATCTAAAAATAAATCTTTTATTGATTTGTTATTTGATGAAGTAACGTCGAATATAACAAAGATGCTCGTTCAATGGAGGAAGCAGAGAGGTTTTGTATTCAGTCACAAAATACCGACCCCCATGTGTGAACATTTAATTTTTTGTCGCCATTGGCCACCTGTTTATATTTCATGGGTTTCTGTTGTTTTCTTGGTAGACACGCAGTTTTCCTAACACTGCAATCATATAAAGGATAAGCAATGTGTCACAATAAACCGGCAAACTTTCGGTACAGGTCATTTACAGTACAACAAGGAAAGAAAGTTGGTAAACGTCTTCGATACTGGCAAATAATCAACTGTACGTACCCTCCAGGCAGCAACAGAACGCGCGATATCAATACAAACAGTCCGAAATCACTTTCGGGAATGTGGATTCTAAGCACGGAGGCCTATGGAATGTGTCTCATTAAAATCACGACACCGTTTAGCCTGCAGAAACTGAGCGGAGGAGCATGAGGATTGGAGTCGTAATGGCGACAGGCTGTGTTCACTGACGTTCAGCCGGACAGTCGTCGTTCCCTCATCTGGAGAGAACGTGGAACACGGAACAATTCAATTCTGCTTATGTACAGGAAACATCACCCTATAATGGTGGTGAACGAACGGGTGGGCAGGAGTCAGTATTGGCAGATGTACGAACCTCGTTCAGAATGGCACTTTGACTGCTCAGAGGTATAAAGACGGGATCCTTCGACTTTTCGTTGTGCCCTACGACGATACCATTGGAGATGGGTTCCTTCTGGTTGGCGATAACGCTCGTCTCCAGAGAGCTGCACTGATGGGCAACATGCATGAAGCTGTGGGTATTGAACGAATGGAGTGGTCAGCTTGTTCGCCGGACTTAAACCCCTCTGAGTATGCCCGGGATGCACTTGGCAGAAGCATTGGAGCCAGATCAGTACCACACAACGGTTGCAGAACTGAATATTTCACTCATGCTCTCCAGAGCAGATTGATAACCTCATGCTATCCATGCCTTTTACCGTTATTGTCGTCCAATTGAATCTAAGTCTCTAGCTGCTCCCCAAACGCCCTTATGTAGTGTGGTCTGATCGGCCTCGTGCAGTAAGCAGAGAAGATGCTTCGATTACACAAGCAGCTACTTCGGCACGCCCGTCGCTGAACTTATGTCATCGGAAGTCTTTCATCACATTAGCAGGCAAGCGTAAATATACTGCCGGAAAAAAGAAATAATAATAATAATAATAATAATAATAATAATAATAATAATACACGGCAGATCCCAACTGCGGGATATCAGATGACTGATAATGGTTTCAGTTGGACATGCTGCGCCAGTCGTTCAACGAAACTGGTTGCAAATGGCCACGTCATCATTCTCACACCCGTAGACGAAGTTCTTGATGTCCGCCAACATCGTCGTAAGAGCAGCATTGGCAGAACGTATAGCTAACACTGCACGGGTAAAAGGTTAGTCAGCCCAGATGTCTCAACAAGAACCGTTGCCAACCGGTCGCTAGTAGTCGTGCTACTGGCACGTACACCTCCTGCCTGTCTTCCACTAACGCCACAGCATCAGGCATTACCTAGAATGGCGGGCCGTGGTCTTCAGCAGATTCTGCCTGCACGCAAATGATGGTCATTTGCGAGTACTGCACAGACCTGGCGAGCGCTGCCCCGTAGAATGCGTTCCTCCAAGACACTCTTCCTTTCCCGGGCCTCATGTTCTGGGGGGACGGTAAGCTACAACTCTGGTTCAGCTTCGGTGTTTGTAGGCGGATCGCTGACAAGCCCTCGGTCCGTGCCGTAAGTAATAAGAGCAGTTGTTTTTCCATTCCAAATAGAAAGGAAATCCAACAGGATGATGCTCCCCCATGCAATGCGCGTGGAGCTTAACGTGCTCTGTATGAAAAGCATCAACTCCCCTGGCCAGCACGATCTCTGGACTTGTCTCCAGTAGAGCACGTATGACTCGTCAACCCACAACTCTTGCAGAACTACGTGATCAGGTCGAGCATGCGTGGGAATACCGTATCCCACGACGTACTCGGCCCATGCATGATCGAATGGATGTCACAATTAGCTCCTTCATTACCGCAGGCTACACCACGTACTGATAGGTGTGCTTCAGCATGGATCGACACCTGCTACCGCAGTACCGCTTCGGCTGTTGATCTGTAAATGTAATCATTTCATGTACTGCGTATGTAATGTCTCAAAAATATATCTTGATTGAATTGGAAAACTCTGCGAAGATGTCCTAATTTTTACCTCCGGCAATGTATTTCCGTAGGGTAGAATACTGCCAAGAGAAATTTAGAGCATGCATTAGAGGCTGCCATAGTATCCTTTGATAAGACGGACGCCACTACCATTGATCTTAATTATTATCACTGGATACGCAACTGTAGTGGTTATGATCTGTGAAAATCGTGACGGTCTATTACAGTTATGTTGGCAACTCCGTACGTATAAGTGGTGTCGTGTCTGATTACTTTAATAAATACATAACGGTGATCTTTGTGTCGCTTATGGTTGCAGAGTAAAGTAAAGGTACCAAATAAGGCCCGTTTCCTAATAAGGCCCACTCTCATTTTCTCGCATAGAAAGTTTGAAAAGAGCGCTAAATGTTGTTGGTAATGATAACTTGTGACAACTAGTGGACAAGGCCACAACTAATTCCGCACCCGCTCTCGTGCTGGCCATTTTACTTTCAGTTGTGCTACGGCGTTCAACGAAGAAGGGCTGCTTTCACGGTACGTTTCATCTAATGCAATCGCTTCGGTCATGAAGAATTTGTACTGGTAAATATGTGTACAGAAAATTGTGGTGTATTATGATAGTGGCATAATCTTCCCAAAAAAACGTTTCTTTTTAAACAATAAACACTCTCGCGTTTTAAACGGGTTGTACCCAATAAGGCCCATCTTAGAAAATGTAATGATTAGACTTACGTTGTTATTCACTTACGATAAGAAAACTTACTGCTGTCAGAACAATGTTGGTTGCTGATTAAATTTAATAATCTTAAGAGTTAATAACCAGTAAGTAAGTTACCAACAGTATGAAGCATTCGTAAAAAAAAAAAGAAAAAAAAAAAAAAAAAAAAAAAAAAAAATGTAAATATAAAATTCTATGTATCATCTCATTCTACTTATGTCGAAAAATAAATTAATTTACAACTCTTGCAGTATGTTGCAACAGTTTTCCTGCTATTGACGTGCCTCAGAATGTTAATATGAACTAGATGTGGCTACAGGCCATGTTAGAAGCAGGGTCTCCTAACAAGGCCCACTTGAGGGGTTAAACATTGTCTTTGAAGTGATGGTATTAATTACATAAACTTTCCATTTTATTTTGAACTGAATATAGTTGTAGGATGTTGCACGTACGATCTAGGAATATTATCACTTACACATACTGAATACGAAATTCCTAACCGTTAAGTGGGCCTTATTTGGTTCACGTACCTTAGTCAAAGGAAAGGTTGTAGTGTTCAGATCCCTATGTGAAATTTAGTTTTATTCAGACCTAGTGTTGCTATCATATTTCGTTTAATGAATTAATTGTACTGCTTTAGACGGTATTTGTCGTGTTCAGTTTTGTATGTGCCTCTTGTCTATACTGTTTTCCGTTTGAGCTCACAGACTAGATATGCATGCTGTGTGGAAAATCGTGCTTATATCTAGCATAATCTCTGCACTTGATGTTCAGTATGATTACAAAATGTTCTGTTTAAACCTATAAGGCACAATTTATTTAAGTACCTAAAAATTCTTGTATATATGAAGTTAATACTTTTTACAGTTTCTTATTTTATCAATATGCAGCTCTATAGCGTACTACTATTTCAGATTTTGTCATTTTTCGAGAAAGCTTTAAATACAGTGTACTTCTTGCCCCTTTAATCCTATGATTGTACTGCGAATTTCAAGTAATATTTGTAACTGAATATTATACTTAACTGTTTCCTGTATAGGTACCTGAAAAAGGGCAATAACTGCTCGAAGTCGTTTGTATAAAAATTACAACCTTGCAACTAGAGATCGTTTACTTTTCTAACCTAACTTACGCAGTTGCTGCAATGGGTAAAACATTTAATTTTATATCATACGCCTCGAATCTGTCGTTATTAATCATTATTTATTTATCTACAACAGCGTAATTTACTCTTTAAATGCAATGTGGGAGAAACACTAGTTCTGATTCAAAATATAACGTAAGTGTACGTTTTACACCAATCGTGTCTTTTTTTCTACCGTTCCGTTGCAGGTGTGCATTTAATGATTTGTGTCGAATATTTTGTTAACAGTATTCAAATTTTCAGAACAGGTAGTGCCCTTTGTATATGAGTTACTTTCTACGAAAGCAACTAGTAGAAACGATTAGAAATTTCAGAATGTCAAATTTTGTGTAAGAAAATAATACTGACAAGTATGCAGACTGTGACAGCTATACGTACACCAATATGGCGTCGAATGTCACAATTTCATAATACACATTACTATCTCCAGGTCATCTTTGCGCACACTGGCCACTACACAGTTCAGTTACACCAATGGAAGTAAATCACTGGAAACAGCAACTACTGCAAAATACCTGTCCGTAAAGAGCTACAGCAACCTGAAGTCGAATGGCCATGCAGAACAAGGTGTCAGGCTGACGTTCACTGGAGAAAGAAGTTGTTTACAGAACTAACAGTTTACGTTGCAAAAGAATTCATTTTACAGAACCTTTGTTTCAGATTCACTGCCGGTTTCGTGATTTTTTTGACCACCTGTTCTTGCGGGTACGTTATTTTATTGGGAGGACATTAAGTCACATCCCGTCTCATTTTAGAGATAACGTATATTCACATGAGAATGCGACCTGAAATCGCGAAACCGGTTGTATATCTGAACAGATGAAAGCGGAAACGTTTTATAAGAAGGGTTTACAATACACTTTTGTTAGATCGATTCGTATTACTCGCAAGCCTGCCACACTTATCAGGGTGGTTTAACAGAAGAATTACAGCAGACACAGTGAACAGTTGTATCTCTGTTCACAGAACCGTTTAGTTGGCACGATAGTGTTACGAAGACGATGAAACAAAAAAAATCCTTTGGCAGATGCTTCAAGAGGAGCGCTATGTATCACTCACAGAATAACAGTTTACATTCCGAGAGCACACGTTCCACTAAGTCTCAAGTAACACATTACTTTCCCTTGCATACATCTCACAATATGTGATCTTTCAGGTTTTCTCGGTGTGACTAATGGTGTGCTTCTAAGTAATACGGCCGAGTTGCTGTTCCCATTTTGTGCACAATCTTTCAACGACTGCCCCAGTCTTCTTCAGTATCTGAGAGTTGTACCGCCTGGACGCCAACCAGACTGGACTACTGTTGATTGAGCGGTGCTACGTATCCCACCGGCCTACGCATACTCTGAGGCATTTTTTTAAAAGTTTCGTACTGATTTTCCTGATACACAACTTCTATTACCACCAGTGTTCCCTGTCTCTAAAGGATGCGATGGATGTCGAAACATTAAATATCCCAATGACGGTCCCCGTGCTTTGTTTAAATTCTTTCACTCATCCTTGTTTAAATTAACCATGTTGTCCCAAAAGTTCGCTCTTCTACCTCGATACCGCTGTCCTCGTCTTTCATTTCGGATTACGTTTTAGGCATCGACAGCTAATGTGCTCGGTTGTCTTAGTCGGGATTGTCCGTGAAGTTTCTTGCATCTGTTGTCAACTTTCCTAATAGTCTGCCTGACCATGTAAGGCGTACCACATTCTCGCAGAATGTGACACGTAGTTTAACATTGCATTACGTCAGGGTACTTCTTACCCGACGCACAACCGATTGTGTGAGTATGGCTAATCAATATATGGAAAACATTAAAACATAGGCGCTAGAATTCAACAAATCCTGTCGATATTTGGACTACTAGCAGAAAGAACGAAAATACCTTAGGTATGCCTGTAACATTTAAAGTCTATCCCCTTCAATATAAAATTTACGTTGGAATTTGAAAAAACGAACTCGCTAACTTATTTTGGCGGGTTAATTAAGAGAAAACCGGACAGTTTATTGGGTCGTAGTGTGTACGGAGAACCTATGCTGTTGACGTCTATCTCCATGCCTCGGGCTATCATCATCCAAGACTGCTCCATAAGAGCTCGAATACTTTCAGGTAAGTAGCATTTCGTCGAAGCAACGGCTACGAACAGTTTTGAAGGTAACTGCAAAATTAGTGGTGTGAAACATTTGAGATCACCTGAGAATGAAGTTGTGACAAAGAGAAGCCTAAAACCGATCCAGTAACCGTAAACGTCGGTAGACTTCTACAGAAACTTAGCATCCAGTGCATTTCACTCCCCCATCATCAAAGTTCTCTTTAAAGACGCTCTAGGTCTTCTAAAGGTGCATTCCAAACACATGTTTAATTTCTGATATTGATGTGACTATTCGAACAGTCGTAGTGAGGTGCAAGGAACATTAATAACATTTTCGAATGAAACACCCAAGCAAATCATCTGTCAACGAGAACGGTTAGCGTGTAATCACTAAGGCCTACATCTACATTCACACTTAAACAGTGTATGGGAATAAGGAACATCTAAATATCTCCGTCCGAACTGTTTCTCTTATTTAATCATGATGACCATATCTCCCTATGTAGGCGTTAGTCAATATTTTCGCACTCGTGGAGAAAGTTCGGCACCGAAATTTCGCAAGCAGATTTCGTCGCAATGGAAAACGTCATTGTAATGATTCACGACCGGATCTGTGTATATTTCTGCGTGGCATCGCATAATACAGAACAACCTCATTTTTCTTTCGATGTCCTCCGTCAATCCCAACTGATAAGGATCCACCAGCTCGCAGGAATACGGTACTTCAAAACAGGAGTGGACACGTGCAGTACAGGGAGACTCTGTCGTAGATGTGTTGCATGCTCTGTAAATAATAGTAATAATAAATAAAAAAGACAGTCCCCAGTCTTCGTTTTGCTTTCACCACAAAATTTTATATTTTTTTCCAATTTATGAATTGACGTATAAGGAGATCAGTATCCTCGAGCAAACGCCTGTTTTTGGAGCTGTGTCAGTATTGAATAAACGGTATTTAAACGAAGAAGTTGAAAAAGGATGTTTCAATTTCGGTGACACCGAGATGCGACACTCGGTCTAAGGCCGGCCGTCACTTTTGGCAGGAGAGGAATACGCCAAGACAGAGTATGTTTTAAGGAATATCACTATATGCTCTGAAACCAAAAAGAACATCAAAGGGCGCAGTATCCATCGTAATTGAATTTAATGATAAAATAGCCTTGAACATTCTATATTGAATATAAAGAGACACGAGAGCTTTTTGCTAGACACTCAGTAGTTTAAAAAAATCAAGGTCAAAGTGATGATGGAAAATCGCGTTTTCAATGCTACAAGTACATGGAAAGATCGTCGGAAGATGAAACTTTTTTTTTTTCTTTTTGCGGTGTGAGGGGGCGAGAAGTGCCTTGCCTCCCCCTCAATATTGATACATTTCAGTGTGAACATGGTAGAAGGACATTGAACACCGAGTGCGAGTATGTGTCTGAAGAAGAGTACTGATCGACAAAAGCAATTTAAGTGCAAGTGGTTGCTGCTGTTTTAAAAACCAAGTGAATAACAGTTGTTCAAAAAATGTTCAAATGTTTGTGAATCTATGGGACTTAACTACCCTGATCATCAGTCCCTAGACTAACAATCTAACTTATGCTAAGGACAACAAATACAGCCATGCCCGAGGGAGGACTCGAACGTCCGCAGCTAGGCGCCTTGGTACGCTCGGCCACTCCGACGCGGCTGAATAACTGTTGCTGCGATGGATAAAATACCACCAAGGAGAGGACGTCTACTTGTCATCGCCGCTTTCGTCCAAATTTATGGTACATGTAGGGCGTGGTGAGACACGAAAGTGCCCCAATTGGAATTCCAGATCGCCAAGCGTTTAGGAAATAAGAGGAAGTTTGATACGGATCTATCACTTTATGCATCTTATCAACTGTCCCTGTGACAGCATATTTAGAAAGCGGTGTTTGGCTTAGCGGTAAAAGATCGGATTCGTATTGAGAAGGTTGCGAGTTAAACTCCACTCGGTGGCAAATTTTTTTCTGCTCCTTGGCAATGCGTACCCTTACATATTGTTCCCGTAGAGATCGTGAGGACAAGATTACATTAATTACAGCACGCACGGAGGTATTTAAACAATCATTCTTCCCACGGTCAATGCGTGAATGGAATGGGAAAAAAACTTAATAACTGGTACAGTGAGACGGACCCTCCGCCATGCACTTGACAGTGGTTTGCAGAATACTGATATAGATGTAAACTGATGTCAGAATTAACCGCAACATTATATAGGTTATTTTATTAATTTATATAAGAAGAAATGGCATTGGAT
This sequence comes from Locusta migratoria, assembly GCA_026315105.1. Classification (NCBI taxonomy): domain Eukaryota; kingdom Metazoa; phylum Arthropoda; class Insecta; order Orthoptera; family Acrididae; genus Locusta; species Locusta migratoria. The sequence goes on along the minus strand of CM048747.1, from coordinate 201,757,262 downwards.
GAAATTCGGGACTACAAACATAAAAAAGGGACTGTAGTTAACGCGTAGTTGGGGACGTCGTGTATGTAAATCGAAACTTCTATTCTTTTGCAATTGATCAATTACACGTACCGCGGTGATATTCATCGAAGAATAAGGGAAAGCAATAATTTTGACCGCATCTTGAGCACGTTATGAACGCCGCCCTTTTACAAGATAATATGCTTGTTTTACGTAATGAAGTCCCATGCTGATGTTGTGCATATATAAATACAAAATAACATGTACGATGTTGCGGTTACTTGTGAAGTCAGCGGTGTATGCATTGCGAAGGAGCAAAAAAAATTTTTGCCGCCGGGCGGAATCGAACCCGCAAACCTTTCAACAACAAGCCGTCCTCTTACCGCTTAGCCAAACACTTGTTTCTAAATAGATAGCTCCAATGCTCTTCAACATATACACAAATGACCAACCTACGCTGGCCCACACTAAGCAGTTCATCTACGCCGATGACCTTGCAATATGTGTTCAAGGAAAACGATTTGAAGAAGTAGAGGAAAAACTAGAAAATGCTTTAAAATCAATGACTGCGTACTATAATCAAAATACTTTAAGACCCAACCATTCCAAAACTCAAGTCTGTGCTTTCCACCTTCGCACGAAAGAAGCCAAACGGAAACTCCAAATTACGTGGAACGGGAACACCTTAGAGTACACAGACCACCATAAATATCTAGGCGTGATTCTCGATCGGTCTTTAACTTATAAACAGCACTGCATCAAAACGAGATAGAAAATAACGACGAGAAATAATATACTTAGAAAGCTAAAGGGTAGCAAATGGGATGCATGTCCTAGTGTGCTACGAAGAACGGCACAGGCGCTCTGTTTCTCAACGGCTGAGTACGCGTGCCCTGTATGGAATAGATGCGCTCACATGAAACAAGTAGATGTGGCCCTCAATGAGACCTGCAGGGTAGTGACAGGGTGCATGAAACCAACGCCGGTCAGACTCTTGTACAAGGCAGCTGCTTTTGCAGATCCCACAGCTCGCAGAAACGCTGTAGAACATGTAGAGAAAATAAAAAAAATGTTCAAATATTTGTATAGCTTACAGGACTTAACTACGGGGTCATCAGTCCCTAAACTTACAAACTGCTTATGAACTAACTAATCCTAAGGACGGCACAAAAATCCATGCCCGAGGGGGATTCGAACCCCCGGCCGTAGTGACCGTGCAGACCGTGACAGGAGCAACTCAGTCCCCTCGGCCACCGTGGCAGGCTAGAAAATAAAACAACTTGCAGATGAGCGGCATGTCCTCTACAGAGTTCGACCACCAGAGACGCGACTGAAGTCTAGGCGAAGTTTCCATGGAATCGTCCAGGACGAACCGCCTGAAAATTTTCCTCTCCCCGAGGTTCAGTGGACCGGCCGAAACTTAAATTTTAAAACCTGGAGAACCTTGAATAGGCTCAGAACGGGGATCGCCTCAGTAAAAGTAAATATGCTTAAGTGGGGTATAATCGACGAAACTGATGTAAACTGCGACTGTGGAGAAAGTCAAGAAAAATGTTTTCAAATGTTTGTATAGCTTATTGGACTTAACTACGGGGTCATCAGTCCCTAAACTACTTATGAACTAACTAAGACTAAGGACGGCACAAATATCCATGCCCGAGCGGGGGATTCGAACCCCGACCGTAGTGGCCGTGCAGACCGTGACTGAAGCGCCTCAGTCCCCTCGGCCACCGCGGCCGGCGAAAGTCAAGATATGGAAAATCTTTTTACATGTGGATAATGTCCACAGCGGTGCACCCTCGAAGATTTGTGACTCGTGAATACTAATGGTATAGACGTAGCCCAGGACTGGGTCGATACCCTTTAAATAGTCCGGACACAATAAAGTAACATTATCTCAGGGGTAGTTGATAAGGTGCATATGGTGATAGAGCCGTATCAAAATTCTTATTACTTTCTAAGCGCTTAGCCATCTGGAGTTCCCACTTGGTCCATTTTCATATTTGGACGAATTCGGCGATGACGAGCTGGCGTCCTCTCCTTGTAAGTATAAAATGGAAACCACGTATGGACAGTGTACTCAGAAGCAGAAAAGCCCTGCGAAAAAAAAAAAAAAAAAAAAAAAAATGGATAGGAGTTAAGGAAATAGTCCGTATTGTTCCGGCATGCCTCTGACGGAGTGAAGAGGGACAGGAGGAAAGAATGGTGGTACCGGAAGGGCGCGAGGCTGGCGGTGAGGGGCCGCGCCCAGGCGGCAGGCGGCAGGCGAGCGGTACCTGCGAGGGCGGGAGCTGGTGGCCGAGGGAGCGGCGCAGCCAGCGGATGACCTTGCCCCTGGCGCGGTGCAGCAGCGACGAGGAGGGCACGGCCCCGGAGGCGGCGGCGGCGGTGGCGGCGGAGGCGGCGGCGGCGGCGGCGAGGGCGGCGATGGCCGGCGGCGGCGGGCCCGGCGTGGGCGGCAGCGAGCGCGCGCGCATCGCGTCCCGCCCTGCCTCTGCCTCGGCCTCTGCCTGCTGCCTGCCGCCGCTGCGCGCTGCGCCCCGTCTCGCGGCCGTCTGCCGCGCCGCCGCCGCCGCCGCCGCCGCCGCGGGCGGTCGATACGTGCGCCGCGACGCTGCGCCCGGCCGCTCCGCGCCAGCTGGACCAGCTCAGCTGTGGCAGAGCCGCGACCTCGCGCACCGCGACGCCCGCCGCCCGCGGTCCTGACACCGCCTCGCACCTGCTGCCCGCTCCCAGTCCCAGCCCGTGCTCCTGTGCCCATCCAAATTCCTCCTGCTCTCTTCCAGAGGGCCCCCAGCGGCTTCACGGTTCTTTTGTGATTACTTGCGTAGCGAGCACGGGTGCCCCGAGCTAATGCAGCCTTCCTTCCTTCTTTACTTCCCGGACTGCATTTCCTCCCTTCCCTCCTTTCCTATCCTCACTCCTTCTCCTCCCCACCGGGGGACTGATAGCCTCAGTATTTTGGTCCCCCTATCCCAAACAAACAACCCAACCCCCTCTCTCCCAGAAGAACAAACGCAGCGGTAGTAACATTCCCAATATATTCGTCAAAACGATTAGGGGATCAGTTGAGATATCTATATTCCCAAAATGGGTTGACGTCTTTCTGTCGGCCGTACACTGTGGAGACAAAACTACGGCAACAGATGGTTGCTGCAGACGTTACCTCACATTTCGCGCCTTTCTTTTTATTTCTTAGATTTCTTTTCCAAATTTTATTCTTCCGTACGGCCAGCCGTGGCAGGCCATAGCAGATACGGTGCACTTAGGGCGGACCGGTCCGCGCTAGCAAGCACCGTGGGAGCGCTGAGCTTCCGGTTACGGCGTATAACGCGGGACTCTACCGTCACTGTGAATGGCGGGAATCGGCTTCGTGAAATACATTTCATTAACTTTGTAGGATTCTTGTTTTGAGATCCAACATTTCTCAAGGATACAGCTATGGCTGATTAATATTTTGTTCATTTAATATTGTCTTAAAGTTTAGTATTATTAAGAGTAAGTTGAATGTAGAACGGATGATGTTATTGGACAGAAAGCGTCAGCCAATGGCATTATATTATGATGGATTCTTGCGCCAAGACTTTGAGGTGGACACTAGGAGTCGGCGCGTGGTGTCCGGTGTGAAACCACGTATTCTGTGGGTGCCGATAGTGCGATTGGGTAGCTAAGTGTGTAGAAAGTCGGTGGATATCAGAGTGTTTATCGTTGGTGTGTGACGTTCCCGTGTGGAGTCACTTATTGTTTCGATTGCGCTACGGGCGTGCAGACACTAAAGTTTGGTGTGTGGTGTCCAGTACGGAACCAAGCATTTATTGCTTGGCAGCATATGTTAATGCGCACAGTAGTCGAATTTGGCTGCGTGAATTACTATAATTTTGAGAGTGCTGAAGGCAGAAGTTAGTGGAGAGTTTATTATTATTATTATTTTATTATTAATTTTTTTTTCGGTGCTCAGTGCACAGAATTTCTTTGCCGCGATTTAAGACAATTTATTGTGCATCTGGCTTCATACTTGACTGCCACACTGATAGAAATAAAAATCACTAGAGGAACATTTTCAACTTATTTCAAGTAGTTAGAGCAACTTCCACTATGCTCATTATTCTTGACAGACGCACTGCAATTTGGGAAGCTTTAGAATCTGCGGCCTGAAGAGAAGAACTTTCAACGCGGCATTACAGTTGTACTACAGGTAAGAAATCCTGTTAGACTTTATTTTGGAAAGAGTGTGTGGGAGAGGGCACACGGCTGGTTAATCTGAGCACTGATAGGAACTTTCAATATTGTGTGTGTCCGCGTATAACAGAACGAGGCATTTACAAAGTTCTACGTCTCTTATTTCACGTAGATGGCATACCTTAACTGACATTATTTTACGTGTAGCAGCACAGAAACAGCCGCACCTCGTCAGGACCCATTATAAGTGGTTGGTGTTAACTTGTATTTACCAAGCGAATTACAAAATGGGTCGACGTCTTTTTGTCTGTTGTACGGAGTGGATACAACCTTATTGCAACATATGGTTGCTGCAGAGAGGGTTGATGTTTTGTATTTACTCTACCAAACGAATTACACGAGCAGTTCGGTTCAGATAGTGTATTGAGCAGGTAGTGCAATGCAACAACAACGTGACTTACTGGAATGTATGGCATGGACACCCAAAGGAATGTTGGAAGCGGGACAGGCAGAGGTGCCTCCGACTATTTTAGTTTTTCAGAAAGTCATTTCCAGGACCTGGACGCGATCTCATATAACGGGGACCGTTAAAAAGAAAAGGGAAGGCCAAGGTCGTCCACAGGTAACTTCAGCAAGAGGTGACCGTTACCTCCGATTAATAGCACTTCCAGAGCGAGACTGAATATCAACGCACCTGCAACGCAACCTCCAGGCAGCAAGAGGACGAGCAGTATCAACACAGTCAGAATCGCCTTCGGGAATGTGGAATCTACGCACAGAGGCCTGTGATGTGTGTGTTCGATTGAAACCACGACACCGCTAGCCCGTAGAAACTGGGGAGAGCAACATTAGGGAGTCACAAAGAATGACGCCGGGTCCAGTTAAGATTTTGTGTTCAGTTAGAGGGTGTAGAACTCGGAACAATCGTGCCTTTGTGCACCATATCATGGTGGTAGACGAATGGTGTGGACAAGAGTCAGTATTGGCGGATCTATCTACCTCTGTGTCGTACAGAATGGCGCTTCGACTGTTCACCTTGCTCGAGGTGGACGATTCCAAGCCGCAAAGACCTTCCCAGGGTACCAATACTTTACAGGCTGGGAGGTGATTGCCTGCTTGGCTAGCCGCTCCACATACTGGTTCCTCAGGAAGCCACATGGTCTGCGGTCTAGTCAGAGCCTACTGAACAGACTTTCCAAGGATGTTCTCGACTGATCAAACCAGAGGATGTTACGAAAAATACTGTTCGAGGACTTGTAGGCCACGAAGGGAGTAGCTAAAAATGACAATCAACTTCCTTGGACGTGGTCAGAGGTGTTCAGGAGCACGAGATATTGCGATCAGCTCCGCTGAGTAAACGGCACAGCCAGGAGGCAGCGAGCGTAGTTCAAGCTGCTCGCCACGAACACAGGCATACCAAGGAACCGTGTAAACCACTTCTGCAGCATGGAATGTGTCGAGAACTGCCAAGAACGTGTGACAGAGTATTATTGGTGAAATTGATGCCTTTGAATAATAGGAAAAGTCGACATGAAGCTGCAAGCGGGGGATGGACGAAGCAGGTGGAGAGGTTTGGCAGGAGGTAGCAGGAGGGAGAGGTAAGAAGTCGAGCTATCCGGCCCACAAATGTGAGGCCCGACCTAGGCCGCCAGGATGGGAGGGCAGGTGTAGCAGCTGGAAAAAGAAGCCTGTAGTTTGGGTGGTGGGGTGAGGAATGAACATGAACAACATAACAAGCAAGAAGCTGTTACTGGCGGAGCCACAGGGGAAGCATTCCAGCTTCAGTAAAGAGGCCGATCAAGGCAATCATGCGGAAGGCATCTGTCGGCAGTCTGACACCTCTGTGTAGGACTGGGCCGGTGATCCTCAATGCAGAAGGCACTGTCGAATCATACACCAGGCTCCCGTAGTCTAGGCGGGATTGAATGAGCGTCTTATATATCTGCAGAAGAAAAGGACAGGCAGCTTCCCAAATAGTATGGCTAAAGAAGTTAAGATACAGGCAGCATTTTAGCTTACGCTGACAGAGTTTGGGTAACCAGGTGAGCCTGGCATCAAGGAGCGTACATAAGAAGCGATGAGTTTCCTTAACCTGAAGTTCGTTTGGTAAATATAATTTTGGATTTGGGTGAACTGCCCTATGGAGAGCAGGGCTTCATTTGTCATGGCTTCCGGCAGAGGTGCTGAAGCACACGCGGAAGTTCAAATGTTCAAATGTTTGTAGAACTTATGGGACTTAACTACGGAGTCCTCCGTCCCTAAGCTTACAAACTACTTATGAACTAGCTAACACTAAGGACGGCACAAATATCCATGCCTGAGTGGGGATTCGAGCCTCCGACCATAGTGGCCGTGCAGACCGTGACTGGAGCGCCTGAGTCGCCTCGGCCACCGCGGCCGGCTACGCGGAAGTCATTGGACAATGAGGAGGATGTGACCGACGACCCGACTGCCACAGCAAGTCCATTTACGGGAAGCAGACAGAGGGGAACAGTAAGAACACCCTTCTCCTGGACCTAGGATGAGCTGTGAGAGTGAAGCGACAGGAAGTGTTGAATGAAAATTGGGAGTGAACGCGGAAACACCATTTAATCGGTACTGCAAGGATATGTTGGCGCCAGGTAGTATCGAAAGCCTTTTGAAGGTCGAAGACTGCGATACTGCGATGTGGTGGCAGGCATATTGCAACCAGACCAAATATGCAAATATCCCTCAAGTGCTGATTGATAACCTCTCACTATCTCTGCCACGCTGGTGTGAAACTGTACTGGCCACATGAGGTGATCACACACCATATTAGAAGAGAACAAGAATGACTTTTTCACTGTTATGGATGCCACATAGATCCTTGGTCTAAGTAAACGCCACGCAAACCACAAGTAAAGATTTCAGGCAACAAAATATCGCACTGTGTAACATACACATTACAAGTGTAATCAAAATGCGAATAAATTACGTTACCATTATGTATATATATGATATTTCACCTGATCCCCTGTACCGGAGCGGAATTGGAATCCGGGTCTCCAGAGTTGGGGGATGCGGAAATGAGGAACACCAATCGAGGGGAAGCAAAAATGCGATGTTGAGTGGGGAGGGCAGCAAAAAGAGGTCTTCCGAGCATGGCGGGGGGGTGACTCAAAAGAGAGATTATGAAATTGGGGGGGGGGGGGGAGGGGCAGAAAGAGGGATGCCAAACATGGGGGGGGGGGGAGGGGGCCACCATAAAGAGGAGCGCCAATCGAGGGAGACTGCGAGGAAAAGAGGGTCGCTATTTGAAGGGGATGCACCGAAATAGTGACGGAAAGAAAGTTGGGGGTGGGGGTGGGTCACCAAGAAAAGGGATACTGAGGAGTGGGGGGCGCATGAAAGATGGACGGCGATTTCGGGGGGGGGGGGCGCCAAAAACAGGTATATGGAGCGTGGGAGCGCCAAAAAGAGGGACGTTGGTAGTAGGGGCGCACAAAGAAATGAGGGCGTGAGCAAGGGGGTGCGTAAAAAAGAGGTACACTACACTGAGTGTGGGACGCCGAGTGGGGAGGGGAAGGACGCAAAAGAGGTATGCCGAGCAGGTGGGTTGGGGGGCGTCACTATGAAGTTTGTGTCCATTTTGGGAAATGTCGTAGATTCGCCATTGGTCAAAAGTCATTGGCACTGCACCACATTTCAATATTTATCTGTTTTCGTTAGTGTCCAAATTTTTGTGGACTGCAGTGGAGTAAGAAAGACGGGTGAAGATGAGATAGGACTGCAGAGCGGGCGTCACGGTGGGCGGCAGTGGAGGCCAAGGCCGCAGCGAGAAGACAGCGGGCGCGCAGTGCGGCTGTGCAGGCGGCGCGTGCCAAGAGTTGCTTGGCACCAGCGCGCCAGCCCGCCACACCACGGCCGAACTCCAGAGAACAGCAACCCAATGCTATACTGCATTCCTCGTAACAATAAACCCGATGTAAGCAAACATAAAGTGATTGTTGGTCAGCAGCCATAGCGCGCATACGTTGTAGACTTACGCATAATAGTTTGCGATCGGGAGCGCTCACTTTAGTTCGCAGCTCTGCCGCGAACTAGTTCGTTCTTTTCGTTCGGCCGCTCCCAGTGACGGCTGAGCGGCGTGGTCTGCGCATGCAGGTGGTGGGACAGGGTCCTCCCACCTATCTACTTCATACGCTTGCTGCTTGAGCCGCTAACCAAACCAAAAGATACGGTCTGTGGATAATTTATCGCGTTTAAGTTTAGAGTTACCTCCATATCTTGGCATTATGGAATTTATTAGTCAGATATTCCAGAGTGCAGAATACTTCAAAACAGAAATTTTATAGCACTGAACTATGTAATCTAGCAGGCAGACGCTCACCTCGAAATGACCCTCATCAGCAGAAGGTAAACACGTGACTTTTAATTCCGATACGCGCCCTCTCGCTATTGCCCGTCGGTTTTCGGAAAAGAATCCAACGAACTAAGAGGCGAGATACGTTTGGCAAAATAGTTCGCTACCGATCACGCATATTTTAGTTCGTGACCGATCGCGCATATTTTAGTTCGCGATCGGTAGCTCTGCTTTTAGTTCGCAGCTTGGCCGTGAAGTATGTCGCTCTCTTTAGTTCGTCCGCTCTTTTTAGTTCGTCCGCTCTTTTTGGCATTTGCTACCGCTACTAAAAGAGCTCTTTCTTTTGTTATGACAGCTTTTTATGTAATGAATCATTGTTGCCAAAGCGTGTGCTATTACCCGTATTTTTGGGCAATTAGACATCAAATATTTAAGCAAATAAACCAGTTATTTACACGAGTGGGTAATACTATGGCATTCAACTACTTTGCCTACAGAGTACTCGTAGTACTTTATTTTTAAAATGGATTTCTTGTGGCAGTGGACTATGAAACTACAGCTGAGCTGCATCTCAGCTCGAAATGACGGTAACTGGCAGAAGGGAATCACGCGATTCTGCGCGCTCTCGCGTCCTCTCGCTGTTCCCCGTCAGTCTTCGGAAAAGGAGCGGACGAACTAAGAGGCGAGGCGTCTGGGAACTAGTTCGCGTAGTTCGCCTGTAGGAGCGCTCTTCGCGAACTACACAAGACTAATACGTTGATGTTGTTCCGCTCTTGGAACTGGTCGCACTTATGTCTTAGCTATTTTATTACTATGTTACTATAATTAGAAATGTAATATGTCATTATATAAATATGCGAACACGTAAACTGAAGCATCGATTTTTAATAACAATTATACAAGGAGGCCACTGAAACTTATTGTAAATCGAAAGGAGTTTTCTTATGGATGTGCACAAAACAAAAATCATGTGGTATATGCAGCAGTAAAGAGTTATTTAAGAAAGGGGGTATGGGGGTATTAAACGACGAAACGCGGCGAAAGGTACACGTCTAGAGCAACAGGCATCTAGAAGAATGGTTGGAACTACGTGGTGGACAGTGTTTTGCAGTAACAGAATGATGTTATTTCTTGGCGTCGTTATTTCGCGTATTATCCTGAAAGAATAACTTTGTGGTCATCTGCAGCTGCTACCACATGATTCAAGGGAGTTCCTAATTCTTTATTACTTCATTTTGAATAGCTACGACTTCCTCATTCTGTCATGTTTCCTCTTCGCTCTTTCATACTCCTTTTCTCATAGCGTTCAGATAAAACCTTTGTTTTTCGAGGGTTCCATAGAAACTAAGAAACTTAATATCAATAAACCCCATCCGGCCGCAGTGGCCGAGCGGTCTGCCGGCGCGCCAGTCACAGTCTGCACGGCCGCTACCGTAGGGTGCATGGATGTTTGTGTCGTCTTTAGTGTAAGGTAGTTCATAAGTAGTTTGTAAGTTTAGGGACTGATGACCCCGCAGTTAAGTTCCTTAAGGTTAACAAACATTTGATTTTGAATAAACACCAATTTCATTTTCTTAAAATTGAGTTTCGTTACCTTGTAAATACAATTGGTCGAATTTAGAGCACAAGTGATGTTAATTCTAATAAATTATCAGCCATTGATGCTTGCCTTAAATCATTCTTTGGCTATGTAGATTATGTTTCAAAAATCGTAGTCTGTTCAAAACATTTCGGAACTTTGTCCATAACATTTTCTATTCTAACATGTTATTTATTGTGCACGGTTTGATACATCACTCCCAACCATGTTTCGACTTCCAGAAATAATCATGGTACGTCTCTTGCCGTTTACCGCGAAGTACTGACTGCAAATTTTCTTTCATTTCTTTCATTGCTCCGAACTTCGTCCTTTCAACGGAATTATTGAAACTCAAAGAAAACTGTAAGCATGGCTTTGACATTTGACTGACCTGACGAGCTTTTGTGTCTCGTAGAATCCTTCCCGAACCATTGTGAAGATTGAGCGTTGGATTCAACATCATAACAGTAGACCTGCATCTCATCAACAGCTGTGACTCTTTTAGGGCACGTCTCGTTCTCATTTTCATTAGGATAAAGCAGTTCACAGACTGCGAGGCGGTGGTCTCTGAATCTTGACTCAAGAGACGTGCGGGAACATTGCCATAGAGCAAGAGAAGAGATCAAGATGATCGAAAAATAGAAATATCAGAATTAACAAGAAAAAGAAAACTCTTAATTTTAATCATTAAATTAAAGATAAGATACTGGTACTGTTTTAAACTTAAAAACCTTCAGATAATTACCGGATAGAAAAGTCAGCAAAAATCTTCATTCAGAAAAACAAATGGAGGAAAAGATTAGAAAAAATGTTTAGGAAAAATTAATAAATTCTAAGGAACTAGTATGAAAATAACTGAAATCACCAGAAGAAAAAATAAAGATCAAAAGAAAGAAATAGAAGCAGCAAAGAAATGGGAACTAAACCCTTTGTTGACCCATCATAGGAAAAAAATAGGCTTCAGAAAGTGATACATTGTTGTATATCAGCAGCAAATACTGGACGAAAATTTTTTTTCAGGATCGAGGAGTAAGTATGCCAAACACGCACAGTGCTATGTTGAAGAACAGAATTGTCTCTCGACGACTTATATTGTCGTACTTTGGTACTACCCACTGGGGCGTGGTGATACTACAGCGAAACGGTCGTTGGATAAGGTGGCTGAAAAGAAATGGGCTTGTCGTAAACTGGGCTGTAAACCAAGCTGAATGTAGCGCCAGCCAGGGGTCACAAAGAATTCTTCAGCTTAATAGTACCTGGTGAGGAGCAATTACTTTCGAAGAGGTCGCGTTGGGCAGTGATTCATGTATGCCATTGTGAGCTCGTACAATTAGTCAGTATCGCCTTCGACACAGAATACAATATCATCATTTCTGATCGATTGAGTTATGCGTGATACTCTACCGATGGAAACTCGGTATTTCGGAGTGCTTTGTCCAGCATTATATTAGACAAAAACGGAGTAACAGTCTTTGGCACTGTAGGCCACCAGAGGCTGTACAACTGTCATGAACTGAAAGTAGTGTAACAGTGACCGTCGTTTCAGGGGAGTTGCAAAACTCCATGCTACTTTCTTCCTCCACACCGTTCAATCTACGCCGTACTGGGGATGTTATCATCCTATAGTGCTTTCCTGTAGCTGTATGATAGCCAAGCCATCAGTCTAGTTTCACATTACTCATAAAAAAAGATATATGCTAACCGCGGGGAATGTTTGTTTCGCAGAAATGTAGGAATACACGTCGCCACGCTGACAGACTTCTCTGAAAAAAGGGCAACTTATTCTCATACTATTTATAGATTTAGATAAAGCTCTTAAGAACATTGGCTAGCATACACATCCTGCAATTCTGGAAGTGGTAGGGATAGAGCGCAAGGGGCGAAAGCTGTATACGAATCAAGTTTTGGAGAAATCAGAATGCAGTTACAAGACTGGAAGAACTCGAAAGAGAAGCAGAGAAAAGTTACTTGATCTATTTAGTAAACTGTGGAGAAAATCAAAGAGAAATATGAAAGTGGAATTAAATTTCACGATGAATAAGTGAAAAATTAAAGCATTACAAATGAACTTGTAATTATGTCAGAGACGAAATGGGTTGGGTGGATAATGAGGAGGTCAATGGAATTAGGGTGAAAAGGAATTCATAAAAGACGAGAAAAAATGTTAGGAGGACAATAGACATTGTAGAGGGAGATCAAGAGTCGAATACAGCAAACAGACAGTAAATAGTTACGGAAGGATGAGAAGGCTTACTGAGGATAGAGCTATAGCCAACCATTCTTCAAACTGAAGACTTCCACGACAAAAACGTCTTTAGGGACGTTTTAAGAGATTAGAGAGTTCCGTGAGTATGCATCGGCGTAGTCTACTTCTGCCATAAATCATAAAATACTTACCATCCCAAAAAAGTTTAAAAAGACCAGTCACTTCTGTTATATGTTGTTACTGTGTATACGATAAATTGACAGCGTAAGAAAAGGTAATTTTGATTTCATTTCATCCATCCTGACGTGTAGGGATGACTGTACAAAGACCATATAAAATGGTCACTAATAAATAAACCGAAAGATACATTTTCGCTCGTGGTTTATTTTGTGTCCCAACTCCGTCGCCGCTTTTGTGTTCCAGCCTCGTCGTAGGTGTCGGGGGCCGAGTGGAATGAGACCGACACAGGAATATAGATAGCACGCTGGTGCAGGTACGGAGGGGAGCAGCCAGAAACTATAAACACTAGAGTAAATTAGAAAGAGATATATATTGCACAGAATGTAACAATACTTAACTTTTACATAGTACTGCAGAATGTTGATACATAGTTGTTAGAGGCCTGCCTAGTGCCTGTACGATAGCAAAGTCTTCACTGGTGCCTGTCTGATTACGAAGGTCCTAACTGGTTGCTAACTCAGTCCCAAGTGGCCGGTGTCTTTCCGTGGTGGCCACGAGCGGGGTTGCAGCAGAGGGCGCTCGTGGCTGTCGTCGTGAGAACGCCGCGCCGTGCGTGCATGGCGGCGCGCGGCGAAAGTAGGTGGCGCGCACTTTGTACTTGTGCGACACTACAGTTTATTACGGAGCATAACATGTTTCGGCAGCGTGATACCACCAAATGTTTGTGAATCTATTGCTGGTTCAGTCCGTAGCCTTACAAACTACTTACTTATGCTAAGGACAACACACACACACACACACACACACACACACACACACACACTCATTCCCGAAGGAGGACTCGAGTCTCCGACGGCGAGCAACCGCGCGCTCCGCAACAAGGCGCCTTAGAGTGCTCAGCCACTCCACAACCTACTGCAGCAATTAAGACAAGGGAATAGATACAGTGAAATTGAAAACTTTTATGCATTTTGGTAAATCATTTGAAGTTGTACTACAGAATCCACAACAAAATATTACGTTCAGGTATAGCAAAACCAGTCGTAAAACGCTCCTGACAGAGCACAAAAATCGGAATGTTTTTCTGTGCAAATGACTCTAACAGAAAAGTATGTGTATGTGTGTGTGTGTGTGTGTGTGTGTGGCGGGGGGGGGGGGGGGGGGGGAGGGGGATCTGCGATCTCAGTCCTCAAAAGTCTTCATCAACAAAAATGAAAACTTCACGATAAAGAGAAGGAGTTAGCATGCTGAGTGCGAAGATATTTGCAGACAAAACTTTTTTCTGATTCTTTTACACAGGAACATAATGGTTTTTTGGATTCCGAAAGTAGCATTTTCAGCTGGTTCTCTTCTTTCCCTAGCTGCTATGTGTCAAATTCTGAAAATCAGCAACGATCTGACATGTCTTTATACGGTCGGCACAACCATATATGGGACACGACGAATAACAAAAATAAATTCAATCATTATCGAGTAAAGATATCAGCTAAGTTCAAAATAATTTTTTCCGGAGATATTCTTAAAACGGAATTATATGTATTTCACAACGCCGCCAAGCAGTTCATAAGTCTAGGGACTGATGACGTCAGCACTTTTGGTTCCTTACAAACACAATAACTTCGTGCTCATCAGCTGCTGCTACTAGAGAAGTAAGTTTCTAATGTTTAATTAGATCATTTTTAATTACTACGACTTTCTGCTTTCCCCATTATATGCAGTTGCAGGGTTCGGGTAGGAACTAAAAGCCTGCATACCAATAAATTCCATCATCATCACCATGAGAGACTGATTATGCCTATCATAGCATGACACATTTTTCAGGAGATATGACGTCATAGAGAACGAAATTTCCGAATAACTGCTACATCATGCGCTACTTTTCCGCATCTCCTCCTAGAATAATGGATCGATTTGGTACACATACTGCTTAATATCAGACAACAAATGCTGTGGGGGTTAAAATTACTTGCGACACATAGTTCAGGAGATGTGACCAGGGAGGGAGGGGGGGGGGGTTAAAGTCCCCCTATGACATTTGTGTCTGTGTTGTACTTAGGTTAGTTTACCTTCGTTTAAGTAGTTTGTAAGCTACGGACTAATAACCTAGCAGCTGAGTCCGCTAGATTTACAAACATTTGTACATTTAAATGTGACGTCGTAAACAATGAGTCCCTTCACGCGACGCGTGATTTACGAGACGTCATTCTTCCTCTATTTATTCATCGCAAACAGTTTCCTAATATTACTCTCCACAAATCTGGAAAATTATATTATTGTAGTACACATAGTCAAGGTTATGTGATAAGTATTGAGCTGCACATTTCTTTGTTTTACTGTTTCATAATTTCTGAGCTGTTTTCATGAATAGATGAAGATAAAATCTTTTCCCGAATTTTTATTCTCCTTTCTAACATAAGACTGAAAAAATGCATATATACCCGGAAAAAAACGGGTTTATCAGCTGGTATTAGTATAATTGATTTCATTTGACGTTTTTTCGTTGTGATGGGACTGGACAGCAGAGCATTTATGGCCGCGCCATCTACATCTACATCCATACTCCGCAAGCCACCCGATTGTGTGTGTCGGAGCGTAGTTTGAGTACCACTATCGATTCTGCCTCCTATTCGAGACACGTATTGTCGCGGTAAGAAAGATTGTCGGTATGCCTCTGTCTGGGCTCTAATCTCTCTGATTTCATCTTCATGATCGCGAGATATACGTAGGAGGGAGCAATATACTGCTAGACTCATCGGTAAAGGTATGTTCTCGAAACTTCTACAAAAGCCCGTACCGAGCGACAGAGCGTCTCTCCTGCAGTCTTCCACTGGAGTTTATCGATCATCTACGTAACGCTTTCTCGATTACCAAATGATCCTGTAACGAAGCGCGCTGCTCTCCGTTGGATCTTTTCTGCTTCCTCTATGAACCCCACCTGGTACGGATCCCACACCGGTGAGCAGTATTCAAGCTGTGGGCGAACAAGTGTACTTCCTTTGTTTTCGGACTGCATTTCCTTAGGATTCTTCCAATGAATCTAAGTCTGGCATCTACTTTACCGTCTATTGATTTTATTAGGTCGTTCCATTTTATATGACTCCTAATGCCTAATCTCAGATAATTAATGGAATTAGCTGCTTCCAGTTACTGACCTGCTATAGTGTAGCTAAATGATACAGGATCTTTCTTTCTATGTATTCGCAGTACATTACACATGTCTACATTGAGTTTCAATTGCCATTCCCTGCACCATGCGTCAATTCGATGAGGATCCTCCTGCATTTCAATACAGTTTTCCATTGTTACAACCTCTCTATATACTACAGCATCAATCGCAAAAAGCCTCAGTGAACTTCCGATATTATCGGCAAGGTCAATTTATACAGGGTGTTACAAAAATGTACGGCCAAACTTTCAGGAAACATTCCTCACACACAAAGAAAGAAAATATGTAATGTGGACATGTGTGCGGAAACGCTTAATTTCCATGTTAGTGTCCATGTTAGAGCTCATTTTAGTACTTTTCTTTAAATGTAGAAATAATTCCTGAGTTTCAATTGCCATTCCCTGCACCATGCGTCAATTCGATGAGGATCCTCCTGCATTTCAATACAGTTTTCCATTGTTACAACCTCTCTATATACTACAGCATCAATCGCAAAAAGCCTCAGTGAACTTCCGATATTATCGGCAAGGTCAATTTATACAGGGTGTTACAAAAATGTACGGCCAAACTTTCAGGAAACATTCCTCACACACAAAGAAAGAAAATATGTAATGTGGACATGTGTGCGGAAACGCTTAATTTCCATGTTAGTGTCCATGTTAGAGCTCATTTTAGTACTTTTCTTTAAATGTAGAAATAATTCGTGCAGACATTTGTGAGAATACCCAATTGTTTCGTTAGTATGTACTGTACTTCCTCGATTCATCGCCAGTTGGCCCAATTGAAGGAAGGTAATGTTGATTTCAGTGCTTGTGTTGACATGCGACTCATTGCTCTACAGTACTACGGATGAGGCTTTATTCCAACGTGATCAAATTGTAAATTTTCACAATCAACATGTGTGGGCTGACGAGAATCCGCACGCAATTGTGCAATCACGTCATCAACACAGATATTCTGTGAACGTTTGAGCAGGAATTGTTGGTGGTCTTGATTGGGCCTCATGTTCTTCCACCTACGCTCACTGGAGCACGTTATCATGATTTCATATGGGATACTCTACCTGTGCTGCTAGAACATGTGCCTTTACAAGTACAACACAACATGTGGTTCATGCACGATGGAGCTCCTGCACATTTCAGTCGACGTGTTCGTACGCTTCTCAACAACAGATTTGGTGACCGATGGATTGCTAGAGGCGGACCAATTCCATGGCCTCCACGCTCTCCTCACCTCAACTCTCTTCACTTTCATTTATGGGGCATTTGAAAGCTCTTCTCTACGCAACCCCGGTACCAAATGTAGACACTCTTCGTGCTCTTATTGTGGACGGCTGTGATACAATACGCCATTCTCCAGGGCTGCATCAGCGCATCAGGGATTGCATGCGACGGAGGGCGGATGCATGTATCCTCGCTAACGGAGGACATTTTGAACATTTCCTGTAACAAAGTGTTTGAAGTCAAGCTGGTACATTCTGTTGCTGTGTGTTACCATTCCATGATTAATGTGATTTGAAGAGAAGTAATAAAGTGAACTCTAACATGGAAATTAAGCGTTCCCGGACACATGTCCACATAACATGTTTTCTTACTTTGTGTGTGAGGAATGTTTCATGAACGTTTGGCCGTACCTTTTTGTAACACCCTGTATACAGGGTGTTTCACTAAGTGTCTTTGCCTTTGTAACTTATAAAATAATAGGTGACGGGAAATTTTAATGCGGTAGGTCAACACAAGAAATGTTACACTTCCTGCGGAGCTATGAAAATAGTTTATTGTATCACTTTCAAAAGAGTTACAGCACAAAGATATAATTTTTTAAATGGAAAAATGTTTTTTTCTATCATGCATTGGATTCGTTGAAAGCATCTGCGTCCAAATCAATTTAAACTACATTCGTATCACTGTTAGTTTGGGAGCTACAGCCGGCCGAGGTGGCCTAGGGGACTGAGGTGCTCCAGTCACGGTCTGAACGGCCACTACGGTCGGGGGTTCTAATCCCCCCTCGGGCATGGGTATTTGTGCCGTCCTTAGTCTTAGGTAGTTCATAAGTAGTTTGTAAGCTTAGGGACTGATGACCCCGTAGTTAAGTCCCATAAGTTATACAAACATTTGAACATTTAGGGGGCGGAGGCTACGACAGCGTAGCTCACTGGCTGGTGGTCATAAGACAATGGGCCGTGCCCCAGGGGATAGCTACTCGGCCAGTCAGCTACGCTATTGCAGCCTCCGCCCCCGGCACTATGAAGGGTTGTACCTCCCAAACTAACAGTGATAGGAATGTAGTTTAAATTGATTTGGTCGCAGCTGGTTTAAACGAATCCAATACACGATAGAAAAAAAACTATTGTTCCATTTAAAAAATTATATCTTTGTGGTGTAACTCTTTGGAAAATGATACAATAAACTATGTTCATAGCTCCGCGCCGGCCGCGGTGGCCGAGGGGACTGAGGCGCTCCAGTCACGGTCTGCACGGACACTACGGTCGGGGGTTCTAATCCCCCCTCGGGCATGGATATTTGTGCCGTCTTTAATCTTAGGTAGTTCATAAGTAGTTTGTAAGCTTAGGGACTGATGACCCCGTAGTTAAGTCCCATAAGTTCTTCAAACATTTGAACATTTTGAACATAGCTCCGCAGAAAGTGTAACATTTCTTGTGTTGACCTATCGCATTAAAATTTCCTGTGACCTATTATTTTATAAGTTACAGAGGCAAACACACTTAGTGAAACACCCTGTATATTGTGAACAGCAACGGAAGCCACGACCCTCCCCTGTGGCCATGTGCGTTGAGTGTCCCCTACAAGTTCAAAAATGTTCAAATGTTTGTATAGTTTATGGGACTTAACTACGGGGTCATCAGTGCCTAAACTTAGAATCTACTTATGAACTACTTACGAACTAGGACGGCACAAATATCCATGCCCGAGGGGGGATTCGAACCCATCTACATCTACATCTACATAGATACTCTGCAAATCACATTTAAGTGCCTGGCAGAGGGTTCATTAACCACTTTCACAACTTTTCTCTACCGTTCCATTCTCTTATAGCGCGGGAAGAAAGAACACCTAAATCGTTCCGTTTTCGATCTGATTTCTGTTATTTTATTCGGATGGTCATGTCTCCCTAAGTAGGTGGGTGCTAGCAAAATTTTTTTCACATTCATAAGTAAAAGTCGGTGATTGAAACTTCGCAAACAGATCACGCCGCAATGAATAACGTCTTTCTTTTAATGATTTCCACCCCAATTCGTGCAACATTTCCATGACGCTTTCCCCCCCCCCCCCCCCCCCCGTAACGTGATAAAACAAAACGAGCTGCCCTTCTCTGAACCTTCTCAATATCTTCCGTCAGTCTCACCTGGTGAGGGTCCCACAAGGAGCAATAGTACTCCAGGAGAGGACGCACAAGTGTGATGTAGGCAGTCTCTTTGGTGGAGCTGGTGCATCTTCTTAGCGTTCTGCCAATGAAACGTAACCTTTGGTTCGCCTTCCCCACAATATTTTCTGTGTGTTCTCTCCAGTCAAAGTTGTTCGTAATTGTAACCCCTAGGTATTTGGTAGAATTTACGACCTTAAGGTTTGACTGATTTATCGCGTAATTGAAGTTCAGCGGATTTCTTTTAGTGGTAATGTGTATTACTTCACACTTTTCTTTATTTAGTGTCAATTGCCAATTTTCGCACCAAGTAGAAATTTTGTCTAAATCGCTTTGCAGTTGCTTTTGATCCTCTGTTGACTTTACTTACGAAGTAGGACGGCACAAATATCCATGCCCGAGGGGGGATTCGAACCCCCGACCCCCGACCGTAGTGGGCGTGCAGACCGTGACTGGAGCGCCTCAGTCCCCTCGGCCCCCTATAAGTGTGCGCGTTACAACTCAGTTATCTTTCCGGATATTTTTGAAGAGACGCTATACGAGTAGAGAGGCGGCCGCGGCGGCAGGACTGGAGCGTCGCGGGGTGGGCGTCGGCCGCGGCGCCTTTGTGTGGTGGGCTGGGCAGGTGCGGCCGCGGGGCGTGGGCAGGCGCGGCTGTCAGTGGGTCAGCCAGAGGCAGAGGAAGAGGCAGAGGCAGAGGAAGCGGCCGACCACCGCGGCGTGGCGCGGCGCACGATCAATAGGCGGCCTAGCCTGCCCAGCCCAGCCCCGGGCGAGACCAAACAGCCCGCCCTAGGACAATGGCCCCACCTGTGCCTGTGCCTGTGCATGCGCTCCTCCCAGTCTGACACCCACCTCCACATACATACTCCACAAACCACCTCACGCCGTGTGGTGGTCGTGGTGGAGGGAGGGTACTTTAAGCACCACTGAGACTCCCTCCTCCTATTCCAATCGCATATGCTTCGCAGAAAAATACATTTGCCGGTGTGCTTCCGTGTGGGCTCCAATCTCTCTATTTATACATTGTGATATTTTCGCGAGTACCAGCACTAAGCCTCCTAAATAAGATACTACCACTTGCTGAAGACATTGTAGGAGACTACCAATATGGCTTTAGACGCAATATATCAACAGTGGACCACCTGTTTACCGTACGACAAACAACGGAGAATTGCTGGGAGTACAAGTAATAAAAGAATTCCAGTGTCCATCTAAAATTGCTTGGTAGCAATGTGTCTAGAACAAACACTCTGTAAAGTGCGGACAAGTACTGGTCTATCAGAAGAGTGTGATGAATTATTTTTCAAAAAAGTTAGATTGGCTTACCTTTGTGCTGTACCGTCGGTAGTTACACAAATGAAGAAACAGAAAAAAGGGGGCGAAAAAGGACAAGCTTTTGGAACACAGTTCTTTTCTCAGGAGGGAGAGAAGGGAAGAAAAAAGGATGGGAACGAAAGAGAAAGGTAATTCACGACTTAGGTCATCAAGGTGGTGTTTCAGGAGTGTGGACGTCGGAGATACTGCATGTATGTACTGAGCCAAGCGAGAGAGGATATATATAACCAAAGAGGGAAGATCAAGTAGTAAAGAAAAGAGAAGACGAGTGGACTAAATGATACTGAGGGGTGTAGGATGGACGGGGGGGGGGTTGTCTAAAACGTTTTTCATTAACAGGGAAAGATGGACACACACACACACACACACAAACACACACACGGAGAGAGAGAGAGAGAGAGAGAAAGAGGGAGGGAGGGAGAGGGAGAGAGAGATAGGTAAGGAAGGGATAATGAATAGGTGAGCTGATGACGGAGGAAGGGGGGGGGGAGCGTAGATTTAGGCCAGGGGGGTGGCGGGAGGAGAGGATGTGTTGGAGGGCAATTTCCCACCTCCATAGCTCTGAGGGACGTGTGGTGTAACACGTGCCCAGGTCCCTCGACTTATGCTGGAGGGCATGTTCTGCCACAAGATATTGGCGAACAGTCCGTCTGTGACCATTCATCCACTCAGCCAATTTGTTAGTAGTCATACCAACATAAAAGGCTGAACAGTGAACACATGTCAGTTGATATATGACGTGTGTTGTCTCGCATGTGGCCATGCCTTGAATCGGGTAGGTTTTTCCTGTGGTGGGGCTGGAGTATGTGGTAGTGGGAGGATGCATTGGGCAGGTTTTGCAGCGGGATCGGTTGCAGGGATAGGAACCATTAGGTAGGGAGGGTGGTTTTGGGATGTTGCAAGGTTGGACGAGGATGTTGCGGAGGTTGGGAGGACGGCGGAAGGCTATTCTGGGTGATGTGGATATTATTCAACCTTGTGCTAGAAAAAATAGACAGGGAATTAATGAAAACTGGCCCCATTGGCATACCCTTAGACAACACGTCAGTGACTCGACTGGCTTATGCGGATGATGTAATTCTAATCAGCGGCAGTAGGGAAGAGCCGAGAAGAACGGCAAGCTCGTACTGCCAGATTGTCAATAGAGCAGGCTTGCAAGTCAGTGAAGACAAGACGCAATACATGGTCCTAAGCAAGTCGGCTAGTGATGGGGACCCACTCACGGTGGAAAATCTCCGATTCAAAAGGGCGAGTACTTTCAAATATCTTGGTAGCCTCTTTAGCGATCAGAACCTCTGTGAAATCGAAATAAATGCAAGAATTGTTGGAGGCAATAGAAGGTATTTTAGCATTCAGGACGTGCTAAAGAAAAGGTCCCTGTCAAGAAGTTTCAAGACCAGGTTGTATCAAAGTATGATCATGCCAGTGGTTATGTACGGTTGTGAAAGCCTCAGCCTCAGAACAGAAATTACTGGCTCTCGAACGAAAAATCCTCCGAAAAATCAATGGTCCTGTGATAGATTCACAAACAGGAGAATGGAGAATTCGAAAAAACCAAGAATTAAAAGAGCTTTACGCACAGCCGGACATTATGAAAAGAATGAAGAGAAGATGGTTGACCTGGGCTGAACATGTAGCAAGGATGAGCGAAGGGAGCATACCCCATGATGTGTGGCTGGGAACGATAGCTGGAAGGAGATACCGGGGACAACCAAGGACAACATAGAAAGACAATGTTGACTGAGACACCGAGGACATGAGACTAGGAGCAGGTGATTGGTTGCAAGTGGCACGCAACCGGGAGAGATGGAGGATTGTAGAGCAGGCATATGGTCACTAAGGCCCAAGCCACGGATAAGTAAGTAAGTAAAAACGAGGGGCGTTTGAAAAATCCGTGCAAAGTTAGAGAGAGATGGCATCATCGGCGCGTATCGACGTTATGTTTAGTCAGTAGCATTTTGGGAAGAACGCATACAAGTTTCAGCCATCGGTCTATTTCTTGTGTTTGGCATTCGTGTGAATCAAAGAAGTGGATTGATTGTCAAAGAATGGACGAAAAAGAATTTCGTATGGTGATAAAACATTACGAAAGTCAAAATGCCTCAGGAGACTAAAGAGAAGCTTAATAAACATTATGGTGTCTCTGCATCTTCGTGATCTGGGATGTCAGCCTCAACTTCATCTTTATAGGACTCAGAAGTCAAGGAAGCCACTGAAATTGTCTGACGACGAATTCTAATAATAGAGTAAGCGGCTTTAGCCCGTGTGAAGTATAAAATCCAGCGCTATATTAAAAAAAAAAAAATGTTCAAATGTTTGTATAGCTTATGGGACTTAACTACGGGGTCATCAGTCCCTAAACTTACAAACTACTTATGAACTACTTACGGAGTAGGACGGCACAAATATCTATGCCCAAGGGGGGATTCGAACCCCCGACCGTAGAGGCCGTGCAGACCGTGACTGGAGCGCCTCAGACACCTCGGCCACCGCGGCCGGCGCACTATATTTAATAAATTTACAAATCTCTTAGTAATAGAACAATTGACCGCACAGCCACAGACATATGTCATACGAATTTTATTTCTTTACCGCCTATCGATGTCTCCGACGCCTGTGTATCTGTGACCTCAAGCATAGTGTTGCGCTCACGGCTTTAAAAAGACGGAGCGAATGCTACAGACTCGGTATATGGATTCACTATTAAGATGGCTGGACGAGATATTATAAGAACCAAAATTTATGCGACTGCACGTTCGAAATTTTATGACCAGTCATTACGCTACGAAAATATGAGGATGTACATGGTTTGAAGTTTGCGCTACAGACAATATTATGTTTTCATATCCAGCTCTGGGAGAGCCAGCCATGACAAAACTATTTCACCACGTGTGTAAGATGTATGAGACAGGCGAAATAACTCCAGACTTTTTTAAAAAATGTAATAATCCCTATTCCAAAGAAATCAGGCGTAGACATGTGTGAAAATTGCAGTTTGATAAGTCATGGTTGCAGAATTTTTAACACGAATTATCTACAGGAGAATGGAAAAGTTCGTAGAAGCTGACCTCGGGGAAGATTAGTTTGGATTCAGGAGGAACGTAGGAACCCAGGAGGCAATACTCACTTTACCACTTATCTTAGAAGTTAGATTAAGTAAAGGCAAACCAACAATTTTAGCTATTGTAGATTTAGAGAAAGCTTTTGACAATGTTGACTGGAATACAATCTTCCAAATTTTGAAGTCAGCAGGGCTAAAATACAGGGAAAGGAGAGTTATTTACAACTTGTACAAAAGCCAGACCGCAGTTATTAGACTCGAAGGGCATGAAAGGAAAGCATTAGTTGGGAAGTAAGTAAGACAGTGTTGTAGCCTTTCTCCGATGTCACTCAATTTCTACATCGAGCAAGCAAGGAAAAATTTGGAATAGGGATTAAAGTTCAGGGTGAAGAAATAAAAACATTGCGTTTTGTTGATGACATTGTAATTCTGTCAGAGACAGCAAAGGACCTGGAAGAGCAGTTGAATGGAATGGACTGTATGTAGAGGAGAGCGTATAAGATGGACATTAACAAGAGCAAAACAAAGATGATGGAATGCACTCTTAGAAACTCAGGCGATGCTGAAGGAATTAGATTAGGTAACGAAACAATGAACGTGGTAAATGAGTTTAGTTACTTGGGTAGGAAAATAACATATGACGTTCGCAGTACAGAGGATATAAAATGCAGAATGGCAATGGGAAGAAAAGCATTTTTGAAAAAGAGAAATTTGCTAACATCGAATATTAATTTAAATGTAAGGAAGTCTTTTCTGAAGGCTTTTATGTGGAGTGTTGCCTTGTATGGGAGTGAAACTTGGACGATAAACAGTGCGGACAGAAAGAGAATAGAGGCTTTTGAAATGTGGTGCTACAGAAGAATGATGAAGATTAGGTGGGTAGATCGCATAACTAATGAAGAACTACTGAACGGAATTGGTGAGAAAATGAATTTTTGGCATACCTTGTCTAAAAGAAGGGATCGCTTGGTAGGACACATTCTTAGACATCGAGGAATCGTAAATTCAGCATTGGAGGGGAGTGTGTGGGGTAAAAACAGCAGAGGGAGACCTAAAGACGCAGATAGTAAGCAGATTCAAATGGATGTGGGTTGCCTTTCTTATGAGGAGATGAAAAGGCTTGCTCAGGATAGAGTAGGGTGGAGAGCTACATCAAACCATTCTCCGGACTGATAACAACAACATCTAGCTCCATCGAGAGAATCCTGAACTATCAAACGAAATTGGCGTGCATGTTTAGTGTCGTTAACGTGTAAAGAGCAGCGAAGTGTTGTTCGACATTGGTGAGTCAAATGCCATAAGACGATTGACTGAGAGGGGCAAACGTGGCTATTTTAGGGACGACTATTCGGACCCTAATAATGTCTACAAGGGTGCGCATACTCGTAAGATAGCCGTTTGAACCTCAGTGATTCGCCGAACCTCAGTGATTCGCCACGCCCTGGGTTGCGGTAACAAATGCAATTCCGCAAAACGTAGCAGCCCACCGAAGCAGCAGTTGAGAGCGAACAACTTATGCAGTTGCAAATCTCTTCGTAGCAGTTTAATATTTCCTGCTATAGTAAATGATGTTCATGACAAGCTGGAATTTCCCCCGATGCTGCTCCTATTGGTGAGAAAGTCGCCAAATTTTGGGTGGGAGATGTTCCAGCATCCACCGTACAGTCCTTTCCTTGCACCGTCGGCCTTTCATCGGCTTGCTCCGGAAATGAAAGTCCCCGCAGGCCACCGCTTAGCGACAGATGTGGAAGTGAAATCAGAAATCCTCAGATGGCTACACTGCAAGAAACGGACTTCTACGAATATAGCATAGTCAAAACTGATAACACGACGGGAGAAATGAGTTCCTTGGCGACTATGTAGAAAAGTTATCTATTAGACTTTTTTTGCAATAAAATTATAGTTCGTTAGCTTCCGATCTTCCCTCTTATAATGCGACTGTGTCGTACTGGTCGTGGTCTCTGCAAAGAATCCGATATTGTTTAATTATACGATTGGCAAACTGTCAGTAGTATCTGACTCATCATATACAAAAGAGGCGTCAAGCATTATATCGTGCTTATCAGTTCGGTTATTGCTAGAAGAGTCAGTCAGCGTATTAAATCATCCTGTACAATGACGTAAAACCGCCTTGACAGAATACTACCAAACGCAATGGAGTATTTCCGTACTTGTCGGATGCGTTTTCAAAGATTCATCTTTATGCGGACTGATTTTTAAACTTTTAAATAGAGCAAAAATTGATTCGTACAGATGATAAGCGCCGTGAGGGAATGGTTTTCACATTATTTTGTCCGACATTTGGAAAAGTCCCCTCTCCATAACTTTGTTATAAAATATAATTTTATTTCTAAAATGTTGCTTGAAAAATAATCCTCGAAAAGTGCGTGGGGAGTCATAATGTCAAATATAATTTTTATAAGTCGTAAATGTAAGCACAAACAAGCACATACCTATTTTAACATTTATTTAAAAAAAGTAAGGAAAAACATTACCACGATTGAGAGCTGTCTCCGAATGCTGCCTGTAGAACCCGACCCATGCTCCAAACGTAATTTAGCATTGCACGAGAGAAATGGAAAACTATTGTCGCTGGATAACTCGGAGAACGATTGCCGTGGATTTTTTTTCACAGCTGTCCGATTTAAGGAAAAATGGAATCAACAGTGGTATGATGATACTCTCAACACTAGAACTGGCATGAAGGCTGCCTATTAACATTGTGATGTTTAAGATTTTTTTCTTTTAGGTCGTTAAGTAAAGAGAGGTTTTTGGCAGGGATAAAGGAAAGCCCCCGTCAATCTCGCGGCCCTCAGCGGCTGCAGTTACTGCGTTACCCTTCCCCTGGCTGTGGGAAGCAACAGGATCTAACAACATAATTGATTTAGTAAGAACTGTTGCAGGGAGCCTGAATGTCACCAGTGTGTGACAAGAGTAGTAAACCTTGTCATACGCTTTATGTCCAACTGATGGTAATCTTCCAGCCTCGTTGACGGTTTGGTTTGCCCACGATATTTACTAGACTGACGAGTGTAATCTTAAGCTGCGACTGATGCTTTCGTGTGGTCGGTATGTCACCGGAGGTCGATTTTTTAAAATTGTGTGTGCGAAATCCAGTTCTTAATTATCCCTGACCGCTAATGTGCTTTTGGACGCTAATGAAATGTCTCTGGGACTGGTTTGTCTTTTTGCATGCTGAACTTCATGCAAATTGAATAATTCAGGCATGGTAACATATAACCGCTAAAACCTGCTACATAATTAAAAAAAAATAATAGCTTCTGTTATAAAAATTAGGATAGTATAAGTATAAGATTGAGGGGCAGTTCGTTGACATCATTCAAGCCAGATGTAAAAGCTCATTGTACAGAATATCATCACTTCACAGCTACACATTTTTTTCGGCAATTGTTCGAACACGTAATGATGCAAAATATATTCCACGTGTCTGATGATTACGAGCTTTCCTACAACGCCTAATTTGTAACAATATGTATCAATCTGATAATTATCTGTGACAACAATCATTCATTAATAAATAAATATTGGTGTAGTAGCTTTTGGGGTTTTACACAGCAACGAATCCATTTTAAGAATATAAAAAAATCTACGATGTATTATTTCTGTAGAGTTGAGTATGTTGAAATCGATTTTTTTCCCTCGTCAAAACTTCATATGGTATCTGCTTTTAATGAGACTTCACCTAAATGGATAACTGACTACATATCAAATGTTCAAATGTTTGTAAAGCTTATGGGACTTAACTGCGGGGTCATCAGTCCCTAAACTTACAAACTACTTATGAATTAGCTAACACTAAGGACGGTACAAAAATCCATGCCCGATGGAGGGATTCGAGCCCCCGACGGGGAACGGCCTCGCGCATCGTAGCACAGCGCCTCAATACGCTCGGCCGCTCCGTCGCGGCAACTGACTATATAAACGAACCAAGATCCTGTGTTGTATGATGACGTCTATTAAGTACAGGTTTCGCTCCCTTCCGCCAGACTAGGTTAGCATAGGACGCATTAGCATCTCTCACATGTTCTGAAGAAGTGACGTCACGGGGAATAACCAGTGGCGTATTCTTCTCGCCATTGACTCACGTGTGCTAATGGAAAGGATGGACAACACTACAATGTGTTTATATAATGACAGTGACAGAAACTCTCTTGCAGGACCGTTATTCTCGGAAAGAATTCAAACTCATTTAACCTCTAGATTTTCTTGCTCATCCACGATCTACCGAGAGCACTGTTCAGTGACCATCAGAACTGTTTTGTTTGACTGTTATTAGCAAGACATATTTTTAAATAACCCCTAAAAATCCTATTACTAGTGAACGTAATGAGATACTTACGAATTTTACCGTATGTCTTTATTTTATAATGATTTTAATCCATCCACCCAAACGTTTACTCAACACAGTTCAGTACTTTTGCATCGGGCAGTAGTTTATTCCAAAGGCAAAAATAAATAAAGAAATAAAAAAGAGGAAAAAATTTACTTCAATAAAAAATTTAAAAAATATATAAAGAAATAAATAAAACAGTATTTTTTTTCGAACCCTGAGATGAATATACTTTCCTCGCTACTGCATTGTGATACATACAAGTACCCTCCAGAACAAATGCCGATGATGCTGTAAACGAAAACCATTGCTCATATTTACGCACATTAATTTGCATTTGTCAAGTCTGAATATAACCATTTCACACTGCAAGTTGCCTACCAGAGACATGACACATCGAAATTTTGTGCTCCGCATCGCTTTAAATTGGGCGTTAGAAGCAAGCCTGTTAGTAGAACACAGAAAGTATCGGCAATCATGGTTAAATTTCTCGAATCGTCTGTCACTTTAAAGGAAGAAATAATTTTGAAATGAAGACCAAACTTATTGATTTCCCTACTGCCCTTTGGACTAGTTCGTATTTCTCTTTAACCTTATTTTGCGTACTACACATCCAGTTTTTTTGTTCTTTTTTTCCATGCGCACGAAACAACTATACAAAAGAGGAACACAACGGTAACAGTTTTTTTTAAATAAAATTCGAGATATCATCATAGAGTTATCCACTTCCCTGTGTGAATGCATTTGAGAGTCACTAGACCATAATACTCAATATTTTATCCTTGGCGGGTAGCACGTACCGTCATAGAAATGACATCAGGTATGCATCAGCCAACTATGATCACCGCTATTCGTGACCCATATTTACGACATACGTGTTGGCTGAGTTAGCACGTAATTTAACATGCGGGAAACTTCGCTGAAGTAGACTTGGGCAGAACTGCCAATTACGAGAAAAACTACACGCATCTATATATTACGCAGTTTAACTGAGAACATGACGTGAAAGCAGGAATAAAGATTGCGTAGTACCTGTACTTACGAAATAGTGTAAAAATTGGTCTGCCATGCTACAACATGGATTTCAATTGAAATTATAATCATGATTGGCGTTACAATCACAAATATCTTCTATGGTGCATTATTAGTAAGACAATGTTATACTTACTGTTAGAAATCAAAAACGGAAGAAAAGTTTTTCAACCGACGGTTTTTGAGTTTAACAAATCGAACCATCATCCGAGGCAGAAGAAAGGTGTAATCAAGACATTGGTGGATAGAGCTAATAATGTATATGAGCCAATTTATCTGAAAGATGAATTACACAATTTTCTAATGGATAGATACGCTGATACAAATAGATCAAGCACTCCATCCTAGAAGGAAAATGTCAAAAAACATGCGACAACAACCGTCGGCTAGTTATATTTTCCTTCCATTTATCCACAACATCACGGACCGTATTGGGAAAGTTTTGGCCAAGTTTAAAGTGAAAAAAATCATCACGCCTACCAAGAAGATTAGTGAATGTTTAAGATCGGTGAAAGACGCACGACACCCCCTAACGTCGTCTGTGGTGTATAAAATTCTCTGTAGTTGTAGCATAGTTTTTAGGGGCACAAAAAAAAGTGTTAATAACAAAATAATGGAACATAAAACAAATTGTTGACTGGGTCACACCGGCAAATCAGCTGTAGTAAAACATGTTTTTACGGACGGTGATCATGAAATAAAATTTAAGGAAACTAGTGTGATAGCCAGGTACTCACATCATTACACGCATCGAGAAGCTATAGAGATCCAGATGCATCACAATAATTTCAATAGAAAATAAGAAGTTGTAAAATTAGATAAGTTGTAGCGATCGACTTTGCACCAACGATGTGACCATCGATTACCTGTAATGGCGAGAGATGGCACTGGTCAGAGACAGCTTCACAGTCGACAGGACGTGACAAGTGGTGGCGCAGGAGCTCCAGCGCCTAGCAGCCAGTCGTCGACCCTCTTGGGAAGATATTGCTTGCAGTAGTCAACGAACCGTCACGAGAAACACTTTATAGATGGGCCACGGCATATTAGCCCGGAAGTTTCAATGAAGACGCCGGCCGTGGAAACCTACATGTTATTGACTGGGAATGGTTGCGTTTGGCTACTTGCACGCAATTTGCAGTCATCCATGTATTTCATGTTTCTAAACAACTATGAAAAAATGTTCAAATGTCTGTAAATCTATCGGACCAAACTGCATGGTCATCAGTCCGTAGCTTACAAACTACTTAAACCTAGGTAAACTAACCTAAGGACAAACACACACATCCATGCCCCAAGGACACGAACCTCCACGGCGTGCAACCGCGCGCTCCGCAGCGAGGCGCTTTAGACCGCTCGGCTACTCCACCGCGGCCAACTATGAAACTACGTATGGAGCATTATTAACGTTTACAAAATACATGGTATGTAGTGCAGCAATACAATAGTTTTGTCATAGAAATTAAATTCACGTATAGAGTCACTTTTGTGTGATGTGTAAACACGTCAAGATATACACTATGTAGGTTACCGTTAACTGCCTAATGATAACCTACATACAGTATGCATACCATGAAGTGTTCGCACAGTACACGAAAGTGCCTCAGAACTATTGTATCGCTGCAGTACACGACATGCATTTTTTTAAACGTATCTATGAGATCAGGTGATGATGCCCTGCGAGAATCGAAACCGGTCATCTTGGCAGAAAATCCATTGTGTAACTAACTACAGAATGCCATGCAGTCTTTGTTTGTGATTATATCTCACTGCAGTAAAAGCAGTACTTTAGTTGTATGATGGAAAGTTACAAGATCACAAGAACAATGCTTCATTTTGTTTCAATGTGTATAAGAACCATCCCCATGAACCACAGATATTGGCGAGGTGGGATGGCTTGCGTGCCTCAACGATGCAGATTAGCTGTACCGTAGGTGCAACCACATCGGAGGGGTATCTGTGGAGAGGCCAGACAAATGTGTGGTTCCTGAAGAGGGGCAGCAGCCTTTTCAGTAGTTACAGGGGCTACAGTCTGGATGATTGACTGAGCTGGCCTTGTAACATCAGGTAAGTGGCTTTACCACACAGTTACTATGAGCGGCTGAAAGCAAGTTGAAACTACAGCCGTTACTTTTCCCGAGGACATGCAGCTCTACTGCATGAACACGTTATGAAGGCATCCTCTCGGGTAAAATATTCCGGAGGTAAAATAGACCCCCATTCGGATCTCCGGGCGGGGACTACACAGGAGGATGTGATCATCAGGAAAGACAACACTGGCATTCTACGGATGGGGTCGTGGAATGTTAGATCCCTTAATCGGGTAGGAAAATTAGAAAATTTAAATAGGGAAATCGATAGGATGAAGTTAGATATAGGGGATTAGTGGATCAGAGCATGGAATGTTAGATCGCTTAATCTGGTAGGGAAGCTAGAAAATTTAAAAAGAGAAATGGATATGTTGATATAGTGACATTTTGGTCATCTACATATACCGAGTAAAAGGACTAATTGTGCATTTGATAATGGCCTAAGAATCGAAATCCGGATTGTGGTAATAAATTATACATCCTTACAGTCAAATGACATTCCAATCATTTAATCAGTACTGTATGACTGTGGCTCAATATAGCAAAATATTTACTAATACTGCTATTCGGCTACTGGTCCTTTAAGGTGAAGTTTACAGTCGGCATTTATAACAGAGCACACACCACGACCTTACACCTGAAACGGATGCGGCGACACTTAGCGAGCGCCTCCGTTTTGTCCACCACTTGTCACGCGCCTCACTCTATTTACAATCCATGTTTTGTTGCGGCGTTCGCGCAGTACACGAAAGTGCCTCAGAACTATTGTATCGCTGTAGTGTGTGACATGCATTTTGTGAAACGTAGCTATGAGATCAGGAGATGATGACCTGTGAGCATCGAAACCAATCATCTTGGCAGGAAATCCATTGTGTTACTAACTACGGAATGGCATGCAATCATTGTTTATGATTATATCTCACTGCAGTAAAAGCAGTACTTTAGTTGTATGATGGAAAGTTACAAGATCACTAGAACAATGTACATTTTGTTTCAATATGTATATGTTACTTTTTTACTTAATTGGAACTTGCATCTTAACATATATGCAAACCTATATCGAAAAAATTACATTTTAGTCATCCGAGTAAATGGACTATTTGTGCACTTGATAATGGTCTAAAAGCCGATCAAATGTTCAAACGTCTGTAAATCTATCGCACCAAACTGCGTGGTCATCAGTCCGTAGATTATAAACTACTTAAACATAGGTAAACTAACCTACGGACAAACACACACACCCATGCCCCAGGGAGGACTCGAACCTCCACGGCGAGCAACCGCGCGCTCCACAGCGAGACGCTTTAGACTGCTCGGCTACTCCACCGCGGCCTAAAAGCCGAAATCCGGATTGTGATAATAAATAATGGCGGTCCAATCATTTAAACAGTACTGTATGACTATGGCTCAATATATCAAAATATTTACTAATACTGATATTCGGCTACTGGTACTTTAAGGTGAAGTTTACAGTCGGCATTTATAAAAGAACACACACCACGACCTGAAACGGATGCGGCGACACGCAGCGAGCGCCCTCGTTTTGTGCACCCCTTGTCACGCGCCTCACTGTGTTTATAATCTGTCTTTTGTTGCGGTGAACGGAGTATAGTGCCAGTCCTTTAACGTGACGCCACTTCGGCAACTTGCATGTCGATGATGATGATAAGGACAACACAACACCCAGTCCCCTGCCGAGAACCGAGCGAGGTGGCGCAGTGGTAACACACTGGACTCGCATTCGGGAGGATGGTGGTTCAACTCCACCTCCGGCCATCCAGATTTAGGTTTTCCGTGATTTCCCTAAATCACTCCAGGCAAATGTCGGGATGGTTCCTTTCAAAGGGCACGGCCGATTTCCTTCCCCGTCCTTACTCAAACAATCCGAGCGTAAGCTCCGCCTCTAATGACCACGCTTTCGACGGGACGTTAAACGCTAATCTTTCTTCCTCCTTTCCTGCTGGGAATCGAACGTGGGCCCCCTGCATGGTAGTGAGCCACGCTGTCGACTGAGCTACGTGGGCGGACGGAACTTTAGTGATATAGCGGAGACTCGTGTATCGACTGCGGCACGGCCGTTGTCGCCAGATGCCTACCATCTCGGTCCCGGCAGCAGCGGTGGTCGGCACTGGCAGCTGGGGGCGGAAGGCGGGCAGCCGCGCGTGAGTCCCGCAACAAGTAGTGGCGGCAATCGATGGCGCGGCCTTGACCTCAGGCCCAGGAAGCCGCCACGGGCACACCGCCGCCCATTGTCTGCGCCGCCGCTGACGTCACGCGCGCTGCAGCGTGTTCCGCCACACACCGCACCCAGCCGTCGCATGCAATCCCTAGCTTGTCACGCCAACCCCGTACACCTCTACATCTACATCTACAACCACACTCCGCAAGCCACCTGACGGTGTGTGGCGGGGGGTACCTTGAGTACCACTATCGATTCTCCCTCCTAATCCAGTCACGTATTGTTCGCGGAAAGAAGGATTGTCGGCATCCTCTGTGTGGGCTCTAATCTCTCTGATTTTATCCTCACGGTCTCTTCGCGAGATATGCGTAGGAGGGAGCAATATACTGCTAGACTCCTCGGTAAAGGTATGTTCTCGAAACTTCGACAAAAGCCCGTACCGAACGACAGAGCGTCTCTCCTGCAGAGTCTTCCACTGGAGTTTACCGATCATCTCCGTAACGCTATCACGATTACCAGACGATCCTGTAACGAAGCGCGCTGCTCTCCGTTGGATCTTCTCTACCTCCTCTACCAATCCCACCTGGTACGGATCCCACATCGGTGAGCAGTATTCAAGCTGTGGGCGAACAAGTGTACAGTAACCTACTTCCTTTGTTTTCGGACTACATTTCCTTAGTATTCTTCCAATGAACCTACGCCTGGCATCTGCTTTACCGACGATTGATTTTATATGGTCGCTTCATTTTAAATCCCTCCTAATGACTACTCCCAGATACTTTATGGAATTAACTGCTTCCAGTTGCTGCCCTGCTATAGTGTAGCTAAATGATAAAGGATCTTTCTGTGTTCGCAGAACATTACACTTGTCTACATTGAGATTTAACTGCCATTCCCTGTACCATGCGTCAATTCTATGCAGATCCTCATGCATCTCAATACAATTTTCCATTGTTACAACCTCTCTATATACTAGAGCATCATCCGCAAAAAGCCTCAGTGAACTTCCGATGTTATCCGCAAGGTCATTAATATATATCGTGAACAGCAACGGACCCACGACACTCCCCTGTGGCACACCTGACATAACTCCTACTTCGGAAGACTTCTCTCCACTGAGAATGACCTGCTGCTTTCTGTTATCTAAGAGCTATTTGCCGAGAAATATCTACCAGTGTCCTGTTCAGTGAATAATCAATTTTCTGCCGGTTATTCGCGTCGTGATTGCACGACACTTCAACTGTGTAACTCATAATTCTATTCCTGACACTGCCGACGTGGAATAATGTTTATAATGATGATGATCTCATGCGGCATTTTTGGCCATCAGGCACCAGCTGGGATCGTGTCCGGCTTGCCTGCTGCAAGAATTTACCTGACGCCACATGGGAGACTTGCGCATGGTGATGGAATAATGACGAGGACAACACAGCACGCAGTCTCCGAGTGGAGAAAACCTCCAACACCACCGGGGATCGAACCTGGACTCCCTGTGTGGCAATCTATCACGCTGACTACTGGAGTACGGAGGAGGACTATGTTTATAATTAAAAACAGTGATCTACATCTACATGGGATGCTTTGCAATTCACATTTAAATGCCTGGCAGAGGGTTCGTCAAGCCACCGTTATACCATTTATCTCCCATTGCATTCTCGAATAGCGCGCGGGAAGAAAGAACACCTGAGGAAATTGTTGGCGATTGGAGTTTCGTAAGTAGCTCATGCCGCAACGATAAGCTTCGTTGTTGTAATGATTCCCATCCCAGATCCTGTATCATTTCCGTAACGTTGTCTCCCCTATATCGTGGCAATACATTGGGCAGCAATATTCCAAAAATGGACGGACAAGCGTAGTGTATGCAGTTTCTTTAGTAGTTCTGTTGCATCTTATAAGGGTTCTCCCACTAAAACGCAGTCTCTGGTTCGCCTTTCCCACGACATTATCTACGTGTTCTTTCCAGTTTAAGTTTGAGGTAATAGTAATTCCTAGGTATTTTCTGGAGTTTACGGCCTTCACTTTTGATTGATTTATCTTGTAAACAAAGTTTAACCGGTTCTCTTTTCGTACTCATGTGGACGACTTCACACTCCTCAATTGCCAATTTTTACACCATAGTGATATCTTATTCAGATCGTTCTGCAGTTGGTTTTGATCTTCAGATGATTTTACTACACGGTAAATGACGGCATCATCTGCAAACAATCTAAGAGAGCTACTTAGATTTTCCCCTAAATCGTTATGTAAATAAGGAACAGCAGAGGACCAATAGCACTACCCTGTGAAACGCCCGATATCACCTCAGGTACAAGTATGCTGTAAACTGGTTATTTATTTACTAGGAGACCACATGGGTATCTGATTTTAGAACTTTTTATATTTATGGTACGTTAAGCTCGGAACTCAAATAACAATCAGCCAAAGACATTCGACGCAACTCTAAAAAAATTCTCGATAAAATCGACTGTGAAGTTTTGCAAAGTACATGCAAGTACCGATAATTAAATCAGTTGCAGCAAATGTCTGTGTAGCTTAGTTGGTAGCGTTTTGGGCACACAACCACAGAGTCGGTGGTTCGAATCTCACTATGACAGTTTTTTCCCGTTAAATTCAGTTATATAAACCATTTTGGGATCTCTAATTCCACGTGTTGTGTCAGTTTTTGTTTATGTGTGCTGAACACCTTGTTGTCACCGAAAACGATGGTTGAGTAGGTTAGCTGCTTGAAAAGCCATTAATAGTTATGGGGTGACTTTCCAAAAACAGCGTCGTGGCTCTTCACAAACTGAACAATCAAAGACTACCGTCGTCAACTAATAGTGATGTCAATACTGTAAAAAAAAAAGTAACTTACGTGATTTCGATTGAAACCATCATTATCAACGACCGCTTATAAAATATAGAAATTTACGAATTAAAAAAAAAAAGGACGTGTACTTTTCGTAAAAATTATCATCAGATATTAAAATTGTGCAATTATTCGAACACAATGAAAAATAAATAACAAAATAAACCGGAACGGCCAGTTTCGAATCATTCATCATATGGTTGCAAGGTCAGAACGCTGCCGCCTGAGCTCCGCCGACAGAAGATGCTACTGATTTAATCATTGGTACTTACATATACTTGCAAAACTTCGAAGTCGATTTTTTGCGAGAATTTTTGAGAGTTGCGTCGAATGGTTTTGGCTGATTGTTCTGAACTTTACGCACCATAAATATAAAGAAATTCTAAAATCCGATACCCATGTGGTCTCCTTGTTAGAATAAGACCGGTTTCGGATTTTCTTACAAATACATCTTCAGATAGCATACCTGCTTTCCAGCTTTTGCAGCCCTCGGATGGACAAAAATACATTTCGTTTACTTTTTGCTGAAGTTTACGTTAGGTTTCCTTATGTTCATCTCTAACACCTTATTTAGAAAAGAAATTTAGAGTTAAATACACACGAAGTGTGACAAAAACTTGTGTTGTGCATTCCTCTTGCTTGTTTTACAAGGGTTATATTTTTGAGTGGTGTTTACGTTGTTAATTATTTCACACAACACCATCCTATAATTTAACGTAATACACACTAAAAGCACTCACAAAGGCTGAGCCATGGTTGAGCCTACATTCTTTTGAATCTGCTTACTGTATTCGTCCCTCGGTCTCCCTCTACGATTTTTACCCCACACACTTCCTTCTAATGCTAAGTTGACGATTCCTTGATGTCTCATAATGTGTCCCGCCAACCTATCCCTTCTCTTGGTCAGGATATGTCAGAAACTCCTTTTCTCCCCAATTCGAATAAGCACCTCCGCATTTACCCATGTAATTTTCATCATTCTTCTTGTAGCACCACATTTCAAAAGCTTCTATTATCTTTTTGCCTGAACTCCTTATCGTCCACGTACTTCCTCTTATTTAAATTAATATTGGATGTTAACAAGTTTCGCTTCTTTAGAAATGTTTTTCTTCCCATAGCCACTCTGTATTTAATTATCTACTTCGGCCATCAGAAGTTATCTTGCTATCCAAATAACAACACTCATGTACTACTTTTATTGTCTCATTACCTAAGCTAATTCCTTCGGCATCACCTGATTGTCAGATGCTACATTCCATTACCCTCCGTTTACTCTTGTTAATGTTCATCATATATCTTCCTTTCAAGACACTGTCCATTCCATTCAGTTGCTCTTCCAGATCCTCTGCAGTCTCTGACAAAATTACTATGTCATCGGCGAACCACAGAGTTTTTATTTCTTCTCCCTGAACTTTAATTCCGTCTGCAAATTTCTCTTTGCATTCCTTCACTTACAGGGTGAACAACATCGAGGAAAGGCCACAACACTGTCTTACTCCCTTCCCTACCTCTGCTTCCCTTTCTTGCCCTTTCACTCTAATAACTGCTGACTGGTTTTTGTATAAGTTGAATATAACTATTCGCTTCCTATATTTTACCCCTGCTGCCTTCAGAGTTTGAAAGAGTGTGTTCCAGTTCTCTCCAAATATACAAATTCTAGAAACGTAGGATTGCCTTTCCTTAATCTATCTTCTAAGATAAGTCGTAATCTCCTCCTACGTTGAAAATGTTGAAATGTTTGTTAAGGTTAAGGGACTTAACTGCGGGGTCATCAGTCCCTAAACTTATAAACTACTTACGAACTACCTTATACTAAAGACGACACAAACATCGATGCCCGAGGGGGAATTCGAACCCCCGACGGGTAACGGCCTCGCGTATTGGAACATGGCACCTCAATGCGCTCGGCCGCTCCGACGCGGCTCCTACGTACTTATCACGAAACAACCACAAGAATAAAATTCGATTAAGGCCAACACGCAATCATACCACGAACCTTACACGACTACAATAGGAGGAAGCGACTTTGACACCCCAAGTACTTAAAGCTGAAAATGTTCAAACGTTTGTAAACTTATTGCACCAAAATGCTATGGTCATCAGTCCGTAGACTCACAAACTACTTAAACTAACGCAAGGACAATACACACACACACACACACACACACACACACACACACACACACACATATGCCGGGGAGCACTCGAACCTCCGATGGGGAGCAACCGCGCATTCCGTTGCAAGGCGCCTTAGAGCACCCTTCGCTCGCGGAGTATGGATGTCGATATAGATGTAGACAAGGCGAGTCACTCAATATCATAATCCATCCCGTGCGCGCCTGCATCAGCACATCTCCTCCATTCACCTGCTCCCCCTCCCCCGTTTCCTGATCATCTTCTCCATCCTCAATCTCTGCAGTATTCTTCGTCCCCTTCTACTTCTCACCGCTGTTTATGAAAAGTTACCTACCAACTTCCATACTGAGGGATCAAATGGGGCTGAAGCTTATTGCATGTTACCCTCCGCTTTGCACCAAACGGTGGGACGAAACATAAAAACCTACTCGATGAAAAAGTAAATAAATAAATAAAAAGATAAATAAATGTACCAAATTTTATAGTGATGGGCAAACCTAACATGTCATTCCTATCGTTAAATATGATAGAGTGTGTACAAAAATTAAATTTTTGCACTTCATTCCCATTATTCACTTTCTTTAGTAAATGTCCTGATTTTTTTTTCCCTGAATCTTAGCGACAACAGAAAAAAAAAGAAAAGAAGAAAAATTACCCCTCTCCATCGTCCGAATCGTGAGTTATAATGTTGAGATCGTTTAGAAAACATTGAGAAACTCACAATAAGTTTTTCTCAAATTTTCCAATTTTCTTGTAGTTTGTCGAAAAATTTTCTTTCATAAATACCTTTCCTTGATAATTACGAACACAACAAAAGGTCAGCCAAACAGTTCGAGTCGTTCTAGTGATTCTGTTACTACATGTGGCAATTGATATTTATTGTAACAGAAGAAGGAGCTTGTATCGTGCTAAGAAGACAATTCAATTAAAAATTTATTACGTTATATATATTGGGTGAGAACCAAAGGTTTACCGATTTAAGAATCCCATCATCCACTTTCAGTCACTTTGCCTCTTTTTCACGATCGACTTTCTTGACAGCTGCCAGCCGTGCGATTTTTCCCCTGTATGTTCGAAATGAAATTATGAGCGACCATCATTTCACCGAAAAGTCGAGATGTAAGTAATGGCGATAGAGTTTATCGATGATTAACACTGCAATGGTCGCGTCACTAGGAGAAACATTGGTGGCCGCGTTGTATCTGTGAGACACAGGGTCAACATTGAACCGATAGCTTTAATTAACCTCAGATGTTGCAGTGAATAAGTACACGAAACGAGGGAAAAACATGTATGTACTACAATAGTAGCAACGGAACATCTATTTTATGAAAATAAAACAATATAGTGTTTAGGTCCGGGAATACGCGACCATTCCATGTTAACACAAAGGTTCATGGCGGATGCTCTTGACAAAGGTCGTTCGATAAATTCTCAACTCAATAGGTAACTCAAAGAATAGAAAGAGTGTCATGCAAACAATTCAAAATGTCGACACATATTTCATCGAGAAAATATAGACCAGTACTTAAAAACGGGATAATGCTAGCAGGAAAGAAACCATGCTCTTCTGGAAGCTATGAATGGGCCACGAAAACAAAGCAGGCCACAATAGCGCAAAACCCATTACTGTAATAAGAGTGAGCTCATGGAGACTGGGTTAACTGCTGATGTTAGCAGATGAGCTCATTGTCCCCCGTTTCTGCGCATCAACTGTCTCTACGTTCCGGAACTGTGCACTGTCACACTACAACTTATCATGATTAGATTCGCGATAATCCTCCATAGATTTCACTGAAGCCACCACTAGCCAACAAATAAATTATTCAGTCGTTCGTTAAGTGCTTAATGGTATTAATATTTGATTTATCGACCATACTAGCGACGACATGGTTTTTCCTAGTTCACCCTGCAGTATAATTTCTTAATGCAGTGGTAAATAAAGTTTTCCATTATACAACACTTTAGGAATGACTCAAACATTCGTGTAAAGCAATTCAACGAAAAATCTCAATTTTATCTTGTAGAGCCCTTCGTCCTTTGAGAATGCGATATTTTTAAATTTCATATTTCCAGTTTTCGTGATTATAGCAGAACTTGATTTTTGTACTTACCATCTTGTCAGATTTTCTTTTTTAAAAGTTGTAATTCTATCATTCAGTTATAAGAGCTCTTGTAAGGGAAACAATTTATAAAATCGTTCATGCGTCATTTACTGAGTAAAAATAACATAACTGACAAGATTTTTGAAAGTGTGAGAATTTCGACTGTAACATGTAGAAGTGAATAATAGATGAAAAATCTGATTTATTAATTTCGTCCGACTTGGGAATTGTAATCGGTATCAATAACGTTTTGACGTTGGTACACGTTGCACTATTATGTAAGTGTGATGTAAGCTTTATATATGAACTAGCACGTTGTTTAGACAGATTTTAAAAATGTAGAGCCCTGTGAGTTTCGTTCAAAGTTACTGATTTACACTATTCATTGGGAAAACAAAATGGCTGAAATAAACACTTCAATAGTTCGGTCTCCTAATAAGGAGACTGCCTTCTCCTTCCTTTCCACTAACTAGGAAATGAAACGCGGAATTCAGATACGAACGTACTTTTCACACATGAGAACATTCCAAAATAACAAGTACTCATAAGGGCAACTACGGTCAAGATAGGTACTGTATTTCTTATATACTTACCAAAACTCTCCGTCTGAACAGATACAACGGCCGTTGTCTCATCCTCATATCTACACCTACATCTACATCTACATACATACTCCGCAATCCATCGTAAGGTGCGTGGCGGAGGGTACACTGTACCACTAGTAGGCATTTCCTTTCCTATTCCACTCCCAAATAGAGCGAGGGAAAAAAGAATGCTTATATGCCTCCGTACGAGCCCTAATTTCTCTTATTTTGTCTTTGTGATCACTACGCGAAATGTAAGTAGGCGGCAGCAAGATCGTACTACACTCAGCTTCAAATTCCGGCCCTCTAAATTTCCTCAACAGAATTTCACGAAAAGAACGTCGTCTTTCCTCTAACGATACCCAATTGAGTGGCCGGAGTATTTCCGTGACACTCGCGCATTGGTCGAACCTACCAGTAACAAACCTAGCTGCTCGCCTATGAACTGCTTCTATGTCTTCCTTTAAACTGATCTGCTGCGGTTCCCAAACACTTGAGCAATACTCAAGACGTGGTCGTACAAGCGTTTTATACGTGGTGTCCTTTACAGATTAAGTACATCTTCCGAAAATTCTTCCAATAAACCGAAGTCCGGCTTACAACAGTCCTTACATGTTCGTTCCATTTCATATCGCTATGCAATGTTACGCCTTGATATTTGAACGACGCGACAGAATCAAGAAGCTCACTAATAAAGCTGTATTCGAACATTATGGAATTGTTTTTCCTACTCATGCGCATCACCTTACATTTTTCTGCATTGAGATCTAGCTGCCATTCTTCGCACCACCTAGAAATTGCAATCAAGACGGTTTGAAGGAATTTTTATTCTGATTGCTGCTGTACACCATGGATTGGAAATCGTTTTACTAGAAATTTTGTGTACGTCATCCTGCATGCTATTATATGCTATTACAGTCAGTTAAAGACGACACCCATACACCAAAGCATCATCAGCAAACAGCCGCAAATTACAACTTACTCTGTCCATCAGATGAAGGTGTCAACGGATGCGTTTTGTTGGGGCACAAGTCCAGCATACCGCTCTCCCGGCCATTGTAAGATTTTTTTTTTCACGCTACTTCTCAGTCAAGTAGTTCCTGAATGGGCCTCACATCGGCTTAGAGAAAAATGCATGCCAACAGGGCACGGCAAAGCCGCACGGTCACCCAATGTGTGCAAGTGCAAGCCAAGCCCGACAGTGCTTCACTTGGTGATCTGACGGGAATCCGTATATCCACTGCAGCACGACCGTTGGATTATGCGAAAATACTAAAGCTATTTCTCAGCAACGTTTACACTGTTTTAAATAGGTCCGAACTATGTGAAAAGTAAGTAGCTACTTGTCACTAGCAACAAAATCAGAATGGAAGCTGTGAGAGGAAGCCATAGACCATAAACAAAGTTTTCATCAGCGTGAAAGATTTTCTGGGATACAAAACGCGAAACTTGTCTTCACCATCTACATCACTCCGAAATAACCGTATGGTCGTTTAATGGGCTGATTAATATTTGTCCAGTGAGCTGACAAATAACGAAAGCGATTTTATGCTCGTCTCTCTTCCTGTTATTTCAGGGCCACGCGGAAATGACCGTGCGACCAGAGGGTGCCACGTTATAGATCGAATAACGTCTCGCTTCTGAGGTTCGACTCCTCCCTCAGGCATGGGTGTGTGCATGCTGTCCTTAGTATAAGTTAGTTTAATTAGTTTGCAGGTCACCAGTTTGTTACCTTAGGATTACAAACACTTCAATATTTGTTATTTGAGTAGAGCCACAAACTCGGCGCTATCCGGTTATTTATTTGTTAAATAAAAAGAGAAAGATCTTATTCATACATTATAGGAGAGAGATATGTGTTTTTCCATCGCTCCATATTCATCTGTAAGGTACACTACATTCAAGAAGGTGGCGTTTGCTTACATCAGCTGATTTGATGCACTAAAGAACTTGACACAGTTACAGATATGGCATAGTGTAGTGCAACTGCGAAGATACGTATGCTGATTTTTAAATAAATACATTTAATTTTATTTTTGTAATCTGCTTCTAATGGCCAATGAAGAAATTTTCTATCAGGTAAATGGCATCTGTGTTGGTTGAATTATAAAAACTGTGTGAAATTTTGGAGGTACAATTGGTTTGGCAAACATGTTGATTGTGAATGTGACTATATATTTCAGTTT
The DNA here is from genome assembly GCA_026315105.1 of Locusta migratoria. Lineage (NCBI taxonomy): Eukaryota > Metazoa > Arthropoda > Insecta > Orthoptera > Acrididae > Locusta > Locusta migratoria. The sequence continues at coordinate 201,714,337 of CM048747.1, read as the reverse complement.
CTTGAAGGAAAAGGAGCACAAATGAATTTGCTTGAAGAAATTGAAATATGTTGTCACATTCACAATAAACCTGATTGTATCCTGAATGATCAGATGGAATTAAGAAATCAGTTGTACGTACAAAATTACATACATCTTTTATAATTTCAACCAAGAAAGATGCAGTTTACCTGATAGAAAATTTCTTCATTGCCCAGTAAAAGCTGATTTCAAAAAATTAAATGTATTTACAGTTGCACTGTAAATATGTCACCTTCTTTGGTGCATCATATCAGCAGATGTAAACAAACGCCGCCATCTTGAATTTACTGTACCTCACAGATCAACATGGAACGATACAAAAACACCTATCACTCTTCAAATGTTCAAATGTTTGTAGAACTTATTGGACTTAAACTACGGGGTCATCAGTCCCTAAGCTTACAAACTACTTATGAACTACCTAAGACAAAGGACGGCACAAATATCCATGCCCGAGGGGGGATTCGAACCCCCGACCCTAGTGGCCGTGCAGACCGCGCCTCAGTCTCCTCGGCCACCGCGGCCGGCCCTATCACTCTCCTATAATGTATGAAGAAGACCTTTCTCTGCAGTAAGAAAACAGTGTCTAAGCATAGTAAATCTTAATTCACGTATGTAAACAATGCAAGTAAGAACACTTTGTTATATTTAGTACCGATGAAATAAATAGATTTAGAAAAATCTTGTAGCTAGTTACAGTTTTTATTTGCTTCAGTATTACAATTTCAGGTATTCTGTCATTTGACTGAAGAGAGAGAGCGCAACGCAGCGGATGAACGCTCACACACAGGTGGGTGAAGTATAGCCGATTGTTCCTGCATTTGCATACAGCTGTCTAAGGACAGGCAGTCACTGATAGTCGAATTAATGTTACTCGCTAACTGACAGTTCACGCGCTTTACCTGCTTTCCTACAAACAGAGCATTCAGCGTCTCCTCCGAACCGTTCCCCGTTGTCAAACTGCCACGAGAGTCGTCGAATTCCTGGCCTGGCTTTGTTTTTACTCGTGTTTTGATCCCAATACACAATCCGTCTCTCTTATTTGGCATTTCATCACTCGACAACAACACAAAGAACAATGGAACTTTAACAATGAAAATGAAATACACGTGTTGTTATACAGCAGGAACCAACACTATTGAATCCTTATCCTTTCACACTAGCTGCACTGTAGTGTGCCGTATTCAGTTGTTGTAATCGCAGAGATCAGCTTACATTACAAGAGCTTCAATTGGCTTACCTAGCAGAACTTAATGAAAGCTAGAAGTCATCATTCTCAGCAGCTAGTTATAAAGAAGTTGTATCTGAAAGTTTCGTCGGGGTGTAACGGACTTGGTCGTGGATTCTCCAGCAGTAGATTAGTAGTGTTTTCATTAAATTGTTTTATATTTAATACTTTGTCACGTCAATTTCATAATCGTACTGACTTACTATTTTTGTTTATCATCCAGTCATTATTTTATCGATTGGAATTTGCGTGTGTCGTCTACAAAACGTAAATGTAAGAACCCGGAAGATTCAACAGCAACTACGTAACTATAGTCGGGCCGAAACACGAAGATCCCTGGCTCCGCCTACTGGGCTAGGATACCGCCCCACGCGGAGAAATGGAATGCAACCGTGTTGCCAAATAGTTAGCTGCCGGGCAGTATATCTAATGGTTGCTGTTGTGTGACAGAACTGGCAAAAGTGCACAGTGCAGCCACACTCACGCATACGAAGCGCAAAGTTCGCGTTTGGCTTAATCCAATGGTCTGCTGCCGCAGCCGGCGCTCAAAACCAATTGGCGCAAGCACCAGGGATCATCGTATTTCGGCTCAACTATAAATGCCAAGCAGCTCTGCTCATCAGTTAGTGATGCAGCAGTTCGTATAGCCACTGAGATGTTGTTTGTAAACCTATGGGACAAACTGCTATGGTCATCAGTCCCTAGACTTAGAAACTACTTTGACTTAAGGATAACACACACATACCCGTGCCCGGGGGAGGACTCGAACCTCCGGCGATAATGGCTGCCCAGTGCGTGTCACGACGCCTTAGACCATGCGGCCACTCCGCATGGCTGTATAGGCACTGTCCAATGTGAGGATATTTTCAGCCATAAAATGATAGCGAGAAATTACAGTTTTCTTGTAGCGCTGAACCTGAAGGTTTTGTCTTCAGTTTGCTCGTAGAGGATATCTTTAATCGCCGTGGACAAAGCGATCGTGAACTTAGTTCTGCCTCATATTGTCGACCGCCGTTTTCTCGCCACATCGCGAGGTTAGATCAAGAGGTGAGTTTAAAACTCTGCGTTACTAAAATTTGCTTTTAACGTGCGCTACTAACACCCGTCTTTCGGGGGGGGGGGGGTCTTGAACTTTTGTTAATAACACCCGTCAATTCGGCGAATGTGATTCCAAACCAACGCTCTATCCGTGAACACGTTTTCATCAATTGTTCCTCAAAACGTCCCAGCTCACTGACAATTTGAACGTAGCCGTCATTTTGACGGATGTTACAAAGCTGGGGTTAAATTCAAGACTGTGGAACGTGTCCTCTGCCACAGTTAAATCATTGAACACTTTAAAATAAGGTGCCGCATTCTGAACGTAACTTCCAGCGATCGCTTGCAACACTGCTCCGCTTTAGACAGTGTACTAAGAGCGTTTGTGAAGTGACCCCCGTGTTAGTGTCTCGCAACACTGTGGCTCCACATGACAAACGTCAACTGAAAAGTAATTTTAATTGGACTGTAGCCTAGCCCTTTCAGGCTGCTTTTGCTCGCTTTATTTCTTTGTGATTCACTCTAGGAAGTCCGGACCTGCATCACACAATCGCGGATGGAGTGTGGTAACGTGCGCAACGTGTTTTAGTTCCATGTTTCTACACTGTGTGGTATCAGCAGTCGGCAACTCCGAATACACTTACAATAGCGGCAAGAAAGACTTGATGACAAGGTGCTGATATCCTTGTTTTGACATATGAAGCTATCATATCTGACAGCCACTTGATTTTATATGGTCCTTTCTTTCAAAGGCGTGTTACTGCAAGATGGTGCAGATCCAAGAGAAGGAGGGCACCACTGAGTGAGGAAGAGAAGGGGGAGATGAGGACTACCATCCAGGAGGATTCTAACGTATTTCTTATCTGTATATTAATTTTTTTCTTTAAACGCAATTTTCTCAAAATGACATTTTTCAGTGTAAATGCCCCTTTCTCTCAGAAACTTCTGAATCTACATCAATGAATTAAATAGCACATGACACAGATAGTACAATGATGTTGTAGCTTTACTTTAGTAGTATTTACTGTAATAGTTAATACAATACAATAAATTAAAATAGTGCTAATTCACACCAAACAGTTATATGTTTAGGGAAAAAATCATAACTTTTCCAGCTGTTATTTTAAAGTGATTTTAGAGCAATACTGTACAAAACAAGCGAGAACATGTGATAAAAACGCCACAACTATGTAGTCAATAGTTCCTGAGGAAACGCCGCGGCGGATTAGCCGCGCGTTCTGGAGCGCCGTGTTGCGGTGCGCGCGGCCGTACGCCGTAGGGGGTTCGATTACCCCCTCGGGCATGGGTTTTTTGTGTCGTCTTTAGTTTAGTTTACCTTAGGTTAAGTAGTTTGTAAGCTAGGGACTAATAACTAAGCTGTTGAGTCCCATAGATATACAAACATTTGAACATTTGAACCTGAGAAAACGGGGCATTTATATGGCTTATTTAAGGTCGGTACGACTCCTCTTAAATAGTGGTAATTGTTTTATGCTCGAAAGTCGCACTTCCTGCATACAACATACAGTGATAGTAACGGTGATGCTACTTATGACAGCCGGCCGCGGTGGCCGAGGGGACTAAGGAGCTCCAGTCACGGTCTGCACGGCCACTACGGTCGGGGGTTCGAATCCCCTCTCGGGCATGGATATTTGTGCCGTCCTAGTTTGTAAATAGTTCATAAGTAGTTTGTAAGTTTAAGGACTGATGATCCCGTAGTTAGGTCCCATAGACTTTACAAACATCTGAAACATCTGCTACTTATGACAGCCGGCCGCGGTGGCCGAGATGACTGAGGCGCTCCAGTCACGGTCAGCACGGCCACTACGGTCGGGGGTTCGAAACCCCCCTCGGGCATGGATATTTGTGCCGTCCTAGTTCGTAAGTAGTTCATAAGTAGTTTGTAAGTTTAGGGACTGATGACCCCGTAGTTAAGTCCCATAAGCTTAACAAACATTTGAACATTTTGAATTTACTTATGACAGTTCTGCTAGAGCAGAATTACTTAACACAGCCTTCCGAAATTCCTTCATGAAAGAAGACGAATCAAATACTCCTTAATTCGTATCACGAACAGCTGCCAGCATGCGTAATTTTGAAGTTGATACCCCTGGCGTATTAAAGCAGTTACGTCCCACAAGCTTAACAAACATTTGAACTACGTTTCATTGGCATAACAGTTTAGAAGACGCAACAGTTCCAATAAAGAAACAGCCTACACCTCACTTGTGCGTCCTATTTTGGAGTATTGTTGCGCATTGTGAGATCCCCACGTAGTGGGATTGACGACGATTTATGGATAGTACAGAGAAGGGCAGCTCGCTTTGTATTATCGCGATATAGGGAGAGAGTATCACGGAAATGATGCCCGAGTTGGGGTGGCGTTATTTTTAGTGGCGAGATCTACTTGCGAAATTTCTTTCACCGACTTTCTCTTCAGAATGCGAACATATATTGTTAGCACCAACCTACATAGGAAGACATGATCATCAAATATATAAAGTCGAATCTAAAAGCCGGCCGCGGTGGCCGAGGGGACTAAGGCGCTCCAGTCACGGTCTGCACGGCCACTACGGTCGGGGGTTCGAATCCCCCCTCGGGCATGGATATTTGTGCCGTCCTAGTTCGTAAGTAGTTTGTAAGTTTAGGGACTGATGACCCCGTAGTTAAGTCCCATAGACTATACAAACATTTGATTTTTTCGAATCGAAAAGGGAAAAATTTTGGTGTTTCTTTATTCTGCGATCTATTAGAGAATGGAACTGTAGAGAAACATCGTAAGCGGTTCGATGAACTCTCTGCCATGCACTTCAATGTGACTTGCAGAGTATTTATGTAGAGGTAGACGTATTAAAAAGAAAAAAGAAGTGAGTTCGAGAGGAGCAAATGTAAATACGAGATCCACGAAATACGACACCCTAGCTTCGCGATTTGGGGGGGGGGGGGGGAATTAATGTGTGACCGAAGATTATTAGTTTCTGCATGACTGGATGCTTGCTGTTGCCGCAACTGTGATTCAATTTAATGAAAGTCCAGCTCCAGTTGCATTTATTGGTGCTTTATTTAAGCCCACACTACCGGTTTCGGCCTCTATGTTAAGCCATTTTCAAGCGTGACAAACGTTATGCCGTAGAGAGAGCAACGTCAAGTAAGATTGTCATACAGTATAAGCTTTAAGGCTTAACAACCATGCTGATCACAGGTAAAGGCAACAATTGGTTTCGCATTCTCTGTGTCCCGTACTTTGAATTTGTAAATGTGGTCACCCTACTGTACCTACCACCGAACAGCCCCACAGTGTATTTCTCAGCAGCACTTGCGCATTCCAGGTGAGCAGTGGGTGGTGACAGGAGGGGGGGGGGGGGGCTGGAATTTTCCGCGGTGGCAGGAATAAATGTTCAAATGTTTGTTAACTACGGGGTCATCAGTCACTAAACTTACAAACTACTTATGAACTACTTACGAACTAGGACGGCACAAATATCCATGCCCGAGGGGGGATTCGAATCCCCGACCGCAGTGGCCGTGCTAACCGTGACTGGAGCGCCTCAGTCACCTCGGCGACCGCGGCCGGCTGGCAGGAATATCGGATTGAGCAGGGTAGTAACGTATCACGTGACTCACCAAAACAGAAAGTGACCTACCGAAATATGTTTTATTTACCATTGAGCTCAGTGGTTTTGGCGGGTACTTGTTCTCGAAATAAATAAACTGAAAAAGTGAAGAATGGATTCAGAGAAAACATTGATGTCTTAAAGGAAATTCTGAAAACACGTAGGATTAACAAATTTTCCAAGTTCAATGAGCATCAGAAACCAAAGGGATTTTTAGATGTTAAGCGTTCCGTAAGTATTGGGCCGTATCAAGACTGTACATTGTTTCGTTTAGTGCACTAATGGGAAATGTTACTCAGTGCGAATCAATTCCCTGTTTGTTGCGATGGGAAATTATTTGCTGTTTTGTAGGGAATTCGATTTACTTTCTAAGGACGAAGTGACAAATTTCGTGGCCTGTGGCGAGAAACAGTGCGAGGGACTTGTGCGGAAAACTAAGAGCTGTGATTACCTCTTCTAGTTATGTTTGCAGGTGCAGGAAGAGAACGAGAGTAACTAATTTACTTGTCGGACAAGGTTACATACAAGAACCTATCAACCACAGAGCAGGAACGGCATTAATTATTAACTTTATGGTCAGCGCAAAAATGTATTCCCGTGTTTCTATAGGTTTCAGTTTTCAAATAATTTTAGATATTTCAGCTGATTTGTTAGTGCCAAAAGCGGGGGTTTATGAAATCCCTTGTGAGTGTGGAAAACGTTACATAGGTCAAATCACGCGCACTGTACAGGAACGATGCGTTGAGCACCAGCCTTCTTCAGTCCAACAAGTCTGCAGTAGCCGAACATTGTATTTCTACTGGCCATTCCATGAATTACAAAGAAGTAAAGATTTTAACCACAGCTTCTACTTTCTGGGACTCAGTTGTAAAGGAAGCTGTACACATACGACTGGCGGTAACCTGTTAAATCGTGATGACGGATTTCATCTTGACAATGCATGGAAGCCACTTATATCACGCCTTCGTACTGAAAGAATGTCTGCGTCGTCACTTCCGATTGAAGTTACCATTTTTAATTATTAATTATTCATTTGTCAGCACTGTGGATACGAAACAGCTCTGTTTATGTTTGCACCCAGCGTTCACATGTTTATCTTTGAAGTACATCTATGAATAGCGCAGCAGTTACGAATGTTCAAATGTTTGTAAAGTTTATGGGACTTAACTACGGGGTCATCAGTTCCTAAACTTACAAACTACTTATGAACTAGCTAATACTAAGGACGGCACAAATATCCATGCCCGAGGGGGGATTCGAACCCCCGACCGTAGTGACCGTGCCGACCGTGACTGGAGCGCCTCAGTCTCCTCGGCCACCGCTGCCGGCAGTCACGAATGTGATATCTTCGAAAATGCGCAGTCTAATCCTCAGTAGCTTTACATCACGTGATTTATCGTATAAATAGGCACGCGCAGACGCTGAGAACTCAGTCTTGGACTCGCCTTGAAGATGGCTGTAAGGTTTGCATCTGAAATATCGGACGAGGAATTGTCGCAGCCGGCCGCAGTGGCCGACGGGACAGGCGCTCCAGTCACGGTCTGCACGGCCACTACGGTCGGGGGTTTGAATCCCTCCTTGGGCATAGATATTTGTGCCGTCCTTAGTCTTAGTTAGTTCATAAGTAGTTTGTAACTTTAGGGACTGATGACCCCGTAGTTAAGTCCCATAAGCTATACAAACATTTGAACATTTGAATTGTCGCTGGCCCGGGTGCACGCCCGAACGATGATGGAATAATATTAGCTGAATCCTATGTAATTACAAGAATACCTTTTTGTGGTGAACACGAAGTAAATAATTTATGCTGTTACTGCCCAGTGGTTGACAGCTTCTTGTATATACCCTTGGCCGCTCAGTAGTTAGCAAACAGAATTCTCCACAAAATGGCAAACAATTTTCCAACTCACTGAAACATTGAATTAACTCGCACCAAAAGTTCAAATGTTTGGAGAGCTTATGGGACTTAACTACGGGGTCATCAGTCCCTAAACTTACAAACTACTTATGAACTAGCTAATACAAAGGACGGCACAAATATCCATGTCCGAGGGGGGATTCGAACCCCCGACCGTAGTGGTCGTGCAGACCGTGTCTAGCGCGCCTCAGTTCCCTCGGCCACCGCGGCCGGCAACTCGCTCCAAGTGAGAGTGCATGTAAGCCGAAAATGACGGGAAAATACAAGGCACTACACCGTCTCATATTCAAACACAGGACAACGATGATGTATCAATATCAACTTCGCGGAAATGAGCTGAAAATATACAACTGTATTTAGACGAAGTGATGGCTTCACTTTTTCGCGTGCAGGTTGTCTCCCAGTGTTCGTATGAACGCCGACGCTTCCATCAACGATGTGCAGCTAGCTTCCAGTGTCGATGTGTCTCGTGATACATTTGCACCCTGCTCAATCGGATACTCCTGCCGCCGTACTGCGCACGCTGGCCGCCGGCAGCCCGGCTGGGAGGCGCGGCGCGTTTCCCACGGCGCGGCGGCCGCGGCTGGAGGGCCCGCCGTCCATTGTGGGCAGTTAACCCTATGCCTCCTTGACACCGCCGCGCCGCGCTGTGTAATAGAGAGCAGGGATGCGCCGCGCCGCGCCGTGACGCGGGCAGCGCCCTTGCCCGCTATTTCTGGGCGCGCGCGGCGTCTGCAGCCGGCAGCCGGCGGCCGCTGCATCCACAGCCAATCCAGCGCCGGCTCTAGGGGGGGGGGGGCGCACTGGTGCAAGTGCACATCCCAGACATCGCTAAAACCAATACTAATTACTGGGCAGACAATCGACTATGGAGGACTGTAATGAAATACGTCCAATAAAAGGACCAAATCAATTCATTACTGGGATTTTTAACATTTTGATATACTGTAAAATTCAGAGCACGAGTCTTTCGGGCGTCCAGGTATTTCGGGTCACCTCTGTAGCCTATGAGACTCACCGAAACTATAAAAACCTCGATTCTGACCAGAAACTTGTGTCCCTTTGTGGGTACGATTCCAATGGCTTAACCACAGCACTGTACGGTCACAGATGGAGGACGATTTTTTAGATTTCCAGATTGTCAGACAGGTTTGTGTGTGTGTGTGTGTGTGTGTGTGTGTGTGTGTGTGTGTGTAAAAATTAAGATGAGGAAGGAAGCTTAGGGTTTTACGTTCCGTCGACAGCTTGATCATTAGAGACGGAGCTATAACTCGGAGTTTTGGGTAAGAATAGGAAAGGAAATCGGCCGTCCCCTTTCAAAGGAATCATCCCAGCATTTGCCTCGAATGATTCAGGGAAATAATTTTATGTACATTGGATGGCCGGAGGTGGATTTGAACCACCGACCTCCCGAATGCGAGTCCAATGCGTTACCACTGCGCCTCCTAGCTCACTTAATCGAGAGAAGTGTGTAGTAGAGGTAAGAGAGAAAACGATAGAGAGGAAGAAGGGGCTGGAGAAAGCTGAGTAAGAAAAGATAGATTGATATAAACTATTTGAATGGGAGTTTTACATTATTTGTAATTAACGTTGTCTATTTTCCAGTGTAGTGTCTGATATCGTCAATGTAACTCAGCAGGAAAATGTACTGCATCTAGGGATGCATCAACATTGAACAGATGCTTGAAAATATTTTATTGGAAGAGGGGGTTCCAGAATATGTGCAGTGTCATTTCATATTAACTTATCTTTGCAGATATGCAGATATGTAGACTGAGTGAACTAATGCAGAAAAAATTGTTAATTTTTTAAAACGCGGCGCAAGAAACGGCTACTGGCTCAATATATTTATTCCGGACGAGCAAGATGACCAAAAGTTGTCAAAAATTTTGACCGAAAACTTCCGGATCATGATTTCTTTTTTCCTTCTAAGTCAGTAGTTATCTGATATGTAGTTATTTTAATGCACGCCAAGAAAGTTACTAATATAAATGCAACCATACGTAAGTATTAGCCTGGAGTGAGTTTCGTATGCGACCTGAACAGGGATTTTAAGACAGAAATACGCTTAAACTGAAGCATTAGTTAAGCCGTAAGTGATGTACGAATGTGCTCTGCAGTTTTCTCATGAAGAGAGAGTATCCCGTTTTTTCTTATTCTTACTTTCCCTTTGCAGAAACATTCTGCGTTAAGTCAGCGTCTTCACCTCCTACCGGAAAGTAAATGTCGCTGAAATGAAGAAAAAACTATGCAACCAATCCAAGGGAACGAACTGAATCTATGATTAGTATTTGAAAGTTGGCAATTAATCGGGGTGACGTTTCAGGTTATCTAAATACTTGCTTCAGAAATTTTCAAAAATCATCCTCGAAATATTTTTTTTTTTTTTTTTTTTTTTTTTTTTTTTTTTTTTTTTTTTTTGTAAAGGAAAATCTATGGGACTTAACTACTGAGATCATCAGTCCCTAGGCGTACAAACTAGATAAACTAACCTAAAGACAAAACACACACACACAGACACAGATAGACAGGACTTGACCCTTCGACGGGGAGCAACCGCGTGCTCCGCAGCAAGGCGGCTTAGAGCGCTCGGTCATCATTCCACAGTGGCGTATGAAAATTCACCCGTGGCGCTGTATTCAGATCCTTTATTAGGTGCGCAACCGATTTCGCACCGTTGTAAATGCATCTTCGTCTGGTTAGTTGTCATTTCATAAGGCAGCAAATTTCCGTGTTTCGTAGTTTCCATTAGCACGTCTTGCAGCCACAACACCAGCCGGACATTGTATCTATCGAAGTCGTTATTCTAATTGCATGGTGTAAGAACCCAACACAGTGCGTCCATTTTAAGTCATTATAACTTCTGTTACAATGGTTTTATTCGGGGTCTGTAGTGTTTTTAATCATTGATGACATTTATTTGTGAATGTAGTTTTCTCACCCACAACAACGGTTTATCAAATTTATTCACATACAACAGGAATATAGGTAGAGCATTGCAACTGCGTAAATTTATGGCTATATGAAATAACATCTACTCACCTGAAAATGCACTTACAACGGTGAGAAACCGGTGGCGGATCTAATAAAGAATCAGAGTACAGCTAATGCGGCACGAATGAATTTCACGTAAACAACGTATTTTTTAGATAATTTATGCACGACCTTAGAAAAATTCTGAATAAATGTATTACATAAGGCAGTGTTTTTCAACCTGTGGGTCGGGGGATCACCGTCACAGGAGGCAGTACTTGCTCTATAAAACCACCAGACTAGTGCATGTCAGAATGCATCGGGTTCCCTAATACAAAGGCATCAATGAAATTTATTTTGTGTAAAAAGTGTGCGATTCTTGTTTAACATTATATTTATGAATTGAATCTAATGTAGATTGTTTAATAGTGCAGTCTGTTAACGATAAATAAACGCAAAGTGTGAAAACTGTTTACAGGAACCAACCGATAGGTAAATTAACAAGATGTAATAATTAACTCTAAGAAAGAAGGATCTACTTCTTTATGAAGTGTCTATAGGGTGGGACCTTTTGTAATGAGTATAATTAGCTTCTATGTTTTGCCTGAAATGCGAAACACTCGTTATGTAAATTTTAAATTCCTGTTAGTATTCATATAAAAATAGGAATAATGCCATCCATTAAAAAAAAAAAAAAAAAAAAAAAAAAAAAAAAAAAAAAAAAAAAAAAAAAAAGGAAGTTGTACGAATAGAAACAAAAATTTGTTACTTCTGAGAAGCCAAACCGTTAGGTTACCTAGTAATGATGGGGGTGAGTGGGGGGGGGGGGGGTTCTGCTGAATATTTATTCGTGAAAGGGGGTCGCCGGATTATTTTTACTTGGAAGGTGGTCGCAATTTTGAAAAGGTTGAAAAAGACCGACTTAAGGTCTGCCGGGCGGAAATGGCCGCGTGGTCTAAAGCGTCATGTCATGGATTCCGTGGTCCTTCCCGACGGAGGTTTCAGTCCTCTCTCTGGCATGGACGTCTGTGTTGTCCTTAGCGAGAGTTAGTGGAAATCAAATGTTTGTTAAGCTGCGGGGCCATCAGTCCCTAAACTACTTATTTACTAGCTTAAACTAAGGACAGCACAAACATCCATGCCGGAGGGGGGATTCGAACCCCCGACGGGGAGCGGATTCGCACATCGTAGCGTAGCGCTTCAATGCGCTTGGCCACTTCGCCGCGGCGAGAGTTAGTTTGCGTGTATAGGGATCGATTACTTTAGCGGTTTGATCATTTCGGTTTATAAATACATTTGATCCGGATATTAAAGCTGTGGTTGGCCTAATTACAACATAATCTATCTAAATAGTTCAAATGTCGGTAGAGCTATGAGACCAAAACTGCAGTGGTTATCAGTCCCTAAACTTGCAAACTACTAAAACCAACATATCCTAAGGACGACACACACACACACACACACACACACACACACACACACACAGAGAGAGAGAGAGAGAGAGAGAGAGAGAGAGAGAGAGAGAGAGAGAGAGAGAGAGAGAGAGACATGCGCGCGTGCTCGAGGGAGGACTCGAACCTCTGACGGGGAGCAGACGCAGGCGCCTTAAAGGGCACGGCCTCTTCCGCGCGGCTTCTAATAGTTGCAAATCAGTGTATGCGACGGTGTAGTAGACGAAAGGCAACACAGTTCACTGGATAATCCACAGAAGCTCTTATCACTGTTGATCCGAGCATTTGCATCTTCTATACGTGACGAAGAACCTCCCCACGTGTTACGTACAGTAGACGAAGAAAGATCACTTTAAAGTACCGTAACGTAGCACTGGGGAGTGGTGTTTGGGCAGAGGGGGGCGGCCACAGGTACTCACGTGCGCGGCGGCCCTGGGCTCTGCGTGAGCGGCCATGCGGCTCTAGCCGTTGTCGGCGAGACACCTCCCAGACCAGGGGCAGCGGAAGGCGCGCACACCCATCACCGCGGAGGCGCGAGGCGCGAGGCGGCGGGCGCGGCAGTGGCCGGCGGCGGACTGCGGCCACGCAGGAAGGCGCGCGCCGCCGCGGCTGCTGCCTGCCGCCTGCCGCCTCAGCACTGATAACGCGCCCTTCCTTCCTGGAAGCTACGCCTGCCATGCCGACGCCAAGCTGCGCCGCGCCGCGCCGCGCTGCGCGGAATGCGCCCGCGGACACGCGACTCTTGCCAAAACGCCCTACCTGGCGCGCACCCGGGAAGGTGGCCGAGCGATCTGACACGCTATGGTACGGATTGCGCGACCGCTCATGTCGGTACTTCGAGTCCTCCCTCGGTCATTGGTTTCTGTCTGTCTATATGTGTGTGTGTTGTCCTTACCCATTGTTTGTTTTAGTCTTCAGTCCGGAGAATGGTATGATGCAGCTCTCCAACCTAGTCTATCCTCAGCAAGCCTTCATCTATTTGAATCTGCTTACTGTATTCATCTCGCGGTCTCTCTCTGCTATTTTTACCCCACACACTTCCCTCCAAAGCTAAATTCAGCATTCCTTGATGTCTAAGAATGCGTCCTACCATCGATCGCCGGCCGCGGTGGCCGAGGGAACTGCGGCGCGTCAGTCACGGTCTGCACAGCCTCTACGGTCGGGGGTTCGAATTCCCCTCGGGCATGGATATTTGTGCCGTCCTTAGTGATAGCTAATTCATAAGTAATTTGTAAGTTTAGGGACTGATGACCCCGTAGTTAAGTCCCATAAGCTATAGAAACATTTGAACATTTTTGATCCAATAGATCCCTTCTCTTAGTCAAGGTATCATAGAAATTCCTTTTCTCCCCAATTCTGTTCAGTACCACAGTTGCACAACTGTTAGACTAGAAATCCAAAGGTCGCGGGTTCGATAACCGTCAGGTCCTAGGATTGTTATCTGTCACTTTCCACTTCTTTCACCTCTGCCAGTATTGCTCATGTGAAAAATACCGAGTAGCACAGTGGTTCGGAACCCACGTTAAACTGTAGGTCCCCCTCTAACTGGCTGGGTAAGTCAGGTCGGAGGATGGCAACCACACACCACCTCTAAACAGGAACATGCCTAGTAAAGCACAGTGGAGTTCAAACAATTCTTCGGATTCTTGACTGCTTTACCGTGCCTGTTCATTATTTACGCGATCCACCCAACTAATCTTTAGCATTCTTCTATAGCACCACATTTAAAAAGCTTCTAGCCTCTTCCTGTCCGCACTGTTTATGGTCCATATCTCACTGCCAAATGTTCAAAAGTTCTAATGTTTGTAAAGCTTAAGGCACTTAACTGTAGGGTCATCAGTCCCTAAACTTACAAACTACTTGTGAAATAACTTATACTAAAGACAGCACCAACATCCATGCTCGAGGGGGGATTCGAATTCCCGACGGCGAACGGCCTCGCGCATCGGAACAAAGCGCCTCAATGCGCTCGACCGCCCCACCGCGGCTGTTTCATTCCTACACACATACTTTTAGAAAGAACTTCCTCAATATTTAATGTTAACAAATTTCTCTTTTTGAAAAACGATTTTCTTCCGATTGCCATTTTATATCCCCTGTACTGCCACCATCGTGTGTTATTTTACAGCCCAAGTAACAAAATTCCTCTACCACCTTTATTGTTTCGTCACCTATTCTAATTCCTTCAGCATCGCCTGACTTTCTTAGACTGTACTCTATTACCCTTGTTTTGCTCGTGTAAATGTTCATCTTAAACAAAAAATGTTTGTTAAGCTTAAGGGACTTAACTGCGGGGTCATCACTCCCTAAACTTACAAACTACTTATGAACTAGCTTATACTAAAGACGACACAATCATCCGAGCCCGAGGGGGGATTCGAACCCTCGACCGTAGCGGCCGTGCAGACTGAGACTGGCGCGCCGCAGACCGCTCGGCCACTGCGACCGGCTGTTCAACTTATACGCAACTTTCAACACACTGTCCATTCCTTTTAACTGCTCTTCTAGGTCCTTTGCTTTCACTGACAGAATTGCAATGTCATCGGAAAAGCATTGTTTATATTTCTCCAACCTGAATCTTAATTCCTTCTCCAAATTTCACCTTGCTTTCTTTTATAGCTTGCTCAATGTACAAATTGAGTAACATTGGAGAAAGGCTACAACCCTGACGTACTACGTTCCCAACCTGATAACTGCTGTCTCGTTTTTGTACAAGTTGTAAATAACCTCCCGTTCCATATATTTTACCTCTGCTAATTTGAAGAGTGTATTCCAATCAGTCTTCTAAGATAAGGCGTAAAGTGAGCATTGCCTCCCGTGTTCCTACATGTCTCCTGAATCCAAATTTATCTTCCCCGAGGTCGGCTTCTACCAGCTTTTCCATCCTTCTGTAAGTAATTCGTGTTAAAATTTTGCAATCATGACTTATTAAGCGTAAGTTAGTTTAATAGTGTGAAATCTAGGGACCGATGTCCTAAGCAGTTTGGTCTCTAACGAGGAGACGACGGTCATTTATAGGACACGACTCCACCCGTCGGCTTTTAGCCGTGACATCGGCGTGTTGTCGTGTGTGACGTCATCGTTTGACGGTAGTTCTGAGGTACGTGCGTGTTTGTAGGTTGCGTGACTAATTATGTGGGGGCTGAGATGATTGTTTGCAAGCAGAACAGATTATAGATAAAGATTTTGTGCTTAAAAAGTGATCTATATTTTCAGTCTGATTGGGTTTTATTTATCTATTTATTTTTTGATCAAGTGAGAGAATAAAGGAAGTATACCGATCCTTTTCTTGTTAACAATTGGAACCGCGTACGTTTCATTGAGAAGTATTTCCCACGTCAACCGGTTTACTGGACCAATTTTGTCAGCAACTTTCCTCCATTACCAAATTAACCATTTCTTGATGTTAATAAAAATGGAAGAACAGTCTAGACCGCATGAATACGTTTATCTTTAAATGGTGTCAGGCTTCGACCCGTATGGATCATCCTCGGACTGTCAACTAATTTTCTTAAGAATACAGGAGAATACTATAAGGTCGAGCAGGAACTGCATGCACGAAACGTCAGTGACAGCTGCTTCCTTGATGCCCCAGAGTGCGTCATATCACTCTTCCTGTTAGTCACTTGAAACTTCTCAAATTTATTCTTAGTTTCACTACTGGTTACGAGTATAGCAGAGGTAAATAACAGCCGCGCGGAAGTAGCCGAGCGGTCTGGAGCGCCACGTTACGGATCGCGAGGCCTCCCGCGTCGTAGGTTCGAATCCTTCCTCGGGCATGGATGTGTGTGTCGTCCTTAGGTTAGTTTAACTTAGTTTAAGTAGTTTGTAAGACTAGGGACTAATGACCAACGTAGTTTGGTCCCATAGGATTACCACATTTGAAATTTTGAATCTGAGGTAATAACATTGATGTTAAGACACAATCCTGCCTCTCTGTCGCTTCTTTTCACATTCCTCGGCTCTCATAATTTCGGTCAGGTTTCCGTACAAGCTATAGAGAACCTACTACACCCTGAATTTTACTCTATTGCCTTCAGAATCTCAAAAGAAAGTATTTCATTTAACTTTGATATATCAAAAATTGGAATAAACTTAGGCCTGCCTTTCACAGTCTATCTTTTAAGATACGTTTCGTGCGCTCCCAGATTTCATCAGAAACCAAACTGATCATCTCCGAGGTCAGCTTCTGCCAACCGTTATATTTATTTGCAAATACCAGTAATTCGAGTCATATTTCTCAATAATGATTTTAATATCCATACCTCTTGTATTCTTGGTAAAATCTTATGACATTCATTTATTAGTAATGTGTTCATCACCGTGAATCAAGGCGTACGAATCACTAAAATTTAACTAGAAAACCGTTCATTTAATGAGTTGCTGGGATCCTCAATGTCTCCCTAAATTGAAGTAGGAAAATACACCATATGTTTCTTGAAAAACTGTCTAGAAAGGCATATGTTTTGTACATATGCGGTAATTTTGTTAATAGAATTAGCAGCGCGAATTTCATGCCTCAAAACCTTAAACGCTGGTGACTGGATATCGTTAATAAATTAATGTCTTAAGGTTAATAATTATTAAATTTTGTGACGGGTCATTCTGTATAGTATGGCAACCGCAAGTATGCTGTCCAAATGGATAATTATAACAACATTATAGTGCTGTAATGCCATTTGGTTGCGTAAAAATCTTACGAGTGGGTGGGGAGTTAAAGAGAATTTACACAGTCTTAAGTAGGTCGGCTTAAATTGGCAGTTTCCACAACAAAATGAATTATGCACCACAAACAGCCCATTTGAACTCGAAATTTGAAGGCAAATGTGAATCTTTCGACAATCCAGAACTCCTAATATAGTGATATCTGAAAACAAATTCACGCAAAAGAAACAAGAAATTAATCTGCAGCTTTGTTGGTCAACCTGGCCAAACTAGTCAACTAGTTGAGGAATTTAACAACAGTTTTATTCTCATACAATAACCAATCACGTTGGCAGTATTAGACGCAATACCAACTTCGGTCCGCAAAAGAGCAAACCAGGACAAAATAATCAGTGACAAAGAAACGCAGGCATGGAATAATTCATTTTATTTCAAATGAAATCATGTTTTTATAATTCCAGTATCTTAGACACTAATAACACTACATTTTTCTTATGTTTTTTGGCAAGTAGCAGAGTAGAATGAAAAGAAAACCATTCTTTTCTCTTTTTACGTTACAATAGCAGACGCAGTTTAAAGAATTTTTCTGTGTATCGGCATTTTGTTGGTGTTTAATAATTTCACCAATTAATATACAACACAGGTATGCTCGGATAATGGCTCTATCTGAAGAAAGGCCTACATCCAGTCTTCAGTAAAACGTATGTTTGGGCGAGAAAGGCTAGCACACGTCGAAGTTGGCACCTACAACTGTGTTGTGGGCCTGTTTACGAGGAAGATTTGTAGTCTTCTTAATTTATCTTATTGCACCTGTGGTATTTTTCTTTTTTTAATAACGAGTTGGAAATTCACAACTTATTAAAGCCCACATATCACCAAGAGAGAAAAGCGGCCATTACATGAATCAAGAAACCTACGAGGGCCACTTCGTATGACCTAATGCAGGTCCATTACAATAACTGTAATTAACTGCCGATGTCGCACGTACACCAACGACATTTAATCCAACATATTTAACCAGTAATTAGATTTGCACCTAACTTCCGACAGAGATATTTTCTAAGTATCCTTGTGTTCGTTGGTGCTTTAATATAGGTCAGTTGTAAAAATGGGTGAGAAATGAAAGGTAAGATAAAATTAAAGATTGTGTAAACTCTTTTAATGTTCACATATCTCAAGCACAAAGAATTCTATCACTTATATCTCCAATGGAAATAAAAATTCGCACGCTGTGAATGCCTTAACTGTGATACATGTTTGCGTAGACTAAATTGCTGTAAATAGAACACTGGTTGATCATAATATTTTAAGCGAGCATAAGCGCTGGAAAAAATATATTATGTACTTTACGTTATCTCTCTCTCTGCTGAAATACGTCGGGATGTAGGTGTCTGTTTATTTGTAAGTTTGTTATGTGTGCTTGCACAGTATGTATCTTAACAAAGTACACGCGGTGTGTAGTGCCAAGTAATTTGGATAGCAAGTGGTGTAATCTAATCAGTTCTGTCCACACTGCACTCTCACACAAGCCGCGACATTTAACGCTGAGGAACTTATGATGCGTGCAGTAAGTGGTTTTTACCACTTATGAAATAATTCACAAACTAGTACTATGCGTTAATTGATTTGGCTGTAAATGTGGCATAGATTTTAACTCTTGGTCACTTTCATTACACATACAGTTTTCACTTGAGCTACTCGATGAAACTGAATCAGATTTCACGCTGATGCACGGTATCAAATTTCTTAGAGTGACACATATTTTTCGCTGTGCAGATAGATCATGAGCACCGCGGTGGAGTGGTCGAGCGTTCCAAGGAGCCTAGCTGCGGACCACGTGGTTGCTCGCCGTCGGAGGTTCGAGTCCTCCCTCGGGCATGGGTGTATTTGTTGTCCTTAGCGTAAATTTGTAAGTCTAGGGACCAATGACCATAGTAGTTCTCATACATTTACAAACAACATAGTTCACGAGCTCACCTGTATGCATTGATAAATTGTCACATGACAATCCGGAGTTCTTGAAGTGATGTCCAGAAAATGTTCATGGAGAAATTTCGACCGAATTATATATAACTCCAGCTCACGGCGTAGTAGAAGGATCATGTTTTTCACTAGTAAAATAATTATTTCTGAAGACGTTCCTTAACTTCATTCATGTATCGTGTGATTTTATTATTTCACTCTCCATATATTTGATGTCATATTTTCATTTCCCTTTATGTTTCAACGTGAACTTTCTCTAATTTAACTATGATGGCGTACGACAATTAACAGTAATATTACTTTCATTTTGAACCCTAATTCCGCGTAAGACTCAGTACCTTACTTTTAGCCTTTACACCATCCCGTTCATAAAACTAAGAATAAAGGAGCAATCAGCGGTAATATTCCACGAAACGGCGTATGAAGCAATCCCTATACACAGTGGATGTGTAACTCTGAGCTTAGAATTCCATGATGTCAATACAATCTGGATGTATAACTGTGGTCTCGGAGCATAGAATTGCAGCTTGCCTGCATATTCGCATGTTTTGTATATGGTTTTGCATTTCCCGCCATGTTGTAACTTGGAAAACCAATTTCTATTAGTTTGTACATGACAAAGAAATGTTTACTTACATTTTGTTTTGAACTTTATGTCAGAAAGCCGTGTAATAGCCTGGTATAAGAGACGCATCTAAACATATTTTCTTTTCGTATACTATCAACATTTCGTAGCAGCCATGTTGTAATGTGGCAACATACAGAATGCGATTGTCTATGGCTATCACGGTCAGACAACTAAAGTTTAACATCCAGCTAGCAGAGACTAAAGACAGCCTGCGCGTGACGTATTTATACCGAAACATTTAAGTTACGTGACTCGGAGCAGTAAGCTGTTTTCGTCACTTCGAGCAACGTGGAATGGAGCTGCCTTCCAGTTATTCTGCTTTATGAGTGAAATCAACCGTAGTTTTTAAATGTTCCAATTCGTAGTACACATTTAGAAGCATACGTAAAGTTATTCCTTCGCAATTCCTAATATTACTGCGGTAGTTATAGTTTTTACATGGGCAAGGTAAATGTATTAACAGTTCTTTTTACAAGCAACAGAATTGCAGTTCTTGCGATAATACTTTTGTTGCAGCGTGAATATTTAAATTTTCAGCTTCAACTTGACTAGCAACTTCAGTCTTCAGATGTTCAAATGCTTAAGGGACTTAACAGCGGAGTCATCAGTCCCTAATCTTACAAACTACTTATGAACTATCTTATACTAAAGACGACACAAACATCCATTCCCGAGAGGAGATTCGAACTCCCGACCGTAGCGGCCGTGCAGAATGTGACTAGCGCGCCGCAGACCGCTCGGCCACTGCGGCCGGCAACGTCAGTCTTCGTATGCTTCCGCAACAATAAGTGTGAAATGTTTTGTTATACTTTAATAGGAAATGCAATCGGTTCGTATCCATAATTTCCGATTTATACACAGTTCAAGCGTTTTAATATTATGGTTTTAGCCTCATACAGTGATGGCAATACGTAAAAACAAGCAAAATATTGTCTGTTTACATTAAAATAATATAATGATGGAAACATAACCAGTGGAATCGACAATAATACTGGTTTTATGATATAATCAAGAATCTATATTCATCTTTAGCTGCATGTAATGCTGTTTCAAGCAGATTGTACAGAGATCACTAGGTTACACAAATTGTGGTTACACCCACTGATCTCTATACTAGCTCGATGTCAAACTTCAGTTCTCTACGCCAGCCATAGACGGTCATCTTTCGTGTCTAGTCAAATTATCACATGGCTGCTACGATATGTTAATAGAAGACATAAAAAAATTAAGTTTCAATTCCGGTTTTTTGTTTGTTTATTGTTATTTCAACGCCCGTACTAAGCAGATTGACAGCAGCGTAAGATGCTGCTATTCAGCCACACGTGTATCCATGTTTGGCAAACATGAGATACAAAATAAATGAAGCGAGAGAATATTCGGATTTTCAAACAGGAGCAGTTCAAATCCACCAAAGAAAATTTTTAAAATAACATGCTGAAGTTAAAAATGAGCCACGGTGTAAAATCACACATTCACTGGGACTGACGAAGTATAATACAAGCTGGTTCACTGGGGAGAAACGGCTATAATTGAACACGGAGCCTCGATTGTTCTGCCGTAATCGACTGGCGCATCGAGTTAAAACCACATAAAAGGCACTGTTGTAGCACAGAAACATCACCCGTTACACTGATAAAAGGCACCAACCGCAGACGCGACGCGGACCTGCTACAGGAATGGTGACGGGAGTGCAGATGTTGGGAAGGTGGGGGAGAGGAATTTTGGGAGGGGGAGCGCAAGGACTTCTGGGTGGAAGGGAACGGGGAGTAGGGGGGGCGGGAAGGGGGGCTCATTTACGAAAGGGAAGGAAAGGAGCCCGCGCGGAATCAGAGTTGATAGGAAGGATAGATTTCAGGACGGGCGGCATCATCCGGTAGGGGGGAGGTAACGGAAGTCGCCTTGGCATAGGACATGGAGGGTGCAAAGATGCGGGGCCGGAGGGATACAGTCGCAACAAGTGGTTGTGGGTCCAAGGAAATTGAAGGTGGGGAACGGGATGAGGTCGAACAGGATTCGCGTGGGGGAGCGGGGTGGAAGGGAGGCGGATGCGGTGTATGAGACTGTGTGGCATTCGAGAGTCTGGAGGAGTTTATAGAAAGATTGGGTAGGTGGACATCCAGGCAGGATTGAACTGTAAAGGAAGGGTCAGTAGGTGTAAAGGATGCAAGGAGTTAGAGTCGAGCATGGGCATTTTGTTGGATAGTCTGTAGATGGGGCGTCTAAGAGAGTGAGGGATCCAGGGTGAGGCCGACGTGTTTAAGGGTGGGGCAGAGGCGGATGGGACGGCCAGATAAGGGTCTAGGAGCTTAGGGTTTACGGAGCTCATACTCGGATTTTTAGGTAAGGAAATCAGCCGTGCCCTTTGAAAGGAATCATCCTGGCATTTGCCTGGAGCGATTTAGGGAAATCACGGAAAACCTAAATCTGGACCGCCCGAGGTGGATTTAAACCACTATCCTCCCAAATACGAGTCCAGTGTGTTACCACTGCACCAACTCGCTCGGTTGGGCGGTCATATATAGTTGGATGGAAAACGCGGGGGTGGAAGGGTGGTGCGATCTACGAAGATAGCCCTGGATTTGTCAGGGTTGACGGTGAGGAACCACTGGTAACACCAGGGGAAATTGGGTAAGGGGCTGTTGGAGGAGGTACTGAGAGCGTTGGGGAAGGAGGCGAGGGCAAGGAAGGCATAGTGAAGGAGATGGTTTGGAGATGTAGGCCGGGGCATGTCTGCAGTAAACAGAATTTAGAGAAGAGGCGGCAGGACAGAGCCTTTGGGCCCCCCGGCGAAGGGGTAGTACAGAGTCGGAGTTGTAGACAGTGACACAGGATGAGCAGTCGGAAAGAAATGATGCAATGAGGTGGACATAGTTAATAGGAAGTGCTAGATCTGAAAGTTGAACAGGATACTGGGATGCCATATACGATCGTAGGTTCTTCTATGTTGAGAGAGACGAAGAGAGCTGAGTGACAGGAGTTTAACTGGAGGGAGAGAGGGTGGTCGAGTCGAAGGAGCTGGTCGTCGGCAGAGAAGGGCCATTAGAAGCCACACTGGGAAAGGGGCTGGTGTTGCGGAGATGATGAATGCGGCGAGACAAGATGGTTTCCACGACTTTACAAAACGCAGAGGTGAGGCTGATGGGTCGATAGGAGGAAATGGCGGACGAGAGTTTGTTAGGACAAAGGAGGGTTTCCACAGGTGGGGTTAACTGTTGTGTCTGAGTGGGGGGGGGGGGTCCAAGTACTGGGAGCTGGGGGCCAACAGTACGCTCACAGCTCACAATTCCGCTCTCACACTACCCTATTATAATGCATATAAAGTTCAATAGAACAAATAAGAAAGCAATTCTTTGTCACGTACATACTATGGGAATTTGTTTATCAAATTACAAGATGGGGTATTCTGTCAGACTCAAACAAAGAGTCACGTAGCTTCCAGGTAATTTCTGCAACTCCGTAACTGTAGCGCTGCCAAGCGGCTGGGTCATGTAAACATACCACGAAACGATTGTGTATTGAATGTGTATTTGGAGTGGAACAGCACATTCAAAATGCTGTCGTATTTTGAAGCTTTTGTGTTGCTATAAATAGTGACCATATGATGTTGTTCACTTACCAAATGATGATGATTTGCTTAGCATATCGAAACTGCTAACAGAAAAAGAAAATGAAAACGTTACACATAAAAGGCAACTGGCTGCTGCTTACGTCGTGTTGTGAATGTACTGTCAATATGCGGCGTAATAGGCAAGTATGGGAGCAGAATCAAAACGTATTTCCTTTTCGCAGTATAGTAATATTCATAGATGCCATTTTGTACATTGGTAAGGAACGAAATATAGCTACGGGTGTCATGCTGAGACAGCTGAAGTTCGACGTATAGGTAGTATAGAGATCCGAGAGCAGAAATTAATTGCGACCTGATCTGCTCAAGTTCAAAAGGAACTGATTGTACTCGGTGGGTACTTTAAGTTGTTTTGTTGTTGGACATTGTAATATATTGAAAACTAGACACGAATTTTAGTTTCTTGGGAACTAGGTGCTACATCTCCTTGTAAACGCCCTTCTCGTCCTTGGTTGTATGCGTTGCCTGCATCTATCATGATTTACTTTTTTTTTTTTTACTTACTTGTCAGGTATTACACTCAGGGCCGGATTTAGACTTGAAAAGGCCCTAAGCTATTTGACATATGGGCCCCTTTATATATCCAGATATTATATGTTAGTGCCAAATACGATTTTGTTATGCGTAAAGGGTTTAATTGATATACAATTATAAATAGGGAAATAATGAATGTTTAAATTAAAATCATTTTTATTCATCTTATATTTAAAAAAAAAAACTCTGGTAAAAAGACACAAAAACTCTTTTAAAAGGCACAATTTACGAAGACTTATAATCCAATCTCTTGTAACATGTATTAAGGAATCCGAAATTATAGTAACACTAAAATATTTTCTTTCTTGCCTTTGCCAGAGAAAAGTCACAGATGACATCATCAAATGATAAACTGTGTAATTTGTCTCTTTCTATGCACATGAGACTCAGAGAACATAATTGTCTTGAGTCATTGCTGTTCTAAATTCATTTTTTATCCTCTTCAGTTGAGAAAAGATCTTTCTCTAGAGCAATTTGTAACCGTCATACTAAGAAACAATCTCAAAACTATTTCTACATAGGGTATGCTGTTTGGACACGATCGTCAACTATTACCCTATGCAGATCCTGATGTGCCAGAATATCATGTTCCACTGAACCATAGGCTTGACTATGTCTAACACATCTAATACATTAGTGAAAATGCTTGACTTCTCCTACAAGATTCATGTGCACATCTACAGGATATGTTTGGCATCAAGCAGTAACTCCTTCAAGAATCTCTTCATCTGTAGCTTCTAATTCTTTAAGAATGAAAACTTTTTTACAGCGTCATTGTATACTGAGGCCTTCTGTGCCAGACTTGACTCTAATGGATCCATTACAGGTATAAATGTTTTGTTTCAGAACTTGTCTCTTGGCTCAAGCTTCTCTAAAGCATCATCTTCAGCGTCATTGATATTCCTACTTTTATGTCTGCTTTTCTGCAAAATTCTACCAGGCGACTCCCTCTTTCAGTCATTTTCCCCAGTCCATATTCACCTACTGTTCACTACCACTACCAAGACAAAAGTAACAATATCCTCTCGAGTTTTCACATTAGTTAAATATACGACAATTGACTCGAACGGACAATTTTTTGTGGCCCTCAAGAAAGTGGAGGCCCCTAAGCTATAGCTTGTTTAGCTTATACGTAAACTAGCTGAAAACCCGGCGTTGCCCGGATATTTATTTATTTATTCCTGTCATTTTTGAGGTATATACTCATCTATAAAAAGGCTGTATGTCTGTGACATCAAGTTAGTTGTAAAGAAGTAATAGATTAAAACTTGATGCGGGAAACGGCGGTTTTCCATGAATGTTACTGTTTATGTGCTCATATCTCATAATACAATTCAGAAGGTACACTCAACTATATACGTGTATACTCTCTGTAAAATTTCCTGCGGCTGCAATTTGTAGTGCAGCAATTATAAATTGCAACGTCATACCGAAAGCCGTAGTTTTAGGTAATGAACAGCGAAACGTTACTGTTTATGTTCTAATATCTCATGAACTACTTGTCGGAATGTGATACAATTTAGAAGGTACATTCAACTAAATGTGTGAATACTGTATATAAAATTTTCTGTCGCCACAATTTGTAGAGTTCAAATTATGAATTGTAACGTCATACCGAGAGCCGTAGTTTTACTCTATAAACACCGGAAAAGTAGTAAGAGAGAAACGTTTTTCCTTTCATCATTTTACTATGGTTGTCAGCAAGTAAAGTTTAATAAAGGTTTGAAATTATGTTTAAAGTTTGTTGCAAGTCGCTAAGTACTGTCATTCTCATACAGTGTATTTCGAAAGCCGATTTATATGGCACTTTTTGCGATTTCTATTGGTTATGACGTAATATCTCTTGAACCATGTGCCGTATGTGATTCTTAACAATACAGCAATTGTTACCTCACGGCAAGAAATGTGTGTACCAAATTTGGTTGAAATCGGTCCAGTGGTTTAGGAGAAAATGAGCAGCATTGTCGCAAAATGCAGCAGTTTTTCGCGCATCTCATTGTTTATGACGTCATATCTCGTGAACTATATATTGTATGTGATTTTTACACTTACGGCGACCGTCTTCATGGATTGAAGCTTACGTGTACAAAATTTCATAAAGATTGGAACAAAACTATAGATTTGTATGCAACACGTACAAACATACGGACGCTCTGCTTTATACGAGGCGCGTCCAGAAAGTAACTTCCGTTTGGTTATATAAAACGAACTGATACAGATACAGAAAAAATATCGATTGTACAAAACTCTACAACTGTTTAACTACTTTTCTACATAGCTTCAGAAATTTTGTAGGCAATTGTCATAGCATGGCACAAGGTTTTGTGTGCCTTTTTCATAGAATGTTGCCGCCTGTGTGTTCAACCATGTGGTAACACGTTCTTTCAGCTCGTCATCATCGTTGAAGTGTTGTCCACGAAGGACAGATTTTAGGTGTAAGAAGAGGATTACTGTCAAAAGATTTTTTTTTTCACGATAATGCCTGACCTCACACCGAATGTGACCAAACAATTCTTATGTCCCCGTGCTTGATCATTCTCCATACAGCTCGGACCTCTCTCCTAGCGACTTTCATCTCTTCTTACACCTAAAATCTGTCCTTGGTGGTCAACACTTCAACGATGATAAAGAGCTGTTACCACATGGTTGAATACACAGGCGGCAACCTTCTGTGAAGGATGCATGCAAAAACTTGTGGCACGCTATGACAAGTGTCTACAAAATTTCGGCAATAATGTGGAAAAGTAGTTTAAAGAGTTGTAGAATTTTGTGCAATAAAAATTTCTACTGTATCTGTGTACAATTTCATTTTATTACCAAACGGAACTTACTTTCTGGACGCGCCTCGTATATTAGATTCCTGCACTGATTACACTGTCTATCTTCAAGAACGCAACGTCCTAATACTGACAATTCCTCACAGTGTATGCACGTACATATTACATACTAGCTTAAATGCCCGTGCTTCGAAACGGTTGTTAAAGAAGGGCCAGTGCGTATAATGGCTTTTTAGGGTTCCGGAAATCAGTCAGTTTTAAACTATTCATCCCCTCTTCCACGCTCTTTATGTGTGAAATTCCAAAAATACCTAAATACTTTCTTTTTCAATTGGCCAACAGGCCAAATATTAATTTCCGTAGCTCTTGCCTGAAAATCGTCCCAATAGTAACGTATTTTCAAAAAGAATTTTTGATTCTCTGTTTGACCCTCTTAGTTGTTGAATTTTTGCAGACACTGAAACACGCATTTTTTAAATCCTGACCAAGAGTCCACATCGGGAATACCACACAAGTTTGTAAATATAATTTTTTGTAATTCTGGGTTTAAAATTGGCTTAGTAGCAACGTATTTTCAAAAAATATTTCATCCCCTATTTCACCCCCTAATTCATTAATTTTCTGAAAATACCGAAAAACGTGTCTTTTGAATTCGAACCCCGAATACAAATCTGAAAATTTGTAGATCTGACTTCAAAATTGCCTAAATAGCAACAGATTTTCGAAAAACATCCCCTCTCCAATTTAACCCCCTTGATGGTTGAATTTCCAAAAATACCGAACACGTATTTTTTAAATCATAACGAACAATACAAATACCAATTTTTGCAGCTATAGCTTCAAAATTGTCTGGACAACAAAGTGTTTTCGAAAAGGATTTTTGATCCCCTCTTTTAGCACCTTAGTTTTTGAATTTCCAAAAATACCGAAACTCGTGTCTTTATAATCCTGACCAAGATTCCATATCCCAAGTTTCGTAGTTGTAGCTTAAAATTTGAGTTAACAGCAACATATTTTTGAAAACCACTTTTTTGCGTCACCTATTTTACCCCCATATTTGTCGAATTTCAAAAAAATGCCGAAACACGTGTCTTTTAAATTCGAATCCTGAATTAAAATCCGAAGTTTTCTAGTTATAGCTTCAAAATTGCCTAAATAGTTATTTTTTTTTATCAAAAAACGTTTCATCCCCTATTTCACCCCCTTACGGACGGAAAATCGAAAAATCGCTTCTTAAATGACGCCTACAGAGTAAGAGCAACACGCTTCACAAATTTCAAGTTTCTATCTTTAGTGGTTTGGGCTGGGCGATGATGAGTCAGTCAGTCAGTCAGTCAGTCAGTCAGTCAATCGGGACACTTCCTTTTATATATAGAGATAATGTAGCCGCGCGGAATGTCCGTGTGCTCTAAGCCGTCGTTCTCAAAGGAGAATTCCCGACATTTGCCTTATGCGGTTTCCGGAACTCGCAGATATATCTGAATTTGGATGGTCTGGAATGCCAGTCGTCTGGAATGCCAGTCTATTGACACACCAGTGCATAGCCTCGCTTGGCTCATCCTTCTCTATCGTTTCTGTGTTTAACAGAGGATTTGTGACATCAGGTCTGTGCGGAGGAATCTGCGAGCAAGTTCCTGTAAAACGATTTCATCGTGAAGTGTGTGCGTACCGAGACGCTGTTCGCATCCCGTCCGGTGTTGCGCGCGAGAGCTTCTGTGAAACTGGGCGCGGCGCGGCGCGGCGCGGCTCGGGCTGTGCTTGTAGCAGCAGCAGCAGCAGCAGAGACAGCGACTTCAAAGGCGAGGCTGTAGGCCTCCAGGTGTTCCCACGCGGCGCCGGAAGTGCTGGCTGGCACGCGGCTCCGGTGGCCGCCGACGCTGGTCTCAGCCAAGGCTGTGTTCGCCAGGGGCGTGGTCCACACGCTGATTACATATCACCCTGCCCCTGTCTACTACGTATCTTGGACCTTCACCACTACCAGTTGCTCCCGGTTCCTGACCAACCCTATCTAGTCTGTAATCACCTCAATTGTAAAGAAAAAAATCGCAATTTGCGATCACTTATGGCTTCACTGTGCTAGGTTTAGATGTAATACCAATACACCCTGATTACAGGTCACTGTGTAGCTACTACGTATCTTGGACCTTGAACACTACCAGTTGCTCCCGGTTCCTGACCAATCCTATCTGGTCTTTAATCACCTCAATTCTGTTCTACAAGAGCTACTTTCTGGCAAAAATTGACTTCTAGTAGTGCGATCGTGTAAATCTACATCTATATCTACAGGGGATACTCTGCAAATCGCATTTCAGTACCTGGCAGAGGGTTCTTCGAACCACCATTATACTATTTATCTCCCATTCTCGAATAGCGCGCGGGAAGAAAGAAAACGTGAATCTCTCTGTTCGAGCTCTGATTTCTCGTATTTTATTCTTATGATCATTTCTACCTATGTAAGTGGGAGTCAATATATTTTGGCATTCGGAGGAGAATGTTGGCGATTGGAGTTTTACAAGTAGCCCACGCCGCAGCGATAAGCGCCGTTGTAGTAATGATTCCCATCCCAGATCCTGCATCATTTCCGTAACGCTGTCTCCCCTGTATCGTGACAATACGAAACGAGCTGCCCTTCTTTGGACTCTTTCGATGTCCTCCGTCAAACCCACCTGGGCTGCAATACCCAAAAAAGGACGGACAAGCTTAGCATATGCAGTTTCTTTTGTAGTTCTGTTGCATCTTGGGTTCTGCCAATAAAACGCAGTCTCTGGTTCGCCTTTCTCACGATATTATCTACGTGTTCTTTCCAATTTAAGTCTGAAGTAACAGTAATTCCTAGGTATTTAGTGGAGTTTACGGCCTTCACTTTTGATTGATTTATCTTTTTAAATGAAGTTTAACGGATTTCTTTTCGTACTCATGTGACTTCGCACTTCTCATTATTTAGAGTCAATTGCTAATTTTTACACCATACAGATCGTTCTGCAGTTGGTTTTGATCTTCAGATGATTTTACTAGACGGTAAATGAAGGCATCATCTGCAAACAACCTAAGGGAGCTACATAGATTTCCGCAGACTGGGTTGATGCTGTTCTTCGCGCTACACTGTCCTGTGCCTCTCTGAATATATCGGCAACCTACTTTCGAACCTGCTTGCTCTATTCGCCTCTCTGTCTCTACGATTTCTACCCCACACGCTTCCCTCTAATGCTAAATTGGCGATTCCTTGATGTCTCCGAAAGTACTCTTAATGAAGACAAGGCAGAAATTTCTTTTCTCGCCAATTCTCTTCAACACCTCCTCATTAGTTACGTGATTATCTATCTAACCTTCAGCATTCGACTGTAGCACCACAAGCTTCTATCATCTTCCTGTCTGAAATCCTTATCGTCCACGTTTCACTTCTGTACAGTGCTATACTCCAGACAAGAAGGTAATTTCTGTTCCAGATGTAATATCTTCGTGCACCACTAAAGATGAATATATTCATTTTATTTGCACCAGTATTGCCTCCCAAATACATACTTTTAATGTAAATAGCATCATTTGCTACTTTTACATATTGGCATCACTGTAGGCCGTTACTCATAAACACTTCTATTACATAAATATCGGACATTATCGATACAACCCGATTTCAGTTCTCATAAGGGCATAACTAAAAATTCACACGTATTGTTGAACAATCAAAAGAAAAGTGCTGCTTGTCAGACTGATATTTTTTCTACTCCTGTGGAAGCTGGAAACTTAGACTCACAGTGCAACAATAACAATAGCGCACTTAAGATCAGAAATTCTGTTTTTCTAAGAACTGTTGATACGTTTCACGTAGCAACATGTAAAAACTGTAGTCATCGCATCAATATTAGGAATTGCTGAGAAATAATGTTCACTCTATTACTAAATGTGTAGTAAGAATACGATAAGAAGTGTTTAAATCTTAACTTGATTTCAGCTATAAATCACAAATGCTGCAACTTTCAGATCCACTTCACATTGCTCGTAATGACGAAAACAGCTTCCTGGCTGAGTCACCGAGGCAAAAAATGTTCAAATGTTTGTAAAGCTTATGGGACTTAACTGAGGGGTCATCAGTCCCTAACTTACAAACTACTTATGAAATAACGTATATTAAATACAGCACAGACATCCGTGCCCAAGGGGGGATTCGAACCTCCGCCTGGGAACGTCCCCACGCATCGGAGCATAGTGCCTCAATGCGCTCGGTCGCTCCGCCGTGGCCCACCGAGACGTAGAGGTTAGTTTCATGGTGTCATGCGCAGATTATATTATCTTTGGTTTATGATAGTGGCGTCTACTAACAGCGGAAATGAACCTATTCTGGCCAAGCTGATTCACATTGTAAAAGCCGCGGCGGAGTGGCCGAGCGCATTGAGGCGCTACGCTCCGATGCGCGAGGCCGTTTCTCGTCGGGGGTTCTGTCCCCCCTCAGGCATGGATGTTTGTACTATCTTTAGTATAAGTTAGTTCATAAGTAGTATGTAAGTTTAGGGACTGATGACCCAATAGTTAAGTCCCATAAGCTTAACAAACATTTGAAAATTTTGAACATTATAAAACTACTTTCCCATCTTCTTAAGCTTTTTTTATGTTGTTTGCTTTGTTTTCTCGTCACATTGGAAATATTGCAGCAGAAACTAATAATTTTACTACTAGCGTCCTCTCAGCAGAAAATATTTACGTTTTACAGAGAGAGAAAGCCTATATTATGCGTAAATACGAATGGAAATGGATAAATCTGCATTAATGAAAATTGTGTCAAAAGTGAAAAAAATCAGAATTATTAGGCGAGAAAAATCATTTTAAAGGTATACGTTCTGAAATGTTTGTAGGACACTTTCTATTTTTTGGCTCTCAGTAGTTTGAAAATTTACTATAAGTCATTTGACAAGAACAAGTATTTTGCTTTGGTCATTGATCTATTACACTATTACTTCCTGGCATTTTGAAACTGTGTGCTGGACAGGGATTCGAATCCGAGACCTTTGGCTTTCGCTAGCAAGCACTCTACTGACTGAGCTACCCTGACATGTATATTATGCAATTAAAACTCGAATAAAGACCCCATAATGAGATTTGTGCCTAAACCACCACAATATAAAAACCTTGCGATTTGCTGATGACATTGTCTCATTCTGTCAGAGACAGAAAAGGACCTGGAGGAGCAATTGAACGGAATTGACAGTGTGTTGAGAGGAGGATATTAAGATGAACATTAACAAGAACAAAACAAGGGCAATGGACTGCAGTCTTAGAAAATCAGGCGATGCTGAAGGAATTCAATTAGGTAACGAATCAATAAAGCTGGTAGATGAGTTTTGTTACTTGGGCAGTAAAATAACATATTATGGTCGCAGTACAGAGGATATAAAATGCAGAATGGCAATGGGAAGAAAAGCATTTTTGAAAAAGAGAAATTTGTTAACATCGAACATTAATTTAAGTGTAAGGAAGGAAGTCCTTCCTGAAGACATTTGTGTGGAGTGTTGCGTTGTATGAGAGTGGAACATAGACGATAAAAGTGCGGGCAGGAAGAGAATAGAGGCTTTTGAAATGTGGTGTTACAGAAGAATACTGAAGATTAGGTCGGTGGATCGCGTAACTAATGAGGAGGTACTGAGCAGAATTGTGGAGAAAAGGAATTTCCGGCATACTTTGACTAAAAGAAGGTATCGATTGGTAGGACACATTCTTAGACCTCTGGAGGGAAATGTATGGGGTAAAAATCGCAGAGGGGGACCAAGAGATGAATATAGTAAGCAAATTCAAATGGATGTAGGTTGCCGTTCTTATGAGGAGAAAAAGAGGCTTCCTCAGGTTAGAGTAGGATGGAAAGCTGCATCAAACCAGTCTCCGGACTGAAAACCACAAGAACAACTCTACGGTGAATCCCGAAATAAATGACTTCTTCCTGGGAGACATGGATAAGAATAAAAACTGCGTTCAAAACATTCCGAGTAATTTGAGCACTGATCTGTAGGTTAGACGTTGACTGCATTTCCAGTGCAAAGGATCTTGCGCTTTTATAGGGCTCTTTTTGTGCAAGACAAACTATCGCTCCTCTCTCCCTACAAGTAAGGGCACTTGGACGTTCGGATCTGCGTTTACTGTCTTCGGCACCAGTCTCCTGAAAGTTCTCGATGATTAACAGAAAGTTGTCTACCACCTCGCGATGACTGTTACCCTAGGAATGCAATAAAACCGCCATGCGGAACGATGAGGAATGCTCCTTTCCCCTCGGCCTCACCGTGACAAGTGAATGCCTCTTAAACTGGCCGTGAGGTAAGCGACTCAACTGCCAACTCCGGTTACACAGATGTGGTACGCGGTGCCGACTGCCAGGCACAATTTCAGAATTTGTTCAGTAACCCAATACTTTTTCTTATCTTGGTAGGAGAGAAACCTAATTTAATTGATTACATATGTTACTGTTGTATTGGTAACATATTGCGATATACAAGTTATTTACTTTATTGTATCAGCATATTTTCCATGGAAACACTGGACGTCCAAAAGGATTTTTCAAAAAATGTTTGTAGAGCTTATGGGACTTAACTACGAGGTCATTAGTCCCTAAACTTACAAACTACTTATAAACTAGCTTATCCTAAAGACGGCACAAACATCCATCCGCGAGGGGGGATTCGAACCCCCGACCGCAGCGGCTGTGCAGACCGTATCTGGCACGCCGCAGACCGCTCGGTCACTGCGGCCGGCAGGGTTTTTCAGAATACTGATGTTATATGAAACATCATCTGCCACTAACGTCTCTTCATTTACTTTTACTTGACCACCACATAATCGACAACAAACAAATTCTGGAAATACTTCTTTAAAATACGTATGCCACACATTATATAACGTGAACCACAAAACAGTATTATTTTGCTCTTCACTAAATTTACTGGGACCCATCTTGGTTCTGGAAGCATTAGTGGGTGAAGTATTCTCAGTTACTGGACGGTCAAGCTGTCCCTCATATTCTGTAAAACTTCCAGGATCCTTCTCGGTATTTTGTGAATCAATCAGTTTTTTAATATGCTGGTTTCCACAGAGCTTACGTTTCTTGAAGTTTCTGGCACTTCTAGGCATTTTGAGGATCTTCAGAATGTTACACTGACCAAGAAAATAAACTGACAGAACGAAAGAAATACAGAAACTTACTGCCGTAAACAGAAATTGTTTATAATTTCCCGCACAAAAGGAATATCTTTGTTGACGCTAGTGCAGCAACATATGCTAGAAAATGTCCTCTAGCTAGGTTCTTATATATGAAAGAGTAATAAAATTACGTACCTTCAAATTGAGTATGTCATAGATTGAGAATCGATATTCTGCACACAGATTACTTTAAAAATATAAATAAAATGCTTAAAGTCTACAATTCACAATAAAGTTTTCATAATTATATCCAGAGGGGTCTAAATAATTTAATGAGAGAAAAAAAGCGAAAAAAGGCAATTTTTGAAAATTTTTGCCTACCGCCTCCTCTTAATGACGAGGTACACTGAAATTACAAAAGCGATGTGCACAGGTACAGATGTCGGTAGCGTCTCGTACGGGAGGTATAAGAGGGCGGTGCACTGGCAGAGGTGTCGCCTGTACTCAGGTGCTCACATAAAAGCTTTACGACGATGGCCCACAGGTAGCACACTGGACTCTCATTCGGGGCGACGGTGGTTCAAATCCACCACCGGCCATCCAGATTTATATCTTCCGTGAATTCCCTAAATCAAGCAAATGCCGATATGGTTCCTTTCAAAGGGGACGATCGATTTCTCTCTCCACACTCATCCAAATAATCCGCGTATGAGCTCCGTCTGCCGCCGGGACAGTAATCACTAAATTTCCTTCCTTGTGATTTTGGCCGCACGGCGGGATTCTCAGACTCTGAACGCGTTGGAGCTAGCCGCATCTGATTTTCTAATTCGGAAAGCGGTTAGGGTATTTAAATTTCAGAGATCCACAGTGTAAAAAGAGTTTCGAGAACACCAGATTTCGGACATTACCTCTCATCGCAGATAATGCAGCGACCGACGACCTGCATTTCCGTTACAGAGAGTTGCAGGGTTGGCGATAGCAGACAGGCATCTTTGTGTGAAACTAAACGAGGAGCCTCATTTTTGTTTTGCCGCCCCGGATCTTACTTCGCCACTGCAGAAAGGAGAATAAGTTATAATCAATCTCTATGAAAGTGGCACTGTAAATACGACTGTCATTCTGGGGTTTGGTGTTGTTCCTCCTGATGGCTCCGACTCATATGCTACACACGACACGTGTTACAGCTGGATAATGTCGACACAAAATTAATAAATCGCATAAAATCTCACAGTGTCTATCAACTGAAACGACGAATAGTCCTAGACTGATAACCGCTACACGTGAATGTAAAGAAACAACAATAGATACACGGCACAACAGAGCGAGCGGAACAGGCCAACACCGTCTAGTGACAAGGCCTGAGCCAACACCACATAGAAGACCCCATAACAGACGGTGCCACGTCACACGGAGAGGCCGCGAACGCTAACTGAATAGTCAGCCGCTACCACGCGGTGGGCTATGCCTTAGCTGCCAGCCAGTTAGCTGTCTCGGCCTCTCGGTGTAACGTAGCACGGTCTGTTGTGAGGCTTTGGGCCGTATGAATAAAAAAGAGTATCTACACTCTGGATTCCAAAGAACATGCTCAGGTTCGCATTAATAAAGCGAGTCTGAGAATATACTTCGCAGCGTGAGTAAAAGGGTGGGGCAAGTTGCTCACAACAGAGAACATACTTCAGTTTCGTATGAATGAAAATAGAGACGTTTCTCACGAACGGAGGTTATTCTCCGTTTTCGAAGTGAGCTCTCGAGTATACTTCGAGCTGAGTAACTTCTATTAAGGTTACATTTTACTGTGGTTTATAATGAAAATGACAAAATTTGTGTTGCTTAAAAGGCAAAATGTTCTTTTATGCGTCGTCTGAAGAAATACGAGGGGAACTAAAAAGTAATGCAAATAAAAACATTATGCTGACGAGTAGCTTCATGATTGTGACACTTCAAGCATTTTATATAGTAACGAGAATGATTTCAAAGGACTGCTTTCATTACCAAGATAGAAATGAAACACAAATAGATTTAGCTGCATGTTTCACCCGTTTTTTTTTTTTTTTTTTTTTTTTTTTTTTTTTTTTTTTTTTTTTTTTTGGAGTGCATATTTATAGCTGTAAACAACTACATAGGAAAATAAATTTGCATGTTTCTAATAGGATCTATTAATAAGGCCTTCTGACGTTAGTTCGAAAGAGAGTGCATCCCAAGAATTCTGTATGACAATATAAACATTGCTGCAATACCAGGTACTTAAATATTGATTCTATTCAAATTGTATCTGACGGGAGGCGTGCTTAGGTAGTCCTTTCAGGTGCGGTGATCACTGTGTCCCCAGTGGTGTAGGGGTCAGCGCAAATGCCTAGAAAGCAGGAGACCTGGGTTCGAACCCCGGCTGGGTACACATTTTCGGCTTTGCCCATTCGCAGTTGATGTCATATATTCTCGTATTATGAAAACAATAACAACTGCAGGATCAGTAGTGGCGTCTCTTCCTTCGGAATAGACGCCACATGTAGATATGTATCTATTCAAACCGATTGGCCTATTTAAGTTGCGTTTTCTGACTGAGTAATCGTAACTTCTGTTATGTTAGATGTAAGTAGACACGACAGGAAAATTAATAACTGATTAATTACATACGTAGAACCCTGTTACTTGTAACAAAATCGCATGGCCTAGCGCTTATGAGCAGACCACTGTGTGACATATTTAACAACAAGTATATCGCGTTAGAAAGCTCTGACAGCATCCTACGTTGAAATAGATGAAAATGTGATGCATGCTTAAAATTTCGTTCACAAATTGTGTTAACCCAGCTTCAATAACAAATAAAATTTCTCGCGGTTCTAAAATTTTATATCGTTGTCAGAAGAATAAATTTTCGTAAAAAGTCCATATTTGGTCTTAATAATATGCTGCTGCACCACAAACTAATATACAGGGTGTTACAAAAAGGTACGGCCAAACTTTCAGAAAACATTCCTCACACACAAAGAAAGAAAATATGTTATGTGGACATGCGTCCGGAAACGCTTAATTTCCATGTTATAGCTCATTTTAGTATGTCTTGATAGGGGCCTCATGTTCTTCCACCTACCCTCATTGGAGCACGTTATCATGATTTCATACGGAATACTCTACCTGTGCTGCTAGAACACGTGCCTTTACAAGTACGACACAACATGTGGTTCATGCACGATGGAGCTCCTGCATATTTCAGTCGACGTGTTCGTACGCTTCTCAACAACAGATTCGGTGACGAATGGATTGGCAGAGGCGGGCCAATTCCATGGCCTCCACGCTCTCCTGACCTCAACCCTCTTGACTTTCATTTATGGGGGCATTTGAAAGCTGTAACATTTTCTGTAACAAAGTGTTTGAAGTCACGCTGGTACGTTCTGTTGCTGTGTGTTTCCATTCCATGATTAACGTGATTTGAAGTAATAAAATGAGCTGTAACATGGAAATTAAGCGTTTCCGGACACATGTCCACATAACATATTTTCTTTCTTTGTGTGTGAGGAATGTTTCCTGAAAGTTTGGCCGTACACCTTGTATAAACATAACAGTTCTTCCTGAACACGTAGATGCCTACTCCATATTTGTACACTGAATAATTTGCCTGATTGGGCTAGTTTAAAGCAAACATGATTGAACAGCTGATCTGTGCCGGATATGACACACGGAGAACTTACTGAAAAAGGAAAGGGGGGATGGGGGGTAGCGAGAATAAACTCCTGCTCAGAGCATATACTTGAAAGTTTTTGTTCATACGAAATTAAGAACTTACTCAGAACTTACTCTTTTTCTCTTCTCTGGAGCATGTGCTCTTTTTTATACAGCCGGCCGCAGTGGCCGAGCCGGCCGCGGTGGCCGAGCGGACTGAGGCGCTTCAGTCACGGTCTGCACGACCACTAGGGTCGGGGGTTCGAATCCCCCCTCGGGCATGGATATTTGTGCCGTCCTTAGTTTTAGGTAGTTCACAAGTAGTTTGTAAGTTTAGGGACTGATGACCCCGTAGTTAAGTCCCTTAAGCTTAACAAACATTTGACATTTGGCAGTGGCCGAGCGGTCTGCGGCGCGCCAGTCATAGTCTGCTCGGCCGCTAGGTCGGGAGTTCGAATCCCTCTTCGGGCATGAATGTTCAAATGTTCAAATGTTTGTTGAACTTATGGGACTTACCTACGGGGTCATCAGTCCCTAAGCTTACAAACTACGTATGAACTAGCTAAGACTAAAGACGGCACAAATATCCATGCCCGAGGGGAGATTCGAACCTCCGACCGTAGTGGCCGTGCAGACCGTGACTGGAGCGCCTCAATCCCCTCGGCCACCGCGGCCGGCGAGCTTGGATGTTTGTGTCGTCTTTAGTGTAAGGTAGTTTGTAAGTAGTTTGTAAGTTTATGGACTGATGACCACGTAGTTAAGTCCCTTAAGCTTAACAAACGTTTGAAATCTTTTTTTTAATTATTATTATTCATATGGCCCCTTGTTTCTAGACGGTGTTGCCTGAGCGCATTCTCGTCACGTGACACCGAGTAGGCCGCGAACGCATAGCTCACTGGCTGGCCGCTGTGAGACTGCGCTGTGGCCTAGCGGTCAGCCATTCAGCCACGCGATCACAACCTACTCTATGTGACGTGACACGAATTTGCTCTGGCCTTGTATCTTAAGAAGAGTTGCCGAGGAACAGGTGCCTGGTATCCAGAGGGACGGGGAAGCTTGGCAAACCCCGCGCGACCCAAGGGCCACTCTATGAGTAAACTGTGTGCGACATTGCCGTCTCCTTGCGGGAACAAAGCACGCTTTTTGAAGCAGAACGAATTGCTTTACTGTGTGTCCACTGCGGAGCTAGGAGGTGCGCGGCGAGCTGTAACTCGGTGTGGAGACAAGGGGCCCGCAGTACGGGCAGAGGCGGACACGCGCGACTGTGTGAAGAGCTCACGTGCGGCCGCAAATAGCAGCTCGTAACGGCCGAGTGCCGAGCAACATAAACACGAGGCCGCACTCGCGAGTCGTCTAAACGAGCCGCAGACGGCCAGCCCAGCTGTTTGTACTTGGTCTGCGCCGCTGCCGCTGTACCGAGCGCTGCCTGCAGGCGCGCTCCACAACTACACACGCTGCTGCACCACGGTTCTAGGGGTTCAGCACTCTTTACATACAAATGGAATATAAGGTTTCATTCCATTTTTTTGGAACGGTGTGCTCAACGACCACAAAACAATGAATATAATAACTATAGTATGCAGCATTGGTCGTTTTTTATTAATGTATTTGCAGATTGATTTCGAGATCATCCTCAATGCACCAGTCATCGTAATATCAGCTATGCATAATTATATGCCAAATTAGCTGAATGTAACAGATTTTTTCTGAACATATCAATGTAGTATCCACCCATGAAATCATGATTGGATACTACATTGATATGTTCAGAAAAAAATCTGTTACATTCAGTGACGCACTTGAAGGTTCCAAGTTTCCTGCCAGCTCCACAACATCAATGGAGCTAAATTTCCTGAAGATGGTCTAAAAGAAGACCGAAACTAGTCGGAAAAAATTAATTTTTGCACTCTAGACTGTTCTTTATAAATAAAGGTTTGGTTTTAGCTGTGGCTCGCTGCCCCATACGATTATCAAGCAATAGCTGCCACATTTATTTTAATGGTGTATTTTATTTAAATTTTTAAATAATCTGACGCCTTGCTACCTGAGGAACAAGTATTTTATTCGTTAAGTCCCAGTTTTCAGTGGTATTTTATAAGTTCAGTTTCACCCCCCCCCCCCCCCCTCAAACGTGGATCTGCTCACGTGACCTGTAGTTAAACCAGCTTACACTTTACGTATAACAATTATGTCTTACGTGCGGAAATTTTCATATACTTTTAAGTCAACAACTGCCCTAGAAGAGACGAAACACATCACAAGTGAGAAAGGAAAAAATATTGTAGTTGTGCAACCAACACTGACAAAACGTTCATTACGGTTGCTGCACAGGTGCCGCTGACGTATGGAGAGGAGACTGATTGCTCTCTCTCTCTATGGCTGTGGCGAAGAGTCTAATGGCAGCGAAGGTGGCCGCCGGTTGGACAAATATGAAGCAGCAGCTTTCATTGGGCTCGATGGCTGTATGCATTACTGGCCATACGTCAACGGAAAGAGAACTATCACAGACAACCTCAAACGGTTAATAGGCTGACTCTAGATCATATATCGTTACAGATAACTGGCTGTCATTGGAACATACAGGGGAAATCACAGATGGAAGCCAGCCAACTCTGGTATAAATTGCTTTTTAACGGCATGTCGTGTCTTATTGGCACTCGATAAATCGACCTTGGCGAAGATCATTTCAAATTTAGGAGGAATGTAGGAACACGCGAGGCAATACATTACGACATACCTTAGAAGATAGATAAGGAAAGGGAAACCTACCTTTTTAGCATTTGTGGATCAGGAAAAAGCTTTTGACAAAGTTGACTGGACTACACTCTTTCAAATTCTGAAGGTAGCAGACAGCAATTATGAAGCGCATGAAAGGGTCTCAGTGGTTGGGAAGGGAGTAAGACAGGGTTGTAGCCTTTCCCCACTGTTGTTCAATCTGTACATTGACCAATCAGTGAAGGAATGCAAGGAGAAAACTGGAGAGGGAATTAAAGTTCAGGAATAAGAAATAAAAACCTTGGGGCTTCCTGATGACATAGTCATTCTGTCAGAGTCAGCAGAGGACCTGGAAGAGGGAACGGAATGTATAGTATATCGAAAGGAAGGTATAAGGTGAACATTAACAAGAATAAAACGAGAGTAATGGAATGTAGTGTTAGAAAATCAGGCGATGCTGAAGGAATTATATTAGGTAATGAGGCTAGAAAAGTAGTATATCAGTTTTGTTATTTACGTAGCAAGATAACTTCTGATGGCCGAAGTAAAGAAGATATAAAATGGTTATGGGAAGAAAAGCCTTTATGAAAAAGCCAAATTTGTTGACATCCAATATTAGTTTAAACGTTATGAATTCCTTTCTGTAAAGCATTTGCCTGGAGTGTACCACTGTATGGGAGTGAAACGTGGACGATAAGAAGTACGGACAAAAACATGATAAAAGCTTTCAAAATGTGGTGCTACCGACGAATGATGAAGATTAGATGGGTAGATCAGGTAACTAATGAGGAGTTTCTTAACAGAATTGGAGAGAAAAGAAGTTTCTGGCATATCCTGACTAAGAAAAGGGGTAGGTTGGAGGGACACATCAAGGAATCGTCAGTTTAGCATTAGAAGGAAGTGTGTGGGGTAAAAACCATAAAAGTAGACTGAAGGACAAATACAATAAGCTGATTCAAAAGGTTGTAGGTTGCCGGACGTATTCTCAGATGAAGAGGCTTGCACAGGACAGGGTAGTGTGGAGAGCTGCATCAAACCACTCTGCAGACTGAAGACTACAACTACAACAACTCGTGAAAATGCTAAAATAGCATTTGCAGTGAAACGTTTCGTATTTGCAGCCGATAGATGTTCGGAAAGTAGGACTTGAATCGGTAGTCAAATCACAGGTTAAATTGCAGATATTTCGCGGCTATTCTTAGGGATTTTTCCCTACATCAACGAAGTGTTTCATGTGCCAGACAATTTTGAAAACTCACGAATGCTATTACAAAAATTAGCTGGTCCATTGGGAAGATTCACAAAAAAGTTCAACAATTAACCATAAAAAACACTTTCATTACTTGATTAAAATGTTCTTTGAGAACTTTAACTTCCCGTGGAACGCAAGGTGTCCATCTAACCCTTTAATGCATGGCTTTTTATTTGAATCTATAAAAACCACATTTAATGTATAGTGCGTATAAACAGAGAAAAAATCCTTAAAATATGCACTACTAGCAACAAAAAGTTCATAGCTGGTCAACTATATAGTGCTTCCATAATGTACCCGATGCAATAAGTATCACTGTTATGCCTCTCATCTTTTCTGAAAGTAACTCATAATGCAACAGTAGTATGTGATTGACTACCTGTACATGGCAAAGGGGAAATACTGAAGTTAACAAACGCACACGTTAGTAGTTAATTAGCTACACTGTGCATTAAAGGACTAAAATGGTACATTCCCGGTAAGTACTTAACCACAAATATTTCAGAATCAACTGTCAAAGAGAGAGAGAGAGAGAGGGGGGGGGGGGGGGGAGAGAACCGTAACAGAGAGTTACCAGTCACTGTTATATCCCCTTTTCTTGTTGTTCAACCAGGAAGTACACAGTAAAGTGTTTGTCTTATTTGCTCTATTGACTGTATTTTATATTTCTCCCTGCGTCCTCGCGTACGGGTTTGCACAAGAGACGGAATGCTCTAGGGCTACAGAATAATTAATATCTTAATTCGTTCGATACGCTGCCTCATTAGAACAAAATTTCTTCATCACCCACTTTCGGTTTTATGTATGAGCGCTAGGTCAACCCAAACGGGTTCTGCAGGCTTGACCCCATTATGTTACTCGAGAAAACTGTAATTGTCGTGTATATTTCATGCAAAAAGAGAATTAATGTGCTAAGTTCTGAGCGGGTAAGTTATCGAGCGGTTGTGTGAGAAGGGTGAAGACATTAGCTTTGGGGCCGTGTTCGCCTGATTTACGGCGTTGCTTTGCCCCTCAGGCAACGGGACCGCAAGTCGCTTTTCACGACGTAATAATACGAAGGCACACTTGCAGCCGCTCTTTCCGACAGAAATAGCGCTTGTCTAGTGTAAACTTCACTGCAAGACCGACCTCTTCTTGCTGCACATTACAGTTTCGTTAAATTTGAAGAAAGACTTGGCTCCACTAGGCTCAACTTAGTTTTTTAGCATAACGATAAAAGTGGAAGTTTCCTCTCGTCTTCAGGGTATTTGTTTTTATCGAAGTTTTTCGAGCCGCTTTTCCTGTGTTTTTGTCGTGGATATACAGGTCACGCACTTTTTCGTGGCCCCTCTGTGATCGGCGGAAATCGGCTGAGTTCGTGTGTGTTCGGAATGTTTATGCTCTTTCATGCTCTCTACCAACCTTAACCTCGTAACAGCATTGCCCACCGTAGACATCGTCAATGTATTGTTGATTTGTGCTTGGTGTTGTCTTCCACTTTGTTATTTGCTAAAATAAGTCCACATATCCCGACCACTTCTTTTAGAAAAATGAAGGCTGTCGTTGAAAGTGGTGTGAAGAATGTAAATTCCGAATGTTACTCACTTACGAGAATAAGAAGAAGCAGAAAGCGTTGCTACGCCAGCTTAAAAAGTCCCTTAAAATATTAATATTTCGTAGATATACGTTCCAGTTTTCTATTATTCAAACATTAAAGTGATAATTTCATGTTCCATCTGTGACGCTTTAACCCCTTATATGTTGTTTCTTTTAAAACCTGTAAGCTATAGGCCGTAAGCTGCCGGCACTGGTAGAAAGAGGTGGGGCTTGTTCTAACAGCCAATGCGCTACGAGCTGAATGCAGGCTTCAGCTGCCAACATTCTCCGTTCAGGGGCCAGGTGTAAGTGCGCGATCTGTATATTTGGTAGGAAACGCTTTGGTTGTTCAGTATATCGCAGCCGTGCTACTGGAGCTAGCTGCCAGGGTTTACGTGGGCTTCCAAAACCGGATTTCGTAAACCGATTTCCCAATTCTACTTTTGATTGGTAATGTTAAGACTTCAACGCCCAGAGGAAACAGATGTACTCCACGACGGTATGAATGTCAAAACATGCTGGTCGACAGCAAACAGTACCATCGTTTAATAGTTTGTCTCTGTGACACGAATTCATAATGATCATTCAAATTCAAAGAAAAGTAATAAGGTTTTTTTCAAATTGTGATCTACAGCAGCAATATTTCGTAAAGAACATTCTTGTGCCAACAACTATACGATATTTTTTATTTATTTAGCCCCTTGCGCTGTCTGCCATCAACAGGAGGTTGTGAAATGACGTGGAATATCTTCCACAATGTACTGTTGAGGCAGATAGTGCTAAAACCGGTAGAGGCTAAATAAATAAAAATATTGTCCATCTGTTGGCACAAAAATTACT
The DNA here is from genome assembly GCA_026315105.1 of Locusta migratoria. Lineage (NCBI taxonomy): Eukaryota > Metazoa > Arthropoda > Insecta > Orthoptera > Acrididae > Locusta > Locusta migratoria. The sequence continues at coordinate 201,670,721 of CM048747.1, read as the reverse complement.
TTTTTAAAGAAAACTATCAGCAGGGTTTTGACATTTGACCTGACCTGATGAGCTGTTTTTGGGGAACCTTTCCCGACCCATTGTAAAGATTGATCCTTGGTTTTAATATCATTTTTGTCTCTGTAAAGGCCGTCTTGAGTGTCACGCCAAATTTAATGCAAACGGGTTGCTTCTATAAATTTGAGTGAGAGGTCCACTTCTTTTGACGTGGCAGTTTATGGGCCTGGCGTGGCCGGGATATCCAACGCAGCGGCGGGGTGGAATGGCGCAAGTAGGAGCAGGCCGCTGGGTACTGACGTGGACTACCACAGGCAACAGCCGGAAATCCCTTAAAGGTTTCGGTGCCCGAGCCTGCTGTAGATCCATCGCCGACTGCCTATATGTCATTTTCCATCTTCGAAACCTTACTTTTGTGGGTACTTTTCCCGTCCTGGCCTGTTTACCTCTCTTTCCCAAAAAGGGTACATTTTTTCCCTTGCTGTATTTATAAGACAACCGATACACGGAAAAAAATTAGGTAAACGTTTCTCCCGTACGTCATAGTGAACTTTTAAACCATTCCACATGCTTACTGTGTTTCAATAGAAACATTTACTGTCTTACGTGGAATCGGCAGGAGGCAAATCAAATCAAATGTTTGTTTGTATAGCTTATGGGACTTAACTACGGGGTCATCATTCCCTAAACTTCAAACTACTTATCAACTAGCTTATCCTAAGAACGGCACAGATATCCATGCCCGAGGGGGGATTCGAACCCCCGACCGTAGTGGCCGTGCAGACCGTCACTGGAGCGCCTCAGTCCTCTCGGCCACCGCGGCCGGCCGGCAGGATGCCTGCAGTATCCTCGTGATAATGCAGTGCCACTCATTCAAACTTTAATCCTCCGTCTCTCGAAGCTTGACTTGCGGTATTGGCCGACATTTGCGTGACGTGCTCTGTTGACTGATGCAACCAGCAACGAAACTCCTGACCTTTTCAGTAGCTCCTGTCACCGAAGTCACTGCTTACTTTCATTAGGAACCTCAATATATACCACAGGATAATTAATGAATGCACTACTTGTAGCCCATCTCTATTTATGCACAATGTGCTACTTTTGTTTATATTGAGGTTCAACTGCCAATTCCTGATCCAAGCGTCTATCCTCTGCTGGTCTGCAGCAACGTTTGCTTCTCTGGAAAAATCAACTAATAATGAAAATACATTGGCCCTAAGACATTTAAACATGGTTGTGAAGGCATAATTATTATTTGGTGGATTACAGCCATCTGGTTGTGTTTAACGGTAATATTTTGACCGAGTTTCAACACCTACTAAAGGTGTCTTCTTTGGAAAAATTTTAAATTACCTATTACAGCGAAATGTCACTTAAAGAGATAGCACTCTCGTCATGTAAAAATCAATCGCAATGTATAGTATAACATTAAAACAATGTAAAATCTGCTCACAGTAAGTCCTAGTGATAGGCTTATCATCGCGCCGCTAAAGGCTCTGCGAGCACACTGTGGTAGAAGTGGCATCGGGACATCTGACGCCAAACTGCATTCTGTCCAACACCACTGTGAACGTGTCGCATGATGGGAGGGTCACCACAGCCCCTCTTACTAACAGTCCACCTCATCTTTACATGACTCACCGTTGGAAGCCAGTGCCACAATCCCTAGTATTGATATAATGAAGTTCAATGAAAACGTCCCTTCACTTGTTGTTTCCAACAGTTTTTGCTGTCTAAAACTATAGCTCGTAGTACAGTCAGCAACAGTACAGCGTTTTTTACGCTTTCTTTCTGCTGCCTCCTCCTCCTCTTTCTCGGAGGACATTCTTAGTTTGCACCCACGTTGGCGATATGATTCCTTCGTACTGTAGGGTGAGAACAATATTTATTTAGGGACCGTGCAAAACTGTTCACAGAGTTTGAACGTGACTCGAAGAAGCAAACTACGTTTATACTTTTTCAGCCCTACTGTTTCACACTCTCCTGTGACATGGAGATGGAGGGGAGCAACATCGCCATATTCGTGAATGAAACGGCATAGTATCCTTTTAGGTAAGATTTCCCACTATCTTCATGGTGACTTCATTAAGCTATGTGGCACTCAATTGCTTCTCCAGGATCTACTAGCGGACATGCTAATTCTAAGGGGTGTCCAAATGGGTTGGCTGCCTCAGAGGCCGCGGCGGAGTGGCCCTGACCAAGCGCATTGAAGCGCTATGCTGCGATGAGCGAGGCTGTTCCCCGTCGGGGTTTCGAATCCCCCTCGGGCATGGATTTTGTGTCGTCTTTAGTATAAGGTAATTTATAAATAGTTTGTAAGATTAGGGACTGATGTCCCCGCTGTTAAGTCCCTTAAGCTTAACAAACATTTCAACATTTGCCTTCAGAGGCTATGAGTGGTACCGGGCGCACTCAGCAGCATGGTTGTCAAAAGTTTCTGCACAGGTGACTTTATTAATGTGCACAAAAGAAGTGAAGCACTGCGTGAGTTGCCAAGCTGAGGAGGGAGGAGTGTCTTACAGACCCCCTTGCAATTTCATTTACACACATATCAATGTCTAACCCCACCAGACGTCTCGTTTCATTTACACACATGTCAATGTTTAAGCCTCCATGATCACACTGTAGGAGTGCTTGAAAAGCATAAACACCTTGTGCTACTTCACATCACATGCAGATTTCGAGAAATGATTTGAATGTTTCCAATACAAAAAGTTTGCGCTACTCTCCAAAGGGCTTAGATCGCGTTCGATGGGTTTACGGCTCCACGATACCTTCAATGAAATATTGAATGATGTATTTTTTTCATTACTGTAGGACGTTGCCAAAATCTTTGTCCTGCTGCTGATTTAACTATAAACAATAGTTTTCGACCGCGAACTCGTTGTCAATCAACGCCGCAATGAAGGGGAATTTTCATTGACGTCATTTACACCAGAGGAGTTTTTGCATCACCAACATAGAAATGAAAGGTTGATGCAGCTGCGTGTTTACCCGTTTATTTGGTGTATATATTTACAGTTGTAGACAGCTATATAACAAAATATTGTATGTTTTCAAATAGGATCGACTGATAAGGCCTTGAGACGTTAATTCCAAATAAAGTGCATCCCACGACTTCAGTCTGTTCCACAAAATAAATATTACTGTAATACTACTATTGTTATTTGTACTGCTTTTGTTAGTTTTACCTAAAGTAGTTGGCCCATTCAAGTTACGTTTTCTGTCTTCGTAATATTAATTTATGTTATAAGTGAGTGGATATGACAGGAAAAATAATAACCGATTAATTACAGACGGCATATCGCTTATGAGCAAACAATTGGGTGTCATATTTAACAAAAAGTATCTCGTCTTAGAAACCTCTTACAAGAAAATACGATGCATTCGTAAAATTTCTTTCGCCTATTGTGCTAACCCAACTTCAATAACTAAAATGTTTCTAGCCTGACTAAAATTTTGTATCATAGAAGAATTACATTTTCGTAAAAATTCCGTATTTAGTCTTAATAATTTGCTGCTGCACAACAAACTAAATATACTACAGTTCTTCATGAACACGTAGATGCCTGCTCTATATTTGCACACTGAATAATTTGCCTGATTAAGCTAGTTGAAAGAAATATACGATTAAACAGCTGTTCCATCCTGGGCATGATACGCCGAGAACTTACTCAAGAAGTAGGAGAGTTCGAGAGAATGAACTTCCTGTTCAGAGCATATGCTTCGAAGTTTTTGTTCATACGAAATTCAGAACTTACTTAGGAAATGTTATTTTGCTCTGAGAATCTTCTCAGGAGCATGTGCTCTTTCTTTTTCAGACGGCCCATTATCTCGTAAAGTTAGCCGGCCGCAGTGCCCGAGCGGTGTGCGGCGCGCCAGTCTCACAGTCTGCACGGCCGCTACGGTCGGGGGTTCGAATCACCCTCCGGCATGGATGTTTGTGTCGTCTTTAGTATAAGGTAGTTGATGAGTAGTTTGTAAGTTAAGTCCCTTAAGCTTAACAAACATTTGAACATTTCGTAAAGTTATTCGAAAACTAGTTTTGTTTTTGTTTTACAACACAAACAAAACCCAAACTAACAGTGTAAAATACTGAGGCTTAGTTTTGGGAGGTACGTTCCACAAGGAAATTTAATTTAACTGTACGCCGTAACCTGAACTCCTGGCCGCGGCGGAGTGATGGAGCGCGCTAAGGCACCTCGCTGCAGCGCGCGGTTGCTCACCGTCGGAGCTTCGAGTCCTCCATCGGGCATGTGTGTGTGTGTGTGTGTGTGTGTGTGTGTGTGTGTTGCCATTAGCGTAACTTTAAGTAGTTTGTAAGCCTAGGGACTGATAACCGCAGCAGTTAAGTTCCTTACATATACATACATTTGAACATTTAGAACAAATAGTCAAATGTTTGTTAATGTAAGGGACTTAACTGCTGCGGTCATCAGTCCGTAGCTTACAAACTAACCTAAGGACAATACAAACACCCATGCCCAAGGGGGGACTCGAACCCCCGACACGAACGAATATTTTGAACCTTTTATTTAAATTGCGTGGTTATGATACATCGCCTCAAGTTTGCGACTGGATGGAGGATTTCCGTCAGAGAGGACACAGTTTGTACTAATAGGTAGTAAGGCTTCGACTAAAACAGAGGTGATATCGGGCTTCTACAGGGTAGTGTTATTGGTCCTCTGCTGTTCCTTATTTAAATAAACGATTTGGGAGAAAATCTAAGCAGTTCTCTTAGGTTGTTAGCAGATGACTCCGTCATTTAACGTCTAGTAAAATCACCTGAATATCAAAACCAACTGCAGAACGATCTAAATATGATATCACTATGGTGTAAAAATTGGCAATTGGCTCTAAATAATGTGAAGTCGTCTACATGAGTACGAAAAAAATCCGTTAAACTTTGTTTACAAGATAAATAAGTTAAAAGTGAAGGCCGTATACTCCACTAAATACTTAAGAATTACTGTTTCATCAGACGTAAACTGGAAAGAACACGTAGATAATGTCGTGGTAAAGGCGAACCAGAAACTGCGTTTTGTTGGCAGAACCCTTAAAAGATGCAACAGAACTACTAAAGAAACTGCATACACTACGATTGTTCGTTCTTTTTTGGAGTATTGCTGCCCATTTACGGATCCTTATCAGGTGGGTTTGACGGAGGACATCGAAAGAGTCCAAAGAAGGGCAGCTCTTTGGTATTGTCACGATAGAGGGGAGACAGCGTTACGGAAATGATACAGGGTGTGGGAGGGAATCATTACAACAGCGGCGCTTATCGCTGCGACGTGGGCTACTTACGAAACTTCAATCGCCAATATTCTCCTCCGAATGCGAAAATATATTGTTGACAGCCACGTACATAGGTAGAAAAGATCTTCAGTATAAAATATAAGAAATCAGAGCTCGAGCGGAGAGATTCAGATGTTCTTTCTTCCCTCGCGTTATTCGAATGGGAGATAAATAGTATAAAGGTGATTCGATGAAACCTCTGCCAGGCACGTAAATGTGATTTGCAGAGTATCCCATGTAGATGTAGATCCTGAAATCCCGACAGTTACTGATAAGCTCTTAAAATGTAAATTACCGCTCAGACGATTAACAGTTTTAATTAGCGGATCACAGGAGAAAACGCATGAAACCAGTTATGTCATTTCTGTTGCTCGTATTATAAGCTAGCGCAACAGCAATTGAGTAGTAAGTGTTGCAGTTTTATAGCCCGCTGAAGAAACGCGTACGACTCGAGATGAAGTCAGGCTGTTGCAGTAATGTATGTCATACGGCATCTCATAAAGAGAAATGGGCGTGGCGTTTGTGTGGATGTGTGTCGTAAAGGGTCGTTCACTGGGAGCGGTCGTCTTTTGCGCAACTCGACTTGCAGAACGAAGGCGGCCCACTTTCTACGGCGTGACAGCCGTATGACTAGATAGGCGGGCGCCCAGCGGGCCCCGGGAGCGGCGGACAAGGGGGAAGCGACGCCGTCCGGGCGGCCGTGAGGCCTCTGCTCTGTTCGTTTATGACGTTCTCTCACGGGACGTGGAAACGCACGTGGGGGAGGACGTGGTGCCGTTGCAGCGTGGAATTCCACGTTCCGCTGCCCTGCGCAGCGTCGAATGAACGATCCAGCATGTTAGATTTTTGCTTCGTGGAGTGGAACCTGGCCAATGAGAAGCGACCTGGTTTTCACGTGACAATCAGAACTTGTGATCCTCCATATTGCAAACGGAACTCCGTATTTCGTGCCTTCTTTCGTTTTAGCGTACGATGTATAAATACAATCTTTTTAAAGCGCCAGAAGATTGACGAACTTTTGAAAACGCGTCATTTTAGGTATGATTTGTTACAATAAATTATCGGAAACTATATATTCATAGCTTTAAAATATATAATATGTGATGTTAGTCGATGTTAAGTAAATGTTCTAATGTTTGTAAATCTATCGGACCAAACTGCGTGGTCATCAGTCCGTAGCTTACAAACTACTTAAACCTAGGTAAACTAACCTACGGACAAACACAAACACCCATGCCCCAGGGAGGACTCGAACCTCCACAGCGAGCAACCGCGCGCTCCGCAGCGAGACGCTTTAGACCGCTCGGCTACTCCACCACGGCTATAATTTGTATACCGTGAAATAATATCGTTCTTATGCCACGGTTCAACGCCATTCTATCAAAGGAGCGACTCCGTGATACTTTGTCATAGATAAATAAGACATTACAACATGTTGCAGGTGTATAGTATATCACAAACAGTGCGTACGGTCTCCCGAGGAAGCCGGGCGCCGTGGCTCAGCGCGCACGGTCAGAGGGCAGTACGTCCTCTGTAACAAAAAAAGCTGAGCCAAATCATCAACGAACGACCACTCACGAACAATGAAAACGACCGCAGATCATAGATCTACAGGCAAATAAATAAATAAATAAATAAATAAATAAATAAATAAATAAATAAAAATAAAATGAAATAAAAAAATCCAAGTACATTTCCTCTGAACGGAACGTCAAGAGACGTCAGAAATAATGCACCATTTGCGCGTAGTAGTTAAAAACACTTAATAGTGGTGGTATTTGTCTAAAAATGTTCAAATGTTTGTAAAGCTTACGGGACTTAACTACGGGGTCATCAGTCCCTAAACTTACAAACTACTTATCAACTAGTTTATCCTAAGGAGGGCACAAATATCCATGCCCGAGGGGGGATTCGAACACCCGACCGTAGTGACCGTGCAGACCGTGGCTGGAGCGCCTCAGTCCTCTCGGCCACCGCGGCCGGCTGTTATTTGTCTTAAAAAAAAAAAAAAAAAAAAAAAAAAAAAAAAAAAAAAAAAAAAAAAAAAGTACGCCAAATTTAGTATCAACAATATCTGAATTCTTTGAGACATAAATTGTCTCATTATATCAAAAGTACTGAAGATAAGGAGAAGCGTTGAATTAGGATATGTACTGTGGTCGGGATTCGTACCCGGGAACATTGAGGCAGGATTTACGTATGTGTTCTGGAGTGAAACATGCTCTAAAGCAGTCCGTGTAGCTGCTTTATTCGTAACGACGTGTGGGCTAAGCGGTTATGGGCGAAAAGGCGGTTTAAAGCGTCTGCGTAGTTGGCAGAAGGTCCCAGGTTCGAATCACAGGCACAGCACAACTTTTAATTTGACTTTTCTCATTTTCAAATTAAATTGAATGATGAAGCAATTGCTGTTGCCTGACATGACGAGAAAAGAAAGCAGAAATTCACATAAGGAGAGCAAAACGAATAGAGGTTAAGAAAATGGTTTTGAAGAGAATGTATGAAGGAGAATTTCATACACTGTATAGATAACTTAAAAACTAAATTTCACAAAAAAACCTTCGAATGGCAAGACAATTTTTCAATTAACTTCAAATGTTCAAATGTTTGTTAAGCTGTGGGACCAAAGCGCAGCTGTAATCGGTCCCTAGACTTACAGGCTACTTTAACTTATGCTAAGAACATACACGCGTACCTGAGGGAGGACTCGATCCTCCGACGCGGAATGGCCGCTCATACCGCAGCAAGGCGTAACAATTTCTCCACAAAACACCAACTTTCACTTCCGAGTGGCAACATATTTTGTTAGCACCCACCTACATAGGAAGACATGATCATCAAAATAAGAGAAATCAGATCGCCGACCGCGGTGGCCGACGGGACTGAGGCGCTTCAGTCACGGTCTGCACGGCCACTACGGTCGGGGGTTCGAATCCGCCCTCGGGCATGGATATTTGTGCCGTCCTAGTTCGTAAGTAGTTCATAAGTAGTTTGTAAGTTTAGGGACTGATGACCCCGTAGTTAAGTCCCATAAGCTATACCAACATTTGAAACATTTTTTTTTTTTTTTGAAATCAGATCGAAAACGGAAAGCTTTCCTTTTTCCCGGGAGCTATTAGAGAATAGAACCGTAGAGAAACATCATAAAAGCAGTTCGATGAACCCTCTGCCACGCACTTAAATGTGACTCGCACAGTATAGATGTAGATGTAGATGGTAAGGTAAAGCAGTCAACAATCCGAAGATTGGTTTGAACACCACAGTGCTTTACTAGGCCTGGTCCTGTTTGGAGGTGGTATGCCGTTGCCTTCCTCCGACCTTCGAACTGACTTACACAGTCATAGGGGGTTCCGAACCACGGTGCTACTCGGTATTTTTCACATGAGCAATACTGCCAGAGGTGAAAGAAGTGGAAAGTGACAGATAAAAATCCCAAGACCTGGCGGGGATCGAACCCGCGACCCTTGGATTTGTAGTCTGGCACTCTACCACTGTGCAACCGAGGCGTACATGTAGATGGTGTGTTTCATCAATGACTGGTGTATCAGCCTTACGAAGTATGTAAATGTTCAAATGCTTGGGACTTGTTTATCAGTCCCTAGGCTTACAAACTACTTTAACTTAAGCTAACGACAACACACGCACAAACATACACGTGGCCGAGGGAACACTCAAACCTCCGCCGTGGGGGGGGGGGGGGGGGGGGGGGGAGTAACACTCGCTCTGTAGCAAGGTGAAGTAGAGCGTTCGGTCATTCCACCGCAGCCTTTACCAAGTCCTTTACGCTTTATCTCTTCCTATTTTGCCGTATTTTGTAGAACAAAATATCTATTTTTAATACTACTCATAATAAAAAAAAACTATACACTATAAAAAACTGACTTGTAAAAAGTGGCCCTGACTAGACTCGGTTTTACAAACAGCTATTTGTATTGTTTAACGTATCGTAAATAGTAGTAAGTAGTGATTATATGTACGCCTTATCTGCTACAGTTAGTCTTGCATAAACTCGTGTAATGTTTTTGATGCTCATGTCATAAAGTACCACATGGTTCCAAACAAGCTCAGTTAATATTTTGTAGTTCATTTTCTAATACAAGTATAACTCAAAGTTCTTAAATGAAACATATTTTAAATGTGAAAAAAAAGAAAAACAGCTGTGAATGAAAAGCAAGCAAATCCGTAAGAGCCAATCGCAAGCAGTCTATCGGCCACATCACCTGCACCGTCAGCACTGACGTAATGTTGTCCACCGTGTGAACGACGTTGCCTAAAAGCACGGGAAAATGTTTTGACCACAAGTGACCCGACTTGAAGTTGACGTGACGTTGCCTACCGTGTGGATCGGGGCTTAAGCCGCTTTTACATGAACGACTGTCTTGTCCCAATCGACTCCTTCCCGCACGTCACAAGTGGTCGTTTTTCTTTATTCGTCGACGGAAAAATTATGTGTGGTGTGACGCCTGTCTGTTGTGCATTTTGGCATTCGCCGACAGTGAGTTATGAGGCAGCACTGCTCTTGAAAAAATATAAGTGGCGTAAAATGCAGCCAAGCGGGAATGGCCGTGCGTTTGTAAGCGCCATGTCAGGCACTGTGCGACCGCTACCGTCGGACATTCGAGTCCTCCTTCGAGCATGGGTCTGTGTATGCGTGTGTGTGTGTGTGTGTGTGTGTGTGTGTGTGTGTGTGTGGTCCTTAGCATAAGTTATTGTAAGTAGTTTGTAAGTCTAGGGACCGATGACCGTAGCAGTTTGGTCCCTTGGATTCACAAACATCTGAACATTCTATAAACTTCAGTGACATAAATACGCTACTGGCCATCTGAAATCTGACACCAAGAAGGATCGGAGATATTGCAGTCAAATTTATTTGTAAAAAGATAACGTCGTTAAAAATGCAGCCCCATGTGAAGTGAGGAATGTGATGAAATCGAGCGTTGCCGGCATTGCCGGCTATAACCGCTGCTACACGGTTCGCAGGTGTAGCTGGTGTCTACCAGTCGTCGCAGCTACCACATACTGCCGAAGCTGATCTGCTGTGGCTCCGGGTGGTATATCTCAGGCCTGTCGTTCCGCATCACTGAACAGGTACTTCTTATAACCGATAGACCGGGAGAACAGTCAGGCCAACGCAATAATACAATCCCATGGATATCGAAGATCTCTTGAACAATGCGATCGCGCATTATCCTGTTGGAATTTGGCCGGCGTCTCTAATCCGCCCACGGAAATAATACAGAACGACTTTTACATTAAATTATTCCAGGTAGCTGCAATTATTTTTTTTATTTTACTTGCGTTTTACGAATTTGGACAACAAATTTGTTTCAGCAAATTGCCATTTTCAAGTGCGTGTCAAGGTGTTAGTGACATACATATAGCATCTGGTAGACAAATGTGAACTGTTCTTAAATAATAATTTTACTAACGAATTTTTTAGTAGTTTGTTGAAATTTGACGTACTTTCGTATTTTGACAGTTGGAGCACAGATGCTTAATGTTTATATAAGACCAGACAGTTGCTATATGTATGTCACTAACAATTTGACACCCACTTGAAAATGATAATATGCTGAAACAAGCTAGTTATGCAGTTCGTAAAACACAAGCAAAATAAAAAATAATTGCAGCTACCTGGAATAATTTAATATAAAATGTCGTATTTCCAAATCATAAATGTTGCTGGCCCTACCAACATCAAACAGAGCGATTTGTTTCTATCATGCGCAAACTCTAGGATCTGATCGGGGAGAAGGGTACGGAACAAAACACGTCTAATAAACTTACGCCCAGGAATGCATGGCTTCAATGATAGTCCATTTATTTAGTCACTTTAAGATCATTCATATGAAACCTGGTCAGTGCGTCTAACTTTACCTTACACATAAGGTGGCACCACGTGACTGCGGGTATGCTGGCGCCATCTACTGTTAGAGAGACTGACGCATGCGCACCATTTGACTTGCATAGCCCCAGTCTGGTTTCACGCCGAAGAGAAGGTGGTCACACAAGTTATCGGCCAATAGCGAACATGCAGGCGAGTAAGCAGGAACAACGAGGAGTGATGTGATCTCTGGCGGCGGAGGGAGCTGGAGGCCGCGAAGTACATCGACGGGAGAAGGCTGTGTACGGTGAGGACAGTCTGAATCGTCCAAGTGTCCCCGAATGGCGGAAAAGATTACTTCAAGGGCGCCCTGGACTGGCTCATTGTGTCATCACACCGGGATGGATTGCGGAAGCTAATGCTTTAGTCTTGGACAACCGCAAAATCATTATGGACGAGATCCATTGGTACTGGGTATTAGCAGGGGCACCGCCCACACCATAACGCATCAACACTCTTGAACTTTCGAAAAATTTGAGTGGAGCGGGTTCCCCACCAACTGACCGCCGAACAGCGCAATACTCGAATGGCCCTATCTTTGAGTCAGTCATTACGAGGAGAAATACGGCTTTCTGTCGTGTATTGTCATAAGTGACGAAAGATGGTGTCACCATTTGGAACCGGAAAGAAAGCGTCAGTGGAAACATGCGACTTCACCTTGTTAAATTCATAATGTCCTTTTTTTTACCACAAGGGCTCACTTCTTGTCGAGGGAACCACCATCAGTGCCCAGCATTATCAAGATACTTTACAGGACCTTAGACGAGCCTTCAAGCATGTTGCCCCGTGGCGTTATCCTCCTGCATGATAATGCTCGCTTACCCACACGGCCAGTGTGGGAATACGACAATGCAGCAATTTCTGCTATGTCAAAATTTCGAGCCTGAGAGCCGTGATATTTCATACTGTAAACTGGTGATTAGGCAGCTAAATGACGGACTCAAACTGTCAGTATATTGAACATCGCAGAACGACGATGCCATACTTGTATGTTCCATTACTTAATTTTTACTACTGAAACTTTCTGGCAGGGCTAAGGTTTAGTTTTTTCGTTTAATTTTATTTTCGAATGGTTGGGTATTCGTCAATCTGTACATCTTTCCCTAAGAGCTGTAAAATGCGTGTAACGAACGACTTTGCAAAGAAAGTCTTTAATAACATGTATGTCACAATAGATGTAAGCATTCCCTGTCTACATGCTACAGAAAAAGATTAGTTGCCTTTTATAATTTGACGGAAGCCACTTTTCCTTGGCCTTAGCCGGCACATGCAGAGCGGTCATTTAAACTAAGTGACAACAGGTACGGCAGAAGAGCAAGTGCAGCGACTTGCGAGGCAGCCTGTGTCTTTGCCTGAGTGTCCCGGATTTCTCACAGCTGTCTACACATACCATATTTTCAAAAATGTCTCTTCTCACAAGTGTCACAAACTCCGCCATGATTCCGACGTTAGCCGGCCGCGGTGGCCGAGGTGACTGAGCCGCTCCAGTCACGGTCAGCACGGCCACTACGGTCGGGGGTCCGAATCCCCCCTCGGGCATGGATATTTGTGCCGTCCTAGTTTGTAAGTAGTTCATAAGTAGTTTGTAAGTTTAGGGACTGATGACCCCGTAGTTAAGTCCCATACGCTTAACAAACATTTGAACATTTGATTCCGACGTTGGCCTTGAACCGCTGGCCGATGTGATTACGCCAATTAGATATGCAGAACAAACTAACGTATGTCTTGTGAATGTGAAGTTCCCATCTCTAGTACTTCAAGGTCTTCTGTTTCTTCTGAACATCAGTGTACTAGTCTCCAACAGACGTCACTGACTAGAGTGTATCCGTAGCGACGATATATAATACTTGAATCTTAAAACAGACGAAGCTATCTCACTAATGTAAAAGTAAATGTTTTATAAGATGCAGCACCTATTTGTTATAGTAGGCCTAAATACCGTGATAACTTATAGGAATACGAACTATATTAAAACAGGTCGATTAATTACAAAACTGTTTCTACATAATATAATAAGTAAACTACGAGATTTCGATTGGAAAAAAAGAGTTAGTAATTAATTAATGACAAATCTGAACCATCGAATTAAAATTTGTGATACGACCGGGAATCGAACGTGGACCTTCCTGCTTACTAGGCAGGCGTCTTACCTATTTTAATTTTAATTCAATGCTTCAGATTTATCTGTAGGGTCTTGGCAGTAGTGGAAATGTTCTATGGAACATAGAAGCTGAGTTAAAGTTTGTGACGTGAAAGAAATCGTGCTTAGACTATTCCGAGGCGCCTTAATCGCTAGTGATGTGGTGGTCTAGCAGCAAGACGCCTGCCTAGTAAAAATGGGTTCGATTCCCGGTCGCATAACAAATTTTAATTCAATGCTTCAGATTTATCATTAATGTCTTTGACATGTCTCAGGGATATAGTAATTAACTGCTACGAAATTCTAGGGCTGAGATACACGCCTCTGTAAATACATGGTAATTGATTTTGAGACAAGTACACGACGAGAAATATCCTAAAGTTACTTCGTCTGTATGTGCAGTGTTTCTATGTCCTACATACGACCAGTCACAGGGCAGGGCGGGCAGCCTCCGAACTTGCATCACGCGCGGAAGTTGCGCGCAACACTCCACTGGCGTTTCATCATGCTGAGCAGTCTTCTCCACGGTTGTTCCAGTGATTGAGCGATTTGCCTCTCATCAGATGCTCTTCCTTAAGAAGTAAAATTACGCAGGACAGTCTTTGCTGATGTTACCGAATATAACAGAGAACTAAGTGGAGATGACAGCAAATGTTCTATGGATAGGATGTAAACGCAGAAATCGGCGATGGTAAATATATGCTGTTCAGGAAGTAGTTGTTCTTTTGCACTCTTACACAGAGGACAAAGCTGGAGACGCATTACTTACATTGCAAAATGAGGAACAAGACTTTTCAGTGCTACAGCCAACAAATTGAGAAAGCAGACTTATCATAAAGTGGTAGAAGAAAACAATTAACAGAAAAAATGAATAACCAATGTTTTTATGTTAGGTTGCAAACTTATTTTTATATTTCAACCACAAAGTTCGCGCAAGAAATGATTTAAAATTTCATATCGTCATGCATCGTTTCATTGAAGTGTCGCGTTCCCAGACAGCTATTTATACAACGTAATCTTAATATAGGTTTATGACGTACGAGGCATGGAAGTACTATTTATAGAAACAGAAATATGCGTTGATTTTGAAGTATTGAACTTGTACAAAGTCATCATATGATTGTCACAGACGGTGATTGCCCTCCAACAGTTATGATGGAAGACACATTGTGTACTATAGATCTACGGTTTTACAATTTGGGTTGCTGGAGAAGGTGGTAGGAAAGAAGGAAGAAAGAATGGGTTCAAAAAAATGGAGAGGTAATACTAAGAGTTGCAGAGGTTGTAACGTATGAAAAATCGACAGAAATTTTGGAATTCGATAGAGAGAAAATACGAGAAATCACGACGCAAATCTTTCAACATTCTTCAACCACTAAAAAACGGAAAATCACGTAGTTGATTACATAAAAATTAAAATATTGCAGCAAAAGTTTGTCACATGAACATTCTGGAAGAGACCGAAATTTACAAACACTCAACTCTCAAAGACAAAATTTTAAATGTACAAACAGAGCTCACGCACAAAAATTATCTACATAACTTTGTTCAAATGGTACGTTCGAGATAAAAAGTAAGATATACATTACAGTTGTATAACATAACAAAGATCACACTACCATGCCACAGATTCTGCCATACAAACAAAATGTAACCATACGTTTAATGTTTTTTTGTATATCTATCGGACTCAGCTGCGTGGTCAACAGTACGTAGCTTACAAACTACTTAAACTAAGGTAAACGAACCTAAGGACAACACAAACACCCATGCCCGAAGGGTTATCAGCAGCAGCACTGTCGTAACCGAGGGTGGACTCGAAACTCCGGCGGGAATGGCCGCCCAGTCGGTAACATGAGCCTTAGACCACGTGACCATTCCGTACGGCGAGAATTATAACCAATAAACTCATAAGCAGACAAAAGTTAAATAACATAATTAGGATCGAAGGAATAATCAGACAAATTATATGCACATATACCAAATACCTACACGATGCGATATGGACGTAAGTACGTACAAATGTTTCAAGGAAAATACATCAAAAGTAGTAGCTATATTTTTAATAATTTTAACCGAAAATCTTCATCCGGAGATAGTCTTACGATGGCCACAAATCCGAAATAGGCCTGTAGCTGTTATGTGAAAGCAATAAAAAACAACTTTTAGCTACAGCAGCATATTATCAATTATATTATCAGCGTGTAATATGAAAGTCGTGGTACTCCATTTCATTTTTGTTAGGCACTGAGTAAGTAGCGCTCCAGTCGGTCAGGAAGGTAGGTTTCTGAATACGGTATCGGATGAGATTTGCACAGTGGCATAAAAATCGATAAAAACTGAAAAATGCCAGAAAGTTTGCCTTTACTTAGTTTCCTACGGACACTGGGAGGTATGAAACGGCCTATTCCTAGTAAATACTGGAAGACTCGCCATTTTGCGGAAGGTCTTGTACTACCTTCCAAAAAACTCGAATCTATGGAGAATCTGGGGAAGGGGGGGGGGGGGGGTAGGCTATAGCCGCAGGCTCCCCAGAGCAGGAGGAATACGTCCCGATATGAGTTCTTTGTCTTAATGTTTCTTCTGCACAAGGATAACGAGACACGGATCGCAGTTCCGAAAATCTGACAAACTTTATTTTTTAGACATCAAATTTTTATGAGCTCAACCACTTGGATTCGCCACTGACGCGAAGCTAAGATCACTACACTTCCAGCCAAATCAGTGAACGATGAAAAATTGTATGGAGTGAAATATCTACGTCATTTATAAGCTCCAGCTAAATGGAAGTCTACACAGACTACATAGAAAAACATCAAAAGTAGGAAAGCTGTTTAACAACACAGTACATTTACTAACATATTCGTGAATTAGAAAGTTAAGAGTAAGAATTCGCTAACGTTTGGACTCCAGAAAAAAATTTCTACTTGTTCAGGAAATGCTTATCATAAGGACAAACAAAAATAGAAGTATATGAAATATGTGTTCGTATTCTGTTGCTTCAAAACGAATAATAAGTAATTATAAACATATTAGAAAGTAATTCTTCATGATCACTCAGTCGGTAAGATTCGGCTGTTTTTCACGGTAATTGACGTCACTTCGGGCTAATGTATAAATCATCAACAAGTCCTAATATTTATGGTATGACCAGCACAGTATTAAAAAACATTATTAGTGAAATTGCTCAACCATTAACTGATGTAATCAACAAATGCCTAACTGCTGGGGAATTCCCAGACTTCCTGAAAGTGGCACGCGCAATTACCGTTTATAAAAAGGAGACCTAAGTGATGTTTAAAGCTATAGGCCTACTCCATAATTCCAGTGCTGGCAAAGGTGATGGAATCACTAATGAAAGACCAACTTCTAACTTATTTTGAAGAAAACAACTTCTTTAATGATGCGCAGCATGGTTTTCGGAAGGGTAAGTCCTCGACAAAAGCAGTTTTAGACCTGATTAAGAAAATAAACCAAGCATTTGAAGAAAGAGAGTCTGTAGCCCTTGTACTTTGTGATCTTAGTAAAGCCTTTGATTGCATCTCACATAAGATCCTACTTAATAAACTAAAATCCTATAGGATTGGAGGAGCTACGCTGGCAACCATCAGTTCCTATCTGACAGACGTCAGGCCGTGTCAGTTAAAGGAGCAGTCTCTTGTGAAGAGAACTTACAATATGGTGTACCACAAAGATCCGTACTGGGCCTCTGTTATTTCTAATTTTTGTTAATGACATAAGTTCAAATGGTCACATTTTGCAGTTTGCAGTTTGCAGATGACACAACGCTGTTTGCTAGTGGAAAGACTGACATACTGGCGATGCAACAAGCTAATGATCTGTTCAACGGAGTCAAGGAATGGTTTAATGGTAATAAAATGAAAATAAATGAAAACAAAACACAGAGAATGGCATGTAGCCTCAGTGACATTGGATCATTGGATAATGGTGGAGCTGTTAAACTTCAGCGCTTCTCTACTGATAGCAAACTAACTCAGAAAAATCACACTATGCATGTGTGTGTCAAACTGTCAAGAGTCATCTACCTATTAACTGAAAAATGTCATAACAGAACAATACCTGCTAACTGTCTACTGTGCATTATTCCACAGCCATATCAACTATGGACTGTTGCTATGGGGCCATGCTGCAGAATACAGGAATGTGCTACTATTGCAGAATAAAGCAGTGATGATAATTACTTTCACTAAAAATACTGATTACTGTAAGCCTAACTTTGCTAAGCTAGGTATTTGTTTACAGTCAATATGTGTTTAACTTTCTCATTTATGTGAAGCTGAATCAAAATCCTTATAGTAAGAGACATCACGTTCATCACCACAACACCCGGAATAAAGATTGCATAGACGAGTAAAGGTGTCGATTGGCCAAGACCTAAGATGTCTAATGTTTAATACGCTTCCAAATAGTGTACAGTCCCTGCCAATGGAGCTGTTCAGAACTAAAGTGCTAAGTAACTTAAAAAAACATCCATTGTACTCAGTAGATGAATTCTTCTCTAGTGATAGAACTCTGTTACCTGACTTGGAACATGTGTTGTTGTTGTTTTGGTCTTCAGTCCGGAGACTGGTTTGATGCAGCTCTCCACCCTACTCTATCCTGAGCAAGTCTTTTCATCTCCTCATAAGAACGGCAACCCACATCCACTTGACTCTGCTTACTATACGCGTCTCATGATCTCCCTCTGCGATTTTTACCCCACACACTTCCCTCCAATGCTAAATTTACGATTCCTCGATTCACCAATTCTGTTCAGTACCTCTTCATTAGTTACGCGATCTACCCACCTAATCTTCAGCATTCTTCTGTAGTACCACATTTCAAAAGCCTCTATTCTCTTCCTGTCCGCACTGTTTATCGTCCATGTTTCACTCCCGTACAAGGCAACACTCCGCACAAATGCCTTCAGAAAAGACTTCCTTACACTTAAATTAATATTCGATGTTAGCAAATTTCTCTTTTTCAAAAATGCTTTTCTTCCCATTGCCATTCTGCACTTTATATCCTCTGTACTGCGACTGTCATATGTTATTTTACTACCCAAGTAACAAAACTCACTACCACCTTCATTGTTTCGTTACCTAATCTAATTCCTTCAGGCATCGCCTGATTTTCTAAGACTGCATTCCATTGCCTTTGTTTTGCTCTTGTTAATGTTCATTTTATACGCTCTCTTCAACACACTATTCCATTCAGCTGTTCTTCCAGTTCCTGTGCTGTCTCTGACATTATAATGTCATGAGCAAAACGCAATGTTTTTATTTCTTCCCCCTGAACTTTAATCCCTATTCCAAATTTTTCTTTGCTTTCCTTTACTGCCAGCTCGATGTACAAATTGAATAACATCGGAGAAAGGCTACAACCCTGTCTTACTCCCTTCCCAACCGATGCTTCCCTTTCATGCCCTTAGAGTCTAATAATTGCGGTCTGGCTTTTGTACAAGCTGTAAATAACCTTCCGTTCCCTGTATTTTACCCCTGCTGACTTCAGAATTTGAAAGAGTGTATTCCAGTCAAAATTGTTAAACGCTTTCTCCAAATCTACAAAAGCTAAAAATGTAGGTTTGCCTTTGCTTAATCTTCTAAGATAAGACGTAAAGTGAGTATTGCCTCCCGGGTTCCTACGTTCCTCCTGAATCCAAACTGATCTTCCCCGAGGTCAGCTTCTACCAGCTTTTCCATGGAACATAGTGTTACAATATTCTGAACAATACAGACGTGAAAATACTAATGTTAATGTTAATTATTACTTTCAGTATAGTGTTATTATTGTTTAAATGTAATCTTGACGCAGTCCATCCAGTTCCAACTGGTCAATGACGAAGCATTGGTAATAAATTGGTAACAGTACCAAACAGTATGTTTTTGTGCTTAGAATGAGCGGGGTATGAATGTTTGGACGGAAATACGCCCCTCAAAGCGAGACGGCTGCTGCAGACAAATACGAGCACACTTGGCGTTAACGCGGCCCTGGGCAGGCTGCAGTGTAGCGTGAGGTCCCGCGCGGGGCCCCTGCTGAGTGCAGCAGCCAGCGCGGGCCGGGCTTCCATTTCCGCGCGCCGATGGCCGGCCCGCCCTATTACGGCAGCTCGTTACCTGCCCAGCCGCCTGATTGCCCCCACCTGCCGCCGCACACGACCACGCCTGACTACGACGGCGGTACAAGGTACACGCTTAACTCAGCACCCACAATCACAGGTATTCTTTTTATTATTAACCTACTAACAAACGAGCCGTTTTTTTCTTTCCACGAGGAAGCGCGCGTGTTATTTAAAACCCCACCTTCTTTCCTAACTTATAATTTCTTTAGGAATCAGGTAAATGTTTATATTTTGCAGTTGTATTATTAAATACAGAGTGTCTCACTGTAACGTCACAGTTGCATCCACCTAATCCTCGATGGGCGAAGATTAGATTAGATTAATACTTGTTCCTTAGATCATGTATACGACATTTCGTAATGATGTGGAACGTGTCAGTTTAGTAAATTTTGTCTATACTTGACAATCTATATTTTAAGAATTTTTTTTTTTTTTTTTTTTTTTTTTTTTTTTTTTTTTTTTTTTTTTTTTTTTTAAAGTTTTATCTAAAAATTCATCTACATTGTAAAAGGAGTTGCCATTCAGAAATTCCTTTAATTTCTTTTTAAATACTAGTTGGCTATCTGTCAGACTTTTGATGCTTTTTGGTAAGTGACCAAAGACTTTTGTGGCAGCATAATTCACCCCTTTTTGAGCCAAAGTTAGATTTAACCTTGAATAGTGAATATCATCCTTTCTCCTAGTGTTGCCGTTGCATTCTATTTTATGCTTAATCATTTAATAATTGTTCCAATGATTTGACGGTATGGGATGCGGACAATTACTAGGTTGATCCATAACAGTAAACTTTGTTAATTTCCTTTATTATGGAACGACAAATGTTAACAAACTCTTCCCTTTAAACACACTGATTTAATAACTGCGTGCCACTACGATGAATGGCTACAAGTCCTCACTGAAATATTTCAATATATAACTGCAATCCGTATGCGATACGACGGAATGGCAAAAACTTTAGCCACCACTAAACGCAGGTTACGAACTCACTGCCGAAATACTACCGCCTCGCTCTGCGGTCGGCGGGAGACTGCCGCACACCGGCGTGGACCGGCCAACAAATAAAGAACATTCCAACCGAAGCATTGTTGCCAGCAGCTCTCGCTGCACATCAATGATAACTATCGTTCGACCAAAAGAGGTTACTAACCTAAAAGCCTGTATCCTCACATCACGAAAGACGCCTGCCAGGCGTCCGCGGATCGCCGCCACCGCATCCGCCGGTCACGGCAGCTCCCGATTCTCGGACTCTATTGTGCCGCGGGCGCATACACTGAGTTAAAGTCTAAAAAAACATTGCCATCTGAGTAACCTAAGCTTACCTTTATTTACTGTGGATGCTCAAAGTGATGTCCCTCTATGGAATGAGCGGCCTGACATCTCTCGAACACATTTGCGAACACTCGACGAATTTCGGCTACCAAAATCTGGGAAATAATTGGGCCAATCTTTTTCACGAAACAATATATTCTGACAGGTATGTGAACCATATCCTGCATCCATCTTTTTTAAGAACTTTCACCCAACGAAAATCTGTACGGTTATTTCCTGGACGACAATGCAAGACCACACATTGCCAATGCTTCTATGGCAGCAATGCGAAGTGTTTTTGAAGATAGGATAGTTGACTGGCCTCCTCGTTCTTCAGATCTAAATCCCTGTGACTTTCTTCATTGGGGAATGTTAAAATACAAGGTGTATGCAAGCAATCCCCATACACTCGAAGAGTTGGAAGACAGGATTCGACTAGTCATTTCCCAGATTTCGGCAGCTGAAATTCGTCGAGTGTTCGCAAATGTGTTCAAGAGATGTCAGGCCGCTCTTTCATTTTGAACATCTACTGTAAATAAAGGCAAGCTTAGGTTACTCAGATGGCAATGTTTTTCAAACTTCAACTCAGTGTATGCGCCCGCGGCACAAGAGTCCGACAATCGGGCGCTGCTGTGGCCGGCGGTTGCGGTGGCGGCGGCCGGGAGCCGTAGCGCGCGATCTGCGGAGGTCTGGCAGGCGTCTTTCGTGAGACACCCTTGTTTAAAAGCTTATTTCGGCACTTGAATGAAGGAATTAACAAAACAAATCAAATACAACAAACCACCATGAAAGTTAACAGGTACATAATTTTTCACTGATGGAAAAGGCAATGCACATGAGGAGGTGGAACAGGAATTCGACTGTAGACGAGACAGAGAAAAGGAAGGGTGGAGATGTGGGGAGAGAGGAATAGGAGGAGATAAGCAGAGAGAGGGGAGATGGACAGAGAGAGCAAGAACTAGAAGGTGGAAAGAGAGGGGGAAAAGGGAAGGAGAGGTTAAATACTGGAATAAATGAGTAACCTGGCGACACAAAGTATACAGCTAGTTGAATGAAGAGGTTTTCCTTGTAGTTGCATCCGCAACCTGTCACGGCTGCGTAATGACAATTACTGTGGTTTACAATCTCAATTTAAGGGGAAGTGGCAGATGGGATGTGGGGGTATAATGGGGGAGGGAGAACCGCTGCGAGAGTGACTGGGAGAGGGAAAAGAAACAGGGGGAGGGGACCTGTAGAGCTGTCCGGAGCGCCATGTTCCGGATCGCGCGGACTTCCGCGTCGGAGGTTCGAATCCTCCCTCGGGCATGGATGTATTGTCTTTAGTATAAGTTAGCTCATAAGTAGTTTGTAAGATTAGGGACTGATGACCCCGCAGTTAAGTCGCATAAGCTTTACAAACATTTGAACATTTGGACCAGTAGTACGGTTTTCACGAGTTCTGCCGGCCGCGGTGGCCGAGGGGACTGAGGCGCTTCAGTCACGGTCTGCACGGCCACTACGGTCGGGGGTTCGAATCCCCCCTCGGGCATGGATATTTGTGCCGTCCTAGTTCGTAAGTAGTTCATAAGTAGTTTGTACGTTTAGGGACTGATGACCCCGTAGTTAAGTCCCATAAGTTTTACAAACATTTGAACATTTTTTCACGAGTTCTAAGAAAACAGGGTCTTAACTGATCTTGCAACAAGACTCTAACACAAAAAAATGTTCTCTTTTCAAATGTTCAAATGTTTGTAAATCTTTCGGACCACACTGCGTGGTCGTCAGTCCGTAGCTTACAAACTACTTAAACTAAACTAACCTAAGGACAACACACACACCCCTGTCCCAGGGAGGACTCGAACCTCCGACGGCGACCAACCGCTCGCTCCGCAGCGAGGTGCTTGCGACCGCTCGGCTGTTCCCTTTTCGTTATCTTATTATAAGCGCAAGCAAATGAATGGTTCAAACACCGAAAAGAACAAAAAACTGCTATTGTCTTTAAAAATAACACTATAGCAGTTTAACTTATGACACATCTTTGTACCAGGAATCATGTTGTACCCGCTGTAGCTTCTTTTGCAAGGCCAGCGCTACTCTACACTTTTTCAGCCTAGATTACTCACTGCCACGTAGTGAAGCCAGTGTGCACACTGCTCTCTCTCTCTCTCTCTCTCTCTCTCTTTCTGTATTGTGTTATTCCAAATATTGTCAGCAGTTTTGGCAAGTAATGTTGATCCGACCGAAATAACTCAACCAACTCCGTTGGTACTACCTGATTGGAGTATAATAATCGGCAAAACCAACGTTCGTTCTCTACCTTGTATCTCATAATCAACAAAGCAAATGGAATACACTCTCGCCACAATACACTTAAGATAACTGCCCTTCAAGAAGAAGAGGTACCGTAACACTGAGAACAAAGACCGAAAACATTTTACAATTTGTATAGCTTACGGGACCGTCTTATGCAAATGTAAATTAGTCTACTTTAGACCAGACGCGTTTAACTGCAACTGCGGAAAAGGAGAGCAAAAACACAAAGAAGAATTACGTGTTTGAAAACATTTTAATTAAGTTACCAAAACTAACGCTTGCGTCTCCCAGCAACAACGCTATTTGACGAATGTTTTTATCTTATACTGATCAATAGCATTGTAGCCATCAGCTTCAGTTTCTTTTTCAGTTTGGTGTTTGTGTTCTGATACTTCAACAATGACAACAATCGTCAAACTGACGGAGCAACATTTTCAATTTCTTGGCCGATTAAACTACCTTTCTAATGTCCTTCGATTCAATGATTTAATCTGCTTTAACTGATATTACGTCTCAGATTAGTAGAATGCAGAAGTTCATAATGAGCGCATTTAATCATATTACAGTGTCATTTTTTTTTTTTTTTTTTTTTTTTTTTTGGAAAATGTACGTGCAATTTCATGAGCTCGATAGGCAATTATTCTGAACGCTGTCGCCAATCGGCTCATTTCGTTCACTACGTGGCGTTTAGCCGATACGGTTTTCGCTCAGTTATAAATTTTCGTTAATTCAAACCGACCGAAAGTCACATTTTTCATCGACGCTATATTAGAAATTTTTCGTTATAAAATTTTGCCCGGAATAAAAGTATAAATGAAGAATACACGTTTTGACAATTTAAAATCTTCACTCAGATTTTCGACGTTTATTCCACACTATGCAGTGATAGTTAAACAACACTACCACTGTCGAGCATGGCTCGTTAATCCTATAACTGAGAGGTCAGTTGCCAATAACATCCAAAGTCAGAGTGCCAGAAACTTCTCGGTGAGAAGAACGTATTGCCGTTTGGGAATGGCAGTGTGGCCTAAGGCACATTGCTGCAGATTGCGAGGCCTATCCCTGTCGGAGGTTCGATTCCTCCCTCAGTTATGGTTATGTGTGTTCTCTTCAGCGTAATTTAGTTTAAGCAGTTTGTAAGTCTAGGGAACGATGACACTATCAGTTTAGTCAATTAGATTCACAATTATTTCAACATTTCAAGAACTTACACTATGCGATCAAAAGTATCGGGACACCTCCAAAAACTGACGTTTTTTCATATTAGGTGCGTTATCCTGCCACCTAGTGCTACATACTCCATATCAGCGACCTCAGTAGCCATTAAATATCGTGAGAGAGCAGAATGGAGAGCTCCGCAAAACTCACGGACGTCGAAGGTGGTCAGGTGATTAGCTGTTACTTGTGTCAGAAGTCAGAAAGCGAGGTTTCCACACTCCACTGCTTCTTATGTCCGCTGTTTCTCATGTGATAGTGAAGTGGAAAAGTGAAGGGACGCGTGAAGAACGAAAGTGTACAGGCCGACCTCGTTTGTTGACTGACGGAGAACGCCGACAGTTGAAGAGGGCCGTTCAGTGTAATAGCCAGTCATCTATCCAACCATCACACAGGAAATCAGGATCCACTTCACGTACTATGACAGTTGGGCGGGAGGTGAGAAAACTTGGATTTCATGGTCGAGCCCATAAGCCACACATCACGGTCAATGCAAAAAGACGCCTCACTTGATGTATTATCTCGAATAGAATGTCATCTATTGACCCAAGGTCAACACGGATTTAGAAAATATCGTTCATGCGAAACACAACTAGCTATTTACTCACACGAAGGGATGAGTGCTATCGACAAGGGTTCTCAAATTGATTCCGTACTCCTTGATTTCCAGAAGGCTTTTGACACCGTACCTCACAAACAGCATTTAATCAAATTGCCTGTTTATGGTTTTTTGCCCCAAATTTGCGACTGGATAGGGGATTTCCTGTCAGAGAGGACACAGTTTGTAGTAATCGATGGTAAGGCATTGACTAAGAGGTGATATCGGGCTTTCCACAGGGTAGTGTCATTGGTCCTCTGCTGTTCCTTATTTACCTAAACGATTTTGGAGAAAATCTAAGTATCCCTCTTAGGTTGTTTGCAGATGATGCCGTCATTTACCGTCTAGTAAAATCATCTGAAGATCAAAACCAACTGCAAAACGATCTAAATAAGATATCACTCTAGTGTAAAAATTGGCAATTGACTCTAAATAATGCGAAATGTGAAGTCGTCCACATCAGTACGAAAAGAAATCCGTTAAATTTTGTTTACAAGATAAATTCATCAAACGTGAAGGCCGTAAACTCGACAAAATATTTAGGAATTACTATTACTTCAGACTTAAACTGGAAAGAACACGTAGATAATGTCGTGGGAAATGCGAACGAAAGACTGCGTTTTATTAGCAGAACCCTTAAAATATGTAACAGAACTAATAAAGAGACCGTATACACTACGCTTGTCCGTCCTTTTTTGGAGTATTGCTGCCCAGTGTGGCATCCTTATCAGGTGGGCTTGACGGAGAACATCGAAAGTGTCCAAAGAAGGGAAGTTCGTTTTGTATAGTCACGAAACAGGGCAGACAGCGTTACGGAAATGATACAGGATCTGTGATGCGAATCAATGCAACAACGGCCTTTATCGCTGTGGCGTGGGCTACTTACGAAACTGCAATCACCAACATTCTCCTCCGAATTCGAAAATATATTGTTGACTACCACTTACATAAGTAGAAATGATCATCAGTATAAAATACGAGAAGTCAGAGCTCGAACGGAGAGATTCAGGTGTTCTCTCTTCGCACGCGCTATTCGAGAATGGAATGGGAGATAAATAGTATAAAGGTGGTTCGATGAACCCTATGCCAGGCACTTAAATGTGATTTGCAGAGTATCCCATGTAGATGTATGGAGCATAAACATTGGACGCTTGAACAGTGGAAAACCGTTCTGTGGAGTGACGAATCACGGTATATAACGTGGCGATGAGATGGCGGCGTGTGGGTTTGGCGAATGCCCGGTGAACTTCATCTGCCAGCGTGCGTAGTGCCAACAGAAAATTCGGAAGCGGTGGTGTTATGGCGCGGTCGTGCTTTTCTTGGAGGGGGCTTGCACCCCTTATTGTTTTGCGTGGCACTATCACAACACAGACCTACGTTGATGTTTTAAGAATCACGATCGAGCACATGTTCATAATCTACGGCATGTGGCGGAGTTGTTACACGACAATAACATCCCTGTAATGGACTGGCCTGCACATGGTCCTGACTTGAATCCTATAGAACACCTTCAGGATGTTTTGGAACGCCAACTTCGTGCCAGGCCTCACCGACCTACATCGATACCTCTCCTCGATGCAGCACTCCATAAAGAATGGGCTGCCATTCCCCAAGAAACCTTCCAGCACTTGACTGAACGTATGACTGCGAGAGTGAACACTGTCTTCTAGGCTACGGGTGGACCAACACCACACTGAATTCCAGCATTACCGATGGAGGGCGCCACGAACGAAAGTCATTTTCAACCAGGAGTCCGGGTACTTTTGATCACATAGCGTATGTGCAATGTGTGTAATAAACCAGACAGGACTAGAGAGCATTCTAAGACTGAAATACGTGAATTGATAATACACGTCCGGAAGTGATTCCTTCGGCAGGAAATGAAGCGAAGGGTTAAGTTGGTCGCACTAGAGCTGCACACAAAGCTAGTTCGCAGCCGTTAACCCATCTGCACTTCCCTGCAATAGAATCCGAATTAGGTTCGAAAACACATTACTGCGTCCGCTGCTTGAGACTATTAATGTCAACTTAGTCACTGTCGCGGCTGGTCCAAAGTGCGCGCGGACCATGAAAACACGCTGCCTTACGTGTTGCGCGATCCGCCTCGCTGCCAGCGCTGGGTCGGCGGTCACCAAGGTCGCTGCCCACTTGACTCCACTTTAGCTCGTGACACACAAACATTCCGAAAGCCATTGCTGCCGCGAGTGATTGGAACGACGCCTAGTCGTAAATATTGTACGGCCTGTCTTTGTCCACTCGACTGTCATCGCCAGTCGTTCAGTACCGGTATGTGCGCCGCGATCTCAAAAATTGTAGATATCGCGGCTACTTGATGCAGACAGATTCTTTCATCGCTGCTATAGTCAGCTGTTTAGCGAAGATTCAGTAGAGACACTTTATTCTCACACACACCGCGAGATGCAGAACTGTAGGTGTTGACCTACACAATTGGCTGCTAAATTGCGACACTAGAAGGAAAACGAAATCTAGCTTGTTGTGCAAGGAGATCGAATCACCAGATGATGCCCCACTGTCGTGGGTTGGTCCCCAAAGCTCTGTAAGTGTTTCCTGGAGTGAAGCTTGCCTGAGTACTTACTGGGGACTTTTATCAATGACCGCCCACCACCACCCACTCGTGGTTGTGGCTGGATTAGATTAGATGAGTTGGTTCGTTCCATAGACCCGTGTTGAGGTGATCCTCGTGGATGTGGAACATGCCAATTTTTTTACAAATTGATTATATAATATTACTAATACAGGTACATATACTTTTTACAAGCTGATAATATAATAATACTAATAGTATGAATACAGATTCGTGCATCATTTGGTTATGTTTAAGAATTCGTCAGTGGAGTAGAGGGAGTTGGCCACTAGAAAGTCTTTCAGGCTCCTCTTAAACTGATCTTTATTTCTAGCCAAAAATTTTATGGTTGTTGGTAAATTATTGAAAATGTGTGTTCCTGAGTAGTGGACCCATTTTTGAACTAAAGTAAGTACTTTTTAAGTCCTTGTGTAGATCATTTTTGTTCCTAGTATTGTAGGTATGAACTGAGTTAGTGATAGCCCTATGTATCATGCTGCTGGTAAGGGAGACGTGACGCGTGACAAAGGCAATGTGTACCCAGAAAAAATCCCGTGAAATGTAGAGCAGTACTTATAGGAAAATTAGTGTACTCTGTTACAGATATTACTTTATTAAACTCACTGATTATCATACACGTGGAAACTCATTTATTGTTTCATTCGCCAAATTTTGCGTTGTTTCGTCTATCAGACATTACCGAAGATATACAGGTGTTCCATTTATGTTGACCACCCAAAATAACTCTGGGACAACAACAAGTATTGTAAAATGTCTTTCATCGGTATCAGTGTAAGACAGAGGCTAATGAATGTAAATATTTTGAAACATTATAAAACGAAAGCATATGTGTTTTTGAATGGAAACCCTATATTATTTCATCAGCAATCTATAGCATGACAAATCACATAAAATGGCGTTGACTGCATCGCAATACGCCAATTACGTCCCGAGGTATTGCGATGCGAAGTTGACGCTTGAAATACGCGAAATGCGTGTCTAGCGCACGTCCTGAGACTCTGACGGGAACCTCGTGCTGCTGAGGACATGCGCTAGCCGCCCGTTTCGCGTATTTCAAGCGTTAACTTCGGTTCGTTATATCATCTCGGGATGTAATTGGCGTATTACCATGCAATCAACGCAATTTTTATGAGATTTTTCAGCTATAGATTGCTGATGAAATAATATAGGGTGTCCATTTAAAAACACATGCTTGTGTTAAAAAAAAAAAAAAAACACCACACACACACACACACACACACACACACACACATACTTTATACTTTCGTTTTAGAATTTTTCAAAATACTTACATTCATGAGCCCCTACCTTACATTGATACATTGATACCGGTGAGTAGCTGTTGTTGTTCCGGAGTTTTTATTTTTTTATTTTTGGGTGGTCGAGATAAATGGGACACCCTGTAAATACTCCAGACTACTAAGACGAGTTCACCTAACGCGCGGCAATGGAGCTCTACGAAGAACCGAAACTCTTCTGAAAAGACGACGTGATGCATGTCATTTGTGAGTCAGCACATAACTCTTTAACTGCTGCTGTGTCACGTAAAGGTGGGTAGCACTCGTGTTTGGCGTTATCACAGAACGGAGTTCGACTTTCTATTAACTTTGATGTTTTTAGAGAAGGACACATGCTCAACGGCAAAAAGTTTACAAAATCTGCCATTCTTTGTAAGCGATTTAAGAAAAACCAAATCAGTCGATCGAGGATTTATTTGGATTCCACGTAACGTCAGTCTGTAGCTACGCTCGGACTGAAAACTGGAGTCGCGTACTCTAACTGGACATTGAAGTTTTACGAAGTAAGAGTGATGTCAGGTGTGCCACAGGGGAGTGTCGTGGGTCCATTGCTGTTCACTATATATATAAATGACCTTGCGGATTACGTCGGAAGCTCACTGAGGCTTTTTGCAGATGACGCTGTAGTATATAGAGAGGTTGTAACAATGGAAAATTGTATTGAAATGTAGGAGGATCTGTATCGAATTGACGCATGGTGCAGGGAATGGCAACTGAATCTCAATGTAGAAAAGTGTCGCTCGGTACGGGCTTTTGTCGAAGTTTGGAGAACATACCTTTACCGAGGAGTCTAGCAGCATATTGCTCCCTCCTACATATATCTCGCGAAGAGATCATGAAGATAAAATCAGAGAAATTAGAGCCCACACAGAGGCATACCGACAATCCTCCTTTTCGCGGACAGTACGTGCCTGGAATAGGAAGGAGAACCGATATTGGTACTCAAAATACCCTCTGCCACACACCTATCGGAGTATAGGCTTGCGGAGTATGCATGTAGATGTAGACTCTAAGGCGCAATATAAGGCATCTTGCTGCGAAGTATGCGGCTGCTACTCGTCGGAGGTTCGGGTCCTCCCTCGAGCGTGTGTGTGTGTGTGTGTGTGTGTGTACTGTCCTCAGCATAAGTTAGTTTAAGTAGTGTGTAAGTCTAGAGACTGATGAACAATGCAGTTTGGTCTCATAGCTTTACAAACATTTGAGCATTTTGGAAGCTGCATAGGAGATCTGCTGATTGCAAGTTTCTTAGTTGACAGCTGAGTAATTTCTGATCTGTGGGTCAGGTTCAGGAGAAAATTACTGGCACTCGAATCTTGCTGGAGAAAAATACTTAGTGACCAAATACTGTCGCTAAGCAATTCGACCCTTATCGTCAGATAGATTGGCGGATTACATTACTCGTTTCTTCACTCTCATTTTGTTGCCAACTATTGGAGTGTAATCCACTTATCAACTCTCAAAACGGGTCGGATGAGTAAATAAAACTAACTAGAACAGATTGTTGTTTTCATTCATCATCTATATTGGAAACAGTCACAGTTTTCAAATTAACTAACAACTACACAGAGTGGTTTTGCAGGTTTTCGTAAAAATAATGTACAGGTTCTAGAATCGTCCTCATGACGGCATTGGAGTTTCTGACATTTGAAACATGGGCAAAGAGTTATGTAGCAGGTATTAGAAAATTAAGGAATTTCTGATCAAAAGTAGATAAAAAACTACTTGGATCCGTCTGGAAACACTAGCTTCGAAATCATGCGATACGTTTCAGAGTTTTTAAATACGGTGACCTTCAGAAAGACGTGTAATAGGTGTCTATGGCCGACGAAAATAAATTATATTTTCGTACAATCACAGTAATTTCCAACGGAAATCCCGGTTTCTGTCTACATCGGCTATTCTTAGATCACTAAACACAAAGCATCGTTCAAGCTCGCCACTACGGAAATACATTGTGAATGTTGTCACTGGGGCGACTGAGTTCTTTCCGGAAGCCTCACGGTACCAGTATAACAGTTGTGAATGCTGATCCGCTTTTCTTTTTCTGGCTGAGCTGAGATACACACTTTCTGCTGTTTTCCGCTAAACTCATCATGCTGGGGTCGCTTTGTTTTTCAAGCCTGCTCCCGTCAGCAGCGTCCGAAGACCTTCGGTGCTGGCGCGAATCTTTAGAAAGCCTTACGTGTAACTGCTGCCCATGGCCGTCAAATATATCGAAAATAATTTATGTTCTGATACAATCACATTATTTTGAAACTAAAAATTCGGTTTCGGACTACATCTGTTATCCTAATATCACAAAACACATATCAAGGTTCAATCTTGCCATGACTGTGACGGTTAATAAACAGAAGTAAGTTTTCAACGATTCATTAAAGAAGGAAGTACAAAAATGCTCAGAGAGAAATACAGCTGCGTTAATCATTTAGTAATGAAGCAGATCGGGGTGTAGGAAAGGAAAGAGGAAACGTCTGCAGAAAAAAAAGGAAGAAATAAGAGTGAAATGGTTATCAAAAGAACTGATTCTGGTTTGAAAACTACCTACAATGGAAATGAAACCAAGGTACGTCATTAAGATTACAAAGGGAATGGCCGGCCGCGGTGGCCGATGGGACTGAGGCGCTCCAGTCACGGTCTGCACGGCCACTACGGTCGGGGGTTCGAATCCCCCCTCGGGCATGGATGTTTGTGCCGTCCTTAGTATTAGTTTGTTAAGTTTAGGGACTGATGACCCCGTAGTTAAGTCCCATAAACTATACAAACATTTGAACATTTGAACAAAGGGAATGCCGCCGTTAAGGACAGAAAAGCCTGCAGATAAGTGGAAGAAGCACACTCTGGGTCTTTACGAGGTTGATTAATTGTTTAATGACGTTTATGATGTTCAAATCAAATTCAAATGTTTGTAAAGCTGAAGGGACTTAACTGCGGGGTCATCCGTCCCTGAACTTACAAACTACTTATGAACTAGCTTATACTAAATACGGCACAAACATCCATGCCCGATGGGGGATTCGAACCCCTGACGGGAAACTGCCTCGCGCATCGTAGCATAGCGCCTCAATGCGCTCGGCCGCTCCGCCGCGGCTTGTTTACGATGAAGAAATGCAGTTTCAACAGAGCGGCTAAAAACTTGTTGCCTAAATAAGAACGTAGTGTTAGAAAACATTTCTTCGGTGGTGTGTGTGTGTGTGTGTGTGTGTGTGTGTGTAAGGGGAGGTAGGGGGGAGGGAGAGAGTGAGAGACAGAGAGAGAGAGAGAGAGAGAGACATAACGTGGTGCGAAGAACGGCAGCTAGCTCTCAATGTAGAAAAATGGAAGGTGGTGCGCATAAGTAGGAAAAACAATCCCATAATGTTCGAATACCGCATTAGTAGTGAGCTTCTTGATGCTGTCGCGTCGTTCAAATATCTAGGCGTAACATTGCAGAGCGATATGAAATGGAACGAAAATGTAAGGACAGTTATGAGTAAGGCGGACAGCCGACTTCGGTTTATTGGGAGAATTTTGGGAAGATGTACTTCATCTGTAAAGGAGACCGCGTATAAAACGCTTGTACGACCACGTCTTGAGTATTGATCAAGTGTTTGGGACCCGCAGCAGATCAGTTAAGGAAGACATAGAAGCAGTTCAGAGGCGAGCAGCTACGTTTGTTACTGGTAGGTTCGAACAATGCGCGAGTGTCACGGAAATGCTCCGGCAACTTGACTGGGAATCGCTGGAGGAAAGCCGACGTTCATTTCGTGTATTTCATTTGACGAAATTTAGAGGGCCGGAATTTGAAATTGCCGGCTACTTACATTTCGCGTAGTGATCACAAAGACAAGATAAGAGAAATTAGAGCTCGTACGGAGGGATATAGGCTTTGTTTTTTTTTCCTCATTCTATTTGGGAGTGGAATAGAAAAGGAAATGCCTAGTAGTGGTACAGTGTACCCTCCGTCACGCACCTTACGGTTAATTGCGGAGTATGTATGCAGATGTAGATGTAGATCATGCATTCACATAGCAGACATGAATTACATACAGTAGAATGGAACTCGAGAAGCTGTTAGGTGATGATGTTTGGCATTAGAATGAATTTAATAACGGAACCAAAATTTAAGAAATATCGAGGTATCCAAATTATTTCTGGACGTACAGAAAGCGCTCCATAATGAAAAATGGAGCACGCTATTAGAAATTTTGAGAAAAGTAGAAGAAAGTACTGCGAAGGACAGTTAATATACGTAAGAATGAACAAGAATACAGAGCGAAGATTACGAAAATCTACATTTGGAACTAGATTTGTATGAGCAGTGATTCATGGAATATGGGGGGTTGTGGGAAGGAAGAGAATCGAAGTGTTTGATATAGTGAGATGTTGCTAATTATGTGGACAATAAATCAGAAAGATCTGTAAAATCAGCGAAGAAAGGAGTGTACGGAAAATAGTGACAAGAAGATAGGAATGCTTGTTACAGCATGTAATAAAAGAACAAGGTACTATTGAGAGCTTAGGACAGTAAAACCAGACTTGAATTTAACCGACAAATTGTTGAGGATACAGCGTGCAGGAGCATGTGCTAATCGAAGTTGCTTGCACAAGGGAGGAAATCTTACATGACGCATCAAACCAAGTCACAAGAAAAGGAAAAAATGCAAGGCTATACGCTAGACTAATGTCTTTAGAAGTATTTAGTTTCATTCTTAACTATTTTTCTTCTTTTCAACGCTTTTCTTACTACTACTAGTCTACAAGTCATACCAACATACCTAATACTTTTCACATCGTCTTGCCGTAAATAAGGTCCCTTTCCAAATTTTTCCTTTGTTCGACTCCTGCAGCAACACTGTGGTTGTTATTAAATTATTCCTACCTGTAGTTTACTTCTACCGCCTTCAGAATTTGAAATAGTCCAAGCAACCTTATCAAAAGCTCTCTTGGATCATTCGAAACTACGACAGGGTAAGTGATAAGATTGACTCGAACTTAATGAAAATCTAGCACTTTCTTCGAGTGACCCCTTAAAATGTGTCTCGTCTGTTTTATATTTCTCTGGAACCCAACCTGCCCTTCGCTGAGGTCGGCCTCTGCGTTATAATTTGTGTGGATCTGACTGGATAATGTAACTTGCACACTAAGTGTAAAATTTTTCTTATGGTTGTCTTTGCCAGGTCTTCTGGTGCTTTGTCATATTCTTCTCGCAGTATCATATCTTCCATCGAATCTTCAGTTACTTCGTCTTTCGTTTCTATAGTACTGTCTGCTACTTTGTTCCCCTTTTATAGCCCTTCTACGTATTCTTTCTTTCTTTGCTTCGCACTGGCTTGCTATCTGTCCTGCCCTAGTCATGCTTATTTATACAGACTTATAGTTGCTTTTTTTCGGCATTACCGACTTAGTAATTATGCACATACACTTCTTATTTGAGACTGAAAGTCTTGGTAGAGGTATGCAACCTTCATTATATTTTTTAATGATTCTATAATCGATTAGATATTGCTTGAATAACCACTAGATGTTATTAGTAGATTTTTTTTTCGCTCTATGTTTCACAGGTAAAAATAAATTCTCTTGATCGGGAGGCTACTGATAGGGAAATCCGTACTATAATACAGATAGGAATACCCAATGATTTCAAAAATGTGATACGAGTATTAAGAAAATGGGTAAAAAAATCATTTCACAATATCATGCAAATAGCGCAATAAAAACTGAAAACATGATATTAAATACGCTGCTATGATTTATGCAGGCCAGTTATAATTAAAAATTAATGATGAATTTAGAAAACATAATGTCATAATAGGATTAAACACGTGTAATCATTTGGGAAGATTCCTCCGCCATAGTATTGCAAAACCTGTTAACAAATTTTGTTATGTTGGGGTATACAAGAATAAATGTGGGATATGTGACAATTTATATATTGGGCAAACAGGAAGGAAATTTTAAAATACGATACACAGAACATAGCTATCACAGTCACGGCAACGTACTAAGTGTACATTTGCGTCAAAATCATCATCAACTTCTTAATATCGAAAACAATTTGCAAAGTCTTCATTATGAGAATAAAAGCACAAGTTTAGACATTTTGGAAGATTTAGAAATTTTTGTGCATAGATTCACCATGAAGGATCAATTGCTTAACGGACAAGATAGTAGCACAAGGGACTGGTTTTTACAGATTTTCGAAGCAACATTTTTTAGTAATTAACTTTGAGGATTTCACTTTTTTGGCAAATGTGGTATTTATTTTACTTTTGATATTTGTTGAAAATGATGCACTTTGTTTTGACCTTGTATCTTGAATAAATAAGGCAACTGTTCAGCCTCTACTCTAACTTCCATGTTACTCATTTGATAATGTGCCATAGAATCTTTATTTTCTAAAATATTTTATATACATGTATATTATCTTTATTTTATATAAATATTATCTTAATCAAAAC
Organism: Locusta migratoria; assembly: GCA_026315105.1. Taxonomy (NCBI): domain Eukaryota; kingdom Metazoa; phylum Arthropoda; class Insecta; order Orthoptera; family Acrididae; genus Locusta; species Locusta migratoria. Next base: position 201,635,534 of record CM048747.1, on the reverse strand, counting down.
TGATGTTTATTCTTATTTGGCAATACATAATAACAGTATTTAAATGATAAATTTGAATGCATCAAATCTAAATATATATAATATCGGTATGTAATTCCAAATTATGTAAAACTATATATAAAAATATTTCATATTTTAATTATAAATTGCAAATAATGATATGTATATACTTACTAGTTGTACAGGTATCTTATTGAAAGATCAGATGATGGGCTAAGCCCGAAACATGTGAACTGACAAATAATCTACTAGTAACATCTAGCGATTATTCAAGCAATCTTTAAGCAATTTTAGAATGGTAAAAAAAAATCATACACTTCTTGACAGCGAAGACTTCTGTTTTCGTTACGCTTGTTTAATTTGCTGTATTGATTTGCCTCCTGTTTTTATTAATTAAATTCAACTTCTTTGGTCTTAGCATTTTCACTGGATATTTCATTTTATCTATTTGATCGTCTGCTGTCTTCACTTTTACATCTCTCAAAGCTACCCATTATTTTTATTTTGTATTTCCGTCAATCCATGCCTAATAATCTCATGAAGCTCTCAACAGCCGCGGTGGAGTAGCCGAGCGGTCTAAGGCGCCTCGCTGCGGAGCGCGCGGTTGCTCGCCGTCGGAGGTTCGAGTCCTCCCTGGGGCATGGGTGTCTTTAGGTTAGTTTACTTAGGTTTAAGTAATTTGTAAGCTACGGACTGATGGCCACGCAGTTTAGTGTGATAGATTTACAAACATTTGAACATTTGAAGCTCTCAACAATATGTGGATCTTTTCATTTATTCATGCCTCATTTGCTTAATTACTTACATTGCTTCAGTTTCTTTGGTTTCAGACTGAATAACCAATACGAAAATCTGTGATTACGTTGAGCGTAAATCATCGATGATCTGCTTGTTCTCATATGTACCTGAATGCTGGCATTTAAGTGAAGATAAGGCGAGACCTTTGTAGTGTATCACGTCGTTCACAAATCTTTTCTCGGATGTACACTGTATCCAGCAGGGAACCATCTGCAGACGTAGGGAGAATAAAGGACGTATGGTAAAGTTCTGGGCTGAGAATAGAGACTGCAACGTTGAGCACAATGGAGCGTTGCTTTTTCTGACGGAGGCGCATCCATCGAACAAGCGAGCGACAGCCGCAGCAGCAGTTCCCGTGTTCATTCAAGCGTTCAAAAACAAAAACCCATCAGCACACAGGAGGAGACGGCGCTGGAATGTCAGGATTTTTCTGCATGAATTCAAAGAGAAGCTAACAGCTAGATTCGAAGCGCTAGACAGAACCTTTACCTCTTTTACTTCCTGGGCGCGTCTTTCTATATTTAACCCTTTGCGTCACAAACGTTTCTGCGAAATCATTCCTGCTGTGTCGTATCCCCTTGTGGCGTAGGTGATTCACTGTGAAACCACCGTCTCACCCTAAACCCCCAGAAAAAGGCTTTTAGAATGAAAGCCTCTGTGGACAAAAGGCAATCCAATGAACCACAATCGCCTGTTCATAGCAAATCGAAACGATGTGTAAATTGTAGTTAAAGAAAGAAGTCACACAGGACGAGATGTGGTCATGCAAAGTGTGCAGTGCGCCTCAATGCGCTCGGCCCTTCCACCGCGGCTAAATTTAGGAGATCAGCTATTTTTACAAAACGTTGGATCTATAAAAAGAAGAAAACAAGTGAAATTATGTACAACAAATTAATTATTCACAGATTAAAATTTTTAAATACATGGCTGCAGACCTATCTGTAGTGGTACTTTGTAGTAGCTATATGTGAAATTAGTTGTTAACTCCTGCTTCCAGTGTTGCATAGACTCCTTATGCTCCCTGCAAGAAAGTGTTTCGCAAATGCACACAAGCGTACGTCATTAGGAACTCCACAAACTCTTGATTTGTTTTTGTGATGAATGCTTGCCTCTTCCCTTCTGTTCATACTTCACCCACTTAAAGGCTGCCTAACAAGAGCGAGGAAAAAATAAAGTTGGCCATTTTTCCTTCATTATTAGAAGCAGACATGATAAAAATTTTTACTAATGCAACTTCCAAATTAAAATAAAAAATAAAAACGACGCCACCATTTGAGTGACGTTATGCCAAGTGCATACTTTTCTTTCCGGTTTCGAACTGGTGCACAGCACTGAATAAACTATATTAATTGAAAAAAATTAGATACAAATATGAACAGAATACCACAAATAGGAACATTCTAGACACACTGGCTGTAAAGTCAAACCATGACCCATGCTGTTATCCGGTAAGGTCGTTTTACCCCATGCAGCACTGCTTCTTCTCTAGGCGGAATACAGGAAAAGCTTTATAAGTTCTATAACATTTAGATGTTGTTTATTAAATTGCATCAGAGTATTACAGAATTTCTAATGGCTTTCCTCTATTTCGCGGCTGCACTAGGGAAGAAGCACTGCCATTCTGACCTGTACTAGAAGGGTACAACGTAAACTGATAATACTTACAAGTATTGTCGCCGCATGAGTTCATACTACAATGAAATTTATTCATCCGTTGGATGGATAGTTTTTGCACAAAATCTGCAGGAGGAGTGTGCTGGCTTTGCATAAAGCATGTAATCTTTCATCAGAATGACAAGGATCAAAACGACTCTGAGATACGATTTTTTTAAAGTGTACATTGCTTGAGATAATTGTAATTTTCCTAACAATTAACATCAATTGCAACTAAATACTACCAGCGTTTGATTCACTGTGGATGATTTATACGGCAAATTACAAATGTACGTCGAATGTACGGATGCTACTGCAGTCAGAAACTGGCTTTTAAACCGCTTCTCAGAGAGCCGTCCAAAGCCCAGCTGGCACTGAGCACCACTAAGTGAGATCATCCTGTCTTGGAAAAAGGGATCGGCTCAGGAATTCAGTAGGTGCTGTGAATCATCATGTAGGTGGGGTTTTAATTCTTTGCTTGTAACAGTGAACGACAGTTTCTGAGAAGCGTAACCTTCAAGGGCACCATTACGACACACCAAAAATATACAAAAGAAGGGCGCAGATAAAGTATGGGAGAGGGACACGAAAGGGGATCCAAATCTCCCTACCCAAAAGCCACATCCTCAGAAAGCAACCAGAGTTCCAGTGTTAAAGGCTGCAATTGCTTGAGAGTTCAGCTGCCGGTAATTAGCATACTGGTCTGAATGATCTTCTTGTAATTGAGGAAAAAAAGACAATAATAAAAACACCTGCAATTTTGTAAGGCATGCACTGCAAAATCAAAGAGTTTGTAAAATTCCATTTAGTCGCCTTTTACAACTACTTACTTACTTTACGCGATCAGGCCCAGTGGACCGCGCGATGATATAATCAAGGCTCTCCATTCATTGCGATTCTTCGCTGTCTGTTCCCAGTTCTTCCAGGCCTCAAGTTTTTGTAGGTCTTCTCTTAGCCTGTCCATCCACCTCTTTCTTGGTCGTCCCAGTGGTCTTTTGCCTGTTGCTATCATCTCCAGGGCCACTCTAGGCCATCGCTCCTCATTCATACGTACCACATGCCCTGCCCATTCTAATCTTCTACTTCTCATCAAGTCCACGATGTTCGGTTCAGTATAGAGATGTTCTATTCTATATTGTGCCTTCTCCTTCATTCTCCTGTTATGTTTTCTTTAACCGGTCCAAATATTTTCTTCGGGCATCTCCTTTCGAAAACTGCGAGCCTTTACTACGCCTTTTACAATAGGAAAAAAAAAAAAAAAAAAAAAAAAAAAAAAAAAAAAAAACAAACACTGTCCCTATATTTTCTTATTAGCAAAGCTTGTTGCATAACAGTACCAAACTGTACAATATACTATTGTAGTCGCTCGATATCAAGACTCTTGTTAAACATTTCTTACATACTTAAGTTTTCGTGTCAGGAGCAAATATTCCATCAGTTGGTAATAAATTGTAGGAAGCCCCTGCCGTGAACGGCTGTAAGTGAACAACATTATTCTGCATGGCAAACATACAGGAAGCAGCGAATCACCATCTAGAAAATAAAGCTGTACCTTCAAGTACTGCGCATCAGTTTCGTAACGCCCGCGCGTCTTCTTAGCCCAGAAGCCAGCTCTGGCCAAGAAACGAGGGTCGGCGTCAGTGGTAAACACACAATGCGACGAAGGGAGGTATCGACCAGGCAGGCCTGCGGGCACTGCCGGATGCCGACGCCACCATCACAAACGACACACGCACTACAGTCACCGCAGCAGACCATTTGCTTCACATCGCTTCTGTACAGGTCTCTTACCTTATTATTGGGAATTAGCGTCCCCTTTACATTGAAATTAAGCACACCTGACTAAAAATTAGTTACCCCTATCTAAGGCCCCTCGCTGCGGAGTGCGCGGTTGCTCGCCGTAAGAGGTTCGAGTCCTCCCTTGGGCATGGGTGTGTGTTTGTGTTGTCCCTAGGTTAGTTTACCTTAGTTTAAGTAGTTTGTAAGCTACGGACTGATGACCACGCAGTTTGGTCCGATAGATGTACAGACATTTGAGTTACCCCTATAACACTTCCCACCAATACTGTATCTCACCTAGTAAGTGTAACAAGCTAGGCACCTAGATATAGACGGGCATGCGAATGCGCCATTTTGTTCCTTTGCGTCGACGCCAGACGGCAACATAGGGCAGTTAGTATGCTTCCAGTATGGTGGCTGTAATCTTCTAATTGTTCAGAACGCGGTTTTTTTTTCTCCATGGACCCTGAAAGCCGTAAAGTATTGATATAAACTGCCAAATATTGAAATGTTTGTAAATCTGTCGGACCAAACTGCGTGGTCATCAGTCCGTAGCTTACAAACTACTTAAACTGAGATAAACTAACCTAAGGACAACAGACACACACCCATGCCCCGGGGAGGACTCGAACCTCCGATGGCGAGCAACCGCGCATTCCGCAGCGAGGCGCCTTAGACCGCTCGGCTACTCCACCGCGGCAATAAACTGTCGTAATGAGAAATAGACACCAATGAGGACTTCAAAATCATATAAAATTACGCACCATTTCAACACACTGTAAACGACAGGTTTCAACGCAACATCTTTTGTTACGGCCTTTTTTTATACGAGGCGCGTCCAGAAAGTAAGTTCCGTTTGTTAATAAACTGAAATTGTACACAGATACAGAAGAAATTTTTATTGCACAAAATTCTACAACTCTTAAACTAATTTTCCACATAACTGCCGAAATTTTGCAGGCATTTGTCAGAGCGTGGCACCAGGTTTTGTATACCTTCTTCATAGAAATCTGCCGGCAGTTGTTTGGTAAGAATTTCATGCATCAGTGATCGTGAAATTCGGGGGAAGTCCATAGCGAGAGCACTAATTGTAAACCTACGGTTTTCCTGGATCTTGTCATCAATCGCGTGAACCAGTTCTTCTGTAACCAAAGGTGGACGCCCACTTCGTTCTTCATCGTGCACATCACTACGCCCGCCAGTGAACTGTCGGACCCATATTCTCACCATCGAATCATTCATCGCAGAGGGCTCGTACGGAGGCATAGAGGCATTCTTTTCTTTTTTCTCGTTCTATTTGGGAGTGGAATAGGAAAGTAAATGCGTAGTAGTGGTACAGTGTACCCTCCGCCACGCACCTTAGGGTGGATTGCGGATAATGTATGTAGATGTAGATGCAGCGTACGTGAGTTCTTTCCTCAGCGAACAATATGTGCTGGCGCCCCATGGCGGTGCGGTGCTTCATAGTGTCCACACACAAAAGTTTTCCTACATCTTGTCGTTTTCGAATTTCTCTTTGAAAAGTACAGCTTGTGTACTGGTTTGTGAACAATTCCTTGGAGCAGTAGAATTCCAATGAGTGTTTTTAGCTAACCACTTGTGGTATCCTGCCAACTGCAAAACTGAAGCGTGGTGCTAAATGTGGATGAGTAGCTATGAACTGTTGTGGGTATAAGTTAGTTTGTACAAAACATCATCTACAACACGCTCAAGTCATCACGTCACATTGTTTCAGAACCATAACTGTGCCATCACTACCACTGAACAAATGATTACGCATTGGACTAGCACACACAAATGCACTAGGTACTCTGTATAGCACTAGTTTCTCGTCGTCAGTAGTTTCTGAATAGAAGTCACTTTCACTAACCTCAACATCCGTGTCTTGAAACCTTTCAGAACTGTCACGGAAATTATCGTCACTTCTTAAAAGAAGCTGCTCTATCTCACAATCTAATCGACGTCTTATTTTCGCCATTGCAAAAGATGACTCAATAAGCCGGTTGCTTCATTGCACGCAATCTGTCGACGCGTGGCTTAGAGTGCTATCATTAGCCCAGAATGCGCTGTGTTTCCTGAAGAGAGATGCCTTGTAGTCAAAAATTTTCAAATGTTTGTAAAGCTTATGGTACTTAACTGCGGGTCATCAGTCAAATAAAAAAATGTTCAAAGGTCTGTATAGGTCATGGGACTTAACTGTGGGGTCATCAGTACCTAAACTTACAAACTACTTATGAACTAACTTATACTAAAGACAGCACAAACATCCATGCCTGAGGGGGAATTCGAATCCCCCGACAGAGAACGGCCTCGCGCATCGGAGCATAGCGTCTCAATGCGCTGGGCTCCATCTGCCATGTTTTACGGATTTTAGTTGACGCCACCGGAGACTTGCTTGTGGATGATGATGATTACACACAACACCCAGTCGCCTGCCGGGAATCGAACCCCGCCCTCCTGCGTGGTAACCAGCGACGCTGTCGGCTGAGCTATTGACACGAACATTATTCAGTAAATGAAGACTAAAAACTGATGAATAATGCCTTGCAATAGCCTAGCGAGTAAGGTTGAACATGAAACACGCTAGTCTACATCTACATGTACATGGAATACTCTGCAAATCACATTTAAGTGCCTGGCAGAGGGTTCATCGAACCACCGTTATACTGTTTATCTCCCATTCCATCCTCGAATAGCGCGCGGGAAGAAAGAACGCCTGAATCACTCCGTTCGAGCTCTGATTTCTCGTATTTTATTCTGATGATCATTTCTACCTATGTAAGTGGGAGTCGACAATATATTTTCGCATTTGGAGGAGAATGTTGGCGATTTTAGTTTCATAAATACACCACGCCGCAGCAATAAGTGCCGTTGTTGTAATGATTCCCATCCCAGATCCTGTATCATTTCCGTAACGCTGTCTCCCCTGTATCGTAACAATACGCTGCAGAGTGAAAATTTCATTCTGGAAACATCCCTTAGGCTGTGGCTAAGCCATGTCTCCACCATATACTTTCTTCCAGGAGTGCTAGTCTTGCGTGTTTGCAAGAGAACTTCTGTGAAGTTTGGAAAGTAGGAGGCGAGGTACTGGCGGAAGTAAAGTTGTGAGGCGGCATCGTGATTTGTGTCGGGATAGCACAGTCGGTAGTGCGCTTGCCCGCGAAAGGCAAAGGTCCCAGGCTCGAGTCCCGGTTCCGGCACACAATTTTAATCTGCCAGGAAGTTTCAATACGAAACGAGTTTATTTGGACTCTTTTGATGTCCACCGCCAAACCTACCTGATAAGGATCCCACACTGGGCTGCAATACTCCAAAAATGGACGGACAAGCGTAGTGTATGCAGTTTCTCTTGTAGTTCTGTAGCATGTTTTAAGGGTTCTGCCAATAAAACGCAGTCACTGGTTCGCCTTTACCACGACATTATCTACGTGTTCTTTCCAATTTAAGTCTGAAGTAATAGTAGTTCCTAGGTATTTTGTGGAGTTTACGGCCTTCACTTTTGATTGATTTATCTTGTAAACAAAGTTTAACGGATTTCTTTTCGTACTCATGTGGACGTCTTCACACTTCTCATTATTTAGAGTCAATTGCCAATTTTTACACCATACAGATATCTTATTCAGATCGTTCTGCAGTTGGGTTTGATCTTTAGATGATTTTACTAGACGGTAAATGACGACGTCATCTGCAAACAATCTAAGAGAGCTACTTAGATTTTCCCCTAAATCGTTCATGTAAATAAGGAATAATACTACCCTGTGAGTTAAGTGCAAAGAAAAATGTTTATCAGCTGCAGCCATGCCACTTATGAGAGAGCATTGAACTGAACCTGACTAAGTGCATCCGAGTTGTTTACAGATGCCGCTTATCACCGAGTACTGCTGAGCCGATAAGTGTTTCTTGGGAAGCGCGTTAAGACAGCTGTAATGACAGCGTTGCCTGCATTTTTGGGAGACTGTTGGCAGTCCGGCAGTTGGCCACTCCACTGGCAGGCAGTTCCAGTAGAGTCGTAAACGCGCGGCGCATTGTTTGTGTGTGGGCGTCGCTGGACGTGCCCACCGCCTGTTAACAGCGGGCCCTACAGTGGTGATAATGTCGCGCCACCGTCTGCGCCAGTACGTGTCCCCAGCCGCCAAACTGCGCGCTCTTCGCCTCACAAACCGGCTCTAAACCAGCCGGCGGCGCTTTTATCGCGTCACCACTTGGCGGCACCAAGTGTGCCACAGGAGCACCACAAGGTGCCATTCAGAGGCCATTTAGTTCCACTCTTTAGCGACAACGCTCTGCGATGGACGTTTCCCACAAGACAGTCCAACCGACCGCATCCACCACCACCTAGAGAGAAGGCCGCGGCGCTCTCGTGTGACGTCAGGCAGAGTAGGATGCGAGCGCATAGCTGACTGTCTCGCTGCTTCCGCATAGTGGTCCGTGCCCCAGCGGCTACCCAGTCAACTATGAGCGCGCAACCTACACGAGAGCGCCGCGGTCTTCTCCCTAGGTGGTGTTGCTGCATCTCCTTGGCAATCAGTATCCTCCCGTCGAACCTCAGAACACACCTCACGATAATACTCGAAGCTTGGACATGATGCTGATTGTGCTGCAGAACTCCTCATTCGTGACGATTTACAGCTTTCACTCAGCCAGGAAGATGTTGCCGAATGGGAAAAGCGGAGTCCTTAATGCGTTTTCAGGTACGCGCGTGCCGCATATCTTTTCCTTTCAACAACTGCGGAATTCGTTCTTTCGAATGCAATTCTTGATTGTAAATTTCCATGAAGTTGATGATCGTATGGTATTTATGGCCTTTAGACCCAAACTGGGGTCGTATTCAGCCTGCCCGGTGCAAGTCTATTCAGCTGATGTCACTTATGTGTCACAGCACCAGTCCCCGAGCGAAGAAAATGTCAGACCCGATCGGGAATCGAACCCGGGCACCCTGCTTGGTAAGCCACCACCATGTCGAGGGTTGACAACTGCAGAACGATCTGAATAAGATATCACTATTGTGTAAAAATTGGCAATTGACTCTAAATAATGAAAAGCGTGAAGCCGTCGACATGAGTACGAAAAGAAATCCGTTAAACTTTGTTTACAAGATAAATCAATCAAAAGTGAATGCCGTAAACTCCACAAAATACCTAGTAATTACTATTACTTCAGACTTAAATTGGAACGAACACGTAGATAATGTCCTGGGAAAGGCGAACCAGAGACTGCGTTGTATTGGTAGAACCCTTAAAAGATGGAACAGAACTACTAAAGAAACTGCATACACTACGCTTGTCGGTCCTTTTTTTGGAGTATTGCTGCCCAGTGTGGGATCCTTATCAGGTGGGTTTGACGGAGGACATCGAAAGAGTCTATAGAAGGGCAGCGTTACGGAAATGATACAGGATCTGGGATGGGAATTATTACAACGCGGGCACTTATCGCTGCGGCGTGGCCTACTTACGGAACTCCAATCGCCAACATTCTCCTCCGAATGCGAAAATATATTGTTGACTCCCACTTACATAGGTAGAAATGATCATTAGAATAAAATACCAGAAATCAGAGCTCGAACGGAGAAATTCAGGTGTTCTTTCTTCCCGCGCGCTATTAGAGAATGGGATGGGAGATAAATAGTATAACGGTGGTTCGACGACCCTCTGCCAGGCACTTAAATTGTGATTTGCAGAGTATCCCATGTAGATGTGTATTTCAGTGCGAATGCACGTGAGGCCCATACTCCTCACAGCCGACAGTAGCATGGTCACAGGTGTGCGGCTGTTTGCTAATGAAGCTGTGTAATACAAGAGGTTGTTGTCATTGAATTACTGTAGTGGGATGTAGAATGACTTTGACCTAATTTATAGGTGGTCTGAGGAATGGCAACTAACACTAAATGTAGAAAAAAAGTAAAGTGATGCAGATGAGTAGGAGAAACAATCCCGTAATTGTTGAATGCAGCATTAGTGGCGTGCTGCATGACAGAGTCGCGTCAATTAAATATCTAGGCGTAACGCTACACAGCGTTATGAAATGAAACGAGCATATAAGGAAAATCGTGCGGAAGGCTTCGACTTCTGTTTATTGGGAGAATTCCGGAAAGGTGTGATTCGTCTGTAAAGGAGACCGCATATAAAACGATTTTACGACCTCGTCTTGAGTATTGCTCAAGGGTTGGGGATCCCCACCAGATCGGTTTAAAGGAAGTCATTAAAAGCAATTCAGAGGCGGGCGGCTAGATTTCTGGTACGTTCAATCAATGTTACTCAGATCGCCAGAAAAAGATAGAGATAAAGCAGGAATTCCATTCTTTTTATTTGGTTAACATTGTGGTTCCAGGACCTGATGCAGCCAACAGCCGGCCGCTGTGGCCGAGGGAACTGAGGCGCGTCAGTCACGGTCTGCACGGTCACTACGGTCGGGGGTTCGAATCTCCCCCTCGGGCATGGATATTTGTGCCGTCCTTAGGATAAGCTAGTTCATAAGTAGTTTGTAAGCTTAGGGACTGATGACCCCGTAGTTAAGTCCCATAAGCTATACAAACCTTTGAACCATTGATTTGATCGTCGTGTAGCTCGTTGAGGCACACGTCTCGTATGCACCAAGTTGCGCCGTCTCTTTAGACCGCTCGACAAGCCACAGCGGCAGCGTTTGGACAAGTTGAGCCGCGGTAGAGTAGCCGAGCGGTCTGCGGTGCCTCGCTGCGGAGCGCGTGGCTGCTCGCCATCGGAAGTTCGAGTCCTCCCTGGGGCATGGGTGTGTGTGTGTTGTCCTTAGGTTAGTTTACCTAGGTTTAAGTAGTTTGTAAGCAACGGACTGATGACCACGCAGTTTGGTCCGAAAGATTTACGAACATTTGAACATTTGGACAAGTTGAAAATTTGCGTCTGGCGGGAGGCATGCTAGAGTAGTCCGTGCAGGTGTAGTGACCACTGTCGCCTAATGCCGTAGTGGACACCGCAACTGCCCAATATAAGGAGGAGAACCGGGCTCAAATCCTGGCCCAGCAAACGTTCTCAGCTCTTTCGCTGATGATTTAATTCAGAGCCCGCTGTCAGCTTATGTCGTAAAATACTTTTGTCCTCTTCAACTATGAGCGTGTTGTGGTGTAGCAGCACACTAGAGAGAAAGAGAGTGACCTTTTGCACAGCTTCCTTGTTTATCGTTCCCGAGAGCACAGCGCTGTTATCTGGCGGCGGGCAGCGCGCTATTCTGCGCGAACAATGCAGCCGAGAGAGAGAGAGAGAGAGAGAGAGAGAGAGAGAGAGAGAGAGAGAGGGAGAGGGGGGGGGGGGAGGTGCAGCGCGGACATGGGCGCCGGACCGCCGGAGTGAATCTCGTGTAATGGAAGCTGGCGCTCGCCACAGCAGCCTTTTGTGCCCGCTCTAGGCCCGCGCAGGAAAATACTTCTTACTGCCCGTGACGACAAAACTGCTGAGCTTCAACGCCGCTCTCGTGGACAGGAAGTCACACGTGTCACAGCCACCAACACATCCAGCTTCCCTGCGCCGCAGTGCGTCTGTGACATTGAAACGAGTCAACATCTTCTGCCGTGGGCTGATTTTTACCAGAATGGTAATTGTTATAGTGCCTTGGGTATGTTTTTATTGGTATTTGAGCTGTACGTTCACACGTTCCATTTCTATGTGATATTCTGATTTTATTTTGAATGCCCTTGCACTCCTTAGCAACAGGAGGAGATGCCAGACAAGTGATCCCAATATTTAAGGGGAAAGGTATGTGTAGGACTGTAGTAACTATAGAGGTATTAAACTGCTGCCGGCCGCGGTGGCCAAGGGGACTGAGGCGCTTCAGTCCCGGTCTGCACGGCCACTACGGTCGGGGGTTCGAATCCCCCCTCGGGCATGGATATTTGTGCCGTCCTTAGTTGTAGCTAGTTCATAAGTAGTTTCTTAGTTTAGGGACTAATGACCACGTAGTTAAGTCCCATAGACTCTACAAACATTTGAACATTTTATTAAACTGATGGCACACACAATGAAAATTTGGGAAAGAGTTATAGAGGCAAAAGTACGCAAGGAGACTGTGGTGTGTGAAGAATAGTTTGGGTTCATGCATGGAAGATGAACGACTGATGCAATACATGCTTTAAGGCAGATAGTGGAGAGAAACCGGGAGATGCAAGCTAATTTACATATGGCTCTCATTGATTTGGTGAAAGCTTATGACAGAGTCCCAATGGACGAAATATGGAGAAGCATGAGAAAGCAGTGCGTGCCAGAGAAGTATGTGAGGTTAGTGAAGGAAATGTACAGAGGAACACTGACACTGGTGAGAAGTAGTGTGGACTGACAAAGGAGTTCCCAGTAAAAGTGGGGTTACACAAAGGGTCTGCGATTAGCCCTTACCTCTGTCCTGATTATGGATGGGCTGTTAAAAGATGTGAAAAAGGAAGCGCCACGGAATATGATGTTTGCTGATGATGTGGTTCTTTGTGAGCAGAGCATCGACAGACTTGAAGAAAAGCTGTAGGACTGGAGGAAGGCACTAGAAGAAAGAGGGATGAAAATTAGCAGGACGAAATCAGAACATTTATCACTGAAGGAGGGGCAGATAAGGTTTTGGAAGAACCGGGGGGAGGAACTAAAATTGGTCTGTAAATTTAAATACCTGGGGTCATACATACAGAGGGACGGAGAACTGAAAAGCGTGGTACAGCATCGAATAAACTGTGATTGGATCAACTGGAGGAAAATGAGCTGAGTGTTGTGTGACAAGAAGGTGAGAAATGGGTTGAAAGGGAACGTGTACAAGTCGGTGGTAAGGCCTGCTATGATATACGGGGAAGAGACATGGCCAATCACAGTAGTCCAGGAAAGGAAGATGGAAGTAGCAGAAAAGAGAATGCTGAGGTGGAAGTGTGGGCTAACAAGAAAGGATAAAATTCGAAATGAATTTGTTAGAGGAGTTGTCAAAGTGGGACATGGGGAAAAGATACAAGAGAGACTAAGGTGGTATGGACACTTGCAGAGAAAAGGGAAAGAGTATATCGTAAACAGAGTTGAAGATATAAAGATTGAAGGAGTGAGAAGGAGAGAAAGCCGGCCGCGGTGGCCGAGGTGACTGAGGCGCTCCAGTCACGGTCAGCACGGCCACTACGGTCGGGGGTTCGAATCCCCCCTCGGGCATGGATATTTGTGCCGTCCTAGTTCGTAAGTAGTTCATAAGTAGTTTGTAAGTTTAGGGACTGATGACCCCGTAGTTGAGTCCAATAAGCTTAACAAACATTTGAACATTTTTTGAAGGAGAGAAAGACCGAAGATGAGGTGGAAGAATAAGATAGCGGGGGACCTAAGGGAGAAAGGATGGAAGAAGCAGTGATAGAGTATTATGGAGGAGAAGGATCCAGAAGAGCAACGCCGAACCTACTTGACATGGGACAAGGCTACGATAAAGAAGAAGAAGCACTTGTTAATATGGACAAGTTGGTAGTCTGTGCCATAAGCCAGAGAGTATGCATTATCTCTGACCTGAGTAGTAGCGAGCAAGGCAGTCTGTGTATGGCGAGTAGCCTGCCTGCGTTTAGACTCGGAGAGTGAAGCTTGTGTGAAGCAGATTAGTTTGGTAGCTTACGCAGCCGCATAGCATTAATTTTTCTGCTCAATTCTTTTTGGAAGGACGAAAGTCTGCCCTGTGGTGGAGACCATTGTATCACTAGCTGAGAATACGCATTTGCTCTTTGAAAGAAAAAGGTAAATTTCTGTACTTATTATTGTGATTGTAGTATTGTATCATTATTGTTGTAGTAGGTACTTAGCGTTTCTTATTAATGAAGTTAGTTAATAAAAGTTGCTAGTTTTCATTTACCACTTCCCATTCCTTTCACCAAACTGAAGATTAATTTTATCTTGTGTTATCGCTCTCTGACAAAGCAATTTGATTTGAAATTGACTTACAATTTCATAAGCATATTAGTGAAAGTATAATCCTTAATGAGATCATTTTTCATAACTAGTGAGAGTAAAAGTAACACAGGTAGTCAAAGTGAAATTCATAGATTGTTTCATTGATGAAAGATCACGTTATCAGGTTAATCAATAGGCTCAATAGTTACAGGAAAACTTTGTTTTGTCTTGCAAGAATGAAAGTATTTTCATTCATCTGTGTTCTTTTATAGATAATCAGATTTGAAAATAACGCAAATGCCATGAAGACACCGCAGAGATTGTTCCGTGATGCACATCACCAGATTCAGTAACATTGATGACTACTTGATTTTTTTGAATATTCTAATTGAAGTATTGCCTCATACAAAGCTGAGAAATATTCCAGTAATCAGACAGACAATTATTTTCTTCGCTCTGGCAGCTGATAGAGTATATGCCTTCAAATAACTGGAGAGCTTTTTTGTTTGCTCCCATTTACTGTGTTATACGTTGCGCTCTAAACTGTCACACATAATTTAACTAGGTTCAGTGTCAGATGCGTTTAATAGATTTCAAGGATAGAATTACAAAGAAATTCATACTTTAATCAGTTTATTTAATAGACAGGGTCATCACATTGTTTTGTTGGTAAATTTTATCTGTAACAGTCAAGTCACACACGACGAGTGACACATTCTTGTTTGAATGAAGACAAGGCACCACGTTCTAACCAAAATTAAATCACACACGCGTGTTTCAACAGGACTCATTTACGTGTAACTTGCATTCTTTTGTCGAGCTCTGTTTAACACTTCAATATATGCATACGTGACAGTTTGTGTTTTACACGTATTCCTACCAAAGAGAAGGATGGAAGTAGGAAAGTGCAACAAAGACTTTCAGGTCGTATAGCGGCTATATCTAAAGAAAACAAACGGAACGATGTGTGGTAGTTCCTATAGTTCTTCTAGCACCTGGTTAATGTGGCCTTGAGGTTTGTATAATTCTTGCCAGTCTTTAATCAAGATCAAAAGCCAATCACTGTGGATCACTGTACTGCGTACTTACTATTGGCATTGAGGACTTGCAAGTGTCAGATTTTCGATTATTTAAATGAACAAATTTTCTTTCATTTTTACAACATACCTATATTTTCTTATTTAATAGTCGTGTTTTATTTAACTCAAAAACTATGTAATGGAGAACACTGACAAGGTACGTTCGCAGGCTCTCACCGATACAGAAATAATATTAATTACAATCTAAACTTGAGGTATAAAGAATAACTTAATCAATTTAACGAATTTTAGCTGCCAATAGCGGTAATTATATACCCTTGTCAGCCTTATAGATTAGTATAATACTGAACAGAACAGGAAACACAGACACCAAAAATCTTCACATGTTTTTAAATCTAAGGCACCAAACTGCTAAGGTCATCGGTCAGGAGATTCACAAACTTTAAATTATCTTAAAACCATCGTAAACACACATGCCCAATGGAGGACGCGAACCTCCAGTGTGAGCGGCCGCGAAATCCGTGACATGGCGCCTTAGAAATCAAATCAGTTCAAGTTTGTCATATTTGGTGCGTGGGGGGGGGGGGGGGAGAGGGAGGGAAGCTATATTTTCAAACAATTTATTAAGGATAACAGCCAATATCGCTTATAATTTTCGCTTCGTCTACATGGATACTCTGCAAATCACGTTGAAGTGCCTGGCACAGGGTAGATCGAACCCCTTTTATGGTATTTCGCTATAGTTCCATTCTCTAATAGATCGCGGGTAAAAGGAACTCCTAAATCTGTTTTCGATCCTATTTCTCTTATTTTATTATGATGATCATGTCTCTTTAAGTAGGTGGGTCCTAACAAAATATGTTTGCATTCGGAAGAGACAGTTGGTGAAAGAAATTTCGCAAATCTCGTCGCAACGAGTAACGTCCTTCTTTTAATGATTTCCTCCCCAACTCGTGCACCATTTCCGTGACTCTCCCCTATATCGCGATAATACAAAAACGAGCTGCCCTTCTCTGAACTTTCTCTAAATCGTTCGTCAGTCCCACTTGGTGTGGATCCCACAATGCGCAGAAATACTGCAAAATAGGACGCACAAGTGTACTGCAGGCAATTTCTTTAGTAAACCTGTTGCATCTTCTTAAGTAGCCCACCAATGAAACGTATTCTTTTCTTCGCCTTCTTTACAATATTTTCAATGTGTTCTTTCCAATTTAAGTTGTTCGTAATTGTTCGTCCTAGGCATTTAGTAGAATTGACGGACTGTTATATTACGATTAACAGTTGCAGCAGATTCAACTGTCATTTCCAGATGTTTCATTTCATTCGAATTTGTGGATGAAAAAGTATAAGCGAACTTGGCTGTTATCCTTAATTAATCAAAGCAAATGTTTGTAAAGGAACTAAACTGCAAACGTCATTTGTCCCTTGGCTGACAAACTAGTGAAGTTTGCGTAACTAAAGGACCAAACTGCCAGGGTCATCGGTTCCGTAGACTTACTCACTTCTACACACATCCATGCCCGAAGGAAGCTCGAATCTCCGGCGAGAACGTGTACGCAATCCGTGGCTTGGCGCCTCAGACCGCGCGGTTACAAATCTTTCTATTGGGCAACACGTCAGTTTTCCCTTATGTACCTTGCGATCATTTACTGAAATAGAGAGAGGCGGATTACAGTTTATCGTGAATTCCGAACCACGTGATTGCTCACATAGTGGCAGATTAAAGACATAATTTTTTCGTAGTCGGCCAAGATTCAGTGATCTGTTGCTTTATTACAAGACAAGCGGACCAAGTGCACCGAGCGAGGTTGCTATAGCAGCGGTCAGCACGCGGGAATCGCAATCGGAAGGACGCCGTTCCTAACCCGCCTACGGCCAACCAGAATTAGGTTTTCCGAGATGTCCTTAAATCAAGTGCCGGGATAGTTTATTTTTAAGAGTACGGTCGATTTCTTTCCCCATTCTTAGGATAAAAATCAGAGCTTTTGCTCCTCCTCCTAAGAACACGCCTCTGAAGGGAAGTTAAACCTTAATGTTCATTCCTTCCTTTAAGTGACGCACTGACGTACCTGATCAATAAAGCACAATCGTTTCTCTTGAATTCGACTGGGATGAAAATCACACAGGATATTGATCTATCGCACTGACTGTTCCCCATTTAAACCAAGTAAGTGCAGCTATGAACATGCTTTTTAAGAAGTCTAGCAGAATCCAAGAAATATTGCGCGGAAGTCGCGAAACGGCTCTAACGCAAAGAGCACGTATTTCCGCTTACCTTGGAAACACTAATTACACGCTGAGTGCATGTAATGCTGAAATACGTAAAACAGACTTGTTCCTCAAAACAGTGGCTTAAGTATAAATGTTTCGTATTAAGTATTGTGTTACAAGCATAATCAATTCAAAGTGTTTTATTTTTTCCCCTCATTACTTTACGTAATACTACCGCAATTCTTCAGAATTTCGTAACTGTTCTACGTTAGCAACAATAATGCTTTCGGGTTTTCGTGTTTATTTATCGTACAGTGCTGGGGCGATATTCTAATATGTGAACAGCTCTTTTCAAAAATGGTAAAATAGTAAATACATGGAATGAAAAACGATGAAATCGCTGTTCGATAGGAGGCTACTGCAGGAGATGCTGAATCTCTACATAATTTCCGCATTATGCATCATTTGCGATTCTTTGTAATGTTGATCGGTAACGCTACTTCCAGATGCTGTTTTTCTTAGAAGAGTGAAAGGGAGGCTGACGTAATTAGAAACGAAACGCCAAGAGAACAACATACAACCACAATGAAAGAGCAGACAGAACCTTCTAAACTGAAATAAGAATCTGAAAGAATAGATAGAGGCAGATTAGTTCAGCATACTGAAAATTGTTAACAGAACAACAACGCAAGCAGCAGGACACGGCATGTTGTAATACAAATTACCTGAAATGATGAATAAGAAACCTCCAATACTATTATTTCTCTTGTGGAGTATATGCATCTTCTTCTCTTGTCACGGTTAAACCACTGTAAATCGTCTACTATTGCATCTTTCATGAACTGAGCCGGCCGCGGTGGCCGAGGGGACTGAGGCGCTCCAGTCACGGTCAGCACGGCCACTACGGTCGGGGGTTCGAATCCCCCCTCGGGCATGGATATTTGTGCCGTCCTAGTTCGTAAGTAGTTCATAAGAAGTTTGTAAGTTTAGGGACTGATGATCCCGCAGTTAAGTCCCATAGACTATACAAACATTTGAACATGAACTGAATGCTTTTATTTTTCTTAGAAGTAAAATATCTGCAAACGACGTTTCTTCTGTACATTACCACGCACGAACCAAAGTCAGCTTCTAGTACAGTAATCTGCAGTGTAACACAAGTAAAATCCATTCAAAATAGGTCGTCTCGGATGTTCCTTACTTTTTTTCTTTTTTTTATAATTGAGTATTTCGTTGCTACTGGCCCGTGCAGAATGGCCAGTGTTTCCTTTCAGTCAACCCTTGATAACACTCGTTACAAAAAAATGTTCAAATATTTGTAAAGCTTATGGGACTTAACTGCGGGGTCATCAGTTCCTAAACTTACAAACTACTTATGAACTACCTTTACTAAAAACGACACAGACGTCCATGCCCGAGGGGGGATTCGAACCCCCGACGGGGAACGGCACTCGTTACACACTGTGAAGGATACTTAGAGAAAAGGCACTAAAAAGCCCACACTCATGTCCCAGGAGATAGTCAAAAGTGCAACGTTTGCTTTTCCAAGCAGTGGCGCTCATCGAAGCAACACCGCTGCACTCTCATGTGAATGATAGACCACTTTCACTGTTATATTCCATCGGAGGATACAGCAGATTTGACGCATCGTATAACGTGTTAGCCTTCGTGGACAGATAGCATACAAAACGAGCACGTGATATTTATCGTTTGAAAAATATCCATCTGTTTGCCGGAAAAAGAAAGCTTTTGTTTCAGACTTACTCGTCGTGCTCGCTCAATTGGATTTGGACCATTTTTTCCTGTTTTGTATACAAGAGATCCACCAAATGGTGTTTAATGCGCATGGTCCATTGTTTATTATACATCAAATGTAAACGTCCACCCGGGTAAAAACCCAATACCTTGCTACCGAATAATATACTGAATTTGAATAAACGATATCTCGGTATTATGTTCCGCCAGTGTGAAACACTAAAAGAACACGGGTAAATCCGTACGGCTTGCTTGTCCATTGTGCCAGAATGGCGAATCCAACTGAATAGTAAGTAGCAGTTCCGGGTTGGAATCCTAGTCTTGGTACAAATTTCCATACGATGCTTCAGTCTGCATATATAAACCACTAGCTGAAAACCCGGCGTTGCCTTGAGTTAGTGCTTTTCGTGTTGGCTCCTTTTGTCTCTAAAAAAACTTACTTTTCTTCAGGATACTATTAGTATTTCGTATTTGTTTTTTTATGCTGTACCCTGTAATCCATTAAATCCGTGAAAGTGAATGAGTTGTAGAGGCTCACGTAGGATGAAGTCGCCTGCGACGTTGCAGCGAATGAGGTCGCCCGGGTAGTAGACGTTCGCCTTGAGCACCATCATCACCACCATGAAGACATCTGCCATATTTGTGCACATGTTTCGCTTCGATCTACAGCGAAATTCGCCCTGTTTTCAATCAGCTCAGTGATTATGACGTATCTGCTGATCAATGAGTCGTTCACTGATACAATATTGTAGCTCCTTTCAGTGGTATATTTGGTTATTGTTTGCGGAATGTGCTGCGAACAGAGTAATAAAAACTTAACAAAATGTCAAATATAATGCAGGACCTATTTACGGATGTCACGTTTATGATGTAATATCTCCTGAATTATGTGTCCTACAAAAATGTTATTTAGCAGGTTCGTAGAGCGGAATATAGGAAATGCCTACGAACTGTGTTGTAAATGTTTGTAGTAAAGACGTAGTAAATTACATCATGTTTATTGGGGCGAATATTCATTCATTTGATGGTGTTTGACGTCATAGCACCTGAACTATAAGTTGTAATACGATTTTATTTCGAAGGTACATCCAGTGATGTATATGTAAAATTTCTGCAAAATACGTCGCGCATAGAGTTAGTAGGAAAGACTAATAAATCAGAACGTTATTTTTATAAGCCTAATTGTTTACGACTCTACTGTGTGTCGTACTATGATAAAATTTCGAACGTACGTTCATTGGTATGTGTGTATACCATCTGTAACATTTTTCGCGAATACAATTAATAGGATACGAGTAATAAATTGTAACGTTATGCCAAATGCCGTAATTTTACTCCATGGACGCCGAAAACGTAGTAAGCAACAAACTTTTTTTTCCTTTTATCAGTTTGCTGGGGTTGTCAGCGAGAAAAAGTTTCCTAGAGGTTTGAAATTATGTTCAAAGTTTGTAGCAAATTGCTAAGCGCTTTCCTTCTCAAATGGTGGACTGATAAAGTCACACTATCACGTGCCAAAAGACGGGGAAGTTTTCATTGTTTATGACGTCATATCTTCTGAACTATCGACTCTATCGCAAAATCCTTTCTTAGGTGACGTCTTTTACCTATAAAGTACATTTCTGCCAAATTGGAGCTTCATGGGTGAAGTAGTTTTCGGCAGCAAGCTGCCATCGTCGGGTGCATGTCATGGGTAACAGTGAGGTTATGGTTGGGCACTTTAACCTGTTCGGGAAGATATAACTATTTTAGTATTATGTTTCGTGATTATTGTTTCTGGATTGTTGTAGTGTTCTATTTACTTACAGTTTTGTTGATTATCTTGTTATTTGGCACACACAACACAACAACATAGTTATGAATACACCACATGTAGCATTATGAATTAGATGTTTACACTGTACAAAGATTCTTAGAAGCTAAGATAATCTACTTATATCAATATTTACAGTGAATATGCCAGAAAATGTGCATATGTAGATAGCATGTGTTGAAACAGATGTTGCTACATTTTAAAGAATTATTCAACCAAGTTACATTATCAATTTTACATTTTAATGAAAAATAACAAAACTATAATGAAACTGTGATTGTAAAATGCATCCGATGATGACAGCTTGCTACCGAAACGCGTCGTGCTAATAAAAATATTAGTAAAAATTGACTGCTGCAGTATAAATTATTTAAAAAAAGTTTATAATACAGTCACAGACCTCAAAACAATCCACATAACATGGATAAATTTATGTTCTCATAGTTGACTTAGTTCTCTATATTGGCGCATATGAATGCCAAAAAGAATTTTATTCAATAGGAGACTGGTAGTGAATGCCTACGCACATGTACACACTATCACGGATAGTGTGCATTCAGATATACATAACTATTTTCTATGCGTACATATTAGCATTGAATAGGAACACGTGTGTCAACACTTTTCCACATCTAAAGGCCACTCGAACGGGATCAGCTCGTTAGAGGAGATCACGACAGCAAAGATTTAGCACTCGGTACGCTTTTTTTCTTCCTCTTCTTTAGAGTGCCGAGCGTGTGGCAATCTCTTAATGGGGGTGTAAAGGAGCTGTTTGGAAGAGGCGCCTCGCGCTTGATGGAGTGGAGGACGGCATCGGCGAGAGACGCCGCGAACATAAAGCTTTGCGCGTCGCCGGCAAATCCAACGGGGCTGCGCGCCACAGATCAATCACCGAGTCGCGCTCCAGGCCATCTGTCAGCCGCCGCCGTATCGCGGATCTGTCGTCCGACAGCAGCTCACGGGCGTCCGCAACACGCGACCGCAGATATCTCTTTTCCTACTTCAGCAGGCAGGATTCTCCGGGATAAGCGATTAAGTGAGGTATGTTGCAACCACCGCCATGTTTAGGACCCGATTCTCTACAGAGATTGATCTGTGTTAGAAATTCGGCTCATTACGCAGTTCTCTAATTTGTAAGTGGCGTCGAAAACAAAGTAGCTATCGACGTGACCTGTCCTAGCAGTGCAATGTATTGCTCGCCAGTTTCGGGAAAGTTTAGCAATAGTAATACACACTATCAGTACTTTCCAAACTTTCCCTCATGGCTACACCCTTTTATAGCTTACAGTTTTGCGCGACACCTTTTCACTAACGTAAATACATATGGTAGAATTTAGATCATAATAGCAGGTGGGGGGGGGCGGAAATAAATCATCGCTTAAATGTAGTTTGTAAATGAAACTGAATTCCTCGTACGCATTGAAATGTTTAATGTTGATCCTGAGTGCAGCAATTAAGTACACTCGTTGCAAGAAAAGGAAACAGATTTACAACAGAGTAACATCGCATACAACAATGCCTAACTCAGTAATACTGTACTTGCTTCTTCTACATGCGACCCAAATTCCGAAACACGAAAACTGAATTTCGTAAACCGTTTTTCGCTGTCGTGTGTACATGTCAGGGCCAGATACGGTTTTGCTGGATCGATTGAAAAAGGCATCTGGAAATTAGCTGCTCGGATTTATGATTTAGACAGGACAGTGGCTGCTCCCTTTCAGTTCAATAACATCATATTGTTTTCAGAAATGAAGAGGCTGTATTTATGATAAGTGATGAATTATTATTTAAGTTCTATTGTTACATTCTTGCTTCACCACGACCTCGGAAGTCCCGACATATTCGGAAAAATGGATAAATATTTGTGGCAAGTAAGAATATGAATGTCATTTCTGGTCCCAGAATCTGTTACATACAGGAAACAGAGAGAATAAAATATTAACGCATACCACGGTTCGAACCAACGATCACTGCATTTAAAATACTACTCTCCGTTAATCACCCGGCCATACTCCATACTAAACATCGCTGCTGAATAGCTTTAGTCGGTGGACAATAGTAACTGATTTTCACTATGTGACATCTTTTACAGCCAATGTGTCATTGATTCACATTTAATTGTAAGAAATGCTACCGAGGGTGACGTGACTTTGATAAATCCATTAAAAACGCTGTGATGCAGCTTTTTGAGAAGGAAAGCAGACTACAGTGAAGGTTCGTTTAAGCAGCTGCCAGTTCCAGCAAACTGGGCATGGGAATAGCTGTTATCAAGTATCAGAAGCAGCTCTGCGCATGCGCTGTTTGCTGGAATCTGGCAACTGGCAGCTGCTTTAACGAACCCTGAGTGTCTACTGATGCTGAAGCAGAGCTGCCGCCTACCGGCTGAGCACGCAGCGCTAGGTGAAGCAGTTGCGTGTGACCAATCACAGTGTGATCCGCCAATTAAGTCGTTGGATGCGGTATACAGGGTGTTTCCGTAAAGGCATGTAATAATTTAACAGGGTGACGTTACCCGACATCGTAGGTTGTGGAGGCGATCTATTAGATTAATATTCTTCTCAAGTGAAACGCTAAGCTCTCACAATTTTATTTAACGACGACCAGTTTCAGTGGACAATGTCACCATCATGGACTCATATCCAATTTTATAAGTTGGTCATCTTATTTTTTTTAATGGTAATAGGTGCAAATAGCACTTAGTCTAAATATAAAAATACATAAATTAAAACATCACAGCTTGTATCATACATCATACTCAGCTACGGAGACCGACAGCCAATATAATCTCCTAGTAGTTTGCGTATATCAGTGAAATGAACGACGAGAGTGATGTTAAATGGATGAGGAATCTTCCCGCTTGTACAGTCTCACGTTTAAACCCTTTCTTCTACTTCTTCTCCAATAATACTGCTCCACTCCCTCACCTTAGAATCCACCTTTCCATCTTTAAAACTTGCCATATTAATATAATTATAAGGTACTTAGACAACAATAAAATGTGTATGTGATTCATGGAAACTTATGCAGAGGATCAGTGCCTTTTCGTTTTGTAGTACGAGTCTGACTTTTTTTCACCTCCAATAGATTTTAACCCGGCCAATACAGTTCTGTTTTCACCTCAACCATTTATCAATGCCTCTCTAAACACATGGCAATATGTTCTTGTAAATTCGTTAATGTCCGAGACGGAGACATGACTTTGCCCTTTTTTCTCAGTGAGTTCCAACACGAAATCAAATAGTAAAAATACGTAGAGTATAGAGGTTTTTGTGCCGTTGTTGCAACTGTAGGGTAATGGCTCGCCATACCGAAGTTTGCTCCATCTTCCACAAAACCTCCGTCACAGAATTTACGCCAATGCATGCTTGTGAATTAGACATTACGATCGTTGAAACATGTTCAGTTCCATAAGTCACTCAGCTGGCATTGAGACAAATAATTTAGGACCTTCCAACGATGTTCAACAAATGGATGTCCATGATCACAAAGTAATTATCCTTAGTGACAAAACAATTAGAATTTTTATTACAATATATTATTTAAAGGAAAATCAAACTTTTATTTACTTAATTTTTACATTTCTGTTTTATTTCTACGTTGCTCAAGGATCGTAAACAAAAAGCTACGCAGACATCATGTGCGGCCATATTGATGTCAATGAATTTTAAAACGTAAGTACCATTTGCGTCACGTTACATCCTTACACGTTGCACACACACACAGATATATTGTTATTCTGAATAATAATTCAGTCTCATGTCTGCTCGTCCCCTCTTTCCCCCTCCCCACCTCCCCCGCCAGTCAGTAGAGACTCCTTATGGATAAAGCAGAACGCGGTCAGAACAGGCGATAGTGCACAATACCTCTAATCTGACCCACTGGCCTTGCTACTAAAGTATATGGGCAAGTAATGCATTTGGGACAACATCGTTTCACTGCTTCTCAAGGGCACATTTCTAATGACAAGTCTTTATCAGAAAAAATGCTTGCTTACCCCAGTTCAATGTGCCATCAACAAAATGCGCGCCAAACCCGTGCTGCGCTATTATTCCTCACTACATTCCACTACACGTTCACAGTCCATTCTCATTGGCTGAACACCTGGCGGGTACTCCACAGACCATTAGCGCATGTTTCCCAGATTTATAAGTCTGTGACAAAAGTATATTTTTACACAGATCTATTGTGCCACTCCAGAAGTGTAGGTAGATTTAAAAACGATTTTGAAAATCCTTTACATGAATAAGTACCTCTTGATGTAGTGAAATGAGAAATGGCAATATTTATATGATTTACATATAGAACGCTTCTTTGACTGATACAAATATCACTTTGTATTTGACGAGAACTAACGCGGCGGATTAGCCGTGCGCATTGGGGCGCAGTGCTGCGGTGCGCGTGGCCGTTCGCCGTCGGGGGTTCGATTCCCCCCTCGGGCATGGTGTTTGTGTTGTCTTTAGATTAGTTTACCTTAGTTTAAGTAGTTTCTAAGCTGCAGTAGTTGAGTCCGACACAAGTAGGTACAAGAAACGCTCCTTCTTCAGTCATTTTATACCATCCTTCCTTCGTATACGTTTACATTAGTTACACAGTGACTATGTCAGTATTTATGCATTGATTTTTGACCCAAGTTGAATACGACTACATATATCAAATTATTCATATATTTTTAGCTCTAACTTAGACTGCACATGTCCTGACGGCATATTTTCATTGCGTTCCTTGGTTGGCAATTTGTCAAAATTAGTCGTTGCCAGTCAGATGACTGTCTGCAATTACCATTCCAAAATGCAACTGATTGGTACACAAATAACAAATTAGACACTATACTGAAAATACTTAAAATTTTGATAAAAAAAGAAAATAAAATAAATGAATGGACAAATTTTAACCTACATGTAAAAAATATTAGCTTACATATTTAGCATGTTCAAATGTTTAAGTTAAGAGACCAATAAGTTGAGGTCATTTGACTCAGGACACCCACAGATGATGCCCTGCACCTCGCATCTGTGTGGAAAATGTAAAACTTTCTGTTCAGCGATTCTCTTTCAAAACTACAACAATTTAATTATATAAATTAATAAAAGGCAGCAACCAGTTGCTTGTGATTATTTACTTTTGACGACCGGTTTCGGCCGCTTGAGTGCCCTTCAAATGTTTGTATAGTCTATGGGACTTAACTACGGGGTCATCAGTCCCTAAACTTACAAACTACTTACGAACTAGGACGGCACAAATATCCATACCCGAGGGGGGATTCGAACCCCCGACCGTAGTGGCCGTGCAGACCGTGACTGGAGCCTCTCAGTCCCCTCGGCCACCGCGGCCGGCAAGTGCCCTCCTTCTGGTCTATTTAAGTTTTGTTGCCTAATGAATGTACATACTGGTTGCTGCATTTTATTAATTTATAACCTGAACAGTTGCTGAAATGGATAAAATACTTCAATTTAATTATAATTTAGGTTTACTGATCATCACAAATATTTGCCCTTTTCTCGTTTGCATACAGATTTCCGAGGTTGTGGTTAGTACACATTAAATTGCTGGTAGAAAAAAAGGACATTTCTAACTTCTTATCTCAAATATGTGGCTCGTTATTCCTAAAGTGCCGTCATTTCCGAGGCTGCCTTTAGCGAGGAACCTGAGAGCACAGCTTACATTGCTGCAATGGAAACAAAATGTCAGCTGATTAAATTGCTGCGAGCGTGTAACAAAATATTGGCTAACTTGTTTGTGAAGTAAATTACGAATGAGAATCTCATTAGCTAGCTACATGTGCCTAATCACTGGTCATGTTCACTTTCCGTCGTTTATTGAGCGAATCGCTACTAACAATAACATTCAACGAAACTTCCGCTAACAGTGGAAGTGCACTTTCACTCTAATAAGACATTAAGGGATAAAAATACACTGGATTTAGGGATCTTTGTACTGTTGCAGAAGTTGTTCAGTTGTCTATCTCAAGCGTGTTTATGCTTCTCTGTCGGTTAACTTGCGTCGTGTACGTGATGTTTATGGCACTCTTTAAGGAAACCTGCCGCCGAAACGAGAGAGGAATCATCAGTACTGCTCTTCGAAGCAGGTAACACAAGTGCAGCGGAACCAATTGTCAACGTAGATCAGGTTTGTTACGAGAATGACGCATTTATTTTACAGGGTGTCACTTGTGAAACACAGCCACTGATCAACAAATACCGTTATCAAGAAATAAATGGAGCTCTTAATTATTAATTACATCTATTAACTAATAGAGCAAAACTAGGGTAATGGAGTGCAGTCTAAAAAAATCGGGTGATGATGAAGGAATTAGATTAGGTAACGAAGCAATAAAGGAGGTAGATGAGTTTTGTTACTTGGGCAGTAAAATAACAAATGATGGTCGCAGTACAGAGGATATAAAATGCAGAATGGCAATGGGAAGGAAATCATTTTTGAAAAAGAGAAATTTGCTAACATCAAATATTAATTTAAGTGTAAGGAAGTCTTTCCTGAAGGCATTTGTGGGGAGTGTTGCCTTTTATGGGAGTGAAACATGGACGATAAGCTGTGCGGACAGGAAAAGTATAGAGGTTTTTGAAATGTGGTGCTACAGCAGAATGCTGAAGATTAGGTGGGTAGATCGCATAACTAATGAAGAGGTACTGAACAGAAATAGTGAGAAAAGGAATTTTTGACATACCCTGACTAAAAGAAGGGATCGCTTGGTATGACACATTCTTAGACATCGAGGAATCGTAAATTTAGCATTGGAGGGAAGTGTGTGGGGTAAAAACCGCAGAGGGAGACCAAGAGACGCGTATAGTAAACATATTCAAGTGGATGTGGGTTGTCGTTCTTATGAGGAGATGAAAAGGCTTGCTCAGTATAGGGTATTGTGGAGAGCTGCATCTCACCAGTCTCCGGACTGAAGACCATAACAACAACAACTAATACACTCGAAG
This sequence comes from Locusta migratoria, assembly GCA_026315105.1. NCBI lineage: Eukaryota > Metazoa > Arthropoda > Insecta > Orthoptera > Acrididae > Locusta > Locusta migratoria. The sequence goes on along the minus strand of CM048747.1, from coordinate 201,607,690 downwards.
CAATTTTCGCGAATATTTCTCAAATTGGAGCTCTCAGCGTTCTCTCTGATGGTTTATCATTGAATAGAAAGAGTCACTACAAATTTTCAATATATGTATTTTATTGCAACTGGTTTCGATCTATGTTAGACCATCTTCAGACCTTATCAACCATGGTGGACAGCGGTGGTTTAGACGGAGGAGCTTGTCGTTGGCACGATCGTCAAGGTGACGAATGTGGATAAGGTCTGAAGATAATCTTAACACAGACCGAAACCGGATGCCTTATACTAAAATATAGACATGTTAAACAAAATCATGCTCAGTGACTGTTTCTGTTAAAAAATAAATACGAAGCCATAATTATGTTTATCCTTTGTGAGACTTGTTGAGCCGGCCACGATGGCCGATAGGACTGAGGCGCGTCAGTCACGGTCTGCACGGCCTCTACGGTTTGTGCTGTCCTTAGTGTTAACTAGTTCATAGGTAGTTTGTAAGTTTAGGGACTGGTGACCCCGTAGTTAAGTCCCATAAGCTATACAAACATTTGAACATTTGAGACTTCTTGATTATTGCTGAAGTTTGACAAGAAGCTAATAACAAATTTTAACGAAAAGTAAACCTTGACAAACGTCATTCAATATACGGTGATTTTGTTTTTTAAGATTGATGTTCCGAAAGGCAGTTCGTCATTGGTATACCAGGTCTCACAATCAAGCGCCATGACGGAAATGGCTTCAAGCGGAGGGCGCACGAGGTAAGAGCCGAAAAATATCGAACTGTGCAAGACGCCTGCCTGAAGTACGGCTGTCGGGAAACCTGATCCCGGACCACAGCCAGTTCACTAGTAAGAAAAAAAATCAAATTAACACTCTGCGCAAGAAAGGTTGCCGCAGAATAGGCAGAGAGGGCTAGCAAAACGAACCGAGCACAAATTGTCTGATTGCCATGTTGTATAAACTTAAGAAATGAACCCTCAACTGCCAATTCATAAACATAATTTGTATTCCTGCTCACGTTACATACAAAACATTGGACCTGACGCGAAATTTAGAAGACAGGAGACAGAGTGTAGATTGTGAATTCCGTCTACATTGTTCAGTCGGTAGACATTGCCCTTGAACCAACTGGACACTCTGATTTGATCCGTGGGCGTACAGAAATATTCATTCTGAACTACACAGTTTAATATCAATAAAATTCTTCCGGGTATGACACCGCGTCGTCATTTTATAACCTGTAACGACGTTTCGGCCACTGTTGCAGGCGGCCTTCATCAGGGTCTGTGAAGGCCGCCTACAACAGTGGCCGAAACTTCGGTACAGTTTATAAAATGACGACGCGGTGTCATACCCGGAAGAATTTTATTGATAGTAACAACTGCCGCGGAAGCCTAAGTTTGTATTTACACAGTTTAAGTAAGGAAATGTAATTTATGCGAGGAAACTATGGAAGATAGATAACTGAGGACCGGTTTAACCCATTTCTTCCCAAATATAGAAATTGTGAAAAAGTGTTATATTTAGTGATCATGTTCTCTTTAAAATAATTGAAATAACATTACAAATATTACAAACTAGCAGTATGTGTTGTAATTTGCAACACCCATAATGTTGCGCTGTTTCCGAGTAAAAAAAAGAAAAATTTAGTTTTTGTGATCACATTTGTTCATTTGTTCAAACTGTGCAATATTGTCTATTATATGATAACTCTGACTTACATTGATGGCATCACTCATGAAATATTGAAAAACACTCTGTGTGAAGCTGAACTTGACATTTCTTGTGTGTGTAGATCGTCTGACGTTTGTACATCTTGCATCTTTTTACGAAGTTTTGAGGTAATTGTGAAACTTTAACACATGTACAGAGAGAGCAGTGAAGGCCTTTTAACACATGTGTGGTGAGTTTTGTAGAGTAAGTCCATTTCGACTGCATTTTGTAAGACTAAATTTTGTGTTGCGTGTACGCAACACTGGGAAGAAATGGGTTAAGCAGTTACACTTGCCAGGGAAACTTTCTTTGCACACGTTCCGATTTAGTGGTAAGTGCCCAGTGAATAGCCTGTCACAGGCTGAAAACAAATAAGAAATTAATACAGGAAGAAGACGTACGGAACAGTGAAAAAAGAAGCAGAATAGTGAACGGTTCATGCGCAAGATTTGGCCATGGATTGCAAAGTGGCAAGGCCGTGTTCAAATGTCACTCGAGCTTCATCTTACTTCTTCTTCTCTAAATCAGGCATTGCACAGTTTGGGTGCGGCAGTAGACGTGATTATAATTCCTCCAACTTGTACAACTATTTTATAACCGTTAGATGTGTTTGTCTTTAGAGAAGTGAACTACTTTGTGAAAAGACCCAACGATTTTGCAAATCTACACAGATACACAGAGCAGTATTGTTAAAGTGATCATATGTCTATTATGAAAGTCCAAGCTGTGGCACGCATTGCACGCTATCTGAAATTCGAGAACGTTCATAAGTCCTTGAAAACATGCAGGATTTGATGCTGTACAAGCACAAAACGTCAAAAACGTAAAAAAAAAAAAAAAAAAAAAAAAAAAAAAAAAAAAAAAAAACATGTTTTGGCAAACAAAAGTGTATGAAATGAAACAGTTGCGTTCATTTCTTGCAGATTATGCGCCAAACACGTTTTCATAATTTGTTTTGAGAGTATTGACATTCACATAAACACCTAAATAGGGCAATGAGGGCTTGTGTGCTTGTCTAAGGATACAGGTCTTATTTGGATACCTTCTCTTGCCACAATTTCTTTTTCTGCTCATCTTTGTTGGCAAGAAAAGAGCTAGTTTATCTTTGGGGACATCGCTGGAGGCAGAAGCCCGTGTGCAGAGAGTAGTGAGATGATGTGCTACGATTGCACCAAGGTTTTTTTGTGGTATAGAAACATAATCGAATTACTAACAAAGTTTTACTGAAATATTATTCTTAACTTGAATATATGGACGACTTCTCGCTAGAATATCAACAAAGGTGAGAAGCCTGCTGTCCTTGGTGTAAGTTAGTTTAAGTAGTTTGTAAGTCTAGGGACAGATGGCCGTAGCAGTTTGGTCCAATAGATTTACAAACATTTGAACCTCTCAATTTTAAAAATCCTGCCTGTTATTGCTTATTGAGTTTTCGAAGTGGCATTAAAATATACAGGGTGAAACAACTAACACTTGCAACGCAAATATTGCGGTAACGGAAAGTGCGATTGATGTACGGTTTTCACAGACTGGATTGGTAGTCAAGACTCGTATTTTTAGTCAATAAACAGATTGTAAATATATATAGAAAGTGTATTTTTATGCAAACATGTGATTTTTTAAATGGAACAGTGGATGTTTCTATCATGCACTGGAATTTTTGACACCAGCTGTGTACAAAGAATTTTGAATGAAATTTTTATCACGTTTAGTTTGACAGCTACAACCATTCAAAGTATTGGGGGCGGAGGCTACGACAGCGTAGCTAACTTGCTGGTGGTCAGGAGGCAGTGGGCTCTGCCCCAGGGGCTAGCCACTCGGCCAGTCAGCTACGCTATCGCAGTCTCCGCCTCCGAAACTTTGAACGATTGTAGCTGCCAAACTAAACGTGATAAAAATGTCATTAAAAATTCTTTGTACACAGCTGGTTTCAAAAATTCCAGTGGTTGATAGAAACAACTATTGTTCCATTTCAAAAAATGTATTTTTGCATTAAATATATTTTCTAGGTATTTTTACAATCTGCTTATTGGCCAACAATATCGATTCTGTGAAAACCGCACATCAATCGCACTTTCCCTTTCCGCAATATTTGCGTTGCAAGTGTTAAGTGAATTACCCTGCATACTATCTGGTCAGGGGTTTAATTAAAATAATTTATTTAATAATGGTCCTTATTCTTTTGATTAATCATAATAGTGATTCCACTTTCAGATTGCTAAAATAAATACAGTATTTTTGCAATAAAGAAACAAACTCGCTGCAATCGCCGCTATTCATCTGTCAAGAACATTAGTGACTACTCCGTCCAGCCGCAGTTCTGAAACTATTCTCTGCCCGAGCTCTTCTGCTTCTAGCGATGCAACGACATTCACGAAGATAAGCTGCGAACATACTTGAACTTATATCGGCAATGTGTCAATAGACATTTTCCCCCTATTCGCTGTTTTTCGGTCTTAGTTGACTGGACTATATATTACAATTCAAATGTTCAAATGTTTGTTAAGCGTAAGGGACTTAACTACGGGGTCATCAGTCCCTAAACTTACAAACTACTTATGAACTACCTACAACTAAGGACGGCACAAACATCCATGCGCGAGGGGGGATTCGAACCCCCGACCGTAGTGGCCGTGCAGACCGTGACTGAAGCGCCTCAGTCCCCTCGGCCACCGCGGCCGGCTATATATATATTACAGATTCGATGCTATAGATTTTCGATGCATTCATAGGAGCTGTTGTTTGGCAAAGCATGAAATTAAGAATATATTCTATTAATATCAAGCCACAAATAACAAGCAACACGCGCCGTCTATACAGAACTTCACAAATACTATCAGTCGACAAAAAATTAAAGATAATTAAAATAGTTCATCTTAATACAGCAGAGTAATGGCTACGATCAGCCGGCCGCGGTGGCCGAGAGGACTGAGGCTCTCCAGTCACGGTCTGCACGGCCACTACGGTCGGGGGTTCTAATCCAAAAATGTTCAAATGTTTGTACAACTGATGGGACTTAACTACGGGGTCATCAGTCCCTAAGCTTACAAACTACTTATGAACTAGCTAAGACTAAAGACGGCACAAATATCCATGCCCGAGGGGGGATTCGAACCCCCGGCCGTAGTGGCCGTGCTGACCGTGACTGGAGCGCCTCAGTCACCTCGGCCACCGCGGCCGGCGGTTCTACTCCCCCCTCGGGCATGGATATTTGTGCCGTCCTTAGTATTAGCTAGTTCATAAGCAGTTTGTAAGTTTAGGGACTGATGATCCCGTAGTTAAGTCCCATAAGCTATACAAACAAACAAAGCTACGATGAAACATAAGCCCTGAGTGATCCGTCTGCTACTGGATCTCGGCAACGAGCGCCCACACTCGCGGGCGCCCCCTGGTGGTTCATATGGGGACTGCTCCTGTCGACCACCGACTGCGACTTGTCAGAGATGTTACAACGGACACCAACAGCACTATTTTGGCTTGTTGTGCTACTGAACACTTGCAATGGCGCCATTGCAGAGAGATTAGGAACCTGCATCGCCCGTGCGCGCTGCCAACACTTACATTTGATGCTCGTGACGGGAATGCAGTCGTATTTCATTGGTCTGACGACGCGATATTTCGACGCTCCAGTTGACCTCCATCTTCAACATCATTGTGCAATCGCAACCTCCCCTGAAGATGGCTGCCGGTCGGACCGCTGAATTATCGTGTCGTCAGGACGATGGAATATACGGCTGCCTGACCGTCAAGAGCTGTTCAACTCATCAGACCGGAGAATGTGCTTAACTGGAAGACTTACGCTGTGGCGGCGGCTGTCCATGTCGGTGGTCGGTGGTCAGTGGTGGCTGCCGTGGCGTGAGGCGCGTTTTAAGTCGGCGTCGAGCACGCCTGCTTAGCACCTGACCACCGCGCCACGGCCAACACTCGGCCCCGTGGCCTACAGATGTCGCTACACGGACCGAGCATCTGAAAGTGTACGGACATCGTTCCAAGTAGACTTGCGCATATTAGTTCGCGGTCGGGAGCGCTCACTTTAACTAGTTCGATCTTTTAGTTTGTCCGCTTCCAGACTAGCTCTTTATTCACACGAAGTGATGGGTGCTATCGACAAGGGTTCGCAAATCGATTCCTTATTTCTTGATTTCCAGAAAGCTTTTGACACCGTCCCTCACAAACGGCTTTTTATCAAATTGCGAGGTTATGGTATATCGCCTCAAATTTGCGACTGGATAGGGGATATCTTGTTAGAGAGAACACAGTTCGTAGTAATCGATGGTAAGGCATCGACTAAAACTCAGGTGATATCGGGCGTTCCACAGGGTAGTGTTATAGGACCTCTGCGGTTCCTTATTTACATAAACGATTTAGGGGAAAATCTAAGTAGCTTTCTTAGGTTGTTTGCAAATGACGCCGTCATTTTCAGTCTAGTAAAATCATCTGAAGATCAAAACCAACTGCAGAACGATCTGAATAAGATATCAGTATGGTGTAAAAATTGGCAATTGACTCTAAATAATGACAAGTGTGCAGTCGTCCACATGAGTACGAAAAGAAATCCGTTAAACTTTGTTTATAAGATAAATTAATCAAAAGTGAAGGCCGTAAACTCCACAAAATACCTACGAATTACTATTATTTCAGACTTAAATTAGTAAGAACACGTAGATAATATCGTGAGAAAGGCGAACCAGAGATTGTGTTTTATTCGCAAAACCCTTAAAACATGCAGCAGAACTACAAGAGAAATCGCATACACTACGCTTGCCCGTCCATTTTTGGAGTATTGCTGCCCAGTGTGGGATCCTTTTCAGGTATGTTTGACGTAGGACATCGAAAGAGTCCAAAGAAGGGCAGCTCGTTTAGTATTGTCACGATACAGGGGATACAGCGTCACGGAAATGATACAGGACCTGGAATGAGAATCATTATAACAACGGCGCTTGTCGCTGCGGCGTGGGCTACTTACGAAACCGCAATCGCCAACATTCTCCTCCGTATGCGAAAATATATTGTTGACTCCCACTTACATAGGTAGAAACGATCACCAGAATAAAATACGAGAAATCAGAGCTCGAACGGAGAGATTGAGGTGTTCTTTCTCCCCGCCCGCTATTCGAGAGTGGAATGGGAGATAAATAGTTTAACGGTGGTTAGATGAACCCTCTGCCAGGCACTTAAATGTGATTTGCAGAGTATCCCATGTAGATGTAGATGTAGTGACGGCTGAGCGGCGTGGTCTGCGCGTGAAGGTTGGTGGGAGAAGTTCCCCCATGTAGCTGCTTCATGCACTTGCTGCGTGAGCCGCTAACGATATCACGCAAATCAAAAGAAACAGTTTGTGGATAATGTGTTTGTCATACTCCACAGACTCCCGGCTATTATTTCGCAACTTGCTCACCAAAATCCTCCATTAGCTCGCAGTCGATTTTCAGTGCCAAATGACAGACTGTCACATAGGTAGAGCAAGTATAGCTGAGGTTTTGTCGGAATATTCAAGTTATCGGAAATTTTAGGCAGCACCTCTCGCTCAGAATCGCGGTGGAATGGCCGAGCGCTCTAAGGCGCCTTGCTGCGGAGCGCGCGATTAATCTCCGTCGGAGGTTCGAGTCCTCCCTCGGGCACCAGTGTGTGTGTGTGTGTGTGTGTGTGTGTGTGTGTGTGTGTGTGTTTGTGTGTGTGTATGTGTGTGTGTATTTTGTAGTTAGGTTGGTTAAAGTAGTTTGATAACCATAGTAGTTACGTCCCACGTCCCAACTTTTGAACATTTTTTTCACTCGTAACAAACATACTGACGAATTTAGGATTGAAATTAAGTTCAGAACAACGCAGAATAATATACGAGACATTGATATCTATAGACAAGGGATCTGAAATTGATTTCGTATTTCTTGATTTCCAGAAGGCTTTTGACACCGTGCCTCAAAAAGGGCTTTTAATCAAATTGCGTGGTCATGGTATATCGCCCCAAATTTGCGACTGGGACACAGTTTGTAGTAATCGATGGTAAGGCATCGACTGAAAGAGAGGTGATATCGGACGTTCCATAGGGTAGTGTTATTGGTACTCTGCTGTTCCTTATCTACATAAACAATTTGGGAGATAATTTTAGCAGGTCTCTTAGGTTGTTTGCCGATGACGCCGTCATTTACCGTCTAGACAAATCATCTGAAGATGAAAACCAACTGCAGAACGATCTAAATAAGATATCACTATGGTGTAAAATAGGCAATTGACTAAATAATGAGAAGTGTGAAGTCGTCCACATGAGTACGACAAGAAATCCGTTAAACTTTGTTTACAAGATAAATCAATCAAAAGTGAAGGCCGTAAACTCCACTAAATACCTAGGAATTACTGTTACGTCAGACTTAAACTGGAAAGAACACGTAGATAATGTCGTGGGAAAGGCGAACTAGAGACTGCGTTTTATTGGCAGAACCCTTACAAGATGCAACAGAACTACTAAGGAAACTGTAGACTTTTCTTTAGAGTATTGCTACCCAATGTGGGATCCTTATCAGGTGGGTTTGACGGAGGACATCGAAAGAGTCCAAAGAAGGGCAGCTCGTTTAGTATTGTCACGATACAGGGGCGACAGCGTTACGAAAATGATACAGGATCTGGGATGGGAATCATTACAAAAACGGCGTTTATCGCTGCGTCGTGGGCTACTTACGAAACTCCAATCGCCATTATTATTCTCGGAATGCAAATATATATTGTTGAATCCCACTTACATAGGTAGAAAAATTCATCAGAATAAAATACGAGAAATCAGCGCTCGAACGGAGAGATCCAGGTGTTCTTTATTCCCACGCGCTATTCGACAATGAAATGGGAGATAAATAGTGTAAAGGTGGTTCGTTGAACCCTCTGGCAGGCACTTAATGTGATTTGCTGAGTATCCCATGTAGTTGTAGATGTAGAATCATTAGGTACGACGTACTGCAAGCAAAGGTTAGGAGAGGTTGCGTAAGTTACAGTGGTGGGCCGACTTGTACCGCCAGCGAGCGAACAAAGGAACACGCTGCAGAATGAGGCCGCAGGTGACGACAGGCGCAGGCTGCGAGCCGCACAGGCCGCTAGCTGCTGGCTCTCTGGTCCCAACTGTAGAGCTCATCTTGCTGGTACACTACATGTAACCACCTAAATTTGGGTAACTCTTTATTATTTGTTTTAATTTAGCTGAAGCTCGATAAAATTGTCACTTTCTCTGCGTTTAGTAGGAAATAAGCACTTTTGCAAATGATTCTGCACTAACTAAATAAATTGTTCTTATTTTTCAGTCATACATAATCCGATGAAAAAAATGTTCAAATATTTCTTAAGCTTATGGGACTTAACTGCGGGTTCATCAGTCCCTAAACTTACAATCTAACATATCCTAAAGACAGCACAAATATTCATGCCCGAGGAAGGATTCGAATCCGCGACGGGGAACGGCCTCGCGCATCGGAGCATAGCACCTCAATGCACTCGGCCACTCCGCCGCGGCAAAACAGCACGGATTGCCTAAGATCAGAAATGTTTTATTGACCGGTTTCGGAAGATTTGGGCTGAGGTCTTCAGACGTTGCTCATTATTAAAAGTTGTGCTATTATCACGCAATACCGCAGGATGACCTATTAATCACGAATTCAATAATATCCTACATCTAATGATACCAACCTATGACTGGCTCAAACTATCAATAAAAATTTTGGGAGTGATCTTAGGCAACCGATACTATCTTGAAGTTTATGAAACAGACCAGATCGCCCCCAAAGGCTGACACATGTCAGAAATACGGACTTCCTGCATGATCAGGGGAAAAGTAGTTGGCCGCGGTGGCGTAGCCGAACGGTCTAAGACGCCTCGCTGCGGAGCGCGCGGTTGCTCGCCGTCGGAGGTTCGAGTCTTCCCTGCGGCATGTGTGTGTGTGTGTGTGTGTGTGTGTGTGTGTGTGTGTGTGTGTGTGTGTGTTGTGTGTTTGTCCTTAGGTTAGTCCACCTTAGTTTAAGTAGTTTTTAGACTACGGACTGATGACCACGCAGTTCCGTCCGATAGATTTACAAACATTTTAACATTTTTTTTGGAAAAGTAGTAAGCGATAAACATCTTTCCTTTCATCATTTTTCTTTGATTTGTTAGCAAGATAAAGTTTTTTAAAAGTCAAAAGTTTGTTGCAAGTCGCTAAATGCTCGCATTCTCAAATAGAGGATGAGTAAAATCTCGTTATTCACGTGTCCCCTGATACGGCAGTTTTCTGCAACTTTCGTTGTCTACGACGTAATATCTTTTGACGTTTGTGTCGTAGGTACTTCTTACCTCCACGGCTATCGTTGTCTGACGCCAACGAATATGTTTTCCAAGTTTTTTTGAAACTGTCCATTAATTAAGGAGCAGATATGGAACATTGTCTCATGTTTTGGTAGTTTTTCGTGTATTTCATTATTTATGATGTCATATCTCCTGAACAATGCATTAGTTCTTACCGCCACTCCGATTGCTGCCTGGCAGTAAGGAATATATAAGTAGTTAAGTACCAAATTTGGTTTAAATCGGTCCACACACACACTCACACACACACACACACACACACACACACACAAACACAAACATTTTCATAATATGAATGCTTATCTCCACAGTTGAAAGTCCAACTTTTCGTTTAACAGAAGTTGGGTAGACTAAAGAAATATTTATTAGTTGCAGATGAAACTATAGAAAAATATAAATTGTGCAAACGAAAGACACGTAAGCAATAGTCTGTAGTTTCTAGGTATTTCTTAAACTGTCATGATTTAATGACAGTAATGGGAACACTGTATGTATTATCAGGTAATTTTTAACCGTTATTCGGCAGAGAATGAAATGAACATAACGGCGATGGTGAAAATCCGGTGATACATGGGGAGCTGGAATACAAGAAAATTGTGTTCACTCAAGGAAAATCCTTATGAAGGCTTTTCGTGTTGAGTCCTCACTCGTTATTAATCATAGACGTATGTTACTCTGAGATGTGATTATTATCACTTTGGTTTTCGTGATTCCTCATTGTCTGATTTCACAGCTATGACGGTACATTCAGACAGGCAGATTCATCTGATGGCTTCCGGGTCTGCGTTCTCCTGCGCACAAAACAGTTCTATCTGCTGCCTCCTGCATTCATACCGCGCCTCTTTGTAGGGTGGGAAAATACGTGGAAAGTGTGGACGAGTACAGAAAATAATCGTTTTCATGTTGCTATCGACGGGCAAAGAGGATGACTAATGTTTATACTGGCAATGCAAATGTTGGCTGCTAGACCTCGTCTTGGATTGCTAGATTGCTTAGTGTAGGCCCTTTGTTATTTTTCGCCTATTATGACACGCACTATCACCCAGAAACCGTAAAGTGGAAAGAGAAACGTAAAACAGCTTCCTCATAATATCGTACTGTCCATTAAAAAGTGAGGACAAAGCTCTATTATACTCTGCTACATTTGGCATCTAGCTTTGCAGAAACAAAGCTCAGCTCGTCAAAATTAGTCTCGGCCTCTAAAACTGGACTGAGAATTAAGAGTTGGTTTTCTATTTGTTAGTGAGTCACGATCTCCCGGAAAACCCCTTTTCCTAGCACTACGTATTATACCACGCACATGTCCGTGCATAAATTGCAGAGAACAGTGGAGTTACAAGTGGAGGGCAGGAGAAGAATAGGCAGACCAAAGAGAAGATGGATTGGCTGCATCACTGAAGACCTAAGAGAGAAGGGTCTGATTCGGGATGACACATGGGACCGAGAAAAATGGAAGGCAAAACTCATGAACAGCTATCACTGAACTGCGACAAGCTGGAGAAGAAGAAGATGTCGGTGCTTAAATTACTTTATACAATTTTTCGTTAAATACGAGATTCATTGACTACAGAAATGTGGCGCACACTTCTGTGATTTCTTCTTCAGATAAAAATGAGAAAGAGAGCATGTTTCTTCATTTCACTGTCGATCATATCTGCATTTCCCAGGAAAGAAGTCAGTGGCTGTCTAGAGAAAAGATACGTTACTGTTTACTCTGGCTGAGATTGCGGAAATAAAGGGGAGAGTATTCTCTCAGCGCCCTGTGTAAGCCTAATGAAAGGCCCTGTCACTCACTGTTTATCGGCGCGTCTCAGTTCTCCCGCGCCGCAGAGAGACATCTCTAAACAAATCTGACAAGTCTAGATAACGACTCACTCGGCGCCTTCACTATGGAGTCTGCTTTCGTTTCGGCGAATCCGATGTTGGGATCTCGGGTGCTTCTACGTACGGTTGACTATGGAACAAAGTAGTTCTTTACCTTAAAACAATTTTTTTGCTTATTTGCAGACACGTAAACATATTGATACAGATTTGGACCTAAATAACAGTGAAGTATTTAACACAAACCCAACACTTCGTGCTTTTTACGACAAGACGAAACAGGAATACTAATTTCCAAATCGTTTCAATCCAATACCGACGACTTTGAAACTGTTTGCTACTTAAGTTGTTGATTCCCCTCCCCCCAACTAGCAACTAAAGTGTGTACTTTGGTATTTTAGTAATTTCCTCTTTCCGGTTCCGGTTATACAACGTTCCTTTTCATATTAGTGTGAGATAATCATGGGCCGCGGTGGAGTGGCCGAGCGTTCTAAAGAGCCTCGCTGCGGAGCGCGAGGTTACTCGGCGTTGGAGGTTCGAGTCCTCCCCGGGGCATGGTGTGTGTGTGTGTGTGTGTGTGTGTGTGTGTGTGTGTGTGTGCGCGCGCGCGCGCGTGTGTGTGTCGTCCTGAGGATAGTTTAAAGTCAACAAATGGCATTTTAAACTTTTATTACAATGAGTGCTGTACTTTATTTATAGGTCTTATTTTATGACTACGATCGTTCCGGCTGCTTAACATTCTCATGTTAGTCGACTGCAATATATACATACATATAAATATACAATATTTCTTTGTGTCTAATTTATGATATTTGGTTTAAATATTTACTTTTTTTTTCTTACAGTTTGATGTCCTGGAGTGCTTCTATTTGCTCATATATATATATATATATATATATATATATATATATATATATATATATATATATATATATATATATATTGTATAGTGTGGTTCATAACTTACATCACTGAAATTCTATCAAGTCTAAAATATATATACTCTTAGTAAACATATGATATCAATGGAGTGATATCTGTTACAAAATTAATAATAGTTTGAAAAATAACAACTTGCTCAATACATCAAATAAAACGTCCGAGCTGAGATGCCGTGGTCCATACATAAAATTTTCTCCTGACGTTTCATTATCGAGAAAGCTATTTACACCTATAGTAGAACTGCTCTTGATTCTTTAGATAATAAATCAAAAGCAGCAGGTATTTTCTGTGATTTGTCAAAGGCATTTAACTGTGTGAACCACAACATCCTTTTAAGTAAATTACAATTCTTTGGTGTCATGAGCAATGCTGCAAAATGGTTCCAGTCATAGCTGCCTAACAGGAAACAGTGTCTCAGTGCAAGGGACTAGTGAATTATGTCATCATCAGATTGGGAAGAAATTACGTCCGGTGTCCCACAAGGATCCATCTTAGGGCCATTGCTTTTTCTTGTGTACTTTAATGACCTCTCATCAGTTACACTGCCAGAAACAGATTTCGTTTTGTTTGATACAAGTATTGCAATAAATAGCATGTCGAGCTTAGTTCTGGGAAGGTCTGCTAATGATATTTTCATGAAAATTAATAAATGATTTAAAGCCAACTCATTGACATTAAATTTCGAAAAGACTAACTACATGCAGTTGAGAATGTGTAACAGGTTTCCATTCAGCATATGCATAAAGGATGAAGAAGAGCAGATAGAAGAGTTTGACAGTATTAAATTCCTGGGATTACAACTTGATAATTAATTCAGTTGGAAAGAGCACACTGCAAACCTGTATTTGCAATACGAGTGGTATTTGACATAGGAGACATAAAGATAAAAAAGCTTGTACACTTTGCTTACTTTCATTCTATAATGCTATATGGTATAATATTTTGGGATAACTCTTGAAGTTTTCATAGTCCAAAAGCCCGTAATACGTATTACTTGTGGAGTAAATTTACAGACATTCTGTAGAAGCCTCTTCAAAGACATGGATATACTAACTACTGCCTTTCGGTATATTTATTCCTAAATGAAATTTGTGCCAGCCGCGGTGGCCGAGGTGACTGAGGCGCTCCAGTCACGGTCAGCACGGCCACTACGGTCGGGGGTTCGAATCCTCCCTCGGGCATGGATATTTGTGCCGTCCTTAGTATTAGCTAGTTCATAAGTAGTTTGTAAGTTTAGGGACTGATGACCCCGTAGTTAGTGTGGCACAATAATCTTGCAGGAGGCTTCGAACGACTGCGTTCCGGCAGATCGCTCGGCAAAAGAGGCCAGACTAAATACTAGGGGTATCCCATGGCTTTTGTCACCTCCGTGTATCACTGTTACAAGTATTTGAATTTGGCATATGAAACAATCACTCTAAACTTGTTAAACGCTGATTGAACGTATGGCACGCATTTCCCCGCTGTGAAGAACGTGCCACTGATCGATGACGGAGGCATCTACCAGTTATCATCTCTGCGAAAGAATTTGTGACAGTCGAATAACCGCCTATCTTGCTACTCCTCGACATCGCTACTTAAGTTACTATTTATATCAACGATTAAAGTGACTTGCAAGCTATAGCTCTTAAACGTGTCAATCACGAGACAGGTCACTCGAGAATTTTGACAAACAATTTCCTATCTAAAAAGATAGCTATCTCACATTCCATTACAATTAATTACTGTTGGTAACGCACTTGCGTAGCCCGTTAAAGTCCAGTCTGACGACATGGTACTTAAAATTTCTTCCCCATCGGTGTCTGATACGATGATTCAGAGAGAAAAAAAATCGTCATCAAAGATTAGACACGATATTGATCTAATCTACGAAGAGCCCCAACTTTTTCCTGAGAAAAACATTAATTTCTGTACCTTCGACATCGCAAGCAACTAAACTGGAGCACTCTCAGAGTCTTAAGGGATTAGATTCTATTCACTTCGAATTTAAATGAAAACGATCATGACGAAGAGCATGGAGACTCTACAGCTATTCATAACTCTGAACGGGAATCGTAAACTAACCTTCGTAGGATACATGAGACTTTTTTTGTAGTAGAGTTGAAGAATCATATAGGAGGCGAAATCTGAGAGTTCAAACGTAACTAATTTACTTTAAAGACTTAAAAGCAGAAGTATTATTTAGCAGCTCATACGTGCTACGTGTGAGTAATTTTGAAGCCATTTGTGTCATACATTCCCTTCATTAGTAAATGAAGCCCACTAAGGGATCACCAAGTTCTACGTGAAATTTCTGCATTATTGGGAGAACGAGCAATAGTGTCGTCACCGACTCTAATAATAGTTAGCATTTGCCAAAAAAAAAAAGTACTTTCTCGCAAAAGAGTCACAATCTTCCTGCAACAAAGTTTAATTATAATGTGGCACACCAAAAATCTTCGGCTGCTTGTCGTGGTTCTACTTCTCTGCAGGTGACGCGATTTTGTGGCATTTCTCACTTTCGACTCCTAAGTCATGTTCTAATTTTAAGTCCGTAACTTCGTTTACATAAAACAGAAGATAAGGCATGACGCGATGGTGGAGTGGCAGACAGTCGGCAGATAGTACACTGAAAATCGCTCCCGTGGGAAATTCCGGCAAAATAATGAGGGTGTGATCTGATTGGCTTGCACTAGGATAACTAGCGCGACAAACCTTCTAATTTCATTTATCACTATTTAAGAAACCATATTTTATATTGTATTTTCCATTAATATCATTAACTCTTTAAAAAAAATCCAACAAAATTATGCCTGCAGGAAGTGCATGCTTGCACGCGTCAGCTACAACTTGATTCATGGCAATTTAATTCAAATGATTACTTGCGGAATATGATCATACTAACGTGATGTATTCACTCTTTCACAAAAGCAAACTGATTTTTGATGATAAATGAACTCCGCTGTCAAATAAAGAACTATTTCTCTCGGATATCGGTCAAAAGCGAAGACGAATTAACAGCTTTGGATTAGACCACATTCCATCAGAATAAATATAATCCTCAGAAGAATTTGTCTTGACAGAACCCATTTTCATTCAGGTTGTAACTTGTGTAAGTGAAATTTTTTTTTGTATGCGGTACCAGTAAGGTTTTTTTTTTTTTTTTTTTCACTGCGTCGAACTGGTCCCACAAAACAAACATGAACATTGCAGCCTGATATTTTCTAGTTTGCCTGGGCGACAAGTGAATGACAACTGATGTTACAGACTTCCATTGAGTTCCCGTCCCTAACAACTCACTGCTCGCGTAGGGCCTCAAGGTAGACTTGCGCATAATAGTTCGCGATCGGGAGCGCTCACTTTAATTCGCGGCTCTGCCGCGAACTAGTTCGTTCTTTTAGTTCGTCGGTTCCCAGTGACGACTGAGCGGCGTGGTCTGCGCATGCAGGTGGAGGGAGAAGTTCCCCCACCTAGCTGCTTCATGCGCTTGCTGCTTGAGCCGCTAACGTTATCACGCAAACCAAAAGAAACAGTTTGTGGATAATTTCTCGCGTTTAAGTTTAGAGTTATCTCTATATCTTGGCATTATGGGATTTATTAGTCAGATATTGCAGAGTGCAGAATATTTCAAAACAGAAATTTTGTAGCACTGAACTATGTAATCTAGTAGGCAGACGCTCACCTCGAAATGGCTCTCATCAGCAGAAGGCAAACACGTGATTTTTAATTCTGTTCGCGACCTATCACGCATATTTTAGTTCGCGACCTATCCCGCATACTTTAGTTCGCGACCTATATCGCATATTTCAGTTCGCGACCGGTAGCTCGGCCGCGAAGTAGGTGGCTCTTTTTAGTTTGTCCGCTCGTTTTGGCTTTTGCTATCGCTACTAAAACTACAGATGTGCTGCAGCTCAGCTCGAAATGACGGCAGAAGGGAATCACGCGATTCTGCGCGCTCTCGCGTCCTCTTGCTGTTACCCGTCAGTCTTCGGAAAAGGAGCGGACGGCGGACTAAGAGGCGAGGGATCTGCGAACTAGTTCTCGTAGTTCGCCTGTGGGAGTGCTCTTCCGAACTAGTTCGTTCGCGAACTACACAAGACTACCTCAAGGACCTATATCGATACCACTTCTCAGCGCAGCACTCCATGAAGAATGGGCTACCATTTCCCAAGAAACCTTCCAGCTCCTGATTTCATGTTTTGCTGAGAGAGTGGAAGCCGTGATCAAGGCTAAGGACAGGTGGAGGGTGCCACGAACTAGTAAGTCATTTTCAGCGAGGTGTCCGGATACTTTCGATCACATATTGTATGTATGAAATCATCTACCACTCTTAACGGCTACATTCACACGATGTTTTTTCACATCTAGTTATTTTAATGTAGGCAACCTAGCGCTACGCATATCTAAGGCCAGAAGGCGGGACTTAGCCTACTGTGTGTGACATGTAATGTAATACTGTCACTGAAGCGGCTACTGCCGCTGGCTGCATATCAGTCATCTCTATACAAACTGTATGTACAACTGTGATCTCTGAGCGTGGAACTGCCTCATATGTTTTACACACGATTTCGCATTCCTGCCATGTTTTAATTTGGCAAACGAATTTTGAAATTAGGTATAAAGAACACACCAGAAACACCGAAAGCAATCCATCCACTTCTTATCATCACCTACAAACCTAAAAACAAGTATAGGGGCTATAAATGAATCGTTAAAAATTCTTCACATCACGGAAAAGGGACGGACCAATCAAGAATATCATTGAAGAAATCGAATTATATTCAGATGCCTACATAAATCCCATAAATTTACTCAATGAGCAGACAGAGCTAAAACACAAAAAATACATTGAAAATTTTATTCATATTTTCAGCCACGAAAATAGATAGCCAAAAACATGTCACAGATATTCACTCCATAGTAACAATCAAGAATATAGGGAGACGCCCTTTGGCTGAAAAAGTGAAGCCTGCCTCCGCCATATTGCTAAGTTTTGGAGAAGTGTTCATATTGTAGAGCTAATGTCATTTGTCACTTAAAACAGAAATAAACCGTTCGATGGTTTTGCCTTTATGTACAACATGTTAAAAGAGTGCAAATTAGCCGTTAAAAATTAAGGTAAAAAAGGTAAAGCAGTCAACAATCCGAAGATTGGTTTGAACACCACAGGCCGGCCGCGGTGGCCGAGGGGACTGAGGCGCTCCAATCACGGACTGTACGGCCACTTCGGTCTGGGGTTCGAATCTCCCCTCGGGCATGGATATTTGTGCCGTCCTTAGTATTAGTTAGTTCATAAGTAGTTTGTAAGTTTAGGGACTGATGACCCCATAAGCTCTACAAACATTTGAACACCACAGTGCTTTACTAGGCATGGTCCTGTTTGGAGGTGGTATGCCGTTGCCTTCCTCCAACCTTGGAACTGACTTACCCAGGCAGTTATAGGAGGACCTACAGTTTAACGTGGGTTCCGAATCACGGGGTTAAAAATTAAGTTTTCAAATATAATATGCCGAGTATTTATTACTATTTATTCAAGAAAGTATATTGTTTGAAAGTACATACTTCGCAATGACTGTCAGTCCAGTGCATTAACAGTAAGAGGGTCGAGTTATAGCAATCCAGCACTGACCAAGATGGCGGACAGGCTTCAACTGACGTATGGGCTCTGCATAGATAATGCCACCTCCCTTTACTCTAACCTCCTTGCTAACTACATAAACATCAACCACCAAAGTTATAATATCAAGGAAAATAAATTAGCTGATAACTACAGTGATCTCTGAGTAACTATGTAAACATATAATGTCGTTAAACCACTTTGAAAATACTATGTTTGGTTGTGTGGCCATCTTCCGCAACAGCTGTTAAAATTGATTATAAGAGGTAATCCGTCTTATTCTGACTGCAATAAGAGATTTATTTTACACCAGACGCGTTTCGCTTTTTGTTTTAAAAGCAACTTCTGTGGTTTGTAAATGATACAAAATGTTTGTACAGTTTGTTTTCGATACATAAATTAAAAACAGTTATTAAAAACTTTGTGTACGTTATGCCTATGTGTTTTTAACTTGATATTTGGTCTACTCACGGTGTTTACTACATCTCACTGCTGTTTCTCCGTCTTGTTGGCTGGTGTTGGTTTATGGCTTGAACATAAAATAAGTTGAAGAGAGAGCATGGCGAAACAAAGCAGTACTGTCCACTTGAAGTTTATTACCAATAAGTGCCAAACAGTCTGCAAGAGGTACCTTTGTGGACAAAGGAACTACATCAAAACTAACAAGCAGATCCGTGTTACTAAGGAGGAGAGAGTCTGCTCATAAAATAGGCCGAGTTTCATATATGATGTGGGCAATCACCCACCAATGGTCTCAGCAAAGAACCAGATGTTTAGCCAAGTCATATGTAGGGGTACCAATATTGCTCACTATACGTCTCAACAGGAGTCCATCTTTGTGCACCTTTGTGTTCCATCTGCCACTGCAATTTTCGAGCAGAGCCCGAGGCTCACCTGAGGATGACTGGCAGGCGTCCATCTGAAATATCGTGAATGGGATACGACAACCGGTTGCAAGCCCGAAATCTGTTTGTGATAACAAACATGTGATAACATGTTTCAGCTCGTCATCATCGTTGAAGTGATGACCACCAACAACAGATTTTAGGTGTAAGAAGAGATGAAAGTCGCTAAGAGCGAGGTGCGGGCTGTACGGAAGGTGATCTAACACGTCCCAGTGAAATTCCTGTAAGAGTTGTTTGGACACATTCGCCGTGTGAGTTCGGGCATTATCGCGGAAAAAGCAACACCTTTTGACAGTAATGCTCGGTGCTTGTTCTGTAATGCGCCGCTTGTTCTGTAATGGTCTCGCGGTAAACATTGTTTGGCTTCGTGGTAAGAAATCAATCAGCAAAATGCCTTTTCTGTCCCTAAAAACGGTGCACATGACTTTTCGAGGTGTCAAGATTTGCTTAGTCTTAACCTTCGTAGGGGATGAAATGTGCTTCCATTCCACTGATTGCCGTTTTGTTTCAGGGGTGTCGTACAATACCCACGTTTTATCCCCCGTGACTATCCGAGAAAGAAAACCATCGCCTTCTTCATTTTATCGTGTTAAATCTAAAGTGTACTGACCATCCGTTGTTTTTTGTGTTTCTCAGTAAGAATTTTGGGTACCCAACGTGAGCAAAGTTTCCGAAATTTCAGTTTTTCAGTAACAAGTTCATGAATTAATGATCGTGAGATTTGGGGAACTTCCATAACAAGGGCACTAAGTGTAAACTTACGGTTGTGCTTAATCTTCTCTTCAACTGTGTGCACCAGTTCATCAGTATCCACAGACAGGTGTCCACTTCGTTCTTCATCGTACACTTCTTCACGTCCTTCATTGAACAGTCTGACCCATCTTCTAATAATTGAATCAATCATTACATTTTGTCCGTAAATCTCGCAGATTTGCCGATGAATTTTCTTTCGTTTAACTTCCTTTGCATTTAGAAAACGAATTAAAGATCTGATTTCACTCGCGGTGGCATTTTCAATTATGGCTGACATTATAAAAAGCACTACAGAGCACACATCGGCAGCAGACTTGGAGAAGTACAAAGAGTTGGTACATCTCGCTGATGTTGGTTCTTCTTCGGTTAAGAAACGATCAGATATATCGATATGAAGGGCATCTGAAGTTTTTCAGTCATATCACTGTCCTGTTTCCTGTGTCCGCTCCACTAGGATTTTGGTGTTTTCCAGAAGTGGGTGACGAGAGCGAAGCCTTTCTTTGCTGATACTTGTAACGACTGTGTGAACAGGGAAGTGGCGATTTTCTGTAACTTATTGTACTCCCGTACATTTTCCTGCCGCAGAGATAGAGGTGGCATATGGATAAGGAAATGTAGTCATCAGGTACGTGTGGATTTGGTTGCCCCAGATATAGACGCATGGTTCGGTTAAACAGTATCTTCACAAGTTTCAGTGGGAGTATTCACTCAGTTTAAGAGGAAATATCTTGCGACATGGTACACCAATCCAAGAGCTGAAATCAGAGCAAATCCCAGGATGTGACACAGAGTTTCTGAAGGCTGTTATTTCGACTTAAGATTTTGGTACCTGTCCTTAATAGAACATAAATCTAAGATATTTTGAGTTTCTGTTACGTCTGAATACTCTTTCTTGAAAGTGGACCGTAAGGTCTTTGTTGCACAACTCGTTATTCAGATGAAACATTCAGACTTCTGCCTTAGAGGCACTTAGTCGCAACCTCCACTTGCGGAAATATTCATCGTGTCCCTTGGTTAGTGCTAAGGGCACACTCGAGTTCGGGAACTTTTTAATGAGCACAAGAAGGCTATTGTACTGGGGCAGAGTCTGTTCGGCAACTCCGCACTCAGGTTGCAGAAAGGCGAGTCCTCTGAACGTGTTATTAGAAATGGAATTTGTGGTTGTATATGTACCTTGTCACCTTGTTATCAACTGGCTGTTAGCTGTGCAGACTTTTATAGCTTTTCGGTATGTTCTGCAAGTTAAAGTTATCTAAGAGAAAAATATGGCAAATAGACATATTGTGCGACATGTTTATCGTAATCGTGGTTCTGAACACTACTTTGCGACGGCTATAAAATCGAACAAGTGGCTTAGTTCCTCAGGAATGCAAATGACGAGACTGTGGTAATAATTCGCGGTGCTCTGTTAAATAGTACACTCTAAAGCGAGAAAACTTATTTTTGCGTTTGGAAGGCCAACATGACCACACAGCAATTCCAGAACACTCAATACATGTTGTAAAATACTATTACACGAAGAGGCGAAGGTTTTCCGTGAAGATGTAGGTGACAATCTATCAAACACTTGACCTTCGCAGGATGTGGAGTATATATGCAACATCATTAATCACGTTCGTTTGCTAAGTTCACACTGCCTTATCCCATATGGAGGTAACAACTACAAAAGGCTAAACTGGCCATGTTATTTTCTTCATACTGACTCAAATTGCGTATTTCTATGTCAGCAGAAAATTATCTATGTGCAACAAAATATTTTCTTCAGCTTTTAACGAGGTTCTTACATACAGTTATTATTCACGTTATTTTGTTATAAACTGACATTTTGAAGCCGAGTATAAACCACAGGACGATTCTTCCAATGAAGAAAACAGCTACCAACCTGATTTCATTATTCAATTTATTTCACAACAGCGCCGTTACTGGTTTCAGAGTTTCCTGTTCATGGTCAGACGGCTGTTCAATTCCACACACGTTTTTTACCATCTACATTTAGATCACGCACGTAATTTTGCCTTGTGACGAAACGTTCTTAGTTATGTGGTGCCATCGAATTTCAGCTCCATTACTTTGTAGTGTAGTTCTGTTTTCAAAAAAACGTTATGGTGTGTGTGTGTGTGTGTGTGTGTGTGTGTGTGTGTTGTTAATCACGCTATGCTGCTCCTAATAAGAGAAATAAGTGATACACAAAGTGACCATTGCTTCAACAACTGTAGCAAACAACTCTACAATGTGAAGGAGCCGATTTTTCGATGACACCACAGAAACAAGAACTTTTCGCCTCAAAGCAAAATTATTTGCATAATCTAAATGTAGACGACAAAAAACGTATGAGGATGTGAACAGCCGACTGACGATGAACTGCAAAGACTGAAAATGGAAACGTCACTATTTTTGAAATAAATAATATAGTCAAATGTCACTGGAAGAATCAGCCTGTAAGTTAATATTCAGTCTTATGTTTTATAGTTACTAAAATATCGTGAACTTCGTAAAGTAGGTATCGTAAAGTGCGTAACTTAGAAAGCAGTCGCAAGCTGAGCATGAAAATTTAAAATAAATTCACTTGTTATCATGAAATATTTTAGCATGCGCAATGTTAAATAAAATCTTCATTTTTATGTACGTTTTGTTTTCATATATATACATATCATTATTTCGCTGTTTTCAGTGCTATTATGAAAACATTGCAAATAATGGCAGCAGGTAGGAGATGGCGAATTGTGTTTTCCATTCGGGGGCTGATGTGGGAGACTTGCCGAATTCGAGTAGCTTTCCTGAAGCAGGTAGAAATTGTCGAATTTGTTGGAGCCAAGTACTAAATGAGAAACAAATTATCTTGATGTCACTGAAATGTAAATGTAAATTCAAATCCATATTCGAGAGATGTAGCAATATTCCTTCCAGTTTCTGAGAGCGGGTCAGGACCAAATTGAATTCCATTATTACAGGTGGAGGGCGCCACGAACTAGTAAGTCATTTTCAGCCAGGTGTCCGGATACTTTTGATCTCATAATGTAGATATGAAATCATCTACCACTCTTAACGGCTACATTCACACGATGTTTTTTTTTTCTTCACATCTAGCTATCATTATCATAGTAATTCATTGGCTATTTCTTCATTTTATAATTGAAGTAGCACAGCGTATAACTGTCATAGTGGTGAAGTAAAGCATCTTAGAGACAGTGACACGTAAGTTGCACGAATCTGGCACTCCATTTAATGTAGGACACTACCATTCACTGTTCTAATGAACTATTAGTCTAGCTGTTGTTTTCCTGCTCAGAAATCGACGTACTTTTGAAATTGTTATAGTTTTTTCCGTTTACGTAATCGTCTATCACACGAGCCTAACGTAAACTTGCATTTGAGAATTATCAGTAAGCCCAAGTGTGGACGGTGTGAAGCTAGCCTTCGCGAAGTCCCACCTACCGTTGCGCGTCCCTGCTCATTGGTTTCCATCCGCCCGCTTCGCAGCGCCGGTATTTATAAAGACGATAAACAGATGCCATCTGGCGCGAAGGGTATTTTCAGCTGAAACGCTTTAATGCTGGCTCTTCCATAGCGGGATCACTGACGACCGCTGAGGTCTGTGAACGGACTGAGCGTTCGGTGTTCTCCAACTGCGACTACCAACTCAATATCTAGATGAACGCAGAAGCTCTTCTGAAGACTGAAATGACGAATCCATAATGCACAATGCACTAGCCGTGAAACCCGACATTTCCAGCCTTAAAATTCGGAAAAGATTTCATCACCTGCTTCCACTTTGTCTGTCCTTCCCACTCTGTTCTCCCCCACTCCCCTTCTACGTCATCATCATCATCATCATCATTAGAGACTGATTATGCCTTTCAGCGTTCAGTCTGGAGCATAGTACCTCTAATAAAATTCCTCCATGATCCCCTATTCAATGCTAATATTGATGCCTTGTCTGATGTTATGCCTTTGGTTCATGGTGTGGGTCCTGTAGTCATGTCCTAGTTCATGAACAACGGACAATGTATGAGTGGCCAAGTAAGTGGTCCTGACAGTTGGGATACCAGTTACTTTAGAAAAAAAGGTTGGGTATCTCGGACATATTCTGAGTCGTGCCACCTTTTTGCTCAGACGGCAAAGACTACCAAATCCTCCGGTTAGTCCCTCAACCGTTAGGGGTAAAACCCAGTGGGGCCCTGGGCAAGTAAGGCTAGCAACCTGCTTCTCAGGTACTTCAATATCATGCTGGCAACAATCAGAGTAAAATGCCCCTTCGACGTAAGTCTCGTAAATCAGGCAGACCCGAACTGGGCAACTTTTAGTGGCCATGAGAAGAACAGTTAATTCCACGCTCGAACAGGGCAACTTCTGCTCACAGGGAGCAGGACGGTCCGACCCAAGGCGTTCCTGGCCTAGCTGAACTGCGAATGACACCAGCTCGGTGACATCTGTGTAGAATCACGTAGTGTTTCGTTTTGTACTTCAGTTTAGTCACGGAAGCGAATAATACGACAGAAAGTCACCATTTGCAACCTGTTATTAGTGATCGTGGTAATACATGTTTATCAAAGCAAGACTAATTGGTCTCCAGGGAGTTTCTGCGATCGTCATATGAATAAAATTCTTGAATATCAGTCTCCAGATCGCTTTTATTTTCTAAAACATGACCGGTTTCGGGACAGCTGCCCATCTTCAGATCTGTTAAACAAATGTTACAACTAAATATAAGCTACTATTTACAAAGTATGATATCAAAAAGTTAAAGGAAAAACATTAAAAACATACCAAATTTTTCAAGTTACAGAGTAACCTGTCCTGTGATGAACGAATGTTCACAGTCGTTACTAAAATATAGTAGCTTCCTGAGGCTTTATATAATGTACATAAAATCATCTGATTGGTGGAGATCATTTTTGTTAAAATTATTCTCAATAAGTCAATAATTACTTATTGAGAATAATTTTAACAAAAATGATCCCCACCAATCAGATGATTTTACGTACATTATATAAATCCTCAGGAAGCTTCTGTTTTAGTAACGACTGTGAACATTCGTTCATCAAAGGACAGGTTACTCTGTAACTTGAAAAATTTGGTATGTTTTTAATGTTTTTCCTTTAACTTTTTGATATCATACTTTGTAAATAGTAGCTTATATTCAGTTGTAACATTTGTTTAACAGATCTGAAGATGGGCAGCTGTCCCGAAACCGGTCATGTTTTAGAAAATAAAAGCGATCTGGAGACTGATATTCAAGAATTTTAATACATGTTTGATTGTGACGGTTATAAATTAAAACCTTGCAGAAGAGGTGTAGCAACGTAAGAACGTGGATGGCGATTCTGCGGTAAACGTTCGCGGAGTGCTGTTATTTACAGTGGACAGCGAACATATATTTTCGCGTTTGGGACAACCACAAGACGACAACATTACAAAATTTGCGGATTACATAACTGACAACTACATTACTGAAGAAGATGCAGTCTTTCCCCCAAACGTTTGGGCAGCAGATTGCGCTTCCTAGTGGAGGACGACTAACGCTTATGAAAGCTTTCATTTTCCGAATCAATGCTTCATGTGAATCTCCTCACCCAAACATCTTTCAGTTTGTGAAAAGTCTGAAGCATTACCACACTGATGTAAGAATCAACTCAGCAGAAAATATCACTAACCAAACGGACTCAAAAACCAGGAAGAGCCACCCTGTTAGTACAAGTGTATGTTAGATATATAAGACATATATGAGAGCAAAATGAGTATTTTACGTAATAGGTGTTTATTATTACACTCTGCGGTGAAAAAAATTGACATGATCGTATGGAATCGGGAATCCCCATCTAGGGTTCGACCGCCAATTGAAAGTGTTTCTATGTGATGCCACTTCGGCGATTTTCGATGATGATGATGACAATACCCCGCTTTAGAGCGGATGAAATTTCTGACATGATTGGGAATCGCACGTCGCGCTGACAACTCAGTCAAAGTTTAGGACAATCATAGGTATTGTTGGAAGTTCGTGCGTTGAAATTTGAAATATCAGAGTAAGGGGCAGTGAAAGAAGAAGAAAGAACGACTGGGGAAGTAGAGGATTGTCTGAAAAAAAAAAAAAAAACTATATCGCATTACTAACTGCAGCACTATATAACACTGCATAACACTGATGTTAATCGCTCAGATACTATTCCGCCTTACAAACTTCACAATCTAAGGTTATCATGCGTTCAAAAAGGGTTTTCGTGTATTTGAATGAAAGTGTATACGGTTTATTAATAAAACGTAAGCATTATTTAACAGAAAAGAAGGGCGGAAGGGCCGAGCGCATTGAGGCGCTATGCTCCAATGCACGAGGCCGTTCGAATCCTCGTTCGAATCCCCCCTCGGGCATGGATGTTTGGGTCACTTTTAGTATAAGGTAGTTCATAAGTAGTTTCTAAATTTACGGACTGAAGACCCGGCAGTTAAGTCCCTTAAGCTTGACAAACATTTGAATTTATCTACTTTTCATACGACTGAAAAACGTAAGATCATGGAATGTTTAGAACTGTAACAGGGTTAACTGTGCAGGGATACAGTTTATACTTATTACACGCAAGTGATTGTATTTTACGTGAAGAACCAAAACACTGCACCTTTTTTCGCATTCTTATGTCACGTGTATTATTAATTGCCGATAAAGATACTGAACGTAAAAATTATATGTCGTTTTGAAAAATACACATTCCATACTATTTGCAACAAAAATCCCTCTGATATTACTAGCGAAACAGGACCTGAAAGATGTACGGAAATAATAAAGTACTTTTTGCCAGCTAACGGTGGATTACTAAATTTAAAATAATTGCTTCTTATTCATTAAAGAGGTAACATATTTTTGAGGCTTGCTATAATACTATTCGTAAAGCTGGTTTTCCTATCTCATTACGCCGGTTGTAAAAATGAGAACTACATCTGTAACGATCCCTCTGTGAACAGGAGTACCTAGAGCTGATTAGATAAGGATCACTAAGAGCATTTCGTCAGGAGATGAATAATCAGAGATATTGGCAGTTGTAACATCTCTATCAGTTCATCATCTGCAGGTAGTGTTACATCATGTTTTGTCACATTGTGAGAAAACATGACTACCCTCACTGATAATCAGCAACCCTAAACAATGCGATATTATTATTGCGTTCAATTTCTTCACTACCTGATTGCGTAGATGGATTTAGTAAATTGTAAATCTGCTTTTCTCTCTTCATGAACAATTGCTTTAACTGACATACTTATCGAATAGCTTTTGAGAATATATTAAAGGTATGAAACACCAGAACAAGAATGTGAAGGTTTAAGTGCGTAGGTACTCAGGACCTTTATTAAATTTGAATAAAATATTGTGGGAATTCGGCCACATCATTTAAAACTAAAAATAACTTTTCCACCAGTTTGGAAGTTGGTTATTCTCGTCGATGTAAAAGTGATCGAAATGTCTATTTCAAAAGGTTTTTATTTTATTTCATTTTGTTTTATTTCTTGTTAATATCAAAATGAAGAGGTGCGAATGAAATAAAAATTACGTTTTGACCACTTTTACAACGGTTTAGTCTACTTCGAGAGGACAGCACTAAATATGATCGAAACAAATGTAACGTAATACCAATGCATAGAAAGAAGGGTCCTACACAACAGCAAAACACTCACAGAAAGTAGGTGCTCCTCTAAAATATCTGCGCGTGTGCATAAGGTACAATTTGAAGTGGAACCAATTAATCATGGAAAAGCAGATGCTAGACTGAGGTGCATTGGAAGAATTATCATGAAGTGCAGTTATCGGCAAAGGAAGTAGCTTATAGAGTATAAGTTCTACCAACACTTTAGCATTTCACATCATTGTGGGATCCGTTCCAGACACGGTTGACAGAAGACATAGAGAAGATCTAAAAGAAACCAGAAGTTTATTTTGTAAGAGCGAAAGCGCCATGAAGATGATCGCAAACTCGCTTACGTTGCAAGCGACGCATTGCATTAGGGGATGCGCTTCTGTCAATTTTTTTTGAGAGCGTAAGTTTCTCTAAGAGCCAACCAATATATATTACTTTCTCTTCGTATATCTTACGTGAAGACGAGGAGGATAAAATGAGAGAAAGCCCAGAGAGAGGCTTACTTGTAGTTACTTTCCTGTGAACCACACGCGAATGGAGCAAGAAAATGGGGAACTGTCAGTGATACACAAAGCACCCTTCGCTACACACGTTGACGTAGTTTACGGAGTATAGCTGTATATATATAGAATGTAACTTTTAATAGCTGTTACAACATGACGAGCACCACTGCAAAGTCAATCGAAACGTCGGTTTTGAAGTAGTGTTTAAAAAAATGTTTGTTAAGCTCAAGGGACTTAACTACGGGGTCATCAGTCCCTAAACTTACAAACTACTTATGAACTACCTTCCACTAAAGACGACACAAACATCCATGCCCGAGGGGGGATTCGAACCCTCGACCGTAGCGGCCGTGCAGACTGTGACTGGCGCGCCGCAGAGCGCTCGGCCACTGCAGCCGGCTAGTGTTTTTAGTCTCAAAGTGACGCAGAGTAATGTTAACAGGATTTACTTTAAAAACCTAGAAACGATTTGATCGCTATTTCAATGAAGTAGCACTGTAAGAATTATAACACTGCACCGCGACCGTGGCACTAGGATTGCAACATTTTAGTTATTTGTAAATATTTTTTGCAAGGCAGAGCTAATTTTGTAAAAGTAAATCGAAAGAAACTGAAATTATTTTAATAATAATTAAAAAAAAATACATAGAGTAAGTGGCTCAAAGCACCCCAAATTATAACGTCTTTTGTCTATAAAAATTAGTATAAATAGAACTAGCAGTTGAGTTTCTCTCTATAAGTTCAGCTCTCATTAAGTGAGTTTAGCTCTGTCTAACGATCGACTCCCTCTAAAGATCAGTTCTACGAGGTTTAGCTCGGTGATAGGCTGTTATAAATCGTGTTTTGTTCTGTCTCCCGAGTTCAGAATTAACTTCTTCAGATCGATTTGAACAGTTTTAGCTATCGAGAATAGTATGGTATTTCGATAGTTGAAAATTCCTTTAGATAGAAGGATAATAAGAGACTTATTATAATAGGAAGTTATCAGGTATGGATTACGGATTGTACATAGAATCTGAGATTTGTGTGTAAAATAAGATAATGAATGTGAAGAATTTATTTCGATATTATTAAATATCATAATTAACCGTGTTTAAAGTGTAATATCTGTGAACTAAGTAATGTGGAAATATATTCAAGATGAACTAAAAACAATATTTGAAACGCTCAAGAGAATCTCATGCTTGGCCAGAACAGAATTGTTTCAGTGGATAGAATATCATTTGAATTAATTAACTGCGAGGGCAATATCAGACTAGAGACTGTGAAATAAACTGTTTTGTAATAAGCTTCCACACAAATAGAACTAACCGGGAAGATATACCAGTATCTAGCATGTCATTTTGTGTCATAATAAAATCAAACCTCTGAGAGAAAAGAATATTCATGCTCATTATTAACATCGCGAGCCCTAGGAAGACAAATTCACAAAAATAGAAGTCACAAGAACTGACGAAAATAAAGAAACAAATAATGCGCGGAACACCGTGCTAATAAAGACGACAGCAATATCTTACGCAAGAAGACAGGAGTACCAACCTACCATATAACAAGCCTGATGCCTGTTACAGAATACAAGATCAATCAGAGGATACGAATTTGACTGAAATGGAGGAGTACCGTACTCTGGTGTCATGGACTTCGGCAGCTGTTACCAAACTAGTGCTCATACGACACGGGACGTTAGTTTATCCGGCACGCCGACGGTACTTAAGTAACTTGCTAAAACGCGTGGAACAGGCGACGTCGTAATATAACTTAAAATTTATGTTAAGAACTCTAGGACTCTTCATACCTTTGGCGACCCCTTACTTATTGTAATATTGAGTTTTGTCTTGCAAAACCGTATTTGGATAGATTTTCATTTAGAGAGATAACTGAAAGTGACATTTTTCTATTCGCTATTTCGTTTCATTGTAAGCTCGAGGATGCGCCGGTTGAACTACAGCTGGAACTGTTTAATTTGCAAGCGGAGGAGATATTGAAGCAGAAGCGCAGCAGAGGAAAATAAGTAGAATTTTATCGATTGTGAACTTAATTCGAAAGTCAAGTAATTTGATCTGGTATGGCATTAGTGAATGGTAAACTGTTAGGCCGCGAGCAAAAGTTCTCAATACTGAAGATATGACGGCACCATAATCGAACGAGATTAATACGATGGGGAGTTGGAAAATAAGTTTCTCCTGTCGACTGTGGGCAGAGTTGCGTATGAAAGGAAAAAATAGAATGAGACATTAAAGATAAGACATATCTTTATTTTTCCACATATATTGCTACATCTGTCTTAACCGCTTCATAAGCTTCAAAAAGCCTTCCAGGCAAAAAAATCAGGGCGCTCCCAACCAAAAGCTGCAATACGGTTTTGCGTTGCTGTCGCCGAGTGTGGTCTCGCATTGTCATCCAAATCAGAACGCCAAGTCTGAGAAGGACAGGCTGCTTTTTCTGAATCACCTCTTTCAGTTTCGACAGAGTGGCACAGTGCCGCGCAGCATTGATGGCTGCATCCTCCGAAAAGTGCAGCAATAAAAAACTCCTTGGGCGTCCCTGAAAACGGTGAGTAGCACTTTACCTGCAGACGGAGTGCTTTTGAACTTCTTTCGGACAAGTGATGACGGATATTTTCACTCCATAGCCGTTCAACGCTTCTTCCGTATGCAACGCCATGATTTTTTCCTGGACGGCTTTTTGAGGCTTATAAAGCGGTTTGACAAATATCTCAATGTACCTGGCTGGAAATTATGTAGAAAAATAAAGATATGTCTTACCTTCAATGTCTCATCCTACTTTTTTTTCCTTTCATACTCAACTCTCCCCACATTCGGCAGGGGAAAGTTATCTTCCTACTCCCCCTCGTAGAATTACATTACAGATAATCTCTTGATTGGATGCAGCAGTATCAAATCAAATATTGATATTTTGAAAGGCAAAGGCTAGTTTCATAATTTTGATTATCGTTTTCCAGCGCTGCGGTCTTTGTGAAATTTGGAAGTGCACACTTCCTTGTAATATCTATTGTTTGTCTATGTCACATTGTTTGATAACCGTTTCATTGAATAAATAAGTTTATTGTCCTTGTTTTGTACATTGCATGCCAGTCACTAAATTGTTAACACGGAATATCGAACTTGGTTATTCTACTTTCCTCCCAGATCTTTCTCTCTTGCTTGAAGCATTGCACAGAATAATGAAGTGGTCCACCCTTGTCCTTTCTCATTTCCACGAGTCGGCCGGAAAACAAGAAACAAAAATCACAAAAAAACAGAAAAAGTTTCGTGGGCTCCATAGGCGTCGCCAATAGGGCAAAAATTCAAAGATTTTAATAAGCCATTGGTGTTTTCAACCATCATCTTTTGCATATTGTAGGGCACAACCATACAAAGAATGATATTTTGCCACAAAGAGATTCCAGACGTAAATAAAAGTAAGAATCATCGTGGGAATCTGCATTAGCAGAGGAGCCAAGATCGCTAGTTTCAGAGTCCTTACTGGTCGGTTTCGACAATTCTATGGTGCTATCTTCAAGTCTATTTATGATACCAAGCGATATTTAAATAGACTTGAAGATGACAACACAGATGCGCCAAACCGATCAAGAAAGGTATTCGGAACTAGAATTTTCGCTGCTATACTTATGCGAATTCCCCTCACATTCATTTTAATTATTTATAACTTTTTTGGGTATTAAACAATTTTCCTGTATTATTCACTGTGCTATTATTTATTAGAAGTGTCAATCTCAGATTTTTATTTATTTATTTATTTTATTTTTAAAAATTTGGATATAACACATGAAAAACAAACAAACGGTCCCTCCAAAATGGCTAAAATGGAAAGTAGTAATAACTTAGAGATTAGTAAAGCGATTTTAATGATATTATCTTTTGATAAAAGGTGAATATCTCCTAGGTATATTTGAGGGGGAGTGAAAACTAGGGGGCCAACTACGCATAAAGAGACAAATTTTTTGCTACAAAAATTATTTTTGTTTCAATTGAAGTATAATCTATTCTTAATTAGCCATCCTTTTGAGGTGTTAATAGATTCTACTTCGATTACATCAAACAGTAATTTATGTAGGGAAAAATAGCTCTCTTTCTATGTAGTTGGCCCCCTATTTTTCACTCCCCCCCCCCTGCAATATACCTAGACAGATTTTGGTCTTTTATCAAAAGACACTTTCAGAAAAAAATCATTAAAATCGCTTCACCAATCTCTAAGTTGTGGCAATTTTTCCATTTTAGCCCCCATCTTGGGGAGGAGGGTACCGTTTCACCCGTTAAATATTACCGCCACTAAAAAAAAAAAAAAAAAAAAAAAAAAAAAAAAAAAAAAAAAAAAAAAAAAAAAAAAAATACGTTTCCCTTAGCTTTTCACTTATTATGTTGTTGTTGTGGTCTTCAGTCCGCAGACTGATTTGATGCAGCACTCCACCATAATCAACCCTGACCAAGGCTCTTCATCTCCTCGTAAGAACGGCAACCCACATCCATATGAATTTGCTTACTATATTCGTCTCTTGGTCTCCCACTGCGGTTTTATCCCCCTATAGTTCCTTGCAAAGCTAACTGTACGATTCCTTGGTGTCTAAGAATATGTTCTGCCAATCGATCGCTTATTTTGGACAAGGTATGCCAAAAATTCTTTTTCTCCCCAATTCTGTTAAGTACCTCTTCAGTAATAATGCGATCTACCCACCTAATCTTCAGCATTCTTCTGTAACACCACATTTCAAAAGCCTCTATTCTCTTCCTGTCTGAAGTATTTATCGTCCAAGTTGCACTCCCGTATAAAACAACACTCCACACAAATTCATTCAGAAAAGGCTTCCTTACACTTAATGTCCGACGTTAGCAAATTTATCTTTTTCAAAAACGGTTTTCTTCCCATTGCCAGTCTGCATTTTATAGCCTCTATATTGCGACTATCATATGTTATTTTATTGCAACAAAACTCCTCCAACACCTTTATTGTTTCGCTACCTAAGCCAATTCCTTCAGCATCGCCTGATAGTCTAAGACAGCACTGCATTGCCTTTGTTTTTCTCCTTTTAATGTTCACCTTATACTCTCCTTTCAACACACTGTCCATTTCGTTCAGTTTCTCTTCGAGGTCCTTCGTTGTCTCTAACAGAATTACAATGTCATCAACAAAACACCATGTTTTTATATCTTCACCCCGAGCTTCGAATTCACGTATTATATCCAAATTTCAGAAAAAGTGGAGACTGACACTCCTGTGGGTTATTTATTGGTCTCTCCTACTCGCCCGCTACCTGGCGCCGCCCTCGGAGCCCCTCAGAACAAGCGCAGTAGAGTGGAGGTACTCACGACGCTGGCCTTGCGCAGCGGCACCATGAGCGACATCTTCCTGCGGCCGTCAGCCATGTCTGGGCGGCGGTGGCGGGCTCTTCTTTTTGCGGGGGGCTCTGCCTATCCTGTGCAGCTGCAGCGATGTCCGCATGGGGAGCGGGCGGCGGGCGGGGGCGGGTCGGCACGCGCCCGTGGTTCACAGCGGCTCACACCTACAACACGCACACACATCAGCTCACCACGCGTCCAGTAGCACACCGACTATTTTCTAGCGTCATTTTACTCCTCAAATTTATTAAACATCTGGTCAAATACTCCAAGCCATAAGGGAACGCCTTGCAAGCAGGCAACCCAACAAACAGCCGTGTGCGACAGAAAGCCTAAACACTACATGACAGGCGTACCAAGTGGGAAACAGTCCTTAGAGGAAAATTAACAGAAACTTTCCAGCTTAGAACCTATTTTGTCAGAGGTTGCAGACATCAGTTCAGGAATCCATATCTCTACATCGGCCCAGGTTTGGCCGGCACCGTTGATATAACCTTGGCAAGACCTCACTTCGGGTAGTTCACTTCGAGAACTGCAGCCTATGCCACAGAAGAAGCAGACCTCTGACTGGAAGGCATCAAGAGGCCGGTCACCCATCAGTCTGCACCTTGGATGCTGGGCTCAACAAATACGGACTCTGCTCAGAGACCACCGTGCAACACAATCACTTAATTCTTTGTAGTTAGTTCTTCAAAATGTTCAAATGTTTCTTCAGCTTAACTCTTTCAGGGTTGGCGGTACATTTTGTGTACCACCATTCCGCATTGCATAAATTCGTGGTGGTAAAAAAAAAAAAAATTACCGCACAATTATGTACCTCTGTCTCATCCATCAAGAAAGTTCATTTCCTGAATCGCCCATTGTATCCAAGGTGGTAGTTCCCACAATGAGCAAAAGGTGTCAGAAGTAGTTTTGCCCATCTATGATGATAATTATTTCCCACAGCGTGTACAGTGTTGGTGGTTTTTCCCCTCTGCGGTCAAGTGCATATTTTGTCTGTCTTTATATGTTATATTGTTGATTCATCTCTTTCATACAGTCCACACATTTGGAATCACTGTAAACTTGTCGGTTCTTGTATTTATTCTATGTGAAATGAATAAGTCATGAGTAACTCAGATTTCAAAATTTGTACCATCATGCATCTAAGGTCTTCCACATAACTCGAGGTGTTACCTTCCACTTCAGTTAATAATGAGAGACTCTAGGGAAATGGTAAAGCACGATGACTTAGAGACAAAACTCTGCAGAAATAACCTCAGATCACACACAGCTGAAGAGGCAGATTTTACTGATGACGACGCAGGGTGGGGATACACTTAATGTACCACCACGGTTTTCAAAAAACGTTTTAACAACATATAATAATCTTTATTAACATTCACATTATAATGTAATTGTATAACTTTTCACCAATTGTTTATAAAATTGTTCAACAAATAAATGTCTTGTGCCACAAGGGTCTAAATTTGTCCTATATCTCTGTGCATGAAAGAGTTAAGGGACTTAACTGCGGGGTCATCAGTCCCTAAACTTACGAACTACTTATGAACTAGCTTATACTAAAGACAGCGCAGACATGCCCGAGGAGGAATTCGAACTCCCGACGGGGAATGGCCTCGCGCATCGTAACTTAGCGCCGCAATGCGCTCGGCCGCTCCGCCGCGGCTAGTTAGTTCTTCAATAAATTGTAGTGTACGAGGGTTGGAACATAAATAGTGGCAACTATTTATTCAAAACCGACACAAAAGCGTTACAGGTTTGCACCTTGTAATGGGACAAATATTTTTTCAGGTTCGTTACGGAGTTCTCAAACGGTTTCGTTTCAATTTATTACGAAAATATGTTGTATTAATATTTTTTTCTGCAATTGTCCATTGAAGTATAAATGTAGGTAATATTTGTAAAATTACAATGTATTTGTTTGTCTATGTTGTAGATTTTTCTGCACTGAAGAAAAGATAAATTTGTTTGTAACTCCGGAAATGACATCAGAGATCACATTTACAAGCAAAGAAGTTTGAAGAGTATTGATCAGAAAAGAATATTAAAACTATTGTAAGGTAAAAGTTGAAGATCACCAAAAAGTGTTGTTGGTTCCTAAGAGTATTCACAGTTATTTGCTTGTGAGAGTTCGATCTATGAGCTTGGATAGGCAGATCATCACGTAATTGTGATTGTGTGAAATAATATCCGTCAAACAGTTTAGCCTCCTTTTAAGAATCGGGAATAATTAATTGTCGTGATAAAAAGTATTAGGAATAATTTTGAAGTGACTTACATGCAGTTATTCCTTCTATAGAACGGTCGCTGTGGAGAGTGAAATTTTATTACGCGGTCAGGGTTGAAGCTAATGGAAGTTTGGTTCGTAATACTGATAACTACGAAAATTTGCACCAATTTGTCGGAAGTAGTAACGCTGGTACTTTGAAATTGTATTTGGTTTCCCGAAAGTATCTTTGCAGCAAAGAGTAACTCGGTTAAGGAACGTGTGTTTTGTCAACGCCACGTAGACGGAAGGCCTGTGCGCTGCCTTCGAAAGGCATGCTGGGTATACCAAGAGTAGTCATAACAATGCAAGCGAGTTGTGTTGTGTAGCGTGTGACGAGTTTGAAAAGACGTGAATGTTACACATTGTGACTGTTTTCTACTTTTATAACGTTATTTATGTGGCTTGCTGGGTGTTAAACGCATAGCATTTTGTTAGTAGCAGACAAAATGCCCTACAGATGTTGTGTGACTGGCCGTAAAGGAAACTATCCGACAGGCCCAAAAGTGCAAGTTTTTCTTTTCCAAAAGAAGAAGAATTGTTAGAATAATGGAGACGAGCTATCCCACGGGAAAACTTGATCATCAACAAAACAACAAAAGTAAGTCAGTAAACTATCTTTTATAGCTACATAGTAGTATTAAGTTTAAAACGTGAAACATAACGTAGCATATGATATTTTGGCAGTATTCGCTTATTATTATCGTCACTAACGTATCTTAAATTTTGTAATGGGAGATCGAAACTAAACACGGTGAATGAAGTGTGAACACTCCTCTTCGCAGTTTTGTTCTATTTAACGACTGATTGTTGCGGAGTTCGCGGACGTTTCGGAACATTAAACAGCCATTTCTTGCTCGACTCTGTGCCCGCGACTTTTTATTTACTGCATATTATTTCTACCTGCCCATAGTTAGTTATTTGCTTGCCATGAAACTGAAGTCGGTTAAATTGTACGACGCTTCTCGCCGGGCTCCAGTGTTTATGTTGGCACCAATGGTTAATGGCGGCAACTCAAGATGACCAATAAATGTTTTGTCTTGACAATTTCAATTAAAACGATTTTTTTTCTGAACGGACAAGGGTACATACAAGAACCTGTCAACCATAGATCAGGTACAGTATTGATTTTGCTGCGAGTGAAACGAGCAGCAACAAAATTTACTCTGTAGCTCGTAAAAAAATATTAACGCAATTCTACACTTCTTTGTTCATTTGTTGCCAACATAAGCACTGGAGCCCGGCGAGAAGCGTCGTAAACTTTTACCCTGAAGTCTTCTAAGGAATAACAGAACTAAACGCAACTTTCTTAGGGAGATCGTTTTATTAATGATTAACAGCACTACCAGTGCGGGTGTTATTACTATCTCAACTTAGCTGCTCGCAGTAATTTAAGAAGGAATTTTGTTCAGCAAATTTAAATGTTTAATTAGGATTGTTGTGTGTTTAAAGCTGGATGAGTGGTAGGCCTAAGTGAGTGTGTTCCACTACCACAAATTGTAATGCATTTTTACCTTGACACAGTTAATTTCGTGATTCCAGTTTTGGACGTGTGGATAGTTCGATTTGGTTTGTCGGTACAATTTTCTTAGATTTCTTAAAATCTTTTATGAACATGCATTGACTTGCCATCATGTTTTTTAATGAAGATGTAATCCTTTTTGTTAGGTACATCTTCATTAAAACAACATAATGGCAAGTCAATGCATGTTCATGAAAGATACAGTATATATATATATATATATACCCAGCCAACCTGTGGATAGGGAAATCAATACTAGAACTTTTTTAATATGAAATTTGCCTTTGAAAATAAGACACAAGGTCTAAATTATATTTATTCAGCATGAAATGCAACTTACATATTTAGTTTTTTTGTCTTGCCTCGTTTACTACATTTTAAAAATAATATGCAGAAGTTTGCTTAATTAGTACACAATTTTGTTTCAACTTTTGGCCCACTTTATTTGTTAATTAACTAGCCTGAATAGTTGTGATATTTCGCTTTGGAATAGCATCATGAAAATTTGCACACACAATCATATATACTTCTCAAAAAAGGAGCATGTTTTATGAATATTGTTAAGCATCATTATTAAACCTGATAAGAAATTGAATAAGTAAGTCAGACTGTTTTCGAAATTTGTTTTTTTTTTTTTGTAAGTTTTAGATTTTCGTTATTGCGAAGGTGCAAAAAAAAAAAAAAAAAAAAAAAAAAAAAAAAAAAAAAAAAAAAAAAAAAAAAAAAAAAAAAAAACCTTCTAAAGCTTATGGCTCGAATTAAAGTATTTGGTTGATTTCTCAGAGGAATGACCCTAATGTTTTCATTTTTTACGTGCCAATTTGTTTTAAGGCCTGATTAAACCACCTGTCTCATCGAAAGTTCTGGACTTTCTGTATCAAGACAGGTAGGTTCAGGGTATTAGCATATAAAAAAACTGGAACAAAAGAGTGAATTTATTTAAAAACAGTTCTGTACTGCAATAGAAGTACATTGTTCAGTCAGAATAAGGCTTTCCAGTAGAAACCGCTCTTGGGCGAAGACTTGTTATGACTACTCTTGGCAGGGGCGCTGCTCAGCGCACAGGCCTTCCATCTAGGTGGCGTTGGTTTTGTTGGCTTATGGTGCAAGTGTGTCAGCCCCGAGCGGAGTTGACGTTACAATTTGCCCAGAGCAGTTTATAGGTATTGAGATGAATCCTGTGGGAGTTCGTTTGGAACACGTATGAGACGTGAATCCTTTTGCAGTATTTTGACTCAAGTTGTTACTAAAAGTGTTCCGAGAGTTACTATAAATAAGAATAAACCAGCTTATTATCCGACAACCAACCAAGCTGTGACTGTGACGGATAAAACACATAAATAGGGTTTGGAACCAACAAATCTATTTGAGATCTCTCAAGTAACCGAAAATCAGCTAAGACTGACTTAGGTCGGTGGGGAAACCTAGTTTAATTTCGTAGAGTCGAGTATAAGTCAACACCTGAAGAAGGCTCCGAGCTGTCTTCGAGATTTCCGTAAAGTTAAATTCGGAGCTGTAAGCGGTGGTGACTAGGTAGAATTTTTTTTTTCATTTAAAAAGATAGTTAGAGGAGATCAGACGATAGGAGTCACTCGAATGCTAACACCTGTACCTGAAATAAATATCATTCATTAAAATTAAATACTGAGCATGGAGACTAAAAATAAAAATAAACTGGATTTATTATTATTATTATTATTATTATTATCTCTCTAAGTCTGGTTATGTGTTCACAACCGAAGTAAATATATTTACTCTGGGTGATATCTGATGTTTTTATAACCTTTGATTTTCTGGGATAAAAACGAGTCAGATGAGTAACATTTATAGCATCAATACCGTAATATTGTAACGTTGTCATTAATTGTAACTTAACAGGCGATAACAGGGCTAACAAATAACAACTTTTAACGTTAAGGACGTAACGAAAATCAGGACTTTGCCGTTACAAACTTGGCGAACCTCTCTAACAGATTTATGAAGCGTTACAACCTGCTACTGTCCTTCAAAGTAATAACCAGCGTTATGTAGGACCCGTTGCCTGCGATGTGGAAAGTGTAGTATACCGTTATTAGAGTCTGTTCTGGTGATGGTGAGAATAGAGCTGTCTACTGCCTGTCGAATACCTGCAACATTTCTGAAGCGAATGCCACGAAATGGTTCCTTCATCTTCGGAATCAAATCAAAGTCACGAGGACTTAAGTCCGGGGAGTATGGTGAATGGTACAGCACTTCTCAGTCCCATCGATCCAAGAGAGCAGCCACAGCTTGCGTTGTATGCGTCCGCGCATTGTCGTGCAAAATGATGGGTGGGTTGCGCAGAAAGTGTTCAAAAAAAGAAAAAAAAAATGTTCAAATGTTTGTAAATCTCTCGGACCAAACTGCGTGGTCATTAGTCCGTAGCTTACAAACTACTTAAACCTAGGTAAACTAAACTAAGGACAAACAAACACACACACTCATGCCCCAGGGAGGACTCGAACCTCCACAGCGAGCAACCGCGCGCTCCGCAGCGAGACGCTTTAGACCGCTCGGCTACTCCACCGCGGCCAGAAAGTGTTTCCACTTCTTTCGCAAAGTTGGTTGCAGATGATGCTCCAAAAACGAATACCTAATGCTGTGCATTGACGCTCTTCCGTGGAAGAACGTAATGCGTTAGGATAACACCATCACAGACGTATACAAGAATCACCATAACTTTCACCGTACTGGGGCTCTGACACACTTTCGACTTTCGCGGCGACCCATAATGACGTTATTCATTGGATGGTACGAATTACGGCATATTGAGTCTTGATCCAACTCCGCTGTTCCTGTTTCGAAAACATAGTGATACCATTACGTTAGACCGCTCGCTGACAAGTGATTGTTTTTCCATCTATTGTGCGCACGCCGATAACGTGGGACCGGAGAGTCCATTTGCTCGAAGGTTTGTCAACAACATGTGCTATCAGCGAAAATAGAAGATTCCATTGCATGGTGTCTCCACAGCAGTGTTGCAACTATTTTAATTTCCACCCCTCGTAGAAAATACCACTGGCATTTTCCGACAAGAGAAGACTAGAAGTATTTGAATTGTGGTGTTGGAGAAAGGTGAAGAAAGTCCCTTGCACGGCGTAGATGACAAATGAAGAGATTCTTAGAAGAATCGGTGGAAAAAAGATCACTTTTGAAAACGATAATGAAGAGAAGAGACAAGGTAATAGGTCATTTGTATAGGCACAATGTTATGGAAGGAATGGCAGGAGGAAAAAGAAGCAGAGGAAGACCTAGACTGCAGTACTTGAAACAGATTCAAAAAGATATAGGAGTGGAATCTTATCAGGAAATGAAGAGGCTACCTGAGAACCGAGAAGGATACGAATTGCTGCCAAACAATCTTCAGATTGAGAGAGAGAGAGAGCTATTGTCGGATGTGACCCTGTCACGCGACGGCATCAAGGCAACCTGCAGTGTCCGTATGCCTTCTGTGTTGCCTATAGCTCAGAAATTTAAGATACCGATTTTAGAGAAGTTTTTAGATTGAGAAAAAAATGTTCAAATGTTTGTATAGCTTATGGGACTTAACTACGGGGTCATCAATCCCTAAACTTACAAACTACTTATGAACTACCTACGAACTAGGATGGCACAAATATCCATGCCCGAGGGGGGATTTGAACCCCCGACCGTAGTGGCCGTGCAGACCGTGACTGGAGCGCCTCAGTCCTCTCGGCCACCGCGGCCGGCTTAGATTGAGAATTGCGGCGTCTGTTCTTTTGGACATGACCGAAAGAACAGATATCGATGTTCTCAATGGTAATCCACCTAGTCGATGTTTGACGTGTGCTTTAGTGTTCAAAAATGTTCAAAAGTTTGTAAATCTATCGGACCAAACTGCGTGGTCATCAGTCCGTAGCTTACAAACTACTTAAACCTAGGTGAACCAACCTAAGGACAACACACACACCCATGCCACAGGAAAGACTCGAACCTCCACGGAGATGCTTTAGTGTGGATGCACGAGGAACGAACTGCTGGCGGGAAAGCAGGCCTGCTGCGAGATGTACATTACCTCTACATCTACATCGATACTCTGCAAATCACATTTAAGTGATTGGCAGAGGGTTCATTAACCACTTCCATAACCTTTCTCTACCGTTCCATTCTCTAACAGCGCGCGGGAAAAAAGAACACCTAAATCGTTCGGCTTTCGATCTAATTTCTCTTATTGGGATGTTCATGTCTGCCTATGTGGGTGGGTGCTAGTAAAATATTTTCACGTTCAGAAGTAAAAGTTGGTGATTGAAATTTCGCAAATAGA
The DNA here is from genome assembly GCA_026315105.1 of Locusta migratoria. Lineage (NCBI taxonomy): Eukaryota > Metazoa > Arthropoda > Insecta > Orthoptera > Acrididae > Locusta > Locusta migratoria. The sequence goes on along the minus strand of CM048747.1, from coordinate 201,566,090 downwards.
ACTCGCAGCAACGAATAACGTCGTTATTTTAATGATTTCCAGTTCAAATCGTGCAACATTTCCGTGACGCTTCCCCCCTTGTAACGTGATAAATCAAAACAAGCTGCCCTTCTCTGAATCTTCTCAATGTTTTTCCGTCAGTCCCACCTGGTGAGGGTCCCACACTGACAGTACTCCTGGAGAGGACGCACAAGTGTGATGTAGGCAGTCTCTTTGGTGGCGCTGTTGCATCTTCGATGTGTTCTGCCAATGAAACTAATCTTTGGTTCGCCTTCCCCACAATATCGTCTATGTGTTCTCTCCAGTTTAAGTTGTTCGTAATTGTAACTCCTGGGCATTTGGTAGAATTTACGACCTTGATGTTTCATTTATTAGTCGTGTAAATGAAGTTCAGCCGATTTCTTTTAGTGGTCATGTGTATTACTTCACACTTTTCATTATTTAGTGTTAACTGCCAATGTTCGCACTACGTAGAAATTTTGTCTAAATCGCTTTGCAGTTGCTTTTGATCCTCTGTTGACTTCACTAAACGATAAACGACAGCATCATCCACGAACAGTCTAAGGGAGCTATTCAGATAGTCTCCTAAATCGTTTATAAACACAAGCGCGAGTAGGGGACCTATAACGCTTCCCTGGGGAACGCCAGCTATTACTTCTGTTTCACTCGATGACTTACCGTCAGTTACTACGAACTGTGTCCTTTCTGATAGGAAATAGTGAATCCAATCGCACAATTGGGGTGATATTCCATAAGCATGCAATTTCATTAGAATCCGCTTGTAAGGTACAGTGCCAAAAGACCAGGCAGCTCAGAAATATGGAATCGATTTGAGATCCCCTGTCGAGGGCACTTATTACTTGTGTTTCGCAAGAGCGATACTTTCTGAATCCGTGTTGACTATTTGTTAATAGGTCGTTCAGAGATTCTGAGTACGATGTGCAGTGGCCGTGTTTATTGACGGAACCAAGCAAAGTCCTTCAGACTTGCATGCATGTCTGAAGGACATTTCCATTGTTTCCACCAATAAACACGGACATGCAAATCGTATTTAAATGAGCCACTGCAAGACTAGCGACAGTCTTAGTAAACGTCTGCCCCTATGCGGGACTTACATAGTAAAAAGTACGAGCAGGCGGCAGGAAAGGTGTGGCATATGCAAGTTTGGGTTGATCCGCGAGTACATACGCGTATACAGTAATGGTAAGGAGACCGCTCGCGAAAAGCCAGCATTAAGCCGATGCTATTTCATAACTGCAATTGCGAATACATTTCATGTATTTATGAGAGTTTGTGTCGGGCAGGGTACGTGCCTTGGCAGTCCTTCCAAGTGTGTTACGCCCGTGTGCCTGAAGGCGGCACTGATTTCATTTGCATCTACATGGATACTCTGCAAATCACAGTGAAGTGCATGCAAAGGGTTCATCGAACTACTTTTATGATATTTCTATATAGTCCCAGTCTCTAATAGCATGTGGGAAAGACAAATCCCTACCGTTCTATTCTCGATCTCATTTCTCTTATGATGATCATGTCTTCCTATGTAGGTGGATGCTAACAATATATGCTCGCATTCTGGAGAGAAAGTTAGTGTAACAAATTTCGCAAATAGATATCGTCGCAACAGACAACGCATTTGTTTTAATGATTTCTACCCCAACTCGTGCATTATTTCCGTAACATTCTCTCTCCTATATATCGCGATAATTTTCTCTAAATCGTCCGTCAGTCCCACCTCGTGAGGATCCCACAATGCGCAGCAACACTCCAAAATAGGACGCACAAGTGTAGTGTAGGCAGTTTCCTCAATAGAACTGTTGCATCTCCTACGTCTTATGCCAATGAAACGTAATCTTTGGTTCGGCTTCCGTACAATACTTTCTATATGTTCTATCCAATTTACGTTGTTCGTAATTGTTACTCCTAGGTATTTAGTTTAATTTACGGCCTCTAGGTATGGCTGATTTATCGTGTAACTGAAGTTTAACGGATTTCTTTTAGTTGTCTTTTGGATGACCTCACACTTATAATTATTAAGGGTCAACTGCCAAATTTTGCAGCATGCAGATATGTAAATCATTTTGCAGTTGATTTTGATCTCCTGGTGGCTTTACTAACCGATAAATGACAGCATCGCCCACGAAGAGTCTAAGAGGGCTACTCAGATTGTCTCCTAAATCGATAATAAAAATAATGAACAACGGGGGACCTTAAACACTTCCCTGTGGAACGCCAGAAATCACTTCTGTTCTGCTCGATGACTTACCGGCACTTCCAACGTACTGTGTCCTTTCTGAGAGGAAATCAATAATCCAATCGCATAACTGTGGCAATATTCCATAAGCACGCAGTCTGATTAGAAGGCACTTGTGAGGTTCAGCGTTTTAATGTCTTACTCAGAGTAAGAAAAAAAGTTAAACTCAATATTTTTAAAGGTCCAAAGCCTCCGCCCTTTTAACATGACACGAATACATTTTTTTTCGAATGTATTATGCAAAGCAAGAGTTTTCATGACAAACCAACATTGTCCAAGTAAAATGTAACGTTTCCTATGTGAAAAGACAATTAAACGCATGTGGAAGGTATGAGAGACAACAAAAATGAAGAATATTGAAGGAACACCACCGCTGTACTCGTTTGGCTGGCCGTTACAGATATGAAAGTATGATTTCAGATACTAGCATTTGAGAACAATGGGTGTCCATAATGAGGAAATCAGACAAAAACTGGGAATGAACACCAATGATGAAGCAGTAAGAGCGAACAGGTTGAGATGATGCGGTCATGTTATTCGCATGGGAGAAGCAAGGTTATCTAAGAGACTCATGAGACTCATGAGACTCAGTAGAGTGTAAGAGGAGTCGACGTAGCCCAAGAAGAAAGTACTTGGATTTAGTGAACAATGATTTTGAAATATGGTTTGTTGCACTAGCAGGTACACTAAACAAGTGGTCGCTGAAATATCGAAAAAAATGATGGCACTTAACTGCTTCTGTTATAAGTCCTTGGGCTTACAAACTACTTAAACTAAGTTGTGTTAAGGACAACACACACACACACACACACACACACACACACACACACATGCCGGAGGGAAAACTCGAACCTCCGACGGCGAGCGACCGTGCGCTCCGGAGTAAGGCTCCTTAGAGCACTCGGCCAGTCCACCGAGACTGGAAAATCATGACTCGAACATTTCATCTGAGCAGATTTCAACTTCTTCCGCGTTTCCACGGAAATACTATAATGGTGGAGGAGGAAGGTTGAGTTACGCACCATCTAGAGAGAAGTCCACACAAACATGCAACAACCTCTAGGAGATCATATGCTAATAAGCTGCCAGGCTTTCTAATTTTTAAGGTAGCAGAGGTAAAATATAGAGGACGAAGGGCTATATACAACTTGTACAAAATCGAGACAGCAATCATAAGAGTCGAAAGGGATGAAAGGGAAGGAAATAAGACAGGGTTGTAGCTTTTTTCTAATGTTATTCAATGTGTAAATTGAGCAAGCTATGAAGGAATTTGGAAAAGAAATTAAACTTTGCAGTTTGCCGAGAAAATATGAAGCTGCCAGAGACAGTAAAGGATCTGGAAGAGCAACTGAATGGAATAGACTGTCTTGAAATGAGATTTAGGATGAACATCAACAAGAGCAAGACAAGGGTAAGGGAATTTAGTGCAATGGCAAAGGAATTAGATTAGGTATCAAGGCAATAAAAGTAGTCGATGCGTTTTGTTATTTGGTTAGCAAAATACTAGTAACTTTTCATGGCCGAAGTAAAAACGATATAAAATTCAGAATGGCAATGGGAAGAAAATCATTTCTGAAGAAGCGAAATTTGATAACATCCAAAACTGATTTTAATGTTAGGAACTTCTTTCAGAAGTAATTTGTGTAGAGTGTAGCATTGTATGCTAGTGAAACGTGGATACAGAGTTCAGACAAAAACAGGATACAAGCTTTTGAAATGTGGTGCTACAGACGAATGCTGAAGATGAGACGGATAGATCACATAATTAATGAGGCAATACTGAACAGATTGAGAAGAAAAGAAATTCTTGACATACCTTGGCTAATAGAGGAGATGAATTAGTTGGACACATACTGAGAGATCAAGGTATTGTCAATTTAGCCTTGGAGAGCGGTGTACGCGTTAAAATCGCAGAAGTAAAGCGAGAGAATAATACAGCAAATGGATGTGGGTTGCCGCTCCTATTCCGAGATGAAAAGGGTTGCACAGGACAGAGTAGGGTGATAAGCTGCATCAAACCAGTCTCCAGTCCGAATACCACAACAGTCGGTAAAGCCGCTGCTACGAAGTGGCGGACATCAGCAACAGCATCAAACGAAGCGGCTATCCATGATGAGTCCGAAAATACGAACAACTAAAAATCGAATGAATATGGACATGTTCTTTTAATTTTCTCCAATTCAAATTTATGTACTTACTCCTCTCTACATGTCGTCGAAAATCGCAACGGAAATATCCTATCATTTTGTGTACTTAAGATGTTGAAGCTACCTGGCACCATTTTCGTTTTATCGGTCTGCACCACGCGGGACACGAACACTCGTCACTTTGTTTCAGGTACATCATCCATTACGGACGTAATATTAGAACTGCACTACTCAAAACAATATTAGGGGAACAGATGAGATACCAGACACAATATGCATATGGCACAGTATTTTATTCAGATATTGGTTACAATTGTAATTTGTGCACGGTACAGTACGATATTTTGCACCTCAACTCGTTGTCGAAGGTTTACATGACATTTACTTAGAGCGAGGCATTATGGGGCTACCATAATACTGAACAAGTCATCTTGTTGCCCTTTAAATTGTCGCGTGATCACGTCGAACGGCTCTCCCGCGTTTCATGGACAGTACGAGGTTATTAATCAGCTTGAGCCAGGAGCGCAATATTCAGCTCTGCAATGCTTCCGCCACGTGCGTGGCAGACATGGTCAATCGCGATTAAGTTCGGTGAACAAGCTGGCCACTCAATTCGTTCAATCCCCTCAGCTTCAAACATGTTGCCAACCAGTGCAGCTCTGTGGGGACGACTGTTATCATCCACCAGAAGAAACCCATCTCTTATGGCACTAGCGTAGGGCACTACATAAAAGTCGAAGGATCTCGTCTCTATACCTCTGAGCGGTGAATGCTGACTCCTGCCTACACCATTCGATCACCTCCATGAGATGGTAACGTTTCCTGCACATAAACAGGATTGTTCCACGTTCTCTCCAAACAACGACTGTTGTCCGGCCGAACACAACATATTATCTATGAGCAGATCCTGGCGCCATTCGTTACGACTCCAACCAGATGTTTTTCCGAGCAGATTCTCCAAGCTATATGGTGTCATGGCTGTAATGGGACACACACCATAGGCCTCCGTGCGTAGAGGTCACATTGCGCTTCCTGCTGCTGCCTAGAGGGTGCGTTGCAGCTGAGTTACTTTCAGCTTCCTATCTAGACGGGCTGTTAACCGGAGATGAGGTTATTTCTTACTTGTGCTACCCGTGGACGACATTGGCGATGCCTTCTTTTAACATTTCCTGTTGTTCGAAATGGCGTCCAGGTCCTCGAAAATTACACTTTGTGACACTTCAACAGCTACAGCCACCTCTCTCTCTCTCTATCCCGCTTCCAAGCTTTCTACGGTTGTCCATGTCATAGCTTCAGGTAAGTCACGACGTTATTGTATTGCACTACTTCTGAACCCAACTGCTCGTGTAATTTGTTCGGTAGAGTGAACACAAGTCATCATGAAGCCGCTCTACAACAATATTCTGAAACTTCCTGACAGATTAAAATTGTTTGCCATAAGCGAGACTCGAACCTGGGACCTTTGCCTTTCGTGGGCAAGCGCTCTACCGACTAAGCTATCCCGACACGACTCACGATGCCGCCCCACAACTTTACTTCAGCCACTACCTCGCTTCCTACTTTCCATACTTCACAGAAGCTCTCCTGCACCCTCGTGAGTCGTGTCGGGATAGCTCAGTCGATAGAGCGCTTGCCCGCGAAACGCAAAGGTCTCAGGTTCGAGTCCCAGTTCCGGCACACAATTTTAATCAGCCAGGAACTTTCATATCAGGTGTTCAAATGTTCAAATGTCTGTAAATCTATCGGACCAAACTGCGTGGTCATCAGTCTCCGTAGCTTAGGTAAACCAACCTAAGGACAACACACACCCATGCCCCAAGAAGGACTCGAACGTCAACGGCGAGCAACCGCGCTCTCCTCAGCGAAGTGCTTTAGACCGCTCGGCTACTCCACCGCGGCTTCATATCAGCGCACACTCAGCTGCAGAGTTGCAGAGTGAAAGTTTCATTCAGGAAACATGCCTTAGGCTGTGGCTAAGCCATGTCTCCGCCATATCCTTTCTTCCAGGAGTGCTAGTCTTTCAAGGTTCGCAGGAGAGATTCTGTGAAGTTTGTAAAGGAGGAGGTGAGGTACTGGCGGAAGTAAAGTTGTGAGGCGGCATCGTGATTCGTGTCGGGATAGCTCGGTCGGTAGAGCGCTTGCCCGCGAAACGCAAAGGTCCCAGGTTCGAGTCCTGGTTCCGGCACACAATTTTAATCTGCCAGGAAGTTTCATATCAGTGCACACTCCGCTGCAGAGTGAAAGTTTGATTCTAGCAACGTTCTGTTTTTACCAATATCTCGGTTGTCATAATGTTGTTGTCTCTACTCCGTAGAACCGACGTAAAAGAGTCGAAACATTTTAGTTCATTCTGCCGATGACAATACTTCAGATCCCAGATGTCTCAACCCTCCAATTGTTTTGACCAGGGTAGTCGAGTGCGATGACCTGGAAAGAATTGCCGTGGCGCCTTCGAGACGCTTCGGCTTCGTTAAGCAGCGCGCAGAACTTTCCATTCGTTACTTCGGTTGTCATTTATTCGGCCAGCAGTCGCCGTAAGACGCGGCCTGACCTGGTGGGTGTTGCGCTTTTACGACCTCCGGCACACGGCCCGGGCGTGCCCCACTTGCTTAATTACAGAGCGGCGCCGACCGTGGCCGGCCGGCGAGCAGTTGCTCAACGGCGAGCAAACCGCGCTGACGTGCGGCAGGTCGCGTGGCGGCCGCCGCTCCACCACAGCTTTGAGCTTTGTGCGCTGGGGGGCGCGCCTGCCGGGGTAGCCACAGCGAGTGGCGAAATGCGTGTGGCGGGGCCAGCAACGGGCTCGCCTCCCACTCGTGCCTACCCGCACGCGTTCCCTTATTTATTGTCACTTTTCATTACGTCAACTAGCTGAAAACCCAGTGTTGTCCGGGTATAGAAATGTGAATGTTTGGTGTACGTTTGTCACGTCTGAACCACAAGACGTAAAGAGCTAAAAATTTGTACAGTTACTAATGTCTACCCGGGGAAGGCTTTAGGCACGGTTTTATGGCGATCGGATAGCTATATATATACACATACATACATTAATGTGAATGTCTGTTCGGTATACGCTTATCATGTTCGAACGACGAGACACAGAGATTTAAATATTTGTACAGTTACTAATTTATACCTCAGAAGGGTTTTAGGTACGGTTTTATAGCGATCTGATAGATATTTAGTAATTTGAAGAATATAACGCGAAATACGGAACAATAATTACTCTTTGAAAATGGTTTTATTGGTTGCATTGTTGCTTGAAAGTTGATAATGATAAAAGGGTGGAGTATATTGGGATGGAAAGATATCGGTGTATATAAAATTCTACGTGTGTATTAATATCTCGCTCTGCAGCGAAAACTACAGAACGCAAACGAATGGTCTGTGTGTAATTGTTGTCCGAAGTCTCCCATTGTAGATCATAGCAGTTTTATGCCGATAGCTATAAAGGGGTGGTAGATATGACGGTTCTTAAATTATAAAAAGGCCAACGATTACGTTTGCGTCTCTATAGCAAGAAGGTTACATACAGCGAAACGTGATGCCACAGACCATATCTTTGGTCTGTGCATGCTACAATGTCTTCAGCTCTTACTCTCTAAGGATAAGCTTACGAATAAGGAAATATAATAATGAATAAAGAAATAAAGCAGTAAAAAAGAAATTTCTTTTAATACATTTCTTTAAAAAAATCGATACGACGTTTCGCTCATTATCTATCATAATCAACCAACACGCGAGCGGAACCTCGCGTTTAAGCTGTATATATACAGGTTGTCCCACTCACCTGTTTTACCCCAGATATCTCTGAAACTACAAGAGATATTGAAAAACCACTTTCACGGTCATGAACTTACGACAGGGGCTTATGAAAGTAGGTACTATGAGACACTAAAACTTGAAGAAATATTATTCTCAACACAATACCCTATATTATTTCTTTAGCAATCGATAGGATGAAAAAACACAAAAAGAATGGCGTTGGTTGCATCGCGATGAGTCAAGTACATCCGGAGATACTGCGAAGCGTATTTGAAGTTTGAAAAACATAGGCGCGCTAACTTCCAAATGGAGGGCATAGTAATGGGCATAACTGGTATAGAGAAGCAGCTGAGAGAATTTAAAATAAAAAAAAAAATGTAAGAAAAAGTTACCGTAGCACTGTAATATACAAACAAACATTATTTGACAGTTACAATTAGACAGAGCTTCATGTTCTAAAGTGAGTTATTAACCTTTCTTCAGTCAGAGTTTACTATTTATCTTTTTCTCATATTTTGTTAATGGACTAATCTGCTTATGTTGGCTGACGACGCAAAGAGGGGTGAGTGAAATTTAATTGTTTTATGTTTCACATCACGGATAGGGAAGACGGATTACTTGAGAGCTGAGCTTACTTATCTGTTCCACACAATTTTTCATTAGCTACTTTGTTTCCTTTGTCATTACCTTGTTAGACAGTAGCCATTATTTGTTATTAGTTTCTGGAAATCGCACCAAACACAAAAATTAATTACACCATTTGCTAAAAACACAATAATTAATTTGCTAATAAAATTGGGCCTTCTTCTCAGCATCTTTCGGCATAAACAACAATCATTACTAAGATCGCAACGGAAGCCGTACTCTGTCCGTTTCTGCAGTTATAATCTATACTTCGACCAGTGTTAGAAACTGTTTGTCATTCCATCCATGATCACATTTATGTTCGGTACCACATTCATGATAAACATTGGTCTGCACTCTATTTAATTAAGGAACTACTTGATTCTCAAGTTAACGAATTCGACTTTGAGAAACAATCGGACTCGTCATTCAGTCAGACAGTTGTTCTAAAAATCAAGCGCACTAACATGGCCATACATCTTGCTATCAGTTGATCCCAGGCTGATTAGTCACAATATTTATTCTTGCTTTAGACATACAGAACTATTCTATATTCATAGTGCAGTACCAGTTTACACACACAGACACACAGTTGCATCCACGAACAAACGCACACACGCACACACACACAACCATAGTTTTCGAATTAATTTTTATTATTTTTTTAAATATATTTTTTAATTCAGGTGCTTGTTGTGCAATATTGAGCTCAAAATAAACTCTCAAAATACAAACTAAAAATAAGAAGTTTTTTACAAGGTATTTAAAATGTTCACTCACCTAAAAAAATAAAAAAATAAAAATAAATAAAAACTCTGAACTTGTAAGTAATAAAATCTTAATCTAGTTAAGGGGTCAACTAAATTCTTGTTTAAAAATTATGCACTGTCCGAAAAGAACAGACACCATATACATAATTGTATATGAGCCCCATCTGGCAATTGTCAATTTCAATGCGGACGCATTAATACGCTCGATCCCTTGCGGGAATCCAGTATAGACTGCGAGCAAGTGGAATCAAATATGCAGGGGGCACTACAATGGTAGTGTGCTACAAGAAGAGAATATGGGTTGCAAGGGAAGCGTACCTGGATAGCCTAATTGGTTAAGGCGACCGCTGGCCCAAAGCGAGAAATCCGGGTTCGAATCCCGCTCTAGCACAAATTTCAAGTTTGCCATTGGATTTATTTCAATGCCCTGAAACCGTCAAAATGTTTAAATATTTCGAATTCGTAAAATTACGGCCGTTATTGTCAACAGATGGTGTCTGTTCTTTCGGTCATGTCCAAAAGGAACAGATCCCTTCCGAATCGAGTCGTCCAGTGTCAAACCGTGAGAAAACGTCCAAGATGATGCCCAAGGCGCGATGGAAGGATCGTGTACCAACGATCCTTAAAGAAGTGGAACCTAGAGTCGTGGAGGATGACGCTAGAGACTGGAAAAGAAGCTCTGTCCTTTACAAGAGACACCACCTCTCCTGTGACTGAAATGTGTGACTGAAATTTTTTGTATATTGTCCTGTGTTTGCAGTTTCTTTTTGTTTTGTATGTGTAATGTGCTCTTTGTAAATTCTCTACCGTATAGCGTCCTGTTTTTTCTCCTTTTGTATTTTTTTTAAATTTTGTTTTGTTGTTGGTGTTAAAGGCACTTTAATGCAGTAAATAATGATCATGGAGCCGTACTTATCAGTTATCATTCTTATTATTGTTTTTTACAAGAACGTAGTTACGCCCCCTACTAGATACAGATTTTCTCACTGAAATTTGCTGACTGAACTTTCAAAGGGATCAAATTGGTCGGCCGCTGGCCGAGCGGTCTGCGGCGCGCCAGTCACAGTCTGCACGGCCGCTACGGTCGGGGGTTCGAATCCTCCCTGAGGCATGGATGTTTGTGTCGTCTTTAGTATAACGTAGTTCGTAAGTAGTTTGTAAGTTTAAGGACTGATAACCCCGCAGTTAAGTCCCTTTAGCTTAACAAACACTTGAACATTTTGGATCAAATTGTGACCTTCCGAGTGTTGGGATGGTCCTTTGAGAGAGCTACCACACAAATTTTAATTTGTATTTTGAAACTTTCTTTGGAGCTCGGTTTTGTAGAATCAACTCTGGTATGTTCCTTTCACCTTATTTACAGATCTAATTATTAAGGATAGTCGTACGGCCCTATCTCGACAATGCTGAATTGGCTACATAAATGCCGGTTTCTCAGGAACTGATGAGTATATAAATGTGGTGTTTTCATCACATGATCTCGCATGTTTTGTGGCTGTATTGCTCTACAATCACTTTAAAATAACAGCTAGAAAAAAGTTATGATTTTTTCCCTGAAGGTATAATTTTTTGGCGTAAATTTTAACAATTGTAATTAATTGAATTTTAACTGTTACAGTAAATATTACTAAAGTAGAATCATATCATTGTAGTATCTACTATGTGGTAAATAATTTATTGATGTAGAATAAGACGTAACTGAGAAAAAGGGGCATTTATACTCAAAAATGTCATTTTGAGTACTTCATGCAGTGGTTGATAAGCGCCCGCGTATGGATTCCAACCCCCGTCCGATAACCAGATTTGAGCTTTCTGGAAATTCTTCCTAATTTTTTCCTCTTTTTGCTTTACAAACCATGCGGAATTCAGATGAGCTACAATATTAAAATTATGCCTGGTAAAAAGTGTTTACTTACAATTTAAAAGGGTCATAAACTCGTATGTTAACGTCTAAATGTCTCGAGCATCAGTGGACCGCATTGAATCTTTTCTCTACTAGTCACTACTAGCAGAGTTTCCAACACAAATACGCCTATATTAGGGCTTATCTCCGTTTCACTTATGAATAGCAAACATAATAACATTACTGTGTTGAACAGAATTAGCGTAACAATAAGCTTAACGACCTATTCTCCGCCTCCCTAGCTGAGTGGTCGCTGGCGCGCTGTGCCCATTCTAAGAAAAAAAAAAAACAGAGCCAAGAAGTTGAATACTCCGAATTAGCACGATACGTCTCCATGGAAGTGATGTATCCGAGGGAGGAAACAGTTTTCCGCGCGGCTGACTGCTATGTGGGCGTTCTGGGTTCAGTCCCTGGTGCTGACAAACATTTTTCTTTTCCTTTGATAGGAGGACTGGAACTGAGTGCACTAAGTCTCGTGAGGCCAGCTGAGAAGTTCTTGACTGAGACCTAGCGGCTCAGAAGGGAATAAACCAGAGAACAGCCGGGAGAGCAGCGCGTAGACTACATGCCCCTCCATCCAGCATACATAACGCCACACGTAGGACGATACGGCGGTCGGTCGGGCCCTATTCGCCCAACTATACCAAATAAATTAATAAAAGAAGGAGGCGATCCCCCTTGGTACACAAAACAGGTCAGGACACTGTTGCAAAACCAACGGGAAAGGCATGCCAAATATAAACGAACACAAAACCCCCACGATTGGCGATCCTATACAGACGCTCGAAATTTAGCGAGGACTTCAATGCGAGATGCCTACAATACATTTCACAACGAAACTCCTTCTCGAAATTTGAGTGAAAACCCGAAGAGATTTAGGTCATATGTTAAATATACTAGGGGTAAAACACAAACAATACCGTCACTACGTGATAGTAATGGCGATCCTGTCCATGATAGCGCTACTAAAGCAGTTACTAAACATAGCTTTTAGAAACTAATTCACCGAAGAAGACGAAATCAGTATTCTAGATTTCGACAGGAAGCATCTGATGAAGATCGCTAGTAACGCGATCGAAATACCGTACAAGTACGTCGCGGAATATCGGCAGGAACCCGATTCTCCAAGATGACAACACCCCCGGGAAAGCCTTAATAGGTACAACGTTGAAGTAGATATCCTCGGAGTAGTGAAGCAACTTAAATCACTTAACAAGAACAAGTCTTCAGTTAGATTTCTAACTGATTATGCTGAAGCGATAGCTCCTTATTTAACAGCCATATACAACCGCTCTCTCAAAGAAGGATCTGTACCAAAAGATTGGAAAGTTGCACAGGTCACACCTATATTCAAGAAAGGCAGTAGGAGAAACCCACTAAACTACAGGCCTATTTTATTGACGTCAATTTGCAGCAGGGTTTTGGAACATATCCTTTATACAAATATTATACATTATCTCGAACAGAATGATCTATTGACCCAAGGTCAAGACGGATTTAGAAAATATTGTACATGCAAAACACAACTAGCTCTTTACTCACACGAAGTGACGAGTGCTATCGACAAGGGTTCTCAAATTGATTCCGTATTTATTGATTTCCAGTAGGCATTTGACACTATACCTCACAAACGGCTTTTAATCAAATTGCGTGGTTATGGTATGTCGCCTCAAATTTGCGACTGTCAAGGAGGACACAGTTTGTAGTAATCGATGGTAAGGCATCGACTAAAACAGAGATGATATCCGGCGTTCCACAGGGTAGTGTTATTGGTCCTCTGCTGTTCCTTATTTGCATAAATGGTTTTGGAAAAATCTAAGAAACTCTTAGGTTGTTTGCAGATGACACCGTCATTTACCGTCTAGTAAAATCTTCTGAAGATCAAAACCAACTGCAGATAGATCTAAATAAGGTATCACTATGGTGTAAATATTGGCAACTGTCTCTAAATAATGAGAAGTGTGAAGTCGCCGACATGTGTACGAAAAGAAATCCGTTAAACTTTGTTTACCAGAGAATGCGTTTTATTGGCAGAACCCTCAAAATATGCGACAGAACTACAAAAGAAACTGCATACACTACGCTTGTCCGTCCATTTTTGGAGTATTGCTGCCCAGTGTGGGATCCTTATCAGGTGGGTTTGACGGAGGACATCGAAAGAGTCCAAAGAAGGGCAGCTCGCAGCTCGTTTCGTATTGTCACGACACAGGGGAGACAGCGTTGTGGAAATGATACATGATCTGGGATGGGAATCATTACAACAACGACGCGTATCGCTGCGGCGTGGGCTACTTACGAAATTCCAATCGCCAACATTCTCCTCCGAATGCGAAAATATATTGTTGACTCCGACTTACATAGGTAGAAATGATGATCAGAATAAAATACGAGAAATCAGAGCTTGAATGGAGAGATTCATGTGTTCTTTCTTCCCGCGCGCTATTAGAGAATGGAATGAGAGACAAAATAGTATAACGGTGGTTCGATGAACCCTATGCCAGGCACTTAAATGTGATTTGCAGAGTATCCCATGTAGATGTAGATATAGAACTAGGGCCAGGACGCGGACTTTCTTGATAACAATTAGTTAGGAGAAAGAAAACACACATCTCTTAAAACCAATTCCTGAAATCTCACACAGAAACATTATTTATTCCGCAGTTGCCTGATAATATTTGTAAGAGCAATGTTTTTGATTATTTACGGTCGTTCCAGTCTTACACCTTTCGTCGCAGCCTTATCCAAATACAACATCTGACAATAAACTTCGGTAAACAGTCCCGTAATATTAACGTAGATGAACCATGAACTACAGTTACTGTGTTTGGAAATAGTCACCTCCCATAACTATGCACCGCTGAGATTTGCGATAAACGTTCTGGAAACTTTGCACGAAGTCTTCCTTGGGAATGGTCTTCAAAAGCCTCGTCATGTTTCGTCGGACGTCAGTAACACGGTCAAATCTCTTTCCTTTTAAAGCGAGTTTCAGTCGAGGCAATAGGCAGAAGTCTGGAGGGTTGAGATCCGGCGAGTATGGTGGATGTCCAAGTTGCACGACCCTCGTTTCTCAAGTATTCAAATGTTTGTATAGTCTATGGGACTTAAATACGGGGTCATCAGTCCCTAAACTTACAAACTAGTTATGGACTAGGACGGTAAAAATATCCATGCCCGAGGGGGGAATCGAAACCCGACCGTAGTGGCCGTGCAGACCGTGACTGGAGCGCCTTAGTCCCCTCGGTCACCGCGGCCGGCCCCTCGTTTCTGCCAGCAACTGTTGCACTACTTTGAAGTTATTGCCAAGTTTCGGACTCAATCGTCCATTTTCAAACCGTTGGCCTTTCTCCCAACCGTAATAATACAATGCATGAAGCAAATGGTTGATAAAATCTTGTACATTATCCATTGGCATACCTTGACAAAAAGTAGGGATAGATTGGTAGGACACATTCTTAGACATCAAGGAATTGTGAATTTAGCGTTGGAGGGAAGTGTGTGGGGTAAAAACCGCAGAGGAAGACCAAGAGATGGATACAGTAAACAGATTCAGACAGATGTAGGTTGCCGTTCTTATGTGGAGATGAAGAGACTTGCTCAGGATAGGGTATTGTGGAGAGCTGCATCAAACCAGTCTCCGGACTGAAG
The DNA here is from genome assembly GCA_026315105.1 of Locusta migratoria. Classification (NCBI taxonomy): domain Eukaryota; kingdom Metazoa; phylum Arthropoda; class Insecta; order Orthoptera; family Acrididae; genus Locusta; species Locusta migratoria. The sequence goes on along the minus strand of CM048747.1, from coordinate 201,550,982 downwards.
ACCACAACAACAACAATTAACAGTGGATAATTTACAAGATTTTATCAGCCATGTGCTTCATGCATTGTATTATTACGGTTGGAAAAGGGCCAACGGTTTGAAAATGGACGATTGAGTCCGAAACTAGTCTCTAACTCCAAAATAGTGCAACTGTGACGAAAAAATAAATTGTTTTCAAAATAAAGTTTTCCATGTAACCTGCTATTAATTTGTTTCTACATAAATGATTTAACGGACAGGGCGAGTAGCAATTTGTGCATTTTTGTTGATGATGCCGTAGTGTACAGTAAGTTGTCGACCTTGACTGACTGCAGGACGCAGACGATGAAAATTGTAAAGTGATGCAGATTTTTCGATATTACTTAATAACGCAGGATGGAGGTGATTTGCATAGATTAATTATCTTCAAAAGTAAAACGCGAAGATCGCGGTATAATTATTAAATTTACTGGCCACCGGTTCTAATGGGCTATGCCACGATCATCTGATTGTAAAGAATTCTACAATATGGTCATCTTACGTTATTTAAAAAATGGAGGTTAAACAGAAAGTGCAACATAGCAATTAGTCAAAATATAAAATATATAAATTATCACCTGCTTGTAAGAGACTGAAGCGTAAAAAGACCAAATTGTAGAATTGATGGTGGCAGAGCCCACTGAATCCGATCGTCAGTAAGTTAAATAATCGTATAGTGATCATGGTGTTTTATTTTTAAACATAATGTACTTATTTTTCGAATACAGTATTAATACAGTACTGACTGACACGTCGTATCACTTAAACGTCTAGGCGTAACGTTACAGAACAATCCGAAATGGAACGAACATGTAAGAGCATTTCGTTTTATTGAGAGAGTTTCGGAAGATGTGGTTCATCTGTAAAAAGAGACTACGAACAGAATAGTATTTCAAACCAATCTTGAGACGTACTCTGGGATGCACAGCAGATCGGTTTAAAGGAAAACATAGAAGTCATTGACTTTTGGCCTCTTACGTTTGTTACTGATAGGTTCGATAAATACCCAAATGTTATGGTTCGGGAACTCGAATAAGAGGCCCTGGAGCGACACTATTGGGGACATTTAGAGGGCAGGTATTTGAGGTGAATGCGGAGCGATTACGCTGCCGCTAAATTTCACGTGAAGATCACAAGAATAAATTGTTCGGAGGCATATAGACGGTCGTATTTCTCTCGCTCTATTTCGGAGTAGTACAGAAAAGAAAATGACCAGTAGTGGTAGCTTCTACAAGGTATCCTCCGCCATGCACCGTATGCCGGCTTGTGAAGTAAGTAGGTCGATGTTGATATAGAGTGTGACGCAGACCGCAAGTTGTCCGCAAGGCACTGTGCTAGCTCGTGGGGCCTCTGTAATGATGTGGGCTGCTTTTATAAGCAATTGACTGAGTTCTCAAGTCCAAATAAATCTTTCATTGACTGATATTCTTTATGTTCGTCTACTCATGGACCTTTTGATCTCAAAGAGATATAGAATTTTTGTGGATGATCATGCCCCATGTCACTGAACCACCGTGTGGAGAACATTCTGGACAATTCCAGCGAATCATTTGGCAACCGAGAACACCTAACATGAATTCCGTAGAACAATTATGGGACATAATCTAGAGTTGGTGCGTTAAATCCTCTACCGGCAACACTTACATAGTTATGGACAGCGTGTGTCAATATTCTAACAAGGCACCTCCCACAAGTCATCGAGTCCACGCCATGTCGAATTGTTGCGCTTTGCCCGCCAAAAGAGTTCCCACACGATATTAGGGGGTGTCCCATGTCTTTTGTCACATCAGTGTATACAACGAATATCACTCGTCATTTTTCAGGCCAAACTACCATCCACTGATACTCAAGAATGTGTTCATAAGGCAGCTGCAAATAGACTCTAAGCATGTTCTCTGGCTTGTTGACACCAGAGCGCCAACGACGTGTATCCCTTAATGGGTCCCATAAGGATCAGTGTGATATCAACTTGTGAGGCAGAGACACACTCATGTTTTCTACAGCGAACTGGGCGAATTTGAAATGGGTCAAACGTGGCCGCCCAAGTGGCGGGATGGTCCTTTCAGAGAATTGCCTACAAGTTGGAAGTGCTGTGTCTGTTGAGCAACAAAGCTGGTTGCAGTGGTGACGTCAAGATTCTCACACCCGTAGACTATATATATATATATATATATATATATATATATATATATATATATATATATTTCAAATTTACTAATTTATATCTAAAAATTCATCTATAGTGTAGAAGGAGTTGCCATAAAGAAATTCTTTTAATTTATTTTTAAATGCTAGTTGGCTCTCTGTCAGGCTCTTGATGATGTGCCAGATTTAACCTTGAATAGTGAAGATCATTCTTTCTGCTAGTGTTGTAGTTATGTACGCTGCTATTGCTTTTGAATTCGGTGGGATTGGTAATAACAAATTTCATAAGTGAATATATATACTGTGAAGCTACTGTGAAGATCCCTAGGTCTTTAAATAAGTGTCTGCAGGATTATCTTGGATGGGCTCCAGCAATTATTCTGATTACACGTTTTTGTGCAACGAATACTTTGTTACTCAATGATGAATTACACCAGAAAATGATGCCATACGAAAGCAGAGAATGAAAATAGGCATAGTAAGCTAAGTTACTGAGATGTATATCACAAAAATTTTCAATTACCCTAATAGCATAAGTAGCTGAACTCTAATGTTTCAGCAGATCTTCATTGTGTTTTTTCCAGTTCAAACCCTCATCAGTGCATACACCTAAAATATTTGAATACTCTGCTATAGATTTCTGATCAAAGTCTATATTTATTAATGGTGTCATTCCATTTACTGTACGGAACTGTATGTACTGTGTTTTATCAAAATTTAATGATAGTCCATTTGCTGAGAATCAGTTAATGATTTTCTGAAAGAAGTCGTTTACAATTTCTTCAGTTAGTTCTCGTCTGTCAGGTGTGATAACTATACTTGTATCATCTGCAAAAAGAACTAGCTCTGCATCTTCATGGATATAGAATGGCAAGTCATTAATATATATTAAGAACAGCAAAGGGCCCAAGACCGAACCTTGTGGCACCCCCTTTTTGATTGTTTCCCAGCTTGAGGAATCAGCTGTTTTTATGTGAATTACTTATATCAACTTGTCAGCGCTGACACGTACAGTGCATTCGTCCAGGACACATTGGCCAGGCCTAGTGGACTGGCCTGCAGTATGCTACAAGTCTCGTTCATCTTTGGTGTTTGTGGAGGGAGCGCTGACCAGCGCTCGCTAAGTGCAGAATTTTGTACCTTGTTCTAACAGGGTAATGCTCGCCACACACGTGCTCTTGAAGAAGTGCCGCAACTTCCCACGCGAGCACTGTCTCCGGATTTGTCTTCAATCGATACATGTGGGATACTATGGGACGCAGGCTGACACGCGCGACTCTTCAGCGCACAAGTGTTGCTGAACTGCGTGAACAGGTGGAGCAGGCGTGCAATGAAGTACCCCAAGCCAGCAGTGTTCGCCATTTGTATGATCTACAAGGTGCGCCTACATTGCCGCTTGTGCAAGCTGCGCCAAGTACTAATATGTGTCGACTGCAGATAACCTCACTACCGCTTGTGCTTGTTGTTGTTATGGGCTTCAGTCCGGAGACTGGTTTGATGCAGCTCTCCACCCTACTCTATCCTGAGCAAGCCTTTTCCTCTCCTCATAAGAACGGCAACCCACATCCACTTGAATCTGCTTACTATACGCGTCTCTTGGTCTCCCTCTGCGATTTTTACCCCACACACTTCCCTCCAATGCTAAATTTACGATTCCCCGATGTCTAAGAATGTGTCCTACCAAGCGATCCCTTCTTTTAGTCAGGGTATGCCAAAAATTCCTTTTCTCACCAATTCTGTTCAGTACCTCTTCATTAGTTATGCGATCTACCCACCTAATCTTCAGCATTCTTCTGTAGCACCACATTTCAAAAGCCTCAATCCTCTTCCTGTCCGCACTGCTTATCGTCCATGTTTCACTCCCGTACAAGGCAACACTCCACACAAATGCCTTCAGAAAAGACTTCCTTACTCTTAAATTAATATTCGATGTTAGCAAATTTCTCTTTTTCAAAAACGCTTTTCTTCCCATTGCCATTCTGCATTTTATATCCTCTGTACTGCGACCATCGCATGTTATTTTACTACCCAAGTAACAAAACTCATCTACCACCTTCATTGTTTCTTTACCTAATCTAATTCCTTCAGCATCGCCTGATTTTCTAAGACCGCATTCCATTATTTTTGTTTTGCTCTTGTTAATGTTCATTTTATACGCTCTCTTCAACACACTGTCCAATCCATTTAACTGCTCTTCCAGGTCCTTTGCTGTCTCTGATAGAATTACAATGTCATCAGCAAAACGCAATGTTTTTATTTCTTCCCCCTGAACTTTAATCCCTATTCCAAAGTTTTCTTTGCTTTCCTTCACCGCCTGCTCGATGTACAAATTGAATAACATCGGAGAAAGGCTACAACCCTGTCTTACTCCCTTCCCAACTGATGCTTCCCTTTCATGCCGTTCGAGTCTAATAACTGCGGTCTGGCTTTTGTACAAGTTGTAAATAACTCTCCTTTCCCTGTATTTTACCCCTGCTGACTTCAGAATTTGAAAGAGTGTATTCCAGTCAACATTGTCAAACGCTTTCTCCAAATCTACAAAAGCTAAAAATGTAGGTTTGCCTTTCCTTAATCTATCTTCTAAGATAAGACGTAAAGTGAGTATTGCCTCCCGGGTCCCTACGTTCCTCCTGAATCCAAACTGATCTTCCCCAAGGTCAGCTTCTACCAGCTTTTCCATTCTCTTGTAGATAATTCGTGTTAAAATTTTGCAACCATGACTTATCAAACTAATGGTTCTGTAATTTTCACACACGTCTGCGCCTGATTTCTTTGGAATGGGGATTATTACATTTTTCTTAAAGTCTGAGGGTATTTCGCTTGTCTCATACATCCTACACACCAGTTCAAATAGTCTTGTCATGGCTGGCTCTCCCAGAGACTTTAGTAGCTCTGAGGGTATGTCATCTACTCCTGGGGCCTTCTTCCGACCTAGGTCTTTCAAGGCTCTGTCAAATTCATCTCTCAGTATAGTATCTCCTATTTCATCTTGATCTACTTCCTCTTCCCTTCCTACAACATTGTCTCTAAGCTCATTTCCTTTGTAGAGCTGCTCTATGTACTCTTTTCACCTTTCAGCTTTTTCTTCTTTGCTGAGAACTGGATTCGCATCTGAGTTCTTGATATTCGTAGAGTTGCTTTTCTTGTCTCCAAATGTCTCTTTTATTTTCCTGTACGCGGTATCTACTTTTCCCCTTCTTATACATTCTTCTACAGATTTGCATTTGGCTTCTAGCCCCTCCTGCTTAGCCATTTTGCATTTCCTGTCAATCTCGTTTTTTAGTCGTCTGTACTCCATTTCGCCTGTTTCATTTACTGCATTTTTATATTTTCTCCTTTCATCAATTAAATTTAGTATTTCCTGCGATATCCAAGGATTTTTTGTAGGTCTTGCCTTTCTACCTATTTTGTCCTCTGCTGCCTTCACTATTTCATCTCTCAATGCTACCCATTCCTCTTCTACTGTTTTATTTCCCCCTGTTTCTGTCAATTGTTGCCTAAATCTCCCTCTGAAATTATCCACAACTTCACTTTCCTTCAATTTATGTAAGTCCCGTCTCCTTATTTTCCTACATTTCTGCAGTTTTTTCAGTTTCAGCCTACAGTTCATGACTAACAAGTTATGGTCAAAGTCTATATCTGTCCCTGGGTATGTCTTACAGTTTTTCACCTGGTTTCGGAATCTATGTCTTACCATTATAAAATCTATCTGATACCTTCCGGTGTCTCCTGGTCTCTTCCACGTATACAACGTTCTTTTGTGATTCTTAAACCACGTGTTTGTTACGATTAAATCATGTTCCGTGCTATTGATCTGTAAATGTAATCACGGCCTAGGAAAGCCGAACCAGAGACTGCGTTTTATTGGCAGAACAGTTAAAAGATGCAACAGAAACACACCACGCTTGTCCGTCCTCATTTCGAGTATTACTGCCCAGTGTGGGATTCTTAACAAGTGGGTTTGACGGAAGCCATCGAAAGAGTCCAAAGAAGGGCAGGCCGTTTTGTATTGTCACGATACAGGGGAGACAGCGTCACGGAAATGATGCAAGATCTGGGATGGAAATCATTACAACAACGGCTTTATCGCTGCGGCGTGATCGACTTACGAAACTCCGATCGCCAACATTCTCCTCGGAATGCAAAGATATATTGTTGAATTCAACCTACAGAGATAGAAATGATCATCGGAATAGAATACGAGAAATCAGACATCGAACGGAGAGATTCAGATGTTCTTTCTTCCCGCATGCTATTCGAGAATGGAATGGTAGATGAAAAGTATAAACATTTCATTCCATTTCATGATCGTGGTGGTGGCGGCTGGTGCAGCAACAGTGTTGAATAATTAAAAAATACTCAGTCTCTGTTGCAATATTTTATTCTCCTGCCGCGACAGCGACTCCTCTGCTGCTATGGGGCCCAATGGCAAAACAAATTGTTCAGATACCTTCTCCACAGCTATAGATAGCCGGCCGCGGTGGCCGAGGAGACTGAGGCGCTCCAGTCACGTTCAGCACAGCCACTACGGTCGGTGGTTCGAATCCCCCCTCGGGCATGGATATTTGTGCCGTCCTAATTCGTAAGTAGTTCATAAGTAGTTTGTAAGTTTAGGGACTGATAATCCCGTAGTTAAGTCCCATAAGCTTAACAAACATTTTTTTGAACAGCTATAGATATTTCTGTGGCTCCATCTCCACCAAATCTGACGATGCGCTAACAGTGCGAAACGCGTTATTGGAGAATAAAATATTGCAACAGAGAATAGTATAAAGGTGGTGCGATGAACCCTCTGCCAGGCACTTCAACGTGATTTGCAGTGTATCCCATTGTAACGTCAAAGCTGCGTCCACCTAATCCTCGATGGGCGAAGGTGCCGTTATATTCTATTTTATGCTTAATCATTTAATAATTGTTCCAATGATTTGACGGTATGGGATGCGGACAATTACTAGGTTGATCCATAATGTTGAACTTTGTTACTTTCCTTTATTATGGAATGTTAAAAACTCTTCCTTTTAAATACACTGATTAAATAACTGCGTGCCACTAGGATGAATGTCTACAAGTCCACACTGAAACATTTCAAGATGCAACTGCAACCCGTATGCGATACGACGGAATGGCAACAACTTTAGCCACCACTAAACGCAGGTTACGAACTCACTGCCGACATGCTACCGCCTCGCTATGCGGTCGGCGGGAGACTGCCGCACCCCGGCCAACAAACAAAGAACATTCCAACCTAAGCATTGTTGCCAGCAGCTCTCGCTGCACGCCAACGATAACTATCGTTCGGCCAAAACTTACCAAAAAGGTTACTAACCTAAAACCCTGTATCCTCACACCATGTAGATGTGGATGTACTCCACATGCCCTCTGTCAAGAATAAATCTTGACTATAGAAATCCAAGTGGGTATACGAATTTTTATTTATTTGTATTTCACCCATCCGCTCTCATCAACTGCCGTACCACTGCAAATACGCCGCTGTCTACTTGACGGAATCGGACAGTACCGCAGCTGGTTTTCAGGTGTTGCTTGAGTGTAGCAGTGAGACGGTGGCCTGCTGGCGCCTCGGCCGGCTACTTACGTGTGCAGCAGCAGCAGCAGCGCTGTGTGGGGCCGCGGCTGACATGCGGCGGCGGACACGTCGGCTGCTCGCCGCTGACTGCCGTGCCACAGCACGCCACAGCACGGTACGGCACTATCTGGCCGCTGTCCCGCGCTGTCCGCTCTGCGATAATGCCCGCTTATCTGCAGAACCCTGCCAAACACCTGGCAGTCGCCTGCCCGCCGCCGCAGTAGTCCGCAGGCGGCTAACGGCGCCAGCTTCACGTCTTGCCCCCTCACCTGCTTTAGCGTGTCTCCGACGCTAGCGGGACAACCCATGTCCGTAGACACACCCTTTCCCCACCGTCATTTAATGAACAAAGTAAGAGCCCATGGACTATCAGACCAATTGGATTGGCCGTGGAGGTCCAATTCCTTGGCCGCCACGTTCGCACGACATAACCCCTTTGATGTTTTCTTGTGGGGTTATGTGAAAGACCGAGTATACGCTACACCAGTAAAGGACCTGCAAGACTTGAAACAGCGCATAAGAATTGTCATCAATTCTGCCACAGAGCAGATGCTCCGCACCACATGGCGCGAAATCGACTATAGACTTGATATTCTTCGCGCTACCCGTGGCGGCCATGTTCAAATGTACTGAACCGTCCACCTGTGTATGAAAACTTGATGAGCTGCTGTATGATTTCCCTGTATATGTTCGTCAATAAATTGTTTCCTCTCAGATTTTATGAGTTCAAATGTGGGAGCCTGATTGTGGTCACCCTCTAGATAACAGAACGCAGCTTATCATTCTCAATGGAGAGAAGTCTTCTCAAGTAAGAGTGATGTCAGGCCAAGCACTAATACGGGTCGACTGCAGGTATCTCTGTACCGCTTGTGCTATTGATCTGTAAATGTAATCATGTCGTAGGAAACACGAACCAGAGAATGCGTTTTATTGGCAGAACAGTTAAAAGATGTAACAGAACTACACACGCATGTCCGTCCTCATTCGGAGTATCGCTGCTCAGTGTGGGATACTTATCAAGATACTTTGTCGGAAGCCATAGAACGAGTCCTAAGAAGGGCAGCCTGTTTTGTCACCATACAGGGGAAACAGCGTCACGCCACAGGCAGTGGCGGACTAAAGGGGAGGAGGCGAGGTGGAGGGGGCGGGGACCAGGGGGCCTCCAAATACCCCGAAAGAGGTTTTTTTTTTTATGAGCTTGGCATATCGTTCTGCTCGGGCCTCCAAATCTGGAAAGCTATTTTGTTTAGACTGTCCCGTGTCTCTCGTCCTGAGGGGAGGGGGAGGCTCAAACTCTTTTTTATACTAATACATGTATTTCCAACTGGACGGGGGGGGGGGGGCTCATTTCGTTTCGCCACCACCTCCCCGGGCCTCCAACAGCCTTAGTCCGCCACTGGCCACAGGGGAGTTCGTGGGACCGTTGCTATTCACAGTATATATAAATGACCTTGTGGTTAAAATCGGAAGTTCACTGAGGCTTTTTCCGGATGATGCTCTAGTATATCGAGAGGATGTAACAATCATATATTGTACTGAAATGCAGGAGGAACTACCACGAAATGACGCATGGTGCAGGGAATGGCAATTGAATCTCAATTTAGACAAGTGTAATCTGCTACGAATACATAGAAAAAGAGATCCTTTCTGATTGAGCTACGTTATACCAGGGCAGCAACTAGAAGCAGTTAATTACATAAATTATCTGGGAGAAGTCATTGGCCGCGGTGGCCGAGGGGACTGAAGCGCTCCAGTCACGGTCTGCACGGCCACTACGGTCGGGGGTTCGAATCCCCCCTCGGGCATGGATATTTGTGCCGTCCTTAGGATTAACTAGTTCATAAGTAGTTTGTAAGTTTAGGGACTAATGACCCTGTACTTAAGTCCCATAAACTATACAAACATTTGAACATTTTGATCATTTGGAGAAGGCATTAGGAGTGATTTAAAATGGAATGACCATATAAAATCAATCGTCGGTAAAGCAGATGCCAGACTTAGATTCATTGTAAGAATCCAACGGAAATGCAGTCCGAAAACAAAGGAAGTAGGTTACAATACACTTGTTCGCCCACTGCCTGAATACTGATCACCGTTTTGGGTCCGTACCAGGTGGGGGTGATAGAGGAGGTAGAGAAGATCCAACGGAGAGCAGCATGTTTCGTTACAAGATCATTTGGTAATCGTGAAAGCGTTACGGAGATGATCGATAAACTCCATTGGAAGACTCTGCAGGAGGGACGCTCTGTCTCTCGGTTATGAGCTTTTGTCAAAGGTTCGATAATATTATATTGCTTCCCACTACGTATATCTCGCGAAGAGATCTTGAGGATGAAACCAGGCTGGCCGCGGTGGCCAAGGGGACTAAGGCGCTTCAGTCACGGTCTGGACGGCCACTACGGTCGGGGGTTCGAATCCCCCCTCGGTCATGGATATTTGTGCCGTCCTAGTTCGTAAGTAGATCATAAGTAGTTTGTAAGTTTAGGGACTGATGACCCCGTAGTTAAGTCCCATAGACTATACAAACATTTTTTTGGATAAAACCAGAGAGATAAGAACCTACACAGAGGCATACCGACAATGTCTCTTTCCGCGAACAATACGTGACTGGAATAGGAGGGAGAACCGATAGTGGTACTCAAGGTACCCTCCGCCACACACTGTCAGGTGGCTTGCTGACTATGGATGTAGATGTAGATAATACACCCGTTTACTTTCTTCCGCATTCTCACTGGATTGTAAACCAGTTTTGCTTTATAAGACGGGTGTTCAAATTAGGAGGCACACAACGAAACTGTGTATATAATTGAAATGTTTATTCAAAAGTAATCACCAGAGGTCTGATCACAACTGTCCAACTGTTTAACGAGCCAAAGGATTCCCTGTTCTCAGAATTACTGTGGTTGTGACAAGAGCCAGTCCTCTAATGTGTTCTTCAGTTCGTCGACTGAGTTGAAGCGCTTTCCTTTGAGATTTTTTAAATTTATTTATATATTTATTTTGGTTTTGTTTTAGCGGGCCAAATAGGTCAAAGTCACAGGGCGATGTGTCCGGGCTGTAGGGCGGATGCTGAAGCTGCTCCCACTTGAACTTGGTCAGTACACTTTGTGTGACCCCGGAGACGTGTAGATGCGCGTTATCATGGAGCAGAATCGACTTGTCTGGTCTACGGAGTCTCACAGTACACGTCACTGTTAATGGTTTTTCCATGCTCAAAAAATTCGATGAGTATCGGACCACGGTCGTAAAAAAAAAAAAAAAAAAAAAAAAAAAGAGGGCAAGAAAACGGTGACCATCACTTTCCTTGCTAATGGTACAACTTTGAATTTAGGGGTAAGTGACGACGCATGCTTCGCGTCCGTAGATGTCGTACTACGTTATACCAAAGCGGCATATTCAAACTTCAGCCGGTTTTATTATTAAGACCTTTTGTACCTTTTCATTCGAGCACCTCTCATATAGGCGAGTAGGGAGTTCGAAGAAGTATATGACTAGTTATGATCATCAGTATCTACATACATTGATTTAGGAAACGTCATGGAACAGTAGGCTATAGAAAGCTCCCCCCCCCCCATGCCCCCCGCTGGTCCAGATACAGACGTACAGGAAAGTTTCTCAGACGTGGTTGTGCAAGTGATTTGTGTAACACTGCAACGTCATCCTGGGCTGACGGCGTTCTAACGGGGTATTGCGCTCGGTGCCCGACGGATGGAAAATTGATTTCGGCACCGCTGTAGAAACTCGCCACCACATGTTCAACCGTGTACAGGATTTTAAACACGGTTGTCTGCAGCAGAACGTCATAACTGAAGTAGAGTCTTTTATTGCCGCAACTCCAGATTTCGGCTAGTGACTAGCCGTTCTCAATGTATTTGTTTCAGAGTAATGTTTTACATACTACAGGTAGGTCTCCCCTTGTAAGTGTAATTTTTCACACTTCAGACTTACTACCTTGGTAATACCTGTTACATGTAAAATCATTGTGAAACAAATGCATTCACTATAGCTAGTCACTAGCCCAAATATGGATCTGCGGTAATAAAAGATTCTAACAGCGACTCATTGCTGCCGACAACCTTATTTAAAACTTATAGCAGTCGTGGGACGCATACACTTTCCATATGGATGGCAAATTGATGACGTGTCGTCAACTGTTGAATGGGTATGTCACAGTATACAATAGACGGACTGCGGCCCGCCCACCCACGATGACCGTCGATGACAGCAGTCCAACGAAACAGGGCTAACACTCGGCGTGCTAGACACGTCTCCCAGTGGTCAACCCATGAGAACATGGGTTCCAAGGGGAGTGGGAGCCGCCGCCACGCATGGATACGATTGTTAATCCAGCTTCATCAGGCCCAGCGGTCTGAATGTGCCGGCAGTATCGAGGGTGGAACGTGATATGGACGAACGAAACACGATTTCAACAGTAGCACGCCAAATGGAGAAGACTTTAGTCTTGGTGTTAATGACACTTTCTATATCACCATCGGAACTTGTTAATTTTCAAAATCAAATGTTTGTAAATCTATCGGACCAAACTGCGTGGTCATCAGTCCATAGCTTACAAACTACTTAAACCTAGGTAAACTAACCTAAGGACAACACACACACACACACACACACACACACACACACACACATGCCCCAGGGAGGACTTGAACCTCCGACGGCGAGCAACCACGCGCTGTGCAGCGAGGCGCCTTAGACCGCTCGGCTACTCCACCGCGGCATTGTTAATTTTAGTCGTAAATGGTTTACTATGTAAAACTGTTTTTTCTTTTTCCAGTAAAAACGCAAAAAAAACTACAAAAAGCATGCTCACACAGTTAAGAAACTGTGGATCCCATTAATTCCTTCAAAGCTTTATTTCTAAACTCTCCATTCCCCATCTGGAAATACAACCTTAATCAACGCACCCTTAGTGAAATAAATACAAAGTAGAAACATAGTATAAAATAAAACAAACTGCCACTGTAAATACCTATACTCACACTAAACAACACGAAATTAAGATATGACCTTGCAGTCAGAGAATAAATGATTCGCTGCGGTGGAGTAGCAGAGCGGTCTAAGATGCCTTGCTGCGGAGCGCGCGGCTGCTCACCGTCGGGGATTCGAATCCCCCTTCGGGCATGGATGTTTGTGACGTCTTTAGTATAAGGTAGTTCTTGAGTAGTTTGAAAGTTTAGGGACTGATGCCCCGCAATTAAGTCCCTTAAGCTTAACAAACATTTGAACTTTTTTTTTTAAGGTTCAAATGTTTGTAAATATGTGGGACGTAACTATGCTGGTCATCAGTCCCTAGGCTTACAAACTACTCAAACTAACTTATGCTAAGAACAACAAATACACCCATGCCCGAGGGAGGACTCGAACCTCCGACGGCGAGGAACTGCGAGCTCCGCGGCTACGTCCAGAAGAGGAATCATACGATATTTGGTAAGTCAGCGTAGATTAGATTAGATTATTTATTTGTTCCGTAGATCCATATTGAGGGGATCCTCGTGGATGTGGAACATGTCAAGAAACAAAATTTACAAGTTGAATAACAAATAATACTAATAATATAAATACATACACTTATAATAGAAATACAGATACATAATTTCTTAAGGTTTTTTTTTTTTTTTTTTTTTTTTTTTTTTTTTTTTTTTTTTTGCTGATAATATAATAATACTAATATAGTATGAGTGCATGCATCATTTGGTACAATTTAGAAATTCACTAATGGAGTAGAAGGAGTTGGCCACTAGAAAGTCTTTTAGGTTCCTCTTAAACTGATCTTTATTTGTACCTAAATTTTTTATACTTGATGGTAAATTATTGAAAATGTGTGTTCCTGAGTAGTGGACCCCTTTTTGAACTAAAGTAAGTGCTTTTAAATCCTTGTGTAGATCATTTTTATTTCTAGTATTGTATGTATGAACTGAGCTGTTTGTTGGGAAAAGGGATATATTATTTATGACAAATTTCATTAAGGAATAAATATACTGAGAGGCAGTAGTTAATATACCCAGTTCTTTGAAGAGGCTTCTACAAGACGTCCGTGAATTTACTCCACAAATAATACGTATTACACGTTTTTGGACTCTGAAGACTTTTGACTGACTTGAAGAGTTACCCCAAAATATTATACCATATGACATTAAGGAATGAAAGTAAGCAAAGTATGCAAGCGTTGTTATTTTTATGTCTCCTATGTCTGATAACACTCGTATTGAAAATACAGATTTGTTGAGTCGTTTCTGCAGTTCTGTGGTGTGCTCCTCCCAACTAAGTTTATTATCAAGCTGTAATCCCAGGAATTTAATTCTGTCAACCTCTTCTATCTGCTCTTCTTCATATTTAATGCATATGCTGTCAGGAAATCTCTTACATGTTCTGAACTGCATGTAGTGCGTCTTTACAAAGTTTAATGACAATGAGTTGGCTTTAAACCATTTATTAATGTTCATGAAAATATCATTAGCAGACTTTTCTATCAATATACTTGACTTACTCTTTATTGCAATACTTGTATCATCTGCAAACAAAACGAACTCTGCTTCTGGTAGTGTAACTGATGATATTCCGCTGCATGGAATACTACTGCACGGATTGTAGCGAAGGGAACCTTGTATCACAATTAGTTATATCCTTTATCTGTTCTTCTCGCATCAGAAAGAGTGCTGAAAAGGCAAGGATCCAGCCAAAATCGTAAGGGGCAAATCATCACAGCAGAATATTACCGAAATCTGCTGGTAGTTAGAGAACGCTGAGAAGATGAACCATCTGGGGAAATTTCCCACAGCGCCGTTTATGTTCCACTGAAGCGCAATCCGTCATCAAAAATTTGCCCCTCACCCCACACTATTATTTTAATATGGCATCTATTAACTTATTCCTCTTTAAAACTTCTACTACCCTATCTGGGCATCTGACACAGCAACTGTAAGACATTAATTCCGAATTAAAAGAGACCGGGTTTCAATTAGATTAGAACAAGGTCTTATTATTCCAATATAATCTTCCTCGTTACTCAAATGAAGAAATAATTCAGAGCAGCTGCTTCCAATATCATGACGAGGTTTTTGCGATGAAAATTTTCCTGAACAGCGAGAATGCAAATTTTAAAACGACGGTTTTCACCAAGGCATCCACCGTTTAGAAAATTGGGTAGTATTACGAGAAGGACAGAAACCATCGCCAGTTTTCATGAACGTTCCTTGATTCTTTCCAGACTCTATTAAATCTTTATTATTACCTTTTGTAATTTGACTGTGAATGCAGCACCGCATTAAGAAAATGTAGCTATCCCTTCCTGATTTTAAGTAACTAATAATGACTATAAGATGACTTTCTATCGCATTGCAGCAACCTGTATACAGCTATAAAACAATATATGAGGCTTTCCTTTTGTTGACGATTTGCTGTTACTTATGACTTGATATCTTCGTCCGACGTTAGTTTAATGAATTTTACGACGTCTGTTTATTTATAATAGATTGTTTCATCAGTATGAGTGGCTTAGATTCTTCCGGCATTTCTGGTGATCCAGCACTAACAAATGAGGATGAATCTTTGCGAATGGTGCTGGCGAAACTTCAGAAAAATCGTTAAACAAATCTAACAGTAAACGAGTGAAATTTATTAAAATTCTCGATAACTTTCTGAAAAAGGAAACTGGTACGTTTGCACTATCTTTAACTATTCAATAAAAGTTCAGTTTGCACAGTTAGATAAATCTTTTTTTTTTTTTTTCAGTTGGAAGCTCATTACTGTCTCAGTACTGACCCAGAACTGCAATTGGATATATTTCGTTTGATGAACTGCTTCTGCGTAGCTGAAAACGACATGCTACGTCCCTGTATCCACCATAGGCATAACCAGCAGGACATGAGTCTAGTTCGATAGCAGTCACACAATCCTGCCACAACCACGTGTCATTACGTGGGTGCTGCAGCTGACATAAGTATCGCGCATCTTGCGGAGATCGTAGTACTCTCCCCTCAGTTATCTAATCATATTATCGTCACTCTACAAGTGAGCTCCGAGTTTTCTTCTGAATGTTCTCATGTTTGCATGTCCGATCCATTTGTCTGCAAACTGCTAATGCTTAATCAATCCTACTATAGTCACACAGTACTTTAAAAAATCTGAAAACAAAAAATTTCCATTTGAATATATGCATTGCGTGATTAATAAACGTGGCGTTTACCCGCTATTCAACGTAGGATTTAAATTTGTCTGGAGCGGGTCTTGGATATAAAAAACAACACTCTAAAACAAGTTGGAAGGTCACTATCATTAGGAAAATGTAGGCGTTCTTCATGTATTTCGACCTCCCAAAGTTATAAAATTATACTATAAAGATCGAATCACTCTGTTTTTTCCATAAACTGCATACATTTCCAATTAATAATAATGCAGTACAATGATAACATTCACGAATGCTCATAATTATCTGTCTCATGTGTGAATGGGAGGGAAGGGTCCGTAACACTAAACTTGGGGGCAGACACAGTGGTCCTGAAGGTCGGAATTGGTTCCAGGGGACAAACATATCAAGTGTGACATTTGCCACCTATGCACCTCACACTGTGCATAATGAAACAGTTTGTTCAGGCATTACTTAAATGTGAACTGCTTCCGTTCGAAGAGACGAACAATAATGTTATCCATTCTTGTACCAAAACATCTGCCAATTACTTAAACGATATTGCAGATTTAAATTTGGTCTTCGCTCTATGCCCTAAAACTCCCCATAACGATTCAATTATGTTGCGACATGCGATTTTTCTGTCCAGGGGACATATTTGATGATTTTCTGTTGCTGTACCTAGCACGCCTGATTGTAGGTGAAGGTAGAAATGATCATCAGAATAAAATACGACAAATCAGAGCTCGAAAAGAGAGATCCAGGTGTTCTGTCTTCCCGCGCGCTATTCGAGAATGAAATGGGAGATGAATAGTATAATGGTGGTCCGATGAACCCTCTGCCAGGCACTTAAATGTGATTTGCAGAGTATCCCATGCAGATGCAGATGTAGAAGGCGCATTATTATTTTGGAAAATGGCAGAGTTTGTTAGCACTATTTAGTCATACAAAGTGCTGTGAGGGTAATGAATACCACGATGTAGATTCCCAGATCATGAAAGAAGCTCCTTCTTGCTTGACTGCAAGAAACTGACAAGCACTGTCGGAAATTTGTTTTAAGGTTTTCGATACATAAAGCCAGCTGTTTGTAGGAAGCAATAAAAGATGAGTAATCGGACCATACCAAATACTTCAAGTTATCAGCTGACCAGGTTTCATGATGGTGAAAGCGCTTCCTTCGCAGCTTTGTTTTGGCTTTCATTATTCGGAGTTTGCAGCTGCAGTCCTTCCATGAAGGCTGAATTCCATCCGTACTGTTTTCACTGAAACATTATTACCCATGTGAAGGTTGAGTTTTTCAGTCGTTTTTGCCGTGGACGTTGTGTGACCACAGTCGTTCTTAGCGCTCTTCCTTCGATCGTTGTCAGTTAACGTGGGATTGCGTCCACTACTCCCCTTCGCCAATGATGTCTTACCTTGTTTTGTGTACGCTGCTAATATTGTCGGTAGTGAAACGTTGAACGGTGCAGTCGTTTTCGTCATAGATGCTGCCACTAACAGCGCACCACCGAGTTGGCCTCATTGGAAGTCTGAGAAATCACGCATTATTTACGAATATCACGCGATTATTTTTGTTGACCTTCGCAGGGCAAAACGTATAATACAGCCTACTGTAGGGCAAAGTTCAAGACTTAATAAGTCAATTGTGCGCTGGTTAATGGGTATACAGTGATCCTAACTTGCAAACTATTGTAGTATTTGTTTCCATACGTCTAAGAAGCCACACATGACGACTGTAAGTCGTTAATTGAAGTTAATGAAAGGTCGGCTTGGGACCGTGTTCGGGTGGCCGAGTGGTTGAGGCGACCGCTCGCGAAAAGCAGGAGATGTGGGTTCGAATCCCGGGCCGACACAAATTTTTCGTATGTCATGAAGCAGTAAACCATCTTCAGAAACACAGTTAAAGTCGTCAAAATTCGTAAATGGCGAATGAATAATGGATTATTTAATTTTATATATACGTAGCTGCGGACAATCTACAACGTCTGTTTCTTTGAAACAGCTATTTCATAACGACTGCACGTATTTGATAAATGACGTCACGTCGTCTTCGTAGAGCCATACGGAGTCATCCATTCGTATGGCTCCATCAAATAATCTCTGATTTCGATGTGGGATGGCAGGGACCCATTCCTGCCGTAATGCTATATTGAGGCAAATGCACCCACAAGCTTCAGCGACCATCGATCGAACATGAATTTCAGTCAGCACTGTATTTATTATACTTGCAGCGTAATAATGCATAGCACCCAAGAAAACATCTATGTGGATGTAAAAGGATTAGTTATGACGCTAGACGCGAAAGATTTGCTGTGTGAAATTAAAGCCGCGAAATGGTATCCAGACTCGCCTCTCTTAGAAGGCACAACTGGACTAAATCTCACGAACAGGTCTCTTAAAAAATTCCGAAACATTCGTAATTTCACACCAGTGGATATTGGAACGGAATTCGGTTAGCATCCCTGTACATGTTTGTCTCGTATATGTAACTGCTAGAATTTTCATAAATGTATATTACTTATTGTTCAGTACTGTATTATGTCGCAGTGTTACGTCGCACAGTTTCCGAATTTCGAGTTGACAAGGAGCAACGCGACTGCATAAATCTTGCGAGAACTCGACACAACTTTTACAGAGATACGCCAAATGATGCAGGAAGCCTACAGTGATGAGTCTTTAAGCCGTACTCAGTGTTACGAATGGTTCATGCTGTTTACAAATGACTGAATGGGAGTTAAAGGTTACTCTCATCCACGACGGCCGGCCGCGGTGACCAAGCGGTCTGCATCGCGCCAGTCACGGTCTGCACGGCCACTACTGTCGGGGGTTCGAATCCACCCTCGGGCATAGATATTTGTGCCGTTCTTAGTAGTAGCTAGTTCATAAGTAGTTTTTAAGTTTAGGGACTGATGAGCCCGTAGTTAAGTCCTATAAGCTCTACAAACATTTGAACATTTGAAAACCCACGACGCCCTTCGACTTCTCAATATGTTCAAACGTTTGTAAATGTGTGGGACCAAACTACTGTAGTCATCAATCCCTAGGCTTAAAAATTGCTTAAACCAACTTAAACTAGCCTACGGGCAACACACACACCATGCGCGAGAGAGAGGATTCGAACCTCCGGCTGAACAGGCCTCGCAGTCCCTGACAAGGCGCATAGAACCGCTCGGCTGTTACCGCACCGTCCTTGGACATCTACCGACGATTTTTTGCGTGCCAAACGAACACTGTCTGTCTAAGAGATTTCAGAGGAGTGTAACATTATTGTTCGATCATGTGACACAGAATTTTGGAATGCATCGTGTTGGCGCAAAGTTCTTCCCTCGACTCATGAGTCAAGGCCAGATAGACCACAGCCTCGCAATGTGTGAACAGCTCTTGGGTCCTCAACCTCATCCCATGTACTCTCTAGATCTGGTCACTTCACTGTAGACAATTTTTTTTTTAAATTTACGAAGTTTCAAATGACACTGAAAGGACAAAAAACTTGAGCGATAGACGAAATAGAATGATATTCGCTGCGATCCAACAAGAGACACACCATGACTGAGTTCGGAAGTGGAAACGACGCTAGGAGCAGTGTGCCAATTGTGGAGGAGACTATTACGGAGAGAATGCACAAAATTATAAAAGAAAAGCGTGGGAAAAATTTGTGAACAGACTTACAGAATTTTTTGAAATGATCTTGTACAATCGCCTTCGTTAACATGTCAAGTATCAACGGCGCCGTCATTAATGTTCAACACAAAGCACACACACATACGCACCCACACAAGTACTTGGAGAACTAGGCGTCTTTTAGAAACTGATGCAACATTTCACATAACAATGACAAGTCCACAAATATCGTTCGCAGATGAAAGAAAATAGGCCCAAAACCACCACATCCTTGTCCAGTATGAGTATATACTAAAATGTTCAAATGTTTGTTAAGCTTATGGGACTTAACTACGGGGTCATCAGTCCCTAAACTTACAAACTACTTATGAACTAGCTAATCCTAAGAACGGCACAAATATCCATACCCGAGGGGGAATTCGAACCCCCGACCGTAGTGGGCGTGCAGACCGTGACTGGAGCGCCTCAGTCCCCTCGGCCACCGCGGCCGGCGAGTATATACTTTCGATGCACGTTTAGAGATCCTACAGAACTGTAAACAGTGTAAATCGCATTTTAATTCATTCTCTTTTCTTGTAAACATTATCTGTGGAATACGCATCGTACCCCTACTTTTCTACCTGACAGTCGGCCACTTACCCATTTACCCATTTTGTACCAAGTGCAAAGCGTCGCATACAACACGACATATAATTCACTGATGTAGAGCTCTAAATCCAGAATCAAACTGGATGCGTCAATAATATATGAGGTAGGTGAGAACAGCTGCAGGTTACCATAGAAGTAGGTGGCGGTGGCGTCCAGCGTGTACACCCGTGGCCTGACCGCTACGACAGAAGACTGGCGGGCGCGTATAGCTTGTTGCTTCGTTCGGCAGCGATCCCCTTCTGATCGGCCCGATGCACGCGACGGCCGTGCGTAAGACACACGCGACAGGTGCGCCGCACATGCTCCATTGTGCTCGCATCGTTGCGTAAACTCGCCGTAAAATACACACACACGCCAGTCCTTGTTTATTTACTACACTGTTTAATATCGCTATTCAACTGTTTGCCTAGCCGATTACCGAAACAATGCGCTGACATCAGTAACAGACGAAGGATATGTAAACATTCACCCGGTGTCGCTAATTCGGTTCTGCAAGCCGGTGATGCAATGATGACACTGGACCACAAAAACAAAGGTTCATGTTTACGCAACAACGGAAGATTTGAAGCACATTCTTTGTAAACCATTCACCGGGAGTGCAATTTTGACACTTAATTCCAATGGGTAAAAAATTTAGCATTTCGCGATCGCGAAGAGATAAGACGTCATTCATTCTATAGACGTACTCTCCTTCTCTTTACCCAACAGGTTTGAATCATAGTCTTGTGTAGTTCGCGAACGAACTAGTTCGGAAGAGCGCTCCCACAGGCGAACTACGCGAACTAGTTCGCAGATCCTTCGCCTCTTAGTTCGTCCGCACCTTTTCCGAAGACTGACGGGGAAAGGACGCGAGAGCGCTCAGAATCGCGTGATTCCCTTCTGCCAATTACCTTCATTTCGAGCTGAGTTGTAGCTCAGCTGTAGTTTCATAGTTCACTGCCACAAGAAATTATTTTAAAAATAAAGTACTACGAGCACTATGTATACAAAGTAGTTGAATACCATTGTATCACCCCCTTCGTGTAAATAACTGGTTTATTTGCCTAAAGTATTTGATGTTACATTGCCCAAAAATACGAGTAATAGCACACGCTTTGGCAACACTGATTCATTATATAAAAAAGCAGTCATAAAAAAGAGCTTTTAGTAACGGTAGCAAAAGCCAAAAAGAGCGGACGAACTAAAATGAGCGGACGACTATGCCAAACGTATCTCGCTTCATAGTTCGTTGGATTCTTTTCCGAAGACAGACGGGCAATAGCGAGAGGGCGCGTAGCAGAATTTAAAATCACGTGTTTGCCTTCTGCTGATGAGTCATTTCGAGGTGAGCGTCTGTCTGCTAGATTACATAGTTCAGTGCTACAAAATTTCTGTTTTGATGTGTTCTGCACTCTGCAATATCTGACTAATAAATTCCATAATGCCAAAATATTGAGATAACTCTAAACTTAAGCGATAAATTATCCACAAATTATACACCACTTACTATCATAGACAATAATAACTAACCAATACTAAAAGAAGTTCACGGGGCTTTAAACTTGAATTTGAGTCATTAAGTTGTACGTTAGCATACACATATATGCATATATACCTACATACATACAATTATGACACACACAGACACATACACACCAGGCTAAGGTACATCACAAGCCTCCCAGGGGGCTCACGGTTCTTTCGTGAGTGCGTGCATGCAATCTTCCTTCCTTCTTTACTTCCCGGACTGCATTTCCTTTCCTTTCCCCTTCTTTCCTATCCTCACTCCTTACTCTCCCCACCGAGGGACTGATAACCTTAGCAGTTTAGTCCCCCTATCCCAACCAAACAACCCAACCCAACATCACAAGTGTCATTCTGAGAGGAAGAAATCTGACGCAGGAGAGAAAATCGTAGCAGGCTGTGTTACACCAATCAGAATTATGAAGACCCAATGTAATGCTACTCTTTGATCTGTATTCTAGAGACGCGCCTGCACTGAGTACGTGCATGTAATTTTTCATTTGTTTGTATTTCTCTTTTACAATTTCCAATGGCATGGCAATTCCTTATCCACACATATCAAGGTTAGAAAGTTATCAATAATCTTGAAATAAACTATAGGATTTTATACAATTTAAATAAAGGAAACAGTGCCAGTTTGTTACTCATGCTTAGCATAGCGCGTTGCGAAAATTTGTTTTCGGACAAGTACCCGGTTCTGTTTCCTTTGTTTAAATTGTGAACGAAACAGTTATAGACTGGTGATCGGGAATGGCCGCGTGGTCTAAGGAATCATGTCATGAATTGCGCGGACCCCTCCGCTCCCTCGGGCATGCGTGTTATTGTTGTCCTTAGCATCAGTTTATATAAACTATTCAGTTTGTAAGTCAAGGTACCGATCATCAAGCTGTTTAGTCCCTTAAGTTTAAAACATTTGAACATTTTTTACTTAAAGACTTCTGAAAACATTGTTCATATTGAAAGAAATTAAATGATGGTTTTGTCAGGTACGTAATGGATATATTAAACATAATTTTAATTTTACAACAAAACTGAAATTTCGGGCGAAATTACAGGAATCTCTTACAGCGTAGGGTAAGTTAAGGTAGAAGGAGCGAGCTGACACCCTCTATGAGGAGGAGGACCTGGCGTGATGCAACATGAAATTGAGGCTGATACGGATGTTCCGAGCAAGAATGGTCACGTTGTCTATGGCGCTTTCTGTCGGCGCTTTCCACAGATAGCGCGGCCATTCCCCGTCGGAGTATCGAGTCCTCCCTCAAGCATGATTGTGTGTGCTGTTCGTAATATGTTAGTTTCAGTAGTGTGTACGTCTAGTGACGTACGACATCAGCAGTTTGGTCCCTTGGCTTTACGCGCTTAAGTGCTTTGCATTTCTTGTGGTATCAAAATTGCTTGGACCTATTTGTAACTTAGTTGCATGTACAATTTTTACTCGTCAACAGTATTGCGGCCGACCACAATGGAGGACCTCTGTGTGAGGTCTCTGACATTTGCGCTCACCATTCTAAAACTGCCAGCAACATTGTGTGTCATCCCGCACTAGTGTCAGTAGACCAAGCAACTGCTGCAGCACGCGAGGTCTGCCGTTAAAACGTTCGCTGCCGTTCACGCTCTGGCGCCATGATGCTAGGTGCCACTTCACGCTCTGGCGCGTGATCGTATTTTGACAGTATCTTTTCATAGTTTTGAGCCACTGAATGTTTTGGTTTTAGTTTTCAGTTTTTTTGATATGGTTTTTTATTTGCATTTGTATTTTTGTGAAAACAACAAATGAACAATATAAACAGTACATACAAGGTATTTCATAAAACATATGATTATTTCTATATCATCAGCAATATAAGTATGAATAATAACAAAACTAAGAAGTATTTTTTTATAAACTGGTAACTAAAGGAAATAAATTTAAAATAATCAAAAGCTTGCTTGCTTGTTTACATAAGAATGCAATAAATCTATCATGACATCATGAGAAGCGTGTGTGGCTCGTAGCCGGTAATGCAAACGCGGCAATCTGGAACCACGTACGTGTGCGTATCACTTATACTCTTCCCTGAGTGGCTACCAGAGTTTACAGCTTTATTAAGCCCCGTTTACACCAAAGCGAACACGAACGAACACAGGCGAATGCGCATTCGCCTGTGCGCGCACGCATTGGCTTGTACTTGTGAATAAGCGTTTACACCGGAGCGAACGGAAGAGAAAACAACACACTGCCGCAAGGCGAGCATACACAGTTTGTCGCTTACGCTAGCGCTGAAGCGGAGAGGTGGCGAACTTCCTTTGATGGTTCGCCCTGAAACCGACACCCAGCGGAACACAAGCGAACACCTGCGAATGCGAGCCGAACGTGACCGAACATCGCGCGCATAGCGTTTACAACAGAGCGAATGCTCGTACGCTGCTGCTCGTTCGCTTGTGTTCGCTTCGGTGTAAACGGGGCTTTAACAACAACCCATAATAGGATGCTAGGTCGCAGCACGCGCCACAGCTTGAGCGGCACCTGACCCAAGTAACGTTTACACGCGCCAGAGCGTGAACGGCAGCGAACGTGTTAAGACAACAACGCAAGTCGCTGCGTCTGGAGCGACGCCACCGCTGAGCAGCGCGACTGCTGCTGAATGACGTCGCGTACAGCTGTGGAACTTGATTCCGCGCTACCCCTGATAGGAATCGTCTGCCACAGGGAGGGAAAAAGATCAAGTTCTCACGATGGTTTGGAGGGCCGCAGCGGCGCTACTCTGGCTTGAGTTAAAGTTGCAGCTGGGGGTTACTGAGGGTCTCTGACACCAGAACAGCAAGCTACGAGCATTCTGTATCTACATCTACATGTATATTCTGCAAATCACATTGAAGTGCATGGCAGAGTACAAAAACCAGACAGCGGTTGTCAGAGTTGAAGGGCATGAAAGGGGTGCGGTAGTTGGAAAGGGAGTAAGACAGGGTTGTAGCCTTTCTCCATTGTTATTCAATTTGTACATTGAGCAAACTATAGAGGATAGCAAGGAGAAATTTGGGGAAGGAATTAAAGTTCAGGGTGAAGAATTAAAAACATTGCGTTTTGCCGACGACATAATAAATCTGTCAGATACAGCAAAGGACCTGGAAGAGCAGTTGAACGGAATGGACAGTGTGCTGAAAGGTGCATATAAGATGAACATTAACAAGAGCAAAACTAGGGTAATGGAGTGCAGTGTAACACAATAAGGTGATGCTGAAGAAATTAGATTGGGTAACGAAGCAATAAAGGAGGTAGATGAGTTTTGTTACTTAGGCAGTAAAATAACAAATGATGGTCGCAGTACAGAGGATATAAAATGCAGAATGGCAATGGGTAGAAAAGCGTTTTTGAAAAAGAGAAATTTGTTAACATCGAATATTGATTTAATCCTAAGGAAGTCCTTTCTGAGGGCATTTGTATGGAGTGTTGCCTTGTATGGGAGTGAGACATGGACGATAAACAGTGCGGACAGGAAGAGGATTGAGGCTTTTGAAATGTGGTGTTACAGAAGAATGCTGAAGATTAGGTGGGTGGATCGCGTAATTAATGAGGAGGCACTGAACAGAACTGGGTAGAAAAGAAATTTCTGGCGTACCCTGACTAAAAGAAGGGATACATTGGTAGGACACATTCTTAGACATCTAGGAATTGTGAATGTAGCGTTGGAGGGAAGTGTGTTGGGTAAAAACCGCAGAGGAAGACCAAGAGATGGATACAGTAAGGAGATTCAGATAAATGTAGGTTGCCGTTCTTATGTGCAGATGAAGAGGCTTGCTCAAGATAGTGTATGGAGAGCTGCATCATACCAGTCTCCGGACTGAAGACCACAACAACAGGCACAGAATTCATCGAAACACTTTTATGATATTTCTCTATAGTTCCATTCTCTATGAACTCGCGGGAAAAAGAAAACACCGAAAACTTCGTTTTTGATCTGATTCCTCTTATTTTATTTTGATGATCAGGTCTCCCTATGTAGGTGGGAACTAACAATGTTCGCATTATGAGGAGAAAGGAATTTCTGGTGGAAGGAATTTCGCAAATAGATCTCGCCGGAAAAAATAATGCTTTTCTTTTAATGACTTCGACTCCAACTCGTGCATCATTTCCGTGACACTCTCTCCCTTATATCGCGATAATACGAAATTAGCTGCCCTTCTCTAAATCTTCCATCAGTCCCACCTGGTGTGGATTCCACAATGCGCAGGAATATTCCAAAATAGGACGCACAAGTGTTGTGTATGCAGCTTCTTAGAGCCTTTCCTGCGATATTTTCTGTGTGTTCTTTCCAGTTTAAGTTGTTCGTAATTGTTACCCCTAGGCATTTAATTGAATTTAAGACCTCGTGGTTTGACTGATTTATAGTGTAAATGAAGTTTAAGGGATATCTTTTAGTGGTCATATGGATGACCTCACACTTATCATTGATTTGATTTGATTTGATTTTCCCAGGGAAGTCAAAACAGTCTTGGTTCAACTCTCCACTGCCCGCACCGAAACTAAGTTTATTGTGCGGTATCGTTCCCTGTATATCTAGTAAAGCCAACCAATGCCCTTGAACAGTGCAAGGAGTCCCTTTACCAGTTCTTTATGAGACACAATTTCTTCGGGTCTGGTTGTCCCAAATTTTCTGTGTCTTTTACTCTCCAATGCAATGCATTCGAAGATTAGATGTGATGCAGTTTCATAACCGTCACGACAGATCCTACATTTAGGGTCCTCTTCCGTTATTTCCATTGTATTTAGGTGTTGTTTGAAATTCCCATGGCCTGTCAGCAATCCAACCATGAGTCTAATCTCTCTCCTGTTCAGGCCCAGGATTGCAGATATTCTTTTAAAACATGGCTTTGGCATCATTATCTTGCCATGTTTTTGTTGATGGACTTTGGTCCAATATTGTACGTGCTGTCTTCTGAGCCAGTTACGTAGCTCCAATCTGATCATTGCCTTGGTGATTGTCAGGACAGGTTCCGGTCCAATAAATGGAGTCTCTGCGCCCATCCTGGCTAATCTATCGGCATATTCGTTGCCACTGATCCCCGGGTGGCCAGGGACCCACACTTATCATTATTAATGGTCAATTGCCAATTTTTGTACCATGCAGATATGTTATCTAAATCATTTTGCGGTTGCTTTTGATCTTCTAAGTGACTTGACTTACCGATAAATGACAGCATCATCCGGGAACAATCTAAGAGAGTTACTCACATTGTTTCTTAAATCGTTTATAAAAATAAGAAACAGTAGGGCCCTCGGGAACGCCAGGTATCACTTTTGTGTGGCAGTAACCTGCTGCCACTTTGCAGCATAGCATTGCTCGTCCACACGCAACACGTGCCATTATGGGGTATCTGCGTGATGGTGAGGTTCATCCGTGAGCAGCAAAGCCGCCAACTCTGTCCAGTGTCCAGTACCAGTGCTACCAAGTTTGTCACAATATGAGTGGCGGGTATCGTCCAGGAAAGAATACAGCGCCGTTTTGGAATCCTTACCATCCGAGTCAGTAGCTGCATCCTGGCCAGGTGGGGTTGTGCCTGATACTCATAAGCGGGATCAAACTAAAGAGTTTGGGAAAATTATTTTGTAATCACCGACAGAATGTCGCAAATTCTGTCAACTTGTTCATTTCTTTTGTCTCGATAATGTGAAGCATGTAGCTATGACATCCGATAGGTCGTACGTCCAGCAACCGAATGCACCGTCTGCTCAGACGGCCTGACGGCCTGAGCGCTGCTTGGGTGACTCGCCCATCGTCCGTCTCTGGTACTTTCAACTGTCGTCCGACCTCCGTTAACAGTTTCCCAGTAACCAAGATCGAACGAGCCTCTTCCATTTGGTAGTCCTAGACTACTATATCAGGGATCTACATCTACATACACATTCCGCGATCCTCCAAAATGTGCGTAGCGGAGGTACCTAGTAACACTATTAGTTACTTACGATTCTGTTCCGCTCACATATACGAGGGAAGTTGGAAAATAATTTTCCCCTGACGACTGTGGCCAAAGTTGCGTATGAAAGGAAAAAGAAAAAATAGAAAGAGACATTAAAGATAAATCTTTATTTTTCTACATAATTTCCAAGCACATTGAGACTTTTGTCACACCGCTTTGTTGTTGTGGTTGTGGTCTTCAGTCAGCAGACTGGTTTGATGCAGCTCTCCACGCTACCTTGTCCTGTGCAAGTCTCTTCATCTGAGAAAACGTTCGGCAACCTACATCCTTTTGAATCTGCTTACTATATTCGTCCCTCGGTCTCCCTGAACGATTTTTACCCCACATGCTTCCTTCTGATGCTAAGCTGACAATTCCTTGATGTCTCAGAATGTGTCCAAACAATCTATCCCTTCTCTTAGTCAGAATATGCCAGAAACTCCTCCTCGATGCGGTTAAGCACCTCCTCATTAGTTACGTGATCTACCCATCGAATTTTCATCATTCGTCTGTGGCACCACATTTCAAAAGCTTCTACCATTTTTTTATCTGAACTCCTTATCGTCCACGTTTCACTCCCATACAATGCTACACTCCAGACAAATACTTTCAGAAAGGACTTCCTAACATTTATATTAATATTGGATGTTAACAAGTTTTTGCTTCTTTAGAAACGCTTTTCTTCTCATAGCCATTCTGCATTTTATATCTTCTTTACTTAGGCCATCAGAAGTTATCTTGCTACCCAAATAACAAAATTCATATACTACTTTTATTGTCTCATTACCTAATCTAATTCCTTCAGCATCGCCTGATTTTCTGACATTGCATTCCATTACCTTCGTTTTATTCTTGTTAATCTTCATCTTATATCTTCCTTTGAAGACACTGTCCATTCCATTCAATTGCTCTTCCAGATCTTTTGCGGTCTCTGAGAGAATTACTATGTCATCAGCAAACCGCAATGATTTTATTTCTTCTCCCTGCACATTAATGCCTCATCCAAATTTCTCCTTCCATTCCTTCACTGCCTGCTCAATGTACAACACTGGGGAAAGGCTACAACCCTGTCTTACTTCCTTCCCAACCTCTGCGTCCCTTACTTGCCCTTCGACTCTAATAACCACTGTCTGGTTTTTGTATATGTTGAATTTAGCTCTTCGCGCCATAATTTTACCCCTGATACCTTCATAATTTGGAAGAGTGTATTCCAGTCGACATTGTCAAAAGCTTTCTCCAAATGGACAAACACTAAAAACGTAGGTTTGTCTTTCCTTAGCCTATCTTCTAAGATACGTCGTAATGTGAGCATGGCCTCCCGTGTTCTTACATTTCTCCTAAATCCAAACCGATCTTCCCCGAGGTCGGATTCCACAAGTTTTTCCATTCATCTGTAAATAATTCGTGTTAGTATTTTGCACTCATGATTTATTAAACAGATAATTCTGTAATTTTCACACTTGTCTGAACTTGTTTTCTTTGGAATTGGAATTCCAATATTCTTCTTCAAGTCAGAGGGTATTTCCCGTGTCTCATACATCTTGCATACCAGGTTGAACATTTTTTTCATGACTGGCTCTCCTAACGAAATCAGCAGTTCAGTCGGAATATCATCTACTCCAGGGGCCTTGTTTCGACTCCTTTCGCGCTCTGCCAAATTCTTCTCGCAATATCTTATCTCATCTTTCTCCACTTCGTCTTCCATTTCTAGAATACTTCCTTCAAGTTTATTTCCTTTGTATAGGCCCTCTATATATTCCTTCCACAGTTCAGCCTTCCCCTCTTTGCTTAGTACTGGTTTTCCGTCTGAGTTCTTGATATTCATATGATATTCATACAGGTGCTTTTCTTGTCTCCAAATATCTCTTATATTTTCCTGTAGGCGGTATCTATCTTTCCCCTAGTTACGCATTTTTCTACGGTTCTGCGTTTGTCCTCTAGCCACTCCTGCTTAGCCAGTCTGCACATCCTGTCATTTTTCAGACGTTTGTACACCGCTTTATAAGCTTCAAACAGTCTTCCAGGAAAAAATCAGGGCACTCCCAACCAAGAGCTGCCGAGTGTGGTCTCTCATTCTCATCCAACAGCAGAACGCCAGATCTGAGAAGGCCAGCCCGCTTTTTCCGAATCACCTTTTCCAATTTCGACAGAGTGGCACAGTAACACGCAACATTGATGGTTGCATACTCCAAAAAGTGCAGCAACAAATCTCTCTGGGCGTCCCAGAAAACCGTGAAAAGCACTTTATTTGCAGAGAGAGTACTTTAAACATTCTTTTGTGGGACAGGTTATGACGGATGTTTCCACTCCATAGCCGTTCAATGCTTCTTCCGTATGCAACGCCCTGATTTTTCCTTGGACGGCTTTTTGAAGTTTCTAAAGCGGTTTGACAAATGCCTCAATGTACTTGGAAATTATGTAGAAAAATCAAGATATGTCTCATCTTTAATTTCTCATTCTATTTTTTTTTCTTCCTTTCATACATATCTCTACCCACAGATAAAACATATTTTCCAACTGCCCTCGTAAAATGAGAGGCAAACGTATGTTTGTATGAATCTGCATGAGCCCTTGTCTCTGTAATCTTATCTTTGTGGTATTTTCGGTTAGTGTATTTTATTGAGGAGAAATGGTTATCAGTTTGGCTTTAGAACCCATCCTCTATTTCATACCACAAAAAATGTTCAAATATTTGTTAAACTTAAGGGACTTAACTGCGAGGTCATCAGTCCCTAAACTCACAAAATACTTATGAACTGCCTTATACTAAAGACAGCACAAACATCCATGCCCGGGGGGGAGGGGGGGGGAGTTCGAACCCCCGACGGGGAACGGCCTCGCGCATCGGAGCATGGGGCCTCAATGCGCTCTGATGCTCCGCCGCGGCATACCACAATTCTCATAAGTACATATTATGTTTAATGCTGTGCTTTCCATTGCCTTCTACATGATAATGTATTTATTTCCAATTCTTCTCTCACTTTAGGAATAGTTTCCCAACCGCAGGGACCTGAAACTTTTTTATAACCTTCACCCACTCTGTGAACGATATCAGGATGACACCTTACACCGCAAGTAAAGTTTCATTAACATATAGTCAAATTAAGAAAGAGGTAGCTTAGACTTTATTGACTATAATCCCTTTTTGCCGACAAAGCCATCACAGATGAATGCTAAGCTAAACAAAGTATTGAGGAGTCTCCGCCTGTGTTAATTTGCGAAAAGAAACCTGAAAATGAGATGCTGCTGGCGACTATCCCGAGAGGTGAAGACTATTCCACCCTAATACCAATCTGGTACATTACAGACCGCCCTAGCTGTCAGAGTATTACAAGTAATATTGCGCGTGTCGGATGTGCGCACTTATACATTTTAAGAAAAAGACTTTTTAATTAATTTATTTCATTCTTATTTATTTTCTAATGAAAGAAAGATGGTGTCTGCAAGTTAAGAAAAACCCATCTGGCAGCTAGACTCTTAGAGTTTGCAGTCTAAATGTGTAACAAAGAAGCAGTGTACGACTCAAGGAACGTTTCCTAACTTAATCGTTCACTATTGGTTGCGTTTCTGAAATGTCTAGATGTAGGATTATAATCGACAATGGGCGAAGAAATACGCCAGAAAACATTTCCACGGGAACCTCGAATCGCATAGTCATACGTCTACACGAGGGAGTGCTCTGGGGAGTTTAGTCAGGGTTTCAGAACCAGATCGCACGAGCAGCCAGCCTGCTGCCGAAGGCGAACGGGTTATGACGACGACTACGCCAGAAGCAAGCAGCGCAGGAACCTAGGGGGTGGTGACGTCGAAAAATTTGTGAACTACTGAAATGTAAGCTTTAGTGTTTGAATCTTACCAACTTTCATGACTTGGTAGTAATCATAACCCGCCACGTGGGAATGGCCGTGCGTTCTGGAGCGGTCGCTCCCACCGGAGGTTCGAGTCCTTCCTCGGGCATGGCTGTGTGTGTTGTCCTTAGGATAACTTAAAGTAGGTTTTGGAAGTCCAGGGACCGATAACCAGAGTAGTTCAGTGCCTTAAGTCTACAAACGTTTGAATCCTTGCTCGTTTGTCCTTCTTTTCAGATACCGCAGTTTTACTGGACTACGGCAATGCGATCGTTGTTTAATTTACTGATGAAAGTTTAAAAGCTGAAGAGATGGTGGCGTCGAAGCAGTTTGTGAACAACTGGGAAATAACCACTATTGTTTGACCACATACTAACTCTCACAACTTACAGTAAACCTTACTCCTTTACCCCTTTTTTCAGACTAAATCACCTGAGTACGTCAAAGACATATGTAATAGTCACTGGATGTGTTCAAGTTGAGGACGTGGCGGGATCGCAGCTCTTTACGACCTGAACACTCACAGTTTGCGGTAAACTCTTTCTTTACTGGCTCCTGTCTTTATTTCATAACAGACGCCGGCACCTCGTGAAATTCGCTGGAAACTCGAAAGCTGTGAAGGTGGCGGAGTCTGAGTCGTTTGTCAACGACCAGAAAGTTAGTTCGGTGTTCGATAACGTACGAACTCTCACGAATAGAACGAAACTGAGCTTCTTTGTATTATTCTTTTATTTAACTTCTTTTTTAGGTACATATGAATGTCTGTAGTAAGTCGTGGAGAACGCAACCGCCATGTGATTTGCTGCAAGCTCCGAAACTCAGGAGGTCGCGGCGTCGAAGCTGTTTGTGAACGACTCGAGGGTAAGCTGCAGTGTTTGAGCACGGAGAACTGTCACAGCCTGCGGTAAATCTCGCTCATTTACTGTTTCCTTTTTCAGAGTGTAACGATGCCGCCGCCGCCATGCATAAGTCCCTCTGATCGCAGCTGTAACGGCGCCGCAGCTGTTTACGAACGTTTGAAAGGTACACTCACGACTTGTACTTAACTCTTGCTTGTTTTTTTTTTTTTTTTTTTTTTCAGAGTCTTGCATTTATCTGAGTTACGGTGTCACGCCTCCGCTGTGTGAATGTTGCTGACAACGCGAAACCTTGGGGGGGGGGGGGGGGTTGTTTCTGTTTGTGAACTACGTCAAAGTACGCCTTAAGGACTTCCATACCCCCTAATGAAGCACACGTTGCTAATTTCACCCTGTGGTTGCAGAGCTGCCGCTGCGACCGTTGCAAGTCAGGATAACACAAACGTGGCATCTCCAAAGGAGCACCCTAACCAAACTGCGTCTCACCAGCGCAGAAGACAAGTCCTGTAAAGTTGACACCCCTTTTTTGGAAAATGTACATTTCTTTCAGAGCTCTAGACAGATATACAATAGTTCTGGAGTTCTCTGTACAAAATTTAAATAGTTCTGCAAAATTTCGCCGAAAACATATGAAAAATTACCACAAAATTTAGTTTTTTCAAAATAATTTTTGCCCAATTGTACAAACATAGTTCTGATCACAGTTCTAAATAGCTCTCAAAGAGTTCTACAGGAAATCCTAATGACAATTTTCTGTGCAGATTATACTTCATGAGATAATTGCAATAATGGGGAATCCATTTACACGCTACTGTGAAGTTGGCACCCCTTTTCTCAAAAATGTGCATTTTTTTTCAGAGTTCTAGGCAGATATGCAATAGTTCTGGAGTTCTCTGTACAAAATTTACATAGTTCTGTACAATTTCGCCGAAAAAAATAGTAAAAATTACCACAAACTTGAGTTTTTTTTAGTTTTTTAAAAATAATTATTTGCCTATTAGCGCAAACATAGTTCTGATCACAGTTCTAAATAGCTGTCAAAGAGTTCTACAGAAAATGCTAATATCATTTTTCTGTGCAGATTATACTTTATCATAACTCTGAACTCTGAAAAAAATGCACATTTTTGAAAAAAGAGGTGCCAACGACTCTGGCGCAATTTTGTGTAGTTTATGTCCCTCATTTACGCAATTAGCTCATGAACTATTATCTGGGCAAAAAAAATCATTAGGATTTTCTGCAGAACTCTTTGAGAGCTATTTAGAGTTGTGATCAGAACTATGTTTACGCTTGTAGGCAAATAATTATTTGAAAAAAACTGAAATTTGTTATAATTTTTTGTAATTTTTTTCTCGAATTTGTGCAGAACTATTTAAATTTTGTACAGAGAACTCCAGAACTATTGCATATCTGCCTAGACCTCTGAAAAAAAAATGCACATTTTTGAGAAAAGGGGTGCCAACTTCACAGTAGCGTGCAAATGGATTCCCCATTATTGCAATTATCTCATGAAGTATAATCTGCACAGAAAATTGTCATTAGGATTTCCTGTAGAACTCTTTGAGAGCTATTTAGAACTGTGATCAGAACTATGTTTGTACAATTAGGCAAAAAATTATTTTGAAAAAACTAAATTTTGTGGTAATTTTTCGTATTTTTTCGGCGAAATTTTGCAGAACTATTTAAATTTTGTACAGAGAACTCCAGAAGTATAGCATATCTGTCGAGAACTCTGAAAAAATGTGCATTTTCCAAAAAAGGGGTGCCAACTTCACAGGACTCAGAAGACAGCTGTTTGCTGAAGTTCTTGACTCCGCTGTTACAACAATAAAATACGTACAAAATAATAATAAAACTGTAATATGAATATTTGTCTTGTTCTTTTATCGTAGTAGATACGTGGGAGACATACTGGTTTGACTCATAATTCTCAAAATAAATAAATAAATAAATATATAAAAATAAAAAAGGAAGTTAGAATAGTGATCATGTTCTGTTTATCACTTCACCACAGTGTCGTTGTGTTGTTTTTTGTCTGTTCAACCGTTTTCCGTGTTATCTTTCAATGTTTACAACGATTTTTTTATTTATTTAAATCAACGTTATTTGTGTGTGTGTGTGTGTGTCTGCGTTTGTGTGCTTGTGTAATTTTTTTTTAATGTCTAAGGTGTTTTTCAGATGTGTAAATGCAGGTTAGGTTGGAATGTGGTGGGAGTAGGGGAGAGGTGTGACTAGTGGTTGGAGTGTTTGTAAAAAAATGTTCAATGTTTGTAAATCTATGGGACTCAACAGCTTGGTTATTAGTCCCTAGCTTACAAACTACTTAACCTAAGGTAAACTAAACTAAGGACAACACAAACACCCATGCCCGTGGGGGGAATCGAACCCCCGACGGCGGACGGCCGCGCGCACCGCAACACGGAGCTCCAGTACGCGCGGCTTATCCGTCGCGGCAGTGTTTGTGAGGAGGGATGGCTTAAAGAGTGAAGGGGTAGTTACATACTCGTGTTTGTTTTTACGTTATGTGGTCAATAAGCATGTAAAGTGTGTGGTTTATTAGATTGGTTTAGACATTTATGATATTTTTCTTTTCTGTTATTGCTTTTTGGATATGGTAGTTTTCTTGAAGGTATGAGGTGTTTCTGGTTGTTGTTTATCCTTATTATTTCCATGACTGTGTCTTTGGTGGTGATTTTATGTTGGTTTTCGTGTCAGTGTTCTGCAAAGGCTGGGTGACTTGTTTTATACCTACAGGCTTGTAAATGTTCTTTATATCTGTTGTCAAATGTTCTTTTAATTGGACCATTGTATCTTCCATCATATTTGTTGCATTAAAGTTGGTATATTCCTGCCTTTCTATATGGATCTGTTTTTTCTATTGTTTTTGGGAAAAAATTTTTAAGTTGACCACCCGAAAAACAGTTGAACAGACAAAAACAACACACCGGCACTAGGTGAAGATATAAACAAAGCGAAAGGCATTCCACTAAAATCGGGTGATGTTGTAACGGTACGGACCCTTAAACTAACTGACTTCGTCTTCAGGGATGACTTAGTCCTGCTATCTTTTGGCTCGTTGCTGTCCTTGCATGTATACACTTATTTGTATAACTAAACTATCAATTTCAAAGTGAGGGAATGTTTAACTAGGGCGGCATCTACTAAATAACTGACTACAACATGAGGTTTGCGTTTTTACTAAAATTGTTTATTGCCCATTGCACGGTTATCTCTGGCGAAAACCACTAAATTCGTTAGACTCCGTCTGGTATGATAAATCGAGCACCCAATATTGTTAACAATATAGCTATATGAGTATTTAATCTTTGGATAATGTTCCTAAAATGACTGCTATTAAAGTTCGTTGGTTCTATCAAAAATCCGATAACTATTTAAAAAATCAAAGTCCACATACCTCCGAAATATTACAGAGTCCAGCGCGGCAGATTCTGCGTATATGTTCATCAACTATCGCCTCACTCGATTTCACTGCACTCGCAACACACGTCTGCCATCAAGACTGAACCGACGTCGACTGATCCTGGGCCGCTCACGGTACCCCCTTGTATACGATATGTGGGGTCTTTCCAGTAATACCTCCCCCTAACGAGGTTCAGCGGCTCTCCCAGTAGTGTACAGAACTTTTTAAATAATGATTGAAATGTTGATATGACGGCATCGTTAGATGCGCGCTAAGATTCTAATGCAAATATGTACTTTCCTTTAATTTCTAACACTAGTAATATCCCCAAAAACTTAGGTTTAAACAAATGAGTCTTTCGGTCGTCGCAAAATGAATATTTAAGTAATCACTTAGGTAAAGTGTTTTTCAGGTAGATTTTCCAGACCTCTTTCCAATTTACTGTTCCGAATTACTGTGTTCATAAATTTAAACAAATTACGGTCGATAAACAAAATAATTTAGTTTACACAAAGACAACATATACAAATACAAAAATAATATATTCTAAACAGTTCATAATGTGTGTTTACGACCCTTGCAACTTATCACTGCCTCGCTGTTTGTGTACCTGTCTTGTATTAATTGTTATTAAGAAATCACTATTGTTCCTCCTTAAAAGTGCATTATAATGCGGAGTATAAATGTTACAGATAATATGGTTATACCAAACTTTGCGTCTCTATGACACCTTTCATTTGGGCCCACGCTCGTTACTGTACTTCAATTAGTTTAGCTTCTGTGCTGCACTGACAGCACTTTTGACAAAATTAATGAACTTCGACTGGCAATAGTTCGTGAACTATAAGGTATAAACAGTAATTAATTTGGGAATATAACTAGTTATTCTATATTCATTGAAAATTACAGCTTCTAGCTTTACCACAACGAAACTACTGGGGCGTCGAAAGTGCCATGAGTTGCTTCAATAGAAGGATGGTACTTACTTATGCTTTTTACTTGTGCTCAACTTTGCGGGGCCTCTGATGTGGTCCCAGATTACAAAATCATTTATGTCGTTCGTAAAATTTTTGTTCCTTCGTAAAGCGCGTACTGTGCAGCAAGAGCACGAAATACACTACGCTGAAGGATTGTTGAGTACCGGACAGAAAGCAGTACTAAGTAATTTTAGAAAATGGGACGGGTGAATCGGAGATTCCTTCCTTTATAGGCTAAATATTAATTAAACGTAATACCTGAAGTTTGTGCGTCCTTAGCATTTTAACCATCGTGGAGTGAGTGTATGAATGACATGATTAAATATATTGGACTGGCAAGAGTTGGGTAAACTATAGCGAATACATACTAATGATGTGCTGATATAGCCTGTTAAATGTGTCCTCTTGGTCACTGAAAATTCAGGCTTTTGCCTTTACCCACAACGAAGTCACAGGGGCGTCTAAAGTGCCGTGAATGGCTTCGGGAAAATGATGTTTCGGCAGTGAGCTTGACAACCGTGGCCCAAGATATTTATTTATTGAGTCACCTGTACATATTTTCTAACGCGGTTGTCAAGAAGTATTATGTTATCAAGGAAATACGCATACACTACCTTTAAGTGTCTTATCACACAATTCGAACTCTGAAATCCAGTTATCAACAATACATTACTATCTACAGTGAATAATCCACACCTTTCTTATCAGACTGCTACTTAAATATCCGCGAACTGTAAAAAAGTATTGAATTACTAGCGAATTCGACAATTCTTCGCAATTGCTAAATATGCATGGACAATGGATATATGTACAGCCTTCCCTTAATCTATGGTACGTGCCCATCACTTCTTACCTTCTGTTAGGTTTCTTTCTATATTAGCTAGCTGAAAATCGAGCATTGCTCGAGCATTTATTTCTATCTTCCTCCTCCCTCTTCTCTCTGCCTACCTCTGTCTCCTCCTCTTCCGTCACCTCTTTCCTTCTCTTCTTCCTCTTCCTCCTTCTCCCTCCCCTCCCCCCCCCCCCTATATCCACCTAACCTCTTCAGCTCTTTTCCCAGCTTCTCCTGTCCCATCTCTCTCTTGATCTGCTCCCTCCCCTTTGTATCAAAATTACATACAAGTGTAGGAACTTAAATAGTGGCAACACTGCTGTGGAGACACTGTGTAATGGAATTTACCGTTGTCGGCGATAGCACACGTTGTTGACATACCTACCTCACGTCCGAGCAAATGGACTCACCCGTCCCACGTCACCGGCGTGCGCCCATTCGAGGGAAGCGTCCCGTCTAAGGTAGCGGTGTCACTATGTTTTCGAAACAGGAACAACAGAGTTGGATCAAGATTGAATGTGCCAAAGAACATACAGCACGACAGTGTCATCAGGGTATTATTATATTCTGAAAAGACTACGATGATTACATTGAAGAGATTAGAGCCCACATAGTTACCTATAGTCGTTTTTCCTGCGAACCTTATGGGACTGGAACAGCGAAAGGAGGAAGTGACTATGGTACACAAATTACCCTCCGGCACACACCACGACGTGGCTTGCGGAATACAGGTTGTCAAGGTTCTATATGGAGGTATAATTTTTTATTTCGTTTTATTTAATTAATTAATAGACATATTTTGTGCACGAACTGGCGACAAATACTTCTTCAGTCACGGCTAGGCAGCTCGCCGACAGCCGAGACGCACCATATGGCGACAGCCGAGAGGGCGGAGTAACCAAAGTTCCAGATCGCTGCCGCCGCGCCTATAAGCCGGGGAAGTCCCAAAACTATGGCGCGAAGTTATCATTTTTAATTTATTATTATTTATTATTTAACAATGTTTGGTGGCATACAGGCTGTAGTAGCAGCATAGGGGTCATCAAATGTCGGTGCTGGTAATGTTATTTCGTTTAATATTGTTCAGATAACTAAATAAATGAATGACTAGATCTTTAACGAACACTTCCGAACATGTACGACGACACACGAAATTTGGTAGGAGGTCTCGGCTGGGCACCACTGTAGTCAGTCGGTGCTGGGACGTCCAACCTAATCCGTACCGGACAAGTAGGAATACGCTCTCAGTATCCGCAGTAAAATTAAAATTGTTCAACATTGTATTATGGAGACATTAGCAATAAAGCCCCATAATTGGCAACCCGAATTTTATTCATAAGAAATACCTACCCGTAACTCCTACACGTCGACTCACGAGTCTGACTCGAAAGTGGGTCAGCTTCTTTAGCAGATCCTGGATGGGAAGTGTGGGCCGGTAAACCCGCACGCCCCCTACACCATCTTCTGCGGAGTCCTACGTACGCCTATAGCTCCAGTATAGCTTTAGAACGAGGAGGGGTTCTTGCAAGATGTAGAACTTCCTGACTGATCATTTGCGGAACCGTGGGAACATTTCGCATTGCTTTTACTCTTGCTTAGATTGCCTTGTTTATCTCTTTATCGTACGAGAGGAAGACAGCCTGAATTTCGTTTCGTGTGTAGTATGTTATCGACTACCTGTGATACTCGCTATCTGATCGTCTCATGGCCCATAAGATGTTATTCGACTCGTGATAAACCTTGACTGATTAGGGCAATCGGACACTCCACTTGAATGAAGTAATAATTGTAAACGAGTGAATTGTTATGAACGAAACAGAATATTTCGTAAATAAGAATCATTAGGTTGAATATACCGAATGAAAACAACATTACGTGTCTAATTTTTTCCATCTCTTGGAATTTTCTTACGGTGACTTCCTGATGAAAGTTCTTATAGATGGCGCTGTGTGTATCTTAAGTGTATACATTTAGCTACAGCAACTGACCTTATACGAAAATATGCAGTAAATAATTTCGAAAAAAAAGGAAAAACTTAATTTTGTTGGTGGACTTCGGGCTGCATCAATGTACGGCATAACACCCCACAGCGCCTGGCGAGAGGTCTCCTATTACCACTGTCTGATCCACTCTTCGGTGCTCCATTCCTCAATGGCTTGTAGGAAGAATGATTGTCGGCAGATACCTGTACAAGAATTTCAGAGATATTCTCACTGGGATCATTTCGCGAAACGTATGTGGGAGGAAGGAGCACGTTGCCTGACTCATCCTGCATTGAATTCTCTGAATTTCAACAGGAGAACTCTCCATGGTGTACATCGCCTCTGTTCTGATGTCTGCCACTAGATATCGCTTATTGTATCTCTGTTACAGTATATAAACAAACTTTTAGCTAGGAAGCGGAGATTGCATCAAGCAAATTTATCTGTAGCAGTGACTTCCTTCTAAAAATGTCAGTTGGGCTGTAATTAATGTAATGTAATAACGCCACATTTTTATGACCACCGTTGCGCTTGTTTTGTATTTTAAGTGTGGTTTTACTTATACATATCGGTTCAAACTATGCAAGAAGTTTGATAAATCATTAAGGTCAAAACTTTTTTTTATTAAATGAGTAGCCTAATATCAAACCTGGACATCCTAATGGTCGAAATTTAGTTAGCAGTCGATCCCAAAGGAAGTTTTTCCGCTCTTTTCATGGTGAAGTCCGTGTTTTTTTTTCCAAAAATTTACGTAAATGTGATAAATCACACGTTAAAGTTGACTGTTCACATCAAAAACTGACACCTACATAACAGCTTGATATCAAATTCGGACACTTGTTGAATAAACAGTGTGCACCAATTGGGAATACAGTATATGTTCACAAGACGTGGAAAATCAGACATGGCGACAGTATGTGCCAGGTAGTAAGACGTATTAGCCCGTATTTATGTTTTTCAGTAATTTTTATAGTATTATTACTAATA
Source organism: Locusta migratoria (assembly GCA_026315105.1). Lineage (NCBI taxonomy): Eukaryota > Metazoa > Arthropoda > Insecta > Orthoptera > Acrididae > Locusta > Locusta migratoria. The sequence continues at coordinate 201,510,479 of CM048747.1, read as the reverse complement.
ACCATCTTAAAGCGAGTGAAATGGAACATAATATATTACCAGAGTCTAAAGAAAAAGGTAAGAGTAGCTTGTAAACTACACTGTTCTATTGTAAGGTGTGTTGTAAGAAATTATCACTTGTTGGAAAGAAGTTCGATGTCAGAAATAACGTAAGGCTGTTTACGGAAAAATCTGGCAACAGTTTCAACAGACCTTATGATAATAATTTTAGAGATTCAGTGACGTGACATTTAATTTTGTATATAAAATTAAAAAGATTATTATAATTATTGTTGTTAATTTTTCCAATATGTAATAGAGTTCAGAATTTAATATTTTCCACTTTATGTCGATATTCCAATAATTTCCCAAATTAGACACCTTTAAAAATGTCTCGTTAGCAGTAAGCGAATCTCTGTGAATCAAAAACGGACTTCTGAAAGCGTGTTCACATCAAAAGCGGACACCTACACGTTTTGATTTCAAAGACGGACATCTGTGTTTTCAAACACAATTTGAAGGTGCTTGCGTAATCAAATTGATATTAGCCACTTCCAGGTATAAATCCTCGAGTATTAAAGTTGATAATGTTCAAATCAGCTTATAAATATATTAGCTCTAAGTTTCGCAATAAAAAATGACGTTTATCTCAGTTTCTGGTAAATGACAGATGTCCGTCTTTGAGACGTAGTTGAGATGCCATTGTTCAAATTCCAGCTAAACATGCGACTCGTTGAACACCAAAAGAACGGCGATGTTGAAAGCTAATAGCACTGTATTTCGTAAGTTAATTATCGTTCCGTGGTTTATACGTTAATTACAATAAGTTTGTAAGTTAGCACAGAAAAATAACAGTAAATACGGCATTTAAATTCTTGTAATTACAAGGTGTACAACTTTGCTTCCGCCGTTTTTTCACCAAAATTTGAGGGTTTAATGAAACGCTTGTATCATTCAAAGTATTTTCGGGCAGTGTACAAATCCCGCGTCGAAAAAATTGTTCGTCTTTTGAAGCGATCCACGAATCGATCCAATTTGTGACTTCTTCATGAGTTCGGAAGTGTTGGTCAGCCAGGGGACATGTGCCATTGATCTAAACAGACGATAGTCAGAGGGGGAAAAGTCTGGAGAATACGGCGGGTCACGTAGGACTTCCCAGTTTAACGTTTCTAAGTACTTTCTAATCTCTTTTTCCAACGTGGGTCGAGCGTTGTCGTACTGCTAAATCACTTTATTGTGACTCTTGATGTATAGCGGCCGTTTGTCTTTTAATGCTCTGCTCAGACGCGTAACTGCGTTCGATAATGAGCACCTGTCATTGTTTCACTTGGTTTTAACACCTCATAGTACACGACGCCGAGCTGGTCCTACCAATTACAGAGCATGACCTTGGAGCCGTGAAAATTCGGTTTGGCCGTCGACGTGGGAGCATGGCTCGCGTTCTTTCACTAATAGCGCGTTTACCATACGTACTTGAGAGCATTAGATGAGACTCAGCCGCTGTTGACTTCAGATTGAAACAGAACAGTAACACCTTCCACAAATGACAAGAATTAGGCTCGTAAACTGATATTTTCAGTCAAGAACAACTTTATGATGAAGACACAAATCACTTTATGGTCGATAATAAATGCATTTATTGAAATTTAACAATGCATAAAGGAGAAGTATAAATGATAGATTAAATTAGATTAGATTAATACTTGTTCCATAGATCATGAATACGACACTTTGTAATGATGTGGAAGGTGTCAGGTTAATGAAGGCTGTCTGTACAAGACGTTACATTACACAGAATATTACATGAGGATTTTTTTAATTTCTTTCATTTTATTATATATATATATATATATATATATATATATATATATATATATATATATATATATATATATTCTAATTATATCTAAAAACTCATCCAATGACTAGAAGGAGTTGTTATTCAGAAATTCTTTTAATTTATTTTTAAATGTTAGTTGGCTATCTGTCAGGCTTCTGATGCTGCTTGGTAGGTGACCAAAGACTTCTGTGGCAGCATAATTTACCTCTTTTTGTGCCAAACTCAGATTTAGCCCTACTTAATTAAGATCATCCTTTCTCCTGGTGTTATAGCTGTGCACACTGCTATTACTTTTGAACTGGGTTGGCTTATTAACAACAAATTTCGTAAGTGAGTTTATATACTGTGAAGTTACTGTGAGGATTCTTAAATCCTAAATCCTTAAATAGATGTCTGCAGGATGAATGTGGGTGGGCTCCAGCAATTATTCTGATTACACGCTTTTGTGCAATGAATACTTTTTTACTCAGTGATGAATTACTCCAGAATATGAGGCCATACGAAAGCAGTGGATGAAAATAGGCATAGTAAGCAAATTTACTGAGATTCTTATCGCCAAAATTTGCAACAACCCTAACAGCATACGTAGCAGAACTCAAACGTTTCATCAGACCGTCTATGTGTTGCTTCCAGTTTTATCTCTCATAAATGCACACACCTAAAAATTTTGAAATTTCTATCTTAGTTACAGACTTTTGTTCAAAGTCAATATTTATTACTGGAGTTGTGCCATTTACTGTGCAGAACTGTATCTACTGTGTTTTATCAAAATTTAATGAGAATCCGTTTGCAGAGAACCACTTAATAATTTTGTGAAAAACATTATTTACGATTACATCACTTAGTTCTTGTTTTTTGGATATGATTACTATATTTTTACAAGCAAAAAGAACTAACTTTGCATTCATTTCATTTTGTTGACTTCATTATTCAAATGCTTTAGGGTAAACAATACTTCTTATTTTTCCGTCTTTAGAAAAAACAAAAAAATTACTTGGCTGCCTGACTCGTGTACGCAACATACAATTGGCCATGTGAGAAATGTGGGTTTTCTAGGCAAGAAGTAAAATGACGAAGTTTTAGCGCATTCAGCTGAAAGTTATGGCAGCGAATTAAATACGGACAAAAGAACAAATATATATGAGGTTTCCGGTCTCCCATTAGTCCTCCTCCTCCTTTACCTTCTCCCTGTTCACCTGCTCCTCCAGCGTGTCACTATCAGCTGTTGAAAACATCCAATCATCCAGCTGTCATATTGCAACTATTTTAAATTACTGTTTTGACATATGATTATACACTCCTAGCCATTACAATTGCTACACCACGAAGATGACGTGCTACAGACGCGAAATTTAACCGACAGGAAGAAGATGCTGTGATATGCAAATAATTAGCTTTTCAGAGCATTCACACAAGGTTGGCGCCGGTGGCGACACCAACAACGTGCTGACATCAGGTAAGTTTCCAACCGATTTCTCATACGCAAACAGAAGTTGACCGACGTTGCCTGGTGAAACGTTGTGGTGATGCCTCGTGTAAGGTGGAGAAATGCGTACCATCACGTTTCCGACTTTGATAGAGGTCAGATTGTACCCTATCGCGATTGCGGTTTATAGTATCGCGACATTGCTGCTCGCGTTGGTCGCGATCCAATGACTTTTAGCAGAATATGGAATCGGTGGGTTCACGAGGGCAATACGGAACGCCTTGCTGGATCCCAACGGCCTCGTATCACTAGCAGTCGAGATGACAGGCATCTTATCCGCATGGCTGTAAAGGATCGTGGAGCCAAGTCTCGATCCCTGAGTCAACAGATGGGGACGTTTGCAAGACAAGAACAATCTGCACGAACGTTTCAACGACGTTTCCAGCAGCATGGACTATCAGCTCGGAGACCATGGCTGCGGTTACCCTTGACGCTACATTACAGAGAGGAGCGCCCGCGATGGTGTACGCAACGACGGACCTGGGTGCACGAATGCCGAAACGTCATTTTTTCGGATGAATCCAGGTTCTGTTTACAGCATCATGATGGTCGCATCCGTGTTTGGCGACATCCCGGTGAACGCACATTGAAAGCGTGTATTCTTCATCGTCATACTGGCGTATCACCCGGCGTGATGGTATGGGGTGCCATAGGTTATACGTCTCCGTCACCTCTTGTTCGCATCGACGGCACTTTGAACACTGGCCGTTACATTTCAGATGTGTTACGACCCGTGGCTCTACCCTTCATTCGATCCCTACGAAACCCTACATTTCAGCAGGATAATGCACGACCGCATGTTGCAGCTCCTGTAGGGCCTTTCTAAATACGGAAAATGTTCGACTGCTGTCCAGGCCAGCACATTCTCCAGATCTCTCACCATGTGAAAACGTCTGGTCAATCGATGCCGAGCAACTGGCTCGTCACAATACGCCAGTCACTACTCTTCATGAACTGAGGTATAGTGTTGAAGCTGCGTGGGCATCTGTACCTGTACACGCCATCCAAGCTCTGTTTGACTCAATCCCCAGGCGTATCAAGGCCGTTATTACGGCCACAGGCGGTTGTTCTGGGTACTTTCTCAGGATCTATGAACCCAAATTGCGTGAAAATGTTATCACATGTCAGTTCTAGTATAATATATTTGTCCAGTGAATACCCGTTTATCATCTGCCTTTCTTCTTGTTGTAGCAGTTTTAATGGCCAGTAGTGTATAAATTGACAGCTATCAGTTTTTATCAAACTATTCTGACGATGTTCTTGTGCACAGAGTAAAACCCGTTAATTGAATAAATACGTGTCGCGAACTGTGGCTGTATATAAAATGAACTTTACTTTCAACAGTCGCTTTCCCCTACATGCAATGCCTGCTCTTTGTAAATACGATGTCTGTTGTAACGTGGCTTCAGCCTTTCACCCACGGAGGCTTACAAAAGGAAACCCATTGACCCTGCATTACTAACATCTGGTTTTAACGCTGGCTACTAACACCCGTCTTTAAGGGGTTTCCAACTTTTGTTATTAACACCCGTCAATTTGGTGGGTGTGATTCCAAACCAACACTCCACCCGCATACACCTGTACATCAACTGTTCCTCAAAACGTCACGGCTCACTGATCATCTGTACGTAGCCGTCACTTTGACGGATGTTACTAAGCTGGGGTTAATCAGGGAATAAGCTACATCTGTTGTAAATTTCATTCATATCCATCCAGCCAATTCAGTGTGAAGGCGTAAGAATCTAATTGACTAATCGTAAAGAATCCTCCGCCCTGCACCACACGAAGTTAATTTTAGTTAGCCTACAACCTTCGCGCGAATGCAAGCAATGAGTTAACAAAGTTTTATCGCAATCGGTATGTACGGTATGGCCGTGCATAAGTACGAACAAAAAGACACATAAACAAACATTGATTTTTTCCTGTATTAGATTACGCGTGCAGGTGACGCGCACCTGTTACAGAGCAACACATGGGAGCACCCAGTCACCAGGTAGGTGCTGGCACCTCGCGCCGCCGCACAGCCGGCCGGTGCGGCGCTCTGGCGTTATCTGCGCGCGCCGCGTTATTGCTCGTAATCCACTAGTGCGCCTAACTCCTGTCACTTTCCAGTATTTATGGAAGGGATTTACGATCTAAACCTTCCTTTAATAGCCCACTCCTCTTTCTCTTTCGCCGTCCACAACGGTGCAGAATATACTGCACTCATCCTCGTCAGCACAAGAGGTCCAATTTTACCTATTGTTGCAGTGAAACTAAGGGCTCACTTTTAATTAACACTGTAAGATCGTAAGGTATACTGCGGCTTTACGTACCTTTTCGTTTTGACCACGCCAAGTTGTTTCGGTCAAACACGACATACACGCACGCTCAGTAAATCAGATGTGGATCCAGACCTACACATCTGCTTTCGTGCCCAGTAACTCCAATAACTGTAAACGATACTTTATACCTGTGATGCTGCAGTGAAAGACTCCATACATAGCCGCAGTGGAGTAGCCGAGCGGTCTAAGCCGCCTCGCTGCGGAACTTACGGTTGCTCGCCGTCGGAGGTTGGAGTCCTCCCTGGGGCATGTATGTGTGTGTGTGTGTTGTCCTTAGGTTAGTTTACCTTAGTTTAAGTAGTTTTTAAGCTATGGACTGATGATCACACAGTTTGGTCCGATAAATTTCCAAACATTTGAACATTTTGAACTCCATGGATAAGCTAACATTTGCGAAATAATAATGATACATACAATATAATGATTAGTTATTAAAAGAGGTTTTATTCTACCGTTTCCAAATGAAATAGGCCACATCAGAAAATTCTGTTAAATAATGTTTATTGATACACATGATTTATCTACTGGAAGTGGCCCCACACAATAAAAGAATTAAATTAGAAGTAAACCTTTTTTTTTAGAACAGACACTTTAACTGCTTTATGATATTAAAATCCCCAATTAACCCAGATAGCGCGGAATAATTTTTGGTTTAATTTTAGCCTCATAACCTACTAATTACGTTCATATGACTGCACAAGATCGTTATAAGTGATTTTTTTTCACACTCACGCCATTAGTTTTGCAATACTGTCCTTCTTTCTGGAATGACGTCAAAATGAATGTTTCATCATTTTAAACTGACAAATCATTATTATTTTAAATTTATGGGACTTAACTACGGGGTCATCAGTCCCCAAGTCTACAACTACTTATGAACTACCTAATACTAAGGACGGCACAAATATCCATGCCCGAGGGGGAATTCGAACTCCCGACCGTAGTGGCCGTGCTGAAAGTGACTGGCGCGCCGCAGAGAGCTCGGCCACCCTGGCCGGCCATTATTATTAAAACAACATTTAAGATGAAATATAAACATATAAATGTCGCAAAAATTGAGGAAATTTTCAGAAATGTAAACCTAACTACGAGGAAGTCTTCAGTATATTCTGAATGAAGCTCATCTTTGCAGCTGTATCCAACCACTTTGCAGTCGCCAATGCGAGCTAATATTGATCTGCAATGAGAGCAGGTGAGTCAAAGAAATAAAATATGACACTGACAAGAGTATAATGTAAGCTGCCATTCTCGTCCATCTGGAAGGAAGTCAGGTAATCATCAGTGCTCAGATTCTAAGTCCATTTTGCGATCACACAACACGAAATGCTCGTCGCTCAATACTCGTTGATTCTGTAATGGCCCCATGATCGCAGATTCCTTGATCTACGCTAAATGAATTGAAAAGTTCCGGTTTCGCCACGACTGCTACTGACTCAAGTGGTATATAAAAATTTCCAATGACCATGTCTCAGACACTTCTCAAACTAACCTTTGCCCAAATTATTTCAAATCTATACTAATTTCACTGGATACAACCTTATTCTTTATTGTTAAAAAGACGCCTCCACTTTTAGTGTTCAACCTATCTCTGCGGTATACGGCCCAGTCTGAGTTTAGTATTTAATTACTACTGATATCTGGCCTGAACCAGCTTTCCGTCCTGCTATTATTTGGGCATTATGACTACCTAGAATAGAAAGCAGCTCTGGAATCTTTCCATAGACGGTCCTACAGTGAACTATTTCTATATTAAAGGAATGGCTGCAAGTAACGCATAACAAGCTGCGGCTGCTGAAGCCCACCACCCCACCGTGCCGATCCTGCTGCCGGCCCCTCAGACGGCATGACATTGCCCCGAATCGGGCACTGTCCACGTAGCCACGGCGTTCTATTCCGAAGACAGGAGCCTCCGACATATGACGTCTGTGGTGTACAGATTAGTATACGCCACATTTTAATAGAGTATACTTTATACCGAGCACACATCACAAAGGCGGATCTTGGCGTAGATTTGCTAAATATTTTATCTAATGACGAGGTGAATGTGTTCAAACTTTTAAAATTTTGTGAAATTTCTAGACTCTGGCCTAACCTTTTAGGCTTGAGACTTTAGTGTACTGAAGAGTGGTGGGCGGATACTTTCTCTTCCTGCAGTCAGTCAGCTCTAGTCTTCCGCTCTGTCAAAATTCATATTTTTTTTAGGGCTTATGGGACTTAACTGCGGGGTCATTAGTCCTTAAACTTACAAACTAGCTTATACTAAAGACGGCACAAATTTCCATGCCCGAGGGGGGCTTCAAACCCCCGACCGCAGCGGCCGTGCAGACCGTGACTGGCACGCCGCAGACCGCTCGGCCACCGCGGCCGGCCCGCTCTGTCATTTTAACTTCTTCATCCACATTTACCTTTTAGACAAAGTTACGATGTTGGGACTTCCTTGTTTCATGATGTACGCAGGTGTTGTCTCAATTTGTTGAATCTTGCATTTATATTGTGTTCTGCTCATCTTTTAAGGGACTTTACTAACACTCGCCCCAGCCACATTATGCCCGGTCGCTGAAAACCTCGCTGTTGAGCGCCCTCCATTCATCATCATCTATTTCTAAATAAAAGTTTTCTTTATTTGTCCTAATGTGCCGAATGCTGCCTTAAACAGAATCAGTAAGTGTTTTAACGGACCTGCAGAGGATTTCTCTACGCCTAAAAAACCTTAGTTTGCTCTCCAGACGTACTGAAACTTATATGTTTAAATGAAATAAATAAAATATTATGGTCGGGATCGGAGAGTGAAACTAGCGTGTGTGAGTGTGCAAGGTTTGTGTACAGATGCAACGGTACCTGTCTAGATCGGTACAGCACTGTGAATGTGAAAGCTTATTTGATCGTCTGAACATCGAGTAAGAGTAAATGTTATAATTAATCAGCCTGGCATCGGCTGATGTGTATGGACCTGTTAATGCGCTCAATTATCCAGATCAAGAGTCTGGTTTAACAATAAATGACAAGTCCGGTTGTAACTCAAGTTCCGATTCGTTAAGCAGACAGACAAATTATTCATTAATTTAATTAAATACTGATCAATGTTTAACACAAATTTGATATCCAAAATTAAATGTGATGACGCGTGGAGTGATGAACAATCTGGAACAGTGACTGATATCAGCGGAATGACGTAATGGTATGACAATAAAAACACTAAAGTTGACAATTATCTGTATGTTAATTAAAGATTAAAGTTGAAATTATTACTGTTACACAGACTGAACATGACATCTATTGCGAACTTAGTGGTGGTTGTTATTCCTCATTAACAAAGAAAATGTTGTATTCTCAAAGTAGTTCATTATCTAAGTAGTGAACAGACCAAGTAATGCTGAATATAAATGTACTCAAATGTAGAATGACAAACTATAATAGTAGTTGATAGCAATGAAAGGAACCGATAATTGTGTAATTGACAAATTATTTAAAGAACAGCTCAAACTTTAGTTTATTAGATGCCAAAGGTGACTAAGTATGGATTCAGTTGCGAGCCTAGCAATAATTACTGTGTGTCCCGACACCTTCTGATCTAACCTGATTAACAAACCAATTATCGTGTTGTCAGCATGTGATGTAATTAATATATGTATGAAAAGGTGCGTTACACAATAGACAAGAAATGCCGGCAGCCATCTGATAAACTAGATGGGTACGACTTGAACAACTGAATATGAATGACTTATCCAAGTTGAGCAATAAGCAGGTGGTATAATTAATTTAGCTCGATTGACAAGAAACTTTAGTAGCTACCTGAGAAACTAGTTGTCTATGATTCTTGTATTAAAAGAAAAAGAAAAAAGAAAAGTAAGAGAAATTTATGTTCACTCACCGCTTATCCGTAGACAGCACCTTGGTCTCTTGCAGTACATAATGAAATATAAATGAGGTTAAAGCTTGTATCTATCCTACTGTTTTATACTTGAAGCATAATTTGGCGATAATAGCAAGGTCTTTTACTTTAAACACAGGGGAGCATAAAGCTATCTTTAAAAAAAAATTGCAATTTATGATTATTATTATTGTTTCCTTGTAAACATGACCATTACAAAAAAAAAAAAAAAAAAAAAAAAAAAAATACTAAAATCAAAATCAGAATTACTAAGAATCCTAACGGCTTACAACAATTCTCTCTGTCTATTAGTCTCAACCAACACCTAACTCCGTCTGTCCACTTCCACACACTCACTCCTTCTGTCCAGCTCGCTACTGCCAATAAATCTCTTTGACCAAAGAGTGACAATACCACAGTACAGTACTGCCACCCTTCAATACTCCACTACCTACTAGCCGCTTCTTGTGTGTAGTACACTCCAGACCTATTCAGAGCGATCCTATATTTCCGCAACCGATAGCGGACGTCGAGAAATTTTCACCTAAGATCACAGAATCGTCTGATCCTCTGGTTTAAGCCTTCCACTCGGCTGCAAACCAGAGAATTGACATCGGTTCTGAGAACGATGACGCAAATCGGAAGCTCCGCTTCTACCCCGCGAGCGAGGCTAGCTGTCTTCACCATATCCGCCAGCCGCTTGAAGGAACCGAGAATGATCTTGGAACCCAGGCGGCATGAGACATTGTTGCCGACATGAGCAACGACTTGCAGCCGGCAGAGCGTCCGCCACATCTCGGATGAGACCTCGCCGGCAAGCAAACAGACTGCCCTTACCGCTATTTCCTCAATAGGCTCCATAACACACCTTACACTGCAGCTCCTAATGACTAGCAAAGCCACCCTCTGCGTCAGAAGGATCGGCCACTGCCAAACAGACAAGGCAGCCCGTGCTGACTCAGAGGTATTATCAGCAGCGGGCAACACCTCAGACATATTGCTGATGTGTAAGAGGACTGCCTTAACGCCGGTTCCCGGTTTCGGCTTTCTGCTCTGAGTTTCGTGGCCCCTGCACAGTTCCCCAATCCCGTCATGCATCTGTTGACCGACAGGGACGTCGGAAACTGTAACGAAATTGGCATCAAGGCTCGGAGACGTTGCAATACGCACCAAAGAAACCCCAACAAACGCCTCAGATGTCCGGAGATTCGATGTCAGTTTCAAATTAAATGATTGGGTGCATGTGCATGCAGCGATCCTTAATTTCAACAGAAATAATTGTGAGTGATAGATACCAGCGTCATATTGTTACAACTGAAAGTTCTCTGTAAAATTATATCACACAAGAAGACCGCATATTTGTGGGTTGTTGTTATGCTGGAGGGACTGAATTGAAGATTTATGTAGAAACATTTCTCCACGTGGACTGTACTAGCAACAAGTAAGGAGCTACTGTCGCAGTAACAGTTGGGAGAATATTGGGGAAAGCAAGAGAAGACGACGACGAGTCTGCGATGGTGAATCATTAATGCGATTGTGGAGACAGGGCAGGAAACAAAGGTCTGGCCTTACTAGCGAGTAGCAGTCTACATACGCAACAGTATGTCATAAAGCCAACCGCCATTATACAGCGCAGAGACGCTATCATTTACATTTACACACCTGTAGGTTGTAGTTAAAATGTTTCAGCGCACCGAAATAGCATCTGGAAAACGAGTATGTAAATTTTTCCAACGTAGTTTCAATTTTTCGTAAGATATAAGCCATGTTGTATCGTTATTGTATCTAAAAAACTCCGAAGAGAAGTTAATGAAGTGTTGTTCTTAGGTTTAAATTACAAATGGCCGATTTCGGTAAGCTAACGAATTTACTGGACGAACAAGAACTAAACAATTCTTAAAGCATTTTAATGAGCTTTTCCAATTAACTTGCAGTATTGAACGCTTATAACAAGCATAAAGGGAGGAGCAACAGGCAGCAATGGTCAGTGGCCACGGAAATAGATGAAATTGCTCTGCAGGAGGTACGGAATGGTGCAGTGGTGTATGTAACTTCGCAAAGCAAACAGGAACAGAAACCAAAGTGAAGAAGAAAAAATACAAAAGAAAATAGAAGAAAAATAGAATGACAAATAGAGGGTTAAGGAGAGAAGAAAAAAGGAAAAGAAAAAAACAATGATAAGGCACTGTTTTTAGAAGATTCATAGATATCACTCAACCGCACTGAAGACGACGGCAATAATGATTTCAGTAGAAAGTAATTTTATGAAATGAGCAATGACTATGGTAAATTATGGATTTTTAATGCTTGTTCTTGCTATCGTAAAATGGGAGCATGCTGCTTATACGGAGCTCACTAAGGCAGTTAGGAAGCGCAAAGCCACTTCTGTACTTAAAATAAAATGATTTCTTATGTTTATCCGATTTCGTTTTCCTTCGTCAATTTCTACTTTTGTCATCTTACCCGCAAACGACGCTAAGATGACGAATTTGAGGTCATATTTAAAAAAAGTGAAAGTAATCACTATTAGAAAAACTAGGAAATCTGTACTTTGAAACAAAATTCGAATGGTTGCTCTGAATTATTAGTGTGGGCGTCAGTCAAAAATATGGGGAAAAATTCTGTCGTTACAGTACCCTCCCTTTCCCTTTGCAGCTATAGGATATATTTAGCGAATTAGGAATTTTCCTTTTTTTCTGGTAATCCCTTCAATCCTGAATTATTTTAAAAATAAAATAAAACAAATTTTTGCACTTTCTCATGTCTGTAAGACCTTATCTATACTGTATTTGAGAAAAATAAAAATTTACATACTTGGTTTCCAAAATAAAAAAAAGTCAAATAAATTGAACACCGGGTCTAGAAGGCAGTTTAGGATGTGGAATAAGGAGACAACATTTACATATGTCACTCCATTCTTATTGTGAAACTTATATCGAAAAGTGAAATTTCTGCAAAGTTCATAAATGATTACTTAAAATAATTTCAACTAATGATATATCTGACACACTCCGCAATGGGTCCGTTACTTTCACTGTTTTTCATTGTGCACGCCATTCTGGTGACAGATGGCAGCAAGAACCAAGAAACTAAAAGCGACAGATGTCCAGTAAATCGAAATAACATAGTGTTCTAAAATTAGTAAAAAGTCGGTGTCCAATATATTGGACGCCAGGTCTGAAAGGATTAAAACCAGTAGGCTAGGACCAGCACTCTTTGTGTTTCTTCTGAGATGTTCAAATGTTTGTAACGGTATGGGACCTAACTGCAGTGGACTTCGGTCGCTAAACTTACGAACTACTTAGTGCCGATTTCTCAATGTCTCGTTAAGTTCCACTTAAGATTTTAACTTGTCGTTAGAGGAGAATTGCGTTTGTCAATGTTTCGTTATGAGTTAACGTTAAATGACGTCAAACTGGCCGTTAATTCTACTCGTTACACGGCTAACGTTCAGTTAAGTGAGAATCTGTATGAAAATGATAGGTTTCCACAGCAGTAAAATACCGCATTATATTCACGTGATAAAGATCGATTTATCGAACAAAATAACAGAAGCACTACATGCATGAAACTAGTGTGGAAAACAGCTTAGGGCTGTTGGAAAATATTATCTTCATATTCCTCGCCCCCATCCACGTCAGTAGCTATTAGATGAGTTTGTATTTTGGAGATACGTTACGTAACTTTAAAATTATTGTTGGGATATCAAAATACAAACTTACGGGAACGACTAGTAACGTGAGCATCGGTATGATGAAAATGGCTAGAATAGGAGATTTCGTTGACAATGAAGAGAATAATATTTTGGACGATCTAGAGGTTATTGCCCCAGTAAGGCGTCACAGACGTATATATGTTCGTCCAAATCATTTTAAATGCTGGGATGGTGCAGAATTTGTTACGCGATTTCGTCTTCGAAAGGCAATGTGGAAACGCTGCATGAAAAACTCCACGACCATCTGAAGAGTCCAACAGATAGGTATGCATTTTGTAAGTTATCTCTCGTATTAGAAAAAAGGCCACATTAATTATGTCTGTAAGATTATTAATGCAGTATATACTTATGCTTGTTGCGCCTAAAATGTAATTCCTCCGATCTACAGGAACAGTGCACGTTCATCAATGTGCAAGTCATTGCTTGCACTAAGGTACTACGCACTTGGCAGCATGTTCATTGCCATAGGGGACTTGGCTGGAGTCTACAAAACGTCTGTTTGGAAAGTGACACTGGCACTAGCCTCTTCCTTAAGCCCCTTTTACACGATCCACTTTCTTGCGAAAATCGACTACTCGAAGCAGGAGCCACCCACGGCGCGAGTGCGACTTTGACGTCAATAATCATTCGATTGTGCCGAGTGTGGAGTTCTAAATTTTCGAGTGCGGTGAACGCTGCGCATGCGCGGAAGCAGCTGCTGCTTTGCCCAGCAGAAGACGCGAGGTAGTTTTGTAAACAACGAAGGCACGTGGAAAGTAGTATAGTACGGAATAAAAATCTAGTGAGCCATCACTGGCGTTTTACTTCACGTTTTCCATCGAAATAATATAAAAACAAGTTGATTGTGGATTACTTTTAATTTTTTGTTGAAATGGAGTGGACGAAAGAAAGCGTTAAAGCTCTTAAGAAGAGGAGAGAGCCCTCGTACATACAAAACATCATTTATATCACAATAAGGTAATTTTAACCGCCTCTAGTATTATTTGTGATCTTTTAGTTTTACGATGACTGCAGATACTCGTTCAAAACATCATATATTTTCTAGAATGTAGAGAGAGAGAAATGCTCAAAGTAGTGACAAACAAAGTATCATCATTTTGCCCAAAAGTTACAGGTGAAGATTGTAAAACTAAATTTGGCACTCTGTGATCACATTACGGCGCGGAGTTAAAAAATTCGACAGATGGAAAAGAGTGGGTGTTCTGCAGCAGATGTTTACCATCCTAAAGTATGGTGGTTTGAACAACTTATCGAAACACGACTTGTTTATTCGTAGGAAGTTCCTAAATGCATCTGGGTCTTCAGGTCGCAATTCGTTCACGACCATTCCGGATATTCCCGTTCCTTCTCCTCATGTTTGCAACCACTATCACACCCAAATACTTCTCTTCCTGCCTCTGCGCTCTTCCTTTTTGCCTTCTTGCAGTTACTACCGTTGCTGCAGCCAAAACAACAAGATTGATACAAGGTTGTGATTAAAATTCAAATCAGCAAACGAAGTATTACGACGACAACCACAGCGCTAAGAACGCATAGCAGACAGCACACACGCAAATTTCGAAGCTATCGTATAAACGCAAAAGAAATGACACACGGAACCACCAGGGGCGCTGCAGTCGACACACTCGGTTCGAGTAGTCAACCGAGACAAGAAAGTCGCTCGTGTAAAAGGGGCTTTATATTTGTCTATTAAGGACACAAGACTATAGCACTCGCTTCTTGTAAACATCGAGCTTCTTTCACGTTTGTTTTCCATAGTGCCAATTAACTACAGTGTGCTTACCTCTTCCCTGCTAGTCAAATATGGCGAACAGTTGTTTATTCAGACGGCACTTTGTTTTTATTGCCAACATAGTCGAAATATATCGTACCTTCTCGTTTTTTCCAGGTTAGCAAAAGAGAGGTTATTTGTCAATGACAAACGCAGTGTACTTAACGAACACATTTAACAGGACGATAAAGACATCTTCTCGTTTACTAACGAGAAGTTTAACGAGATATGGACGAACCGGCCGTTTGAATCGGTCAGTGGAGAAAGGAACTAAGTCACTATTTGGTGATTTTCACTTTTTTACATAAATGCAGTAAACAGACCAAGATACACCTTACTGTGATGAAAGGTACTATTCCTATGGAAATAACATGAGGTCGATTTTATACATGCGGAGGAGAAAGGAATCAAGTCAGTGACTTAGTTCCTTTCTCCGCCGCATGTCGCATCCCGTCAGTAGATTTTACTGTCAGCGAGCTTGTACTACACCAGCTATATGCTAGATGGCGTTGGCCTGCGGCATGCAGGTGTAGAAAGCGCAACAAAACAGTAATTTGGCGCCAAATTCGTCAGGTGTCACGATTATTGTTGAGTGTTGTAAGTGATTGAGTCTTTCTAAATGTCAAAAGGACATGTGTGGAAGAAATCCATGCATAACAAAAATTCCGGAAAATGTAATAAATTTGATAGTACCCAGTATCACATCCTTCCCACTCAAAGAAACTCACTATGCTGGGAAGGAAATGAAATACCTAGATGTAAGCTTGGATCTGAAAACTTTGCACGAAATGTTCCTTAAGAAATATCCAGACGTAAATGTGAAATACGAGTTCTATAGGAAACATTTTCATGAAAACCACAAAGTGCGAATCAATAATAAAATAATAATAATAATAAAATAAAATTGAAGATGTTTTCGGAAACTGATGAAACACATTCGTGGAGAAGACAGATTTTTTATGAAGAGATTTTTAAATGGCTAACTTCAAGTGATAACTCACTGTGATATGAACTATTCCGATTTTTCAATTCTATTAAATAGTTGTTTTCATGTTCAGCTGAGGATAATTTACCAATAAATTTGAGATTTAGTCCAGAAATGTGTATCTCTGAATGTATTATACTCTCGAAAAGTACTAATTCCTTCGTTGACTGGAAAAAGGAACTGTGTTACAAATTTCAATTTTTTTTTCAGAAGATACTTTGTAGAATATATAAAAATTATTTTCATTCACAGTATGTATGGTTAGAGTATAGCAAATGTCGAAAATTTCAATGCAATCTGTTAAATAGTTTAACAATAAATCAGTTTTTTGTCTCTCCTGAAAAGTACAAAAAAGTGACATAGTTCCTTTCTCCACCGACCGATTCAATTAATTTACGTTAAGAACAACACACCCACACCCATCCCCGAGGGAGGACTCCAAACTCCTCGCGTTTATATTCTCCGAAAGCTCTGCTGGAACCGAGTGCAGGCCACAACTTGCTGTTATAAAGGCGGCGGGTGTAGGTGCCGCTTTTAACGAGACGTTTAAAGGCGGACGGTTTGTAAACAAGGGGCTGGGCGGCCGCGGGCGCGGTAGCTCGCACAGGCGGGCGGCGCAGTTAAAACAGCCTGCGAGGGCAGCTCTGCACGCCCAGGGCTGGCCGGCCGACACAAGCGCAGCCACTGCCGGCGACTCGGCACACACCGAAAGCTGGCTTGTGGAGACGTGCACGTACTACGTGTGCGCAACGGAAGAACGGATTCTGCGGGGGGAACTCCAGAACACGTCACTTTCGAGTGCTCTACATACGATCATATTGTCTCTCATCTCAGACTACAACTACCTAACTCAGACACATACCAACTCATCAGACATGAAGCACATTTTCAAATTCTCAATGAATTAACCGACAAAATCTAAAACCACATCAGACATGAATTTATAAACCGATTATGAGACATTTTTTCCAGGCATCACTGCTGCACCAGGCCGTGCCGCCGGGGTACTCCACCGTGGCCTGGATCAGGACTGAGTGCAGCCAAATCACCGATTGCGACGCTATACATAAGTTAGATTAAGTTTGGCTTAAGAGAAAACACGAAAACAACACGAGGACTGCAGTGCAAAAGGCCAGCCCAGTGCCAGGGGCACGCCCTCCGGAATTAGTTCGGGGGGCACAGGCCAACAAGTAGGTTTGTACATTACTGGCACACCTGTGAGCACTGCACGGGGGGGGGGGGGGGGGGGGGACACAAAATAAGACACTAAACGTAGCAGTAGCGACTTCCACATGAAACACAACATGCCAACGCAACCTGCATGACACAGCACATACGGCAGACACAACAGCAAAAACAAAACATATCATGTAGCTCAGTAGAAACATTAGAAGGAGCATAAAAAGCACAAAAAATGTAGTAGCATAAGAAGACCCATTTATGTATAGGTATTGGGTTATTGTATAATTAAAAGAATAATTGAAATAAATGCTTTCAGAAAGAAAAAAAAAAGTTCCGCCCACCGATCCAGACGGTATAGAGATATTTGGAATCGATGATGTAAAGACGTAAGCACCGTGTACAATTACATATGATACAATGTACGTATTAAATGTTGTTCCGTATTATTTTAGTTCTATACCCTCCCCAGGCAATATTTAAGTGTCTGGGAAACACACTATTCAAAACAATCAGGGCATCAAGTGAGATGTCATACACAATATACATATGGCAACGAATGTTATTAAGATATTCGTGACAAGTGTAATTTGCTGTGATACACACGATATTTTGCTGTCTCAGTTTTTTACTTCAGGTTTCAATGGCGTATACTTACAAGAGAATGTTCAGGCTTGTCATGTCGAAACCTGTGTTGCTATTTTTACCACTGTGAGTTAACATGGAAGGAAGTCTGTATGTAGACTGTTAGCTGCTGACATGACCAGGAAGTCTGTAAAAACTTTTATGAAGTATGACATTATTGTCGCGTAGTTTCCGCGCTTATGACTGCCTGTTGTACAACCCTGACCTCTCTCGCTATGTATACCAACGCCATCTATGGACAAGGTGGCGTTAGCTACGCGCCGCGTAGAGAGGTGTTCACCCTTTGAAAACGATCGTCCAATAATTAATAAATACGATAATAATAAATTTGTTGACAAATGTAGTTGATATCTTATCTACAACATTCTTTCCAAATAGCTATGAAATAGACACAAATACATATACGGTTTATAACACATCAAACTTTTATTTCTTGTAATTACCACAAAAATGCGAAATATTGATACAATGTTCAAAACACAGGTTTTTTTGTGCACCAAGAACATACAAGCAGAGACGACATATGACAGCCCTGCGAATCGAAGACTTTGTTAGACGTCCGTAGCCAAAACTCGGCCGGTGTTAGGAAGGAATCAGGCCTAATATCATCATATTTCGAGGCGTTCCACACATATTTAATCACATTTTGAAACCGTGGGGAGGAAAACTGATAATGTACTACTGACTGCAACTTCAGAATATTCAGATAGACAGGAAACTGCAGTGATTTGCACACAATTATTTTCTCTGTTAGTTTTCCATAAAATGCCTTCCACTGGCGGAAAAATTCTCTGTCTAATGGTTGAATTACGTTCATCGTGCCGGGTGGAGTCTGAAGCATCTGTAACTAGTTTCAGGACGGTACGTTTCGAAATACGTACCAGAAATGAAAAGGAAGTGCATGCCACAGAAACGAATATTCGTTTTCCCTTTCCACCAAATCCGTGCAAGATATTCCTCTTTTGTGAATGCTGCGATAACACGGCCGCACCTCCCGACCATGCGCACAACGCTCACCGTAACAACAGCTCGCGACTCTCCATTTCCAGGGGTGGCTAGCCGTCACCGCATGCGCCAAGCAGGAAAAACAGCCATATTCGTGATTTTTTTTTTTTTTTTTTTTTTTTTTTTTTTTTTTTTTTTTTTTTTTTAGTTGTCTTCCAGGTCATGTCAGCAGCTACCATTCTGCATACAGACTTCCTTCAGTGTTAATTAAAGTGCTAAATAAAGTCAATACATGTTTCGGCATGACAAGTCTGACCATTCTTTTGTTAGAGCGAGGCGCTATGGGGCTACCATTATAGTGAAAAAGTCATTCTCTTTGGCGTGTAATACGTTGTGACATCACGTCGATCGGCCAGTACTGTTGCACACCGGCATGGCATGGTCAGTAGGAGGTTATCAGTCAAATCTTGAGGGATATTTAAACGTTCTACCACGACTGTAATATCCAACCCAGCAACCGTTTTGCGAGATGCTGATATGGCTCCATGCGTGTGGCAAGTGCATCCCAGACAAACTCAACCTTGTGTAAGTCCAGTGAAGAAGCTAGCACTCCATTCGTCCAATTCCCTTAGCTTCAAGTAATGTGTGCAGCAGTGCAGCCCTGTCAGGATAGGCGTTATCGTCCACCAGAAGCAACCCATCTCCTATGGCATCAGCGTAGGGCAAAACAGAATGACTCGATACCTCTGAGCAGTCAAAGTGCCATCCTGAACGACATAGAGGTCCGTACGTCTCCCAACACTGAGTTCTGCCCACACCATCGTCCACCACCATGATATGGTCGTTTCCTGCACTTAAACAGGATTGTGTTCTCTCCAGAAATGGGAACGACGATTCTCCGGCTAAACACAAAATCTTGACTTACCTGTGAACAAAACCCGGCGCCAATCGTTACGACTCCAGTCCTGATGTTTCTCCGCCCAGTTTGCGCGGGATAAACGGTGTCGTGGTTTCAATTGGAACATATACTTTGTTCGATAATTAAGAACTGTCCCGAAGAGAACGAACTATTAACCAATAGTCAACACGGATTCAGAAAGTACCGCTCTTGCGAAACACAGCTTGCCCTTTATTCACATGAAGTGATAAGTGCTATCGACAAGGGATCTCAAATCGATTCCATACGTCTGGATTTCCGGAAGGCTTTCGACACTGTACCTCACAAGCGGCTTCTAATGAAATTGCGTGCTTATGGAATATCGCCTCAATTGTGCGATTGGATTCACGATTTCCTATCAGAAAGGACACAGTTCGTAGTAATTGACGGTAAGTCATCGAGTAAAACAGAAGTGATATCTGGCGTTTCACAGGGAAGCGTTATAGGTCGCCTACTCTTCCTCGTGTTTATAAACGATTTAGGAGACAATCTGAATAGCTCCCTTAGACTGTTCGCGGATGATGCTGTCGTTTATCGGTTAGTGAACAGAGGATCAAAAGCAACTGCAAAGCGATTTAGACAAAATTTCTAAATGGTGCGAAAATTGGCAGTTGACACTAATTAATGAAAAGTGTTAAGTAATACACATGACCACTAAAAAAAATCCGCTGAACTTCAATTACACGATAAATCAGTCAAACGTTAAGGTTGCAAATTCTACCAAATACCTAGGAGTTACAATTATGAACAACTTCGACTGGAGAGAACACATAGAAAATATTGTGGGGAAGGCGAACCAAAGATTTCGTATCATTGGCAGAACGCTTCGAAGATGCACCAGCTCCACCAAACAAACTGCCTACATCACACTTGTGCGTCCTCTTCTGGAGTACTGTTGCCCTGTGTGGGACCCTCACCAGGTGGGACTGATGGAGGACATTGAGAAGGTTCAGAGAAGGGCAGCTTATTTTGCTTTATCACGCAACAGGAGGAAGGGGGGGGGAAGCGTCGCGGAAATGTTTTCAGGTGGAAATCATTAAAAGAACGACGTTATTCGTTGCGGCGTGATCTATTTGCGAAATTTCAATCACCGACTTTTACTTCTGAATGTGAAAATATTTTGCTAGCACCCACCTACATATGGAGACATGACCATCTCAATAAAATAAATCAGATCGAAAACGGAACGATTTAGATGTTCTTTCTTCTCGGACGCTATTACAGAATGGAACGGTAGAGAAAGGTTATGAAAGTGGTTAATGAAATCTCTGCCAGGCACTTAAATGTGATTTGCAGAGTATCTATGTATATGTAGATGCCACAGGCCTCCGTGCGTCGGGGCAACATTCCCAAAGGCGATTACGGACTGTTTGTGTCGATACTAGGCGTCCTGTTGTTGCCTGGGGGGGGGGGGGTGGGGGCGTGCTTTGCAGATCAATTGCATTCAACCTCCTAGCTCTACGGGCTGTTAACCGGCAATAACGGTCATCTCTTGTTGATGTTATCCTTGGACGACTTTGGCCTTGCCTTCCTTTAATCGCTCCTGTTGTCCTGAAATCGCGTGCAGGTCCTGGAAACTCCCAACAGCTGCAGCCACCTCCCTCTGTGTCTGTCCCGCTTCCAAACTTCCTATGGCTCTCCAAGTCACGTTGATGTTGCATTTCACTACCTGCTCACTTCGTCACTACCTGCTCACTATGTCGGTTGCCGTAATGTTCTCACCACTCCGAAGAATCTACAGAAAGTCGTCGAACCATTTTAGTTGATTCTGCTGATCATAGTACTTCTGAACCGAGATATCTCAACTGATCCTCTAATTGTTTTGACCAGTTTATTGAAGTGTTTGGGAAACATTTAGCAACAAATAGTATTAACAGTCAGTTGGAAACCGGCTACTAATTTGTCCTAGTAGGCAGGTAGTACGACGTAGCTTAACTGAATTCAATTCTATGAAAAAAAAAAAAAAAAAAAAAAAAAAAAAAAAGATTAATAGAGCAGGGTAGCTTAAGACAGTAATTTCATTAGCTTCAAATCAGTATTGAGAGTGCCTCGCAGTGATGGCCGCGCGATGTGGGTCTCAGGGATTGTATATTTGTATTTACAAACATCATATAGTTTGCTAAAATTGTATTCGTTTAAACGCCATTTCGCCATCAGTTATAATCAAATCTAAAAACCTCTGAAACTGCAAAGCAAAGTTCTGTGTCAGTAATAAAATCTGTACCTAGTAGTGGCGTCTGTACTATGCACAAATTTTATTACTGGCATAGAACTTTGTTATGTAATTTAAGAGGTTTTTATATCTCATTAAGGCAGATGGCGAAACGACGTAATAAATAACACAATTTTAACAAACTTGACGGCTTTTATTCTTAAAAAAAAAGGTAAATCAGTCAACAATCCGGAGATTGGTTTGAAAACAACAGTGCTTTACTAGGCATGGTCCTGTTTGGAGGTGGTATGCCGTTGCCTTCCTCCGACCTTTGAACTGACTTACCCAGCCAGTTATAGGGGTACCTACAGTTTAACAGTTTAACGTGGGTTCCGAACCACGGTGCTACTCGGTATTTTTCACATGAGCAATACTGCCAGAGGTGAAAGAAGTGGAAAGTTATTGATAATAAAAGAAAAATCGATTATGTCTAGCTGGATATGCCATGTGATGAAGTAGGAAATCGTTCTCCACAGCCAGCAAGAACCATTGTGGAACTGCAACAAAAGGCGCCAGAGGCTAGCACTGTTTGGGAGCCCTTTTGTGTGACGTGCGCTTCTTTCGGTGCGAATATGTTATACCGTTGTTGTTGGTTTTTGAGGGGAGTAAACAGCTAGGTCATCAGTCCCCTTGTTATAGCGAACTCACCCCGCTTGTCAACACAATTAGTATCTCTTTCAGAATGTTCCGTTTCTTTTTCCGGCAGTGTGTATCATATATACAACTCAAAATAATTTAAAAATTGTTCAGCTTTTGTTTAATCGAACAATAATTTTTTATCTTTGGAATATTTACTCTGTTTATTTTACAGAACTTACTAAAATGCTCCACTAATACATGATGTCAACAAGAATCTTGTGAGCGTCTCACCGACCAATACGTAGGCCTTCTGACGATGATATATCACGATCAAGTAATTCTACGACATGAAATAGATGCATACCCGTAAGGTCCAAGCAGGCTTTGTCCTTATCTATGAAGTTAAAACGACTGACTACAGGCGTTTGACAAATCTAATGTTCATATAAATAAACCATTGTCTTCTGCAATCCAACTAATGCGTTGCTAAACATTATACTCATAACGCATCCCCAGCAGAAGTGGGGTAATACTGTTACAGAGATTTCAGCCCTTCCCAACTCCGTAACGTAGTAATGACATAGAAGCAATACGGCTTATACTCATTTGGTAAGCAAACACCTGTAATAAAGTAAAATTAACCTCCTTTATTTTTCCTGTTTTTAATTATTTGTTGCGAAAATAAGGATAAAGCAATCAGTCCCTCAAGCTTGGGCCACAAAATTCAGTTTTCACCTTAAATCATTCATACGAACTTCTTGCGTCATTTATGATGTAAAAAACAATTTAGGCTTAAGTAAGACTAGCCATTTAACTTATTTCTGTTTTCTGAACATCAACCATAAAAATATTTCTAACTCAGTTAAGTGTTAATGAACAAAACACTTATCTCAGCCTTTGTATTTGTGAGAATTTCCTGTTGTAGTTCAGTCACGTATTCCAGAGGCAGAACGATCCACCGACAGGCGTTGCGACAGATTTTATTGCCTTACTCACCGGTAAGGTCTGAACCTCACTTAAAGTGCTGCAACGGTGCTGTCATTATACTATGTAGCAGTAGAACAATATGTGGTTCTCAGACGGTTGTAAAAGAGTGTTGTAAGTAGATGCCTAGCGACGGTGTTTATCTGAGCAAGTTGTAGGGACTGACCAATTACGCGTAAGACATGGAGTTGTTTTATTTAGTTTGGCTTTGTGTCGTTTGTTTGGAATGATGACAGGACTGAAATAGGTCTTTTTGGGAACAGAACAGCATCGCCCCCCAGTGTGGTTCAGATGGGTTCTTTTTCTATGTAACTTAGCTAATTCTCAAGTTCACAAAGCAAAGGTCAATAGAGAATCAGTATAGATGTAGTAGGTCTGACTCACTCTGAAATCCACAACCTGAACACCTCCCATCCCCCTCCCCCCCCCAATTGAAAAAGAGCCAGGATCAATTCTGAAAAAACAAAACTACGACTATTAATTAGCTAGCTACAACGAATGCACTGCATCTGTTTTTGACATAATAGTTTCACTCAGATATTTTAGGCTCAAAATATATTTCTTATTGAATGAGGCTTTTGAAAACAATTCTTGCTGGCGGTATTGCTTGTTACT
Source organism: Locusta migratoria (assembly GCA_026315105.1). Lineage (NCBI taxonomy): Eukaryota > Metazoa > Arthropoda > Insecta > Orthoptera > Acrididae > Locusta > Locusta migratoria. The sequence goes on along the minus strand of CM048747.1, from coordinate 201,486,412 downwards.
CGTCTGTCTAATCAGAAAAGGAAGACATAGGCAGAAAAGTTCGAATCACAAACCTGTGTAGCATCATGAATGTCAAAATTAAATTGGAATTTTGGCAGCTTTTCACGGTAACGTAAGACTAAAGATGCACTCTTCAGACAGGCCCAATTGATCACCAGCCTTGTAATAAACAGTTATGCTTTTCTACGTTGGCTAAAAGTGTAATCACTGTCAGATATAATGTCTAAAACTTTGAAATATGTTGATACTCGAAGACGTCCGATCGAACAAAATATCTAAACACTGCCTTTGTGGAAAATACGTAAGTACATGAAAGAAACGGCTACAAATTTCTCCTCCTTATTCACAATAGACACAGTGGATTTTTACTTCGATAAAATGAATACAAGGTTCGTCAAACAATTAGTTGTCAGCACTGAGAACTGGGTTTAGGTCAGAACAATTCGCTGTGGTCGCTACCTGAGGCTGATGCCTGTAACCCAGCGAGACAAAGCGGCGGTCTTGACGAGAGCTGTCAGCGGCAAGAACTCTGCTTCGCTGTCCTTAGCGAACGCAGTTGGCCTAGATCCCCACTCCACACTCAGAAGGTCTCGGTGGTGTCTTGGGGTATTTTTCGTATAGTGACGTAAAATTCCGATAGGCAGATACTATATGAAAACTACGTCGGACAGAGTGTTCTTCGTTGAGGATAGTGTAATAGCAAAGCCAGGCCCCAACTATTAGCCAATATTGGGGTATACAAACTTATTTGTCCAGACTGTGACTAGTTTTACGTTGACTAATCAGGAAGGGACACAGCAACTAGGCTAAGAGAGCATGAATGTAGTTGGAGGTCACAAAATCATGACTCCACTTTTGCTGAACATATTCTGAGTGAGGGCCACAGATACCAACCACAGTCCCAAGTACTCCACTCAGCTAGCAAAGGCCAGAAACTAAATCTACTAGAGGCCTTAGAAATAAACAAACATCTAGCTCACAGTCCAGGCTTAATATTAAATGATCAAACAGTCCTCAACACATCACCACTTCTGAATCCACCCTAATCCACAGAATATCCAGGCCTGTTCCATTTCATTCCTCCACTTCTTCTATCTTCATATTTTACCTTACTGTATTTTGGAATCAGCATATGTTTGTAATAGTTCCCAGTACTTTTGGGTAACATTTACTTTAGAAATATGATGTTGTATATCTAATTTAAATTTTGTACTACCACTATTCATCTACTTTCTGTGATATACCATTCTACCCTCCAAATGTATCACACCAGCTTTGTATCATTCTTTGTTAGTACTGATATTCCAAATTATGCTGTACTCTGTCCCTACAATAATTCTTTGTTTAATTGTGAACACTATAACTGAATATGTTTACCTACACCGTTTTTCAGTTCGAGTGCATACCTCCGATTTGTTAAGCTTCTCAGTTCTCCAATGCACCCCACCTATACCCTCCTATCCAACCTCTATATTTTTGTCTATTTGTTTATTTAGTAATAATAGTGTGTCAGGTTTCTAATATTTGCATCACTTTGGGTTTTGAACAACCCTTAAAACATCAGATTCTTGTTTAATTTTATTTTTATTCACTGTAGTCATGTTGTAAGAATTTATGTTTGCACTGTTTCTCTATGTATGGTATTTATGTTTCCTTTTCTCAGTGTTATTAATTTACAGATTTCATTCAAATATTTCTTTACACTATAACTGCTCCATCAATGAAGTTAATTTACTTTTCTGTATGTAACATGTCTTCTGTTTTACTGACAACACAATTTCTTTGACTGAACTTCAGTAAATGTCTGATGATGGCCTATTAAGCCGAAAATCGATTCACAAAATAAACAAAACCGTAGAACAAACACAATTTTTTTTATTTTAATCTTCATAATTAGGAACACATGATTTTTTCTGGGCGGTGTTTTAATGTAGTGACAAATTACAAAATCACTCGAAGGTGTGCGTACTAAAGATCGGCCGTAGCAGTTTCCAGTGTTTTGTACTGTTTTCTTTATTTACTGTTTACTGTGAGACACAAGATTATCTTGTGCAGCATTTGTAAATATTTAGAGATGTACACGTTTAAGTTCTGTAAAATGCATTAAAGATTTTTTTAGTTATTGTTTAGTTACGTAATTTAACGAACTAAATCTATACACAGCATAAAAACGGACGGAGAGACGGACGCACGCATGTCTGTGTCTGTGTGTACGTCTTCCAAATCTCGTCCTAAACTGCCGCAACGATTTCAACCAAACTTGATACAAATATTCGTTATCAAATGTTTGTATAGCTTATGGGACTTAACTACGGGGTTATCAGTCCCTAAACTTACAAACTACTTACGAACAAGGTAATACTAAGGACGGACAAATATCCATGCCCGAGGGGGGATTCGAACCCCCGACCGTAGTGGCCGTGCAGACCGTGACTGGAGCGCCACAGTCCCCTCGGCCGGCTCTCGCAGTCCCTGACAAGGCGCATAGAACCACTCGGCTATCACCGCGCGGTCCTTGCTCACCTATCACCGCGGCCGGCTATTCGTTATCATCAGACAGTAATCGCTGTTGGAGTAAGAACTACATACAACTAATACTTCATGAGACATGACGACATAAACGATGAAAGAAACCTTGCAATCTAATGTTTTCTTGCGGCGCGCCAGTCATGGTCTGCACGGCCTCTGCGGTCGGGGGTTGGAATCCCCCCCTCGGGCATGGATGTCTGTGCCGTCTTTAGTATAGGGTAGTTCAGAAGTAGTTTGTAAGTTGGACTGATAACCCCGTAGTTATGTCCCATATGCTCTACAAACATATGAACATTGTTTTCTGTTTTGCCGTACATAGGTCGTAAATGACAGACACCTGCCCATATAGACTTCTATTGCGTTCCCTGCTTTCCCAGCTCTAACAGCTGCTCTGTTCGAGTACTCGGTCGTCATTCGTCTTTACCACTGGTGTAGATGTTCAAATGTTTGTTAAGCTTAAGGGACTTAACTGCGGGGTCATCAGTCCCTAAACTTACAAACTACTTATCTACTACCTTATACTAAAGACGGCACAAACATCCATACACGAGGGGGGATTCGAAGCCCCAACGAGAAACGGCCTCGCGCGTCGGAGCATAGCGCCTCAATGCGCTCGGCCGCTCCGCCGCGGCGGCACGTATCTCGGAGAATATAGGCGTCTTGGCACTATGCGTACACGGAGGTGCTAGCTAACCTGAAATCACAAGGCTTTTAATGGCTATATTTAAAAGTTTTCAATTGACAAAATTCTAGTATATTATGTTTTTTGTTACACTGTCCTGAGTCACTTCTAGAAATATTTGCACTTGTTTAAAACCTGTTTCCGAAACCGGTGTTAATAATAAAAAAAAAAAGAATATAACTAAGTCTTAAATACTTTTAAAGTATGTTTTTCTTATTGGGTGTAGGCAGAGAAAATGTTTTCCTCGCCCCTGCTGGTTGAAGTTCAGCAAGGGCTCATCCGATTCCAAGATGGGGCGCAAACCAAATGTTCTGTATACTGCTACTCAGTAAAATTAAACGACATGAAGATCAGCATAACACAAAACTTTTTGTGCATGAAGTAAACTGCAAAGTAATGTCTCCGAATTGTTGTCCTAGCATGGAATGTCGGGAACACTTACCGCCCAACGTCACATCTCTAAAGGGTCGGCGCCTATTGTCCTCCCATAAGCTGCGGGGCTTGCCGGCAGCTACATTGCAATAAGGATCATGTGAAATCAAACGTGACGAGAAATTTTGAAGAGTCCTGCTTGTCCTCCTGGTCTCCCGCCTATCCAAAACGTGTGGCTAATAACTGCGGAACGACTTGGCCTGCGACCCATCACCTGATCCTACATCAGGTCAGCTTTGGCTGTATGTGCAAGCACCATGTACTGCTGTACCCCAACACGCTTAAAGGCGCTTTAATTAATTGCGAGAGCATGTAGCAGCGGTTATAGCCGAAAATGGCGACAACACTCAAGATAGATATCATCTACCTCATTTCACGTGGAAACTGTAGTTTCAATTCCTTTAGAATTCAAATGATTGTGAAGGTATCAGAACAAATTGCAGCACCACGCAGGAGTGGCCGTACTTTCTGGCTGCGTTTATATCCCGTGGTTGCTCCGCGGCGGTTTGGCAGTGCGCTGTATCTCATAAGGCAGTGTGGGCCTTGTTTATGCGCGGCTGCGGCGGCGGACCCTCCGCTCTTTCGCTGCGCTTCCAAACTGATTACACTGTAGCTAATGGGGCTGTTCGATGCGCCATATGACTGGCCGCCGGTGGGAACAGGGTGCTCAAAGTCACTGCGGCTGAAACACCTACTGTGTGAGTCACGAGCGGGGCCTCCGCAAAATCACAGCGGCTGCTCCGCCGCGGAGGAACCGCTATTATATATATATATATATATATATATATATATATATAAAATTATCATCTCCTTCCTCCCAGCAAGTAAATGAGATAGTGCATATTCTGCACTTACACATACACTCATCAGTATCGACTTTTTGTAGCCACTCTTTATAATTTTCTTTCTGCAACCATTCTTCACGGAACGAACTTAGATATCGTCTCTTCCTTTCACTGTTATTACTCACTAATCTGAGATAATGTAAGCTTGCCTGTTCTCACACGATCCGAGTATTCCAAAAATTACCGGTAAACTGATAACAAACAATGAAGGAACGAACACAAATAATAGACGTCGCAAGTTGACACGTTTCCGCAACAGTGTTTGCTTAATAATGCGCTAGCCGATTACTACCGACGCAACAATGAAAAGTTTTCAGAGGAAGAACAGAAAAGTGGCGTTTTGTTGCAATAAGAAATTGACATTTATATAAAGTTATTCATAATTACTAGAGAGGAGCCGGCCGGGAATGCCCCAGCGCACTGAGGCGTCTTGCCACGGTGCGCGAGGCTGCTCCCGCCAGAGGTTCGAATCCCCCCCCCCTAGGGCATGGACGTTGTATTCGTCCTTAGTTTAAGTTACGATAAGTTCGATGTAGATCGTCGCTACATGAGCATAGTACTTAAAAAGCGTCGAAAAAAAAGTTAAGTTGAAGGTTACATTTAAGCCCGGAGATGAGAGTCATTGGCCCGTAGACCCGGAGAATTCATTCCAAACCCGGGCACTCCAGGAGGCGCCCGGAGATCTGGCAACCCTAGGTTCGACTCTTCCCTCGGACAGGGATGTGTGTGCTGTCTTTAGCATAACTTATTTTAAGTAGTTTGTAAGTCTAGGGACTGATGACCACTGCAGTCGCTTCCCATACCTTCACAAACATTTGAACATTTTCTAACTGCTGCAGTCATCAGTCCCTAGACGTACAAACTACTTAAACTAATGCTAAGGTCAACATACACATCCATGCCCAAAGGAGGACTCGAACCACCGATAAGTAATGTGCTGTACTGCAGTCTGAAGCAAGGCACCTGAGAGCGCATGCCCACTCACGCACGACTTTAATCACTGTAGAAAGTGTAATCTCCGAAATAAATTTGGCTGTGATATCTCTGGCCATTATTGCTTTTGCATTCTAGCAGTGTAGTTACAGCTCAAGCATATGTTAAAGTACCCCTCGATTGTCGAGAAACCCTGCATTCGGTGTAGCACGCTTAGCCAGCCAGCTTGTGGAAAAAAAATGTTAGATTTACTCCAATAAAGATAATGGTAAATTGGATTTTAATCATTTATTGTTTATTGTTATTCCTGTAAATAAGGGGTATTACGTTCTGTTTGTCGGAGTCATGTTCATGGCTAACCATGTTGGCGCTGTGCTGCTACGACCAAGTCACTCAGCTTCGCTGCCCATATAGGGAATATTGCACCCATGCAAGGTGGAGAACGTACTTGTCCGTACGTACCCACTGTCGATATGAGGTTTTCTTAACCCTTTCCAGCCCAGTTGTGCCATATGGCATCGTCACCTTTATCTGTTACTCTTGGCCCAACCGTTTGAACAAAGATTATAAAGAACACCGCAGGACTTTCTACAATTCATCACGAGTAGCTTGGCTACCATTACTTCGAGGAAACAGATGAGCATTAGACTACAAAACATTGAAAAAATATGTATTGTTGCTTAATGACTAAGAACAAACAGAAAGACTTTCAAAATATTATATCAAAGTAAAGGAAACAAAATAATTTGAAAATGTAATTAATAAATTATTGTACAATGTCTAAATTAGTAGTAAACAGTTTGAAAAAGGTGTTAGGTACTGTGAGGGAAAATATCCTGCACAATGATGCCATATGAAGTCAACCAAAATTTCCCTCCAACAATTAAAAAAACTCAAAACTTTTTAAAAATCCATTATTCCAACCATTATGAATACAAATAGACACAGAAATACTTTTATTGAGTAATTACTAAAATTTGGGCTGAATTGACAAGGTTTTCGCCGCGGTGGAGTAGCCGAGCGGTCTAAAGCGTCTCGCTGCGGAGCACGCGGTTGCTCGCCGTGGAGTTTCGAGTCCTCCCTGGGGCGTGTGTGTTTATCCTTAGGTTAGTTTACCTACGTTTAAGTAGTTTGTAAGCTACTGACTGATGATCACGCAGTTTGGTCCGATAGATTTACAAACATTTGAACATTTGATTTGACAAGGTTTTCAACAGCTTACACACAAAGTTCCTCAGTTCTCGGCCGAGTTTACAAGCGCCTACAGGTTCTGGGACTTCGTATGTTTAGCGTTTACTAGTCGTATTGGTGTGAGTTCACTCATTTGAGTTCCCTTTTCGTTAACAGTCATCAGTTCGTGTGAGTAAAGATCTAGCTATGTTTCACAGTAATCCGTGTTGACTATGGGTCAACAGGCTGTTCTCTTCGAGTCAGTTCACACTGTTTCACGTAAGTGTAGGTTCTAAAATGCTGCTGCGTCATGACGGCGCGGTCTGCTAAGCGAGCTCAGCTGCTGGCGACTCGCACACGCGACCTGGTGGGCTACTCCGCGTTTGCCGTCTACAAAAACCAGCTGTGCCGACGAGACCCTCTCACCACATGAGGTGAGTCACGCCAGTAAGAAGAGGCGACGGCGCCCCGTGACTGCGCAAAGCGCGCCTGCCAGACTGCAGCCTAATCCAGGCTGTTTCAGCAGGCTGTTCCGCGAGCCAGAGCGCACACGAGCGCTCGCTGCCCAGCTCGCAGCTGCGATGGTGGGGGAAGCTGACGTCACGCACGCTAAATCAATCAAAAGTGAAGGCCGTAAACTCCACAAAATACCTAAGCATTACTGTTAATTCAGACTTAAACTGGAAAGAACACGTAGATAATGTCGTTGGAAAGGCGAACCAGAGACTGCGTTTTATTGGTAGAACGCTTCAAAAAAAAAAAAAAAAAAAAAAAAAAAAAAAATGCAACGGAACTACTAAAGAAACTGCATACACTAGGATTTTCCGTCCATTTTTGGAGTATTGCTGCCCAGTGTGGGATCCTTATAAGGTGGGTTTGACGGAGGACATCGAAATAGTCCAAAGAAGGGCAGCTTGTTTCGTACTGTCACGATACAGGGGAGACAGCGTTACGGAAATGATACAGAATCTGGGATGGGAATCATCACAACAACGGCGCTTATCGCTGCGGCGTGGGCTACTTACGAAACTACAATCGCCAACATTCTCCTCCGAATGCGAAAATACAGGGTGTTACAAAAAGTTACGGCCAAACTTTCAGGAAACATTCCTCACACATAAAGAAAGAAATGTCAAAATACCCAATTGCTTCGTTAGTATGTACTGTACCTCCTCGAGTCACCGCCAGTTGGCCCAATTGAAGGATGGCAATGTTCAGTGCTTGTGTTGACATGCGACTCATTGCTCTACAGTACTAGCATCAAGCACATCAGTACGTGGCATCAACTGGTTAGTGTTCATCGCGAACGTAGTTTTGCAGTCAGTGCAATGTTTACAAATGCGGAATTGACAGATGCCCATTTGATGTATGGATTAGCACGGCGCAATATCCGTGGCGCGGTACGTTTGTATCGAGACAGATTGGTAGAGGCGGACCAATTCCATGGCCTCCACGCTCTTCTGACCTGAACCCTCTTGACTTTCATTTATGGGGGCATTTGAAAGCTCTTCTCTACGCAACCCCGGTACCAAATGTAGAGACTCTTCGTGCTCGTATTGTGGACGGCTGTGATACAATACGCCATTCTCCAGGGCTGCATCAGCGCATCAGGAATTCCATGCGACGGAGGGTGGATGCATGTATCCTCGCTAACGGAGGACATTTTGAACCTTTCCTGTAACAAAGTGTTTGAAGTCACGCTGGTACGTTCTGTTGCTGTGTGTTTCCATTCCATGATTAATGTGATTTGAAGAGAAGTAATAAAATGAGCTCTAACGTGGAAATTAAACGTTTCTGGACACATTTCCCCATAACATATTTTCTTTCTTTGTGTGTGAGGAATGTTTCCTGAAAGTTTGGAAGTACCTTTTTGTAACACCCTGTATATTGTTGACTCCCACTTACATAGGTAGAAAAGATCATCAGAATAAAATACGTGAAATCAGAGCTCGAACGGAGAGATTCCGGTGTTCTTTCTTCCCGCGCGCTATTCGAGAATGGAAAGGGAGATACATAGTATAACGGTGGTTCGATGAACCCTCTGACAGGCACTTAAATGTGATTTGCAGAGTACCTCATGTAGCTGTAGATGTAAGTACACTGCGGGCATTTAAGACAACAGACGCACTGGCTTAGTTCTCGTCAATGGGTAGCTGTAATAACAGCAAAAATGTGTAGTGAAATCCCACTTCCTGTTTCTTTAGAAGAACTGTATTCTTCACTAACAGACAGACGTCTACAAAGTGTAATGTGTCACAAAATTTTTATTGCCCAAAAAAATTCTATCTGCAGCATCATTAGAGAGAGAGAGAAAAAAAGGACAGTCCCTATTTCTCTTGTCTGTCTCACATCCCTACTACAATTTCTATAAGGGAGTAAATTGGGTCCATATTTTCTTCCACTGTTTTTCTAAACTGAAAAAGCTTAGAATCAGTGTCATTTCTTGCGATAAATGCTGGCGAATCGGGCGGCCTCTCACGTCGGAGGTTCGAATCCTCCCTTGAGCATAGATGTGAGTGTTTTCCTTACGTTAGTTTAACTTAGTTTAAGGGACTGATTACCAAAGAAATTTGCTCCCATAGAATTACAAACATTCGAACATTCGATAAATGCTGGATCGGCCGTTAAGTCACTAATTGTTGCACCTGTTTAGCGCGTCCTAGAACTTTTAAGACAGGCGACTTTTGGTTACTCTGTTTATTGGCAATTAAGAAGACCGAAATCTTAGTTATGAAATTGACTGTAAAATTTGTATTGCCATATTTACGATTAAAATGGTGGAAACTGCTGTTTAGCGTGATAAATCAGTTAGTCATGATCTGGCTTCTTTTGATATTCTAATGATAACTGTTGAAATCAATGATTACTTCATCAAAAAATAAAGAGAAAATTCATTATACACTTTGTAAGAAATATTCCTTACTTTGGTTACGTGAAACAGGCATTTAAAAATGTAAAATAATGTCACCATAAACATGCCTCATGAAATTCCAGACATGAAACCACACCACTGAAAATGTTCAAATGTTTCTAAATCTATCGGACCAAACTGCGTGGTCATCAGTCCGTAGCTTACAAACTACTTAAACCTAGGTAAACTAACCTAAGGACAAACACACACACCCACGCCCCAGGGAGGACTCGAACCTCCACGGCGAGCAACCGCGCGCCCCGCAGCGAGACGCTTTAGACCGCTCGGCTACTCCACCGCAGCTCCATCATTGATATTCAGGACCACTGAGCTTTTACTTTAATTGTTGTTGTTGTGGTCTTCAGTCCAGAGACTGGTTTGATGCAGCTCTCCACCCTACTCTATCCTGAGCAAGCCTTTTCATCTCCTCATAAGAACGACAACCCACATCCACTTGAATCTGCTTATTATACGCGTCTCTTGGTCTCCCTCTGCGATTTTTACCCCACACACTTCCCTCCAATGCTAAATTCACAATTCCTTGATGTCTAAGAATGTGTCCTACCAATCTATCCCTTCTTTTAGTCAAGGTATGCCAGAAATTTCTTTTCTCCCCAATTCGGTTCAGTACCTCCTCATTAGTTATGCGATCCACCCACCTAATCTTCAGCATTCTTCTGTAGCACCACATTTCAAAAGCCTCTATCCTCTTTCTGTCCACACTGCTTATCGTCCATGTTTCACTCCCATACAAGGCAACACTCCATACAAATGCCTTCAGAAAGGACTTCCTTAGGCTTAAATCAATATTAGATGTTAACAAATTTCTCTTTTTCAAAAACGCCTTTCTACCCATTGCCATTCTGCATTTTATATCCTCTGTACTGCGACCATCATTTGTTATTTTACTGCCCAAGTAACAAAATTCATCTACCTCCTTTATTGTTTCGTTACCTAACCTAATTCCTTCAGCATCACCTGATTTTCTTACACTGCACTCCATTACCCTAGTTTTACTCTTGTTAATGTTCATCTTATATGCACCTTTCAGCACACTATCCATTCCGTTCAATTGCTCTTGCAGGTCATTTGCTGTCTCTGACAGAATTACTATGTCGTCGGCAAAACGCAATGTTTTCAATTCTTCACCCTGAACTTTAATTCCTTCTCCAAATTTCTCCTTGCTTTCCTTTATAGCTTGCTCAATGTACAAATTGAACAACATTGGGGAAAGGCTACAACCCTGTCTTACTCCCTTTCCAACCACTGCATCCCTTTCATGCCCTTCAACTCTGACAACCGCTGTCTGGTTTTTGTACAAGTTGTAAATAACCTTACGCTCCCTATATTTTACTCCTGCTTGCTTCAGAACTTGAAATAGTTCGTTCCAATCAACATTGTCAAAAGCCTTCTCCAAATCTACAAAAGCTAGAAATGTTGGTTTGCCTTTTCTTAATCTATCTTCTAGGATAAGCCGTAAAGTGAGTATTGCCTCCCGTGTTCCTACATTTCTCCTGAACCCAAACTGATCTTCCCCGAGGTCGGCTTCTACCAGCTTTTCCATCCTTCTGTATATAATTCGTGTTAATATTTTGCAACCATGACTTATTAAACTGATGGTTCTGTAGTTTTCACACCTGTCTGCACCCGCTTTCTTTGGAATGGGGATTATTACATTTTTCTTAAAGTCTGAGGGTACTTCACCTGTCTCATACATCTTACACACAATGTGAAACAATTTTGTCATGGCTGGTTCTCCCAGAGACTTCAGTAGCTCTGACGGGATATCATCCACTCCAGGGGCCTTGTTTCGACTTAGATCTTTCAGTGCTCTGTCAAATTCATCTCTCAGTATAATATCTCCTATTTCATCATCATCTACATCCTCTTCCCTTCCTACAATAGTGTCTCGAAGTTCATTTCCTTTGTAGAGCCCCTCTATATAATCTTTCCACCTTCCAGCTTTCCCTTCTTTGCTCAGAACTGGTTTTCCATCAGTGTCCTTGATATTCATAGAGCTGTTTTTCTTATCGCCAAATGTTTCTTTTATTTTCCGGTAGGCTGTATCTATTTTTCCCCTATTTATACATTCTTCTACATCCTTTCATTTGCCTTCTAGCCATTCCTGCTTAGCCATTTTGCACTTCCTGTCAATCTCATTTCTTAGTCGTCTGTACTCCATTTTGCCTGTTTCATTTACTGCATTTTTATATTTTCTCCTTTCATCGATTAAATTTAGTATCTCCTGTGATATCCAAGGATTTTTTGTAGGTCTTGCCTTCCTACCTATTTTGTCCTCTGCTGCCTTCACTATTTCATCTCTCAATTTTACCCATTCCTCCTCAACTGTTTTATTTTCCCCTGTTTCTGTCAATTGTTGCCTGAAGCTCCCTCTGAAATTCTTAAGAACTTCAGGTTCCTTCAATTTATCCAGGTCCCATCTCCTTATTTTCCTACCTTTCTGTAGTTTCTTCAGTTTCAGCCTGCAGTTCATAACCAACAAGTTATGGTCAGAGTCTATGTCTGCCCCTGGGTATGTCCTACACTTCAAAACCTGGTTCCGAAATCTATGTCTTACCATTATAAAATCTATCTGGTATCTCCCGGTGTCTCCTGGTCTCTTCCACGTATACAACCTTCTTTTGTGATTCTTAAACCAGGTGTTTGTTATAACTAAATTATGTTCCGTGCAAAATTCTACCAGGCGGCTTCCTCTTTCATTCCTTTTGCCCAGACCATATTCCCCCACTATCTTCCCTTCCCTTCCTTGTCCTACTACCGAATTCCAGTCTCCCATAACAATTAAGTTTTCCTCTCCCTTAATTGTCTGAATAATTTCCTTTAGCTCCTCATATATTTCTTCGATTTCCTCATCATCGGCAGAGCTAGTTGGCATATAAACCTGTACTACTGTTGTCGGTGTTGGCTTCGTATCTATCTTGACAATGATAATGCGATCGCTGTGCTGGCCATAGTAGTTTACTCGCATTCCTATTTTCTTATTCATTATCAATCCTACTCCTGTGATACCCCCAACTGATTTTGTATTTATAATCCTGTAGTCACCTGACCAGAAATCCTGTTCATCCTGCCACCGAACTTCACTAATCCCCACTATATCTAACTTCAACCTATCCATTTCCCTTTTTAAATTTTCTAATTTTCCTACTCGATTAAGGGATCTAACATTCCACGCTCCGACCCGTAGAATGCCAGTATTGTCTTTCCTGATGATCACATCCTCTTGAGTAGTCCCCGCCCGGAGATCCGAATGGGGGACTATTTTACCTCCGGAATATTTTACCCGAGAGGATGCCATCATCATATGTTCATACAGTAGAGCTGCATGTCCTCGGGAAAAATAACGGCTGTAGTTTCCCCTTGCTTTCAGCCGTTCGCAGTAGCTGTGTGGCAAAGCCGCATTAGCTGATGTTACAAGGCCAGCTCAGTCAATCATCCAGACTGTTGCCCCTGTAACTACTGAAAAGGCTGCTGCCCCTCTTCAGGAACCACACGTTTGTCTGGCCTCTCCACAGATACCCCTCCGCTGTGGTTGCACCTACGGTACGGCTATCTGTATCGTTGAGGCACGCAAGCAACCCCACCTCGGCAATGTCTGTGGTTCATGGGAGTGGTTACTTTAATTATTATAACGAAAGACATAATACTATCTCTGAGGAGCTGAGGATTGACCTGGTGTTACGTGTCCCGAATTTCCATGCAGAAAAGTGGCAGGCTCAATATAGCTGTTTGAGAAACAATTGTGCCCGTTCGAATCGTCCCTCGGGAATGAATGTTTGTGTTGTCTTTACTATAAGTTAGTTTGTAAGTTTAGATACTGATAACCACGAAGTTAAGTCCCATAATCTTTACAAACATTTGAATATGATTGAGTAGTGCCCGTCGCAAGAACTGGAATGCAGGTGGCAATTTGCAGCCTACTTGCCCCTACGCTCGCCGCAGCCGAAGCCCTGTGCGCCATGCGACAGCAGCTCACAGCCGAGAAGCGGTGCTAGTGAGCGCTCACTAGCTTCGGAGTAAAAAGGTTCTATTTGATGGTGATAGGAATCAGCAAATATCTTTGGCATCTTTCGATGTGGCACAGTACCTTATACAGTCAGTATTTCAAATATTTCTTAGACTGCTTTGAAGCTATTTATTTATTTATTAAAGCCTTAAGTTAGTCTGATCGATTATTTTTTTAAATCAAATGTTTGTAAAGCTTTGTGATCGAACTGCAGTTGTCATCAGTCCCTAGACTTACAAACTACTTAAACTAACTTATGCTAAGGACAACACGCACACCCCTGCCCGGGCCTTGAGTTAGTACTTTTCTTGTTCATTTTCTCTTTCTCCACCCCCTTTTTTGTAAATAACATATTATATTTATGATAGAATATATAAAAAATTAGGCTGTCCTATATAATGCACAAAATGATAAGCAAACGAAGGTAGTAATCAAAATATAATTATATGTAACATACATGTAATTCAAAATTTGACTATAAACGATATTTCTTGTCACTTGTCCAGGATCTAGTTTGAATAAATTCTTTGTTGAGTTCACCCCTGAGCAAGCGACATAAAATTGTCCGTTTGAGGAGTTTTCAAATCCACTCCGCAGTATTTAATAGATTGCCCTGTGATATATCAATCATAATAGAAAGTGAAAGTCTCACTGGATACTGAAGTCTCTTGAGGTTAAAAGGTTGATTTGCCTGAAATAATAATGTACATCCAACGAGAACCCATTTCATTCTCTTCCTTTCCTTGTAGCTCAATGGAAGTGCATTGTTTTCGCCTGTAGCCACGTGCGCTTGTCAACAACGCAGTCAACAGCGCAGTCAACTTTCAGCCGTCCTTAGTATTAGCTAATTCATAAGTAGTTTGTAAGTTTAGGGACTGATGACCCCGTAGTTTAATCCCATAAGCTCTACAAACATTTCAACATTTTGTTAGTAGTAAAGAAGTATTAGATTGAAACCTGATACGTGATAGGGAGGTTTTCCCTGAACGTTACTATTTATGTCTTCATATCTCACGAACTACATGTCGTTCTGTGATAAAATTTCGAAGGTGGAATCAGTTTCATGTGTGTATAGTGTCTGTAAATTTCCTCCAGTACGATATGTACTGTAGAAATTATAACTTCATACCGAATGCCGTAGTTTTACTTCATGAACAGCGGAAACGTTGTAAGCGAAGAAAAGATTGATAGAGGTTTGAAATTATGTTTAAAGTTTGTTGCAAGTCGCTAATACTCTCATTCTCGTATAGTGTATTTTGAAAGTCTCTTCGCATTATGTCGCAGTTTTTTGAACTTCTATTGTTTATGACGTTGTATCTCCTTAATCATGTGTCGTATGTGGTTCTTACCCATACAGCAACTGTTACCTAGCGGTAAGAGATGTGTGTACCAAATGTCGTTGAAATCGGTCCAGTGGTTTAGGAGGAAATATGCAATGTCTCGTGATGTAGCACTTTTTTGCGCATGTGATTGTTTATGACGTCATATCTGTAACTATGTGTTGTACGTGATTTTTACACTTATGGTGACCGTCCTCATGTGTGAAAAATTTCATTTAGATTGGAACAAAAATGTAGATTTGTATGCAATACGTGGACACAAACAACAAACACCCGGACACACTGCTTCAAATATAAAGAAGATGAAGATTCGAATACAGGCAAATCGTTTTGGAATCTAAGAGTAAACACTCCAAATACGTGAAACAGCATTTTTTTAAATTGAAGCTTTAGGGTGGAGTCTCCCGTTAAAATGAAAAGTAAGTGTTTTAAAGAGTTGAAAGAAACTCGATAGTTGTGTAACTACAAAGCAGTAAGACACATTAACATTTCTGTGCAGTATGCCTAATATATTTATTCTGTGCAAAGGAGTCTTGATATGCTTAATGTTCTAAATAAAATTCTTTTAAGAGATATGTCTGAAGAAAGTAGTCTTTATACGATAGTAGAAAAATAAATGTCTCAATAATTTTCCTAACATTTTCACTATGAAAACACATTTTTGTTTTCAGGAGTAACACTCATCGAACTATTCTGTAGTTAGATCAATTTACTAAACTGCTCTTCAGCTTGCAAAAGTTTGTGACGTTTCACTGATTTTTGCGTTATGTTTACAGTATGGAAATTTGTCTACAACTAGAGGTTATACACCTACAGCGTGATGTTTGCGCAATTAGTTTCATTGCAAAATTAATTTCGTAGACTTAGGTTTTTCTATGTAAATATGCAGCTACGATTATGTCGATGTTTAGATGTACATGTACATGCTGCTTTCTTACGCAAAGTACTATATACACTTGTAGAAGCACACTGACAGATTTCAACTTGAGACCTTATCTTCGAATTAGCATTTCTGGAATAGTGCTATCAGACATTGATCCTTTAGCAAAAAGTAAAACAATTAATTTAAATTGATATTTCTTATGGCTGTTACAGTCTTATGATAATTGTCGTTTTAGAACGAAATTTAAATTGACAAATTTATTTTTCGTTATAATTTTATTTAAATCTTAAACAGTCGTAAGAAATAACACTTTGGCTGCCCCCTAATCTTTGCTTAGATCAGCATTGCGAGTTGTTCTTGTCCTGATGGTTGGTTGAGGATATAAAGGAACCTAACTACCTATGGCCATCAGTCCCTTGTTCCAATCAAAGAGATGACATGAAAGATCGCTAAAAGTTGACATAAAGTGTTAAAATACGACAAACCGTAGATGGAAGACGTCTTAAGTAAAAGAAGCAAATAAAAGTGGGAGGAAGAAGAGATTTAAAAGAGAATACCAGAGTGTCTAGGCTGTGAGGTGACGGAAATAAAACACGTGCAGACACTCTAATACATTAAAATCACCTGCCTAAACAAAAATTAAGCAAGTGCAGAGCAACTAGATAAATCATAGTTAATAAGCATCATATGGAATTATATAATCCACTGTTACGAATAAAATTTAAAACAGCATCAGCAACAGAATCATTGTCACCTAAAATAATGTTTTAAGGAATCACGGAGATTAAAACGCTGCCTTTGAGTGGCAAAAAGAGGGCATTCCTGCAAGATATGAGTGACTGTCAAATGCTCACCACATTAACAAGGAGGAGGGTCCTCGCGACGCAGAAGGTACTTGTGAGTCAGCCAAGTGTGGACGATACGGAGTCGGCAGAGGACAACAGAGGCCCTACGGGGAGTCCGTATAGAGGACCTCCACACGTGCGTTGTCTATTTTATCGCCCGTAGCTTGTTGGGTGTTTGGAGGGAACGCCATTCTGCATGCCACAGCCCAAGAACTCGGCTGTGCAACTGCGAGCGGAGGTCATTAACTGGGATACCTGTAGCCAAGGTAGGTTTATGGAGAGCCTCCTTTGCTAACCTATCAGCTAGCTCGTTCCCGTCGATCCCAACGTGTCCTGGAGTCCAGAGAAAGACCACTGGCCGCCCACGTCGGTCGATGGCATAGCGCCGGCCGCGGTGGCCGAGGGGACTGAGGCGCTCCAGTCACGGTCTGCACGGCCACTACGGTCGGGGGTTCGAATCCCCCCCCCCCCCCCGGGCATGGATATCTGTGCCGTCATTGGTCTTAGTTAGTTCATAAGTAGTTTGTAAGTTTAGGGACTGATAACCCCGTAGTTAAGTCCCATAGACTATACAAACATTTGAACATTTGATTGCATAGCAGGATTCTTGGATGGCCTGAAGCAAAGTATGGCGAGGGAAGCACTGATCGAGAGCCTGAACCACAACAGCCGTAATAAATAATTTTTCCTCGGAACGCGTTAATGAGCCACACCGAAGCAATGCTTGGTCGCTTCCTGCTGTGGTGTAAGCACCAGACAGCTCGCAGGAGCGGCTGTGCTGAACTGCTGGTCTTGTCAGTGTGACTGTACCGGTGAAAAGCCAGTTAGCCCAGCAAGGGCCCCGGTCTCCGTGCAAGTGTCACTCCGTGCAAGTGTTCCAACCCCATGTCAGTCGTCCAAAAGCGGTGGAAAACCAGAAACATCGAGAAGACACACTCTGATTTTCAAACCAGTCCCAGGAATACTATGGTAAACCCGAGCGTTTCCCAAGCTTACAACCATCAGGGTAAACCAATGTAAAATCTTGTTGCCTATCTGAAATGTAATGAAACACAGATAGAAACAGGAAATCAGGAGTGTAACCTCTCTTTAAAAGTCGTCAGTTCTAAAAATAATTCTGTGCCTCTGAAGGAGCCAAGGTGGAAATCTTCTCCAACTTCATCGTAATGAAATAAAATCGGCGACTTTGTGGGCCCAGGTAAGCAGAGGGAGGCGGCAGCGTGACACGCCACGCTACTCGCTCGTTTGCTCTGGGCTTCGCACAAAGGTTAATTACTGGCGAAAGCGCGGGAGGCGCGGCTGCGGCTGGCGCCAGTCGACTGGCGCTGTGTTGGCTGGCGGCCGCGGCCGCAATATGTGCGGCGCTATTTGCATGCGCAGTGAGTGACAGCCCTTATGAAAGAGCTCCGATATATGACTGCCGGGGCCATTGATCGCACCCAGAGCACGGCGACACCCAAACATTTTGCCCACGACAACACCCAGCTGCAGAGCACCCCGATATTGCTGTCGGTAGCGCAGCTGCACACGAGGGTACGGGAAAATAGCGCTGGAGCTTCACATAGTATAATCTCATCAAGACCAAGTACTCCTCCTATTTTTAATGTCATCGGTTTCATCGATACGTTGTGCATAATAATTTATAGCGAAAACTGACAGTGGTAATCAGTCCAGTGACGGGAATAGAAAATATTTTCCGTAACATAGTGGGATAAAGAGCTCGCCCATTATCAACAGCCGCACAGAAAGGCCGCGTGGTCTAAGGCGTCATGCTACGAACTGGGCACCTGTTCCCGCCGGCGGTTCGAGCCCTCCGTCGGGCGTGTGTGTGTGTGTGTGTGTGTGTGTGTGTGTGTGTGTTGTCCTTAGTTCAAGTAGTTTGTAAGTCCAGGGACTGATGACCATATCAGTTTAGTTTAACAGGTTTACAAAAATTTGAACATTAGATCTTAATGTATGTAAAAATTGAGGTGTTTCACTCTGCAGTCGAAACTACACATCGCAAACGAATAGCGTTTGTATGTGGTAGTAGGTATCAGTCTCGGACAATGACTTTTACTTACATTTGACATCTTGGCTAAGACAACTGAGTTTATTGACAGAGCGTTTCAACAAGGATTCCGTTTTTACTGACTGAGTTCCGGAACCCTAAAAATCCATGACACACACAGGCCCTCCTTCAACAACCGTTGCGAAGCACGGGCATATAAGCTAGTTATTTTATAAACAAGAAGTCTTATACTGATGGTGTAGTTGATGATGTGTGGAATGGACTTTTAAGATAGAATATCGAAAGAGTGATTTTTAAGATGGAAGCAAGTTCATGGACCTGTGGAGCACATAACTGCTTAAGAACGCCTGTGATCCATTGCATGCGGGGTGCATTCTTGCATGGGGCCGCGGCTAATACATTAACCCAGACACTGTGACAGATCATTTTCTGTGCAGTGTGTGGCCTGATAACCTGTTGTCGTATTTGGGAAAAGCGCACTGATGAGTAGGGGCGGGCGGTCTGATTCCAGCCATGTTCAGAGCTTGGCATTAACTACACTATTTTGTCGGCATGTTGGTTGTTGAAAAAAGAGTACTTGTGATGCTACAATGAATCACGCGATCATTCCACCACAACACCTGATGCACTCCTGATTAGAACCCACACAGGTGGAGAAACAAACCGCACCGTACAGGAAAACCAGCCGAAGATCGCATCACATCTTAGTTTATGTCCATCCACTGCCCTCCGCCACCCCTCAACTACCCTGAACCACCAATAATAACAAATGGATAAGTAAATTATAGGTCACATAAGCATTTCTGTATGTATAAAAAGCGCCTGATGATCGGCAACACATGCTCTAAACGCGTTGTGCTACGTTTGATTAAACGCTAACAAATGAAGTAACTAGTAGCAGAAATACGAATATTTATTTATTGTTTCACACAACCACGGTTTCTAAACTTAGCCATCATCGCTACAATTAATTGTGGCCGGCAGAGGTGGCCGAGGGGACTGAGGCGCTCCAGTCACGGTCTGCACGGCCACAACGGTCGGGGGTTCGAATCCCCCCTCGGGCATGTATATTTGTGCCGTCCTTAGTATAAGTTAGTTCATAAGTAGTTTGTAAGTTGAGGGACTGATGACCCCGTAGTTAAGTCCCATAAGCTATACAAACATTTGAACATTTTTGAATTAATTGTTCCCGATAAGTTTCCAACTTTTCCTGTATCTGGCTTCTGCTGTTAGAGCAATGGAGAAGGTAAACAAATCATAGATGACTGAACCTTCCTAACTAAAGAAAGAAATAAAAACGTAAGAAATGTGGTAAAAAAAGGTGGATGTGTCAATAAGTAAATATCGAGTAGGGGAAAAAATTCTATAAAATATATATCCTGGATGCTAATGGGAAGCTATTGTTAAAAATAAAGGGAAAATAAATTACACAAATACCTCAATATCCAGTACGACTTAAACATCGTGATAAATAGATGGATCATCTGAGCCAGCCGTCTGGAGTTTGTGATATACAATACAACAGTATCAGTAGCAAAATGTAAAAAATAAATAAATAAATAAACGCGTGGAATTTCGCATAATATCTGCAGAATCCTATAACAATCACTTTACTGAAGAAGCAGCAAACGGAGAAATGTGTAACTGTTCAACGATCAGCCTGCCATTTAACACAATATATCTAACAAACAGGAGTTATGTTCCAAAAAGATAAAAATGACAGGTAAGGACATTTTCTTTGAGCAATGCAAGGATAACAAAAGAAAGGAACACCAGTGGGAACAGCCCATTCAGTCAGCTGATCGTCGCGGACAAAGGGAACACGTTGACAGCAGCTGTCACCGTGCTGTATACAAACAATTCTTAGTCCTTCCATTGACTACCACGGCAGAACAGTGGCGTTTAAAGAGATTATTCAGGCCAAAGCAAACACAATGGCTTCAGGCTCCCAGGTGTGATCAAAGGCCTGAGACAATAGCCGGCGGTCTCACCAAGGCAAACGATCCTTTATACACCTTCACCGTATCTTTTTTCTACAATTATTATCCAACAACAAATAATCAAAATAGTTAAAAACTGAACAATAATTTTTGAGAAAAAAAGTAAATACAATTTCGTTGCAGTCTACATCTTTTGAAGTAAATCCCTTCTCCTACTCAGCCGATATGATTGCTATTTTTTCCGTAAAATGACATTATAAAAAAAACTTTGTCCTTCTGATGCTACTAATTATTTTATTATTATAGCGACAGTTGTTTCGGCCTTAGGCCATTTTCAAGCAATCTATGTTTCTGCCACGCTAATTGTACGTTTGTACTTATTGCCTGCAGCTACTACATGCTTTTATTAAATCTTGATGAAGTTCGTATGTATGACAGTTTCATTTAAATGCAGCATTTAAATGGAACTGTCATGCAACAGTACACACGAACTTCAACAAGATTTAATAAAAGATCGTAGTAGCTGCACGCAATACGTTCAAACGTACAATTAGCGTAGCGGAAACATAAATTTCTTGAAAATGGCCTAAGGCCGAAACAACTGTCGCTATAATAATAAAATAATTAGCATCATCAGAAGGACAAACTTTTTTATACTTTGCTGCGTGCCCAATAATGAAGAAAGCTATTTTTTCATTATTTCACACTCAAAAAGCTGACAAGTAGGTAGCATAAAGTGACAAATTTAAAAAAAATGCAGCCATGTAAGTGTCACCTAACAGCTGGGAATGAAAGCTACAAATTTTTTTTTTGACACTCTTACCCTTCAGTTTAAGGAAATGATAAAAAGTAACGTTAAAACTAGAAGTTACATGAAGCAGATGAAATCTGAATATGTACGATTAAGAATTTAAAAAACTGTCAAGAGTTATGTCTTCTGCCGTTGATAAAAATTACAAAAAAATGAGCAGAATTGTGTTTATTCTGCCTATAAAACGAATGTATTTCGTAGAATGCAGTTTTCATGGATGTTAAGATACAAAATTACGAGAGTGAGTCAGTAAGTCACAAACTGAGGTAGACACACCAGTACTGCGCGCTATGTAGGGGTATTTCTCTACCACTACGACACTTCCGTCTTGTGGGTTGCCACAGTTTAAGGAACCAAATAAAGTTACAGCTCAAGGGCGTCACTTAAAGGATGCAAACGCTGCCACAAAAATTCCAAGCTCCGGGTTTTTAAAGCCTTCTCGATGGGACGAGTGTTTAAATTTGCAGGTGGAGTCAGCTGAAAAGTAAAGCAATTTTCCGGCTTGTAAACACAGTATTGGCGTGTCTACCTCAATTTGCGACTTAGTTACTGACTTACCCTCGCAGAAAATACCTGTAAACTTTAAATTACCGGCGATGGACACTAATCAGAATACGCCAAGAACCCGTAGTCCAAAGGTAAAAAATTATATGAAACACGATGAGAATGGGCGAGTGCAGTGTAAAAAAAAGATTAAAAGACGGACACCTGAAACAGAGTCACCGGAAAGGGATCGGCCGCGCGACCTGCCTGGAACTGGAACGGGAACGAGCACGTGAAGGTACTGGAACTACGAATCAACACGCTGGAGTAGCCGAGCGGGTCTAGGCGGCTTGTCTGGGATGCGAATCTACTCCCACCGAAGGTTCGAGTCCTCCCTTGGGCATAGCTGTTTGTGTAGTCCTTACGTTAGTGTAAGTAGAGACTGATGACGGCAGTAGTTCGGTCCAGCAACGCGGGAATGGCCGTGCGCTCTAACGCGTTTTGCTGCGGAGTGTGCCTCTATTTCCCCTCGGAAGCTCAAGTCCTCTCTCGGGCATGGGTGTGTGAGATGGCCTTACCATAAGTTAAAGTAGTTTTTTAATCTAGTCACTGATGACCACTGCACTTTGGTCCCGTAGCATTACAAACATTTGAATGCCGAGTGGGGGTAGCTGCGTGATCTAAGGCGTCTTGCTACGGTTTGGGCGGCCGCCCAAGCCGGAGGTTCGAATCTTCCCTCGCGTATGGGCGCGTGTGTTCTTCTCAGTGAAAATTAATTTAACTAGATTGTAAGTCTAAGGACTGATGACCACAGAAGTTTGGTCTCACATATTTACAAATATTTTGAATATTGGTACTAGAAGTCGCCGCTTCCGTTCCGAACCGGGACCGCGGAGTGAGACCGTATAGGAGCACCCAAGTGAACGGCCATCTGCCGTTCCGCGTATTTAGCTCCTCAGTTCTTCAGTTCACTTTCGTGAACCTTTCCAATAAAACCGTTCGTTCGCGAATGATCCATCTCTACGCATTAGTAAAAGAGGCGGACGGATAAGCGTTTTTTTATGCGACTTATGTAGATATAAGCCTGCTTCAAGAGTTAAGCGCCATTTTACTTTATTATGCACTCCAGTTTTCAAAGAGAGTTTTACTTCAATCTACTTTTCAGTATTGGTGTAAACTCCCATCTACTCAGACACACGTGTCTGGCTGTCTCTCTGCTATCGATCTGCACTAGTATATCTTGAAGTAAGGCACTAGACTGAGCACTATGGAATAATACATAAGATGTGATTCTTGAGTTTCTCCCGGCGCATTTGATAATCAAAATATCCACGGGTGTACTGCCGGTCTATAGTGTCCAACGGGCACAATATTTCGGCGATCATACATGTCGCCATCATCGGGTGAACTAACGGACTGAGCTCCTGGAAACGCGCCAGCACGGAGATCCGCACGCTACGGCGGCTCGAAGGGAACTGGGTTCTAGCCCGGTAGCGGGCGATTTAAATACCCTCGGCCCGCGGAGCGACCCCTCCGCGGTCCGCGCCCCACGCCGCGGTCGCGCAGTGGAACCGATTGCGCCGGCGCCTGAGATGACGTTGGTGTGAGGGCTCTATCCGCCGTGGTCGTCACTACTATACGTTTGCTGGTTCCCAAGCTTTGCTAAGATTGTAGCCACAGTGGTGGTTTATGGCCGGCCGCGGTGGCCGAGGGGACTGAGGCGCTTCAGTCACGGTCTGCACGGCCACTACGGTCGGGGGTTCGAATCCCCCCTCGGGCATCGATTTTTGTGCCGTCCTTAGTGTTAGCTAGTTCATACGTAGTTTGTAAGTTTAGGGACTGATGACCCAGTAGTTAAGTCCCATAAGCTACACAAACATTTGAACATGATTTATGAGGTCGTCACTAGTGCGAATTTCAATAGCCTCACTAACATAACATAATTTTTTTTTTCATACCACGATCGCGTTGTCTTTGAAAAGTCCTTTTATTTCCACATATCCAAAGGTTCAAATGTTTGTATAGCTTATGGGACTTAACTACTGGGATCATCAGTCCCTAAACTTACAAACTACTTATGAACTAGCTAAGACTAAGGACGGCACAAATATTCATGCCCGAGGGGGGATTCGAACCCCCGACCGTAGTGGCCGTGCATAGCGTGATTGCCGGCCGCGGTGGCCGAGGGGACTGAGGCGCTCCAGTCACGGTCTGCACGGCCACTACGGTCGGGGGTTCGAATCCCCCCTTGGGCATGGATATTTGTGCCGTCCTTGGGATTAGCTAGTTCGTAAGTCGTTTGTAAGTTTAGGGACTGATGACGCCGTAGTTAAGTCCAATAAACTATACAAACATTTGAACATTTTTGAACATACCGTGACTGGAGTCCCCTCGGCCACCGCGGCCGGCCCACATAAGCCGTTTCAACAGAAAAGCTGCCATCTTCAGATCTTGTGGAGTAACGTATGAAATGTGTATCTCGTCCCCATAACGAGAGCACATCTAAGTATTTATACATCAGGGTTGATAGGCTTCTCGTCAGCATAATGTACGGTGAAGTACCAATGTTTGGCTTTATTTAGTAACTTGAGAAGCCAGTGACTCGTCGTTTGGTTTAGGGACGCGCCAAGTAGCAAAAGAGACGCGTCTGCTACAGCGGTGTACGGAGCGTGGCCGCTGTTTTTATGTCGGTACTGGTGGGTCCGCCGCCGGCAGCGTATGCCGCTGTAGCGGGACAAAATCTCGCGCTTCACCTTTAACGTCGTCTGCTGCCGGGCACCGCGTGGTCAATGGTCCTCACAACCGGGCAATGAGGCGAGATAATTGAATCGCCGTGGAGCGAGCCCGCGGAAACTGAGGGGGTGGGTGGCGAGGGAGGGGGGAGGGGGGAGAGGCAGGAAGCGCAAACGGGGCGAGCCTGGCCGCACGGCTGCGCGCACCCCTCTGCACTTCCGGCCGGCGACTTTCTTGTCTCGATCGACTATTCAGAATAAGTGATTCTACCACAGCGCCCCTACTGGTTTATTCCTGTACTGGCGAGGAACCCTTCGAGTAAGAAGGAAGGAAGGAAGGAACATTAGGGTTTAACGTCCCGTCGACATCATCGAGCACGCGCTCGGGTAGTTTTGTCACGGATGGGGAAGGAAATCGGACGTGGGCTTTGGAAGGAACCTTCCCGGCATATGTGTAGAGTGATTCAGGAAAATCACAAGAAATCTAAATCAGAATGGTCGGAGCCAGGTTTTTAAACGCCGCCCACCCGAATGCGAGTCGATAGTGTTACCTCTGCGCCACATCGTCGAGTACGAAGTCCAAAGTTCACTGTCAAGTAAGGATCATTACATCGCCAGATGTAGGAGGCCATCTCATTATGTGAATTTTATGCACTTTTTTCAAGAAGAATTTTTTCTCTACATTGTTTGTAAATATACTCCGATATCTTTTTATATTCACAGAATATATGACTTCAACTGCGAATGGGCAAAGCTGAATATGTGTACCCAGCCGGGATTCGAACCCAGGTCTCCTATTTTCTAGGCAATTGCGCTGACCCCAGCACCACTGTGGACACAGTGATCAACGCCCCTGCAAGGACTACCTACGCACGCTTCCCGTCAGACACAAATTTCCAGCTTTACCCTGCCCACAGTACTCAAACTCGTAGTCACTATGCACTAATTCCCGTAAGAGTAAGGGTTCCAAACGTGCCTACCTCTCCCCACTAACGAAAGGACCATTGCCTGTCAATGGAATATAATATATATGTGTGTATCTGGCGTCTATTCCGAAAGAACAGACATCACTTCTGATCCTGCAGTTGTTACTGTTTTTATATTCATCGAATATATGACTTCAACTGCGAATGGGCAAAGCTAAAAATGTGTAGCCAGCCAGGATTCCAACCCGGGTCTCCTGCTTTCTAGGCAGTTGCGCTGACACCTACACCACTGGGGACACAGTGATCACCGCACCTGCAAGGACTACCTAAGCACGCCTCCCCTCAGACACAAATTTCCAGCTTTCTGATATCTAGTTTCAGCGAAACTGAATCGCTAACGCTTAAACAATATTGCTTGACTCCTATACTCTTGTTTTACCATACAACTTTTGGTTATCACCCACAAGTGGAATTCTTTTATCATGTAATAAAAGATATAGAAATGTGCAAACAATACACAATTCGATCCCTAATACACTTGGGACAATGACAAACGGTATGATCTGTACGACGTCAACCCGATATCTTGTTACTTCTCTTGACTCTGTTAATATGTCAGTAGCGATAGAATACAAAGTTTTGCATGAAAATGACACAGACCACTGTTTATTTACTTTAATGATAGACTGTTATTGTAAAAAATGTTTGTTAAGCTTATGGGACTTAACTACGGGGTCATCAGTCCCTAAACTTACAAACTATTTATGAACTACTTACGAACTAGGACGACACAAATATCCATGCCCGAGGGGGGGATTCGAACCCCCGACCGTAGTGGCCCTGCTGACGGTGACTGGAACGCCTCAGGCGCCTCAGTCACCTCGGCCACCGCGGCCGGCACTGTTGTTGTAAGCATGGTTTCGATCGGTTCCTTAGAAGAAGTTAGTGTAAGTAGTTTTTAAGCCTAGGAACTAAAAACCATGCTTTATAATGCTGAAATTAGGAACGTAATGGGAGGTAAATAGAAAAATATCAAGTGTGTCGTTCATTAGAAACAACAGACACTTGGACACTTGGTCACCATCGTCATATTTCACTTTTCTTCCCTTTATTATTCATTTTAGCTATTGGAAAGATGCATTTTTACTTGCCACCCGGACAGTTTTTAAAAAAATTGAGGAGCAATTTTCCTGTCCTCAACCTGAAGAAGGAAAAGTAAAATTTATTAGCAACGTGAATATAAAATACTAACAGTTATATTCATCACTTTCTCGATTTACTGCCCCTGGTAAATACCACATACCATCGAATATTATTTTTCTCGTTGTTGATAAAACTCTTCTGGGTATTGGACCGCATCGTCAATATATTAAATATTTCACCGACGTTTCGGCCACTATTGCAAGCGCTGTTTTCTGGGTGTTACGTTTACGTTGACAACGGCCGCGGAAGCCTTTGTTTACATTGTTTTTCTCGTTAAAAGATTACTTTTTTTCCCTATGGAAATCATTTTAATGGCCGAGCGAGGTGGGGCAGTGGTAACACGACTTGCATTCGGAAGAATGGTGGTTCAAATCCACCTCCGGCCATCCAGATTTAGGTTTTCCGTGATTTTCCTAAATCACTCCAGGCAAATACCGGAATGGTTCCTTTGAAAGGGCCCGGCCGATTTCCTTCCACATCCTTACCTAAACACTCCGAGCGTAAGCTCCGTCTCTAATGACCACGCTGTGGACGGGACGTTAAACTCCAAGCTTCCGTCCTTCCATTTTAATAGAAACACTTTTATCTATTTACGTTCTTATGTATGCAAAGTCAAATAAAATGTTTGTAAAGCTATGAGACAAAACTGCAGCTGTCATCAGACCCTAGAGTTACAAACTACTTACAGTAGAGCGTTCGAGCGCGCACGGCCGCTCCCGAGCGGCGTATACAAATTGCACTCTTTTCCACTGTAAGATGTTCAAAATGTTCAAACGTTTGTAAAGCTACGGGACCAAACTATTGTACTCATTTGTACCTACACTTATGAAATGCTTAAACTAACTTAAACTTATCCCAACGACAACACATCCAGAGCGGCAGGGGCAGACCTCTTGGAACGTCAGCAGGGAAAATGCCACGACCTAATGCGTCCTCTCAGTGTGTCATGACAACGAAGCAAACAAAAGTAAAGCTAAAGAACAGATGAAAGGACAAAAACAGTTTCTGTAACAGGAGTGAGTTTGGCCAGAATCGGTCATCTCCTGAGATTAGGATCGCCGTTGTTCCTTGTTTCAGTGTATAGGACACTCGTAAACTGCGACCTCCACATCTCCTGGAATCTATACGCCAGGGGTGGCCACTTAGCTCACTTTTGGGAGCCGCAAACTTATGGATGCGTTTCTAAGCGAGCCACACATTTCATCAAAGTATAATCTCTATACTTATGAGACGCACTTGTCGTCTGTCTGTCTGTCTGTTCTCTTATAACTCAAGATACAGACAACCACATAAATTCAAATATGGTACACGTTCACAAAATTATATGCGGAAGGTTCTTAAACATGTTTCGTTCCATTTTTTGCAAAACTATCAGGAAAATTAGAGAAAAAGTGAAAGTGCGTTGTCAATGTGCCATTGTAAATTTATATCTTCGCACTGATCTTCATGAAATTTTGCACAAGTGACCTTCAAAACAAGAGGAAGGGCACTGTCTACACACGGTCTGCACGGCCCCTACGATCGGGGGTTCGAATCCCCCCTCGGGCATGGATATTTGTGCCGTCCTTAGTATTAGTTAGTTCATAAGTAGTTTGTAAGTTTAGGGTCTGATGACCCCGTAGTTAAGTCCCATAAGCTATACAAACATTTGAAACATTTGGCACTGTCTACATAAAATTTCGTTAAGTGCATGGTGGAGAATACTTATCGATTTCGCCAAAATCCACAGTTTTGCTCGGATCTTGATGAAATTTTGAACACTTGACATTGAAAACAAGATGAAAAATATAATTTTCAGGGTTTCGCATTATTATTGAATGTATTTAAAAACTTTAAACTTAATCGCAATCTGATGTTAGGTGTAACACGAGAAGACAAGTACTACAATTAGACACTGTGTGTGTGTGTTACAGCTGTCACCGTTCAACTATTCCAATTTTGCGCATCCATTACTCGAAAATGATATCACTTCGCGACTTCCAATGTACTTCACATATAACTTCAAACCTTTACGAAAATTATTTTCGCAGAGACCCACAAAACAAAAAAATCGCAAAAGGTTTTTCGCCTACTACATTTTCGTTATTTAAGCTCAAATGTTTGTAAAGGTCTGGGAGCTAACAGCAGTGCTCATCGGCCCCTAAACTTAGAAACTACTTAAAATAACTTATTCTACGGATAACACACACACCCATGCCCGGTGGAAGACTCGGACCTCCTACGGCGCGCAACGCAACAAGGTGCCTTGGCGCGCACGGCTATTCCGCCGCGGCGTTGTATATGTGGTCAAACTTCGTTACCGAGTTTTTCATTGATAAATTATTTACCTCTTCACTCTGAAATGAATAGAACTTGAGATATGGGCCCCTATAGGGACTGGTGACCCCGTAGTTAAGTCGCATAAGCTCTACAAACATTATGGGCCCCTAAAGAATCGCAAATTCGCACGCGCCGTTTACGAACATATTAATACCGGGCACTGCCGTGCGCGGTATGATGAACTACCAGCAAACTTTCATCACTGTACGGGACAGGGTTCAGGACATATGTCGTCTTAAATAATGAGATGCAACAAAGAAATGCTTTTGCTTAAAATGAAGTGAAAATTATCCATTATATTCATCCAATATTTCATAACGAAATCATTTAGCGACTTCCAAGAAACTTTAAGCATAATTTCAATCATTTTTAACCCTTTCTCACGTATATACTTATCGTGAAGAATAACAGAGAGCGCTATTATGATTGTTGCATTGCAATGGGAAGAGCACGTAAACAAGTAGCACTACCCTTTCCTATCTTCTTTTTTTTTAAATATTTTTGGTGACAAGGAATACCACATGACCGGCATCGGCCGGGACTTAATACTGGTAATAATACCAAGATAAATGTTTACTTATGTTTCGGCGAGGTATTTGGTGATGTTGGCAAAGACCGTTGAATGCTGTTTTAAAATGCAACCACTTAGAATGAGGGGAATTTTTTTGTTGTAATGACGATTAAGTAAATAATGAATGCTGTTCCTGTTCTATGGTTGACACATTCTTGTTATGTAACCTTGTACTTGCCGAATACGCAGTTGCTAACATTAGCGAACCTAAGCCGCCGTAGCAGTAAGTAAATTTCAACTTCTATGAATGACGAAACACTACTAGATTTAATTGTAGGTTTAAATGTCGTGAAATCACTAAATCTGACATTGATATCTTCAGAAAGGGCCGAGAACAGATGTTTTCTAGAAGATATGTCACATGTGGAAGTAGCGACTGTAGTCTGCTCTCTAACACTTCACAGCATTTCGTACTGTTTCCTTGTCTTGTGATAATTGCGCGCAGTTGGCTCAGTCAGGACCAGTATTAAACATGTCAGACACTTTGTTTCTTTTGCGGACAACATTAAGGGCGGCCTTCACTCCCGCGCGTGACTTGTGCAGGAGCACGCGGAGCGCGGCTGCGGGCTGTCGGCTACCCAAGATGTGGCGGTCTGAGTGCGTCTCCGTTGACACTAGACCTCGGAATTTTATGTTCTAAAAATCTTAAATTAGGTACCTAAAAGAGGTTATATCACTTACAAAATTAGGTTATAAATATCAGAAAATAGGTGACCAAAATCTGAAATTTTATTGTCTAGAAAGATAAATAGATTGACAAAAATCCACATTATCTTATTGTCCATGTCCATAATTGCAGTCACAGTAGATGACCAACACTTTCTCCAGATTTGCCGTTGAGAAACGGCATGTCTTGTCTGTTAATAGCATCTTATATGGTGAGAATGAGCGTTCCAAGCCAACGGATGTCACCAGAGCATATTTAAATGACGGTATTAGGCGCAATGGGACCACACATTAGTGTTCTGTTGATTTACCTGATGTCAGCCACTGTGCAAAGACTGGTCAGTCCTTTTTTTTTTTTTTTTTTTTTTTTTTGCATTTAGACCTCAACTATTTAAAAATGCATAATGAGATTTTATGTACTCCATGTCTCACTGCAGCAATTGAAGAACAATGTTTTTAATGTCTGGACTTTTAGAAATTAGACACAGTCAGGTTCAATATGAAATTAGGTACTTTAAGTACTGTAAAATTACAATTTTCGATAAAATATTTGCATAATTCTTATCCGCACCATGAGAGAAATTTTGGCATAAAACTTTTTATTTAATTCGATTTTATAAATTTAGGTACAATCAGGTACTAACTTAAAATCAGATATTTTTAGGTGCTATAAAACTAGCGTTTTCGACCATAAATTTGCATAATTCGTGTATGTACAGTTTTATTGCCTTTATTTAATGAGGAACAAAATAGGTTTTTACCTAAAATCCTTGGTCTAGTTGTCACAGTACTGACTCCCACATCTCGCTCAGTACTGTTACGATGCTGGCACGGTGTTCCACTGTCAAATCGATAAAAATGTTCCACAGTTGTAGGTCTGATCAAGGAAGTGTCATTTGTATTAGATACGTCTGACTCACTTTTTTACCCCTACAAATAAGAGCCGCACTGCTTTGAATCAAGAGGCCATGCGGCTCGCGAGCCGCGTTGTCACCACCCCTGCTATACATCATTTATTCTTCGTAATCTCTCCGGATTTCGTAACGGATCCTAAAATCAGCCTGGCGGCAATCCATACGCCTGGGAAGCCTACGAAGGTGCACATAGATCGTTGATGTAACAGACACACTCGCTACCTTCTCCACTGTCCTAACTCTCCACGGGACTCATTCGCGATATGCCTGGCTACTACTCGTAGTTAAACGCCGGCAAGATATTGCGCACGCTCTTCAAGCAGTTTTTGTTGACAAGAAGATTGGCAGCTAGCTCTCAATGTGGAAAAATGTAAGGTGATGCGCATGAGTAGAAAAAACAATCCCATAATGTTCGAATACAGCATTAGTAGTGTGCTTCTCGATCGCGTCGTTCAAATATCTAGGCGTAACATTGCAGAGCGATATGAAATGGAACGAGCATGTAAGTACAGTTGTGAGTAAGACGGACAGCCGACTTCGGTTTATTGGGAGAATTTTGGGAAGATGTACTTCACCTGTAAAGGAGACCGCGTATAAAACGCTTGTACGACCACGTCTTGAGTATTGCTCAAGTGTTTGGGACCCGCAGCAGATCAGTTTAAAGGAAGACATAGAGGCGGTTCAGAAACGAGCTAGATTTGTTACCAGTAGGTTCGACCAATGCGCGAGTGTCACGGAAATGCTCCGGCAACTCGGGGATCGCTGGAAGAAAGACGACGTTCTTTTCGTGAATTTCTGTTGAGTAAATTTAGAGGGCCGGAATTTGAAGCTGAGTGCTGTACGATCTTGCTGCCGCCTACTTGCATTTCGCGTAAAGATCACAAAGACAAGATAAGAGAAATTAGGGCTCGTACGGAGGCATATAGGCATTCTTTTTTTCCTCGTTCAATTTGGGAGTGGAATAGGAAAGGAAATGCCTAGTAGTGGTACAGTGTACCCTCCGCCACGCACCTTACGGTGAATTGCGGAGTATGTATGTAGATGTAGATGTAGAAGAAAAACGGCCGCGTGTAGGGCGCGCCTACTCAGTCCACCTCGCCCTCGCCATAAATAAAATACCTACTAGATAAGAGTCCTAATTCCCTTCCAAATTCCATTTTTTTTAGTTGGATCTCCTGTCCACCCCTACAACCCGGCTGTTTCACACCGATAACAGTGAACAAAACTGAACATTACTGAGAAACACAAAATGAAAGCCCGTCCGGAGACCTACGAAAATAAAACACTCTTTGTGGAAGATAACAGAAGAGAATATACCTCCACAATCCGATTGAAAACGTTCAATTTCGTCGCGCCCAAATAATAAATAAAAAAAAAATAAAGATCTGGGAACGGAAAGAGTGCTGAAAGACATAAAGGACCTACCAGTCGATACATAATTGACCGTGGTGCGAAAATTCAGGAACAAGTGTCAGCACATGTCATATAAAGAGACATTAAAAATCAGGAAAGAAAAAAATGTTTCTCCCACCAATCACAACTTCCGTGTGATGAAAAGTAAAGGTAAATAAAAACCACTCGGGTACCCACTTCTACGTCCGGAGATCGCAATTACAAATCAGCCTCCATGCCAGAATGGTAGCAAATATTCGAAAAAAAGGTCAAAACAAGCACCACATCCCACAAAGAGATAAACTGTGGTCAGAAACTGTCAACGACTATCAGCCAACGCTATATAAGGACACATGATACCAAAAACTCAAATGTTCAAATATTTGTAAATCTATTGGACCAAAGTGTTTGGTCATCAGCCCGTAGCTTACAAACTACTTAAACTAAGGTAAACTATCCTAAGGACAACACACACACCCATGTCCCAGGGAGGACTCCAACCTCCGACGGCGAGCATCCGCGCGTTCCGCAGTGAGGCGCCTTAGACCGCTCGACTACTCCACTGCGGCTCACACATGTTACCATTACCGGCCAAGAGTCGACTGGTATCCATGCGCAAGCGCTGCCGATAAAAATTTCGCAAAATCCTCCCTATATTTTATGATCAATCTAGTCTTTTGGTGGGCCGTCCAGAGGTACGCCATGAACTCGACAGCAGTGGAGAGCTGGAGCTCGAGAATGGCATACATCGTATGGCCTAGGATCCAAACAGTAATGTTTCGTCCGGGGAAATAGTTGAAAATTGGAAATGGTAAACCATTCAACTGTCACATTAGAGGGGGTGGTATGATTTATGAGCGCCAACATTCCCCGGGCAAGTGCCCACACAGCGGAAACCTTTCTTTTTATTTTATAATAAATGTTTGTAAAGCTTATGGGACTTAACTACGAGGTCATCAGTCCCTAAACTTACAAATTACTTATGAACTACTTACGAACTAGGACGGCACAAATATCCATGCCCGAGGGGGGATTCGAACCCCCGACCGTAGTGGCCGTGCGGACCGTGACTGAAGCGCCTCAGTCCCCTCGGCCACCGCGGCCGGCCAGCGGAAACCCATCGACATTCAAACCTATGACGTCGAGTGTCAGGGACACTGGGTACAATCAGCAGAGGCAATCAGGTGTATTTCATACATCCTCTTGTTGGTGGGTAGGACATTATACACCAACTTGTACCAAAGTCTCCAGACTTCGGTCAGCAGGAATGGGTGGACGATATTAACGCATACCTGCCTCCAGTTGATGTCAGGGTAACAGGCCTCCAATTTATATACTGGCGGTCGTCCGAAAAGCGCGGTATATGTCAGTATGATATTGTGATGTCACCACTCGAAGGACGTAGCTACGATCAAAGTAGTGGGGCATCTTATACGGGATAAGAAGTGATATAATTGGAGCCCTGCCAGACGGCGATAAGCTTCCAACAAAGCCGCTTTCGGTCCCTGTGGGTGCGTGTCCCGTAACGTGTCGGTTCTGTTGATGAGAACGGCCATGCACTTCTTATAGAAGTGGACCAGGCCCAGGCCTCCCACTGAGGGGTCGAGCGTGCTAGTGTCGGCCTTGGCTTTAAAGATGTGGTGCCGCCACAGTAGCCAGAAGGTCACCCGAGAGATGGTTCGTGTCATCATTTTAGGGATGATACGGAGCTGTGCCACATACCACGCACGAGCGAGGATGTGCCCATTGATAAATGAAACCTTCTGGAGGAGGTCAAGCCGTCGCGCCACGTTGTCCCTACACTTGCTACGGATCAGGGTGAGTACTTTCCGCCAAGTGCGGACCTGCATTTGTTTTGGTTCGCGAGTGACAGTTAGACCCAGTATTCGCTGCTCCTCGACGATACGGCACCACGCACAAAACACCTTCAATTTATCCCATAAAATATTCTCGGTTTACAAGCCACGTCATGTTGGTTAAAATCCTCGCACTTTCGATGGCAACCTTCGCCTTCGTCATCTGGAATAAAATCACTGACTGCCTGTGTTGGCAGAATCCCAGTAATATGATGTTTTGAAACACGAAAATTCTGGCCCAAACATCGTAGACCACATGAACGGTGTCCATGCAAACATAAAATTCAGCCGGCCGCGGTGGCCGAGCGTTCTGTGGCACGTCAGTCACAGTCTGCACGGCCACTACTGTCGGGGGTTCAAATCCTCCTTCGGGCATGGATATTTGTGCCGTCCTTAGTATTAGCTAAATCATAAGTAGTTTGTAAGTTTAGGGACTGATGACCCCGTAGTTAAATCCCATAAGCTCTACAAACATTTGAGCATTTTTTGAACATAAAATTCACTGTCGAGATGGAGAAGGCCGGTGAATTTTTAAAATTGATTCCGTTTCCAAACTATTTGGTCACACGCCAATAATGGCACGCCTGCCTCTGTTTCGCCATCCCTGCTCTACGATCTAGCGAATTGCTCCTCCAGACATCAGGCGTCAGATAGACGCACGCAGGAAAAGTCAAAAGGTGTCTGCTTCTGATAAGCAACCACTGTATGGCCACAGTTCACCTCTAGGTTTGAAGTCAAGGAAAAGTCGCATGCAGACAACAAGTAACACTACCCAACATACGTCTTTACCTACGTGCAACATGTGGTCAGAACACCATTGGATGCCACCATCAGAAAATCTTGCTGCTGGTTTCACCGAGGAATGACCTGTGTAGAGAACTCTGAATTGGTTCAAAACTAGGGTCGCAAGATCCAAAGACATTTTTCAGAATGGGGTTAAGCAACATCAACGAACCTTTCCGAGTGCGGAGTTGAACAAACCACGGAGTACTTATACCAGTCGACATTACGTCCTGCAAGATGCATCACTGATGATCTTATGTACGTAAGCCCCTAAGCCGTTGTGATTGCCAAATACTAGGCTAAAGTTGCCTACATTGTCATCTTTGTTATATATTATTTCACTTTGGTAACCTGTTTTTCCTTGTTAATTCTTAAATGTATACCAACGTAAAACAGTATTTATATTATGTATGTAACGATAGATATAACTCAACAACACCACTTTATAGTGATGTTTATGTATGTATGTAATTATGTATATTCATGTATCATTTACACTGAAGTTGGGTGTTGTGAGACGAATAAACTAATCTAAGGATATAAAATCTACACTAAAATAATAAATAAGAGAATGAAAACAATTGCAGATTGTCTATTAGGAGAAGAGCAGAGTGGATTTAAGAAAAGAAAATCGATAAACAGAGACATGTAGTAACGGAAATGTTTTGTTTTCACTGGTGTAACAACTTTGGAATCAGTAAAGTACTTAAAAATGGGCTCATAATCCGAAACCTAAGTCGTAAAATAATGTTTTGTGAAACAAGGCAATAACAAGTGTTCAATTATTTAATTTGAAATGTTTCATCAAGATCCGATAGTAGAATCAATCAAAATAAGATCGACATAGATAATGTCTTCAACATTAAACAAATAATAGAACAACATAAGAGAAAAGGATTTGGAAACATACGTAGCTTTCATCGATTTCCAAAAGGTCTTTGACAGGGTATATCGAATAAAGTACTGTAAAATTAGGGTTGTCCACCACACCTACTATAAGTTATAAAGAGTTTGTATAGAAACACTAGTTTTGTTATTGACACTGTATTAATAGAAGTGGGAGGATTTTTAGTTAATATAGAACTTCGACAAAAGTGTAGCTTATCACTCACTCTTTCTAATATTTACATTATAACATTGTAAATAAATGGAAATTGTAAGTCGACCACGGTATTAGCGCAAAGTGGATATTCCAACACTCTTATTTAATTAATCCACGAACTGCAGTAACCATTTGCGTCCAATAGTTGCTTGCGTCGGAAATCGGTCTCATTGTCTGCAGTAAAGATTGCGAAGATGAAGGTCACGGGCGCAATAGAAGCAGAGCGAAAGGTAACAAAGTAATGCCTTTCTTGCTTCGTCCCTCGTGGTATCAGTCTTTTCACTCGGAAACAATCAAAAAATTAAGGATTCAGTTTTAACCCAAGTTTATAGAAAGCCAATAAAGTTATAGGAACATCAATCAAATTTATCTTCGTTTCCAACCGTCTCGAACGACCACGTTGTCGACGGGTCATTTAAACCTGAACTTCCTTCCTTTTTCTCTTCTAAGTAGGTATATATGCTCTCCTTACGTGATGATACAAGTCTGTTACACTTCCAACAGTTTCCAATCTTTTAAAGCAATTGACTCACTGTATTTAACTGCTAAGCGCAATGTTGCAATATAACCGATGTCAGAGGACAATAGCCAGAAACTATCGTTTTCACCATATGGTCGCAAGTTTTACACGTCCACGAATACTACAAAAAATGCCACGCCGTATTACAGGTATATTACTTTCGCACCAGTGCTCTATCGATTCTTAAAACATGTGTTTTTTTTAATAGTCTCTATTAACATCGGTATTAAAACAACACTCATCACTCTACCTTTTCCCTTTTTTAATTATCTAATATTTCAAAGCAATGGAAATTTTACGATTTACCGGAACTCGTTATTGATAAGTTTTATTTTAAAGCGAAACTCTTTTACCTGCTGTTGTGGTAGATGTAAACGCTGGTTTTAATCTCTGTTATTTGTAAAGTAATAATGAAAGTAGCTTCTTAAATTTTCTATGAAAGATCTCGAGCAGTAGAGATCTGCAAATGAAAGTTAAAACGCTCAATGCTGCTCTAAATTACTTCACGAGTGGCCACAGTACTTGCGCAGTGGAAATTTATCTAACTGCTCGCTCCTTAAGGAAGCGGCCAACGTTTTAACAAACACAAAATTAATGTTAAAAAAAAGGAATAGATAAGTAAACATGGGACGGAGAGTATGAAATTATAAAGCAGAGGTTTGATACTTTAAATCATCATCTATTCAATAAAATGAACACACAAATAAATGTGGGGAGACGAAATTAAGTACAATAAAGCACACACCTTGTACAAAAGTGAATTTAATCATAATGTTACTGCCAGTAATAAAATCGTTTCTGCCTTTATGAATATGGAGGTACCGTGGGAAATACACAGTGGAAAAAGGATAGCACATTTTCACTCACAGACATGGGCCTAATGCTTGCGACACATTACTCGTTTGGGAACACTTGACAGCAGCAGTGAAACGAAGCGTCGGCGGCATTTTGACAAGATGGCGGGTGTCTTCAAGCATAATTAAAATAAAAAAAATGCACCAAACGAACTCATATGCGGGGAGGCAGCGGCATACTACACGTAAGTACCACATGGTGTGTGAATGGTGGTGAATTACATAGAATTTACAAATAGAAATTAATTTGGAATAAGCAAGTAAAGCACATGCAAGAATTCTTATAGAAGAAAACTAGTATCCGTAAAAGCATGGCTGAAATCCAAAGTAAAAACTGTTACAAAAGCACGTTGTGCAATCTGTCATACCAAGACACGAAAAACGGAATCAGTCCAGAAAATCTGAGAAAAAATCTAGCTTACTCGCGGATGCAGACACAACGCGAAAACGTTAGTTAAAAAACAGCAAGGAAATTCAAACATACTAATTTTACTCAAAGACTGAAGGCCACACACGTGTATTCTAACTTGAGAAAACCAGACACAAAATCATCACCGTAATGAAAATGCGATTACTAAATTTACACTGAATTACTCGAGTTCTGTAAATTAAGAAAAACTTTGCCTCGCATAGCGAAAGAATTAGTCAAGAAAAACTACTGCTGATAAACCAAGACTACCTGGACACGAACAAAGTTCTAACATGATTTGACAATACACTAACTTCGGCGATCGTGGCAAGAGTCCTGCCTCAGGCCACACGCAATGCCTTTCCCTCCACGCACCGGATGTAGGGCGCGCTAAAAGCGATGCAGAGTGCGTTCAAAGCCTACTGTCTACCAACCTTCGCTACCTCAAGAAGATAATACCCTATTCTAGAGCTCCAGAGAGGTCTTTTCTGTCACCTCTTTCGTTCATGATTATGTTGGTACTACACTAAGCTTTCCAAGTAAGCGTGTCTCTGGCCACCAAGCAGACGGCAGTGCAGACGACATACGAAGCCATGCGTTCTTAACTAAAGTAAACGAGGCCTAAAGCGCGAGGCGGCGACTGTAAGCCATTGCGCAGCAGTAAGTCAATATTAAAAGCAATCTTCCATATTCATACGAACACACAAGTTCAATCACACGGGTGTAAAACATATAAATAGAAAACATACAAATAGAAAATATTAATGATGGAGAAGCACTTTAGAGTAATGGATAACACAAAATGGAACACGACGACACATTCAGTGGACGTGTTTCATTAATAATAATAAAATTAAAACTAATCGAAACCAAAGAAATACGAAAAAATACTGGTTATTCAGAACTAAAATTCCATTATCGGTTGTTTTAACCGGTTGATTTTTCTCAGCCTTAGTCTGACATATTATAGGTGCTTCAAGATAGGCGGTAACTGACACAGGAACGATGTAGTATTTATGGCCTTAACTTATGCCATATCTGACTTGAAGTTTATCTCCTCAGAACAGTTGAGATAGCAGAATTAAGTGGATGACATAATAAGACAGTGGGAGGTACCAATAGCTGGTACACTTCTCCTGGAAAGACCGTCAGTATTGTAATGCATCAGTGTAATGACTGCTGTATTTGTCGTTCAAATGTTTATAAATCTATCGAGCTCAACTGATTGGCCATTAGTCCGTAGCTTACAAACTACTTAAACTAAGGTAAACTAACCTAAGTACAACACAAACACCCATGCCCGAGGGGGGCGCTCTTACCCCCGACGGCAAACGGCCGCGCGCACCGCACCACGGTACCCCAGTACTCCCACGGCTAACCCGCCGTGGCTATTCGTTAATAACGCTCCAAACGTCTCTCTCGTTAATATTAGAAAAATTATGTAATAAATTTTCTTCATATTCAAATATAAGAAACTCTAAATAGCGGCTTTGGCCCCCTTATTTCAGAAGTCTAGTAACAAGCAAAACTAATAATTTAAGGACAAAGAAAAGACGAAGCACTTAACGTACTTCCGGTTCAAAATGTTCAAATGTTTGTACAGCTTATGGGACTTAATTACGGGGTCATCAGTCCTTAAACTTACAAACTACTTACGAAATAAGACGGCACAAATATCCATGCCCGAGGGAGGATTCCAACTCCCGACTGTAGTGGCCGTGCAGACCGTGACTGAAGCGCCTCAGTCCCCTCGGCCACCGCGGCGGCCCGGTTCCTCCTAAGCTGCGTTCCGAAGTGGATTACTTGTAGGAAAATTCCAACAGCTGTAATTTCAAGTTTCCTTGTACAACCAGTTTAGGTACCGCGATTCACCGCCTTTAGGGGCCCCCAGTGGTTAACCGTTTCCGTAAGCATCATTGAATCATTGATGTCCCCCCCTCCTCCTCCCATCCACCCAGACACACACTCGCAAACACACACACACACACATCCTACCCACGAATCACCCGATAAGTAGTCGATTGGTGAGGAGGCGCCCCATGTACGACATGGTCGTACCGAAAATAATAGCTCCTATTTTTGTGTGGCGACTTTGAGCGTCCTTGGCAGATGCCGTTGGCTTAGTGTTAATGCGTGAACTTCCTCTTCCAGTTGCAGGGAGTGGCGGCTGGTGCCTCAGATGACTGGGGGTTCACTTCTTCCCCCCGCTCCCCTCGGCACTTCGATGGTTCGACCCCCCATCTCCCTCTTCTACGTCCAAAACCTCCAGAAAATTTGACACACCTCTTCGAGTGGCGCCAGGGGAAAAGCTTGTTTGCGCTTGTTTCAGCTCGAGCTGAGGCGTCGGCCTACCAAGCTTCTTTATTTCACACTTTTGTTACAAGCTTAAAGTTGAGTTCTAAAGATACTGAATGTTTTTCATTTTTCTTTGATAATAAACATAAAGAACATATGAATATGCACATGAACACTAAAACACAGTAAGTAACTGATTACAGTGCTAAGTGACTGTAACAAAATGAATCTGTTACGATGAAGAGACAAGCTACCTTCGGGTCACGTGGCACTGTAAGCAGCACCCCCTCCCAACCTTAAGCAAGTGCAAAGGCTGTTCTCCCCCACATATTTTCAATCAGTTAAAATATTTGTTACAACGCTTAAGAGTATAAATGTCACAGAATGAAACTTTCACTCCGCAGCGGAGTGTGCGCTGATATGAAACTTCCTGGCAGATTAAAATTGTTTGCCGGAAACGGGACTCGAACCTGGGACCTTTGTCATTCGCGGGCAAGCGCTCTACCACTGCGCTATTCCGACACGACTCACGGTCCTTCCTCACAACCTTACTTCTGCCAGTACCTAGTCCCCTACTTTCCAAACTTCACAGAAGCTCTCCTGCGAAACATGTAAGACTAGCACTCCTGGAAGAAAGGATATGGTGAAGACATGGCATAGCCACAGCCTAAGGGATGTGTCTGGATAACCCTAGCCAGGCTGGGGATGATGAGATTCTCTAACATATCGGCGTAGCTCTCACCCGTCACGGTAGCAGTTACAAAACCAGAATCACGCAGTTCCTCGAAGAAAAAAGGCTCGATAACGGTAGATGTGGTACCTAATAAAACCCCATGTCATTCCAAGCATGTGTGTCAGTTTTTACCTCTCTGTCTACATTATTTCGTGATTTATTAAGTACTGACTTCTTGATCACCCGGTATATTAAGCGACAATAGTAAATTAGACCAGAAGAAGGATACTCAAACGCATGAAAACGGTCATCAAAAATTAAAATATCACAAGCAACTGGTTACTTTTATGTATTAATATTTCAATATATTACAGACGACTTTTACCATTTCAAAATATACCTCAGACAGCTTTAAGGTGTGTAGCACATGATCAATATTTCCTAAACTAACATTAGTTATTAAAAAAGCTCCTCGCTTTCAAGAAACTCATTAATAAAACTTCACAGCATAACTATATGATAACCCGTTCCATTATGTACAATAGTGATTATGTTTATCACTATAAGATACGATTACTTATATTGAGCTTAACTACAAAATACCCACTATTTTTACTCGTGAGGAGACGACGCGCCGGCAGCTGATGTAGAGCGTTATTGTTGACTGAATCCATCCAGAACGCGACCGGACTTCTTCAGTAAATTCAAGAAAGCTAATTTCGGCCAGTCCGAAGATTCAGCTTTTTTTTTTTTTTTTTTTTTTTTTTTTTCCATCGGACCAAACTGCGTGGTGCGTGGTCATCAGTCCGTAGCTTACAAACTACTTAATCCTAGGTAAACTAACCTAAGGACAAACACACACACCCATGCCCCAGGGAGGACTCGAACCTCCACGGCGAGCAATCGCG
The DNA here is from genome assembly GCA_026315105.1 of Locusta migratoria. Classification (NCBI taxonomy): domain Eukaryota; kingdom Metazoa; phylum Arthropoda; class Insecta; order Orthoptera; family Acrididae; genus Locusta; species Locusta migratoria. Next base: position 201,444,447 of record CM048747.1, on the reverse strand, counting down.
CGCTCCGCAGCGAGACGCTTTAGACCGCTCGGCTACTCCACCGCGGTTTCAGCTGGTTTCTGGCCGAAACCGCAACTGCAGCTGAAACCAATATTCTGGCCGCAATTGGACGTAAGCGAAACCGAATATTCGGTCGGCACTTAGTAAATAGCAACCGACTATAGTACTTCGACTGGAGAGAACACATAGAAAATATTGTGGGGAAGGTGAACCAAAGATTACGTTTCATTGGTAGAACGCATCGAGGATGCACCAGCTCCACCAAAGAGACTGCCTACATCACACTCATCTGGAGTACTGTTGCCCATTGTGGGACCATCACCAGGTGGGACTGAGAAGGTATTGAGAAGGTTCAAAGAAGGGCAGCTCGTTTTGTTTTATCAAGTTACGGGGGACGGGGGGAGCGTCACGGAAATGTTACACGAATTGGGGTGGAAATCATTAAAAGAAAGATTTTATTTCTTGCGGCGTGATTTGTCTGCGAAGTTTCAATCACCGACTTTTACTTCTAAATGCGAAAATATTTTGCTAGCACCCACCTAATTAGGGAGACATGACCATTCCAATAAAATAAGAGAAATCAGATCGAAAACGGAACGATTTAGGTGTTCTTTCTTCCCGCGCGCTATTAGAGAATGGAACGGTTTAGAAAAGTTATGAAAGTGGTTAATGAGCCCTCTGCCAGGCGCTTAAATGTGATTTGGAGAGTATGTATGTCGATGTAGATGTACAGCGTTAGTGTGGTGGGTGTTACAAAACACGTTGGGCCGCGCGCAGCATGACTGGACTGGGCAGCTGTGTGGGCGGCGTTGTCCCAGCGCCGGCCGGCCAGCGCAGTAACCGGTCGCCGGCTGCTGCCATGCGGTGGCGGTGCCGGCCTGGTTGCCTGGTGGCTGGTGGCTGGTGGGCGGCACAGCACAGCACGGCTGGTTGCGTCAGCCGCGCGCCTTTCACCGCCACAGCAGCAGCCAGCCTTGAACCAGTGAGGGCGCCGCCCCACCGGGCCAAGGCCGGCCGTCGCACCCTGCTGCACTTCCCTTACCCACCAGCAGTCGCGTTTCCCCAGTCCGGCCCAAACACACTGACCGCTGCCAAACTTCAAACCCTGTTGTTGTGGTCTTCAGTCAGGAACAGCGTTCCACTCTACTCTACCCACAGCAAGCTTCTTCATAAGAACAGCGACACACATCCATCTGAATATGCTTAAGATATTCAAATTCAAATGTTCAAATGTTTGTATAGCTTATGGGACTTAACTACGGGGTCATCAGTCCCTAATCTTACAAACTACCTACGAACTAAGACGGCACAAATATCCATGCCCGAGGGGGGATTCGAACCCCCGACCGTAGTGGCCGTGCAGACCGTAACTGGAGCGCCTCAGTCTCTTCGACCACCGCGGCCGGCACTTATCAACTAGCTTATCCTAAGGGCAGCACAAATATCCATGCCCGAGGGGGGATCCGAACCCCCGACAGTAGTGGCCGTGCAGACCGTGACTGGAGCGCCTCAGTCTCCTCGGCCATCGCAGCCGGCCTTACGATATTCGTTTGTTCGTCTCCCTCTGCGATTTTCCTCCACACTTCCCTCTAACGCTAAATTAACGATTCCTTGATATCTAAGAATCTGTCCTACCTATCGATCCCTTCTTTTAGTCAACGTATGCTGGATACTCCTTTTCTCCCCAATTCTGTTCAGTACCTCTTCATTAGTTACGTGATTCAACCACCTTATCTTCAGCATCCTTCTCCAACACCACACTTCAAAAGCCTGTATCCTCTTCCTGTCCGCACTGTTTATCGTCCACGTTTCACTCCCATACGCCGGCCGCGGTGGCCGAGGGGACTGAGGCGCTCCAGTCACGGTCTGCACGGCCACTACGGTCGGGGGTTCGAATCCCCCATCGGGCATGGATATTTGTGCCGTCCTTAGGATTAGCTAGTTCATAAGTGGTTTGTAAGTTTAGGGACTGATGACACCGTAGTTAAGTCCCATAGACTCTACAAACGTTTGAACATTTTCACTCTCATACAAGGCAACACTCCACAGAAAGTACTTCTTTATACTTAAATTAATGCTCGATGTTAATAAATTTCACTTTTTCAAAAACCCTTTTCTTCCCATTACCATTCTGCATTTTACATCCTCTGTAGTGCGACCAACATATGCTATTTTACAGCTCAAGTAACAAAACTCATCTACCACCTTACTTGTTTGATTACCTAATCTAATTTCTTTACCATCGCCTGATTTTCTTACACTGGACTCCATTACCCTTGTTTTGTTCTCGTTAATGTCCATCTTATACACTCCTTTCAACATACAGTCCATTCCGTTCAATTGCTCTTCCAGGTGCTTTGCTTTCAATGTCATCAGCAAAACTCAATATTTTTATTTCTTCCCTCTGAACTTTAATTCCTTCTCCAAATTACTCCTTGCTTTCCTTCATAGCTTGCTGGGTGTATAAATTGAACAACATTGAGGAAAGGCTACGACCCTGTCTTACTCCCTTCCCAACCACTGCGTCCTTTTCATGTCCTTCAAATCTAATAAGGCTTATAAATCATAAACTGGGATTTTAAGTCTCAGCAGCATACAACATGGTTCGCTGATTCTTAATTTGCTCAGTAGTCTAGATGTGAGAATATGTCGGGCCCGGTGATCTTGGGGGTAAAGTGCACGACTGGAAAATGAAGGGTCGCGGGTTCGAATCCCGGTAGGAACTCGCATTTTTTTCAGTCTGCGTTTTAAGCCATCTTTCACCTCTCAACGATGTGAGGACTCGCCAGAAACAACACCTGGTTCGAATTCCACGTTAAGCTGTAAGTCTCCATTTTCCTGGTTGGATAACTGGGGTGTGCTAGGGGCACGAAAGTTATAAACATATAATTATTAGGCATCCTTTCTGCTGTATTTGCAGAAATGTCGAAAATCCCGTTAGGTCCTGCAGTCGGTATTGTAGACTATTTATCTGTGACAAGTCACGTTGCCCGGGATGCTAGTCTACTTTGCCCTAGAAATAACTTAATCCAATAACTGAAAGGAACTGGACAGGGAAAGAATGTGATAACCCTTTGCTCTTGTTCATCCAGTAGCAGAATACTGGAGCCATAAGTGGTTAACTACCGTTACTACAAGAGCAGTAGACGCTCAACTGAATAACAGTGCCGTGGTGGAGTAGCCGAGCGGTTTAAGGCGCCTCGCTGCGAAGCGCGCGGGTGCTCGCCGTCGGAGGTTCGAGTCCTCTCTAGGGCATGGGTGTGTGCGTTATCCTTAGGTTAGTTTACCTTAGTTTCAGTAGATTGTAAGCTACGGACTGATGACCATGCAGTTTGGTCCGATAGATTTACAAACATTTGAACATTTTTTTGAATAACACTATGAGTGATATTGGGAACCATCAACACGAACCAGGTACCAGGTGGCTTCCTGTTCAGTCTAACATTCATTTTCCACACTTACGAAGACAGCTACATACATTCATAGGAATTATTTAAAAACGATTAACCGAAGTTAAACATTTGGATTAAAAAAAAAAAAAAAAAAAAAAAAAAAAAAAAAAAAAAAAAAAAAAAAAAAAAAAAACGTTCTTGGAATCGTTTGCCACCTAATGGCTTCAGGCAAACTCAAACATGTAGAAAGATGATGAAACATGTTGGGGATTAAAACAGTTGTTTACGTAACCGTCGAATGTGAACTCGAGTAACTTCTGATGTGCATGATGGATGAAAGTAGAATTCTTGATCCATTGACGCCATTTTCAGCTCATTAAAAATGTATGATATTCCTATATACTTAATTGCCTGCCTGTGTTATATATATTTCTTATTTTATTACCGGTTTCAATATCATAACGATATTTAGGTCTAAGTACGTCGGCTACAACAGAGAAGTGAATTTCTATATGAATAATACGACGTGAAACAATTTATTGTTCTACATGACCAATATGTCCAATCTAAACTGGCAATGAAAATTTTTTGTAAAACCACTGATCTGCAACTTTGTTCAAAAAGGACAACATGCAATTTTTGCCATATCTATTATTTTTGTTTATTATATAGCTATGAGTCGAGGTCAGTATGAGTCCACTTAAGTAGGGGAGCTTAGATTGACTTGGGGCTCCCTCTTTTCCATAAACAAGAGCTCGCAGTACAGTGTTACACTTCAGTCTCAGCAGACGCATAACAAATCCGCAGAAAATTGTGTCCTTCCAATAACAGATTTTGTAAACGGTTACACAAGAGAGGGAGCTGCATGCGTCCACGGTTCATTAGGCCATACCTGAATGGTGGGAGAGGTGTGATGAATGCATCTTGGAAGACGGCATACTCCCAAAGGGCTTTTAATCAAATTGCGTGGTTATGGTATATCGCCCCAAATTTGCGATTGGATAGGGGATTTCTTGTCAGAGAGGACACAGTTCGTAGTAATCGATGATGAGGCATCGACTAAAACAGAGGTGATATCGGGCGTTCCACAGGGTAGTGTTATTGGGCCTCTGCTGTTCCTTATTTACATAAACGATTTAGGGAAAAATCTAAGTAGCTCTCTTAGGTTGTTTGCAGATGACGCCGTCATTTACCGTCTAGTAAAATCATCTGAAGATCAAAACCAACTGCAGAACGATCTGAATAAGATATCAGTATGGTGTAAAAAATTGGCAATTGACTCTAAATTATGAGAAGTCATCCACACGAGTACGAAAAGAAATCCGTTAAACTTTGTTTATAAGATAAATCAATCAAAAGTGAAGGCCGTAAACTCCACAAAATACCTAGGAATTACTATTACTTCAGACTCAAATTGCAAAGAACACGTAGATAATATCGTGGGAAAGGCGAACCAGAGACTGCGTTTTATTGGCAGAACCCTTAAAACATGCAACAGAATTACAAAAGAAACTGCATACACTACGCTTGTCCGTCCATTTTTGGAGTATTGCAGCCCAGTGTGGGATCCTTATCAAGTGGGTTTGACGGAGGACATCGAAAGAGTCCAAAGAAGGGCAGCTCGTTTCGTATTGTCACGATACAGGAGAGACAGCGTTACGGAAATGATACAGGATCTGGGGTGGGAATCATTACAACAACGGCGCTTATCGCTGCGACGTGGGCTACTTGCGAAACTCCAATCGCCAACATTCTCCTCCGAATGCGAAAATATATTGTTGACTCCCACTTACATAGGTAGAAATGATCATCAGAATAAAATACGAGAAATCAGAGCTCGAACAGAGAGATTCAGATGTTCATTCTTCCCGCGCGCTATGCGAGAATGGAATTGGAGATAAATAGTATAATTGTGGTTCGATGAACCCTCTGCCAGGCACTTAAATGTGATTCGCAGAGTATCCCATATAGATGTAGATGTAGATAATAATACTGACGAAATACAGAAGCAAGAATAATACTTCTTCTGTTGTTCACGTATAAAAAATGTTGACAGCGATACTATGTATGGCGCAGCACAGACTCAATTGGCAATGAATTGAGAAAGAATGCAGTCGTGCCGCGATGACGGAAAATTTACATAATACGGCACCACCCAGGAAAACTTCAACTCGCATGCAGCAGCGACTCACTCACTAAACAAACAAATTATGCGTGAAGCTGGAGGCGGACTTCCTTTCGTAACGGCTACGTGTAAAAGAACGTGATCTGCATTCAGACTCGCCGCTTATGCAGGTGGCGTCCGACCGGTTTTCCGCTGTCGAGAACCAAAAAGGCTGTAAGTGTTGCGTAAATGGAAGCAGCACAAACATCGCATTACGGGAGTAACGGTCTGCAATTAGCACGCGAGTGGGCAAGCCAATCTGTTGCGATGCAATTCACGCAGCCTGGAATTCAATCTATCCAGGCTGAAGCCTTGACGGAAACACGAGGCCCAGTTGAGTGCTCTTTCAGGAGAGATCACAGAACTAAGTTCCTCCTTTGGAATAACGGTCGCCGTCGTCTTTCTCCATAGGACCACGTATGAGGTAATTATCAAATTCTGTGACTATTCAATCCACGAGCAGCAGTTGCCCGACAAGGCTGGTGTAGGTTTTTTAAAGATACCTCGGAATGTGAAAGTGAACGATGGATTCCATCTAAATTGGCGATTTAGTATGAGAAACTGCATACGACGAAATTCTCTTAATTTATTTCTTTAGTCTTGTATATAGACACTGTCGGACAATAAGTCTAATACATAAAAATGAACGTTTGTTTTAGGGTTGAGGACAAAAACCGCTACCAGTTACAACTGGAGACTGTATTTATTTATAACACGACAGGTTTTGGAATTTTACCCATCATCAGCTGCTTATGCATTCAGAAAACTGTTCAGTTTTCTGGTGAAGTTCTCTGTTTGAAAATAAGTTATGTGACATTAATTACAGTGAAAACAACAGCAGGTGGCAAGATGGAATGTACAAGACCACTTTCATCTCACCACCTGCAATTTTTTGCATTATAATTAATGCCACATAATTTATATTCAAACAGTGAACTCCATTACAAAATTCAACAGATCTTATGTAAAAGCACCTGATGATGGGCAAAAGCCAGATACCGGTCGTGTTATAAACAAATATATTCTGTAATTGTTACTGGTAGCGGTTTTTATTCTCAATCCTGAAAAAGGAACAGTCACGGAATTCAACTACACCCATCATCGATAAATTGTTTGCATGTTATGTGCCGCCGTACCGTTCATCCGATTGCAATCCTACTTTATCAACATATTGCTTGCACTGTCACGATAGTTATAGGCAAGGTTGTACGAGGAATCTCCACAGAGTAAGTTCCATTTGGTTATTTGAACATACATGTTCAGATTCAGGAAAAATTTTTTATGACACTAAGGCGCCTCGCTGCGGAGCGCGCGGTTGCTCGCCGTTGGAGGTTCGAGTCCTCCCTGGCGCATGGGTGTGTGTGTGTGTGTGTGTGTGTGTGTGTGTGTGTGTGTGTGTGTGTGTGTGTTGTCCTTAGGTTAGTTTACCTTAGTCTAAGTAGTTTGTAAGCACGGACTGATGAACACGCAGTTTGGTCCGATAGCTTTACAAACATTTGAACATTTTATTACACAAAAAGCTACAAGTGTTAAACGACTTTTCTACATAGCTTCCGAAATTCTGTACGCACTTTCCACAGTGTGGCAAAAGTTTTTGTATCTCTTCATCGACTATGTGGTACCATGTTCTTTCAGCTCGTCATCATCGTTGAAGTGTTGACCACCAAGGGCAGATTTGCGGAACTAAGGGCACTAAGTGTAAACTTACGGTTGTGCTTAATCTTCTTTTCAATTGTGTGAACCAGTTCATCAGTAACCACAGACGGACGTCCACTTCGTTCCTCATTATGCTCTCGATGACGTCCTTTATTTGACAGTCTTAGCCATCTTCTGACCATTGAATTACTCATAGCATTTTGTCCGTAAACCTCGCAGATTGGCCAATGAAATCCTTTGGTTTTACTTTCTTTGTTATAAAGAAGCATTAACTTTCTTTGTCATAAAGAAGCACTACAAAGCAGACGTCGACAGCAGCGATCTGGAAATGGCGTACATGTCCTCTGCTTGGGTCAGAGTAACTTCCGCGCACGCTCGGAACCAGTTACTTTCTGGACGACCATCGTATCATATCAGAAGATATGACGTCATAAACAATGTAATACACAAAAAAAAAACTACTGCAACACTCGATAATGTTGCACATCTCCTCCTCAACCAATGGATCACTTTTAACCAAATTCCTTTTGTGTATGAAGCGCTCTCGATTAAATGTGCATCTTACTCATCCTCGAAAAATTGTAGAACTGTGGTGCCTAGAACGGGAGTGAAAATGTGAGGGCAGTGAGTACAGTGTCTGAGATACGATGACCACTGCCCCGTTACAACCGAAAGTAAGGGGAAAAATTATCATAATCGAGAAGACATTTCCACTGTTCATACCGAGGTAACAAGAAGACGCTGCGATAGATCTTCCACGACACAGACTAAAGACGCAAAGTTGACAAGAATCTCTCCCAGCCGACTCCATAGATATGGGAGATTACAGGAACTCTTATTTTTAACACTGATAAACCACGTAAATCACTGAAATAGCTGTGTCGACTGACTCATTTTAAGTTAATATAGAAACTACATCATCTAAACAAGTTTCCAATGAAAACTGTGTGACAGTTGATCCACCAGCCACGAAAACTATCTCTTGGGACGAAGGGAGGTGATATCCACAAGTTCACAGTTTATAACGTCAAGACTTACGAATCATGAGAAAAATGGTGATCAGAGAAGTTTCTGTGACACGAAAATTTATTTTAAAACTACAGTCATGTGTCTAGTGACATGTGGAATGATAGTTTCAGTTCTAAGCCTGCAAGACACCGTTACTAAATTATAAAGTATGTGGCGCACTGATACAAGCAGTTTTAAATTAAGGTACTCACATCAAATAAATATATTTCGCTGTAACACAGCTTTAGTCCCCATAAAAACCTGCACATAACGTCAAGCAATTTATTTCTGCAGTCACAACAATGCATGGAGGGTGTGTACATAGCCACTGTCTTAATCTCCTTCACTATTTCTTGCTGAAGGTAACATTTACAATTTCATGTTCTTGACATCAGCTTTCGTCCATCATTCAACTAATTCTCAATTTTTCGCTTCTAGACTCAGTCGACAAATGGGAAAACATAAGACTTCAAAGTGAAAGTGGTGGCCGAAACTTTGTAGTTCTTAAGCTTGAGAAAATAAAAAGTCAGTAGTTTAAGTAATTGTGGTTACATCTGAATTGTGCCAACGACATTCTGCCACAGAAACGCAACGATAAACAGCCAGCGTTCGGCGATAAGAGATAAGTGTGTGGGATTACACGCAGCTTCCGAGGGATTATCGTTTTTAAAACGGTACTCCAAACGTCAGGCTGGTGGCACGAGACGTCAAATTCTGAGAGGAATAAAATTATTCATATGTAATTCTCACAAATACACCACTTCTCAAAAATTGTGGCTATTTTATCGACGTACGATCCACACAAAAATGAATTACATGTTTAATTCTGACAATGGCTGTCACACGAGTTAAGGGAAACCAAAGATGTTAACATATACATCACACAAGATTCGCATGTATCGCTGAAAACTTTGTCACGCTTCGAAGGTGTTGTCTTGAAGATAATTCAGATAGTAATATTGTTAACTGTGAATTTCAATGTCTCATTTCTTACATTAAATTTGTGAGTTTCTTAAGTAGTTTGGTGCTTTTAAGAAGAAAATACAACATACAACATTAATTAAGAACATTTTTTTAACTTTTGGGTTAAAACAAATAAACTGTTTTTGTTATACTCCTTTTTTGTTCTCTTCAAACTAATTTTCGGCTTATTAGCCTATCATCAGGAAACAACTGACTAGCGCTGACAAAAAACGTTAGTTCTTTGATTTTTAAACATTTTACTCAGTGATGTACATAAACACAAGGTCTTACGATATGGCATTCGTTGAGAAGTTTTTACTTTCTTCTCATGTTAAAGATGGTGTTCAATAAACACAATATTTGATGTTTAATAGGGAGGATGTTGTCACCTGTAGTTGGATGAAGATGTTTGGCTAGATGTTTGTTTATTTCTAGCGCTTCTAATAGGTTTAGCTTTTTTAATTTTTTTTGGCTATATGTTGAACTTGTAAGTGGAATTGATATCCGTGTCCTTCCTCCAGTATGTGTGTTGCAAATGTAGAGTCTGCCTTTTGTAATCTCCAACTATGTTCGTGTTCAGTTAACCTAGTTTCTATAGCCCTGCCCGTTTGTTCAATATACAGTTTGTTGCAGTTATTACAAGTGATTTTATAAACCTCACTGTTCCTTAATAAATATCTTTTATCTTTGCCGTTTAAGAAATATGAGGTTTTGTGTCTCTTACGCAGAATAAAGTTTTGTAATCGCAAGAATTGAGCGTTTTGACTATTTTGTTGAAGAATTTTCCTAAATAAGGATTGCACACTAGTTGGTTTTTGTTACGGCTATTTCTGCAGAGGGGGCATAAAGGTCGGATAGGATCTGTCTTCATTATTTCTCGTGTAGTATGTTGTCTATTAGTTTGTAGTATAGTCAATGTTTTTAAGTTTAGATGCATTCGAAACGGTGATATGACATACCAACATCTTTGTAGTTCAGTTAGAGTCAGTGAAAATTCGGAAACTAAGTTTTATTATGGCACTTCAATCACGGCGTATCAGTTCTGCGTTGTTACTCTCACGATCCTGTCAGTAATACTGTTCCACTTCTAAGTATAATAGTAGTTGAGGTTTGCAACATCAACGAAGTTTATTATAATGCAAGTTCACGGTGTAAAATTGCTGCAAAACTTATAAAGTGAACAGTAATTGTTATAACAAACAATTATGATCACGGTTTTGCATCTGCAACTGCTTTCATAAAGTCTAGTACACATTTATGTATTGTTTATTAAACATAGAGTCCACATAGTTGTAAAATTGCTGTCAAAAGGTACGGTTGTAAAGTTTGACGGGCAAAATTTGAGTAGGAAGACGAAAGTGACAACAAAATACTTCAATATTGCCTGGGTCAGCTGCCACAAAAGTATTCAACACCAAAATAAATTATCTTTAATAAATTTCGTTGTTGCCACGCTGAAATAAGTAATGTTTGGTGGGCGAAGTTTTGAGTACAAAGACGCGTCAAAATACTGCAATTAAAAAGCGACTGCACAGCTGTCACAAAAAGAAAATCCATACCAAAATAACATATCGTGAATAAGTTTCGTTGTTGCCATACTGAAATAAGTAAACACTAGTTACAAAGAATACAGACATTTAACAAGTGAAAAAATTCTGACTGTTACTATTGTTTCCACACTATGCTCTGATTACAAGTCAACCATACTTGATCAAGTATTCTCAACAACAGGTGAAAATATTTTGCAAGAATGTGCTCTCAAAAGTCATTATTTTCTTTTATTATTCGACAGGTGAGAGGATCTTTCGTCAAGACAGCAGAAGAAACGTCTCAAAAACTCACAGACACAAGGTAGAAAACGGAGAATTTTATATGATGTATACTTCAAGGGAATTGCAAGATAGGTCATCTGAATTGTCACTCTTGGTGCAGCTTAGTCAGGATTTTTTTTTTTTTTTTTTGTGAGTTCAAACAAGGCAAACCATTTGGTGTTCTTGCACGAAATATTTGTCTTTTTATAACTTTGATTTCGGCAATTAAATGCTGGAAACACTTGAGACATATTCCAGCAGCAAAAATTGTACAGATAATGTACAGTAAATACAATTTACACTAAATACAGCACTTCACGTTCAACAACAAAATACAAGACTCCTCTCAAGTGTAATGGCAGCCGAGTTTCCACAAGTTGCCGCAAAGAGCGTTGTAACTCGTGTGTTAGCCACTCTATGAATTTAAGCTCGTTGGCCTACAATCATGCCAACGATGACGTCAGGGCAAGTATCAAATAGACTGTTTACTGGGTAGTCCCACATCCACAATCGCTGAGAAAAACAACCTACCAGACGATCTACGACGAAGGACGACAGCAAGAATGGATGCAGGACAGTCTCAAGCCGAAGTTGTCGGATGGCTGTGTGTGTATCGATCTATTGTTTGTAGTGTGTAGCGAATTAGATCAGGTAATGAGACAGTAGAAGAAGTAGATAAATTTTGTTACTTGGCCCGTAAAATAACAAACGACGGTCGCAGTCAGAGGATATAAAATGCCGAATGGCAATGGGAAGAAAAAGAGACATTTACTAACATCAAATATCAATTTAAGTGTATGGAAGTTCTTCTGAAGGCATTTGTGTGGACTGCTGTCCTGTACATAGGTGAAATTTGGACGATAAATAGTAGAGATGGGGAAAGGATAGAGGCTTTTGAAATTTGGTGCTACAGAAGAATGCTGAAGATTAGGTTGTTTGTTCAAATGTTTTTAGAGTTTAAGGGATTTAACTACGGGGTCATCAGTCCCTAAACTTACAAACTACTTATAAACTAGCTTATACCACAGATGTTACTCTGTGCTTATGCTAAAGACGGCACAAACACCCATGTCCGAAAGGGGATTCGAAACCCCAACGGGGAACGGCCTCGTGCATCGTAGCATAGCGCCTCAATGCGCTCGGCACTAATCAGAATTGGGGAGAAAAAGAATTTTTGTAATATAGGGACTACAAATGGGATCGATTGTTAGGTCACGTTCTTAGACATTGCGGTATCGTACATTTATCATTGGAGGGAAGTATGCGGGGAGGAAAATTCGCAGAGGGAGACGAAGAGACGAATACTGTAAGCAGATTTTAATGGATTCCACGCCGGATTAGCCGTGCGCGCTGGGGCGGCGTGCTGTGGTGCCCGCGGCATTTCGCCGTCGGAGGTTCGAGTCCCCCCCGTCGAGCATGGGGGTTAGTGTTGTTCTTAGGTTACTTTAACTTAGTTTAAGTAGTTGAGTCCGATAGATTTACAAACATTTCTACTTTTCTTTTAATGGATGTGGGTTGCCTTTCTTATGAGGAGATGAAGAGGCTTGCTCGGGAGAGTGGAGAGCTGCATAAACTGAAGACCACAACAACAATAATGTTCTGAAACAAAATAATGCCGCAGTGGAGTAGCCGAGCGGTCTAAAGCGTCTCGCTGCGGAGCGCGCGGTTCAAATGTTCAAATGAAATAATAGTGTACATCCAACGAGAACCCATTTCATTCTCTTCCTTTCAAATGTTCATATAGCTTATGGGACTCAACTACGGGGTCATCAGTCCCTAAACCTACAAACGACTTATGAACTAGCTAATACTAAGGACGGCACAAATATCCATGCCCGAGGAGGGATTCGAACCCCCGACCGTAGCGGCCGTACAGACCGTGACTGGAGCGCCTCAGTCCCCTCGGCCACCGCTGCCGGCAGCGCGCGGTTGCTCGCCGTGGAGGTTCGAGTCCTCCCTGGGGCATGGGTGTGTGTGTTGTCCTTAGGTTAGTTTAATTGGGTTTAAATAGTTTTGTAAGCTACGGACTGATGACCACGCAGTTTGGTCCGATGGATTTACAAACATCTGAAACAAAATAATGGCAACCTTGTAGAATTTCCATTTGTCACTTCTATGTTGGACACCAGCACAGCCACGTTGGCAGGTGTGAGCGAAAGGTAGGCGAGCTGCAACGCGTTGGATTCGGCGGCAGGGCGCGTGCCAGCAGCCGTACAAACCTGCTGAGTGCGCAGCCAGCGCCGCCGACTGTGTTCTCTGGCTTCCTGTGCTCTGCTTAATGCTTTCACTCGCCTTGATAGCGAAGCGCCAGACAGGCAGCTAGTTTGTCGCATACCGACGACAATACACACACACACAGAAGCCCGAGAGAGTATAATGTAACAATTAAAATAAATTAATAATTAGAGAAAAAATAATAATTTGCCGTCAAAGAAAGGACGTTGTTCGTCATAGTTTCTTTTTGATGTGCAAAAAGTTTCCTCCATGAATATTGTTAATTACTGCGACTAGACTTGTCATTGCCAGCACCTTTTATCAAGGTCGAGAGCAATTATTTCTTTAAGGCCTTAATATATAACACTGAAATGCACTGCTTTACAAATGAAAAGACGAAACTTCCTCTTTAAAATTTAATTAGTCATCAGCTACACTGTCACATCTTTGTTACCAAACAGCATCAGATCTACTTAACGAGCAACTAACTTAAAGAAAGACAAGACAACTGCCACAGACATTCAATTTTGTAATCAGAGATCTTCCTCAATGATAATGAGCTGCTTAATTAATGAAGTCTATAATCTATGGCAACGAATATAAAAATGTATTGTTAATGAAGTTATTTACGTTATAATTTTATGAAACGGAAAATTAAAAAAATCTCTCTCTCCATGAGAAAATAAATAAAAAATATAAATATAAAATAGCGAAAAAATTTTGTCTCATTAAATATTGCTTATCATTTTGAACTATCCTACTATATGTTTCGCTACAAAAAGACTCGAAGCTCCGGCACACATGGCGCCTAGAACCGCTGGGCCATTCCCGTGCAGTTGTGTTTCACCATTAGTTTAGATGTTCAAATGTTTGTATAGCTTATGGGACTTAACTACGGGTTTATCAGTCCCTAAACTTACAAACTACTTATGAACTAGCTAATCCTAAGGACGGCACAAATATCCATGCCCGAGGGGGGATTCGAACCCCCGACCGAAGTGGCCGTGCAGACCGTGACTGGAGCGCCTCAGTCCCCTCGGCCACCGCGGCCGGCCATTAGTTTAGTTTACCTATCTGCAATAATCCTTATACCAGACCCTCGCAGATTACAGAATGTTGTACGTAAGAGGTTCAGAGTCTGAAATGTTGGTAAACCTATTGGACCAAACTACTATGGTCAACAGTCCCGAGCCGCGGCGGAGCGGCCGAACGCATTGAGGCGCTATGCTACGATGCGCGAGGCCGTTTCCTGTCGGGGGTTCGAATCCCTCTCGAGCATGGATGTTTGTGCCGTCTTTAGTATACGTTAGTTCATAAGCAGTTTGTAAGTTTAGGGACTGATGACCCCGCAGTTAAGTCCCATAAGCTACACAACATTTGAACAATCAGCAGTCCCTAGACATATAAACTACTTAACTGTCCATGTAACTGTTACCACCTGGCAGGAGAACAGCCAGGATAGCCCAGCCCAGCCCAGCCGAGTCCAGCACTGGACACATGGGCTCCATTTTGTTCCGAAGATGACCTTCATCAGGTCGAAACCGGTCAATAAAAACTGTTATTTTTTTGCTATCAAGACTGTTTTTGTAATATTAACCATAGCATGACGCCTTAGACCACGTGGACATTCTGTATGGCTTGCTAAGTGGACTGAATCTTTTACATGCAAAGCAATATATACTGAAACTGACAGGAAAATCAAAACTGTATGCCAAACCGGGATGCGGACGAGACATCTTCCTTTGGCGAGAAGGCGCTCTACCAAATGAGCTACCCGGGCACGCCTCACGGCCCGTCCCGCAACGCGGAAAAGCCGCGTGGTCTAAGTTATCATATTTATGTTTGTTCTTATATTGCACTACATAGCAACGGTATTTTAAATGCCAAATTTAAATGGCTCAGTGCTCAGTACACAGGGTGAATCACCTAACACTTGCACCGCAAATATTGCGGAAACGGGAAGTGCGCGTGATGTGCGGTTTTCACAGAATGGATTGGTAGTCAGGGGCTCGTATTTTTAGCCATCAAAGAGATAGTAATATTGGACTGTGTATTTTTAATGCAAACGTACAGTTTTTTAAATTGAACAATGGTTGTTTCCATCAGGCACTGGAATTTTTGACACCAGCTATGTACAAAAAATTTTTAATGAGATTTTTATCACGTTTAGTTTGGCAGCTACAACCATTCAAAGTTTTGGGGGCGGAGGCTACGACAGCGTAGCTCGCGGCTGGTGGTCATGAGACAGTGGGCCGTGCCCCAGGGGCTAGCCACTTGGTCAGTCAACTATGCTATCGCAGCTCTGCTCCCGAAACTTTGAACGGTTGTAGCTGCCAAACTAAACGTGATATCAATGTCATTCAAAATTCTTTGTAACATAGCTTGTGTCCAAAATTCCAGTGCATGATAGAAAAACCATTGTTCCATTTAAAAAACTGTACGTTTGCATAAAAAATATATTTTCTAACTAATATTACAATGTCTTCGTTGGCTAAAAATACGGGCCCCTGACTACCAATTCATTCTGTGAAACCGCACATCAATCGCACTTTCCGTTTCTGCAATATTTCCGGTGCAAGTGTTACGTGATTCACCTTGTATATTATACCGGTCACCAGATAATGGGATAAGCCCGAAATAATCTACTAACAACAACTAAGAGATTATTCCAGCAACCTATAAGCAATTTTAGAATCATTTAAAGAAATTTTGATCATCACAGTTGCTTACCTCTATCAAGACTTTCAGTCTAAAATAAGCTATAGTGACATGCTACCGATGGGCGGCCGCTCCCGCCTGAGGTTCGAGTCCTCCGTCGGTGTTTGATACGTATATTATCCTTAGTGTAGGATACTGTAAGTAGTGTTGTAAGTCTAGGGACTGATATCCCTAGCAGTTTGATCCAATAGGTTTACAAAGATTTGAAAAACTGAACGGCCGTCCTCGGAGCTTTTGTTCTGTCAGTTCCTCGTCTCTCACCTTCCAAATTCACGGAAGTTCTAATTTACATAGAGACGTCTCCAGCTCGAGCCAAGTGCAGACCGGCCACACTAATGAAATTAATAAACAATGGGTGAAATCCTTACTGCTTTAAACTGTAGCATATCGATTTCGGTCACTCATATAATAAAATCAAACACCATATTAACAGAAGGAAAAGTAAATGTCCTTACAGTTCAAGAACGAAAACAGAAATACTTATTACCAATCCTAGAAGAAGAAGCCCTGTGGGCCCACATAAACTAGTAAATTGCATCTTAACATGGAATATTATACAACTGTCATGACTGAGCGTCATGCACAGTACTAAACTGGTTCGTTGCTAACCTTTCTGTACAACTGTGCGTGTGCAAGACAGCACGTAGCGCCCTCAACACGGATTACAACATACCATCCTACAAGCGACATTAGCAAATGAAGATACATGCATCAAATCTAGGTAGGGTTAAGGATGCAAGTAACAAGGAATGAATTCGTGTAAAATAGTATAAAAAAGTCACAAGCAATGTTTCAAGCCACATATCAGGCTGAGATGCTATTTATAACGTAAATACAGTGTCTTAACCAAATATCGCAAATACCGGGTGATCAAAAAGTCAGTATAAATTTGAAAACTTAAAAAAACTCGGAATAATGTGGATAGAGAGGTAAAAATTGACACACATACTTGGAATGACATGGGGTTTTATTAGGACAAAAAGTTGAAAAAATGTGCTACAGATGGCGCGTGGTTTTGGTTTTCTAACTGCTATCGTGACGGGTGAGACATACGCCCGATATGTTACAGAATTGCATCATCCCCAGCCTAGCTGATAAACGCCTGCTGAAACATACGATTTTAATACAGGATGGCGCTCCACCCCATATTGCTAGAAGCGTGAAAGATCTCTTGCGCGCGTCGTTTCGTGATGATCGTGTGCTCAGCCGCCACTTTCGTCATGCTTGGCCTCCCAGGTCCCCAGACCTCAGTCCCTGCGATTATTGGCTTTGGGATTACCTGAAGTCGCAAATGTATCGCGATCGACCGACTTTAGGGATCCTGAAAGACAACATCCAACACCAATGCCTCACCATAACTCCGGACATGCTTTACAGTGCTGTTCACAACATTATTCCTCGACAACAGCTAGAGGAATGATTGTGAACATATTGAACATTTCCTGTAGAGAACATCTGATCACATGAAGCGCCATCTGTCGGACATTTTTAACTATCTACATTATTCCGTGATTTATTAAGTTTTCAAATTTATACTTACTTTTTGATCATCCGGTATGTTGCCATTCATATAAATATATAAAATTACAAAAACGTGTAGATTACATTCAAGGGTAGGACAAAATTTAACGTATACAAATTAAAATTCATTTAACCTGGCAATGCGAAATGCGAAATGAATCACCGTCTTATGACAGATGGCGCAGACGAAAACAAATTTCAAGTAAAATAGAAATTAAACACTTCAATACATAATTGAGTTACTTAATACTCAAAATTTTCTATTACTTTCTGAATTCGTCACTACACTGCTACAACAAACTAAAATGTAAGAGGAATCTGTTTATTTAAATAATTACACCACAACGTTAGATAATCTCGATTAATAGCTGTTTAAGGATCATATATAGTGCAAAATAATGGGTGCTAATGTATCTTACCAACATTAGGTGTTTATGCGTGAAGTGGAACAAACTGGTAATTCAGTGTCGATGCCGAAATCCAGAAGACAACCTTCGCAGTCGTTTTTATGAGTGAAGATTACCTTGCTACTGAAACAAAAAAATAAGGGTCGTATTAGACCAATCGCCATTCACATAAAAAAAGTCAATGCTACGTTGTAATGTACCTAAAATTACGGTGTAATAAGCAATACTGCAACACAAAAAAGCAAAAGGAATGTTACCATGTCGACAGGGTTTTCAATTACTGACGAATTCCACGGGATAGTAACTGTCTGACGGCAAGTCTAACAATAATAAGGCAAAAATCAAATCTTTAGGTGTTTGTAAATCTATGGGATTCAACTGCTTGGCCGGCCGCGGTGGTCGAGCCGTCTGCGGTGCGTCAGTCACGGTCTGCACGGCCACTACGGTCGGGGGTTCGAATCCCCCTTCGGGCATGGATATTTTTGCCGTACTTAGTAGTAGCTAGTTCATAAGTAGTTTGTAAGTTTAGGGACTGATGACCCCGTAGTTAACTCCCATAAGCTCTACAAACATTTGAACATTTCAATTGCTTGGTTATTAGTTCTAGCTTACAAACTACTTAAACTAAGGAAAAATAACCTACGGACAACACACACACATGCCCGAGGGAGGACTGGAACCCCTGACGGCGAACGACCGCGCGCACCATACTACGGCGCCCCAGGGCGCACGGCTAATCCTTCGCGGCAATAACAAGGCAAATCCTGCAGCGACCAGTTTGAACACCATTCCTGTTACCTTGTATCGTGTCATGTGTTCATGTTTATTTCTTTGGTTGCCGAAGTTACCAGTAGAGGAGGAGCTTGTTTGACGCTTTTACGTAACTGCCAGCATTACCGAATGCCTCGTATACTTTTATTTTGATATGTGCTGTTTCTTGCTTTTTGTTTCTCGTTCACTTTTCCAAATGAGTGAACACACTACTCCAAGTCAATAATGGTGTTCGACTCCCAAAAGGAAAGGGAGATGCGTAATACGACGTGGTGGACATAAAATGATGCACCATGTGTTGGAGTTCTGAGAGAAGGTGAGGGAGCGAAAAAAGTTGCTACGGCCTGTCACTGCGGCGCTTAAGAGAGCTGACACTTGCAGCAGCAAGTGTACCAACACTTGACAGGTTAGAATATTTACGAGTTATCATCCAGACAAATCGCCTGGTACTAAAAGACTGTGGCGTTGTTTCATTAAAAGAAAGAAAAGGTTGATTAACTCGAAAGGATTCGTGTGGAAATCTGTACTGAACAAAATAAGTCTCTTGTTAGAACGCGGTGACATTGTTCTTTGAACGGTCACGTTTCGTCTACGCTTGTGAATCACAGATTGACAGCAATCTAACACGCAGCAAATGTTTCTGATACCTCAAAATGTATTACTGGATGGGTAAGTGTTTGCTTGACATATGGGCTTGTGAAAGAAACGTTAGGTAGCTTAACAGAGCAAGTCATCTCTGGGGAACGATTCCTGCCAGCGTGATGGTGTCGTGGAGATTGCAGTTGACAGCAGTGTAGTAGCACGTGGTAACGCCTTCAGTGACGACTAGTCTAATTCAGACACACTGGAAGCATCTCGTATGGACACAGCTCATAGTGAATCTACAGCAACTGATGCTGTTTATTCAAGATACCTTTATTTATCAAGTCGTACAATGTTCCTGACCACAATGGATAAAAGTTCTAATAGATCTTGTTTCGTAATGTGAAAGTGCTTGCACATTGATTTTTCCTTCTTCTGCTTCCACCGCGCAATCGTTTACGATTCAACATTAGGAATACTAAACTTTTTGCTAAGGCGTAAAAATACAGAGTTTGAAATTTAATTTTGCGTCATTTCAGTGATTCAGTTGTGGCTATCATTTATATGTAGCGAGAATATCTCTAAATGTGACAGACTGTATTCAGTATCAGAAAAGAAAGAAAATAATTCTGCTAGAATCGACCGTATTAAATGACAGAAATTATGAGAGTGTAACTTTACCCGGAATAAACTGTTTTATGTTGGGAGTGACTTGAAATTCCTTTCGAAACTGTCGCAGCACGACGAAGTCGGTCAAAGCTGTAAACAGTTACAGACAGTGATTCCTAAATAGTTTTATATCTGGTGTCAACAATAATGACACCGTTAACCGGACAGTTACGATTTTTACGATATCCACAAATAAATCTCTTAAACAGAGAAATAAGATGCAAAAACGGTATTCGACTCCAAACCTTAAAATCGTTGAAAGTGGTGTAGCCCTGTTACTATTGAAAAATGAGGGCGGCAAGCTAGACACCAGAACTGCCAACAAAACTTTTGTACGGATTATCCGTTATTTCATGGTAGAACAATTCCATATTTCGGATTGAAACACTTTGTTTTTGTTCTACTAGTACATCTTTGTCTACAATGTTTGAAAATTAAAGAACCAGAGCCTCTTGGCGATAGTCAGTGGTTTCTTGATGATGGTCTAATAAGCCTAAAACTAACTGAAGTGAATAAAAAATTAGTAGAACAAAAACTACCAATGAAGTTATAGGGTCGATGATTCCTTTATCTGCCACAACGTGAAATAAGTCATCCGGGTCGATCCTAAGTACCACAAAAAGGAAAGAAAAACAGTCAACAGACCACAAAAGAAGTCGCAAAACAAAAGCAGCGGTATGAATATCAAGATCTCAGATGAAAAACCAGTACTAAGCAAAGAATGGAAACTTGAAAGGCGCAAGAAATATATAAAAGGCCTGTACAAAAGAAATAAACTTGAAGGCACTATTCTAGAAATGGAAGATGTAGTAGAGGAAGATGTGATAGGAAAAACTACACTGCGAGAAGAATTTGACACAGCACTAAAAGATTTTAGTACAAACAAGGCCCTGTAGTAGATGATGTTCCGTCTGAATTGCTATTATCGTTAGGAGAGCCTGCCTTGAAGAAATTGTTCCACCTGGTATGAAAGATGTATGAGACATTGGAAATACCCTCAGACTTCAAGAAGAATATAATGATTCCAATACATAAGAAACCAAGTGCAGACAAATGTGAAAATTTCTGAACTATCAGTTTAATAAGTCAAAGTTGAAAAATAGTAACACGAATTATTTACAGACGAATGGAAAGACTGGTGAAATCTAACCTTGTGGAAGATCAATTTGGATTTATATATTCAAATGTTTGTAATTCTATGGGAACAAACTACGTTTGACATCAGTCCCTGTACTTACAAACTACTTAAACTAAGTTAAATTAACCTAAGGACAACACAGACATCCATGCCCGAGGGAGGATTCGAACCTCCGACTCGGAAGGCAGCACGATCCGTAACATGGCGCTCCAGACCGCTCAGTTACTCCCGCGCGGTGTGTGTGGGGTAAAAATCGTAGTGGAAGACCGAGGCACGATGAAGGGACTTGCACAGGACAGGGTAGCCTGGAGAGCTGCATCAAACCAGTCAGAGGACTGAAGCCCACAACAACAACAAAGATTATTTTACCGATCTTAATTAAAAGCTTACTGCAGTTAATGTACAGACAACAAAAGGATAATCAGCCGACTAAAATGCTATCAACTTTTAAGTGCACCATTGTTTCTATGTTCACAGTCATAGCACGTGCTGAATTTAGGTCGACTTTAAAACATCATATCTCAACGAAGAATAATGATCACAGGATTAAAAAATTTCGTTTTGGTTTTGTCCTAGTATCTACGTTAGTTAAAATTTGAAGCGATTCTTACCAGTTAAAACTTGTAGAAACGACACACTTCCAAAAATAAATAGGTCAATAAAATACAGGGTTTTTTGCGGTGCAGAGACAAATTTTGCTATTATCTGCGCACTAATTTTTGTCCATTTGACATCTTTCGCAAAAGGAAAGTGAGTCACGTAATTTGACCAGGGTGGCTAGCTCCAATTTTTCTTCAAACTTGATTAATGTACTGTGACGTAGCCGGAATAAGACATAGTTTCTAATGTCTATACAAATGGACTAAACCAAACAGTAGTACTCAGTGTTTCAGCTCAGATAGGAAACGATAATCTACAAAACGGTTGAGAGGTACAGTATTTATGTGGATGGCTGCTCTTGTCGTGTTTTCGTTTCCCGTTCAGCTATGTTAGCAACAACACAGCTGGTTTATCTTCGGCGGGTGTAGCTGTATCCCTGGAAGTGGGGGGCGCGCAGAAGGTAGTCGGCGCTGGCTGAGAGACGGGTAATGGTGACGAGAGAGCAATAACAGGCTGCAATTGCGGTGCGATTGTTTATGGAACGGTGGACATAAGAACATAACTGAATTACAGAAGATGAAAACGTGTGAAACTTTCAGTTTTGATTTGAAGTTTATATTGATGATTCTTTGTCATTATTACAACTGAGGCAAAATTTACTTCGTACATTACTGGAATGTGTAGCGCCAAAACCAGTTTTTTAATACCCGACTTCCTTATCATGAATTTCACATTTTTGGTAACTGGACATTATCAGTTAAGATCGAGTGAAAGTATTATTCAGGGACAGATTAATCTTTTAGTTGCACAGCATTGCACCTCACTGCTCTTTGATCTTTTCATGTCGCAGCATTGCACATTGCTATTGCATATTAGGTTCATTTTTATAGTGATTGTTTATCGAACAGAGAGTGAAAGTATTCGTTTCTGGTAGAGAAGATCCATATTTTCGGCTAACAATATTTTGTTGCAACTCGGTGTTTGCGTATTTTATACTTTATTTTATTTTTTTCTTTATTTTTTCTTTATTTATTTATTTGCGGTTGTGTATTTCAAAGACTACCGTTGTGTCTTTTGCATCTGCTCTGTTGCGAAGGGCCAAATTCTAAAAAGGCATTATAAAAAGTAAGAAAATAAGCATTTTTTAACGATTTTATCACACTGAAGTTTTTTATTTACGTAACCGAAGTAGAACACATTTTTGAAAAATGACACTCATACTCTGTACACTTCACATAAAATTCAATGCAATAAATAATCAGTCAAACGCAATTGGAAATATTTTCAGTTTACAGTCTACCGTGTTTCTAATGTTGAAGAAAGATACAATTTATTTGCATTTGCAAACATTTACTCTCGGACTTCACGTCTGTCTGTCTGTCTGTCTGTAATTGTGGTAACAATCACGATTCAGACACAGACACACATGCGATTTCACAGACGATTCAGTCAGGTATTTCATATACCAAAATCGATCGTTACTTTTTAAATATTTTGTTAATACTTTCAAAGTTAAATGGTATGACTGCATTCATCAGATTCGACAGAGAACCACACCGACAATAATACGTCAGGTTTACATCCCGACGCCATAGCAAAAGATTAAGTGATATATAAATTATTTGAGGATATAGAAAGGGTAATTCGATATGTAAAGTAAGATAAAATTTAATAATCATGAGGTATCTGTACGCGGTTGTAGGCGAAGGAACAAAAGGTAGGGTTGTGGGATAAGATGGGCTAGGCACTTGGAGTGAGAGAAGAGAAACATTAACTGTGTTTTGTTATAAATTTCAGATGGTGAAATAGAATACTTTGTACGAGCATCAAAAGAGGAGATGGTATTCTTGTAAAAGAGCTGGCGACATAGGAAGATTCCATAATTTTTGGATACAGCGATCTTAAAATGATAAATAATTAAAATATGACAGCCTAGATCGCAATTTACTGAGTTTTTTATTCGCAACTGTTCACGGTTGATGCCTGCTCCGGCCACCGTCACCGTCCACCAACAAGGTGCCAAAGGCCTGATGATTATCCTGTAGGACCGAAACCGGTAGCCAATAAAAAGCAGAGCAACTTGCGATCTAGATTGTCATATTTTAATTATAGGAAAATTCCAGCTAGATCCCAGGTTCCCAAATCAGATACTGTACACAGGAACAGAGTAGACTAACTTGTCACATCATAATTTACTCAGTTTGGCTGTGCAGGCAGCAACCGTAGAATTTTAAATGTTGAATTACTAATATTTTTCCAAATAAATGCGGATTTATGTGTTTTAAAAGTTTCGTTTAGAATATTTATTTTCCTCTACCACGTCATATAAAAATCGTACTCTTGACAACAGATTACAGATTACAGGGTGACATATTTCATAATAGCTTGAAACTGATGCAAACTTTTAAATAATTGATTGTACGTTTAGCTGCGTTTATACTCCCAGAACTGGCCATAATTTTAATTCGTCTTTCTCAGCCCCTAATTAGCTGTTAGGTAATCTGCGTGAAATTTTCACTGTACGACAGTTTAGACGTAAGTACCGAAATTTCCAACTGTAAGCTGCACCGACAACTGCTACCGACAGCGCGTCAGATCCTGACGTGACTGGAGGTAGTTGCAGTCCTTCTTCCACGTAGGCCACGCCTTGCTACGTGAGATTCGATGTGTGTCAATAACGACTGTAATCTGGGCATTATGAATAGCAATGACTGTGTTCATGTGCAGAGTGAAACCTGTGGTGATATGGCCAGAGTAGTCTTGTTGATCTTACATACGCACATCAAAAGATATGTTGTATCATCTTTGGTACCAGGGTCTCTTTGTCGTTGAATGGGTTTATTACAATAAGAACACAGTTCCTTAGATTGTCCATAGATATCACTCAACTCTCACATGTATTCCTTCACGCATGAGCACTGCCAACGCGACGCGGTGCGTAATACGGTCGATCACTTCCAGTCATAACACCGGGAAGGGAGTAAACTGCTTGTGTTGCCTTTAGCCCTAACAGGCCTAGAAGGTCAATTCCAGAGTTTGATCGCATTCACATTGTTTCTTTGTCTCAGGAGGGACACTCATCAAGGAAAATTTCCAGACACTTTGGAGAGAACAAAAGCACTGTTGTTTGGATATCCCTTAAATGCTTGGTGTTGCATATCTGCAACACCGATTGTAATATAATTTTATCGACGTCTGGTGGAAATTTCATGAACTATCATGTGTTTAACAGATGCAGCAGACTAGAAAGTGTCTGTGGAGTTCGTTGTGTCGAGGTTGGTTACAGTGTGAACTTCTGTTAACAACTTTGTTTGTCTTTAGAGAAAACGCGAGATATTTAAGATTGTTTTCCATATAAAGAAGTTTTGGAAGGAAAAAATCACACCAATTGAGACAGGTATGAAGAACCATAATAAAAACAAAAATTTGTGTATACTATCACACTTTGAAAATTGTATAACAAGTTTCTGTATGTTGCATATGTGCTTTTTTTTTTTCTTTTCTTTTTGGTAAACTATCAACATAGGAATTTTTAAACTATTTTCCCCTTGTTTGTACAACTTATAAAACACAGAGTTTTTTTCTTTTTTAATATTAAAAAATCATGCATTTAAGGGATATAAAGGACGCACAAAGATATAGGAACAGTCGACGCTATGACCACCCAAATCCTTCGAAAGCAGCTACTTGCCAATTGCAGCTCGGAGCAGCCCTGAGACGAACGCCGCCATGCCGAATAATGATTTTCGTGCGACTACAGGACATCGTATTACGACTCGAACTATACGTAATAGCCAACATGACATGCAACTTCAGTTTCGACGTTCATGGAGAGGTCCAGGCCAGATTTGACACCTAGACACCATGCAGCGAGGTACATCATGGGCCAAGCAGTATGCTGAAAAAACCTCAGAATTGGCATCAATTGCTATTCAAAAATGAGACTCGCATCTGCCTTCAGTCAGACAATCATCGGCGACATTTTTGAAGTCCTGGTCAGCCTGGACATCTCAGACACACCGTCCAGCTAGTGCAGTAAAGTGGTGGTTCCCTAATGTTTTGTGGCGGCATTATGCGGGGTCACTTTACGCTGCAGGTGGACGCAGAAGGCAATCAAACGGCTATGTTGTCATGTACCGGAGGTTTGCCTGACGAGCGGACAACCCGCAATGCAGGTACAAGCGTTTGGATGCGTATCAGTGAGGCGTTTTACATCGGAGGTTCCGGAGTCACCAGAGGACGCGATGAGCACCGCCAGAGAGCGCACTAAACCGGAACTACTTTCCTCCGCACAGTCACGTGAGACCAGCTCGAGACTGCCACGTATCACTGCGCGCCGACTATTTAGGTGGGCGCAGTGCAACACGACGGCAGTTCTCCGCCGACCGCCTACGAGAACCATAGCTGAGGGATCGCGACCGACGCCAATGGGGAAGAGTCCCTGCAAGCGACGCCGCGCCTCCAGGACTTCCCGCAATGGAAGATGTCGTCCGCTCCGTCACCCTTGCCGTTCTCTCAAGTCTGTCCTTATCTTCCTGGCTAGCACCTAATTGGTGAATAAAAAAACTTTTAGTTGATGTTTGTTGTTGTTGTTGCCTTAGTTTCAGAAGGCTGTTACCTTGTTTTGTTTCCAGAAGATGAATAATATGTCTTGTCAATAAACAAAATTTCCGTATCAGACTGTTTTTCGGTTATTATCTCCTGAGGCGAGATATAGCAAATATGGTACAGGCATAACATTCTCCAGTGTATAATGCAGACATATAGGCAGCATCTCAGCGAGGAATTCGTCTCAATGGACGATACTTCTTTCGCTCATCGTGCATATCTTGTGAATGTATTCCTTCATGATAACATTCCTGAGACATGGATCCTATCGACATGCCTGGGATGCACTGAAAAGGACTGTTTTTGTACGACATGACGCACCAACCAAACTGAGAGTTCTACGCCGAATCACCGTTGAGGAGTGCGGAAATCTGGATTAACAGTCCCTCGATGATCTAGTGCACTGTATGCCACGACGTATACAGGCGCCCATCAGTCCTAGATGACATATTACCGTGTATTAGAGGTACTTATGCCGCAGCAGAATGGCCGTGGGCACTAAGGCGCCCTGCTGCGGTGCGTGCGGCCGTTCGTCGTCGGGGGTTCGAGTTCTCCCTCGTGCATGGTTGTTTGTGTTGTCCATATTATAAGTTACTTTAAGTTAGTGCAATTAGTTTGTAAGCCTAGGGACTGATGACCAATGTAGTTAAGTCCTTTAGATTTACAAACATTTGAGGAAGTACTGGTATGCTGCAAGACAAATTCAGAATTTCTAAGTTACTGTCGTACAACTTGTCAATTTATGGTTACATGAGCAGTAAAGAGAAGTGAAATGTGGCTTTTTGTACAGAGTGAATCGACAAACACTTGCACCGCAAATATTGCGGAAACGGAAAGTGCGAGTGATGTACGGTTTCCACAGAATAGGTTGGTAGTCAGAGGCTCGTATTTTTAGCCAACAAACAGATTTTAATATTAGTTAGAAAGTGTATTTTTATGCAAACATACAGTTTTTGAAATCGATCAATGGTTGTTTATATCATGCACTGGAATTTTTGACACCAGCCGTATACAAAGAATTTTGAATGACATTTTTATCACATTTACTTTGGCAGCTACAACCGTTCAAAGTTTCGGGGGCGGAGGCTGCGATAGCGTAGTTGAAGAATGCACCTGAAAGCACTTCCTCAGGTAACGCTGTCGAGCAGCTGCTTCTGTAGGGGACAAAGAGGCAAGGCTGAATGATGTCTTTGATATAGATTTTTTTTTAATCCGGTAGCCAATCACGACTATGTTTTGAACATTGCAGTGCAGGGCCGCAATAAACTTTTGTCCAGCTTTATCAATCTCAACAGTAGCACTTACTGGAATTGCTGAATAGCTCTGCTTTTTGGAGGGTGCTTTTCGTCTCCAGTCCCTTCCGAGATTTCAGCTTTTCTTTCCCGAAAAACGGCGAAATCGAATCGGTACCAGTAAAGGCAACAGAAATCCTCAATTGATAACAGAGAACAAGACTGAACATTGTAAGTAGGCGTAATCACACGATTTGTCATATGTCACTGAATGCCACGGAATAATGGCAATATTTCCTTACCAGGAAGATTTTTTGTCACTTTGATTGCATTAAAAAAATTATACGCTATAAATTTCTCCCATAAAATTTTGTTTTTAACTGGCTAATTCTCAGATACTGCACATTTCATAGTGACGTAGAAAATGCTTTTTGAAAAGTGTGAAAAATCAACGTCCTTTGACGTAGAATTTCATTGGTAAACACTTAAGGTACTCATTCCATGCATATTCATTGCTTTACATTTCTTTTACCTTGGGTTTTTGGTTTTCGATTAAACACTTAGTTTCGGTGGGAATTTTAAAAAAAAAGAAGAAAAAATACACTAGAAAAAGTCCAAAATTTCGCTGAGTTTTCTTTGGTCACAGCTGAAGCTCAGAAATTGTGACAAACTAAGATTATTCATACTAGAAGTCTACTTGAGTGATTAAAACAGTTTCAAGATTTCCACTAATTTTTGGAGCTATTTTTACTGGCCTATTAAGGCTGGTGTTTCACAGGTACCTTGTGTTTACACAGGCAACTATATACTGACGAGCTAACGTAACTGTGGTTTAGCGTGTGGTTTTCGCGGCCTTGTTTTGTGTTTTGCTGTCTTACGCGACGTGAATGGCCGTTAGCGCCTTTCTACAGTCACATGACCGCAGTTTTTTGTAAGCACGTACACGCTTGCCATCCAATTTGTAACTCCAGTCAGAATTATTTGAGGGATAGCACGTTGTACAAAGACCATATGACTGAAGCGGGAAAGCTGATGAAATCAGTATTGTCAGTTATAACCGCTGCTACACATGAATCAACAGGCTCCTGATGTTGGTCTATATCAGTCCACGCTGCTTCCACATATAACCAAAGATGATCTCGTACAGAGCAGGTAGTATGTCCCGAAGAGTCGATTCGAGAACGTCGACCAGATGTGTTACATATGCGACAAATCGGGACAAGGCAGCATTGCAATCGATTGGCGACGAGTAAGTCGTGAACGTGGCGTGTCATGTGAGGTCGCACATTGTCCTGTTACGGCTGCCAGCAAGCTCCCATGTAATGGAAGGGCAACAGGATCCAGCACTTCAGAGATGTAACGCGACCCACTCGGTGTGCCGTCAATGCGTACGAGACGGGTGCAGGAATGGAATTCTATGCCATACCAAATCAAAATACCAGGGACATGCCCAGTATGCCGATGCAACAGTTCAAAGCATCTGACCGCGGTGTCTCCAGACTGTAATCCCACCGTCGTGATGGCGCAGACAGAATCGGTATTCAGTGGTACAAGCGCCGGACGGATTTGTTTATGTACCTTACTTTATGTGGGAGTTGACATGG
Organism: Locusta migratoria; assembly: GCA_026315105.1. Classification (NCBI taxonomy): domain Eukaryota; kingdom Metazoa; phylum Arthropoda; class Insecta; order Orthoptera; family Acrididae; genus Locusta; species Locusta migratoria. The sequence goes on along the minus strand of CM048747.1, from coordinate 201,415,389 downwards.
GTACTCGACCAATGCAACTGTGTTGGTGAAGGATTGATGTTTCTGTATTATCCGCTAAGCCGTCCTTTCACGTGACGTTTGTGATTCTTTCTTGCTAATTTAAGTATAATATCCGATATCCTTTGTTATTTCTTTTTGGCGGGTTAGCGTGGTGGTTAGCGTCACGAGCTGTGGAGGAAAAGAAAGGTAAATAACAGGTTTGCATCTACTCTCCCAGATATTTTTAATGATTGTGTTTAATTACGGTTTATGTAACTTATTTGTTAACTTAATACGATTATAATATTCAGTATTCGACATTATTTATTAGAAACAAGAACGAACTTTTTCCACGAGACAATTTGTTGAGTTTTTCGTTAGGGGCCACAGGAACAAATAAAATTCAAGACAGTACCCTACGTCAGTCGGTTTTCCCCACGGTGTTTGAATTAAGTTGCAGTTCAGTACACTGTTGGAATTTTTCATTTTCCCAGTGCAAAGTGAACATGGCTAGCGCGTGGTTGCGGAAACAGATGCAGTGTAGGAGGAACAGTGTTTACGTACAATACGAAAAGCAAAAATTATCACAATGATCATTGTCGGGCTAAGGCGTTGTCTCGCGTGTATAACAAATAAAATGTATTGGCCAGAACCTATTATCTCCGAATATAAACAATTATGTACAACGTGGAATATGGGAATATAAGAGCAAGACAATTGGAGCTGGTGCAATTTTTTAAAGAATTTCTGCCAAAAGTGATTTTGTCGTAAATTTCTGTAAGCGTATTGCATGCCACATGAACGCATAATAAAGCATTTAGTTTTTTTTCCGACGATTGCTAACAGAGATACCGTGTAATTTTACGCACATCCATCTTTGTAAACACAATGACCAATGCGCCAGCCCGCACAGGCGCTGGAGAGCGCTGCGGTCGCAAGGCAAATCACGATTAACAGCACGTTATGTTCCGTGGGATGTAGCGGGTCGTTTCAGAGCGTGCTGTAGCTAGGTAGACAGCACGTCTGACATGCGCCACGTTGGGACAACACGTGCCGTGTGAGGACGGCTTTATAGTGAACTCTTGGTGCAAATCGTTCGTAGTTCACTTATTCTGAACGTGCAATTGGTATGCTTTTGTTCGACGTTATTAGCCGCTATTACCTACAGTTAATTTCCTCAGATAACCGACATTTGTTAATGTTATTAGTTCAAAAACATTATTGCTTGCTCTCAGCATCAACTACGCAAACCACTTACGGTTTGTGGCGAAGGGTTGCACATGTTTCGCGAGAACAGTGGTTTTTGGTCACCCTCCTTGTGAGCCGGAATGTACACTGATTAAAAAAAAATCAGGCCATCAGTTGAGATATCATATATATTTTCACATATTAGTTTCAATTTTAATATTGTGTGATATGTTATTTCGCTATCTTAACTCTTTTACTTGAGGCTTACATGGTGTTTACTGAAAGCAAAAAAAAATGTTTGTAAATCTTATGGGTCATCAGTCCCTAAACTTACAAACTACTTATGAACTACTTACGAACTAGGACGGCACAAATATCCATGCCCGAGGGGGGATTCGAACCCCCGACCGTAGTGTCCGTGCTGACCGTGACTGGAGCGCCTCAGTCACCTCGGCCACCGCGGCCGGCTTACTGAAAGCGAGGCACCGTGGGGCTAGTCATTCTCGTTGCCCACTAATCTGGTGTGCGACCACCTCGGATGTCCCGTACAGTTGCCCACCTGCGTGGAACGGACGGTGTGAAGTTATGAATGAGCTCTTGAGAAATATTTGGTCAATCTTCCTTGAGTGCAACATCCAGCTCTACAACCGTTGTGAGAGGTGTTGATCTGACTTCAATGCGTCTGTCAAGTGCATACCACATATGCACAACGAGTTTAAGTTCGGTGAACAAGCTGGCCATTCAATTCCTTCAATTCCCTCGCCTCCAAGCATGTTGTCCACAAGTGCAGCTCTGTGGGGACGAGCGTTATTGTCCTATGGCACCACAAATGGTCGAAAGATCTCGTCTCTATACATCTGAGTAGTCAAACCGCCATCCTGAACGACATAAAGGTCCGTATGTGGGCCAATATTGACTCCTGCCTGCACCATTCGTCCACCACCATGGTATAGTGATGTTTCCTGCACATAAGCAGGATTTTTCCACGTTCCCTCCAGATGAAGAAACAACGATTGTCGGTCTGAACAAAAAATCTTGACTCATCCCTGAACAGAACCTGGCGCCATTCCTTACGACTCTTTTGTATCCCATCCTCGCCGCCACTTTTGTGTCTCGTTACCCCCAGTTGTCCTGGGTGTCGGTGGCCGAGTAGAGATAGACCGACACCTGAAAATAGGATGCACGCGTGTGCAGGTACGTAGGTGACCAGCCAGTGGGACAGCAGGAACTAGAAACACTAGACTCAATTAGAATAAGTTGTATATTTACTTATCTTTTACAAAGTTCAAGACTGCAGAATGCTGATACATAGTTGAACTAAAGAGAGGCCTGCCTACAGATGAGTCCTAGTCTTAAGTGGTGCCTATCTGATTCCCAAGTGGCCGGTGCAGCAGTCGTGGCCACGAGCGGAAGATGCAGCAGAGGGCGCTCGTGGCTGACGTCGTAAGAATGCCGCGCCGTGCGTCCATGGCGGCGCTGATTTCCTCCGCCCAGCTTCTGCGGGCTAAACGGTGCCATGTTTTTAATGGAACACATACCGTTGGCCTCCGAAAGGAGAATCCACATTCCCGAAGGCGATTTCGGACTTCTTCCGTTCAGCCGTTTATGGCTTGAAAAAAAAATTTGACGGTGTGTGCTTTTTCTGAACACAACCTCATCTCTGGCCTGAAGTCATTCACTCCATCTGTCTGCTGCTAGAGTGAACCACGTGTTCGTATTCTAAACGCAGATTTCAATGTGAGCGCATCGTTTCTGTAAGGAGAAATGTGGAAGCCAGCCCTATATTTACATTGCGTGTTCGAAACCTCTGACCGACGCAAGTGCCCTAGTCGCTGGTCTGATTCGAAAGAGAATCGTCCATCAAATGCTGTAGTCTATCGGAATGAGTCAGATAGCTAACCATCAGTGACTATAGCAAATTCCGTCTCTTCACCCGACCACACTTTCGGCACTGTCACATGAATGTTACCGGTTAGTATGACTGGAGTAGGCTGACAGTTGAAACATCGTGTCCAGAGCGCAACGCACACGCATGCCTTGCTTGCTCCTAGGGATGGGAAAATTAAACGCTTAATACCGATATTTTAGTTTTTGAATAGTCGGTACTTTCTGGTATTTGTTTGCTCTCTATAATAGTCTTTATTTTTTTATCATTATTACTACTAAAAGAGTAGCAGCATTGCTAAAGTTTTTAATGTATGGTAATAAAACGTAAATATTTATGCATAACCGTAGATCTCCGAAAGTGTTTCAGTGATTACTTTGAAATTTTGACACCACCTTCCATTCTAACACAGGAAGTTTTTTTTTTTTTTTTTTTTTTTTTTTTTTTTTTTTTTTTTTTTTTTTTTTTTTACATATATGTATATATACACTCCTGGCCATTAAAATTACTACACCACGAAGATGACGTGCTACAGACGCGAAATTTAACCGACAGGAAGAAGATGCTCCGATATGCATATGATTAGCTTTTCAGATAATTCACACAGGTTAGCGCCGGTGGCGACACCCACAACGTGCTGACACGAGGAAAGTTTCTAACCGATTTCTCACTCACAAACAGCAGTTGATCTGCGTTGCCCGGTGAAATCTTGTTGTGATGCCTCGCGTAAGGAGGAGAAATGCGTACCATCACGTTTCTGACTTTGATAAAGGTCGGATTGTAGCCTATCGCGATTACGGTTTATCGTATCGCGACATTGCTGCTCGCGTTGGTCGCGATCTAATGACTGTTAGCAGAATATGGAATCGGTGGGTTCAGGAGGGCAATATGGAACGTCGTGCTGGATCCCAACGGCCTTGTATCACTAACAGTCGAGGTGAGAGACATCTTATCCGCATGGCTGTAACGAATCGTGCAGCCACGTCTCGATCCCTGAGTCAACAGATGGGCACGTTTACAAGACAACAACCATCTGCACGAACAGTTCGACGACGTTTGCAGCAGTATGGACTATCAGCTCGGTGACCATGGCTGCGGTTATCCCTTACGCTGTATCACAGACAGGAGCGCCTGCGATGGTGTACACAACGAACCTGGGTACACGAATGGCAAAACGTCATTTTTTCGGATGAATCAAGGTTCTCTTTACAGCATCAAGATGGTACGCATCGTGTTTGGCGACACCGCGGTGAACGCACATTGGAAGCGTGTATTCGTCATCGCCATTCTGGCGTATCACCCGGCGTGATGGTATGGGGTGTCTTTGGTTGCACGTCTCGGTCACCTCTTGTTCGTATCGACGGCACTTTGAACAGTAGCCGCTACATTTCAGATGTGTTACGACCCGGCGTGATGGTATGGGGTGTCTTTGGTTGGACGTCTCGGTCACCTCTTGTTCGTATCGACGGCACTTTGAACAGTAGCCGCTACATTTCAGATGTGTTACGACCCGTGGCTCTCTACCCTTCATTCGATCCCTGCGAAACCGTACATTTCAGCAGGATAATGCACGACCGCTTGTTGCAGGTCCTATACCTTTCTGGATACGGAAAACGTTCGACTGCTGTCCTGGCCAGCACATTCTCCAGATCTCTCACCAATTGAAACGGTCTGATCAATGGTGACCGAGCAACTGACTCATCAAAATACGCCAGTCACTACTCTTGATGAACTGTGGTATCGTGTTGAAGCTATATGGGCATGTCTGTACACGCCATCCAAGCTCTGTTTGACTGAATGCCCAGGCGTATCAAGGCTGTTATTAAGGGGAATAGAGGAAAGGGGAGGAGTGACTGTAGGATGTAATCCAATTACCACTTATAAAGTATTTTGAAATCAACTTGAGAAAGAAGTCTATATTTTTCATTTAATCTGTAGGAAGTCACAACTATGCGTGGTTGTGTACAACTAGTTTACATAAAACTTTTAAAAAAAGATTAATGTTCATTAGTAAATTTTCCATCGGTCTGAAGTTTTGTAAGTAGACCACGCCGCAGCGATAAGCCCGTTGTTGTAAACTCCAATCACCAACATTCTCCTCCGAATGCGAAAATATACTGTTGACTGCCACTTACATAAGTAGAAAAGATCATCAGAATAAAATACGAGAAATGAGAGCTCGAATGGAGAGATTAAGGTGGTCTTTCTTCCCGAGCGCTATTCGAGAATGGAATGGTAGATGAATAGTATAAAGGTGGTATGATGAACCCTCTGCCAGGCACTTAAATGTGATTTGCAGAGTATCCCATGTAGATTTAGACGTTGTATATATCTGGCATGACAAGTGTTACAATATAAGTAGTATATTCCAAGCTTCTTGATATGAGGTCTTTTACCAGTTTCTATTTAAAAAATTAATAAAGAGAAGTCTTACTCCATTTTTTCGTACAAGCATACACGAGCCTGACGTGAATAGTCAACGTCCTGCGTAATGTTAGCAATGTGTACAAACAAATGAAACACACAAAGATGCAAAAGGAGTTGCAGCATTGCAACAGATAAATAACACATTACAACATAAAAATGCACAAAAATTATTATTTTAAATAAGGCAGAAACCAGTTGCAAGGTTGCAGTTCCTATTTCCGACTGGTTTCGGAATTTGTCTTTCTTCAGGAGTATAATAGTGTCCCATACGTTCGATCTGAACGTGATGGTATGATAGTGAACATCAACTGTAATGGAGGAATAATGATCGTATGGAATGTCGACTTATATAAAAATGATCCTGAAAACAATAAACGAAGTGAACACTGTCTAATTAAGATCTCTGGCACCGAATTTCAGCCACATTATATCCATTTATAATTGCTTGGAACATGCAAAAACATATTTTCTGTAGTTTTTTTTAGGATGCATTTCTACAGTGAGGCATTACACAATATTTGTACACCGTTTTCAGAAACGTGAGTGCCAAACAATATATCATGTTTTTGTTGTGGTCTTCAGTCCGCAGACTGGTTTGATGCAGCTCTCCACGCTATTCTGCCCTGTGCAAATCTCTTCATCTAAGAATAAGAACGTCGACCTACATAATTTTGTATCTGCTTGCTGTATTTGTCCCTCGGTCTCCTTCTACAATGTGTACTCCACGTCTCCTTCCAGTGTTAAGATCACGATTCCTTGATGTCTCAGAGTGTGTACCACCAATCTACCCTTCTCTTAGTCGTGATGAACACATTTATTGCATCACTTCATTGTGTACTGGTTCTGTGTATGTTGCCAACTGCCGCTTTTCATCTGTCTTTTGTGTTTCTTGTATCTCTGAGTGCATCAGCTGTGTTTTTTTGTGTTGTTTTCTGTGTAGAAGTGTGTGTGTTAAATAGTAAAACACACACAGACATCTACGTAGAGAACAACGCAAACGAGAAACAGCTGTACACTAAGAGATACAAGAAACACAAAAAAGACAGATGAAAAGCGACAGTTGGCAGCACTAGACACTGTAAACAAAACCTAACAAAAACCACTACACTATAATGTGATGCAATAAATATGTTCATCAAGCACCAAACCATCCATCCATGTGGAGAACACATGCACATCTCTATGAAGATACACAAGGAGTAACATAAAAAAAAAAAAAAACGGAAGTCATAGTGAAAAATTAAATTGGAAAAATTTGTGCTCCAAGGGTTGTTTCTAACCTAGTCGGTTATAATTTAAGAAATTAGCAAAGATTTTTAACTGTTATACTGTGAAACATAACAAAATATTATTTATAACTGTACCGCAATGAAATATCATACACAAAGAACAACCATGTATTACAGGCCACTGATGATGCTTCACAAATACAGAAAACGAAACGCGTGTGACACGAAAGCGCCTTTCATTTGGTTGCAATAGACAGAAAAATACTTCCACGAAAACTCTAATTTCTAGAACTCCCTAAGGACGTCTTGAGTAAATAAAACGCGAAACCCGCCTGGGAAAAATAAATACATTTCAGCAAGAAAACGACGTTTTTATTTCCTTGCTGCTGAAGATTGCCACTCAGACACTTAATGTTTGTTGGAAGTCTTAGTTTATGTTGTTGCGGTCTTCAGTAGGGAGACTGGTTTGATTCAGCTCTCCACCTTTCCCAATCCTGGGCAAGTTTCTCCTCATAAGAATGGCAGCCCACATCCAACTGACTCTGCCTACTATATTCGTCTTCCTCTGCGATTTTTACCCCGACACAGTTCCCTCCATTGCTAAATTTATAATTCCTTGATGTCTAAAATGTGTCCTATCAATCGATCGCTGCCATCCATCCACCTCATCATCTGAGGACCTCTTCTTCTGGTGCATTCGATCTTCCCCAGCATTAATTTTTCTTTCGTTGACGCATGTCTTCCAGGAATTAGGTTTTATTTGCTCCCGCACCACAATTCAAAGGAGTCAATTCTTCGCCGTACACCCCTTCTGTTCAGTACCTCTTCATCAGTTACGCGATCTACCCACCTAATCTTCAAAATTCTTCTGTAGCACCACATTTCAAAAGCCTCTATCCTCTTCAATGTAATTTTTTTTATAGAAACTCAGTGCTGATTGGTTACAAATAGGGTTATTTGTAAGTTTATTGCCGGTTTCGGGCGCAGCCTATCATCAGACACATTGGCAGCTGCTTGCTGACGATTGGCTGGGCCCGAAACCGGAAATAAAATTACAAATATCCCTATTTGTTGCTCCCCTCATGAACAATTTTAAATCGTCTTTGGAATCCTCTATCCTCTTCCTGTCCGCACTGTTTATCGTCCATGTTTCACTGCTACACTGAATATTCGATGTTAGCAAATTTCTCTTTCTCAAAGACGGTTTTCTTTCCATTGCCATTCTCTATTTTTTATCCTCTGTACTGCGACCATCATATGTTATTTTACTGCCCAAGTAACAAAACTCATCTACCACCTTTATTGTTTCGTTATGTAACCTATTTCCTTCAGCATCGAAAGATTTTCTAAGACTGCATTCCATTATTTTTGTTTTGCTCTTGTTAATGTTCATCTTATACTGTCCTTTCAACACTCTGTCCATTCCGATCAACTGCTCTTCTAGGTCCTATTCTGTCTCTAATTACAATGTCATCAGCAGAATGCAATCTTTTTACTTCTTTACACTGAACTCTAATTCGTTTATAACTGGAAGTAATAGCAATGAAAGACCGAAAGTCGTTTCTTTTAAAAACCTGCTTGTTTTGAGTGGTTTTAACAGTTAGGATAAACTGGAGGCGTTTCAGCGGTTGCTCCGGTGACATTTCCGCTGTCGCTTGCAAGCTGCGCTTTCTGCATCTGTGAGCCTACGTGAATGAGGCCGTGGTGCCGGTCGCTATGCAACGGTCTGCAGCCGAGAGCGGCTTCTGGAACAGCAGCTGCAAGTCGCGGTGTCAGCCGGCCCGGCACTGGTGTCTGGAGTGGAAGGGAAGGGCAGACTACGCGGGGCTCAGTCGCTCATCATGTCGCGCCAAAACACAAACATTTCGGCTAAACTTCACACAGGACGCCACAACAAACACTGACGGTTTTGAAACACTATTACGAGCGGTCTTTAAAAACTAAATGACGCGTGTCGTTCCTCGCTAGGCCACTGCGCAACGAGAGCGGCGCACTGCCAGAAGAGAGTAGTAGGCCCACCTGCTCTCTGGGTGGTGTCTTACAGTCAGTTGTGTTGCAGCACGTTTAACAGTGCCATCATAGCGTGAGAGGATATCACCGCGCACTGACTCAACTTAAATTTGGACACCCGTTGCTTAAATTTCCTCCACCACCACCGTGTATGTTAGGGGCCACTAGATTCTCAATTTGTACAATAATGCGGAGCCTCTGGCTAAACTCAGACTTAAATTTGAAAGAACACGCAGATAATGTTGTAGGATGGCTGGCTTAGAGCCATAAGGTACCAGGAGTTAAGAAATTTTGTAGCTGGGAGGACATGTCACAAGTGGAATGGATGGGAAAACATAGCAGATGGTGTAGCATTCTGCATGACTGGAGAAATTACGCCATTGGTACCCACAAACATTCTCATTGGCTGCCTCCCCACCTCTGTGTAAGGTTACCTCTACGTTCCTTTAGTGATAAAAATTAGATACACTAAAGTATAGTAATTGATATGATTTACTGTAAATATCAAGTTTAGAGTATGGTTTATTATGGTGTCTTTTGTTTATTTAGAAAGGCTTTAATTATTTATGAACTCATAGTTCGATGGGGCGATCTATAATTGTTTAATAATGATTTTTCAGCCAAATCGCATTTTTCATTTATTATGTTACCGGTTTCGGCGTGCTCGACGCCATCTTCAGACCTGTCGTAATTTACATAACTTCACGAAATTTTTTATATACTAAAAGAGTACATCCAGGTTGAGGCATCACCAAACATAAAATTGCTAGTCACAAATAAAATATATACATCCATCTTCTAATGGTTCTGAAGCGAGGTACTTCAAAGTCTCGACAAGCACCTCGCTTCAGAACCATTAGAAGATGGATGTATATATTTTATTTGTGACTAGTAATTTTATGTTTGGTGATGTCTCAACCTGGATGTTCTCTTTTAGTATATAAAAAATGCCATGAAGTTATGTAAATTACGACAGGTCTGAAGATGGCGTCGAGCACGCCGAAACCGGTAACATAATAAATGAAAAATGCGATCTTGGCTGCAAAATCATTATTAAAGGCTTTAATTATGTAAAATAAATGAATAATTATGTTGGCGAAGTGGCGCTTCCCGCCAAAAGTAAGAGTACGCAGGAACGGCACTGGGAGGTGGCAGGCAGTTCAGGGAGGGAGTTCCGCACGGCAGGTCAGCACGAACGCAGTTGGAAAGATTAACAGTTATAACAAGGAACAGTGTGATAGATGTCGTTTGTTGTTTTGCAGCATAACAATAAATTATGAAAGAACTGGCATCCCGACTTTTTGAAATATTAACTACGAGCCTAGTCTCCAGTTCCAAAGCTTCCATAGCACATCACTTCAAGAGAGAAGATCCACGACCTGTGCGCTGCTTCTGCGTGGGGACATCAGATGTAACGAATAAGCCAGGTTAGTGACCAGAAAATTTTACTACACGCACTGACGATGCAGGTGCAGTGCTACGGCCTTCACGTGCAGTGCTACGCGTTTAAATCTCGCGACATTGGCACGAGTGCGGTAGCTATATAGCCGAGGGAAGTGTTGGAGTGAGAGAAAGGGACAGAATTTAGGTGATGCCAACTGACTTATATTTAGAGCTCTTTCCATGTATCTCTAATCTCTTAAACCCCGTCGTAATGTAGTGGGAAAGGCGAACCAGACACTGCGTTTTATTGGCAGAACCCTTAAAAGATGCAACAGAACTACTAAAGAGACTGCATACACTACGCTTTTCCGTCCTTTTTTGGAGTATTTCTGCCCAGTGTGGGATCCTTACTAGATGGGTTTGACAGAGAACATCGAAAGAGTCCAAAGAAGGGCACCTCGTTTTCCATTGTCACGATATAAGGGAGACAGCGTTACGGAAATAAAACAGGATCTGGGATGGGAATCATTACAACAACGGCCCTTATCGTTGCGACGTTGTCTACTTATGAAACCACAATCGCCAACATTCTCCTCCGAATGGGAGGATATATTGTTGACTGCCACAGAAATTATCATCAGAATAAAATACGAGAAATCAGAGCTCTAACGGAGACATTAGGTGTGCTTTCTTCCAACGCGCTTTTCGAGAATAGAATGGGAAATAAATAGTGTAAAGGTGATTCGATGAACCTTCTGCCAGACACTTAAATGTGATTTGCAGACTATCTCATGTAGATGTAGGTACATTCGCAAAGTGTTTCACATACACTAAAACAATATTAATTACGATACAGCTTAAGATGTAATCAATAATTACACCAATTTTAGCTGCTCATAGTACTACGAGGGCTGGAACTTAAATAATGGCAACACTGCTGTGGAGACACTGTGCAATGGAATCTACTATTGTCGCTGCAGCACACGTTGTAGACATACCTTCCTACCTCACCTCCGAGCAAATGGACTCACCCGTTCCACGTCACCGGCGTGCACACAATCGAGGGAAACACAGTCGCTTGTGAGCGAGCTGCCTAACGTAACGGTGTCATTTTGTCTTCGAAACAGGAACAACGGAGTTGGATCAAGACTGAATGTGCCGGAGGTCGTAGAGCACGATGTCATCAAGGTCTTAAAGAGGCGTGCACGGAATCGGCATTGGCGTAGAGAACAGTGGTATGTTGGGTGAAAGCTTGCAACCCATTATTTACAACTTGTACAAAAGCCAGACTGCAGTTATTAGAGCAGGCGGTGAAGGAAATCAAGGAAAAATTGGGAGAAGGAATTAAAGTTCAAGGTCAAGAAAGAAAAAAAAACCTTGCGTTTTGCTGATGACATTGTAATTCTGTCAGAGGCAGCAAAGGACCTGGAAGAGCAGTTGAATGTAATGGACAGTGTGTTGAAGAGAGCGTAAAAAATGAACATTAAGAGGAGCAAAACAAAGATAATGGAATGCAGTCTTAGAAAATCAGGCGATGCTGAAGGAATTAGATTGGGTAACGAAACAATGAAGTTGGTAGATGAGTTTTGTTACTTGGGTAGTAAAATAACATATGACGGTCGCAGTTCAGAGGATATAAAATGCAGAATGGCAATGGGAATGAAAGCAGTTTTGAAAAAGAGAAATTTGCTAACATCGAATATTAATTTAAGTGTAAGGAAGTCTTTTCTGAAGCCATTTGTGTGGAGTGTAGCCTTGTACGGGAGTAAAACATGGACGATAAACAGTGCGGACGGGAAGAGAATAGAGGCTTTTGAAATGTGGTGCTACAGAAGAATGCTGAAGATTAGGTGGCTGGATCGCGTAACTAATGGAGAGGTACTGAACAGAATTAGTGAGAAAAGGAAGTTTTGGCATACCTTGAGTAAAAGAAGGGTTCGCTTAGTAGGACACATTCTTAGACATCGAGGAATCGTAAATTTAGCATTGGAGGGAAGTGTGTGGGGTAAAAATCGCAGAGGGAAACCAAGAGACGGATATGGAAAGCAGATTCAAATGGATGTGGGTTGCTGTTCTTACGAGGAGATGAAAAGGCTTTCTCAGGATAGAACAGGGTGGAGAGCTTGTAACGTTTCTGCTATGTTGCTCACGCCTAAAAATCAGTTGCCAACATAGAAACACAAAACATCGGACACCTAAAGTAAAACTTCATTACCGGACATGTGATATTATTTCACATTTTCGCCTTCTGTTTGAAATTCTATTAACACTATTAGTAAAATACTTTTAAGAAATACTACATTGATTTAAATATAACTTTGACTGATCTTTTACGTAAATTTCAGTTTTTAATACTTTCGTAAATAATAGCTGCAAACACTAGAAATGCATTACACTTAGTTTTGGAAATTGCTGAACCTATATGATACTAATTTGTATAAAAACAACAATGCTACATGTTATAAACTATTGCACAACATGATTTCATATATACCTTTTGTTTAAATAAATTAGGGCAGACCATGTTTTATATATCACTAGATCCTAAATTAAATACTGATAATTTTTCATGCACTAAAATTAATAATCCGTTTGGTACTAAGAAACTATCTTCGAAATTAACAAAACTACGACAACCATATACAAATCCGTATTAATAAATAATTTGACCGCAAACCGAAACACATTAAAATCCAATGTCAAAATAATAGTACGCCTACACACTATTGGCAAAACAAATATGTGTGCATTTCGAAAACACACATAATGTAAATAATTTGACGACTGTAAACACGAGTCAAAAGGATGACGTTAAATTTGTGTACTACATTAAATACAAATTTCATGAAACAAGTACATATATTGACATAAAAAGTCAAAGCTTAAATGTAATACTTTAATTTCTGTATTTTGGCATATTTGATGTAAAATAATATTGTTTAATTGTGAATTACAAAACTTTGTCATCAATCTTATTACGCAGTCATGTAGAAAGATGTTGGAGAGAAACCATTGTTTGTTTAGTCAGTCGTGGATAGAGTATCCGAGTGGCCAGAAACCTGTAAGCAGCTCTGTTGGCTTGCTGCTGCATTTCTTGATTGTGCAATGTTTAAGTGGAAATAAAAATCGTTTCCATATCAACTAAGATGGATTTACTTTATGAAAATATCCTGTAAAACCAAATTCTTTAGTGAATGCCGAAGATAACTCACAACGCAATGGACTTCAGCCAGCATATAAGATAAGTTCAACTTCACCTACAGTGGAATGATTTCGTTATAGACTGAGAACTAATAAACATTTCCGTGATTCAGGAATATATTAGGGCTCAGTTTGAGTCATTCCGAAAAGAGGTGATGGACGTTAGAAGCTGCATCAAACCGGGCTCCGGACTGAAGACCATAATAAATAATTGACCAGATGATGTTGCATGATTGAAACCTGAGATTGCTTCTCAAAATAGAGACATATTTTGTTTATGAAATTTCGCAAGGGTACTTTCACTGTCACAAATATATGTATAAAAATAAATCTGCATTTTTGCATACTGATGAAGTAAAGAAATATCCAACACCAGGGGGACTAAAATATCAGCTTTTCGTCGACAGTGAGATATTTAGTTTTTATGCTAAAAATAATCTTTAAGTGATACATAAAATCATGTTCAGTTCATTGACTTTATGTATCACTTCAATATTATTTCTAGCGTAACGTCTACAGATCTCACTGTTTAGATCATCGATAATGTGCAAAACTAACACCCAAAAGTTTGGTGTCAGTCACGATGAACTCTGTGAGTGATGTGAGACAGGTTTTGTTTACAGGAACCTAAGAGCCCCTTCTGTCGAACAAGACTTGTCCGCTGGAAATGACAAAACCATTTTAGCAGTTGAGCACTTGACTGAACTGTGAAATTGTTTTTAATTATTTATAGTATATTGTAAGCTTATATTTAGAATTGCCTTGTGTTGTTTTGCCTTGTGGACTCGCATATATAAAGTTCTGCGATAATATGGTAATGTTATGTTATGTCATAACAAGTTTGTGTGGCCCTTGTCCGCAGTAAAGACAGATATATCCATTTTTAAATAAACACGCTTTTTTCTTAGCGCAGTGTATATTTTATTGTTTCCAGATGCATTTGCTCTTTAGTTTAATGCATCATCTAGATTAATAAGTTTCGTTTTGATGCCAAACACAACAATCCACTGACAATGGCTTAAACTATGAAGCCTAAACGCGTCTGGGAGTAGTAACAAATAGACTGCAACAAGGAAAAGTAGTTTTCATTTACGAAACGAATAGTGATTTTTTCTCTTCGTGCACTGTAGCAGCAATAAACGCATTTCAACCACTGCTTACAGAAGCTTGGATGTGATTAGAGAACAGTCCATGTGGGTCAGTTGGTCAACGCGATGTTGCTCTCAGGCGTGGCTAGGCGGCTTACAGAAGCCACACGACCGCCCAACACGGCGGCACCCCGTCTACACACTTCTCAGCAGTTCTCTGTATCCTAACCTCTCTACCCAACTCCGTACGCGTTTGAAGTATCATCAATTAAACAACCAGATAGATTAATAGAAATACACCTTCTTCAGGTTGTTAAGCCAAGATCACCAATAAAATATATTTATTTCTCTTAATCGGTTTCAGTAATTTATATCATCATCTTCAGAAGCGTTTAAACATCTTCACTTAGGAGAACATTTGAAATAAAGGGTTTCTCGTCGATAAGTAAAAAAGCATGGTCAACGTGTTAAAATATACGTCACAAAAGTGGATCGTCATATCACAATAAAAGATAAAATATGCCTGTTTGGCACGTAAGTATAAAAGTCTGTGGTCTTTGTGTGGATCTCGGGCGATGTCGGCATACCGGGGAATGACCATGTTGATCGATTGGCCAAGCAGGCCACTATGGGACCACCTCTCAGTATTGGCGACACGGAACCGGATGTTAAACTGGTGTTGCACGGGAAGGTGCGCGAGGCTTGGAGCGCCGAGTGGGCTACGGCGAATGCACCGAACAAACTTCGGGCAGTGATGCTGTCCACAGCCTTGTGCAAATCTTCACTGCGGTCGATCCGCCGAGAGTCAGTTGTCCTCTGTCGCCTCGGTATTGGGCACAAGTGGTTAACCCACGGGAATCTCCTTCGGCGTGAGGCTCCACCCGTGTGTCGATGTGGTGCGGTGTTGACAGTGGCCCATCTTTTGATGGACTGTCCGCTCTTAGCCGACTTGCGGCAATCTTTTAATATCCCAGACGCGCTATCTTTAGTTTTAGGAGACGACGCCTCTATGGGTAACGCAGTTTTAAGTTTTATCCGCGCTGCTGGTATTTATGACTCTATCTAGTGGTGGGTGCTGTAGCCTGATATCTTAGGCAACCACCAATCCAGCACTTTTAAAGCCTTTTTAAGACCCTTTGTGCAATACCTAGGAGTTCTTAGTATGTGCAGTATGGCTGGCTAATCCTGTTTCATCTATGTGATCAGCTAGACATGGCACTCTGCTATCCAGTTTTAGTTGAGTTAGTGACTTCGTTTTACCACTTCTGTGTGTCTTCGTTTTGTATAGTCAGTGGCTTGTCCATTGTCAACCTTTTATGCCTTATCATTTTCAGAGCTTTGTTTTATTTTTAAAGTTTTTGACAGTGGACTCTCAGCTAGGAACAAGGGACTGATGACCTAGCTGTTTAGTCCCCTCAAAAACCAACAACAACTACAGCAATATAAAAGTATGTCTTATACACGTGAACGAACTTGTCCTTGCCTTTTTTTACGGTTGCTGTTGTCCGAAATGGCTTCCAGGTCCTGGTAGCTACACTTTGGGACACTCCAAAGCTGCAGACCTCTGTGTCTGTCCCGCTTCCGACTTTCCTATGTCTCTCCATGTCGTAGCGTTGGGTAAGTCACGTTGAAGTTGCATTGTACTGTCTGCTCACTACGTTACCTGAACCAAAGTGCTAATTTAATTCGTTTGGTAGAACACCAGTCCCCTCTACAGCAGCTTTCTGTCATGACCACTAACTCAGTTATCCTACTGTTGTTGTCTCCACTTCGCAGAACCGACAGAAGGTCGTCGAACCATGTTAGTTCATCCTACCTATGACACTACTTCAGAACGTAGGTATCTGATTCTCCGTTTTGACCAGTGTATTTGTATCACTGGGACGCGCTGTCGCTGAACAATGCTTCATTTCGTATAAAACGATCGACAACGGCTATGTATAAATAGCAATGGAGATTCGTTTTAGCAAAATATTGTTTATTATTCTCAAACAACATGTAATTACTGCAACCAAATTCCTCTTTCAAACTTGTACATCTAGTATTTTAGTGTGGAAATGAATTCGTTTCATTCTTATAGTATGGAGGTGGAAAATGAATAATGTGCGATTTCTTCAAGGCGATAACCACTGTTGATCGGTACTGTATGACACGAAAAGACCTTCTCATATTCCTGGCACTATACTGAAACATAGCAAGGAAGACTGTTGGCTACAGAAAATCGGTGCGATGCACAAAGCCCAGAGAACTGGCATGAGACACAAGTCAGCCAGTGTATTTACGTAAACATGCGTTCTGAAAGACGATGAAGTTTTGTAAGATAGCAAATACTGATGGGATAGGTTAAGTACCTTTAGATGCAATTTTGATTGCAGCGAAAGATAAGGTCACTTATACATCTCAACTCTTCAGAAATTAGATCAAATGATTTTACTTCGGTTAATGTACTTTTATCAGTGTGGTCAGAATCGAATGTACGCGTTGACTTCCGCGGTGTCAACAAGTCAGCAAAGCTCCCTGACGACGGTCACTGGCCATAGTGGACGAAGCACCGCAAATCCAGAAGGTTTTTTATTGCAAGTTGTCAGAATCACTTCATGCACATAACATTTCTGGTCTACATCTCCCTCTATAGTTTAAATATAGGGTGTCCGAAAAAGAAATAAGAAGTACAACGACACACTCTGAAGAGAGGTTAATTACATCCCACAACAAGAAAAATAAAAGATAGTAAATGTGGACTTTAAAGTGCATACTTTAAGAGGTATGTTCTTCAGTAGAAGATGAACAAGTGCTCATAGAGCGTAAGGCAGGCATTTTAGAGCACATGTTTATTAGACTTTTTCCCTATTTTGGCCTAAGGAACCTGTCCCCAAGGTGCGTCGTTCTTTTCTTTGGGACACCATGTATACTTCAAAAACGAGGACTAAGAAACTTGTTCTCCTCTATATTCAGCAGATATGTATACGTTAGAAGAATGTTACACGGATCCATGTTCAACTCCCATTCCGATAGAAAGTAAGCTTTTCACAACCGTATATTCCACTATTGTGGTCTTCAGTTTGGTTCGATGCAGCTCTCCATGTACCCTATCCTGTACAACCCTCTTCACCTCTGAATAAGAACTGCCCCCTCTGCCAATTTTGCCCCACACTTACCTCCAATGCTGAACAGGCAATTCCTTGATGTCTTAGGATGTGTCCCACCAACTGAACCATTCCTTTAGTCAAGATATGCCACAAATGTCTCAGTTCCATTGAGTAACTCCTCATTAGCCGTGCGATGTAATCTTCAGCACACTGGTATCCAACCACATTTCAAAACTTTCTATAATATTTTCGTCTGAACTCTTTGTCATCCACTTTTCACTCTCGTATAATGCTACAGTCCTCCACACAAATGCTTCCAGATAGTACTTCCAAACATTTAAATTAATATTGCATGTCAACAAATTTCTCTTCTTCAGAAATGCTTTTGCTCCCATATATCTTCTTTATTTCAGGCACCAGAAGTTATTTTGCTACCCAAATAACAAACCTGATTTTCTACTTTCATCGTCTCGTCACCTAACCCAATTGCATGAGCATGCCTGATTTTCTCCATTCCTTTACCCTTTTTAGCTCTCTATTGCGCTACAGATTAGATTAGATTAGTACTTGTTCCATAGATCATAAATACGACACTTCGTAATGATGTGGAACGTGTAAGGTTAATGAAAGGTGTCTTTACAAATTATTACTTTGTACCAAATATTACTTGACACAATATTTTTTTAAATTTTTTTCGGATTTACTAATTTATATCTAAAAATTCATCTATAGTGTAGAAGGACTTGCCATTCAGAAATTCTTTTAATTTATTTTTAAATGCTAGTTGGCTATCTGTCAGGCTTTTGATGCTGTTTGGTAGGTGACCAAAGACTTTGGTGGCAGCACAATTCACCCCTTTCTGTGCCAAAGTTATATTTAACCTTGAAGATCATTCTTTCTCCTAGTGTACACTGCTATTGCTTTCGAATTCGGTGGGATTGGTAATAACAAATTTCATAAGTGAATATATATATACTGTGAAGCTACTGTGAAGATCCCAGCTCTTTAAATAGGTGTATGCAGGATGATCTTGGATGGGCTCCAGCAATTATTCTGATTACACGCTTTTCTGCAATGAATGCTTTTTTACTCAGTGATGAATTACTCCAGAAAATGACGCCATACGAAAGCAAAGAGTGAAAATGTGTCATTTTTATCGTCACCCTTTACCTCTACCAAGATGGAGTTCTCTGTCCTTCATAATGCAGAATTAGAAACCGAAAACCAGTGCCGATGAACATGTATTGACCATTACTTGTATCACCCTTTCACTTCCAAGATTTTTCTCATGATAATAATGAAATCGAAAGTGTGAAATATCTGTTTGAAGGACAACTGCAAACGTTCGATTTTCTGGTTCGAGTTCGAATGTGACGCAGGACGTGTGTGTCGCCCTGCATGGGACGTTGAGAAACGTTCCGTCTCCAAAAGGCATTCAGAATTCCATTAAGAGGAAAGTTCCAGCAACAGAGCTAGAACTGATAGAGATGACGTAAATGGAAACAATAAATCGAAGGTATGAAACAAGGTTTTATCCCCTTCCACAGAAGGAACGAAAAATAGAAACAGTAAATTACATTAAAAAACTATCTTGCATCTTACAAAAAATTGCAGAGATTAATATACAAAGTACTTTTCAAATAACTTGATCACAGCTGACTGTCTATCGTACCACAAGGGTGGTTGATCTCCACCCCCCTCCCCCAGCAGCAGGTTTTTTTAATGCTAATTAGTTAGCGTGATATCACTGCACTGATTCTTCAACACTATGAGACTTTTATTTGATTGGGCGAGGTAAAGGGATTGGCTGGTATTGTATTTCTACTGACCCAGGCCGTCCTGTATCCGCCCCTGGATACCGTTCTCTCCGTATTCTGGTCAGTCAATCTTTGTGTGTGTTTCCTGTAGTTGTATGCTTGTTGTATTTATTTGCTAGTATAGTAAGATCATGATCATCAATAACAAGTTTCTGAAGAATGTTGTGTAGATAAGAGAATGTAAACGCAGGTCTTTAGAAATTCAGGCTTGAAAAGTATATTACTGAAACTGGCAACTGTAATACCTTCATTAAGCTGTGTTGCTTAGCAGGTATAATTTTCAGGTTAACTTTTAATGTCAGCGAAAACCGCAATGATTACGTATTGCTGACTTTAATGTCAGCGAAAACCGCAATGGTAAAGTATTACTGCTCATCAAGAAGAGCTTGATAATACAACGTCCTTGCGGTAGGAACTATGTCCACAGAGTGTAGGCTTTCACAGCCGATATTCGTGTATTTGCATAAAACTTATAATATTTATGAAAAATCGTAAAATGGCCTAGATCACAATACAAATTAAAATTTATACCATGGTGACTAGTTTCACTGTCAATACAGTCATTTTCTAACTACTATCTTCCAATAAAGATGCAAAAAAGAAGTTGCCATTTGGATACATTAGACCAGACAATATGTAAAATAAATCTGGTAGCATAAAATATGGGCCTTTAGAAATGGCAATAAAAATTATAGTACCATTGGTCGAAGGGTAAATGTGGCACCTGACTTCAGTTTCGCCTCTACCTGTATGAACACACGTACTGCGAAGATTGGCATTGTTTGAGAAGGTGTGTCAATATTAATTTTTATTGGCATTATGAAAGGCCTTTATTTTTTGCTATCTGTTTTAAGACTTTACATACTGACGGGCTAAAATTTTTAATGGATACAAGTGACAATTCAATTTTCACCTTATTCTAAGATATTAGCCGGAAGATGATTATAATCGAAACTAGTCACCATAATTTAATTGCGGTCTAGTCAGTTTTAAGATCTTATATGATATATTTTATAAATCTTATCAAATAATAATAAGACCACTTTCTACTTTCCTGGCAATGTCAGTGTTCACAAATTTCATGAGTACAAGGCCAGTGTCCAAGGCATAATCCTCTCCCAGACTATTCGTCATCCAATGTGTCATTCTTGACTTTGTAGTCATATGTCTCATACATGAACTTTTTCTACATTTCGACACAACTGTCGGTTCTTAGCGTCATGAGTCCGCTGCATAATATCGCAGAGTCCCGCCGACGTATGTTATGTAGCTTGTGGATCAGAGCCAGTGCTGGTTGCTTAAGTTAGCATCGAAGCGCACGATTTACATAACTGCAGTCCTCCTTTTATATTGAACTTTTTAATCTCTGTGGCCTCTCTGTACCTCCTAGTGTACCAAATATGAGATCTTAGTAACACCACAGTGTTAGAGAATCGAACTTGCAGGTTTCCCGGCCTTAGCGTATGATCAGTAACTGTGGCTATAACCAGCGACATGTCTTCTACACAAGCTCCATGACGTACATTTTACCGACACTGATGCCTTAGGCAGCTGTCTGATGGGGTCGCGAACTAAGGTGCGTATATCTCTGTAAACAGTTCCGTTTTCTGTGCTTGTTTCGTTGTGCAACATCCTTCTGAATCAATGATTAGATTAGATTAGATTAATACTTGTTCCATAGATCATAAATACATTTCGCAATGATGTGGAGTGTGTCAGTTTAATAAATGGTTTCTATACATGACACTTGATATTTTAAGTATTTTTTGTTTTTTATTTTTTAAATAGTTTTTCTTTGTTTTTTAAGTATTTTAGTGAAATTATTAAGTTTTATGTAAAAATTCATCTAAAGTGTAGAATGAATTGCCATTCAGAAATTCTTTTAACTTCTATTTAAATACTAGCTGGTCATCAGTCAGACTGGTGATTCTATTTGGTAAGTGATCGAAGACTTTTGTGGCAGCATAATTCATCCCTTTCTGTGCCAACCTTGAATAGTGAATATCACCCTTTCTGCTAGTGTTGTAGCTATGCACACAGTTATTACTTTTGAATTGGGTCGGGTTGTTAATAACAAATTTCATGAGTGAATATATATATATATTGTGAAGCTACAGTGAAGATTCCTAGATTCTTAAATAAATATCAGCAGGATGATTACATGCTTTTGTGCAATGAATACTTTTTTACTCAGTGTTGAATTGTCCCAGAATATGCATCTTTGTGAATATAGAAGGGCATGTCATTAACAATATATTAAGAACAGCAAAGGACCAAAGACCGAACTCTGTGAAACCCAATTTTTCATAGCTCACAGTTAGAGGAATTAACTGTTTCTTGTATATTATGTGAACTGCCTCTGATGACGTCTCCACCATTGGAAAACGAAACGTTACGGAAAGAATCATGCCTACGACCACGAGCTTACGCCCTTGAAACGAATATCGGCAGTAAATGAATAATATATACTAGAGCTATAGCTAGAAGGGACATTTGAGGAAAATTGTTTACCTCAGGGACATTATGGTACAGCAAGAGCAGTTTTCAAAACTGGCCTGAATTCACTAGAACTGAAATGTAAGCTGACAGTGGCAAGGCGGTATAATTTCTCGAGAAGCCTTTAGCACTGAGGAATTGCGAGGCCTGTATTCAGTTGCAGCTAGTCACATTTTATTATTTTCTTTCCCTGTAATATGTGAAGGTAACATCAGACATGAATATCAAGGGAGATGCCACGTGATGTAAGGCATCATATAACTGTCTGGGTGGACGCACCCGCCGGAGGTTCGTGTCATCCCCCGGGCATGTGTGTGTGTGTGTGTGTGTGTGTGTGTGTGTGTGTTTGGTGTTCTTAGTGTAATTTTGTTTAAGTAGGTTATGTGTGTGTGTGTGTGTGTGTGTGTGTGTGTGTGTGTGTGTGTTTGGTGTTCTTAGTGTAATTTTGTTTAAGTAGGTTATGTGTGTGTGTGTGTGTGTGTGTGTGTGTGTGTGTGTGTGGACAGCTTTCCTGTGTGATAGACTGAGTTCCGTCATCCATTCTGAAAATGATCGTAATGGACTGTTAGTAAGTATGTGGGCGCTACAGTCACGAATTGATTTCCTGCCTGTCCCCACTTGAATTACCAATAGTTGCACCGGCCAAAACCAGTACGGAAGCGGTTGGTCGAACACCATTCCCTCCTGAAAAGATCTATTTCTTGAAGTTCCTTCCTGCCCAGTTGGATTTAGATGAAAAGCTTCTCTCATGTAGTTGGACTGCTGCTTCAAGAGGTTTGCACAATTTCAACCGGCTTGTGGGGCGAATTTGTTTGCGTCCGGAAGCAATCCTCAAAGCTCCACCTGCCCCCGAGTGGTTGTAAACGGACAACACTTCTGGTAGCTGGTCCCATCAGCACGTTGATCTGATATATCAGCTATCAGGACAATGACGATTTCGCCAATGTAAATGGTTAACACAACCGTTGGCAAAAAGTGGAGAAGTCCGTGTTCGAATCCCGTTCCGGCACAAATTTTCACGTGTCCTCAATGAATTGTACAAATAACACTGATTCTTATTCGCAATTGTGAATACATTTCATGTATTCTTGGCAGCTGTAGTCGCCGCTTTGTACGTTTCTTGAAACAGGCATTCATGTGTCAAGAACATTTGCACTGTTTACATCGTTCAACACAAAGAGTACACATAGGATTACTCAAGAGAGTAACTCCACATGGTGCAATTCACTTTTACGATCCCCATTCACCGAGCAAGGAAAAACAAGAGAAAAGAAAAAAAACAACCAACTTTCACCTCACGTCTTGCGTCACTTCTTAGTAAAGAAATGGATAACCAGTTGGCATGAGACTTTCATTCAGTTACGTGTTAAGATTATCCAGTCAAGGACCGACCACTCGCCTGTGAAACTGACACCTACGTGTGGAGGAGAACGTGTGTGAAGTTTGTAAGTTAAGAGATGACGTAATGGGAGGAGTGAAGCGGTGAGGACGGGTCGTGAGTCGTGCTTGCGTAGCTCAGTTGTCCCTGCAGCTCAGCTTGTTCCGTCAGCGTGCTGACCATCTTCTATCGTAAATCAACTTACCGAAGCTTACAGCGCCGTGTCCGGCGACAGCGACTCCGTGAATCGTCTGCGTTCACACTGTGGCAGGCTCTGATGTGACTCCCATACCCAAACCTCGCTATGAAGACCCGGACTCAAGGACCGCAGTAGAGCTACCCAGCAGAGTGTACCTGTAGACTGGCTCGGATTGGGATTTGCGGAACTCAACATGGTTTCGGAAACAAAAGTCGCGCTATTCATCCGCGATATCCCGAGGGCAGGTAGACGCCGTGTTTCTTGACTTTCACACCGTCGCACAACGCAGAAAGTGCGAACTTACGGAATATCAGATCAACTGTGTGACTTGACTGAGGCGTTTTTAGCTAGCAGAAAGCAGCATGTCATTCTCAACGAAGAGAAGTCTTCAGGCGTTTAAAGTGACCTCAGGCGTGCTCCAGGGCAGTGTTTTAGGACCTTCGCTTTTCACAGTATACATACATGACCTCGTAGATAACATCGGAAGTTCAGTGAGGCTTTTCGCGTATGACTCTATAGTTTATCGAGAAGTCGCAACACTGGAAAAGGATAGCGGAATGCAGAATGATCTGCAGCGTATTGGCGCATGGCGTAGCGAATGGCAATTGAGCTTGGACAGAAACAAGTGTAAAGAGCTGCGCTTACATAGAAATAAACATTCTTTATTTTGTAACTATGCAATAGCAGGACACACACTGGAAGCAGTTACTTCCATAAAATATATGGGAGTAGACATAAGGGGAGATATGAAATAGAACCGCCATATTAAAGCAGTCGTGGGTAAGGCAGATGCCACACTGAGATTCATTGTAAGTGGGCCGTTCCGGCTCAGCATCGTACCATTTCTCCCTAACACTTCTTCTTTAATTACTTGTTACGTACCCCCTCTATTTTGATTATCTGTGTATTTACTTTGATCGAGTGATATCGATTGTCATTTCGCTGCGATGAATTTCTTCTGTTCCTCACTACGATCCTTGACTGGTGCGGTTCTTAAAGGAACAAGCGCGCCGCGTCAACGGAGGTACCTCGAGGCGGCTGTCGTGGTTGGTGTACGGAATTGCCGTGGGGTGGAGTCACTTGAGGTCATGAGCGCAGCGGGGCAGTAGTGTGGCACTTTCCGAAGCCGGCGCATCTCTCTACCTTCTGCGTTGTTGCGGTACGACTGTGGCCCAGCTTTCTTCCTGGCGGACATGGCGGGCTTGTAAGAGCGGATTGTAACTGCTCCGCAAGTCTATCATCGTTTCTCCGTCACCGTTCGTATTGGTTTCTCGTGAAGAGCTGTGTGTGTACCTTGGTGCGTACTGTACCACTGCAGCCAGTAGCCACTGTAGACTGTGTTGTAGCTGCAAATTAAATTTTCATTATTGTAAAGTCCCTACCTCCCGGACTGAAGTTTCCGAGTGGGGAATGGGCAAATCACACCCTGTGGCCTTGGCAGTTCCTATGTTAGTTGCAGTGATCTTAACCTGGTAACCATTTGTACTACTGTGAATACCCTTTCATTAGCCAGTTCTGTGCCTTCTAGTAAATGATAATTTCCACCTACTGTTAATTTTATAAATTCTATTGGCACCTTGTTGGGGCTAGTTGTCATTAAATGTCGTATCTCACGAATTCGTTTGATGCTTAATCTGCTTAACTGAACTTAACTGTTGCAGTTTATTCAAAGGCATCAGTAATTTCGGCTTGAATTACGTTAGACCGTCCGTTAAGTTGCCAATATAGTTATGGTCTAAGTTGGCATTTGACCGTTCTATTACTTGTTGTAGATCAAGTTAGTCTCATGTGCACAGGTTCTTGTATTTGTTTATAATGTGTTACCTTATGTAGTAAGGACCTTGGTATTAAGATTAAGATTGTGACTGGTAATCCTAAGTGCACCAAACCTTTAACTTCAAAGCGATACGCTTTAAAATCAAAGACATTTTAACTGGATTTCGTGAGGTATGAGAGTAAAGACCCCTTTGAAACTGTTTAATAAAATGTTCTTAAATAATGTTAGTCACTTGGATGAGTTAATTGAAATTATTGGTCTCATCCGTTCAGTTAAATGTCTTTAAGTGTGTCCAGCTACGTAAATAATTTACATGAATCCACCCCTGGACCTCTCAGTAAGAACCCTCGGAAAGTGTACTTCGTCAACAAATTAATTAGGTTACGGAACTCTCGTTCTGCCGTCGCTTGAGTGTTGCTCATCAGTGTGGGTTCCGTACCAGGTAGTGTTGATAGAAGACATAGGGAAGATCCAACTGAGATCTGCATGCTTCGTTAGGGGCTGATTTAGTAAGCGTGAAAGCGTCGAAGATTAAGAAACTCCGGGGGCAGACGCTGCAAGAGAGGAGCGCTGTATTGCGGTACGCACTTTTGTGAAAGTCCAAAGACCAAATGTTTTATCAACAGTCGACCAACATATTGCTTCCTACTACGTATATCTCGCGAAGCGACCACAAGGATAAGATGAGAGAGGTTAAGGCCCACACAAGGGCATACAGGCAATCATTTTTCCCGAGAACAATACGCGACTGGAGTAGGAGAAAGTGATGACGGTACGCAAAGTATGAATGTAGATGCAGAAGCTGCAGTCAGCGGTCGCTAGGAATGCCACAGGCTGTGAGGTGGCGTCTAATGATGTCTTTATAGTGCAAGTGTTGGCCGCCCTGCCTCCGTTTCCCATACGATAGCTCTGGGTAGAACACCGCTTTAGGTAGTTTGCTGTTATCCATGCCTATGACGTGGCCACTCCATGTCAGTTGGTGTTTCATTATGAGAGCCTCAATACCAGGCAGTTTCACTTGCACAAAAATCTCTGTGTTTGGGACATGATCTTCCCATTTGATCCACAGAATCAAAGACATCTAGCCTTCTAATGTCAGCTTTGTAACAGCACCAGGTTTCCGAGGAGTAAACTGCACTTTTTGTTTATAGAGATCATTGGATTTCCATACCCGGTTGTTAGCTTGACGAAGACTGGTTGCATTGGCTATAGGCGCTGCATTTTCTTTACTGAGGCTGTTGTCGCTTCTAATTTGGCTTCCTACATATTTAAACTGTGATACATTTTGCAGAAGTTTGTTATCCAGCGCGATACTGGAGTTGTCGGCAAAAGGCGTCTAACAAGGGAACATCATCAACTCGACCTGATATTTTCTTCAGAAAAAAACTACATGCGCTAGACATCAACTCCAGAAATCGATATCACATGAAAATTTGGGCCATTATTGAGATACTACGCAGTTACGGCCTCCTCAAAGTACAGCTTTCAAACATTCACGCGCCCGCGTTGGTCCGCACTGGCCCCGTTTCACTGCGGCCGCTTAATGGCCGAACGCGAAGTGCTGCGCTATGAAGGGTCGACAGTGAGTCCCCCGAAATGTGAAAAAAGTGCTAGGGAAGTGGACTGAGGGCTGCAGTTTTTTTAAAAAAAATCTAATATAGTACAGTCGCTGATCAACAGCCATGCATGAAGTACTAGTTGAAGTACTTTGTAAGTATAGGACCGATGACCTCAGGAGTTGGGTCCCTTAAGATTACATTTTCCCGGGATCGAGTCACAGTTCGGCACGTAGTTTTAATATCTGCGAAGTTCCAAATCAGCATAGTGCTGCGAAGCCTAAAATTTATTTTGTGGCACCTGAGTGGTTTTCAAACCGTTGCCGCATAATCGAGAAGTCAGTGTCGTGCGCAAAATCTTGTACCGTCAACACGTTCTCTGCTATAGCGGCAGCATGGCTCAAGATTCCTGCATGGGACGTCTAATGGCGGTTGAATACACGCCATGTTAACCTACGGTACTTCGTCGAGCTAGTATTAAGAAGTACCCCATGATATTTTTCGCCTCTGTGTAAATGTACAAAAGGTCAGTAATCTGAAAAACAGTTAAAAGAGAAAATTTTACAGGAAAGAAGTTGCTGGGTACGTTTGCTATTGGCCCATAGTTGTCAACTTTTGCCAGTCGAAGAGAGGGAAGCTGTGAGGCAACAAAGAACTGCTCCAGTTATTGCCATTTCCCTTTTCTGTCACTTGTGCTAAGTGCCTCCATTGGATTATGCGTTTAACCTCCGTCAACCATCCTGTGTTATATTGCTTTCCTGTTGTGTCTATAGCTCGTGTTTCCCAGTGTAGTGGAATTTTGGATATCCACAGATTGCTAAAATACAGTGCTTCGAAAGTATCTATCAGAGTACAGTGCTGCAATTGTACTGTATCAGAGATTATTATGTCAAAAAGATTATATGATTAGTCTGATTATCACCCCGTTTATATGAGCTCCCAAAGCCGGATTTCGTAAACAGATTTCCCAATTCCGCTTTTGGTTAGTCATGTAAACACTCCAAAATCGATTCTGTAAATCCTCTCCTCTAAAGCGGTTTTCCAGTTCCACAATCGATTTTCGTTCCCAGGTAAACGCAACCGTTTTTGAAGCGTTTTTGGCATCTCAGATTGTGTTCTTTTGTTAAGAATTTTCGGCACATAGGGAAAGAGTGATATTTTCTAATGTGAAATAGAAGTATAAATATTAGAGTGGACATAAATCTGTGAATTTAAATAAAGAAAAATAGGGATTGTGCTGACTAAATCAAGAACTGAATCAGCTGTTTCTCAGCCGCCATATTAAGTGCGCTAGGAAATCCGATTCAGGCACGCCATGTAAATACGACAACGAAAAACGGTTTACGAAAATCGGTTTTCGTCTTCCGGAAGATGTGTTGCATGTAAACGTAGTGTATATGTTTATTCTGAATTTGTTTACTCGCTCGATCTTGATTTTCTGTTGGTGACGGAATGAGGCTAGTTTCCGATACATGGACAGGAATGTTGATATTTGATTTGTAGCAGTTAAAAGGAAGTAAATGTAATAAAAGATAATAGTCAAAGACAAATTAGCGTTACGCGTTTCTCTTCTCTTAGAATAATAATAACAAGAAAGAAGAAGCCGTCTTCGCGACTCTGTACACATGATCAAGGTGAGAATAAACGAAGACTTCATAAAACTCTCATCTAAACATTCAAAAGTGTTTCAGACATTCCGAGACGTTGTAATCAACGAGCAGCTAGAAAGCAGATCTGATAAGGAACCTGCAGCCATCTCACACGGTCGTAAATTCGTCAGTTGATGTTGTGAATCTCCGTACGCGGACTCCAGATCGTTTTCTGGTGCTTAGGTGCAAACGTCTTATTTACATGTTCTAGGAATTTACATAACTTACTGGCATGACTCACAAATACGTAACATGTAACATGCAGTTACACGCACATAAGCATAAAGACTTTTAACGGTAACTTTAACTAGTAATACACACTAACCGTAACACCACTAAAACTTGTCCGCTTTTCTTCCCCTTAAAGTGTCAGGGTGCAATTTCTCACCGTTCACTGTATTTATTGAGTAAACTGTCCATGTCCAGCATATTTGAAAGAAAGGGACAGCTGCCTGGAGGCAGTCGGTGGTGGTGTATTTATGTTAACCGCAGGCGAGGAAGCACCAGTGTGGCAAGTGCTGGCTGCGGTTAACGGACCCGCCTGGGCGATTTGGCGCCTTGTACTACACGCCTGAAATTGCCGACGCCCGCGGGGACCGCCACTCGGCTACCTTTTTATCCGCAGCAACATCGATCCTGACACCTGGCCAGTCTCGTGTTTTTCAGTGAACTGCAAATTACGACACTCGTGACTGGCAGGACTCAGCAGAATTTGCTTACTGGTCCAATGGTAGTAGTCTGACAAATTTCACCTGGCATTTGTTTCTCTATCAGGATCTGCCTTGAGCAAAACACTGGTTTTTATTTTTATATACCCATACGTGTTTCGCTACATTTGTAGCATCTTCAGTAAGTCTTTTTATTGATTTACAATTGAACAACAGTACTTGTTTTTAATGATATTTACTGTTCGTACAGTTACACAGGAATCTGAACAAGAACTTACATTATGAAATGTGCATTTCCGCACACAATTTTAATCTGCCAGGAAGTTTCATATCAGCGCACACTCCGCTGCAGAGTGAAAGTTTCATTCTGGAAACATCCCTTAAGCTGTGGCTAAGCCATGTCTCCACCATATCCTTTCTTCCAGGAGTGCTAGTCTTGCATGGTTCGCAGGAGAACTTCTGTGAAGTTTGGAAAGTAGGAGGCGAGGTACTGGCGGAAGTAGAGTTGTGAGGCGGCATCCTGGGTCGTGTCGGGATAGCACAGTCGGTAGTGCACTTGCCCGCGAAAGGCAAGGGTCCCAGGTTCGAGTCCCGGTTCCGGCACACAATTTTAATCTGCCAGGAAGTTTCATATCAGCGCACACTCCGCTGCAGAGTGAAAGTTTCATTCTAGTTTATAGTTGTCCTACATCATCTGTGAAGGTCTTTCACAGCTAGTCATCTGCCGCTCAAAAATGTTCAAATGTTTGTTAAGCTTATGGGACTTAACTACGGGGTCATCAGTCCCTAAACTTACAAACTACTTATGAACTACTTACGAACTAGGACGGCACAAATATCCATGCCCGAGGGGGGATTCGAACCCCCGACCGTAGTGGCCGTGCTGACCGTGACTGGAGCGCCTCAGTCACCTCGGCCACCGCGGCCGGCTCATCTGCCGCGGCGGAGTGGTGAAACGATACACGATTCATCGGGTAGGTCGTAGTACAAACTTTTCTGCAAGTCAGCGACATTCTTTTCGCTGCAAAGATACTTCACTGATCAACCCTTTATTATTTCCTCTCTGCAAAGAAAAGAAATATGTTTACTTGTTTTGATTGTCATTAAATCCGTTGTCTTGGAAGGACGTAGGCATTCCTGCTCATTCAATTCTACAACTGTTAATGTTTTTCGAGATAAATAATGAATAAAGTAGGGATAAAGTTTACTAAAATGTTTTTAGTCATTTCAGCTTTATCCCTATCCATACGGCGTTAAAGTTCAAGAACTTAATCCTATAATGATTTGGACATCATTATGGTAAAAAACAATCGATTGCATAAATTCGTCAGTAAATAGCGTCAATTCCTTATTTCAGTCACAGAGCCTGCAATCATTAGATCCCGCCGCATTTTCTTTTTCTTTTTTTTTTTTTTTTTTTCGAAGTGAACATAAAAATCGTTCTTTGTTCACATTGTTGCAACATAATCCTGATTATTTTACATATTCCGATTGTGCATGACATAACAACTATAACTGATCCAAATCACTTTAGGAATAAGTTACCGTTAAAAAGATATTTTAATTTCAGCATAGTCGACAGATAGGTGTTGCAGAACCAGCATCGACTAGCCATACGAGGTAACTTCATTCCTAATTTTTACAATGCTACTAGCCGCCCTATGTACAACCTTTAAACTGAAGTTATGAGTAAAAGTATAATCATTTAACAATTTTTTTACCATTTTCCACCACCTTCAATATCGAATAAATTTTATCCGTAGATTAAACCAATTCTTATAGGTGATAGCATTATAGTGGCCAACCGCATTGAGGCGCTATGCTCCGATGCGTGAGGCCGTTCTCCGTCGGGGGTTCGAATCCCCCCCCCCTCGGGCATGGATGTTGTGTCGTCTTTAGTATAAGGTAGTTCATAAGAAGTTTGTAAGTTTAGGGACGGATGACCACGCAGTTAAGTCCCTTAAGCATCACAAAATGCAAAGGAAAATAAGAACAACCACGAAGAAACACAACACATCTGGTTTCTACCAAGTGACACGTCAGAACTACAAATCCATTTACATTGGTCAAACATGCAGAAAATTTAACACAAGATGTACAGAATATAGAAAATATAACAGCTGTCACTCTACATTTGCCTAACACCTTACGGGCATGAAATACAGTCCACCAGACATCGACACAGATCTAAAAATCCTCAAATGCCGCAACAGCTCCACACAAATATTAATAATTGAGGAAAACTACCAAATACAGAAAGCCATGGCTGAAGGAAAACAAATAATGAAAGAATACACAGCTCTCTACAACTGAACTATGTTCTCTGCCATCAAAGAACTGGCAGTCAACACCAATACATACACACACACACACACACACACACACACACACACACACACACACACACACACACACCTAAAATAAAGACATAAAAAATGAATAAATAAAGAAGACCCGCAAGGCTACTACACCTACAAGTACTCACACAATTAAGAATAGCAGCATTAGAAAATAAATAAGAACAACTATATACATATTAGAAATACCAGGAAGCCTACTGTATGTACACACACACACACACGCACACACACACACACACACACACACACACACACACACACACACACACACGCACGCGCGAAGGGTCAAAATAAGAAGTTCCCATCCCCAACATAGTCAACTGTAAACTCCACCAGCCATGGCAAGATTCGAACTTCCCACTAAAAACACAGTCTGCTGACTACTGCATATTCTTTTCACAATTCACGAACTGTGAAAGTGAACGTGAAATGCTATTTTCTTTCACTTACCGCCAATGAAGACACCAACAGATGTAAGCTGAACATAGTTCATAAGCAAACGAATAAAACATACACACAGAGAGAGATGCCATTAACGTAAAATTAAGTAGTACTAGGCCTAAACATAAAAATAAAATAAAAAGGCAGATCAAAGCTTTCGATATAAAACTGTTTTGAATATGCTATATTGTTACAGATGACAAACTGTCAAAGAAGACCTACACACACCATATAGGAAAAACGTTTACTACTTCATCGTGTAAAAGTGAATATTAATAAAGCAAACACAGATCAGAAGAGCCTCATCATCAAAATGATTATTCACCTGCTATATTTTTTTGGAAGGCAGGACGCAGTATGTTTGGATATTATCTTCGTGATATGTCAAAAGTCACTTTTGGTATATTCCGCAATAGTATATTGGTACTCGAGCTGTTCACGTTGCATGTTAGTGACCTTGCTGGTTGTAGTAACCTCAAACTTTCTGCAGATGACGCAATTACTTATAATAAAATACAGTCTGAAAAAACTGGATAAACATTGTTAGATCCTCATAACGTTTGAAAGTTGTGCAGAGATTGGTAACTATCTTTAAATGTTCGTAAATACAAAAATTTGCTCTTCATAAAGCGAAAAATCCTAGAATCTAGTAAGTATATTATCAATAAATCAAAGTTTGATTTGGACAACTTGTGTAAGTATCTGAGCATACGGAATGAAAGAACCATATGGGACTGACTCGTAGGGAAATGCCATTAGTTTACAAAGGCGATGGCTTACAAACCAGTCGAGTGATCCATTCAAAAATTGCTCAAGAGTGTGTGACCTGTCCAAACAGGGCTAACAGGGGATACTGAACGTATAAAGAAAAGACAGCACGCTCGTTCACAGGTTTGTTGAAGCAGTGAGGGGAATGTTAGAGAGGCAGAAAAGACTGACCTGAGAGTCCAGAATTAGTATGCTAATGTGGCAAAATCGCAGTGAGCACTGAGGCAGTCATCACACCGAAGCACCAGG
Organism: Locusta migratoria; assembly: GCA_026315105.1. NCBI lineage: Eukaryota > Metazoa > Arthropoda > Insecta > Orthoptera > Acrididae > Locusta > Locusta migratoria. Next base: position 201,382,552 of record CM048747.1, on the reverse strand, counting down.
TGGAAGTTATCCAGTTCGTATAATACTCTATTAAATGTATTCAAATCAATAGAAACTCATGTGATGCAACAAGAGTATGCAGGGTGTCTCAAATCTTTTGCATCAAATTGAAGCAGGAACTAGTAGATTCACAACCGTTACACTGGCATAAGGACTAATGGACGGAAATGCACATTTATTGTCTTATGAGCATACATACAGTACACTGCATAACAGCGACGTAGATCACAGTAACTGCTCAAAGTGGCGACCACCACTGTCAGCGCATGAATGTCAACGGTGGTGACGTTCTGCCGCAATCTCCCGAGGAACCCTGGTGTCTGTGGTACCAGGAAGTAGACAGTTTGGGTCCTAGCGAGCATCCTTTTCTACTGGGGCTTCAAACACCAACGAGTTGACGTAACCCCAGAGGAAAAAATCGCACTGGCGTGCTTTACGGCCCACTTTAGATTGGCCTGTAGTTTTATGATTTTTGCAAACATTTCGGATACAAATAACAAAAATATAAATAATAAAAATTGATGCACGATACGAGCACCACTCTGCTATTGAGATAATATATATGCACGCAACACGTAATATTCTTTCTGACCGTATTTTAACAAACAGCCAAAATTATTTGATATTTGAGTTTAGGTTTGACAAATATACTCTTTTTTTTAAATCTTTACCTCTTGAAACTATTATTTTAATATCTCTCCCACATTTTCATTATCACTTAAGTTACTCATCTTAGTGAACGACGTTATTGTATAAATGGGGTAGATGCCAAGATCGCAATTTTTATTTTATTTATTCAAGACGACCGGTATCGAAACTCTATGGTGTCATCATCTGGTCTCATTGACATTAAACTGCTTATTACAGTGCTGCACATAAAACCTGGTAGGTACAGTATACTGGATGATAGTTATATAGAAAATCATGTGCTGGTGGATAGTCTGATACAAAATGGATGTCTGGTCAAAATAAAAACAGTGAAATATAGATAAAATAATAACCGCCATAGTGCACGTCTGCTTGGTTTTATGGAGGTATTCAACATTTGGCGTTCAGAAATCAGTCACGTGACATCCCTCGCCCGAAACTCTTTTGTATACGCCATCTTGCTTTCTGTATTTGATGAGTTTCTTATTATAACTCAAAAGCAATGGCGCACTAAAAATAATCAAAAACACGTCGTTGTCAGGACATTGAATTACAATCTATGTCTAACAATGCCAGCTGTTCGGACTGCGTATTAGTTTGTGATGCACGAATATCTTAGACGGTGATTAGAAACTTGCCGGGCGCGGTGGCTCAGAGCGCTCGGTCTGAGGGCTGCCGGCGTGGTAGCTCAGCGTGCTCCACACCCTATGTAACGAAAAAACTGAATCAACGACGAAACGATCAGAATAAAACAAAATAAACCATCGTCCACAAAGCACCGATCAAACCGAAGAACCAATGAAAAGAGAGGAGGAAAAGAGGGCTCAAGGCCATCTGTATTTGAACAAAATTCTCAATGAACAATCCAGAACGAACATGAAATAACGACTGCAAAGCATCTAAAAAAAAAAAAAAAAAAAAAAAAAAAAAAGTTCAAATGTTTGTAAAGTCTATGGGACTTAACTACGGGGTTATCAGTCCCTAAACTTACAAATTTGACTAGCTTATCCTAAGGATGGCACAAATATCCATGCCCGAGGGGGGATTCGAACCCCCGACCGTAGTGGCCGTGTAGACTGTGACTGGCGCGCCTCAGTCTCCTCAGCCACCGCGGCCGGCAAGCATCTATCTACCTGAAGAAAAAACAAATATAAATAAATAAAAATAAAAAACCGCCACTGGCTTTTTTATCTTCATCTTTTTTCCTAAAAGTTTTTCGCACACTCTTGTTAATTGAACATAACTATATCCTGCAAGATTCTGAGTTCTTCAAATGTAACAGCGCTTTTCTGTAAAGTGTATTTGTTCTGCTTAGTGAACATATCATGAAATACATACCAACGAATTGCAAACATAGACTTCTATTCACATGTACACAAACCGGGGAGATACTTTTACGATGACTATGTAAATGACGTAATGATAATAGTATCTTTGTATATAGATAAAGTACTAGAGCATTATATCATTTGATATTACCATGCTTATTCTGTTTTTTATTATTATTTTTTATTATTTTAGCTGTAAAAGAAAACGTAATCACGGTTTGAAAAGAATATTTGCTCTTTGTTTTAGCGCAGAACAAAATAACATGAACAAAGTCATATCTGAACTATAAAGAAGGTAATACAATCTACGTTAAAAGCGTCCATAGCAATCATGCCGCCGCAGCGGATTAGCCGTGTGTACTGGGGCGCCGTGCTGCGGTGCGCACGGCCGTGGTTCGAGTTCTCCCTCGGGCATGGGTGCTTGTATTGTCCCGAGGTTAGTTTACCTAAGTTTAAGTAGTTTGTAAGCTGTAGACCAGTAACCAAGCAGTAGAGTCTGATAGATTTACAAACATTTGATATGATTTGAGCAACCATGCCAAAGACAAACATTTTAGTAGACGCATTGATTATAATTAATGACTTTCAAGATATTAAATTAATAGTGAAAAATTTCTTAGGAAACACAGGTAATGTGTTGCACTGTATACACTAACGTTCCGTGCCATTAAGGAACGACAGTTACCACAGAAATCTAGAACTCCATTTATATATGAAACTACTAGTATCAGTACGTTGTTTGTTGTTTAGAATATTTATTATCACAGTACCCCCCTCCCCCCTTGTTGTGCAAATGCTTCATAAGAGAGTTCAGTTTGTTGTTACGTCTTTCACGACGTGTTCACGAAATAGAACAGGCACACATTTTAGAGGAAGTACTCTTACATCTCCACAACTCTAAACATTGCAGTAGGTAGGTCTATTTAATTAAAAAAAAGTGCCAGAATCCCTTTTAGGAGCCCAGGCAAAAAAAAAAAAAAAAAAAAGAGAGAGAGAGAGAGAGAGAGAATTGCTTCGAACTACCGACCACATGCATCACAACGTAACGCAGTACCCACTACACCACGGCGAACAACTACGGCAGTGTTCATTATTTCTCGTACAATTGCTGTCGGTTGCTAACAGCTGAAATGACATTTTTAGACAGTAGATTATGATTTTGTCGTACTATGAACGATATGCTTTTGTTAATTCTTCAGTGCACTACTGCTTTTTAAATGACAACGCGTAAGTTACAATAATAAAATAATAAAATACAGGAAGCAAGATGGCGTATGCCAGAGAGAGTTCTGAACGAGGAATGTCACGTGACATTTCCTAACGCCTGGTTTACGAAAAGTCAAGAGGCTGTGTCAAATCGCCATGTAACGGTGCGAGTTACGAAAAAAAAAAAAAAAAAAAAAAAAAAAAAAAAAAAAAAAAAAAAAACCGTAAGAGAGGGAAGTTACAGAGAATTTTCTCCTCTACAAATTTATTTGTTCAATTTTTTTGTCTGAAGTACGGTTAAGACGTTATTTTTATTCAAATTTCGAACTGTCAAAATGCGATCGCAAAGGCCCGCTTTTAGTGTTACTGCCGCCACCTAAAGTGGACCAAAAGTCGAGACGTATGACTTTCGGCGGCTCAGTTAATCCAAACCAACGTGGACGATTCTTGTTGCTCAGGTGCTCGTAGACATTAAGATCGAAATCCTACCACAGACAGCAAGAGTTACTGTTTCCAAGAAATGTGGCAGCACATCTCTCAGTAAAAAAAGGTAACGAGGACCGAACAAGGAGAAAGCAAACATGGTCCTATTAGATGTTCTAGAACAATGCCCGCCCATGCATTGAAAGAGAATTGTTGCTGGTGGCCACCGAAGTGTTTGGCGTAGGGATTGTCCTCAGTCGAGACATGGGCCAAATGCTTTGCGACTGGTTGTCGTCGCTGTCAACAATTATTATCAGCTATGTTCTTGTTATACCGTGTGCTCTGTGAATGTCCCTAACACAATAAATAAGCATTGTAGACCATTGGTTCTCTGTTTGAATATAATCGGTCGTGGACCCACATCCCCAATCCAAAAGATTTGAGACACCCTTCTGTGGGTGGTTTTGCACTCGGCCTATCCACATTTCAGGCGCAGCTCTCTCAAAGACGAGCAGCTTTTATGTGCCAAGCTCTCCAAAAGCCCTCTGCATGCAGTTGTTTTCGGAATGTCCGCTCAGTAGGTGGTTGAGATGGAACTCCATTCAGTGACATCAGCGTTTCCTGTAAAGTCTGAAACCGGTTGTCCTTGGCAAGGCGTGACAATCCCGACAGGTTAGGATATTTTTACGAGCGAGTTTCTTATACCGGGGTACATAGTTGCTTGAGGTAACCTATTATTTGTGAACACGACGGTGTAACAATAATTCGGGAAATGCAATTAGCTCCCTGCTATCATTCTGTCACGTTGATAGTCGACTCGTGATACTGCGCCTATTCCACAGGCACCACTTCACTGTCACGACTTGCAGATCAAATGATTGCAGTGCTACACAGCGACTTGGGAAGAGAGGCTGATATTTTCTCCGGTGAGTTCATTATGTCAAGAAACGCTAATAACAAACAGCTATTCAAAGTAAAAACTGCCAGAACTTACCTTTACAACCAGAATTTAGAACGCACCACAATTTCATATACTTGCTGATTTTATTGTTGTTGTCAAGGAGCCGAGACTTGTATACTGAACTTCTATTGTGAATTACAGTTAAGGAGTTATTTCTGATACATTCCGTACATTCTAATCGACGTAAATGGTTCGGGACCAGGTGCGATTAATATGTTTCGACAGAGATGTGCGAAATTACTTATTCTCCTTCCGGCAGAAGTTTATCGTCACTCGCTAGAGCAAAGGATAGGCTACGTAGCGCAGATCGTCCCCGTTTTGAAAAAAAGGCCATAAAACAGATATAAATTGTCTAAGCCCTACATGCTGATGTGAATCTGTTGTGGGAACACGTTTTATGCTTGCGTAATATGACAGTTTAAGAGCACGGAAGTCTCCGTTATAAAATGAACACAGATTCCAGAAAATCTTGAGAAACTCAGTTCGTTTTGTTTACATACAAGATGTCGTAGACATCGTCGCCCAACTCTATACCGTGTTCCTTCAGAAAGGCATATGAGGCAGTTGTGCAGTCGAACAGATAAGGCAGATACAGTGCCCTCGTTTGACCACAAGTTTTCTCGGCAGACGGGTATACTTACCAGACAGGAACCGTCACGCAGATGTTCAGCTAACTTCAGTGGAACACGATGTAAGAATAGCGTTCTACATTACTGTGTGGTGTACCGTTAATGTTACGAGACCCTACTTTCCTAGAAGAAGGAACTATTATATGCTTCGTCCAATAAATGTTTCACGAACAGACCGTGAAGGTAAAATCAGATAGATTCGAGATCTCGCGGAGACTTTCCAGCAGTCGTTCGTTACCTCAACAGTCTGCGAGTGGTACGGAGAAACGGGGAAGCATCAGCGGCACATGAAGAGCCCCCCACCACACACCACATGCGGAATTGTCGTGGCTGTTTTCTCCGAAACGAAAATTTGCAGCATTCATAAGGGGACATAATGCCATTCTCAGTTTTTTAATGGGCATATCACGGTTTTTTTTAAAGTGGGATGCGGCGGCCGCAGTTGCGGAGCGGTCTGCGGCGCGCCAGTCACGGTCTGCACGGCCGCTAGTGACGGGGATTCGAATCCTCCCTCGGGCATGTGTGTTTGTGTTGTCCTTAGCGTAAGTTAAAGTCAGTCAAGTAATTAGTGTGTAAGTCTAGACACTGATAACCACGAAACTTGGTCGCATAAGACGTCACGAGTACATACATTAAATGGGATTTTGTGTTTTTCTCTAAGGAAATGGGAAGAGCATTCAGTATTGCATTATAACAGCTGCAGTACCATTTTCATATAAGAATGATAGGTGACTCGATATTGAACAAATAAGACAGCAGATGGTTTTCATACACTTTCTCTCTTTTCTAATTTGTTATTGTTAGTGTGTTAATGTTGGTATGGAATTCTGCGATTACATATAAGTGGGCCATATTTCATTTCTTGGGAGAAATACGCTTTTTTAATTATTATTTTTTTTTTTTTTTTTACTTGAACCAAGTGCAGTAAGTGTGAGCACCATTTGTTGCCTTATTTCTCCAAAACACGCATTAAATCCTTGAGCCTCGAATTATTTTATAGCTTAAATTATGTTTTTCTTGTAGGATTCCGTCAGGGAGATAACAATTATTTTCAACTATTATTTGTCATTATGGCATAAAGAGGTGGTTTCGCACATAAAAGCACACAAAAGCTGCCATATTTTTATTTATTTTTTTATTTATCCCAAATGAACTTCATTTCATTTGCTGTAGTTGGCACATATCCCTGCGTAAACGAGTAGCATAAAGATTGTTTTAAAATAACAGTCCACCAATCAAATGCATTGGGAATAAAAGTAGAAACAATTGCACAGGAATGTTTGTACGACCACGTCTTGAGTATTGCTCAAGTGTTTGGGACCCGCAGCAGATCAGTTTAAAGGAAGATATAGAGGCGGTTCAGAGACGAGCAGCTAGATTTGTTACCGGTAGGTTCGACCAATGCGCGAGTGTCACGGAAATGCTCCGGCAACTCAATTGGGGATCGCTGGAAGAAAGGCGACGTTCTTTTCGTGAATTTCTGTTGAGTAAATTTAGAGGGCCGGAATTTGAAGCTGAGTGTAGTACGATCTTGCTGCCGTCTACTTACATTTCGCGTAAAGATCACAAAGACAAGATAAGAGAAATTAGGGCTCGTACGGAGGCATATAGGCATTCTTTTTTTCCTCGTTCAATTTGGGAGTGGAATAGGAAAGGAAATGCCTAGTAGTGGTACAGTGTACCCTCCGCCACGCACCTTACGGTGAATTGCGGAATATGTATGTAGATGTAGATTAGTTCAAATGTTCAAATGTTTGTAAATCTATTGGACCAAACTGCGTGGTCATCAGTCCGTAGCTTACAAACTACTTAAACCTAGGTAAACTAACCTGCGGACACACACACCCATGCCTCAGGGAGGACTCGAACCTCGACGGCGAGCAACCGCGCGCTCTGCAGCGAGGTAGTTTAGACCGCTCGGCGAATATTAGTTGATGGTTGAGAAAACTGACTCATCAGAATAGAAATAATTATGATTGTTGATCAATTTGTGAATTCGGTCAGCTTGCTGCTGATCAGGAGCGAATACTTAGTGGCTGGTCATCTTCATATTCCAAGTATTACATTACATCAACAGACTCTGCATGCCCATTCACCGGTGTCATCAATTCTTCCTCAGAGTCTGAACTGAAATCTTGTAGAGAATCTTCAAACTGACAGCCACTGCGAAGCTCCTCTAATATCATCAACTCAAGGGAAGAAATAGGATCTCTGCCTGCTCTTCACATCTGGCAAAACAAGTAATATATTTGTAAGACGTAAATAGTGTATACTTGTACCAATCATTGTCGCTTATATTTGTTAATGTCATGGAGTAAACATCCGAATAAATTAAATGCAAGAGTATTTGAAAACAAGATCATCGATTTACAAAGTTATTCGGTTACGTGTACTGTTTTGAAGGATTTACTACATACATAACCCACCAATCTAAATTGTTTTCAATCGAAATTATTTCGATTGAAACCGCTAACATAAACGCCAGTATACTGTAGTAAAACGTTATGTATATTCAATATTTTGTAATATTTCGAAAGGACATTATTGCTGATTATATAAAATAAGAAAAATCATACGTTTTGAACGAATACGCAGTAGCAATGAAACACCATACGATTTTTATTGACTTGCATTTGTTTCAAGTAGCGCTGGATCCGCATAGAGCGCGTATTTACCGTTTTGTCACTAAATGGCTGCACCGATTAACAACGACACGGTGTGCTCAGCGATAAACCACACTTCCAGTACGCACAAAGCAAAAATATTATGGCGGTTTCACTACGAAACCACATAGGCTGTAAGGGTTCAGGAAGGAAAGAAGCTTAGGGTTTAACTTCCCGTCGACAGCGTGGTCATTAGAGACGTAACTTACGCTCGGATTTTTGGGGAAGGATGGTGGGAGGAAGTCGGCATTTGTCTGGAGCGATGTAGGGCAATCACGGAAAATCTAAATCTGGGTGGTCGGAGGTGGATTTGAACCATCGTCCTCCCGAATGCGAGTCCAGTGTGTTAGCACTACGCCACCTCACTCGGTCACACATTAAGGCAACATGCAGAGCGCAGACGTTGTAGGTCAAAAGGGTTCAGTGACTATCGAACCTACACAGCTGTAGATCTGAGAAACAGTGACCGGGAAATCAAACAACGCTCAACGGAACAGAAAGCCGGAAGTCTGTGGTTGCTGATTACTTCCTGTCTCCAGTCAACCGCGACGCCGCGCAGGCGGCAATATTACACGCTACACCAACTCCCCATGACCTTCCACCTAGCGGCAGACCGGCGAAGCTACTGTTTTAGCACACGCTTTATCCGCTGAGGACAAAGAGGAACGATACTATCTACTGTGGATTCGCACGTGTGCGGTGTTGCTTTACCATTAGGGTACGATCTGCTGTAAACATTTTTCGGAGAGGCGGCGACTGTCGATGCAAATGCTGCAGAAATAGCTACGTCCTCCACGTCTAAAATTCTATGAAACGCAAATATGGAGAGTTATTTGCGTGTGTAAGCATGACATAAAACAAACACTTTTTAAGTATGTATAGCCCTAATTACAACGTAATTTCATACTTGCTGCACAACAGTAACATAAATATAATCATTTCCTTCTACCGGCTTGACATAAAAGGAAATATCGCGCTCATAAGGGCCTACTCTGGATAATCTTAACGAAATTTCCAGTTAGCTGCACAATAAAATAATAATTACTTAATAAACACGAAACTAGAATTCTCAAAAGATTAGTGCGAGAGAATAAAATCTTTGCAAAATGGTAAATTATGTCACGCAAGGAGTGAACGACATGTACACAAGCTCGCAGTTCCGAATTACCCATGAGGCGAACGTGCAGTTTTGTGAAACATTGCGTCTCTCGTGTAATAGGTAGGACGAAAGCACTGGGAGCTACAGACTTACATGCTACGGGCGCTGACGCAGGCCGCGCGTTCTTAGGCGTCATGTCAGGGACTAAACGGCCGCTCTTGACAGAGGTTCGCGTCCTCCTTCGGGCATGGTTGTGTATGTTGTCCTTAAGTTAACTGAACTATCCTAATCATCATAAAAGTAATTGTTAAACTCAACTATGTAAATTGAGCAGCTTTATACCCACAGGCAGCCGGTCCGAAGCAAGGAAATAAAATGTCCTTAGGTTAGTTTAACTATGTTCAAATGTTCAAATGTTTGTTAAGCTTATGGGACTTAACTACGGGGTCATCAGTCCCTAAACTTACTTATTAATTACCTTGCACTAAGGACGGCACAAATATCCATGCCCGAGGGGGAATTCGAACCCCCGATTGGAGCGCCTCAGTCCCTCGGCCACCGCGGCCGGCGTTCGTTTAACTTAGTTTAAGTAGTTTGTAGCACTGGGAACTGATGACCAACACTGGACTCGCGTTCTGAAGGACGGTGGTTCAAATCCACCTCCGGCCATCCAGATTTAGGTTTTCCATAATTTCCCTAAATCACTCCAGGGAAATGCCGGGATGATTCCTTTGAAATGGAAAAGCCGATTTCCTTCCACAACGTTACCTAAACATTCCGAGCGTAAGCTCCGTCTCTAATGACCACGCTGTCGACGGGACGTTAAACTCCAAGCTTTCTTCCTTCCTACTGATGACCACGGTAGTCTGGTCCCATAGAGTTTAAAACATTCGAACATTTGATTTTCGCTGGTGCAGGCTAATCTACGACAGGTGTACCGTATCAAATCGGCTTGAGGCGCACGGGAGAGTTAGACGGATCAGCCAATCAGCACGATCTTTCACGCGGCGTTGTGTCTTCGGTGAGTCACGAGCTCTCGGCTAACTGCCAGGAATATCCGCGATCGGAATGCATTCGCCGAGGTTACGTCAGCAATGTTTTCAGTCCTTGAACGTAGCCAATGTTTCCCGCATCCGAGTGAAGGCCGTCTATTTCACGTTGCACCTGTGTGTGTGTGTGTGTGTGTGTGTGAGAGAGAGAGAGAGAGAGAGAGAGAGAGAGAGAGGGGGAGGGGGAGAGAGAGGGGGGGGCCAACACTGCCCATACACCCCATCCTGAAGCGATTCTTGCCAAAGTCGCGCCTAGCCTGCGCGTTTATTCCGGACTGCTTTCCGCATTCATGGGCAACCTTTCGCGAGCCTTGTGTCGGATTCACATACTTCCTGAAACTCAGAACAAGTTACGCCAATAAATTATTCGTCAAGAAAGGATTTTTATTTTTTTTATTTTTTTTTTTTTTTTTAGACTACAATCATTTTATGTCCTCCCCATTCCATATGTTTACATTTAGCAGAGACCCGCAAAATTACAGGCCCATATCAATGTCGTTGGTTTCCAGCAGGATTTTAAGAACGTACTGTTTCCTCAAACGTTACAAACCACCTTGAAGTGAAGGACCTATTAACCCACAGTCAACACGAATCCAGAGAGTATCGTTCTTATGAAACACAGCCAGCACAGTACTCATATGAAGTGATGCTAACGACAAGGTATCTCAAATAAATTCCATATTTCTAGATTTCCGAGAGGCTTTTGACACTGCACTTCACAAGCGTTTTCTAATCAAATTGCATTAGTAATTGACTGAAAGTCATCGATTGAAACAGGTGCGTTCATCAAGGAACTATTATAATGTCCCTACTGTTGCCTGTATTCATAAACGATTTAGGATACAATCTCAGCAACTCTCTTAGACTGTTCGTAGATGATGCCATCATTTATCAGTTAGATAAGAAAAAGGAAGTGTACTTTGCAAAAATTGGTAGTTGACATATAATGAAAAGTGTGAAGTCATCGACAAGAGCACTAAAATAAACCCGATAAATTTCATTTACACGATAAATTAGTTAAATCGGCAGGTCGTAACTTCAACTAAATACCTAGGAATTACAATTATATCTGTAATTGGAAAGAACACACAGAAAATATCGTGAAGAAAGAGAACCAAAAACTACGTTTCATTGGTAGAACGTTTAGGCGCAGTGGAATGGCCGTGCGCTCTAAGGTGCCTTGCTGCGGAATGCGCGGTTGCTAACCGTCGAAGGTTTGAGTCCTCGAGAGTGTGTGTTTGTGTGTGTCTGTGTGTGTGTATGTGTGTGTGTGTGTGAGAGAGAGAGAGAGAGAGAGACAGAGAGAGATAGTAGTCCTTAGAGTAGTTAGTTTAAGTAGTTTGTAAGCCTAGGCACCGATAACCGCAGCAGTTAAGTCCCTTAGATTTTTTTTTTTTTTAATAAACTTTTTAAGCGGAACGTAACTGACGTAGAACATAGGAAAAGTTCATAGAGGAGCAGTTTGCTTGGTATTATCGCGATAAAATGAGGAGAGTATCCGGAAAAGATGCTCGGATTGGTGTGGAAATCATTAAAAGCAAGGCTTATTTATTGCGGCGGGTATCCTCCGGACACTTGCCACGCCGGACATTTGCGACGCTTTTACCTGTTCCGAAGCGTCGGGTGTCCCTGTCTCCTCCTCTTCCTCCTCCTCCTCCTCCTCTTCCTCCCCTCCCCCTTCCACTCGGCCCCAAAATTCCATGGAAGGTGTCCAGATATCTGCACACTGGTGGCTACCGCAGTTTGTAGTGTGACAATCAGTATGCGAGTTATTAAAACGAACAAGGACAGATCTTTTGCCCATTACAATCGTTACGTGTATAATAAACAGAAGGAATATAAGAGGCATGTCGTTACGTGGATGCTTACGCCGTAAATAGGATCATTGCAAGGGAAAGCTGCTTTTGATGAACGGAGAAGTACTGAACGTATCAGAACATCTGTAACAACCATCTGACGATGCGGCCTTTATTAGTTGTATAAATAAATGATCATCATAATAAAATAAGAGAAATCACTTCCAAAACGAAAAAATTCAACAAGCTGTTCGACGAACCTTCTGCCACGCAATTAAATGTGATTTGCAGAGTAATTATGTAGATGTATATAAGCCATTTGAGCTACAACAAGATAGGACAGGCCGGAAGGAGACTATACTGCTCGTCTCTTGCTTGAAGACGTTACTTTGCTCAGTACGATTGTACGGTCGCTAACCAACTGAGAACGTTTGGAGCATTTTGGATGAAGCATCCATATCAGAGATTTCGAGGCTCCAATATGCCAGCTGGAAGAAGTTGCACGATATTACTCGGGACTATATGCAGCAAATCAGTCAATGTCAAACCGAGTAGCCGCGGTGGAGTAGCCGAGCGGTCTAAAGCGTCTCGCTGCGGAGCGCGCGGTTGTTCGCCGTGGAGGTGCGAGTCCTCCCTGGGGCATGGGTGTGTGTGTTTGTCCTTAGGTTAGTTTACCTAGGTTTAAGTAGTTTGTAAGCTACGGACTGATGACCACGCTGTTTGGTCCGATAGATTTGAACAACATTTGAACAAACCGACTAACATAAGAGCCAGACGTGGACCCAATATGTTGCGAACTGTTGAATTTGTGAAGTTCTCTCTCTCTCTGACTCTTGAATAATTTTTTTTTTCCTGAAATTGTAATTATAAGTTTTTCTGTACATGTACATCACATCTGCCGTTTTCTGCCTCATTTGAATGATTTCTTTGTGATGCAGCTTTCTCCCCCCTTTTTTGTGCCTTAGTGTATAAGACAACAAATTAAAGGTAACCGATCCAGATACCACGAAGTAAAGTGAAGCCTTCGACGTCGTGAAAAGCCAGCCATTATTTCCGTATACCTCACAAAATACTATGATACAATTGACACATAGATGTGATTGGTAGAGGGGATGACATCTGTCCCAGGACTGTGGAATTGTATCTTATTGGCTAGCGATGTAATTTGCTAGAAAAGAAAAGATCGCTGCACTCAATAAAGCAAGTCATGATGTGCACAAAGAAGGCGTCACTTAGAAAAAAATATTTCAGGCTTCTTTATGCCAGTTAGATCTCTAACCACGACAAAGGCTTCAAAGTTGATAACGAAGGAGAATAGGAACCAAGATAAAAGTACGGTGTAGATATTGTGAAATGCTTAAAGATATTTTCGTTATCGACCAAAGAAAGAAAAGAAAAGAAAAAAAAGAGAGCGAGAGAAATCCAAACAATAAGTATTACGTGATACCATTCAGAAAAAAAAACCGAATTACATTTTGTCTGAACCCGCTTTACATCACGATGTTCGTGGGCTCCTTTTGCAGCTGTCTATTAGCTGTCCAGAATTTATGGCAGTACTCAAACAGAGCCACGACTAGTGCCGTGTTCTGACGGGTATAAATCACTATACTCATACTGACGACAGTTAGATAGGTTACGAAACGAAATTGGCTTCTGGTAATTATTCTGGACCAGCTTCTGTTGACGATGGCACTATTATAAGATAAGGTGGCGGCTGTGGACCCCGAGGCAGGTGGTGAGAATCCTGGGCGGCAAAGAAACTTTCATTTTAAGTAGGCCTATTTGACCGCCAAAAGAGTGCTTCAATCTCTTAACTGCCGATGTTGCCACTGTTACATTCTGAGACCTTTGTACAGTGGGCCCATCTGATGCAGTAAAGCAATGTAACACTTGGTGATCGTTCTGATGAAGAAGTTAATTCACTTTAACCCTTTCCTAGATGGAGGAAAGGAAGGTATATTAGTGTTACTGTCGATACGGTTCCTAGGTATGACACTGATATAGACTTCAAATAAAATCGGTACATTTTGGTAGTCACTTTCTGGTTATATCATGGAAGAATGTAGTACATTGTTTCTATGCAGTTTTATGTGGAAAAAGAAATTTAGAATCTGTTACAAGAACATCAGCTTCGCTCTAGGAAAGGTAAAGACCGTAGGACGGCAGAATACCTGCACAACTATTTTCATGTCGTGTTGACCAAGCTGAGAGAAGTTCTGCTTCAAGATCACGAAGAAAGTTTGATAGAATTCAGTATTCTGGATTTCCTTGGTCTTCGAAACGCGAAAATAACTTTTCGCTTAATGTAGTCAATAATTTAACATAGCACTGTGAATTCAATAATAATGAGAACAATTTTGTTGCTGTTGTTGTTGTTGTGGTCTTCAGTCCGGAGACTGGTTTGATGCAGCTCTCCAGCCTACTCTATCCTGAGCAAGCCCCTTCATCTCCTCTTAAGAACGGCAACCTACATCCATTTAAATCCGCTTAGTATATGCGTCTCTAGGTCTCCCTCTGAGATTCTTACCCCCACACACTTCCCTCAAACGCTAAATTAACGATTCCGTGATGTCTAAGAATGTATCCCATCGATCGACCCCTTCTTTTAGACAAGGTATGCCAAAAACTCCTTTCCTTCCCAGTTCTGTTCAGTATCTCCTCATTAGTTACGCGATCCACCCACATAATATTCAGCATTCTTCTGAAGCACCACATTTCAAAAGCCTCTACCCTCTTCCTGTCCGCGCTGTTTATGGTCTATGTTTCACTCCCATACAAGGCAACATTCCACACAAATGCCTTCAGAAAGGACTTCCTCACGCTTAAATTAAAATTCGAAGAATTTCCCTTTCTCAGAAACGCTTTTCTTCCCATTGCCAGTCTTCGTTTTATATCTTCTGTACTGCGACCATCATATGTTATTTTACTGCCCTAATAACAAAACTCATCTACCACTTTTATTATTTCGTTAGTTAATCTGATTCCTTCAGCATTGCCTGATTTTCTTAGACTGCACGCCATTACCCTTGTTTTGCTCTTGTTAATGTTCATCTTATACGTATCTTTCAACATACTGTCCATTCCGTCGAACTGCTCTTTCGGGTCCTTTGCTGTGTCAGGCATTGGCAAAACGCAACGTTATTTCTTTATTTTTTTCTTCGCCCTGAACTTTAACTTCTCCACCAAATTTCTGCTTCCTTTCATTTTTAGCTTGGTCAAAAATTTACAAATTTACAAATTCAATAACATTGGAGAAAGGCTCCATCTCTGTCTTCCCAATCACTGCGTCCCTTCCACGCGCTTTAAGTCTGATAACTGCTGTCTGGTTTTTGTACAAGTTGCAAATAACCTTCTGTAGGCTATATTTTACTCCTGCTTGCTTCGGAATTTGAAAGAGAGTATTCGAATCAACATTCTCAAAAGCTTTCTCGAAGCCTACAAAAGCTAGAAATGTAGGCTTGCCTTTCCTAATCTATCTCATAAGATAAGTCACAGAGCGAGTATTGCCTCCCGTGTTCCTACATTTGTCCTAAATCCAAACTGATCTTCCCCGACGTCCAGATTTTCCATCCTTCTGTAAATAATTCCTATTAACATTTTGCAACCATGATTTATTAAACTGATGGTTCTGTAGTTTTCACACCTGTCTGCGCCCCCGTTCTTTGGAATGAGGATTATTACTTTTTTCTTTAAGGTGAAACAGTTGTCATGGCTGGCTCTCACAGAGACCAGTAGTTCTGAGAGAATGTCGTTCATTCCAGGGGCCTTGTTTCCACTTAGGTCTTCCAGAGCTCTGTTAAATTCTTCTCTCAGTATAGTATCTCATAATTAATCTTCCCTTCCTACAATATTGTCTCCAAGTTAATTTCCTTTGTAGGCCTCTCTATATACTCTTTCCACTTTTTGGCCTTTCCTTCTTTGCTGAAAACTGGTTTTCCATTTGAATTTTTTATATTAACCAAGCTGCTTTTCTTGTCTCCAAATGTATCTTCCATTTTCCTGAAGGCGGTACCTATTTTTCCTCTATTTCTCTTCGACAGACTTGCATTTGTCTTCTAGCCATTCCTGCTCAGCTATTTTTCACTTTCTGTCAATCACATTTCTTAGTTGCCTGTACTTCATTTTGCCTGTTTCATTTACAACATTTTTATATTTTCTCCTTTCACCAATTATACTTAGTATCTATCTCCTGTGATATCCAAGGATTGTTTCTTGGTCTTGTCTTTCTACGTATTTTGTTCTCCACTGCCTTCACTATTTCATCTCTCAATGCCACCCATTCCTCTTATACTGTTTTATTCCCCCCCGTTTCTGTCAATTGTTGCATAAAGCTCCCTCTGAAATTCTCAAGAACATCAGGTTCCTTCAGTTTATTCAGTTCCCATCTCCTTATTTTCCAACTTTTCTGCAGTTTTTTAAGTTTCAGCTTACAGTTCATGACCAATATGGGCAGAGTCTATAGCTGTACCTGGGTATTTCTTACATAATAAAATTTATTTACAATTTATTCTTCTTCTTATTATTATTATTAATAAGAACAACAATAATAAAATAATTTTAAAAATTAAGAACAGTTGTAATGTTTGTAAATGTAACAAACTGCTAAGGTCATCGGTCCCTAGACCTACAAACTACTTAATGCACACATGCGGGAGATAAGACTCGAACCTCCGGCGGGAGCGGCAGCGCAATCTGTGACATGGCGCCTTAGATCTCACGGCTTCCTAAGCGGCACACCAATTAAACCATCCGAAAGAAAATACTGCCAGGAAATTTCATATCAGCGCACACTCCCCTGCTGAGTGAAAATATCATCCTGGAAACATTCTCTAGGCCGTGGCTAAGCCATATCTCCACCATATTCTTTCTAGCGGGGCTGCTAGTTCTGCAAGGTTCGCAGAACTCCTGTGAAGTTGGGCGGGGTACCGGAAAAGTGAAGCCGAAAGGCGTGCAGAGCTGTCTCAGGGGGAGCCGCGCAGTAGCTCCGAGGGCTGACCGCCGTCTGTAATAATAATAATAATAAAAAGCGACACTTCCACGTTCGCAAAGCACCAAACTACCCGAGACAAAAGAAGAAAAAAAAGTCCGAAACCACTTGCCCATGAAAAGGACCTGGGTTCGAATCAAGGTCCGCCATACAGGTTTAACGTGCCTGGAAGTTTCAATGAATGAATTACTCAAATATTTTTACCAATGAACAATCTCGAGTGTTTGAACGGTGCTCTAGTAAACATTCGGACGGACAATAGCTATATGTTTTTAGTCAACAATTAGTATTTCTTATAAAAACAACTGTTAGAAAGAAAACGGTATGAAGCGTTGCAAAAATGCACGATTTCGTTCTGTGTTTACAAGTAGTTGTTATTTTGAGAGGTGGGCATGTAAATCATTAGACAAATAGCTTCTCCCATATACAGGGTGTTACAAAAAGGTACGGCCAAACTTTCAGGAAACATTCCTCACACACAAAGAAAGAAAATATGATATGTGGACATGTGTCCGAAACGCTTAATTTCCATGTTAGAGCTCATTTTATTACTTCTCTTCAAATCACATTAATCATGGAATGGAAACACACAGCAACAGAACGTACCAGCGGTGACTTCAAACACTTTGTTACAGGAAATGATCAAAATGTCTTCCGTTAGCTAGGATACATGCATCCACCCTCGGTCTCATGGAATCCCTGATGCGCTGATGCAGCCCTGGAGAATGGCGTATCACAGCCGTCCACAATACGAGCACGAAGAGTCTCTACATTTGGTACCGGAGTTGCGTAGACAAGAGCTTTCAAATGCCCACATAAATGAAAGTCAAGAGGGTTGAGGTCAGGAGAGCGTGGAGGTCATGGAATTGGTCCACCTCTACCAATCCATCGGTCACCGGATCTGTTGTTGAGAAGCGTAGGAACACGTCCATAGATCAAATGGGAATCTGCCAAATCCGCATTTGCACTGACTGCAAAACCAGGTTCGTGATGAACACTAGCCAGTTGATGGTACGTACTGATGTGCTTAATGCTAGTACTGTAGAGTAATGAGTTGCATGTCAACAGAAGCACTGAAGTCAACATTACCTTCCTTCAATAGGACCAACTGGCGGTGAATCGAGGAAGTACAGTACATACTAACGAAACAATTGGGTATTTTGACAATTGTCTGCACGAATTATTTCAATTTACAATTAAAGAGAAATACTAAAATGAGCTCTAACATGGAAATTAAGCGTTTCCGGACACATGTTCACATATTTTCTTTCTTTCTGTGTGAGGAATGTTTCCTAAAAGTTTGGCCGTAACGCCCTGTATATATTTTTTCCTTATATAATATATTACACATACACAAAAGAATGCGCAGTTTTGCTTTTTTCCTTGCTGTCGATTTTAACGGTATACAGGCAAGTATATTTATGAATTCGGCATATTGAAACATTTCGACCGTTTTGGGGCAATGAAATAAATTCAACGGTGAATCTGAAAATTTGTACTGGACCGGGATTTCCCGCATCGGGCCAGCGGTCGCCTTAACCAATTAGGTTAGGCAAGGCAGGCTTCTCTTCCAACCAAAATTCTCAACTCCTAGCTCTCTGCCGATTGATTCCTCTTTCTCGTAGCCCATAATGGATTCCCGCAAGGTATTGAGCGTTTGAATGCGTCCGCATTGAAATTATCAATAACTTGTTTGGTGGCATATTTTACAATTATTAATATGGTGTCTGTTCACGAATTATTTACAGACAATAGCAAAGACTTTGGAATCGGAGCTTGGGAAAAATCAGTTCGGATTTAGGAGAAATATAGGAACACGGAAGGCAATACTCACATTAGAAGCCGGCCGCGGTGGCCGAGAGGACTAAGGCGCTGCAGTCACGGTCTGCACGGCAACTATGGTCGGGGGTTCGAATCCCCCCTCGGGCATGGATATTTGTGCCGTCCTAGTTCGTAAGTAGTTCATAAGTAGTTTGTAAGTTTAGGGACTGATGACCCCGTAGTTAAGTCCCATAGACTATACAAACAGTTGAACAGTTCACATTAGAACTTATCTTAGAAGATAAGGCAAGGCAACCCCTCATTTTTTTAGCATTTGTAGATCTGGAGAAAGTTTTCGACAATGTTGACTGGAAAACACTCTCTCTTATTCTGATGGTAGCAGAGGTAAAATCTAGGGAGCGAAGCGTCATATTCAATTTATACGAAAACCAGGCAGTAGTTTTTAGAGTCAAAGGGTATAAAACGGACGTAATTCTTGGGAAGGGGATGAGACAGGAATGAAGCTTTTCCCCAATGTTGTTCAATCGGTACACTGAGCAAGCTGTGAAGGAATGCAAGAAAATTTGAAGAGGGAATTATAGTTTAGAGAAACGAAATAAAAACCGCGAGGTTTGCCGATGACATAGTAATACTGTCAGAATGAACAAATGAGCTGTAACAGCAATTGAAGGGAATGGACAGCGTCGTGAAAGCAGGGTACAAGATGAATATTAACAAAAGTAAACACGGGTAATCGAATGTAGTGTCAGTAAATCAGGCGATGCTGAAGGAATTAGAATATGTAAAGCGACAATTAAAGTAGTAGTTGAGTTCTGTTATTTGGGTAGCAAAATAACTTCTGATGGCCGAAGTAAAGAAGATATAAAATGGATAAAGGCTGTGGGAAGAAAAACGAAATTTGTTGACATCCCATATAAATATAAATGTTGGGAAGTCTTCTGAAAGCATTTTCTGGAGTATAGCGTTGCATGGGAGTGAAACGTGGACAATAAGGAGTTCAGAAAAAAGATTGTGGAAGCTTTTGAAAGGTGATGCTACAGACGAAGATTAGATGGGTAGATCAGGTGACTAATGAGGCGATCAACAGAATTGGAGAGGAAAGAATTTTCTGGCATATCTTGCTTAAGAGAAGAGATACGTTGGTGCGACACATTATGAGACATCAAGGAATCGTGAACTTACCAACAGAAGAAAGTGTGTGGGATAAAATTCGAAGATGAAGACCAAGAGAAGAATACAGTAAACAGGTTCAAAAAGATGTAGGTTGCCGTTCTTATTCTCAGATGAAGAGGCTTGCTCAGGACAGGGTACTGTGGAGAGCGTCATCAAGCCAGTCTGCGACTGAAGAGCAGAACAATAACAACTAGCTACTGTCGTCACAGATGGAACAGCTGGAGACTTCTCTCATATACACCGTGCACCTGTGATCCCGGGGGGCTGGGGGCAGGAAGTGTAGACCTTAGCGTCCCGCTGACCGTAGTGATTGGAGAGGAAGAGGAGGAATAGGATGGGGAGGTGATGTACAGAGAGATATATGGGCAAAGAGGGGGCGGGATGGTCAGAGAAAGGAGGGATATGTAACACTCGTGATGATCTGTCAGATTCGCTACTGTAGGTATATTTAGAAAGCAATAAGGTGAACATTGAATGCGGTTGTTTGTTCGAGCTCTCCACACCTATGCAAGGTGTCGTGCGACGCTTGATGACTATGTATGAAGTGGTCATGTGGTGCAGACTTCTGATGCACTCCCTGCGGACGATGTCAGTTCGGTTCATGACCTTCAACACACATTTCGATACATTCTGCGTAAAAATATTGGCAAAATGTTCGACGACGGTAGCTTTTGTAAGTAGCAGAAGGTAAGACACTAGGAAACGTTATAGTGATGAAACTTATTCCTCGACCGAGAACCTCGCGAATCTGTAATAATAATAATATGGTTTTCTCTTCCGCAGGACCTAATGAAGGATCAAGACTCCATGGTCATGTAGCGATGGTGATTTTTTAATGGTTTCCCAATTTTATAGACCGCTGCGCTGCTGCTTTGTACTTGTTCATCTGTTATCTATGCGAAAGGAGCAGTTCTGTTCGGAACGACCTCATGGAAACTGTTGATGGTCCACTTCATTACGAAAAATCATAAACGTCCCCATGCGTCTGGGTACAACGTAATTCCCGGTAATTGAGCTTGCCGTGAATATATTGCAGAGGTATTCTTCGGCTGATCACGGTGCAATCGAAACTATGATACTGTAACTGATACTTGAGGTTATAATTGGGCTTGATAAAGTGATTGTCGCTCTATCCACACCAGCTTTTGTGAATGATCGCTGTTACTCTGATCCAATTTCAGAACAACGTCCCTGTCCACTGCTGTTGATTCTCATCACGGTGTTCGATACAACACTGTAAAATGACACGGAAATGATAGTGCGCTGATCAACTAAACAAGGGCTTCAGGATACAACTGAAAAAATATTGGGTATAGTCATCATAAAATATCTCCAATGAAAAAACACATACTGCTCGCTTTACAAACGAACTGTTTGACATGGCGTATCAGTGCGCGACGGTTTTTCAACCTACACCTCATTCCTTCGGCTGTCATCAAAATCCATCCATTTATCGGTAGCAGGTGTGCAGCCTACTACATATGTGTGCTTGCGGCGGCCGCAGTGGCCGATCGGTCTGCGGCGCGCCTTTCACAGTTTGCACGGCCACTACGATCGGGGGTCCGAATCCCCCCTCGGGCATGGATGTTTGTGTCGTCTTTAGTATAGGGTAGTCCATAAGTAGTTTGTAAGTTTAGGGACTGATGACCCCGCAGTTAAGTCCCTTAAGCTTAACAAACATTTGAACATTTTTGTGTGCTTGCACTCCGAAGGAAAGTAAACGCTACGTTGTATTTGCGAACTGGTTTAGGTAGTGGGAGAAACAAATGCATTCAACTTCCGCAGCAAACGTCGAATTATACGTGTTTGATAACGAAAACGTAGTTTTACTGTTGTTATTTCCTTATTTTCTCTAGATCCGTTTCGCCATCTTCTATATCAGGGCTTCATCAGCGGGTTCGATTAATGGTACATCGTCTTGCGAGTTTGGTCTTTGTTATTTCTCTCATCCGGTCACACGACAGAGTCGCACAACTCATCCATTTATGCACAAAAAATTTCGTAAATAGAGGAGTTGTGTAACGTCGGCTTGTGGCCAGCTGGCAGAAGCAAGAAATACCAAACTCCCAAGACAAACCACAAAACAAACCACTGACGAAACCCTGAAACAGAAGACGGCGAAACTCGTATGGAGAAAATAAAGAAATTGCAGCAGGAAAACTGAGTTGTTTTCTTTTCCAAAAACAAATATACTGGTAAAAACACATAGGGGATTAGTTGAGATGCCTGGTGTTGAGTTCACTCTAACAAACGAATTACACCAGCAGTTGGGTTCAAATAGTGTAGTGAGCAGGCAGTACAATGCAACAACAGCGTGACTTACACGAAGCTATGAGAGCCATAGGAAGGTTGGAAGCGGGACAGAGAGAGGTGGTTACGGCTATTGGAGTGTCCCAAGGCATCATTTCCAGGACCTGGACGTGATTTCAGACGGAACTGTTAAAACAAGGCAAGGCCAATTCGTCCACGATAACATCAGTTAGAGACGACCGTTATCTCTGGTTAACAGCCCGCCGAGACAGGAAGCTGAATGGAACTCGGGTGCAACGCATCCTCCAGGCAGCAACAGGATGCGCAATATCAACAGAGACAGCTCGAAATCGCCTTCGTCATTGTGGACGAACATCAGGATTGGAACCGTTACGAATGGCGCCTGGTTCTGTTCGCAGATGAGTCAAGTTCTGTGTTCTGCGGGACAATCGTCTTCCCCTCATCTGGAGAGAAACTGGAACTCGGAACAATCCTGCTTCGTGCAAGAGACATCACCGTATCATAGCGGTGGACGAATGGTGTGGGCAGGAGTCAGTATTGGCGGATGTACGGAACTGTACGTCGGTCAGAATGGCGCTTTCACTGCTCAAAGGTATAAAGACGAGATCCTTCGACCATTTGTTGTACACTACGCTGAAACTATAGAAGATACGTTCCTTCTGTTGGACGATAACGTTCGTCCCCACAGAGCTGCACTGGTGAACAACATGCTTCAAGCTGAGGGAATTGAACAAATTGAGTGGCCAGCTTCTTCATCGGTCTTAAACCCGATGGCGAACTAGGGAGACGCACTGCAGCCACACCAACACTTCCCACAAAGGTTCCAGAGCTGGATATTGCACTCATGGAACGAAGGCCATATATCCCTCAAGAGCTGATTAATAACCTTATACTGTCCATGCCGCGCAGGTGTGCAACTGTTGCAACTGTACTGGTCGACCGAGGTGATCACACATCATATTAGAGGGCAACAATAATGTCTCTTTCACTATTATGCTAGCCCCGCGGTGCTATGTGGTACGGAGCCAGCAAATTATCGTTCTTTATTACACAGATATTACAGTTGTAACAGATATCTCAATAAAATAAATTACCATACGTATATTGTGTACGATGTCGCACCTGATCCCCTAATTGTTTTGAGTAGTGTATATGTGCGCAACAAAAGAACAGATTATATGCCGAGTGCAAGTTTCTCCCACCGCTGCAGACTGTATAGAGACGTATGCATTCTGTACAATTACTTTTGAAACAATATATGTATTATATGTGGGTGTGTTTTATTTCATTTCGGTATTAAAAACAATGATAACACGGAATAAAGATCAAGCAGATGTCAAGCTGATTAGTATGCAACAATAGCCAACCGCCGCGCCGCAGTGGATACGCCGGTTCCACTTAGATTACCGAAGTTAAGCACTGTCGGGGTTGGCTGCCAATTGGATGGGAACCATCTGGGTCTGCCGAGCGCATGAAGGATGCACTCAGCCCTTGTGAGGCCAATTGAGAAGTAATCATACGAGAGAGAGTTGTCATAGCATGTACTTCGATAAGTGCCAAAGTCATAACGAAATAACATTCAGTCCATCATAAGAAGATTGCAGCACTGCTTTGATACCAATGGTCATCACTTCAAACACCTTCTGTAAAAGGACGTTCATGCCACCTTGTTGGCCTTCAAAGAGCTTACTGTTACACATCATTGGATTCGCGTCGGCAGCATCTATCAGATATTAAGTACCAGACTATAGCATCCCATTTAAAATGGCCGAGGGGACTGAGGTGCTCGAGTCACGGTCTGCACGGCCACTAAGGTCGGGGGTTCAAATCCCCCCTCAGACATGGATATTTGTGCCGTCCTTAGGATTAGCTAGTTCATAAGTAGTTTGTAAGTTTAGGGACTGATGACCTCGTAGCTAAGTCCCATAAGCTATACAAACACTTGAACATTGATAGGGGAAGCGTGGAGGGAAGGAGCTACGGTCGAGCGCCAACTGTTGTGCGTGCGGAAGAAACATTGCGTAACTCGCGGCCAGCCACGCGCTAACAGAATGAACATTATTGGCTGTCATTGCGGTAATGGAGGGGGATGCGCAGAACGGCTTAAAACTGGGCCGCCTTCGTAGCTGACGCCGACTATAGTCGAACTGAATACTTCTGTCCCCCAACTGCCAGAAATATTTCCATCAGAAGTGAAACATGCAATAGATAATGTGAAAAAAGGGACTGCTACAGGTACTGATGGATGAAGAATCGATAAAGCATTTAGCTAAGATATTTTCAGGTTGTTTGCATAGTGGAATGTTACCAAGAGACTGTAATAAGGCCAAAATAGTTCTAATACATAAGAAAGACATAAAGAACTATCGCCCTATCAGCGTACTCTCCATAGTATACAAAGTTTTCACCAGAAACTTGACTACCAAATTGAGTCGGCCGCGGTGGCCGAGGGGACTGAGGCGCTCCAGTCACGGTCTGCACAGCCACAACGGTCGGGGGTTCGAATCCCTCCTCAGGCATGGATATTTGTGCCGTCCTTAGTCTTAGCTAGTGCATAAGTAGTTTGTAAGCTTAGGGACTGATAACCCCGTAGTTAAGTCCCATAAGTTCTACAAATATTTGAACATTTGAACCAAATTGAGCAGTACACTCGACCGAGTGCAATCCATTGAGCAAGCAGGTTTCCAAACAGTATTCAGCACAGTTGACCATTTCTTCACCCTATGGGAAATAATTAGTAGAATAAATGAGTACCATATACCTCTGCTTTGCTTTTATAGAGTTTGAAAAGGCGTTTGATTCGATTAGTCACCCAGCTATGTTTACTGCCCTAAATGAGCAAGGAATAGAACAGAGCTATAGTAAAATCCTACAGAACATCTCCAGCCTTTGTAAGTGCTGTTGAAGAAGCTGAAGAATTTATCATTGAAAATGGCGTAAAGCAAGGTGACTCTATATCACCCAAATTATTTTCAATAGTTTTAGAAAAAGCAATGTCTAAACTGAATTAGGAAGAAAGGGGAATTCAGTTCTTGGAAAGAGACTTAAAAAGTTGAGGTTTGCAGATGATGTTTTTGCAGATAACATAGAATAACTTCAAATATTAGTTAACTAACTTGTAGTAGTATGCTCTGAAGTTGGACTAGAAATAAACATTGATAAGACCAAGATCATGATCAATGAGTGGACTCCTGAAGGAAGTATATCGGTTGGAAGTACACAACTGCAAAGAGTCGCATCATATGCCCATCTGGGACAACCGATACACATTAAAGGTTATCTAAAACCAGAAATATTACGTCGTATTAAATTGGGCTGGCAGGCTTATGGGAGACAGTCTTCAATTTTGAAATCTAAGATGGCTCGGTTGAGCAGAAGAAAACAATTGGCTGTGAAACATTGACTGTAAATGGGTTCAATGTTAGGAAACTAACAGTAGCTCAAAGAGGAATTGAAAGATCAATGCTGGGTTACAAAAAAAA
This sequence comes from Locusta migratoria, assembly GCA_026315105.1. Classification (NCBI taxonomy): domain Eukaryota; kingdom Metazoa; phylum Arthropoda; class Insecta; order Orthoptera; family Acrididae; genus Locusta; species Locusta migratoria. The sequence goes on along the minus strand of CM048747.1, from coordinate 201,357,055 downwards.
AAAAAAAAAAAAAAAAAAAGAAAAAAAAAAAAAAGGACAGAAAGAGAGCAGTCGAGATAAGACGAACAACAAAGGTCACCGACATTATGGAAAGGGTGACCACACTGAAATGGCAGTGGGCTGGTCATAGTGCTAGAGTAAAAGATGATCTAGACAAGTCCAAAACTGGAGCCCAATTTATCAAAAAAGACCTAGCCCGCCAGACAGATGGAACAGAGACCTAAGTGAGACAGCATGACTTAGTCGGCAACGGGAAGCTCAAGATCGGAGGAAATGGAAGAACCTATAAAATAAAAATAAAAAAATATCAAATGTTTGTAAAGCTTATGGGACTTAACTGCCGGGTCATGAGTCTCTAAACTTACAAACTACTTATGAACTTATAGTAAGGACGACACAAACATCCATGCCCGAGGGAGAATCGAACCTCCAAAGCGGGAGGCCGCGACTCAAAGAGGCCACATCACCAAGTGATAGAACTGGCTGATGATGATGATGATGATGATGACTGCAATATTATACTAGAACAACAAGCATGTATTACAGGCCACTGATGATGCTTCACATATAAAGAAGCGAAGCGAGTATGACACACAAAAAACGCCTTTCATTTAGTTGCAATAGACGGATATTATACTAATAAACACAAGTGGTTTACTTTTGTAAAGTAACAAAACCAGTCCCTTCCTTTATACAAACCCGATACCAATGTAAAGTGAAATATTCGTTGTCAATGCAGTAGATAAATTAAATCATTTTATTTTCTAATGTTGCTAAGTTGAAGTTTTGACAAGTGTTGTTTCGTATTTTACTCATTAACAAAAAAATTTTAGATCTAGTGTGACATGTATTTCCAATTTACTGGTAGTATGATATCTGAATTTATGTTAGCATCAGGAATTTCAGTCATTAGGTAATTTAATTAACACCGAAGATGAAAGCATTGTTTTAAAACACGTTTAAAGCTATTTTGTTATAAAAAACATAGACTCCACTCTTTGACTTTAAATGCTGTAAAAATTTTTGTAATTGTAAATCTGGTAATATTAATTTTAACAATGAGTTAGTCGAACTTCTGATTGTTGGAATATATATAAGCGAGTAGGGGAGAAGTATTGAAGTCAGTTTTTTCGATCTGGTTTCGGAAGAGGATGCTGTAACGTTTTGTGTAATAAACCAGATTATAACGCAAAAGTTAAGTGTGGAGTATAATTATGAGCGAGTTGAACCCTTTTCCACATTCATTTTACCACAGCAGGTAGAGTTTGGATCCGGCATGACTGAAAAGGTCCGTAACGTGTTCCCTGTTTTTAAGACGAACCGTTGAACCGATCAGCATCATATTTTACAGGCATAATTGTAGGCCGCCAGAGACCAGAACCTACCTTTTTCAAATTTTTCGGACAAAAAACACGGTAGTAACACAAAAAAGCCGTTTGTAATACAATTGTAATTGCAAACGAACCATTCATCTGACACGAAAATTGAATAACCTAATTGGTAGAGGAGAAAATTCTCTACAACTTCACTCTATTATGGGTTTTTTTTTAATATATTTTGCAACGTTGCAGAGATATTTTCAAAAATAACGGCGATTTGACGATGTCTGTCTGGCTGTAACGTGTTCCCACTTTTTAGGTCGAACCGTTCAACCGATCGGCACTAAATTTTACAGACATAATTGTTGGCTGCCAAAGACCAGAACCTCACTTTTTCAAATATTTCGGACAAGAAATACGTTAGTAATACAAAAAAGCCGTTTATAATGTAATTTTAATTTCAAATAAACCGTTCATATGACGCGAAAATTGAATAAACGAATTTGTAGAGGAGATAATTCTCTACAACTTTGTTTCCTTATGTTTTTTTTTCGTATCTCGTATCGTTTGAGAGATATTTGCAAAAATAACGTAGTTTTGATACCCTTCATTGAATTAACGAAAACCAACCGTTCGCAGACGTCACATGACATTCCTCGCCCAGAACTCTCTCTGGCATACGTCATCTTGCGTTGCGTATTTGATGATTTTCTTATTGTAACTTACACATTGTCATTTCAAAGCAATGGCGCACTGAAGAATTAACAAAAACACATACGATAAAAGCTAATGTAGTGTCTGCAAATGCCCTATTAGCATCAGTTAACAATGGACATCAATAGTACGAGATTACCGAACGCAATTTGTAACTGTAGCCGTAGCGTAGTGGGAAATGCGTTGGCCTGCGACGCTGTAGGTCAGTGGTTCGAAACTCGCCGCTAACTAATTTTTTTTTTTCCTAAAGGGGTTCCAGAGACTCTTATTAATTAATTTTTTATTATTTAGATTATTATTTTGGTCCAAAATGTTTGCAAAAACTTGTAAAACTACAAATCTAAAGTGGGACGTAAAACACGTCAGTGCGATTTTTTTTTTTTTTTTTCACGCAATGGAAGTTAGGAACCTGAGCTATAATAACGTGCATACATTGCAGATCGAAAAATGAGACGTTTAGATCTGCAGAGGAGACGGCTGACATTTTTGTTTTAACCCAACTACGACGAAGTCTTCAGTATGTTGTGTATGAACCTCAACTTTGTAGCTGTGTCCAACAACTTTGCAATTGGCAATACAAGCTAAAATTGATCTGCAATGGGAGCAGACGATTTAAGGAAATAAAATACGACACTGTACACGAATTCTTAGAGACAAGAATAAAAAACTAAGCTGCCTTTCTCGTCCTTCTGGAAGGACGTCAGCGCTATCTGGGTTAATGCAGCCGTTTCGGACACACGCTACTTAAAAATGATGACTGCCAGATAATGTTTGGCCTGTATAGTCAGATATAACGATTAGAGCGACGACAGGTAGACGGGCAGTGAAGTATCGCGCGTCCATAACACTGGCATTAAATGTCTTAACGGCTAGGCCGCGTCGGCAGTAAAGTTACCCGTGCCCTTTTGCACCGTCAACTTCCTGAGCGGTTGTCGATGGGTGGGGTCGATAGCGATCGCCGACTGCAGCTGCGCGCACAGCACACAAAGCGGCTCAGCTGTGGCGATGCCTGCTGCGGCTGCGGCTGCGCCCTGTCAGAGCAACAGGCGGCAACGTTGTGCGCGCGCAGCGGCAGTGGCGAGGCGGTGGCGGTGCACTGGGGCAGGCGACTAGGCGACGGCTCAGCTGGCCGGCCGCCGTAGCCGCTGCAAGGACGCGGCCCGGCGCCCCGAACCAAACTTGAGGCCCCTGCACACGCTCCGACTAATCGACCGACCAATGAAACAACCAAATTCGTAGCAGCCTACACACGTTCCTACCAACTGCACTCAGCGATTGCAGCACACCGAGCGAGGTGGCGCAGTGGTAACACACTGGACTCGTATTCGGAAGGATGGTGGTTCAAATCCTCATCCGGCCATCTAGTTTTACGTTTTCCGTGATTTTCCTAAATCAGTCCAGGCAAATGCCGGGATGGTTCCTTTGAAAGGGCGAGGCCAATTTCCTTCCCCATCCTTACCCAAAATTCCGAGCTTAACCCTGTGACGCATAGCGTTCCACTGTAGTGGACGGCTATTACTGGCAGCATTTCTGAGCATCCTAAATTGTTCTTCCAGTCTTAAGCTCATGGAGCCCACCAGAGGGGACCTTGCCGACAGATGCTGCACTGTAGACGTCGCCAGCTGAACTGTGTCAGTTTTTCATCCGAAGGCAGTAGCAAGGCAAGATGGCAAGTGCAAAGCACGGCAAGCATCCTGGAACCACATTCCACCAATTTCACAGAAAAGAGGCAAAGTGCATTTGCACCAAATGCAAGGAACCTTGTGTTCAAAATGGTTCGAAATGGTTCAAAAGTTTCCACAGAAAAAGCAAAATCTCAATTAAAGGACTCGGCAGGTTTCAACTGTACAGCGACCACATGGCATTATCTTTTTTTTTTTTTTTTTTTTTTTTTTTTTTTTTTTTTTTTTTTTTTTTTTTTTTTTTCCTCCAAACAGAAAATTTCAATAAATTTTTGTTGGAATTTATGAAAATATACATTCTTCTTTACTATATAAGAACCATTTCAGAACTTTTTCCTCGTGCATTAATAATTCATGCATCACAGGGTTAAGCTCCTTCTCTAATGACCACGCTGTAGACGGGACGTTAAACCCTAAGATTCCTTCCTTCCTTCCTTCCGAATGTCCGTTTGTCGAACTGTTTTTGTTTTTGCGAATGTTATGATTCACATGTCTAGTTGGTTGGCTCTGAGAAGAACCGTTGTGATGCAGTTGCACGTTCGTGTTACCAAGTCAGTCACATTGAGCCTCCAGACCTTCGAAGACAGAACGCCCTTCTCGAGGAATACGAAAAATTACTGATAATCCCCGAACTTCCACTGCACTATGATGTGCCTGCTCCGCGAATTAGCCGTATAAAATCTAGGCAACCATCCATCTTATTGGCGGAATCACTGGAGGCAACTGGATTCAACACTGAAAGAAAGTGTATAGAAATGTGGAACAATGTTGCCTGTGAGAAATATCAGACCCTCCAAAGACCTGACGCAAGAATAGCTGGAATGGAATTACCACCTCGTGCCTGGAGAACACTTAATAAGATCCGCACACGCTATGGCGTCTGTGCTGAAAACTTCCACCGTTGGGGAAAAGAAGAAGGAAGGAGTCTTGGGGTTTAACGTCCCGTCGACAGTATGGTCATTAGAGACGGAGCTAACGGTCGGAGTTTTCAGTAAGGTTAGTGAGGAATATCGGCCGTGTCCTTCGAAAGGAACTATCCTGGCATTTGCCTGGAGTGACTTAGGGAAATCACGGACACCTAAATCTGGATGGCCGAAGATGGATTTGAACTAACATCCTCCCGAATGCGAGACCAGTGCGTTACCACTGCGCCACCTCGCTCGGGCTTTGGGGAAAGGCTTCATCCTCCCAGTGTGACTGTGGAAACGAGCAACAGACAATCAACCACATTGTTACAAGCTGCTGCAGAAGAGTTTATCAAGGAAATCTAGAAGATTTCTTTGGAGTGACAGTGGCAGCCCTTGAATGGATAGAAAACCTAGATATTAATTTGTAGATTTAGTTGTTTACCTCTTTTATAGTTTGTAAAATTATGCAGTTAGTCTACTTTTTTTTTGTAAAATCAAACAAACTCATGATTGCTAGTTGCAGTTCATCTGTATTGCCATAAATAAATAAATAATTTGACCTCACGTGTTCGCTTTGCAGACAGCAGACGATCGCAGTTAGGAAATTGGTCGGGTAGCACTATACACGCACAATTTGTCGAGTGGAGTGGTCGGGGGGTCGGATGTCGGACGGCCAGGCCCAACCAACCACCCGACAAGCAAAGTTGGTCGGGAAGCGCATCTACAAGTCCAATTTATCGGACTGCCGATAAATTAGTCCCGACAAATTGGAACGTCTATAGGGGCCTTTAAGACTACTGTTTTCAGTACAGTCAAAGCTTGATACATCGAATCTTTAGAGAAGACAAAATTAATTGGGTATAATAAGGTGTTCCACAAAAAGTCACGATTTTTGTCAATGTATTAGTGTACATGGTTGCAAAATACTAACACGAATTATTTACAGACGAATGGAAAAACTGGTGGAATCCGACCTTGGGAAAGATCACTTTGGATTTAGAAGAAATGTAGAAACACGCGAGGCAATATTCTCATTACGACTTATCTTAAAAGATAGAGTAAGGAAAGGGAAACCTACGTTTTTAGCATTTGTGGATCTGGAGAAAGCTTTTGAGAATGTTGACTGGAATACACTTTTTTTCAGATTCTGAAGGTAGCAGTGGTAAAACATAGGAAGCGAAGACCTACAGTTATTAGATTCGAAGGGCACAAAATAGAAACATTGGTTGAGAAGGGAGTAATACAGGATTACAGCCTTTCCCCAATGTTCTTCAATCTGTACACTGAGGAAGCTGTGGAGGAATGCAAGGATAAATTTGGAGAGGGAATTAAAATACGGGGAGAGGGAATAAAAACCTCGCGGTTTGCTGACGACACGGTAATTCTGTTACAGATAGTAAAGGACCTGAAAGAGCAATTAAATGAAATGGTCAGTGTCTTAAAACTAAGATAATAAGATGAACAAGAGTAAGACGAGGGTAATGGAATGTAGTGTCAGAAAATGAGACGATGCTGAAGGAATTAGATTAGGTAATGAGACAATAAAATTAGTAGATGAGTTTTGGTATTTGAGTAGCAAGATTTTGATGGCCGAAGTAAAGAAGATATAAAATGCAAAATGCATATGGAAAGAACAGCGTTTCTGAAGAAACGAAGTTTGTTGATATCCAATATTAGATTAAAAGTTAGGAAGTCCATTCTGAAAGTATTTGTATGGAGTGTAGCATTGTATGGGAGTGAAACGTGGACGATAAGGAGTTCAGACAAAAAGATTACACAAGCTTTCGAAATGCGGTGCTACAGACGAATGATGAAGATTAGATGGGTAGATCACGTAACTAATGATGAGATAGTCAACAGAATTGCGAACGAAAGGAGTTTCTGGGATGTACTAGGAGAAGCGATATGTTGGTGGGACACATTCTGAGACATCAAGGAAACGTCAACTTAGCATTAGAAGGAAAGGTGTGGGGTAAAAATTGTAGAGGGAGACCGAGGGACGAATATAGTAAGCAGATTCCAAAGGATGTAGGTTGCCGTAAGTATTCTCAGATGAAGAGGCTTTCACAGGACAGGGTAGTGTGGAGAGCACTGAAGACCACAACAACACTTGATGTGAAGGATCCTCTGCAGTTTCAACTTGCACTCATCACAAATGTTGTTATATACACTGGCACTTGCCCCACTCTTTTTTAGAAAATAATGCGGTGTCTTTTCCTGAAATTTTCAAGCCATCCATTACTCGCACGAGAAGTATCGTACCCCAACGCTGCTGCAAAATAATCTGCCTTTCCTTTCAAAATAATTCCACTAATGTTCGCATTGTTATTCATGTGTGGCCGGAACCACTGCACTAAACACTCTTCTAAATCTGGAAAATCAGACTTTCGTTGTCGTTTCCGATCTGTCTCTTTATTGCGGTTACCACGTGTTCTTCATTCTTCATTATTCTTGACAGTGTGCCTGCCGGAATGCCTAACTCAGCTGCTATGTCTTTCTTTTTCTTTACTCCTGCTCTCACTTCGCCATTAAATATGGCTTTGCTGCAATTGACAGACATTTCCGCTTGGACCCACGACCGGCTCCCGCAGCTCAAACTGAATCAAAACAAACACTGCCTAAAATCGCACCTGGACGGAAGTCATGGGAACTGCAGGACAATGCATAGAACCGCACATTGATATGCAGAGGTAGCACAAAAAAGGCTTCATTTATAAAGGTGACTTAGATATAAAGGACTTTTCCCCACTGCACTTCGATATACATAAGTAAAATCTGTCCTCCTTCGATATCATGGACGGTTATATTCGAAATATCAACGTTAGGGCTTCCAACCGAAGCGAATGAAGAAAACATTCCATACAGACAGGTCTTGATATATCGAGGTTCAGTATATAGAGGTTTGACTGTATATCGACAATGCGTCTTCGCACTGGTATTGGCGTATTTTCAATCCCATAACAGACAGAGCAGTATTGATGGGCCCAAAAATACTTTTCAGATTGACAACATTCGGTATTCAGGTGTTTACAACGTTTCGCGAAACAGCCTCAGGGCGCTAGCGTCTATTGCATAACCATTAATGTTTACAGTTGCAGTTTCTATTTCGATACGCTTTGAATGAATCTGCATCGGGCAGGAAACATGAATAAATAATTATTGGTACAGTTTCTCTGGACCCAGAGATCAGTTGATTACATGTATAGGAGTTAGAAGCTTTAATGGTTATAAGCAATTACTTGATATTTATCACCTAGAGTAACCGGAGGGAAAAATAGAGCACGTTAAAAAGAAATTAATTGCTTTGTAGTTTTCAATAAGAATTTTACTAATTGTGTTAGCGGACACAACTCCACTCAACATTCAAATGACCTCCCTGTGGCCAAAACTCGCGAAGTTACACTTAATCCTTTATCAGCTGGTATAATGGGTAACATAAGTGTGCCTTCTTTTTCGATTTTATCTCGTAACATCGTAATCAATTTGTCGTACGATTCCTAGCTCATTCGAAAGTAAAATACGAAATTTTTCTGATCAGTGGTTCAGATTCCTGTCAGCAAGTTCACATGCGAAAACTCATTTCCTCGCAGCACTCCCGAGCCCATTTCGCAGTTCTTGGTTGACTTTTTCTGATAGCCAAGGATCTATGATTTTCTCGCGGCCCGACAGCGGACCACTGAAATGTATTGAAGATTTGACAATATTTTATCGACACATTCATTACTTACTGAATATTGTCAGTAATATATTGTGAAACCTTCAATACATCTCAGTGGTCCTCAAACCATCAATAACATTGTCATTATTTTCAATAGGCGATACGTTTTCGTCGGACTGCGAAAAAATCATATAGAAAGTCAACCGAGAATTGCGTAAAGGGAAAATGGGATTCTCATCTCGTACACCTTCAGAAGATTGTTCAAATTCCTGCTCCAGTTCTTCAACCTTGTCAGAGAGAGTGCTGTACACTTCACTTTTGAGATGACCCAAAGCAGAAAAATCCAGAGATCATCTAAGCTTGGCGAAGAAGATACCGACTGTGCTCGATCTATATCAGCGCGTTAGGCAATGTCTTACATCACAAACAAAATGGGACAGTGTTCCATCAATCATGTACCACATGCTCCAGAGCTGCGTAAGTAAGGTGAAATTTGACACCAATTAACATGCTTACTTAATTGCACTATCTTGTACAGTACTTGACAGTGAAGGCAATGGCGGCTCGTGACCACATATTCGCGATTATCATGAAAACGTTTGCAGACACCTGTTTAGTGGAATCTTTTTGTTTTTATTTTCCTATTCTTTCACTAGTACTTATTTTCGTATTTAAAAAATCTTCCACTCCATGTATATAATAACAGTTTGTAGCATCAGGTTTATCTCAAAGTTTGGAGCGAATATTTTATCCAGCAGCATTCTAGTGACGGGTGAATCCCGTCCTCCCCCCACGGTTGTCAGTTTAATGTGAACTGCCGCATCACCAGTAATCGAATCCGTCAAGTCAAAGTCGAGAAAGGTACTATTTAATTATGGCGGAGGTTATTAAATTTAGCACAGGAAAAGCAATCGTGTGAAATTTGTTAAACTAGTTGTAATCCGAGACAAGGCAGCTAATGACTGAATGAGTGGGGAAGAGACAACATAGGGATGCCTAATGATATGTCGGTTGTGTCGAAAATCTTTCTCAAATAATTGGTTCAGGCTGTATGCTACACATAGATTGCCGTAGACCACCTATGGCAGAGAGCACACTGAAAAAGGAACACGCGGGCATACACACATACACAAGCACACACACACGCACACACACACACACACACACACACACACACAGAGAGAGAGAGAGAGAGAGAGAGAGAGAGAGAGAGAGAGAGAGAGAGAGACAGAGACACGTATGTCTATTATGAATAATAGACGACAAATGATGGATGTATTTTAATTATATCAATAATGGCTGAGTCGTGTTGTTGACTCGGTGCATTTCGGTTGTGTTATGCGCCGCCAGAGCTGGGGTCCAGTTTGATTTCTGACGAAGCACAGTATGCTGAGGACACGTTTACAAGGGAAGTAACCACGTTTTCTTTTATTACGTTTTATATTTTTATTGTTTTTTGTTTCAAGATTCTTGTACAGATTATCTGATAATGAGGGCTTGACCGTTTAAACGCGTCATATTTACTGTTTTTACACGATATCTGTGGTTGAGCCTACTTGACAAAATAATAAAATAATAAATGATGGATGTATTTTGGATAAAAAGATCGTGCGTACCCAATTGCTGTTTTACCCAAATACATTTAACCACAAATGGCTGTTCCTCCTCCGGACATTGTTGTCCAAATTGATAAATGGCGCATGTGGTAATGCACGACTGGTTTGCTATCTCCCGTTCTCGTGCTCTAAAAGTGGCTATGAGCTCTCCACGCGCCGCTCTTGATTTTGCTATAAGCTGTTGAAGAAGTTCGTCACGCTGTTCTCTAGGCTAGAGTCTTGTACACGACTCTCTGATGTCCTGATTCTTTGAACTGCATTTCTTGCCTCCATTGGTTTTGTTGCATGGCGATTTCTTTCATTACGTTTGAGTCACGCCTCTTTGCTAGATACATGCATTGTTAAGGCTAGGTTTTTTTCGCTGCTTTTTACTGAAAATAATACACAGCATATTGAGAATAAAAAACATACATGAAACATTTTAAAACCATGGTTATGTCGTATGAGAATTTAAAAACCAATTGTAACGTGAAATAAATTCTAGCATCAAGGAAACGTGTCGCCATCTATTCGCTGCATACTCAACCTAGATAACATTTAATTTGCAATAAAAGTAGTGAGATCATTTACCTAGATAAAAATCATCCTATATTTAAACTTGCACCAAATCACATAGAGCGTGCAAAATTTCATTAAGACCAGTAGAGTAGCCTCGTGTTTCTCGCAGACAAATATCATGACACGAGGCTGTTTCAGGAGGAACAGTAAATACGAGGCGTGTTTTTTAAGTAAGTTCCGTTTGAACAGAAGTACATTTGCCAAGTTTGTTCAAACACTTATCATGCCTCTCAACCGATTTTAAAATATCCTCTTCATACAATCTTGCCGCCTGTTCCGATAACCAAGAGTTCACTGACGTTTTGTAAAGCACTGATCTCGACACGCCAGGAAATTCGCTTGAGACACCTGTTATCGTGAAGCTCCTGTTCTCACGAATCCTCGCTTCAGCTGAAACCTCCAGATCGTCTGTAATCGAAAATGGGCGACCGGAGCGGTCCTCATCATGGACGTTGTTACAGTCATCTCTGAACTCTCGTACCCACTTACGCACTTTGCCTTTACTCATAACAGTATCACCATACACTTCGCATATCGGTCAATGAATTTCCGCAGCAGACAGGTTTCTTGGCGACAAAAACAAAAACCATATCACTGGTCGAACCTCACACGCGATGAGCGAGTTGATAGTCTTAAACATTTTGAAAGCACAGAACAGACCCTTACAGGTTAGCTACAGAGCTGAAACTGAGCACAGTTGTTCCCGAGGCATGCCAGTACACGACGCACGCGCTCGTTGCGGTATGTGCGCGAACTACTGGTGTCTGCAATAAAAGGGAGCTTACTTAAAAAACGCGCTACCATAGACGAATTGCGATAAAACTGCCATGTAACATGCGTCAAATTTTTTTGAATACAGAGACACAGCCGAGCTCAGTGTATTTTCGTTTCGTATGTTGGTACACCAGTTGCAATGGGTTGCTACAGGCGTATTTATCGAAAGTCAGCAGTAGAGAAGTTCTTGCTGTGTAGTCGTGCTTTAATTCAAACTGAAGTTTTCATTGCGATTTGTTGGCCATTGTACCGTACTAATGTACAAATGTTTGTAAACCTGAATATTGTGACGTCGATATTCGCCTCAAGGCCAGCAGTCTACACTAGACGCCGCGCCTCTTCAAGAAGACGCAATAACTCGCTCTATGGTACTTCGGCGGCCGAAAGCGCCCTCAGTCTCGGTACCGCATTGACTACTTCGCGCCGCCCAGTAGGGAAGAAGGGGCCTCGCCTAGATATGCCGACGCACTACATCAACGACAGACAGGAAGAGCTAGTCAATGAACAAGAAGTTCGACAGAGGAGAGCCAGCTGTCTACATAGCACAATCCGGAACTGTATTGATATCTTGCAGAACTGTTTAATAGATAGCACATCAAAATTAAGCATTCTTTTCATTTGTAATAAAAGTAAATGTGCCCTAATCAATGCTTTTACATGGGGCAATTGAGAATCGCATGCAAAAATAAAAACTGCTAACGTGTTTGGAGAAAACCATTTTTATTTTTCTCTTTTTAGACTTATAAACTTCGTCCAATGCTGTTCTAATTTGTTGATCCCTTCCAAATAATAGGAATTGTCCAAGCCTGCAAAATAGCTATTAGTTTCTGCAATCACCTCCTCGTTTGAATGCAATCTTTGCACTGCCAGTCATTTCTTCAAATTAGGGAACATATAGTCTGGAGAAGAGAGGGGGGTGGGTGTGGAATGAGTTGGAAACTTATTTCCAATAATTTTGCGACCACAACTGCAGAGGTGTGTGCTGGTGCATTGTTGTGATGGAAAAGGACTTTTTGTAGGCCAATCGCCGGCGTTCTTCTTGCAGCTCGGTTTTCAAACGGTCCCGTAACGATGAATAATATACACCTGTAATATTTTATCCTGTTCCAGATAGTCAATGAGGATTATCCCTTGCGAATCTCAAAAAACTGTCGCCATAACCTTTCCAGCCGAAGGATCGGTTTTCGCCTTTTTTTGTTGCAGATTCTCCCTTGGTAACCCATTGTTTAGATTGTTCTTTGGTCTCAGGAGTACAGTAATGTATCCATGTTTCATCCACAGTGACGAAACGACGCTTAAATCCTGTGGATTCTTCCTGAACAGCTGCAAACATTCCTTGCAACACTTCACACGATTCCGTTTCTTGTCAAGTGTGAGCAATCGCGGTACCCATTTTGCGGATAGGTTTCTCATGTCCAAATGTTTATGCAAAATATTATGTACCCGATCATTCGAGATGCCCACAGTACAAGCAATCTCACGCACCTTAACTCTTCTGTCATCCATCACCATATCAAGGATTTTATCAATGATTTCTGAAGCTGTAACCTCCACAAGGAGTCCAGAACGTTCAGCGTCACTTGTTGCCATATGGCCAGTCCGAAAACTTTGAAACCATTTAAAAACTGTTCTAATCGAAGGCGCAGAGTCACCATAATGTTTATCAATCTCTTCTTTAGTCTCCTGAGGCGTTTTGCCTTTCATAAAGGAATGTTTAATCATCACACGAAATTCTTTATCGTCCATTCTTTGACAATCACTTGACTTCCTTGATTCACACGAATTCCAAACACAAAGAAATAGACCAATATGGCTGAAACTTGGCTTGCGTTCTTTTCCAAGATGCTATTAACCAAAGACGTATATAAACAACATAGACTGGCCACAGCGCCGCCATAGTTAAAGCCAATTGGAAAGGTTGCCGCCATCTTTGAGAACGTCAGTGTCACGCCAGGTGATACTGGGCTTCTGCTAACAACTGAACCATAGGTTTTATATTAATCATTGCCAGTCTCTATTTTTTTCATTAATTTCTGGACGACGCATTTCGGAAAGTAATTCCCACTACGAATAGCATTTCTCGTTTACTACTGCATCCTAAGTGTAATGTTTACAATCGTAGAACTGCTGCATTATTTGATGTTACTATAATGTCAATAATCGTTTCTATTTAACGACATATCTTCCCTATAAATACAGGCGAATTTCTTTAAAATCTTTAATTACCTTTATTCTGCCTGTGGTTCAAATGATGTTTCATGCTTTCAAGAACATTACATATTTATCAAGCTCTCCACAATTTGACGTTTCCTTGGTACTCTCCTTACAGCTTTTGGTTTCTGTAGGCGCTCAGGAAACGAAAATAGTGTTGGAAGTTTGCAAGTAGCCGCTTTCGATCTGTGGTAGCATCCATAACTTTTCTTCAAAATGACAAGAGCATATGTAACTATACTTTGTAGGCTGCCACTTATCACGCCACTTAATGGTTACCCATTAGGTTAGCAGCTCCTTGTTTTTCAAAGGAAATCTGTATAAAGAGTAGTTTAATTACAGTTCAAATACCTAGGCTACTTACCCAATGGTTAATACGCTTTTGTACACTATATAAACAAGTGTCATTACATGAAAACACACCAAATACATCCGTCCTCTGCCTGTCGTGAAGTAAACATAATTTTGAAACTTGGTAAATGCGAAAGTTAAGTATAATGAATGTTTATAGACAAATACACGCTGATACACAACGACCTATATAATTACATATATCTTTCTTTATGTATGATATTCCAACAGTTTTATCACTGCGGTTGCTGCAATCGTACGCCGAACATACACTGGGCATGATTTACCACTAATAATAGCGCTTACACGTTAGTTTAGACTACAAACAGAAGCGTCTGCTCACGCTGCTGCTTCAAACTGACGTTGCTTAGTGCTGCCACCCAGAGCGCTGTAACTTGCCTGTAGCCTCTCTATGATGTTTATATACCGCTTTGCTGCTAACTAAACAAGACCTCGGTACACACCAGTGGTGCCATCTCTCGGACTTTGCACGGAGTTTTCTAACGCCCCTCGTAGCTGCAGACCCGTGTCCACATCCTTGCTCGTCACTTCCATCTCTTGAACCCACTAGAAAGCAGAGACACAATACTACAGGACCAAACTGCTAAGTTCATCAACTACTTAGGCGCAGCTCTACTGTAATGTAGCGTGCAAATATGCCGCACGTATTTACACAGGTCAAGTGTGCCGATTTGTATTTGTGTATGGGTTTTGTAATGGAAATGCTGCTGCTGCTGCTGCTTGTAGAAAATACGACATACGCTCTCCTAGCCGCAAACTATTATATTCAAGTGTGTTTACACGTGTGTTCAGTACACCACGTGTTACTGATACAGTGTCTAACAGTAATATTGCATCTGAAAATGTAAATTAACAAACACTGTATGATTTGGAAGACATTACTCAATCGGTAGAACGTATTCCTTCAACAAGCACATGTAGAATTTCTGCACCTATCGATGTTCCACATACAAGGGTATGGCAGACATTAACTACGCCCAGGTTCCACCTGTATCACTTACAGCTCATTCAACACCTTTGAGCAGGAGACAGAGGATTGTAATATTGTCCCCGGATACATGAAAATCGCCTGGTAATCCCAGTTTAAGTCTTCACTGATGAATACACTTCTACTCGCGACGGCAGTGGTCCACATGCCATTGTGGAGACACATTTTGAAGAATGTTTCTCTGCAAATTTGTAGCGTAATTTAATAGCTAAATAGTTAATCTGATCTGTTATGTTACCACAACGTCTAACAGAACCCCATTATCGTCAGACTATGGAAAACCAGCTGAAAACCCGGCGTTGCCCGGGTATTTATTTATTTACTTATTAGAGCCTTGAGTTAGTACTTCTTTTATCCCTTCTCTCTCTGTCCATGTCCTTCTTTCTAATAACATGTTATATTTATCACAGAATATATAAGAAATGAGGCTGTCTTGCTTAAAGGTAAAGCAATCCGAAGATTGGTTTGAACACCACAGTGTTTTACTAGACATGGTCATGTTTGGAGATGGTATGTCGTTGCTTTCTCCGATCTTCGAACAGACTAACCCAGACAGTTACAGGGGGACCTACAGTTTAACGTAGATTCCGAACCACGGTGCTACTCGGTGTTTTTCACATTGCCAGAGATGAAAGGAGTGGAAAGTGACAGATAAAAATCCTAGGATCGAACCCGCGACCTTCGGATTAATAGTCTGCCTCTCTACCACTGTGCTACGGAGCCACACATAATTTACAAAATTTTAAGTTGTTGTTGTGGTGGTGGTGGTGGTCTTCAGTCCGGTTCAGACTGGTTTGATGCAGCTCTCCACACTACCCTGTCTTGTGCAAGTCTCTTCATGTGAGAATACGCCCCCCCCCCCTCGCCCCCCCCCCCCAACAAGGGGCTCACGGTTCTTTCGTGAGTACGTGCGTGGCGAACACGGGGCCCCGAGCTAAAGCAGTCTTCCTTTCTTCTTTACTTCCTGGACTGCATTTCCTTTCCCCCTCTCCTCCTTTCCTATCCTCACTCCTTCCCCTCCCGACTGGGGGACTGATAACCTGTCTAGTTTAGTTCCTCTATCCCAACCAAACAACCCAACCCAAGAGAATACGTTCGGCAACCTACATCCTATCGAATCTGCTTACTGTATTCATCCCTCGGTCTCCCTCTACGACTTTTACCCCACACACTTCCTTCTAATGCTAAATTGACAATTCCTTGATATCTCAGAATGTGTCCCCTTCTCTTAGCATATACCAGAAACTCCTTTTCTCCCCAATTCGGTTAAGCACCTCCTCATTAGTTACGTGATCTACCCATTCATTTTCATCATTCGTCTGTAACACCACATTTCAAAAGCTTTTATCATCTTTTTGTCTGAACTCCTTATCGTCCACGTTTCACTCCCATACAATGCTACACTCGAGACAAATGCTTTCAGAAAGGACTTCCTAACATTTAAATTAATATTGGATGTTAACAAGTTTCGCTTCTTTAGAGACGCTTTCCTCCATACAGCGATTCTGCATTTTATATCTTCTCCGGCCATCAAAATCTTGCTACTCAAATATCAAAACTCATCTGCTAATTTTATTGTCTCATTATCTAATCTAATTCCTTCAGCATCGGCTGATTTTCTGACACTACATTCCATTACCCTCGTCTTACTCTAGTTCATCTTATTATCTTCGTTTCAAGACACTGACCATTCCATTCAATTGCTCTTCAATATCCTTTGCGGTATCTGACAGAATTACTATGTCATCGGCAAACCGCAATGATTTTATTTCTTCTTCCTGAAATTTAACTCCCTTCTCCAAATTTCTCGATCCATTCCTTCACTGCTTGCTCATTGTACAGATTGAACAACATTGGGGAACGGCTACAACCCTGTCTTAGTCCCTTCCCAACCTCTGCGGTGTAATAGATTAAAACTTGATATCTGATGGGGCGGTTTCCCATGCAAGTTACTGTTATTGTCCTTGTATCTCATGAACTACGTGTCGTTCTGTAATATAATTTCTAAAGTAAATTCATCTGTATGTGTGTACACTATCTGTAAAATTTCCTGCGACAACAATTTGTAGTGTAGAAATTATAAACTGCAACGTCATACCGAATGCCATACTTTTGCTCCATGAAGAGCGAAAAAGTAGTAAGCGAAAAACTTTTTTCCTTTCTTGTTTTGATGTGGTTATCAGCGAGAATAAGTTTAATGAAGGTTTGAAATTATGTTCAAAGTTTGTTGCAAGTCCCTGAGTACTATCATTCTCATACAATGTGTCGTATGTCGTATTATGTGGCAGTTTCTTGCAACTCCTACTGTTTATGACATAGGAGTCATGTATCTTATGTACTTCTTACTCTTGCAGCAATTGTTATCTTACGTAAGGAATATGTGTATCAGATTTGATTGAAATCAGTCCAGTGGTTTAGGAGAAAATGAGCAGCACTGTCGCTTAATGCAGCAGTTTTTTCGTGCATCTCCTTTTTTATGACGTCATATATCGTGAGTGTAAGAAATCTTGAAATGTTTGTTAAGCTTATGGAACTTAACTGCGGAGTCATCAGTCCCTAAACTTGCAAACTACCTTATACTAAAGATAACACAAACATCCATTCCCGAGGGAGGATTCGAACCTCCGAAGCGGGAGGCCGCGCGAACCGCAACGTGGCGCTCCAGACCGCTCGGCTACTCTCGCGCGCCGGCCGCGGTGGCCGAGGGGACTGAGGCGCTTCAGTCACGGTCTGCACGGTTCGAATCCCCCCTCGGGCATGGATATTTGTGCCGTCCTTAGTTGTAGCTAGTTTTTAAGTTTAGGGACTGATAACCCCGTAGTTAAATCCCATAAGCTATACAAACATTTGAACATTAAACTACTCTCGCACGGCCACCAGTCTCTCACGGAAAGAATAGTTTGGACAGGTGATTCTCTTTGAAGAAAATTATTTAAAAGTTTTACTTTAGTACCTTAACAGAATTTTTTTTAGCAGCGTCGGGATTGGAACTTTTTTATGGGTACGTACAAGCACGCATTCATCCTCCGAAATATTAAAAATACTCCCTAATCCTGCTCCCTCCCACCCCCATAAAAATGTCATTCCGTTGGTGCAATAGAAGATACTATGACCGCTGAAGACTACGTAAACATAATTGACAACCACCAGCATTTGGGGCCTTTAAACTGCTGAACTTCGTTCTAGAGCCCTCGGAAAGTCCATCGACAGCAGCCTCGCCGCTGTCGTTCTCGTCCTAGAGGTATCGACACATGCATGAGGTCATGACATCGCTCCCACGGCTGTGACCGTAGAAGTTGCTTCTCTCTCAAGTAACTCTTCAATCGGTTTCAGGTCTGAGTGCAGGCTCTTGCCAACAACAGTGGGCAGTTACCAACGGTGACCCATCCATGTGCTAATCCAGTCAGACAGTGCTTCAATTCCGTGATCTGCCAGGAACCGGTGTATCTGCTGCACAATTGTTATTATTTATATATTTTATTTTTGTTCTTCGAGTAGTTCGGTCCGTTGCGGACGTGTTATTTTTTTGTTTGTTGTTTATGAGGTGTGCTTGTGTATCTACTGCCTCATACGTCTGAACATGTACGAAGGACTGGTCGAATCCAAGCCAAGTGAATGACAGCTTTTTTGAGTTCGAATGATGGACCCAATCGCTACTAAAATAGAATTCGTTGTAGTTTGTCCGTACAGTAAATAAAATACTACACATCATCACACAAGAAAAAGTCCGGTCTACGTAAGTCTAACGTTCGGACTGTTCGATCATCTCAGCGAAATATTTTCCTCGGTTTCGCCTACAAGAGAAAGGAAAATTTTGTAAGTGACTCTGGACTCTGACTACTTTGTTGTAACATGGAAATGTGGCCGTCCAAATGTACTGCCTATCACCTCAGTGCGCACCACCGAGCTAGTTAATGCAACAAATTTTTAACTAATACTTGAATCACAGTCAACCGAATCACATTAAAGTTTTCTGTGGATTTCGCTAAATAACTAATGAAGAATGCTTGGATGATTCATTCATTATTCTGTGGCTTAATAACATAATCGTTCCACATTTCGTGCGTGTTCAAATGTTTGTAAACCTATTGGACCAAACTGCTATTATCATGAGTCCCTAGGCTTACGAAGTATTTCAACTCACTAAGGAAAACACACACAGACGCATGCCCGAGGCAGGACTTGAACATCCGGCGAGAAAGCTTGACGCCTTAGACCACGCGGCCAATCTGCGCGCCGCGTGTTCTCCGTCACCAATAATCTCGATGTCAACGAGATGTTAAAATCTCATTATCCTTCCTGGTTTCTTGTCTGCACTACAGTCCGTAAAATTCTTTAAGAGTATTTTGAATCACCTGAATAAAGGAGGCTCCAAGACACCCATTAATAGTCAACAAGAAGATTAAGAGTTCTTCACAGCCTTTAACATGCAAGCCAATACCTCCTTGACGTACCTTGGAGTACAGTCATGGGCGCCATTATTTCCAGGGGGGGGGGGGGGTCGGGTGCATCTCGACCTGGAATATGTTAAGTTCAAAATGTTCAAATGTTTGTTAAGCTTAAGGGACTTAACTACGGAGTAATCAGTCCCTAAACTTACAAACTACTTATGGACTAGCTAATCCTAAGGACGGCACAAATATCCATGCCCGAGGGGGGATTCGAACCCCCGACCGTAGTGGCCGTGCAGACCGTGACTGGAGCGCCGCAGTCCCTTCTCGGCCACCGCGACCTGCCCGACCTGGAATACCTCACGTGAATGAAGTACCTGTATTTGAATATAAATCTTTTGGACACGCCTCTATCGTTTGTATTTTGGACACCGCACATTGTTGGCCTTCTTGCGCATTAACTAAACAATGTAGTGAACGTATCTTATCCAGTACCCACGAGCAATCGTTTGCGTACAGTTTTTTGTTAAAACCAT
Source organism: Locusta migratoria (assembly GCA_026315105.1). Taxonomy (NCBI): domain Eukaryota; kingdom Metazoa; phylum Arthropoda; class Insecta; order Orthoptera; family Acrididae; genus Locusta; species Locusta migratoria. The sequence goes on along the minus strand of CM048747.1, from coordinate 201,337,328 downwards.
GAGTGACATAAGACGTTCTCTGTGAAAAATTCGAAAGATTGACGACAGTGATACGTCTCATATTTCGACATCCACTTCAGGTATGTTTCTGTTGGAACAGATTAATTGAAGACCTCGGGGGGAAATAATGATAACCCTCCTTAATAAAGTGCTGAGATATGACGACTTGTATGTTTGAAAAATAGTTTCTATTACATGTTGTAATCTTTGTTTTAATATTTATGTTAGCCATCTCTCTGCAGATTCATGTACTACTTGAAGAAAATGAAACATTCTGTCGGATATGATTGTTTGTGCCAACTATATTAAAAATACAAAAGTTGAGGTTTATCATTATTTACCCCCCCCTCCCCCCCCCCCGAGGTCTTTAATTCCTATATGTTTTCGTACTGATGTACAAAAGGTTATCTGACACAATGCAAAGCATGTCATTTCAGGTGCTAAAGCTGCCCTGTACTTCTTACTCGTAACTGTCAGCAAAAAGAGACTATGTCGACTGCGGCTATGGCCAGCCTATACAGTCTAACGTGGTGTACCTACTTGCCGGCCGCGGTGGCCGAGGGGACTGCGGCGCGTCAGTCACGGTCTGCACGGCCACTACGGTCGGGGGTTCGAATCTCCCCGCGGGCATGATATTTGTGCCGCCCTTAGTGTTAGCTAGTTCATAAGTAGTTAAGTCCCATAAGCTATACAAACATTTGAATTTTGTGTACCTAATTAAATAGGTGACTTTCACTGTACATCATATCTGATTATGAACGTTGCTATAAAATGCTATCGTCAATCTTTGCCACTTCCGACACCATTTATCTTCTATCTATTATTACATAAAAATTTAGGTGTGCCTCTATTTCACTCTGCAGCCAAAAATTCACATTTTTACGAAAGGTGGTAACAGTTACCAAACTCCCATTGTGCACTATAGTGGTTGAGGCTTGGTAACGTTAAGTGGGAAGAAGATAAGGGGGCTAAAAGATTCACAAACGTAGAATATTCTAGTAGTTTAGAAACATATTTGAGAAAATTATAAAAATTTGTGTGGAACTACAGGTTGAATTTAAACGTCCTCGATTCGTGTCAAAACAAATCTACAGATCAAATCAACCGTCTGAAAGTGTAGAAGACTTCTTCAGAATATCTACCTTCATCCCATACTTGAACTCTAACACCTCTTCCCTGAGAGACAGATTTTCATCTAGCCACAAAAAAGCATTTCCGAATATGCAGCTGCATCCTCAAAATTTAAGAAAATTAGACAAATCTTCTTTTATAGCCATTGCAGAAGATATACAGAACTTTTACGGAAATTTCTTACAAAATTTTGTTGCTGAAGCTTCGACGTGGTTCTAACTGTGTAAGACGAACGACGCGAGTAATTCAACCTCAAAATCTGTTGAGTATGTACGTGTGATTGCACAAGCCACACCGTTCTATCCGGCTGTGAGCGAGGCAATAAAGGTTGGCCTAACAATTCCAGCGACGACATGTAGCATAGAGCGTACATTCAGTACTCTGCGACGTGTCAAGACGTTAACTCGGTCTACAATGGGTGACGCGAGGCTAAGTGGTCTGTGCACGCTCAGTGTTCACAGAAAAAAGGTAAAAGAGGACAATGAATTCACTGAAATTTGCACAAAAGCTTTTTTTTTTATTATACAAAAATAAAATATTATTCCCCATCTGTTTCTGTATGTTTTCTTCCATGCCAGAGGGGTCAAGAGCACCCCCTTGCACCCCCCCCCCTCCCTGCGCCCATGCGTACAGTGCAGAATTGGACTGAGAAGGTGTACCAACCGTTTTACTATTATGTGGCCCTCATGTGTCTTAAACGCATTGCAATGCTACTGTGCAACTCTTTCGTTCTAGCAATATAGCAAATATTGCTCAAAAAATGAAGGCATGTCTCATTTTGTAACGAACTGGCATATTACCCAAAAGGATATAACTAGAGATCTGTGCGGTTGCGGATAGCCGCGAATGTATCAGCGGATATCCGCGTTTTATATGCGGATAAAGAGCGAGTTATCTGACCAGTAAGTCTTCAAGCCTCTGGACATTCTCGGAATCCTTGTAGGGCACAGGTAGAGCGGAAGTCTGTTGTCCTCATCTCCTGGCTAAAGCGGACGTAGCTGTACACGAGGGACCTGAATCTAATCCGTTTACACGACCGTGTCACATTTGCGAAATGCTTTCTAGGTGGCAAACCGGCCCACTGCCCAACAAAGGTGCCACGCCAAATTCACGAAGACTGGAGGGTGAATAAAGTGTCCTTATTCACGTGTCGCATGATGTCGCATTTTTAACCATATAATTGTTTATGACGTCATATCCCGTGAACTATGTGTCGCGGTTCTTAACCTTACATCGATTGTTACCGCAGTGGTTTGGCAGGAGATGTGCAACGTTGTCGCGTATTTCATAATTTATTATGTTACATCTCCTGAACTATGTGTCTTACAGTCATTTAATTATGTCAATAACCGTCGCGAAAGTACAAGCAATATGTTGGCACAGTTTCATCGCAACCGAATGAACGGTAGAGCCGCACATAAAATACGAACAAAAATACAAACAAACATTCATATTTATGTATTAGATAGATGGTAACGGAAGTAATAAAGATTGACAATAGCATTTTATAGCAACTTTAATAATCAGATACGGTGCACAGTAAAAGTAACGTATTTAGAAAGGTACACAATGTACCTTTTTGTAAAACTCCGAAAGAACCGTTTCTTTTTTTGAATGTCAAGACATTAAAAATCTCCTCTATGCCGATCAGTTTTAACCACTGACATATAAGAAGATGCCTGTATTAAACAGCTGACGTAGTGCTCCGACCACACGGGCTCCGAAGCGCTACTGTGTGTGTCCGGAGCGCCAATGTCTTCCTGTTTGGAATAGCTTCTTTTGGAGTAGGTATAGAACAGTTACCGTTATTCGAGAAGTCAAAAGTAGTTAAATTATCGCAGAAATGACACTCTAAAAATGATTATATCATTATATACCATTGTTTTAAATACTGCTATGTAGTACCATTACCCATTCAAAACTTTAATACCTGCGGATGCGGATAAGGAATTTGCGGATGCGGATAAAGTGTCGCGGATGCGGATGGGGTTGCGGATATGGGCCTTGCGGATGTGGTGCGGATAACACTTTTCTTATCCGCGCAGAACTCTAGATATAACTAATCTGACTTCCTATTTTAGTTGCGTATTTCTATGAAATATGTTACGTTATCCAAATGGGTGTTTTTGCAGCAATCAGTCGTTATTTGTAACAAACTGCTTTATTTTTCAGATCTAGATTTCGGCAAGTGACTTGCCATTATCAATGCTAAATTAACAAGAAGTCATCGTATGTATACATACATTACATGAAATATAACATTGACAAATTAGAAAAGAGTCAATAAGATGTAATTTACTTACCTTTTTTTTTTTTTAATCAGCATTTTATGCATGTGTATTGAATCATCCTCATAGATGGTCTGTGATACATTGTTTACCACAATTAGATGTAATGCTATTACCAGTAAAGTGGGCTACAACTTGTGAAATGGAACTGTATGCAACAATGTAAATATTTAAATTAACTGTTGCATACAGTTCCATTTCACAAGTTATAACCCACTCTACTGGTAATAGCATTACATCTAACTGTGGTAAACAATGTATTACAGACCATCCATGATGATGATACAATGCACATGCATAACATGCTAACATAAATAAATAAATTCGTCGGAGGTTCGAGTCCTCCCTGGTGTGTGTGTGTGTGTGTGTGTGTGTGTGTGTGTGTGTGTGTGTGTGTTGTCCTTAGATTAATTTACCTTAAAAAATTTTGTAATTCTATCGGACCAAATTGCGTGGTCATCACTCCGTAGCTTACAAACTACTTAAACCTAGGTAAACTAACCTAAGGACAACACATACACCCATGCCCCAGGGAGGACTCGAACCTCCACGGTGAGCAACCGCGCGCTCCGCAGCGAGACGCTTTAGACCGCTCGGCTACTCCACCGCGGCTAGTTTACCTTAGTTTAAGTAGTTTGTAAGCTACGGGCTGATGACCACGCAGTTTGGTCCAATAGATTTACAAACATTTGAAAATTTTGAATTGAAGAAAACATTGTACGGTATGTTAAGTACCTCTTATTTACTCTTTTCTAATTTGTCAATGTTATGTTTCATATAACGTATATTTAGAGATGATGACTTCTTGTTAATTTAGCATTGATAATGGCAAGTCACTTGCCGAAATCTAGATCTGCAAAATAAAGCAGTTTGTTACAAATAACGACTGATTGCTGCTAGACACCCATTTGGATATCATAAATACAGTCGTGGGCGCAAAAAACCTTTTTTATGGAAGGCAATCTGATGAAACATATTACGTTCTTTCAATGGTTATACTAGTACGTCTATTAATTATTTTAAGAGAAAACCTGAGGAAGCACATGCATGACAGTGACTTCACAGTTGTTTTTGTGTCACGTGACGCACAGTCTCTAGTCAAGTAAACCTTTTTGTCAGACACAGTGAGAAAGCCTACTCATCGTTGCCTGTAACTTTGTTTTGCTGTTGTTCTTTTTTTCGCTACATAATCTTCTCTCGATGCAGCTGAGAATCGGCAGCCCTACTGCAGACACGGAGTTTATGCAACCCTCGCCGGGCCGCTCCGCTGGAACAGGTTAGACGAGGTCGACATTAGCAGCGCTGTCACTTGGGCCGCGCCGCCTTGCAACACCCCTTTCAGCATTTGCCGACTGCTCTGTCAGGAATGATTCCCGATCAGTATGTCGTGTCAGCTGCATGGCGCTACCCGAAAGGCCGGTGTGCGTGAAAGCTAGACCGTGATGTCGAGCAGATCCGCGGCACTACACTGCACTGCAGCAGGTAAAAAACTACGACTCGTATTTCGAAAGGAAACATTAACAGGCAAGCAATGTCCGATACTGCCGTGTTGCAGTGGTGGCAGTCGTCAAGCCAATGACAGAGCTGCACAGAGATAAACGAGTTCCATTCCGATGCTACCTTCCCATTCTCCGTTAAAACCGTCCGCACCATCATACTCTGCACATAGGCTGCAGCGTCGAAATAAGTATATCAACGCATAATAAATTGCTAATCGCATGTTCTTTAGTTTGAACAATCTTTTAAAATCTCGTCTGGTATCAGAGAAAGACAAGGTCCACCTGTACATTACATTGGGGTTGGGTTGTTTGGTTGGGTTAGGGGGACTAAACTACTGAGGTTATCAGTCCCCCCGGTGAGGAGGGGAAGGAGTGAGGATAGGAAAGGATGGGAGGGGGAAAGGAAATGCAGTCAGGGAAGTAAAGAAAGATGGAAGACTGCATTATCTCGGGGCCCTGTGCTCACCACGCACGTACTCACGAAACAACCTTGAGCCCTCTGAAGGTGGTGGGGGGAGGGTGTACATTACATTAGTAAGGCCATTACCCTTATATGGCTGTGAAACTCGGACAACATCAACAACAACAGAAGAAATGTTCAAATGTCTGTATAGCTTATGGGACTTAATTACGTGGTCATCAGTCCTTAAACTTACAAACTACTTATGAACTACCTAATACTAAGGACGGCACAAATATCCATGCCCGAGGGGGATTCGAACCCCCGACCGTAGTGGCCGTGCAGACCGTGACTGGAGCGCCTCAGTCCCCTCGGCCACCGCGACCGGCCAACAACAGGAGAATTAATATGTGTGTTTGAAAGGAAGATACTTCGAAAGATCTCTGGATGCGTCTACTTTACCATGGAAGGTAAATGGAGAAAGCCACACATGGATATTGGGGCAGAAGAGACTCGAGTATTTTGGCCACATCTTACGAGCTGACGGATCCCTACCTGACAGAGTTCTCCACACTCAACCCACGGGAAACGCCCGAGGAAGCAATGTAAGGATCGAGTAACAACGACATTTAAAGAAGTGGAAGTGGCAGCCTTGGAGGATGAAGCTAGAGACCGGAAAAGGTGGTCTACTATCTGCAACAAATACCTCCTACAAACATTACGTTTACTGTGGTTTGTTGCGTTTTGGAATGTGTCCTTTTGTGGTTTTTTTATCTAGTGTCCTGTTTTTCAGGTTTTTTTATGTTGTATTCTGTTCTGTCTAACTTGTTTAATATTGTATAGTGTCCTGCTTTATATCTCTGAGCTTTTCTGTAAAGTGCCGTATTTTTCAGGTTTTTTTTAATGTGTAATGTGCCGTTTGTAACTTTTAAAAACATTGTATAGCGAACTTTTTATAATTTTCCCCTTTGAAAGACATTTTATCTTCCTTTTGTTCTTCTGCTGTACGCCTTAAAGGCCAGTTAATGCAATGACTCTAATGATAATAGTGTAAGTAAAATGTGAATTAAAACTGTCTCACTCGAAAGGAAGTTTTACCGAATATTGCCCGAAAAACCGGCGTTACGCTGGGATATTTGTCCCAAGCTCTTGTTAGCTACCACCCCTTACGTCTCCGAACATCTCTTTCTCCACTTCTCTCAGCGTCTAGCGAGGAGGCACAGTGATTAAACACTGGATTCCCATTCTAAGGACGACGATTCATTCCCCCCCCCCCCCCTCCCGCGCCTTCTGATTTAGGTTTTTCCTTCGTGATTTCCCTAGAACACTCCAGGAAAATGCCAGCATGGTTCCTTTCAAAGGTCACGGCCGATTTTCTGCTCAATTCCGACAAAAAGTATCAGAGTGCGTGTTCTGTCTCTAATGACCACGCTGTTGACGGGACGTTAAACTGCAATCTTCCTCTCTATCCCCTTTTTGCTTCCTCTGACTCTGTCTCCTCCTCCTCCTCCTCCTTCTCCTCTCTACCACCTTCCCCGCTCTTCTCAATCCAGTAACATGAAAAATTACATACATCATTCATAGCGGTCGGTGAAACGATGTCCAAGTTCATTGCAAGGTGGTTCTCTAACACTCGCCATACCGTGGCTTTCGGAAAATAAAAATTTTCTTCAAAACAACATACATACTTGTGCCAACTTTTATACGCACCAGACAAACATGGTTTATTAAGGTTCCTTTCGCCACGCAGAGGCGGATCCAGGACGGCCTGCTGGGGGTGGGAGGGTGAAAGAACTCATTGTCAGCTGAACTCTGGCTTATTAGAAAGACTAGTGCCGGCCACCTCTTTTCACCCCACACCCAATCAAACAAATAGTTTTGAAGACAGTCTCTTTTTTTCTATTCTAACCGAGTTGGGTTAGCGCATTTTGTGGGTCAGAAAAAAGAAAGAAGAAAAAAATGCTTCTGGGCCGCAAGAGGGCGAATGACTCTCCCCCCGCGATGTTCCTTCCTGTTGTTTTAACGGTCGGGTGTGCCATATTTCAAAAAGATCGGAAGAGTAAATTCGTATAAATTATAAATAAGCGAACGGGCACTCTTCTTTATATATAAGACTGTTTCGTGCTGTATACCTTTTCGACTGATACGAAAAATGGTTGCATTTTATTTACTAATAAATATTTTTTGTTGGTTTAAGGAAACGTCTCGTGTTTTTAGTTATATGCGTCCAGGTTTAAAACGTGGCGTTTGACTAAAGAGAACAAGCTTTGCTGTACTAGAACTTGCCTACGCTTGTATGTACATTATATTTGTAGATCGTTGTGGATTTTCTGTATGTATTAAACATTACCAAGTACATGACTCTTGGTGTCTGTATAAGCAAAACGAGCGGCAATTTGCCACAGAGTGTCCATTATCTTCATTGATTTAAACGCTGGCACAGTCCCGTGTCAGTCTGTGCAGAGACAACTGTTACTCGTAGATGTTCTTACGTCACTACACACTGAAGTAACGCAACGCATCTGTTGCCTGCGAGCGGAGAAAGTCACATTTCCAGAGAGACGGCTTGCACTGTTCGCGGTCTTACGCGAAACCATTAAAGGAGTTTTAGAGTGTGGCTTGGGACGTAGAGCCTGAATAAGAGTGCACTTTATGTATCCAACATAACTAGTAGACCTGAAACAGTAATAGCGAAAGGAATTATAGTAAGCTTTGTTTATTAATACAATTTTTGATGAAGTTGTTGAAGGGCAGGAAAAGACAGCTTTGAATTACTGGCTGCTGGACTACGAAAGGAAAGCAAATTAAAAACAAAAAGTTGTAATGGTGTATTAGACGTCCAGTTGTTTTATTTTGGATTTGTGTCGTCGGCCTATTAGATAGTTTGGACACATTAAATCACATTATTTTATGTCTCTCTTGTTGATGTTTGTCTAATGCTCTATACCAAAATTTTAAGTCTTAAAATAAGCTATTAACTGACTTTACACGCTGAAAAGGTCATGTCTACAAGAGTAAATATTGGAAGCCACGAGGAAATAGTCGAGCCCTTCTAGCCGCCTTGTCAGCGATTGCGAGGTTGCTCTCGCTGGAAGTTCAAGTCTTCCTTCGGGCATGAATGTTCAAATGTTTGTGAATCTAAGGGGCTTAACTTCTGTGATTGCCAGTCCCTAGGGTTACAAACTATTTAAACTGAGGTTTGACTCCATTTTTTGGAACGGTGTGCTCAGAAACCACAAAACAATGAATACAATAACTAGTATGCAGCATTGGTCGTTTTTTATTAATGTTTTTGCAGATCGATTTCGATCACATAGTGATCATCCTCAATGCACCAGTCATCGTAATATCAGCTATGTATAATCATATGCCAAATTAGCTGAATGTAACAGATTTTTTAAAAACATATCAATGTAGTGTCCAACCATAAAAAAAATCTGTTATCTTCAGCTAATTTGGCATATGATTATGCATAGCTGATATTACGACGACTGGTGCATTGAAGATGATCACTATGTGATCGAATTCGATCTGCAAAAATATTAATAAAAAACGACCAATGCTGCATACTATAGTTATTGTATTTAAACTGACTTGTGCCAAGGCCAACACACACAGCCATGTCCGAGGACGGACTCGAACGGGGATCAATCGCGCTCTCCGCAGCAAGGCACCTTAAAGCGCTCTGCCACTCCACTGGGGCCTCTCGGGCATGGCTGTGTGTGTTGTCCGTAGTGCAGCGCTGCCCGCAGAGAGAGGGGGGGGGGGGAGTGAGAATGGGCATGACGCAAACTGCGTCACTGAAATTTCTCGAGGGGGGGGGGGCGGTGAAAAATTTGTACTTTTGGACAGCATGGAGGGGGGGCTTTAAAACAATTTACAAAACGTGAAAAAAACAACAATAATAAATAACAATAAACCAACGCTTATATACAAAATAAATTTATCTTCCGAATCCAGGACCTAATACCTCGGATGTGTGGGTGTGGATTGGTCGCAGTTTTCGTGGTGGTAGGGTGAGTCATTGGCGAAGGGGTGGGGGTGGGCACCTCTGCCTTAATAAGTTAGTTTAAGTAGTTTTATGTGTAGGGACTGATGTGCACAGTGGTTTGGTCCCATAAATTTACTCGTCCCGGTCGTTGCTCACGAGTGAGAATAAGGAATGACCTCAAATAATAGCTTTTTACATATCTATCATCCAACCAGACTGGTAGATATGTAGCATAGGATTCAGTTACAGCTGTCGCCAACAAAAGGCTGTTTTAAATTTGATGAAGTATTTTACCTCACAGTAATTCTCCCACGCGAGGCATGGTAATAGTTTACGTAACAAATAATACACAAAAATGTTATTACAAAAACAGACATTTGAAATAAATATTTCATTACTCTACTTTAAAAGACGATACGCAAACATGATCCATAGATTTTTTTCTAGTACATGAGCATCCAATCAGTACAATATGTTAAAAAAAACTGTAGAGCAATGTAGAACTTCTCTTTTGTCTATCCGCTGTAACTGTGAAAACAGTATTCATAGATATGTATTGGAACAACTCACAGGTCCGCAGCCGCTTGATACTGTACGTGACCGGCGATGTTTCGGTTGGGGGCCAGGCTGCACAGCTGCGGATGGGGAGTACTGCACACGAGATACAATACTGCAGAACGCAAATGGAAACAGGAAACGTAACACACGTGTGTTAAGTAAACATCAGCGACATCCCACAACCAAAGGTGGCCAACGTCAGGAATATCAATGGTGATCATCAGCAATCCACGGGTGAGGCGGCATTAATTCTGTCCCTCTGTTTTCTGACACAAGAGAGAGCAGGATTCCACCCAGGATTCAAGCGAAGGTTATTTGTTAGTTTAATTTCAACGGTTATCCCAATAGCTGGAAGTGCCTACCAGAACCTGTGCCATTGTATTCTGTTGAGATAGGGTTGCCATCCGTCTCGATACATTGGGAGCTTCGCCGTTTCGGACCTTGCCCCAACATGACCCAATTTTGCAAAATACTGTTGCGAGCTTAGTTCAAATACTGAAGTAGCGCCATCTGTTGGTGGAACATGCAAACGCGGCCTCAGTTAGTCTCATTTATGTCAAATACGTTGTGGAAATCTCAGGCGACAATTGTTTTCAGGAACATAAGTATCCGAAGAGCTCACAATGGCACTGTTGAAAGAGTCTTTTCGCCGATATAATATCGGCTCAATTGGTTGACGAAAGAAATCGACAGTTGCTGCGGGCTATGAAATCAGTCTTACAGTGACTATACAAGCTGACTTTAATGGAGTTTCACAAATACAAAATTAATGAATATAAAAAATTAAAAAAGACTTGCCGAAGAAGGTGAAATCTTCCGAAAAAAAACCTACTTCTGCCGCAACACGTTATATGTAATTTTGCTTTCAATAAAAACTAATTATATTAAATAAAATTTTACTTCCTCTCTACAACCCCATCCCGACGAGGTACCACATAGATATGACCACCCTACTACATAGGAGGAGACCTGTCTCAATGCAATGTTCTGCAAGAGATACATTGGTATGTTGTGTGACGGCGTATGTTATCTTTTCTATTTCCATTTTCAAACCGAGGTATTAAATGGTCAAGGACAGGGACTGCGCTCTGCAGTTGTTCTTTGGAAATTACAGGCTGCACACCTGCCAAAACATCGCCGGTCGTGGACATTGTCGTCGAGCCGCGTATCCGTAAGTGATTCGGCTGGAGAAGCTGCGGATTAACACATACAGGGTGTCTCAGGAGGAATAGTCACTGTTTTAGGAGGTGGAAATACAGATGAACTGCAATAAAACTGTGTCCGCTTTTTATTGTGTACAGAGATACAGTTGTTATTAGTACCTAACCCAAACAAAATGAAACAATACGCAACTGACGACATTTTCACTAAGTATTCAGTCGGTTGTTGGTAGAACATCATCATATTGAATTAAAAGCACAATTTGGTGATGTTCTACAAGTTTATTTTTATTCAGTTATTTGTTTTTCGGCTTACAAGGCCATCTTCACACGTTGTAGTATGAAACACGATTAACTAAACCACTACGGTCGGGTGTTCGAATCCCCCCTCGGGCATGGATATTTGTGCCGTCCTAGTTCGTAAGTAGTTCATAAGTAGTTTGTAAGTTTAGGGACTGATGACCCCGTAGTTAAGTCCCATAAGCTTAACAAACATTTGAACATTTTTTGTTTTTGATTAACTAAATAAAAATAAGGTTGTAGAACATAACACAAATTTGTGTTTTTAATTCAGTCTGGCTACGAAAAACTGACGTAAGAATCAGTGAAAATGTTGTCATTTGCCTTTCCTTTATTTTTGTTTGGTTTAGGCGACGATGATGATCATGTGGCATTCGTTTCAGCTTGCCTGGAAAACGCCACTTCAGCGACTTGTGGTTTGGTTTACGTACTAACAGATGTATCTGTGAACTCAGGAAAAATTGGACACACATGTAATTTTTATTGCAGTTCGACTATACTACCACTTCCTAGAATGTTTACAATTCCTCCTGAAACACCCTGCAATGAAGGTTGAGCAGAAGGTACTTCTTTGGTTCATATTATATTGAGATCCTTTGTTGTTCTATTGGCGTATAATACGTGCGACGGACGATGCATTGTCTCCGTGTAATTTCAACTTCGACTCCATGTAAATAATAGCTGGGAGGGATAGGAATGTTCAGACCAGGGCTTGGCAGGACCGGTTCTTCAAATTTGTGGCGTCGGCTTTCACGAAGCACTTATGTAGTGCATCTTGCAGAGGGATTGTCCAATAATCACTCGGTGGGAGTATGCACTACGCTGCATGTGGTAGCTTTCTGTGCCGTGGGCGCTGCTTTCTCGTGCATAAGGTAGTGTATGTGTGTCCATTCTTGTCTCGAATGTTAAACAAGAAGTTAGTTGGTGGTTTAATCTGACGATCCCAAATATTTAGCCGCAGTTGTAGCACGGGCGTCAATCGTGCTCCGTAATCAAATAACTGCTTGTGATTCTTCGCACGTGCCGAGATGTTAGTGCACTCGCTGGCAGTGTCCGCCGCAGCACTCGGCTGTCTTGCTGGGCCGCGCGTCGCACCTGCGAGCAGACGCTGTCCGCAGTCCGCACGTGGCGGCGGCTGACTCACCTGCGTGGAGGCGCGCGGGCATGCCGTCTGGCGGTGTGGCGGTGTGGCGGCCGCGGCGACTACTGCCGGCTGCCGCCGCCGCGCTGCCCTCTCCCTCCTCCCTCCCTCCTCCTCCTCCTCTCCCTTTCCCTGCCCTCTTCCCTCTGCGCTACTCGGGCCACGCGGCCGGCCGACCCTTCCCCCTCCAGCCTTCGGCGCGCCAAGCAGCAGCATTGTGCGCGCACATGTATAATGGATCAGCGCCCGCCGCCCAGCGCCTACTGGATACGATACAGGCCGCCGATGCCGCCGCACTTCCGGCCAGCGAGACCAGCCCACGATAAGCCCGCGGCCCACAACTGCTCCTAGAATTGCCGCCTATCCCGCAAAGAAAAGTTTCAGCAATCGACAATCCCAAGATTGGCGTCAACACCACATACCCCCTTTTACACGATCGACTTGCTTGTCTCAGTTGACTACTCGAGACATGCGCCTATATCCCAAGCAAAAATAATCTTTCCCAGAGATATTACCTGTTGTCATTAGGCAAAGATCAAAAACGTTCATGTAGTGTTGATGTAAAAATGCCAGCAGACGACACTGTTCTGAGTATGCTGTGTACAGTTGCAAAACAAATTAAATCTAACCTCGTAGAACCACAGTCTAAGGCTAGTGTACATGACGACTCTACGTTTCATGAAACCTGCGCTACTGGCCAGTGCGCATGCGCGGCAGGCGTTCGCGCAACTCGTTGACGAAACCAAACAGTTTCGGCACCTTCCAACTTTGGCGACATTGATTGCGTTGCGCCCTTTTTTTTTTTTTTTTTTAGGTTAGGTGGTAACCAATACAGAACAAAACACAACATAAAGGGGGGAAAGGAAGAAATAATTCGGTTTTTGAACATATATGCGATTGCGATGCATAGGTGTTTGTGCCATTTTAACGATGAAAATTTCAAGAATAAGCAGCGGCGTGTTAGTGCTCTAGATGCAATTATTCGTGAATTAAATATTGATGGGTTGACTATTAGTGAATTGCAGACTAAAGTACATTCAATTCCAAATATCTATACAAACGAACTATGGCAATTGTAGATTTGGGAACACGGTGCATGTACTGTAGAGACGAATATCTATTTGACAAGAAAAGTAATGCAATTTGTAATTTCAGTTCTGGTAACAATGCTTCACGCATAACAGTATCATGTTTCTTATTGCATTACTAACTCTGTTTAAAAGGAACGTAAACTGTTCTGGTGACATTCTGAGTTGATTAAAATAACTTCTAGGGTCTTCGATCACAATTTCTTTCAGCAAGGTCGCTAAGCAACCGAGCTGACATCTTTTTTTAATCCAGTCACAAACCCAAACACGTTTCTTATTCTTTTTTATGTTTAATCTTATACAGCGACAGTGAAGCAATAGCTCCGCCAAAACTTTTACAGCTGAATTTCCCTGATTGACTTATATAAACAACAACATATTCATAAGGAAATACTTACGAATATGTGTACTCAGCTGAAAGTGAGTGAATATAAACAAACGATAAACATTAATTCCTTTATGGCCTCTTCGTACATGATAGGAACTTTCTTTAATGTGTAAAAATTCGATATGAAGTCTAATTATTCGAACACTTTTACACGTCACTCGTCTTTGATATAAACCCATATACCATTGACTATAATTAATTTCCATTATAAAAAGAATATCTTGAAGATTCTTGCCGTTTGTGGCACGGAAGTAGTAACAATTGTGGAATTGGTTTCTGCTTTGTTCCGAAACTGTGTTTTTGCTTTCGATGTTTTATTGTCACGTTTATGAGGATTCCACTTCAGCTACAGCTGTAGTGGCTGATCTGGTAGGGCTATATTTAATAATGTAGGTAATGCATTCCATAAAAGTTTCTTACGTTCAGCACCTACTGATTTGACTGGAATTGTAGTAAAGAAATAGTGACTTTTCTGAGTAAACCGACGTCTTTCTTTACATCGTTGGATTTTCTGTTGTTTATTAGCAATTTTTGCTCTTTATAGAAACTAAAATTCTTGATTAAAAAGTCGCAGATTTCAAGATAATCTTCTATCTTCTATATCTATAAATGTGAATGTCTGTTCGGTGTACGTTTATCATGTCTGAACCACAAGAGATAAAGAGCTAAAAATTCGTACATTTATTAATGCCTACCCGGGGAAGGCTTTAGGCACTGTTTTATGGCGATCGGATAGCTCAAATGTTCAAATGTTTGTAAATCTATCGGACCAAACTGCGTGGGCATCAGTCCGTAGCTTACAAACTACTTAAACCTAGCTAAACTAACCTAAGGACAACACACACACCCATGCCCCAGGGAAGACTCGAACCTCCACGGCCAGCAACCGCGCGCTCCGCAGCGAGACGCTTTAGACCGCTCGGCTACTCCACCGCGGCATCGGATAGCTATTTATCTATATATATATTAAAGTTAATATCACGTCCGAACGACAAGACGCAGACACCTAAATATTTGTCCAGTTACTAATTTATACCTGATGAAGGTTTTATTAATGGTTTTATAGCAATCTGATTGATAATTAGTAATTTGAAGAATATACCGTGAAATGCGGAACAATAATTACTCTTCGAAAATTATATTTACTCTTTGAAAATGGTTTTATTGGTTGCATTGTTGCTTGAGCGTTGATAATGATAAACGGGTGGAGTATATTGGAATGGAAAGTTATCGGTGTATAAAAAATTCTACGTGTGTGTGTGTGTTAATATTTCGCTCTGCATAACGCAAACGAATGGTCTGTGTGTATTGTTGTCCAAAGTCTCCCGTTGTACACCATAGCAGTTCCATGCCGATAGCTATCAGGGGGTGGAAGATTTAGTGGTTGAAAGTCGTCAAATTATAAAAAAATTCGGACTGAAGGCCAGCGATGACGTTTGCGACTCTATAGCAAGAAGGTTACATACCGCGAAACGTGATGCCACTGACTATATCTTTGGACTATGCGTGCTACAATGTCTTCAGCTCTTTCGCTGTAAAGATAATCATACGAATAAGGATATATAAGAATAAATAAATAAAGCAGTAAAAAAGAAATTCCTTTTAATACATCTCTTTAAAAATCGATTTAAATTTTGTTTCTAAAGAATGTATTGTATTTCAATTTATCCTTCAAAACCAGTCTCATAGCACACTACTGAAAGATAGCTTATCTATCATAATCAACCAACACGCGAGCGGAGCCCCGGTTTAAGCTAGTGTTAAATAAACTGTCCTACAAAGTACCATATCATACCATTCAACAGTTCTTAGGAAACCTCATGAAGAAAAATATGGAGTTATTTTCTGATTATTACCTATTTTTTTATGGCACTACATACCTTCCCTGTTGTAAAATGTATGTTACAATCAATTTAAAAGGCGCTATTCACAGTCATCTGATATCGTATTCAGAAATGCACCTCGCCAGCTGCTTGGAGCGTTGCTGTCGTGGCGGATAACAAAAATCAGTGGAAGCGTCGCGACTGTATGTGTTAGACTGTGCCGAACCTTGGTTAGGCCAACTGCTAATGGACTGACAAACTTGCCACTGTGACTGAATCCTGGTGCCGCCATCTTGCCTCACCTCACGTCAAAAAGTTTCCGTACGGTACTACCAGTGGCTTACTAAGGGAATGGCGGAGGAGGCGGACCGCCCCGGGTCTCTAGTCTTGGGAGGGCATCCAAATACCTCGAAAGCACGTTTTTCTTCTTTTTTTCCCCCTCTCTCTCTCGGAGAGCGCCCTTGGCCTCTCGTAGTGGGGCCTCCAATTCTCGGAAGCTATTTTTCTTAGATTGTCCCGATCATCTCACTAGTTACTTTGTTTATAGTAATACATGTATATGCACGTGGACGGGGGACCTCTTTTTGTTCTGCCGCCGCTCCGGGCCTCCGACAGCCTTAGTCCGTCACTGGGTACTACTACGATCTGACACGATATGACATTATAAGCTTTATTAGTTGGTTTGAACATGATTTACATTTGAGCTAACACTTCCGCAATAGTGGAATTTAAAACATAGGCCTACATTGTGGAATCGTGTTATGAGAACAACGTGTTACGTACGGTTAAATTTTACTTACCGACCTGGCGGCCTCGCGTGATTGTGATGTCAGTCAGGTGACGTTGGCATTGGCCAATCGTGTGACAACGAAAAAGGTTGTCATGATATCTTCGTTTTACGAGGGCAATGACTTAGTGAACGAGGGGTACATACAAGAACATGTCAACCACAGAGCAGGAATAGCAAATTTATTCACTTTATCGTCTGTAAGAAATACTAATTAAGTCACTCTGTGTGGACTTCTAAGAAATTTAACATTAACTTTCTACTGTTTTTTTTTATGTTGCCAACATAATCATGAGATGCCGCCGGGATGGTAGGTAAAATTTTAACTTTACGTACAGTTAAAGCAGAAGTAGTTATCTGAAAAACACTAACAAGAATAAAACTATGTGTTATCCACGACAAACAGCACATTTACAACGGTAGTATTATTAAAAGAGAAGCCGAAGTTGATCTATACTGGTAACCGATTAATAAAAACAGGAAACGCGACTCATTAGTGCTTGTATCAAAGTAGACTGTAGATTTCGTAAGAACTCTCAAAAGAATAAGTTAAGTGTTATCTACTATCTACGTTTATAATGACCATAGTAGTGAAAGAAAATCCGAAGTTGAATAAGATTGGTAACAGATTAATAATAACAGCAAATCAGTTGCAACTCATTAGTCTATGTGCCGAAGCTTACGGTAAAACTGCAGTTTAATGCGACTCGCGCTCGCTAGGTTAGGGAACGGCAGAGCAATCAGGAGTCGCGATGCTGCGGCCAGTAAGAAAGAGCGTTACAATTATACTATGTAAACAAATCGAAGCGGTGTATGCAAAAGTTTTTGACGATCAACAAGTTACAGTTTCTACCAGTATGGATGTCGACAAGAATATAATGACAACAAACGGGGATAGATTTATATCTCAGAGCCTGTTTCCAGCGAAAGCGGCTTTCTGGCCATACTATACAGTAAAAATAAAATAAATAAAACATGCTTTGCTCTATGGTTGACAGGTACTTGCATGTACCCTTGTCTGGTAATGTTGAAATGTTTGTAGAACTTATGTGACGTAACTACGGGGTCATCAGTCCCTAAGCTTACCAACTACTTATGAACTAGCTAAGACTAAGGACGGCACAAATATCCATGCCCGAGGGGGGATTCGAACCCCCGACCGTAGTGGCCGTGCAGACCGTAACTGGAGCGCCTCAGTCCTCTCGGCCACCGCGGCCGTCTTGTCCGGTAAGTAAAAGTAATTGGGTAAAACTACAGAGTTTGTTGACCGTGTTCTTAGCATGGCGCGTATGTTGGCAACTTTGCCGCGAGCGACTGTCGGAAAGCAATAATTTGTCTTCGTACAGATCATAAAATAAATAAAACATGCCATACCTGCTCTATGGTTGACAGGTTCTCGTATGCATCCTTGTCCGGTCAGTAAAAGTAATTGCGGTAATTTCCAAGGAGGCTTGCAATCGAGGTAGCTCGGACTGAACGTACAACTGTAAATTGATTGAGTGTTTTGGAACCGGAGATACGGGCGCTACGCGCTCTCAATTACTAAAAGAAGAAAAACGTCTTGTTTCACCTGTACCTAACCAAACTTTCACTTAAAATTTTCAGTTTCGTACAAATCATAAAATAAATAAAACATGGTGTACCTGCTCAATGGTTGACTGCTGTGGTGTATTAATAATAGGTCACTTATGACCGTAATATAACAATTAACTAAAAATCTCTTATAAATGGAAAATCAATTACAATCACTGAAACGCCACACCGAAATTCTCGAATAAACTTCGAAATTGACGCCACATTTACTCGTCATGAAACACGCAATCTTATTGGCCGACATAACTCGACCTCTGATTGGCTGTTATGCCGTTCCTTAAACTAGCGAGCGCGAGCCGCATCAAGGAGGTTGGTTCCTTGAGCCGCATAAACTGCAGTTTAATCGAAGTTTACTCCATCTGAAAAAATTACAGCCATATACAAAACACGAATTTTCCACATGTCAAAACTCTAAGGACAGCGTAGTTACGTTAGTTCATCCAAATTTTTACGACTGCTTTCTGTACTAGCTCAAACAGTCAACTCTAGTATACTATACAACCCGTCGGCTTTGACCAATGACGTCATCAGTCAAAGTTGTTTATGCATATATATGAAGATGATATTAACTTTTTTGTATCAAAGATACGGAACTATTTGCATACGGTCGTTGATTACATTAAAGATAGACAATAGATATCTCGATTCTGTATTGATCGAAGTGATTCAACAATTATGTTAAAATTTAAGCATAAATATTTTCACTGAGAAATTGATTGCTTACAATCGACAGTAAGTAATATAGTTTATTGTTCGTTCTTATTTTATGTGAATTTATATAATTCATTATTGAGTTTTACCCGTATTTAATTATTTTATCGATATTTTTAGGAATTCATGATAATGAAAAAATTAATAAAGATCATCTTTCATTAATGATTGGTGAAAACATGAGGTTCGTTCCAGCAGTTGCCAGACTGCTTGACGCGCATGCGCAACGCTGAAATTGTGTTCCAACAGCGCTTTCCCCCGCTTCTGGCTACTTGAAATGTGGCTGCTTGGTGTTCCAGCAGTTGCCGCAAGCAGCCAGATGCTACCCTGGCGCGGTCAAGCTGCCAATTTGCGCATGCGCAGAAAGGTCTGAGTTAGAGTGGGCGTAGGCATCACGTGATACGTGTGTGTGTTTATAGCGGGTTTTTCGATTATTTCGAAGTCACTGCATTCACACGTAAGCTAAGATATTTCTCGTTTACACTTCTTCGTTATCAGGAAGGAAAGTATTTTAATTATTCGTTTAAACTCACTTTCGCCTGCAGCCAGAAACAGTGCAAAAAGCGTTCCTGCAGTGCTAGTATCAAACAAGGGCTTTTACGTCATAGTAGCTGCGCATGCGCTGTGACACTTGTTTGTTAGCTCTTGAAAGTAGCCGCCTGGCAGCTGCTGGAACGAACCTATGGTGTCTGTAACTAAATTTTTACATTTTTTTTTTTTTAAATTAATTGCTGAAGTTGGTTAAATTTTGCGACGCTTCTCGCTGGGCTGCATTGGTTATATTACCACCAATGGTAATGACGGCAACTCAGATGACCAAGAAATATTTTTTCGTGAAAACTTCAATTAAAACGAAAATTATTTTTTTCTGAACGGACAAGGGTACATACAAGAACCTGTTAACCATAGAGCAGGCACAGAATCAATTTTGTTGCGAGTGAAACGGGCAGCAATAACATTAACTCTGTAGCTCGTAAAAAATATTAACGCAGTTCTACACTTCATTGTTCATCTGTTGCCAACATAAGCACTGGAGCCCGGCGAGAAGCGTCGTAAAATTTTACCGCTGAAATTTTTTTCCTAACTTTTCCTGATCGAGTATAGAATACGATACAGAAATTTAAGGAAATAGCATAATTTGCTAACATTTAAAAATTGTTTCGTAAACTAGACTTGACCTTCCCCTGCTCTAGTCAAGAATACGATACAGATATCTTTTCAAATAGCGACATATGAGCAGAAACATATATTACACTACAATGTTACTCGAACATTATTGTACATGTAGTTTTTAACACACATTTGTTGTAGTATTTGTTAATATAATAATAAAAAAGTATATTCTAGTACGTACTGTTGGAAAAAACCAATACTTTTCATTTATTATTCATTTTTCAATAATTTAAATATGCTTAACTGTTTTTTAATAAATAAAAATACAATAATGTAATAGACATGATGTGTTTCATTTATTATACATATTTCTTAAACGAGCTAATAATTATTTATCTGTAAAGTTGGTTATAGTATTATCTTTGGTGTATTAATTATATATTTCTTGATAGACGTCAAATGTTCAAATGTTATTACTTCCATATCTTTGCTTCGTATATGACGTCATTGGTCAAAGCCGACGAGTTGTATTCTTGACTATTCCCCGCCCGCATAGACTAGATATAACATAGACTGCGCGTGTCCCTATCTCTGCAGTGTTGTGGTTTGAAACCAACATCTAACATTGCCCCGAGTCACGTGACTGAGATTTCATCATTAGGTTCGTTTAAGCAGCTACCAATTACCAGATTCCCGTAAACTGAGCATGCGCAGAGCTGTTATCGACGTACTGCAAGAGCTCGGCGCATGCTCAGTTTACGGGTAACTGGTAGCTGCTTAAACGAACCTTTTATGAGCAATAGTTTTTGTAGTTTTCAGTTGAAGACAAGTATTGATTTTAACAATAAAACGAAAGTTATATAGTTCTTCCACAATTACAATAACATTAATGCTATGATTGTTTTTATATGTAACGAGTTGACACTTATTCAGTTCTTTCTACAAGAAATAGAATTACAGTTAAGGTTTGTGCAGCAAAATCTGATATTATGGATATAGACCGTTTTTAGTTCTTATAAAAGCATAACACGTATTGCTGAGAAAACGCAAGAAAAGTGATGCTGTTTGTAAAACTGATTTTTTGCCTTCTGCCCCATGGCGGTTGTAAAGTAAGAGACTCCCAGGGCAACAAAAACAACTATTCACTTAATAAGAGCAAGTCATTTATACATTTCACCTAGGCACATGTAAAAACTATAACTATCGCATTAACATTAAGAATTGCGGAGATATAACGTTAACTGTATTGCTAAAAGTGTTATAAGGATATCATTAGACATTTTGCTGTTAAAATCAACGCCTCATTTCAGTTATAAATGAGAAAACTACATCTGTCAGCTCCACTTCACATTTCTCGTTATGACAAAAACGGCTTGTTGCCTCGAGTCACGTGACTTAAATGTTGGTTTCAGTGTAATGACGTCACGCGCAGTCTGTATTATCTATTGTCTGTGCCCGCACATCATAGTATAGAAATATGGCGGCAAGAGATCACTGGCACCAATGATACTGTATACGGCATTGCCAGCACTATCATACATTACTAGACTGGCAAACTTGCCTCTGTGACTGAAGTTTGATGCCGCCATCTCGCCTCACCTAACATCAAAAAATTTCCGTACGGTACTACTATGATCTTTTGGCACGATATGACGTTGTAAATAAAGCTTTACTAGTTGATTTGAAACACTTCCGCATTTTCGAATCGTGTTATGAGGAGAACATGTTATGTACGGTTAAACATCAACATTAACATCTAGGCAAAGAATTTCTATAATTTTGTTGTGTTGCCAACATTATCATGAGAGGTCGGCGGGATGATTGGTAAACTTTTACCGTTACGTAAAGCAGAAGTATTTATCTGAAAAACACTAACAAGAATAAAGTTATGTTATCCACGACAAATAACACATTTATAACGGTGATACTATTAAAAGAAAAGCCGAAGTGGATCAAAACTGGAAACAGATTAATAAAAACAGGAAACGCGACTCATTAGTGTGAGCGTCAAAGCAGACTATAGATTTCGTAAGAACGCTCAAAAGAATATGGGTTCGTGTTACCACTATGACAACAATTTTATAAGGACCATTCTACTGAAACAAAATCCGAAGTTGAATGAAATTGCTAACAGATTAATAATAACAGCAAATCAATGCAGCCCATTACTGTATGTGTTGAAGCTTACCCCAGCTTAAAAAATTTCTGCCATATACAAAGCAACAATTTCCTACATGTCAAAACTAAGGACAGCATAGTTACTGCAGTTCATCCGTACTTTTATGACTGTTTTCTGTAATAACTCACACGACTGCTCGCTCGTTATAGTATAGAAATATGGAGGCGAGACTTCACTGACACCAATGATATTGTATAGGGCATTGCCCAATGAGGTTAAAATCAGGGGAGACGGCGCTACAATTGAAGCTTAGCCGTTGATTGAAGCCAGTCCGCCATCTTTCGGAGCCAAGGAAATATGTTACCAGATTAAAGCACTCTGTGATTCTTGCTCTGTAAACTTTCATACATTTCAATCACTGCCGAGTACATATCTGATATAATACACTTTTGTGGACAAATACAGGCCATACAGTTGAATACACAAAGTCACCACAAATGTTATTGGCGTAGCGTTCTGCTCTCACCACTTGGAATAAACGTGACGTCATTTTTATTTCACACGCTATATCGAAGACCGCACAAAAAGCTATCGACTATTGTCTGTTATTCGATACTTCAATGCAACAGACGCCATCTCCTTTTGCCGTATTTCTAAGAGTTTTGGTATTATAATACGCAGTAAGCCGTTTCATGGAAACTACACATTACAGATAAATCAGAAAAACTGCTCTTATCACAACATGTAAATAATAATACACTAACAGACAAAAAATTCCTGAAAGTATAGTAGATAAGTAAACTAACACCGCTGCGCAAGTCGTCGTGGCGTAGGGGATAGCGTTAGAGGTCAACAATCCGAAGATTTTGTGATTCGAAAATCCTACTATTGAAATATTTTTTTTTAAATCGCACAGTTTGTAATATAATGTAGGTGTTGCTTAATCGTAACACATTGTGGGCCTCTCTTATTCATATAACGGTAGTATCGTATGCAATACATGATTTTACCTGTAAGAGAGCGCTGCCTCATGAACTAGTGACATCGGTCTGGTGACTTTAGTCTGATTAGAAAACGGAGAATGGAATTCCTGGAAGTGATACGACCAGCAATGACATTTCTGTTGAGAACGGACTTCGTGGAAATGATACGACCAGCAGTCACATTTATGTTTTCCTTCTCACAAATATTTTACCTCTGTTCCAAATATATAAAGATTTCCCAGGATAAGGTTAGAGAAAAGCCTAAGGGAAACGTTTAATAGGCTACATTGTAATAGTAAAATAACTTTAGTGTTCGGTATACAATATCTGTCCAAACAGCAATCAAAGAATGAATAAATAAATAAACTGCTGATAAGTAAGTGCCGATGCCATTTATATTATTCGCTTCTCAGAAACATTTCGCAGTTTATTTCCGAATATCTTGTGATTTGCGAGCGTGTGGCTAGGCCGATATTCCTAGCTTATCTCAATATCTGGCTGTTTATTTTCGAAAGTATCACGATTTCCGAGAGTGTGCTTAGAACGATATTCCTTACTTGTCACCAATATTGACATGTATTTCCATATTTCGTGCTTAGTATGATTTTATTAAGAAGTCCCGTAGTATTTTAGAAACACGAAGGCGAAGAAAGAACATTAAAATGGAAACGGCCCACAATCACTATATCAGGATAAAGTTGCGAAACTTAGGACGATACCAGTGTTTGTTTATAACCTGTCGTACCAAGAATGAGGTGTTTTTATGCTACCATTAAATAAGGCAATACCCAAGCATGTCACTTTTGCAGTAGACTGTAATCGAAACAACAACGACGTTTATTATGGTACGATAGCTATTGAAATAAACCAAATCACATTACACTAGCATATCACGCTTACACAAAGTTATGTGACCGCAAGTCGATAGCTCGTCGTGCGATCTTCCATACAGCAAGTGACGTAAAATGACGTCACGTTTGTTACAAGTGGTGTGAGCACAACGCTACCCATGAATTAGGCAGTGCCATTATATACTTTTGCTTTCACCGCTACAGAACTGGTGCGAACGCCTTTAATTTTCTTTTTTAGGTCGTCTGCCGTGCAACCAGTCCTCGCTTGATTGCTAATGACCTCCGCAATTATCTTCTAGCTTTCGACTCGATGCAGCCGGTTTTTACAATCATCCTCATACCACTACAGAAATTTTATTGTTGTGGCGACACACCATACGAATTTCGCCCTCATGTTTTCAGACAGCGCGTCAAAAACTGGTAATGCGATGCATCAATGACCATTCAATAATCTTCTCGCCTAGTTGATGCGTTGGCGCTACCTTACCATACACAGTAGAACAGCGTTGGCGAAGTCGAAGGGCCGTTGGTGGTAGTGCAGACTGATGGATGCGATCGCGGATGGAAAAACATCAACGCGATCGGCGCGGCAATTACAAAAGTATTCGAAATACGGGAGAAATACAACAATTTTCCAAACCAGTGGTGAATGCTGATTTTCGAGAAACAGTAAATTATCCTGATTATGAGTGAGCTTGTTCAGAACAACACCCACTTCAGAATATTTACTAGCCGGCCGCGGTGGCCGAGGGGACTGAGGCGCGTCAGTCACGGTCTGCACGGCCACTACGGTCGGGGGTTCGAATCCCCCCTCGGGCATGGATATTTGTGCCGTCCTTAGTGTTAGCTTGTTCATAAGTAGTTTGTAAGTTTAGG
The DNA here is from genome assembly GCA_026315105.1 of Locusta migratoria. Taxonomy (NCBI): domain Eukaryota; kingdom Metazoa; phylum Arthropoda; class Insecta; order Orthoptera; family Acrididae; genus Locusta; species Locusta migratoria. Next base: position 201,312,528 of record CM048747.1, on the reverse strand, counting down.
GACTGATGACCCCGTAGTTAAGTCCCATAAGCTATACAAACATTTGAAATATTTACTAGTTTCTAAGTATATTACTGTGAATGCAAACAGCAATCACACAGATGATTTCTGACACTGTGCAATGGGCACCGAAGGTTGCCACTTGGCGAACCAACTGGACGCAAATTGAGAGGTCCGAACACTTCGGAGTCCTCCACCCGAATTCGCTATGTCGAGAGGTCCGAACATTTCGGAGTCCTCCATGCAACTCCCCCATCTCTCCAAAAAACACCCTTCCAAAATTCTTGGTCACAGACTCCTCCCACATGTGACGTCATGCCAGTAGGAGAGAAGATCTAATGATCTAGCCAGTCATATCAAATTACTATTGTTTAAGCTACTAGGCTCCTCCCTCTCGAAACTTCCCGCAGCAGGAGCCGCACGTAGGCCACAGTCCCAAGAAACAGCACGAATTTTTGTGTCTCTCGATAAGCATCTGCGAACAGCCAGCAGGTCTGGCTTTCTCCCTCCAAAGGCTATCAAGGCGTGTACTACCCACCAGGGGTGGCAGCGGCTTTTCGCTCTAGATGTCGACTTCAAGGAACGTCAGTGCGAGGCCAGGGCAGCTTCTGCCCTCCACCACCCCCGCAACAGGGCGGCATCCAGTCCTGCTTTTTCGCTGGTGGCGGCGAGCGCCTAGTAGAAAGTACCCTGGTGGGTTACTCCCAATGAACCGAAATCATGCAATGAATGACCATTCCTATCGTCTGGCATTAAAATAAATTTGGAAGAATTAGAATATAAACAACCTATCACCCCAAGAAATGAACAGAATAAATAAAAAGTGGAATAAAATAGCATTGCTACCTCTCATACTTTTGTGAGTATCTTGGAAATATTTAACAGCTTTAGTACCTGCCTGACTGAGTTTCTGACTGCTTACTGATCTTAACCTAAAAAAAAAAATTCTACAATGAATTGAAGTTCCTCCCCCTTTAAATTTCCTGCTATTAGCCCAGCCAGTACCCTTCCCTTTCCTGTTAATTCATGCCTTGTATAATCCCACCTGGAGATCACACCAATGTGTGACCTTGCACCAGATCCAAGCAGCCATTCTAACTCCAAATTAACTCTCCTATCAGAAGAGCTCAAATGAGGTCAGTCGTGGTGCTCCAGAACCGACACAAACCAAACACTGGTATGACTCAATGCTGGTGCAATCTTTGCCAGGTCATATTCTATGCTGTATCCCGGAACTTTGTCAGTACTATTATCCGGCCCATCCACAATAACCATGGTGCCTTCCTTATTAAAGTCTTTTACTCTACGTAGTAATCCTAAATCCTCCATCACCTGCCCCAGACCAGCATTGAAAAAACTTGTGACCTGGTATTCTGATCCTAATTCATCCTGCAGAAGTTGGCCCACACCTCTAGCATATGATCTATCTAGCAATAAAACCTTCTTTCTCTTGGTGGGCTTCCTTACCTTTAAAGTAGCTTGTTAATTTTTCTATGTAAGATCTCGGGCAGTTGAGATCAGCAAATTGCAAGTTAAAACGCTCACTGCTGCTCTAAATTACTTTGCACAATGGAAATTTAGCTAACTGCTCACTCTATAATGGAGCAGTTAACGTTTTAACAAACACAAAATTAATGTATAAAAAAGGGAGTAGATTATTAAACATGGGATGGGAGCATGAAATTATAGATCAGAGGTTTGATACCTTAAATTATGATCTATTCAATAAAATGAACAAGCAAAATATGGGGACACCAATTAAGCACAATAAAGCACACACCTTGTACAAAGGTGGATCAAATTATAAAGATACTGCTCATAATTAAATTGTTTCTGCCCTTTATGAATATGGAGCTAACATGGGAGGAAATTTGCAAGTACACAGTGGATAAAGAAAAGCACATTCATTCACTCAGAGACTTTCATAATGCTTGCAACATGTTACTCAAGCGAGAACACTTCATACCACCGACAAAACGAAGCATCACCGGCGATTTGACGAGATGCCAGGTGTCTTCAAGCACAATTAAAATCAAACTATGCACCAAACGAACTCATGTGTGGGTTGGCAGCAGCATACTTTCCATAAGTACCACGTAGTGTATAACCATGGTGAATTACATAGAATTTACAAAAAGAAATTAATTTTGAATAAGGAAGTAAGGCACACACGAGAATTCATATAGAAGAAAGCTAGTATCAGTAAAAGCATGGCTGAAGGCCGAAGTAATGACAGTTACGAAAGCACGTCATGCAGTTGGTCATACCAAGACAGGAAAGATGGAATTAAAACAGAAATTCTGAGAAAGAATTTAGCATGCTCACAGAAACAGACACCACACGAAAATGTTAGTTAAAAATTAACAAGGAATTCAAACATACAAAGTTTACACAAAGGCTGAAGGCCACACACAAGTATTCTAACTTGAGAAGACCGGGCACAAAAATCATTACCGGATTGGAAATATGAATACTAAATTTACACTGAATTACTCGAGTTCTGTAAATTAAGAAACACTTCGCCTCACATAGCGAAAGAATTACTCAAGAAAAACTATCACTGATAAACCAAGACTGCCTGGTCACAAACAAAGAAAAGTTCTAACAGCATGCCGTCCCCTCAGCATGATTCGACGAAATACTCACTTCGGCGGTCGTGGCAAGTGTGGTGTCTTAGGCCACGCACTAAAAAATATTGTCATCTAAGTAGCCTAAGCTTACCCTTATTCACAGTAGATGTACAAAATAATGCCCTTCTCTGGAAAGAGCGGTCTGACATCTCGAACATATTTGCGAACACTCGACGAATTTCGGCTGCCGAAATCTGGGAAATGACTAGTCGAATCCTGTCTTCCAACTCTTCGAGTGTACGGGGATTGCTTCCATACACCTTGTCTTTTAATATTCCCCAAAGATAGAAGTCAGAGGGATTTAGATCTGGAGAACAAGGAGGCCAGTCAACTATCCTATCATCAAAAACACTTCGTATTGCTGCCATAGAAGCATTGGCAATGGGAGTCGTATCGCTGTATCTCGACAAAGTTAAATTGGCTACGTAAATGCCCCGTTTCCTCAGGAATTATCGAGTATATAATTGTGGTGTTTTTATCACATGTTCTCGCATGTTTTGTGACTGTATTGCTCTACAATCACTATAAAATAACAGCTGAAAAAGTTATGATTTTTTCCCTAAACATGTAATTTTTTGTGTGAATTTTACAATTTTAATTTATTTAATTTTAACTATTACAGTAAATACAATTTAAGTAGAGCTACTACATCGTTGTACTATCTATGTTACGCGGTACATAATTCATTTATGTAGATTCAGAAGTTTCTGAGTAAAAGGGGCCTTTATACTGGAAAATGTCATTTTGAGAAAATTGCGTTTAAAGAAAAAGTTTTAATATATAGTCAACTCATATATACAAATACGTTAGATTTCCCCTGGATGGCAGTCCTCCGCCATTTTCCTCACCCAGTGCTGCCCTTCTTCTCTTCGATATGGCTTCTTTTGACACACTGTTTGTTGGAATCTCTGTCTTCATGATTCGCAACAGGTCCAAGTCCATCACACTTTTGGTGGTGCTGTAACTATCACAGGAAACACATAAACTAAAACACGGCTAGTGGATAACTGTTGTTGTCAAACACAAACAAATGTACAGTTCAGAGTTTACTGCGAAGTACCGCTAGTGTAGGCAACTTACGAAAAGGACAGTTCCCAACAAAAGAAAAATACCGCAGCCATCTAGACTACAAAGTTCCAGAGCAAAATGCCAATATGCGAAATGATGGAAAACAAAATTGTCAGAAATGTCAGTGCATGATTATTTTCAAATATTTATTTAAAATATTTAATAATCGAATATTTCAATAAAACGAACACCTAATTAAGCATGAAAACTCCAATTTGCATAATTTGCATAAAAATAAAAATATGAAAAATGTACTAGTACCAATGCCGACGCGTCTTATAAATGAGTTGAAGACCTATTCTATGGTTCAGGGACATCAGACAAGGTAAATCTCGGAATATTAATTATTTCAATAACCTTTCAGCTAAACATAGTAAAAATTTGTTTTTAATGGTCAATGTTACCGTAGAGCAAGGGATTAGATTATTACTTTCTCTGTAAGATGTCGTATGGCTGCATTTTAATCTAAACACCCTCTTTCACAGAGAAGGTAAAACATTAGTTCCGCACGTTATTACAATTCCTTATTACCGATTTCAGCATTGTTTCGAAACTAAAAATTTAAAATATATTGAAATATGTTCATGTAAATATTGTAAGATTTGGTTCAGTTTTCTTCTTTGTCTGATATCTGAAGGTGCCCAAACCGGGCGAAATGCGTTATTTTAATATAAAATTTTTGTAACCAGGACATTCTTTTACTCAAGAATTCGCCTTAACACGGTTGCTGTACCATACCACGCAGAAATGGAATGGGAAGACTCTTACAACGTGAAATTTTGTCATTTTTGGCGGTACGACTCCCCTTAAGAAATTTTCCCCTCTGTTTTTATGTCTATTGGGCTGTGTTTCATGTTCATGAGATGCTCTTCAAATGAGGAGTGGCTGCTGCCGAAACATGTTTGGGTGAATGAAAAACAAAAATTGTGTTTCCTCAAGGCAGAAACAATCATCGTTACCATATAAAATGGAAGATATCTAAATAATTGACAGAGGGATAGAAAAACAATTAAATTCGCCTAAAAGAGGAAAGGCCGCAGGACCAGATGGGATACCAGTTCGATTTTAGACAGAGTATGCGAAGGAACGTGCCCTCCTTCTTGCAGTGGTGTACCGTAGTTCTCTAGAAGAGCGTAGCGTTCCAAAAGATTGGAAAATGGAGTAGGTCATCCCCATTTTTAAGAAGGGACGTCGAACAGATGTGCAGAACTATAGGTCTATATCTCTAACATAGGTCAGTTGTAGAATTTTGGAACATGTATTATGTTCAAGTATAATGACATTTCTGGAGACTGGAAGTCTGCTCTGTAGGAATCAACATTGGTTTCGGAAAAGGCGATCGTGTGAAAGACAGCTCGCACTGTTCGTCCACGACACTCAGAGGGCCACAGACACGGGTTCACAGGTAGATGCTGTGTTTCTTGATTTCTGCAAGGCGTTTGATACAGTACCCAACAGACGTTTAACGAACAAAGTAAGAGCATATGGTCTATCAGATCAATTGTGTGATTGGATTGAGGAGTTCCTAGATAACAGAATGCAGCATGTCATTCTCAATGGAGAGACGTCTTCCGAAATAAGAGTGATGTCAGATGTGCCACAGGGGAGTGTCGTGAGTCCGTTGCTGTTCACAGTATATATAAATGACCTTGCAGATAACATCTGGAGCTCACTGCGGCTTTTTGCAGATGACGCTGTAGTATATAGAGAGGTTGTAACAATGGAAAATTGTATTCAAATGCAGGAGGATCTGTATCGAATTGATGCATGGTGCAGGGAATAGCAATTGAATCTCAATGTAGACACAAGTCTAATGTGCTGCGAATACATAGAGAAAAATCCTGTATCATTTAGCTACACCATAGCAGGTCAGCAATTATTCCGTAAATTATCTGGGAGTAGGCATCAGGAGTGATTAAAAATGGAACGACCATATAAAATCAATCGTCGGTGAAACAGATGCCAGACTTAGATTCATTGGAAGAATCCTAAGGAAATGCAGTCCGAAAACAAAGGAAGTAGGTTACAGTAAACTTGTTCGCCCACAGCTTCAATACTGCTCACCGGTGTGGGATCCGTACCAGGTGGGGTTGATAGAGGAAGTAGAATGGATCCAACCGAGAGCAGCGCGCTTCGTTACAGGATCATTCAGTAATCGTGAAAGCGTTACGGAGATAATCGATAAACTCCAGTGGAAGACTCTGGAGGAGAGACGCTCTGTCGCTCGGTACGGGCTTCTGTCGAAGTTTCTGAGGAGTCTAGCAGTATATTGCTCCCTCAACGTATATCTCCGAAGAGTCCACACAGAGGCATACCGATAATCTTTCTTTCCGCGAATAATACGTGACTGGAATAGGAGGGAGAACCAATAGTGGTACTCAAGGTACTCTCCACCACACACCTATCGGATGGCTTGCGGAATATGCATGTATTTATTTATTTATTTGTTTAGCCTGATCAGATTAGGGCCATCAGGCCCTCTCTTACATAAAAAGTTAGTAACATAATTTATACAGATTGATTACATGGAAAAGGGTGTAAATATAAGGTATTAACTTAACTCTAAATAGGATTAATACTAGCAGCACCACTGAGACACTTTCTGCTGCTGGTGGTGTAATAATAGAAGTAGCAACATTGATATTAGCAGATACAAGATTTACTTTTGAATATATCAAGACTGGTTAAGGCATGGCGAATTCTGACAGAAGCTGTACCTGGCGGGAGCAATGGTAGTCGGAGAAAATCTGGGAGGAGGAATGGTTGTGACGTACCTGGACCGTAGGGTAATAAATACTGGCGTAATTATTGCTTTAGTAGAAAATCCAATAACTGTCGTTTGAAGATGACAGTGTCATTCAGTTCTCTGATATACTGAGGTAGACTGTTCCAGAGCCTGGTTCCTGCTACTGAAAAGGATTTTGAGAAACCCGCTGAGTGATGGATAGGGACAGAAAGGGTTTTGCTCTGACAGGAACGAGTAGTTCTGTTATGTTGATCAGATAAGAGTGTTAAGGTCGAGGAAAGATATGAGGGACAGTGTACGTTGATAAGAGAGTAGGGGAAACAGAGTGTATGAAAATCTCTGCGCTTGTCAGCACGGAGCCAGGATAGTTGCTTATAAGATGGTGAAATGTGATCAAAGAGACGGATGTTACATATATATCGAACGCAGGTATTCATGATTAGTTCCAGACGTCGTGAGCTTTCCCAAGAAAGACCTTGCAAGATAACATCACTGTAATCAATAATTGGAATTACAAGTGTTTGTATACGTTTCTTTTAAGATCGAGAGGAAAAAACTTCTTATATCTCTGTAGGGCATGAAGAGATGCTGATGCCTTCCTACACACGGCGGCTGTGTGCTCAGCCCAATTTAGTTTGTCGTCTATTATCATTCCCAGACTTTTTGCCGAGGGCGAAAAATAATAGGTGTGTCATTTAATATTAATGATGGTTGAGATTCGCGGTATTTGTAGTTAATGAGTCTAAGATGAGCTACCAGAATCGCTTGTGTTTTACTTGGATTGAGCTTTAATCCTATATTCTGTGACCACTTTGATAGTGCACATAGGTCAGAATTAAAATTCTCGATTGCTGTCTTCAGGTTTTTTGGTTTTGCACTTAAATACAACTGGAGGTCATCGGCATACATGTGGTATTTACAAAAGGACAAGAGCGATGATACGTCATTTACGTACAATGAAAAGAGAAGTGGACCTAACACCGAGCCCTGTGGTACGCCTGATAGTACTTTTCTCCACTGTGACTTTTCGGTGCCGGACATGACGCACTGATGACGCAGTGTCAAGTATGAGCGAAACCATTGCACCACGCCTTGAGAGAAATTTAGGCTGCTAAATTTAGCAAGTAAAATATCAAAGTCCACAGTGTCGAAAGCTTTGCTAAAGTCTAAGAAACACATAATAGTCGCCTCTTGTCTATCCATTGCCTGCTTAAGATCGTCTGTTACTTTTATCAAAGCAGATGTTGTGCTGCGACATTTGCGAAAACCTGATTAGTGTTCGTCAAGAAGGTTATTAGTAGTAAAGTAGCTGGTTAGCTGATCATGTACTATATATTCTAGGGCTTTGGACAGTGCCGGAAGAATGCAGAAAGGTCGGTAATCAGAGGGTGCTGTGGCAATGTCCTTTTTTGGCAGTGGCTTAACTAGTCCACGTTTCCATGCATCAGGAAAAACACTTGTGTCTAAGGACTGATTAAATATATCTGTTATGATGGGCAGCAGTGGATCAATAATCAGCTTTATCATTTGGATAGTGATACCATCATCCCCGGTAATTGCTGATGTAGTACGCATAATGGCTTTTTTGACTGTATTTCCAGTAACATGCTTAAAACAAAACTTATCATGGTTAGCGTTGTTTATCCTCGTGATATGGTCTATAAGTGTTTGTTCCGTTTGGTGATCGATTGTAGTGGTAGGCGTTGTGAAATGATCATTTAGTTCCTCAATGGGGACTTTGGGTTCGGCTGCAGTTTTTACTTTCCCAATACCAAGACCGCGCAGGTTTTTCCAGAGGACAGCCAGTCTATTTATGTTGTCGGTTAATGAATGGGCTTAGATGTAGACGTAGATAAATAAAATAATTTTGCTCAGTGTAGACAAGAGGAGAAGCAACGCTGTGCGTTGAGGGAGGATGATAAATCGGACGCGCTGTGTACTTGGTCGTCGCTGGCTCACAGTAGACGTTGTGGGCTGGCGCCACGGGAGGGTGCCTGGCTGCGCGCTGAATGGCTGCAGCCCCGCGGTGCAAGCGGCTATTGTCTGAGGTCGCAGCCGCCCCCTGCCGACAGAGCGCCAATTGTGCTGCCCTTGCGGTAGGTCTCGTGTGCAAACTCATACTCCTCAGCCGCAGAACCGCCATCCAGCTACACGGTCGTATCCAACCAACACGCACGATACTCCTAAACGGCCACGGGAATTAATTCAGAACATCACTGTAGAAAACTGTTTTAAATGAAACTGAAAATAAAATTTGTTCCATTCCACGTTGACGCCAGGTGAAGCAACCGGTTATGTTTCTGCTGAAGAATGCAGCCACCGTTGCGAGTATATGCCGTTTTGAGACACATCAGATCATATAAAATGTGATAAACCATCATGAAAGCTCTTGCGAACTGAAATCTAAAATTATTACGAAAAATCCTGTCGTAAAATTTCTAAGTGAAATAGTCGCGACGTTAGGCGAAGCCAACGACGTCTCTGAGGGCAGCCAATATTCAAAATGCGACAGGAGCTCAGCGCCACACCTCACAGCCGGCCAAAAAGAGACGTTGTTGGTTTCGTCTAACTTGGCGACTATTTTATTTGGAAATTTTACGACAGGATTCTTCGCAATTATTTTAGATTTCAGCACCCAGGTGGCGCTGACGTTCTTCCAGAAGGACGAGAACGGCAGTTTACTTTTACATTCTTGTCCGTAAGAATTCGTGTACAGTGTCATATTTTATTTCCCTGAATCGCTTGCTCCAATTGCAGATCAATTTTAGCTTGTATTGGCGATTGCAAAGTGGTTGGATACAGCTGCAAAGTTGAGGTTCATACAGAAGATACCGAAGACTGCCTCGTAGTTGGGTTTATATTTCTCGAACTTTTCTCACTTTTTAACACATTTATAGGCCTATGTATATATTTCATCTAAAATGTTGTTTTTATAATAATGATTCGTCAGATTAAAATTGTAAAACATTCATTTTGACGTCATTCCAGTAAGAAGGGCAGTATTACAAAACTAATAGCGTGATTGGGGGCAAAAATCACTTATAACGATCTTGTGAAATCATATGAAGGTAATTAATAGTTTCTGAGGAAAAAAAGTAAACCAAAAATAATTCCGCGCTATCTGGATTAAGCAGTAGACAATCCGAAGATTGGTTTGAACACCACAGTGCTTTACTAGGCATGGTCCTGTCTGGATGTGGTATGCCGTTGCCTTCCTCCGACCTCCGAACTGACTTACCCAGCCAGTTATAGGGGGACCTATAGATTAACTTGAATTCCGAACCATGGTGCTACTCGATACTTTTCACAACAGTAACACTGCCAGAGGAGAAAGAAGTGAAAAGTGACAGATAAAAATCCTGGGACCACTGGATTCAGAGTCTGGCACTCTACGACTGTGCTACCTAGCCACACTATTACTTTGCAATCTACCCAAAGGTGCGTGGCGGAGGGTACCTAGTATCACTACTAGTTACTTACTCTCCTGTTCCACTCCCATATAGAACGAGGGAAAACCGAATGCTTTTATGCATCAGTACGAGCCCTAATCTCTCTCATCGTATCTCTGTGAGCAACGGTAGTAGAAACATACAGCTTCAAATTACGGCCGAGCGCATTGGGGCGCTATGCTACGAAGCGCGAGGCCGTCCCCCGTCTGGGGTTCGAATCCCCTCCTCGGGCATGGATGTCTGTGTCGTCTTTAGTACAAGATGGTTCATAATTATAGTCGGACCGAAACGCAATGATCCCTGGCTCCGCCTACTGGGCTGGGAGACTGCCCCGGCCGTGGAAACAGAATACAGCCTTGTTGCTATGGAGTTAGTTCGCTGCCTGGCAGTACAGCTATAACGGTCGTTGTTGTCCAACAGAACTGGCAAAATTGCACAGCGCAGGCGGACGCGCGCATGCGCAAAGCAAAGTTTGCTTTCGGCTTTCTCCAATGGTCTGCTGCCGCAGCCGGCGCTCGGAGCCGAATGGCGCAAGCACCAGGGATCATCGTATTTCGGCTCGACTAGTTTGTAAGTTTAGGGACTGATGACCCCGCCGTTAAGTCCATTAAGCTTAACAAACATTTGAACATTTTTGAAATTCCAGCCCTCTCAATTTCTTCAACAGCGTTTCTCGAAAAGAAAGTCGCCTTTCCTCCAGCGACTCCCATTTAAGTTCCCGAAGTATTACAGTAACACTCACGCACTGATCCAACCTGCCAGTAACAAACATAGGCGCCCGCCTCTGAATTGTTTCTATCTCTTCATTTAAACCGATCTGGTGGGGATCCCAAACACCTGAGCAGTATTCAAGACGGGGCATGCTTGACAGTGATAGCTCACCTTTTCGTTCATAATTTTGTTCTCAATATCCTTTGGGGTATTTCACAGCATGCACATTAGTCATCTTTTCCTCTTCGGCGAGGTTAGTTGCAGCTGAGAGATTAGTGAAGGCTGCGGAGAATCACGTAGGCAGAAGGACAAGGCCTATTAGAAATCTCTGGATAACACAGGACATACTGAACATAATCGATGAAAGGAGAAAATAAAAAAAAAATGCACCAAGTGAAGCAGGCGAAAGGGAGTACAGACGGCTGAAAAATGAGGTTGACAGAAAATGCAGACTGGCTAAGCAAGAGTGACTAGAGAACATATGCAAGACCGTAGAAGAATGTATAACTAGAGGAAAGTTATATAAACCAAACAGGAAAAAAAGAAACATTTGGAAAAAAGAAAACCAGCTGCATGAATATTAAAACTCAGATGGAAAATCAGTCCCAAGCAAAAAAGGGAGAGCTGAAAGGTGGAAGGAATATATAGAGAGTCTATATAAAGGAAATAAACTTGAAGGCAGTATTCTAGAAATGGAAGATGAGACAGGAGATATGATACTGAGAGAAGAGTTTGACTGAGCACTAGAAGATATGAGTCGAAACAAGGCCCCTGGAGTAGATGAGATTGCGTGTAAGCTCGTGATATCTTTTAGGGCAGCTATCCTTCAAGAAATTGTTCCACGCAGTATGAAACATGTAATTCCAATTCCAAAGGAAGCAAGTGCAGATAAATGTGAAAATTATAGAACTATTAGTTTAATAAGTCATGGTTGCAAAATACTAACTCGAATTACTACAGACGAATGGAACAACTGATGGAATCCGACGTTGGGGAAGATCAATTTGATTTAGGAGAAATGTAGGAACACGGGAGCCTATACTCACGTTACGACTTACATTAAAGATAGGTTAAGCAAACGCAGACCTACGTTTTTAGCATATGTAGATCTGGAGAAAGCTTTTTACAATGTTGACTGGCATACACGCTTTCAAATTTTGACGGTAGCAGGGGTAAAATATAGGGATCAAAAAGTTATATTCAACTTGTACAAAAACCAGACAGTGATTATTAGACCCGAAGGGCATGAAAGGGACGTAGTGATTGGGAAGGGAGTAAGACAGGGTTGTAGTATTTCCCCAATGTTGTTCAATCTGTACACTGAACAGGCAGTGAAGGAATGCAAGAAGAAATTTTGAGAGGGAATTAAAAGTTCAGGGAGAAGAAATAAAAACTTTGAGATTTGCCGATGACATAGTAATGGAATGGAATGGACAGTATCTTGAAAGGAGCGTGTAAGATGGACATTAACAAGAGCAAAACAAGGGCAATGAAATGTAGTTTCAGAAAATCAGTATTAGATGCTGTAATGAGACAATAAAAGTAGATGAGTTTTGTTACTAGCGTAGCAAAATAACTTCTGATTATAGGACTGTCAACAGTTACTTTCAATGAGGAGAACTTACACAACAAATATAATATACTTGTGTGTGTGTGTGTGTTTTACACAGAGAGAGAGAGAGACTGTGGATAAGAGGACAAGGTCAGTGGGCGGATGCATCAGCTACCGTAACGATAACCGCTGTGCAGCTTCGTTCGGTGATAAAAGCGCTATTGTCTTCTGTAATGGCATTGCGGTTCATGCTATTTCGACGTGCGTGTTGGCCGGCGGACCCATAAATAAAAGCCTTCATTTAGCAGTAAAATTATAAAATCGCGACAGGGAATCCCTCCCGCAGGAGTCCGCTACAGATGGGCTCACTGCGTACAGGCACAAAAGCACTACAAAAATGTTTTGTTTTTAGAACAAAAATTTCTCGTCTGTAACAACTCTGTCGACAGACCATTACTCATTTTTCTTTTTTACCAAAATAATCGACGCACAGAATGCTCGTGGGCAATGTGCTACATGCCCACTTGTAGCTTGTTCTGTATATTTTGTAGAGACGGACCAGGCACAAAAACTGGTCTGCTGACATGAAATGTTTTTACTCTTGTGGAATAAGTATCGAGGCACATTTGATCATTCAATTAGTTGTTTCCATTGTAGTTATATATTATTAAAATAGACAAAATGCTGATTTCAGTTGTATGTTTACCAAATGACGTACAATGGAAATTAAACCCATTAATGAGCATTAATGAGCAGCTGATCGATTAGCTAAAATTTGTTCACCATAAATCGCCGAAGTAGAGATAGTCAACAGTACACTATGAGAGTGCAGACTACACAGTTGTACAGTCACCTCAGCTTTGTAGAAAGGTAGCTGGAATCCATCATAAATGAATGTGACTTTTTTGTAGACCAAATATGAACGATAACTCTTTTGCTAATAACACTCTGTCTCGAAATGCCATGTCCTCAGCTCAAATTGCACGTTGCCAACAGGTTGTAAGTGACTATTGCGTGCCTTCTTAGTAACGTTTAGTTTAGGGTAACCAGATTTCCAAAATAAAAATACGGGATACGTGTGGGTTCCGATGCGCGTGACACTAAATGTTGCCTTTACCTATAACATTAAAGCATACATAAACACACGAATTGATACAAACACATTCTACTGAACAAAACCGTTGTTTCTCTCAGCCCCCTCCCCTCCCTCACTCCAAGCTGACGTGTCGTATTCTGTGGTTCTCGTATTTAATTTACTTTACTGAAATCACTTATTTCAGAAAACTATTACCACTAGAGGAATAGTATTTAACTGCTTAAAGAACACGAAAGCAACGGGACAGGCATCGGAATTACGAGTTTTTGGGACGGGACAAATTATATATAAGGCAATCTCAGTAACTAAGATATACCAAGTCAGAAGCTAATACAGAAATTAACCAAACGTAGTGGCCGAGCAATCTAAGGCGTCTTGCTGCGGAGCGCGCGTTTTTTCGCCGTCGGAGGTTCGAGTCCTCCCTGGAGCATGAGTGAGTGTGTATGTTGCCCTTTAAGTTACAGTAGTTTGTAATTCTATGGACTGATGACCATAGTAGTTTGGTCCAATAGGTTTACAAACATTTCAACATAAATACTCGCTCAAATAAAAGCCAAATAAATTGCATTACTGATTAAAGAAATGCTTTATTCTTTTATAGTTCTCACATGCAAACAAACAAGAAAGACATGATTACTTATGCACTTTACGTATTTCTCTGTGAATAATAATTTGCAGAAGAGTGTGTGTCATTCCGGAGGTCAGTATGTTCACATAATGATCACCACATGAAGTATTGTGAAAATGAGTTCTTCTTATAATTACTTCCTTCACAGTTCGGACACTAGGTAAGTTGTTTTCGTAGTGCATAAAATATTTGTGATAGCGAACACTGTTTCCACTCAGCATTTGCTCCAGATATCAGATGCAAAATGTTGAAAATGAGAGACCAGTTTCTACCAAATCTCTACACATTTTCCAATTAATAAATTTTCTCTTCATGTATATTTTGAAGATTGTTCATTTTCTCAATAATCTGATCTACAGATATTTCTCGCAAAATACTTTCATCAAATTCAATTTTTAATTCTTTATTGAACAGACTTGCATAGAAGAAAATGTTTGAGCTGAGACTAGTTAAATGCGTTAACGTCTCGTGAAATGAAATGTCCATGAAATCGACTCTTTCAGCATGCAGTCTTCTTGCAATGAACTCATTAATCGCTGAATTTGTGTAGTAGGAAGACTTGCACATGTGTGAAAGCATTACTGTTTTTTGTAAAAATAAAAAAATAAATAAAAAGAATCATAGGTTGCCCAAAGAATACTCTAAGACGCATATAGCGATCTGGCTAACCTATGCTTTTTTGCATTTAAAATAAAAGAAGATCGCCCCCAAAGGTTGAAATATTGGAAATATGTGAAAAAAATACGTAAAAAATCATGACTCATCCCCTTTGAGTTGGAGCTTATTGATGATGACTACATTTTTTCTCCGTTTGGTTACGCTAGCATTGCTTTAAAAAATGTTAATTAAAATATATGGGACGGTTAGTAAAAAACGGGACAATACGCGTCCCGTATGTGTTTTGTCGAGACAACGGGACACACAGCTCAAATAAGGGACGATCCCGTAACATACGGGACGTCTGGTCAGCCTAGTTTAGTTTCAGCAGCCTTACAAAGTGTCTAGAAAAATCTTCTGAGCTGTGAGACCATCGCCGTTCCAGCTCGACAACGCCTGAACGGTACTGCTTAGCTCCACATTTTGTAGAGATAAGACTTTTCACAAACCAGCACAAAGGTGTCATGAACCACATGGCCAGCCATTAGGATAAAGAGAGTGGGCATAAATAAAATAAGTCTTAAATTTCTGACGACGGATTCCAATCTAATGAAAAAACTATTCGTTCGAAGTATTACAAAGTTACGTCCGATTAATATTCAAGAAGTTGGTAAAATTAATCGCCGATAAAAATCATATAAAACTAATTTTCCCCGACTATCTAAAATTACCGTTTGCTTGCCTGACCAGAGGACCATTGTCTCGTGGGGGCGAAATAATTTTTCGTGTCCTAGATTAACTAATACATTAAATTGGCAAGATGGCAATCAGGCACAAAGGCTACTGGAGACAAGTACAAACCCGGAGAGCCAACGTCTTCGCGGGACACTTCTGTTCCCGCCGTCTTTGACGAGTTACCGGCAAGACAGACCGTCACCCTTGGAGTCGTGAAACCGGGCCTTGCGAGCCAGAACGAACACTAACTGTGGGTTAGGTTGGTAACACGTCACTAGTTTTGCCGGCGGAAGAATCAGCGTTGCGAAACTCGCGTTAATAAAACTGGCGTGAGCGACTTGGCCACCCTCAGTTCGGCAGTTGCTTCAAGTATTTGCAGTTCTTAGGACAGGTCCGCGATCGTCTATTGTACAGAAAGCCGACATGCTCAGTCTTGGTGATATTTCGTTGACCGACAGGAACTTCACAGTTCCACCAGGTATTCGCGATGAAAGTGAAGTAATTGCATTCGGTCGCGAGTTTAATAAATATGCAACGGTCTGCATATCGGGCGATATTCGCGATGATTACTAAACCTTTAGTTTTTGTGCCGCCCCTGTTTCGGGCTCAGTCTACTGTTCTCATGACCAATGGAAATTTTCATGAAACTCAATACGATCTCGCTGGTCGCGGTGGCCGAGGGGACTAAGGCGCTCCAGTCACAGTCTGCACGGCCACTACGGTCGGGGGTTCGAATCCCCCTCGGGCATGGATATTTGTGCCGTCCTAGTTCGTAAGTAGTTCATAAGTAGTTTGTAAGTTTAGGGACGACCCCGTAGTTAAGTCCCGTAGACTATACAAACATTTGAAACATTTGAATACGCTCTCTTTCTCTCTCGTTAAAGGCTGGTCGAACTATTTGTATGTGCTTTATCTTCTATGTTTGCTCTCTATTGTATTGTCCTGCAACAAGAATCAGTAACCGTTCAATAAGATGTATCAGGCTACCTCGTAATTCTATATGCTACTTTCAGAATACAAAGATTATGTCAATGAACTGTCCGACTTCTTGTCTTAGCAAAAATGTTCAAATGTTTGTAGAACTTATGGGACTTAACTACGAAGTCATCAGTCCCTAAACTTACAAACTACTTATGAACTATCTAACACTAAGGACGGGGAAGTTGAATCCCCGACCGTAGTGGCCGTGCAGACCGTGACTGGAGCGCCTCAGTCCCCTCGGTCACCGCGGGCGGTAAAAGACCTATCTTGTCTTAGCCTTCTCCTTTTGCTATCATTTTTATTCATTTACAAAATAATAGAAACCCCTGCTAGAAGAGTGAAGGTCCGATGTTGGCAACGGTCACAGTGACAGAAGACTAACAGGTAAGTGAGTTGTTAATTGGGAAGCGGAAGTCAGGCAGATTGATTTGTCATAATCTCGTTTCTTTCTTACAACAACCAACCATAGGAAAAGACAGGCGCTACAATTTCTTTTGTGATTCTTCTCCAGTAAGGATTATTTGGCGTCTAGATTACTGAAAAATTAGTTACGTTTATTGTTGCTCATTATTTATTATGCCTAATTATTATCTATTATCAACGAAACGTTGATGTCATTAATACATTAAACTTTCAATTCAGGTATCTTCAATAACCTACTCTTGTTAAAAATTAATGACATCACCATTTTGGTGTCCAAAAATTTCCAAATTTTACGTATTCGAAATATTTAAATTTGCGACCGTTTCAGGGCATTGAAATATATTCAATGGCAAAGTTGAAAATTTGTGCTGAAGCAAATTTACAGTTATTGATATGATGTGTATATTTGCCCCCAACAGACAACTGATAATTTCAATGGCGACACATTAATACGCTCGATCCCTTGCGGGTATCCATTATAGGCTGCGACACAGACAAGGTTACTCTGTGGCTGCGAGCAAGAGTAAGTAATTGACAGGGGGCACTACAATCGTAGAGTGCTATAAGTTGAGAAACTGGGCAGGAAATGAAGTCTGCCTGGATAGCCTAATTGGTTAAGGCGGCCGCTGGCCCAGAGCGGGATATCCGGGTTCGAATCCCGGTCCAATACAAATTTTCAATGCCCTGAAACGGTCGAAATGTTTAAATATTTCGAATTCGCACAATTACGGCCGTTAATGTCAAGAAATAGTGTCTATTCTTTCGGACACGTCCGAAAAGAACAGACTCTATATCAATAATCCACCAAATGTCTTTAATAGGAGGTTCATCACACAAATAACGTGTAACGTTGGCACAGAAATGTCTTCGGAAATAACGTGTGTCCGCATCTAGAATATAAGCAGAAAATCTATGTATCGCTATTGAGGATATAACAATTTTATTTATTTATTTTCGTTCTTGCATTGAGGCAAAAACATCCGCCCGGAGTAAATTCATGCCTTTTACTATTGACAATTGTACTCGTCTTTACGTCACTTGGACAATAAATTCACAATAGCAAGAATTTACCGTCCAGTATCCTATAGTGCTATTCCCCTGTCGTTGATGTTCTGGTATTTAGTTTGGTGTTCTGATAATGGCCCTCGGCGTTATACCACAAGCTTATTTCTCAGTTGGAAGAAACCTAACGACATTCCGTTAGTAAAAATTTCGTACAAAGTCGTTCTTTGAAATCAGTACACACTTTTCCGTAATATTAAATCCGTATCTAGCTCGGTGTTAGATTTCTGGAGACGTTGCTTATCGTTGCTTGGCGATATGTTCGGTATTTAAAAGTTCCTGTAACCATCCAACATATTTATCGTCCTAAGTAAAGTTTAAATTAAAACTGTCTGTCAATTTATATTCGGGTCAGTACTAAAATATCAAGCTGAGCGGTAAAAAATTCACAAAACAAAATTCCCACAGGAATATCCATATATTACATGCACCAAAGATATATGCACCAAATTACATTCAGAAACGTAAGTAAACTTTCATTAATATTATATTCTGACGTTTGTTTTTTAATGGAATGAATTATTATGAGGTGAATCCTAATCACTCCTAATAAAGTTCACGACGCTATTGGAATCGTGCAACACCATCAGTTACTTAAATCAAGTCTGACAGCGCACTTAATAATCAAATGTTCAAATGTCTGTAAATCTATCGGACCAAACTGCGTGGTCATCAGTCCGTAGCTTACAAACCACTTAAACCTAGATAAACTAACCTACGGACAAACGCACACACCCATGCGCCAGGAAGGACTCGAACCTCCACGGCGAGCAACCGCGTGCTCCGCAGCGAGGTGCTTTAGACCGCTCGGCTACTCCACCGCGGCTACTTAATAATCTTCGCTGTGTCGACTAGAATATTCGAAGTCGATCTTAGACGCGAGCGGGCTTCAATTATTTCCCCTGTAAATTATTGTAACACACACATCCGAACCAAACACAAAATAACAGTAGATTTTTTAACAATCTCGGGATTTTGCTTATATATCCAGAAATGGAGAAAATATCAGAAATTATTGCATTCTCAATCCTGGTACTCCTTTTACTTTCAATTACCCTGAATTTTAATATTCTTTATAACCTAAAAAACTAACTCCCGTTATGACAACTGAATATATACGCTACAAGTTTTCCAAATATAAATATTCCAATTAATAAAGACCCTAATATTCCTGTATAAAACGAAATACCCCAAATGCAAAATACTCTAATTAATAAAGAGCGTCACAAGGAGAGTAGGTGTTATGGTCATGGCTGTAGCTGTCAGAACAAGAATTTGTAATTTCAATAATCACACTAGACGCTGAGGTGACAAAAGCCAAGGGAAACCTAGTAATATCGTGTCAGACCTCCATTTGCCTGGCGAAGTGCTGCAACATTACGTTGGAAGTCTCCTGCAGCCTCTATAGTCGGCCGTAACTGTCTAAGTGGTAACTGTTGGTACGGGAAGTACAGTTTTGCAATACAACACCAAATATATCTCGAACCAAGTTCCGGTGCAAACTCCAGAAGTCGAAAACTAAATCAAATTCTTCTAAGTCGGATGTGGAATCCACAATAAAAATTGGATAATTCTAGATAACCAGGTGATATGACTAAAATTGTAGTCCCAAGCCGAAGCGACGAAGCGAAGCCATGGGCAGGCCAAGCAGTTTCAGTGTAGCAGGCTCTAGTTCCATGAGGAGAAAATGGCAGAGTCCGATGGCTTAGCGGCAGCCGGTAGTGGAGAGTACTTAGTTCTAATACCAACCAGGACAGTACTCACGACGTCCTGTAAAGGCAGCTAGGACCAATAAGTGAGGTGAAAAGATACAGTTCCTCGTTTTTTTACTAGTCCGCGCCACGGAAAACGTAGTCCATATTGGTGTAGTACTGTTTGTGTCGACTACCCGTAGCAATTTCTATTCTACGGGATCGCCGAACTGAGACTGTAGGCACAACGCTGTACACAGGGTGGTCCATTGATAGTGACCGGGCCAAGTATCTCACGAAATAAGCATCAAACGAAAAAACTACAAAGAACAGAACGTTTCTAGCTTATAGGGGGGAAACAGATTGCGCTATGGTTGGCCCGCTAGATGGCGTTGCCACAGGTCAAACGGATATCAACTACTTAAAAATAAAAAAAAATAAAAATAAAAAAAAAGTTACCCCCATTTTTATAACATATTCGTCTAGTACGTAAACACTTGTTTCGCTTTGTGATAGATGGCGCTCTAATATTCACATACATATTGCCCACAATTTTAGACGGACAGTGGGTAACAGGTAAGGTTTTAATTTAAAAACACAGAACGTATGAACTTTATTTCGGTTATTCCAATGTGATGCATGTACTTTTGTGAAATTATCATACATTATGAGAACGTATGCTGTTACTACGCGATTACCTGTAATTACCTCATGACTTCAATAAATGCTCAAAATGATGTCTTTTAAACTTCAGTGCATTTGGCAATACACGTAACGAAATTCCTCTCAACAGCGAGTAGTTCGCCTTCACTAACGTCTTCATATGCATTTACAATGCGCTGACGCGTATTTTCAGGCGTTGTCGGTGATTCACGATAACAAATATCCTACAGTTTTCTCCAGAGAAAGAAATCCGGGGATCTAAGATCCGTTTAACGTGCGGGCCATGATATGGTGCTTCTACGACCAATCCACCTGCCATTAAATATTCCATTTAAGACCGCTTCAACTGCACGCGAGCCACGTACCGGACATCCATCATGTTGAAAGTACATCGCCATTCTGTCACGCAGTGAAACATCTTGTAGTAAAATCGGTAGAACATTACGTAAGAAATCAGCATACATTGCACAATTTAGATTGCCATCGATAAAATAGGGGCAAATTATCCTTCCTCCCATAATGCCGCACCATACATTAACCCTCCAAGGTCGCTGATGTCCATTTGTCGCAACCATCGTGGATTTTCCGTTGCCCAATAGTGCATATCATGCCGGTTTACGTTACCTCTTGTTTGTGAATGACGCTTCGTCGCTAAGCAGAACACGTGAAAAAAAAAATTCTGTTATCGTCCCGTAATTTATTTTGTGCCCAGTGGCAAAATTGTAAACGACGTTCAAAGTCATCGTCATGCAAATCCTGGTGCCTAGAAGTATGGTACAGGTGAAATTTATGTTGATGGTGAATTCTCAACACCGGCATTTTTGGGATTTCCGATTTTCGCTCAATTTGTCTACTAGTGATGTGCGGATTAGTCGCAACTGCAGATAAAACCCTTACTTTGGCATCATCATATGTTGCAGGTCGTGGTTGACGTTTCACTTGTGGCTGAACACTTCCTGTCTCTTTAAATAACGTTACTATCCGACGAAACGTCCGGACACTTGGATAACGTCTTCCACGATATCGATCAACATACATAGCACAGGCTCGTTGGGAATTCTGACTACAATAGCTATACATAAATACCATATCGACCTTTTCTGCAATTGGTAAACGGTCCATTTTAACACCAGTAATGTATCACAAAGCAAATACCGTCCACAGTGGCGAAATGTTACGCGATACTACGGACTTATAGGTTTGTGACTATTACAGCGAAATCTATCACAAAGCGAAAAAAATGTTCCAAATAAAACATTCATATTTCTTAACGTACTAGACGAATATGTAATAAAATGGAGGTAACTATTTTAAAAAAATGCAGTTGATATCCGTTTGACCTATGGCAGGGCCATCTAGCGGGCCAACCATAGCGCCATCTGCTTCCCCCCTATAAGCTAGAAAAGTTTTATTCTTTATAGTTCGTTCGTTGGATGCTTATTTCGTGAGATATTTGGCCCAGTCACTATCAAAGGACCATCCTGTATAGAGTTGCGCCGTCGGACGTAGACAACTTGCATGCCTGAAGAGTTTGTGTGTATGCCTGGTGCCCCACTGTTTTTTGGGGCATCACTTTCTTAGGCAAGCATTTTACGTGTGGGACGGCGAATAACACTGTTCATAACAGAAATCACACGCTGCTTGCATTTAATTGTGGAAAACAATTCTTCTGCTCATTCTTCCTCCCAAACTTCGATGGATGAAATTTCAACCAAATAGTTCGATGGCCTTCGATGTGTTCTTGCCCTCTTCGAGATTTTGCTTATTATGTTCTTCCTAAAACAGAATTACATTCATCGGAAAGTTCAACTGCATATCTATGGAATATAGATTCTACAATCCTACTGTATATTTATCTGGCTGCCACTTCCCCTATTATGTTATAAATTCTAAAGTAATTTTGTCTATGCCTTCCATCATATTTGAAAATAAATCTAAAGATATTATTGATCACCTGTCTCTTCCCTTTCATCTATAATTTCTTCTTCTACAACTTCATCACTCAAATTTTCTGCTGTTCCGTCCTCTCCGCTTCACATAGGAATTACTATTCCATTTATCAACTTTCCTACAAATTTTTATTGCGCTTTAACTTCCATAAACTCACTATTAATTTAATGCCTAAATGACTTGTTTGTTTTGGTGTGCTCTGTTTTTGCTGAACAACTTTCTACTACCTACTTTCGTCGCTACAAAAATAAACTTAAATTCCTTGGCCTTGGACACCACGCCGTTGTTAACCTATAGTCGTGACATAATCAGTTAATGTTTTCATCATTTACTGAGCGGGACATAGCGTCAGCGTTGTCGACTTTCTGACCTCACGAGGTTGCGTGCACCATATCCAGGCCTATCACGAATCTAACACAGCTCTACCGTATGAGATTCTGTTGTGTTTACTACTCGGGTACAGAGGCTGACACTTTCGTCGATTACTAAAAGTTTTTTTTTCTGTTACCCGGGGTTTCTTCGTAGTTACCTTCAGTGTATAAATATTTCTCTCTTCAGCTTCTGCGTTTGCCCTGTTATCGGAGCTTCGTATATTATAGTCCCTAAACAAGTAATATCGTTGAAAATTGAGAAATCACCTCGCGATTGGCTTTTTGTTCATTACTTATGCTAAAGCCGACCATGTATGGCTTCCACCAATTCCCTTCGCGTGTTGTAGACGTCATACATTTCGTAGGAACTAGTGATGCTGGCTCCAACATTGTTTTCAATATACTCGGTGTTTCAACAAGAATGGTAAATATTTTACGAGGTGGTAGTATAGACGAATTGCAATAAAATGCATTGTAACATGTGTCCAATTTTATTGAATACAGGGATACAGCTGTTAATATGTATCCAAAACACATGCAAAGCGAAGGCACATGAGACATCACTGATTCCTACGTCGGTTCTTGGTAGAACATCATCATATTGAATCAAAAGCACAATTATATGCATGCTCTACAAGTTTATTTTTATTTAGTTAACCGCTTTTTGGATTATAAGGCTAGACTCTAAATTAATATGCGGATATTTATTTATATCAATCGTTTACGCAACTGAAATAAGACTAATTCTTTTTCCATATGCATTTCGCCTTTATTTGAAAGGCATATTCAGTAGACTGGAATATATACATGATTATGTTTTTACAATATTTGAGTTTTAGTAGTTTAGGTTATAAACAGTTCCAAGGCGTTATCTAAGTATGACTAATGATATTTTGACGTCGTTACTTACAATTTTCGTAGATGTTGGTCTACATCTGTTCGTTGTTCAGTCAGGTTGGTGTTTTACTTTCTTCTCTTATTTCATTTGCATTTTTCATTCCAGCACTCTAGCACTAGGCACATGCACTTCGATTGTGTCGTGTTTCTGAACTGGGTGGCGTAGCCAAGTGTTAAATGTGTGTTTGCTCTATCTTGGCTTTATGTCAGAATGTGTGTGTTACCGATGTATTTGTGGAAAGTATTGCATTAGCAATATTTCGTTGTATAATAATAATAATAATAATAATTATTATTATTATTATTATTATTATTATTATTATTATGATTTTCCAGTTCACTGAAGATGCCTTTGTAAATGAAGGCAGAACGCGTTTGGCAAAAGAATTTGTCTTATTTCAGTTGCATTGGTAGTTTATATAATATCTGCAATTTTAATAAAAGAAACAACTATGGGAAAAATGACAGAAAAGAAACAACAATTCTAGACTCTAAAGTCTAAATATGCCCCTTTAATCGATTTTTAGCTTACAAAGCTGTCATTAGACTCCAAAGACGTACAGCACTTTTATGTATCCATGGTGGGGTTCGCCAGAATGAGATAATACAGCTGTTGATTAAATATCAAATGCAATTTTTCAATAATTACAGAGAGTACTATCGGTCAATATGCGAGCATTCAGAGAAAATTGATGTCAAAAGACAAGGAGTATCTGGAACATGATATTCAGTAGCCACAGTTGTCAAGGGCGTTGCGTCACCGAGGTACTCAACAAGGCCATAAAATACAGTACATCACCTTAAAAGAAACTGCCGTTAAAACGATGTTAATCGTCTAATATTTAACCTTGAATGGCTGTTTACATTCTTGTTGCCATCGTGGCAAACAAACGGAAAACAACAGTGTACTCTTACTGCTTCTTAGCAATGACTCACTGAGTTGGTTACTACGTGCTCTTTGCTTCCTCGTCTGACTCTCGGATGAAACTTATTACTCTCCTGGCGCCTGTTCAGTTGCCAACACATGCACTCTTCAGCATAACATTTCCATTAATCCTTTCATTCGCATCGTTGTTCCTCGACCACAACGTATTAAAAGCGGATTTATACCGTGTTTTGTGTATCAGTCTTTAAAGTCACATGGTTGTTAATGAACAACATGCTTCTAGTGCGACATTTTGCCCCTTGGTACAGCGTGTAGCCAGTTCTCAGGCATTACTCTATCCGTGTTGGAGGTTGTGTTACATTGTCGTCTGTACATGGTTGTGAGTGTGAGCGTGAGTGTGGTTCATGTTATTTTATTTGAGCAGTGAATTGTCTTGCCTTTGGTGCTGTGGCGAAGATTATACTAGCATTATCGATCTGACAGTGTTACCTATCAACAAAATAACGACCCCAATAATAAAATATGTCGATACAAACGTCTGTGTTGTGCACGAAATACATGACATAAAAAAACAATAGTTCGATCAAAAATTTTGAAACATATATTCTGATGTTTATTGCATTATGTTGGTACAGAAAATACTGGGTTTTAATTATTCCAAAGCTGAATTCATAACGTGAGAACGAAAGGGTTAATGTGTAGCGTCTCTCCGTTGATAATATCAACCTGTACTCCCTTACATCCTCTCACACCAGGCAAATTACAATAATGGTAATTATTCAAATAAATGATGCTGTATAAACAACCCTGACAATAAAGTATGGGGAATAGTGCTGTAGCATTAACACAGATGAACTATTACATTACTGTCTTTCGAAGTAGTCACGTCCTATAACTATGCACCGCTGAGCTCTGAGATACGTGTTCTGGAAATTTTACACGAAGTCTTCCTTTGGGATGCTATTCAAAAGCCTTGTCACGTTTCGTTGAATGCCAGGAACATCGTCAAGTCTCTTTCCTTTCAAGGCGAGTTTGAGTCGAGAGAATAAGCAGAAGTCTGGAGGATTGAGATCCGGTTAGTATGGTGGAAATTCAAATTGCATCACTCCTTTTTGCCAGGAACTGTTTTATGTTGTAAGGTACCTCTTACATGTTAAGCGAATGAAAACTAGGTTTTAGAAATGTGTGAAATGTCTACGTAATTTTTATGTTGCATAAATGTCACCTCTTTAATGATGTACAGTGTAATATGTGTACACTATGTAAACGTAATGATTTGTTTTCATCTGTTCAGTATAATGTATATCGTATTTGTCAATGTTTATTTTTTTTAATAACTGTTTTATAAATGCATTTTGTACTAGTTGTATTTATTTATGATGTCTTGTTTAATTATGTAAAATATTTTGCTTTGAGTGGAAATTCAAAGATCGATAGTTGCATGAAACAGCTCCTCTCAACCAAAGAAAATGTTAGACTGTGGCGCTTGCTAGTTGTAGCGCAGGCAGCACAGCAGTATCTTCCGCCCCGTGACAATTCTCGGACGTACGTATCGCGGAGTGTTCAAGCTGATAGTGAAACAGTATTATTTTGAAAGTGAAAAGTATTAAAATTACAAGCGTTAAAAGTTAAAAAAGTGAAATACATTAAACAAACATGTTACACGTTCGTCCTGCTCAAGGCAGGATTCGTGCGTGCAAAATCAGTTTCCGTCGTGTCGTGCGGAACGGGTATAGCGTCGTCGCGAACCCTAGCGGTTGCGGATAAATACGCGGTACAGCGAAAATAAATCATCATACTGCTGTTAAGCTGCGAAAGGAGGAGCAAAAAGAAGAATTTGTGTGAAAGAGAAATCTTGTAATCTGATGATTGTATTAGAGAGAAACATTGTCAATGTGATTGTAATGGACATCGCTGGACAATTAACTGAGATAAGTAGCAACTGCGTATGCATGTGCAACTAATTATAATTAATGTTAAATATAACTCTGCTTGCTAAACTGAATATTTTCAAATATAAAGTTAAAGTTATGTAAGTTCTCCTTTTTTGTAATGAGTAGTAACGCCGTTCTAGAGCTAAGTAACAAAGTACATTGACGATAGTAGAGCAAACTTCCTTTCCTTACAAAAAGAGAGAGAGAGAGAGGTAACTTGAATGCAGGTTCAGTAATGAATGATTATCTTGACTGTGAAACTTGATTAACTTAACTGCACTTGAACTCAGAATGGCAGACCGGCATTATTACGACACCTATTGAAAATCAGTAAATGAATTCGGATAAAACTTTGATGATTATTAATATTGATTAATTTTTCCCCTCTTTTCAATTAACAAATGTAAATATTTTCAAAGCTTAACATATGTAAAACTTGCAATATTACCAACAGAAAAAAATGTTCAAATGGT
The DNA here is from genome assembly GCA_026315105.1 of Locusta migratoria. Lineage (NCBI taxonomy): Eukaryota > Metazoa > Arthropoda > Insecta > Orthoptera > Acrididae > Locusta > Locusta migratoria. The sequence goes on along the minus strand of CM048747.1, from coordinate 201,285,985 downwards.
TGTAGAGCTTATGGGACTTAACTAAGGGGTCATCAGTCCCTAAACTTACAAACTGCTTATCAGCTACCTTATACTAAGGACGGCAAAAATACCAATCCCCGAAGGGGGATTCGAACCCCCGACCGTAGTTGCCGTGCAGACTGTGACTGGCGCGCCGCAGCCGGCTCGGCCACCGCGGCCGACACCAAAAGAAGATTCTATTAAGAAAACATTAAGATTAAAAGTAGGTTTGCACCCACCAACCAACCAAGTCGCCTTGATTATCATAAAAAGGTCATTATTCAAAATTGTTGCTATCATACGCGTGCAGCCGGCCGCGGTGGCCGAGGGGACTGAGGCGCTTCAATCACGGTCTGCACGGCCACTACGGTCGGGGGTTCGAATCCCCCCTCGGGCATGGATATTTGTGCCGTCCTAGTTCGTAAGTAGTTCATAAGTAGTTTGTATGTTTAGGGACTGATGACCCCGTAGTTAAGTCCCATAAGCTTAACAAACATTTGAACATTTTGAACATACGCGTGCAAATTACAAAATACGTATTGCACATAGGCGGTAGATTTATTTTCAGCTATCTGGTGTGTGCACGTCTCCGAAAGAAGATTGGAAGGAAGGTAAAGGTGAGTGAAATCTTTTTTGAAGTTATCAGATCGGGCCATTGCTTTGTTTATTACACTAATTGGTTTGCAAATTAATCAAAATTTAATGGCATTCACTTGACATTTTATTTACTAGTTTAAACGCAGCTAACAACGAGTTTCTGATCAAGTTAATTACGCATTTTAAAAGTCTTTCTAGTGGCAAACTCCTACTCCACTGACGAATTATTAAATAGAACCAAATGATGCATGTATCTGTATTCATACTATTAGTATTATTATATTATTAGCTTGTGAAAAGTGAATGTACCTGTATTAGGAATAAAAAAGGTAAAGCAGTCCACAATCCGAAGATTGGTTTGAACACCACAGTGCTTTACTAGGCATGGTCCTGTTTGGAGGTGGTATGCCGTTGCCTTCCTCCGACCTTCGAACTGACTTACCCAGCCAGTTATAGGGGGACCTAGAGTTTAACGTGGGTTCCGAACCACGGTGCTACTCGGTATTTTTCACATGTGCAATACTGCCCGAGGTGAAAGAAGTGGAAAGTGACAGATAAAAATCCTAGGACCTGGCGGGTATCGAACCCGCGATCTTTGGATTTGTAGTCTGGCACTCTACCACTGTGCAACCGAGGAGCACGTATTAGAAAAATTATTATCAAATTCAAACAAACAAGAAAGAAAAAAATGACATGTTCCACATCCACAAGGATCACCTCGACACGGATGTATGGAACGAACCAACTAATCTAACCTAATCACGTTACACAACGATTTTTACACATAATACACGTTTACTTATTAAATCAAAAATTAATTTCATTGACCTAAGCACCAATCGATCCCGTCTTACCTTTCCTAACAATGTTATTGGTTGTGTGTGGGTGACTTTCTCGTGCAACTTTAACATCTCAGTCCTTCAGATATCTTCCTCTTTCCTCGACTGAAACTCGCTTTGAAAGGACAGAGATTTGACGATATTCGATACTCGTTGAATGTCAGAAACGAATAGTTACGGGAGGTGACTATTTCGACGGACAGGAAGGTAACTGAAGTTCATAGTTCATATACGTCAATGTTAGGACTATTCACCGAGTTTTATTGTCGGGATTGTATATGGAATAAAGCGCGACTAATATGCGGATTCATAAGAGATTACTGTGTGATTCGTATCTTTCTGAACAGCGTGCGGTAAATGAGAGAGCGTGAAATATGACGAATCTGCTACTAACTGCGAGGCCAACTAGGAAGGCCCGGGCACATAGGTCACCTGATTAGAGTAGTGCTGAGCCTACGCGAACGCTAGCTGACAGGCTGACCGCTAAGAGGCAGCCAGCCAGTCAGCTTCGCGTTCGCGTTGGCACAGCACTACTCTAATCACGTGACCTGACCATGTGCCCGGACATGTCTTTCTAGTTGGCCTCGTACTAAATGAATCCAGAAAAGACTAACGCGCTGCAACTTTTCTTGACTGCATAAAGGACAGTAACCGACAAACAGCCATCGCAGAACGATGTATGTCTTTCGAAATCAGTCGTTTGTAGAATGTTGTGAAAATGGGGTGCTGCTACTTCACAGTAACGCAGCGCTTTACTCGGTTACCATATGGTATATTTCACGCACAGGCACTAAATTTTGGCGCACAAATTTCAGCAAAGTTTCCTTTCTATAGAATTTACTCGCTATTTTATGGTAGTGTACAACATAAGTTGAGAATATTTATAGAATACATGACATCAACTGCGAATGGGCGAAGCTGAAAATGTGTATCCAGCCGGGATTTAAACCCGGGCCTCTTGCTTTCTAGGCAGTTGCGCTGACCGCTACACCATTGGGGACACAGTGATAACCGCACCTACAAGGACTACCTAAGCACGCCTTCCGTCAGATACAAATTCCCAGCTTCACGCTGCCGACAGTGACGGGAGGCGTGCTTAGGTGATCACTGTGTCCCCAGTGGTATAGCGGTCAGCGCAACTGCCTAGAAAGCAGGAGACCCGGGTTCGAATCCCGGCTGGGTACACATTTTCAGCTTCGCCCATTCGCAGTTGATGTCATATATTCTATAAATATGAAAGATTAATAAAAACTGCAGGAGCAGAAGTGACGTCTCTTCTTTCGGAATAGACGCCACAATATAAGTTGAGAATTTGTCTGGGAGCGAACAGGAGTAGATCCTGCAACTGCTATATTTATCGCGTCTAGGCGGAATAGTGGACAGGGCATCTATCTAGTAAGTTTCAAATGTTTGTATAGCTTATGGGACTTAACTACGGGGTCATCAGTCCCTAAGCTTACAAACTACTTACGAACTAACTTACACCAAGGACGGCACAAATATCCATGCCCGAGGGGGGATTCGAACTCCCGACCGTAGTGCAGACCGTGACTGGCGCGCCGCAGTCTCCTCGGCCACCGCGGCCGGCTATCTAGTAAGCAGAAGACCGGGTTTGACTCCCGGTCTCAGCACTAATTTCATCCGCCTCATTGAATTTCGTTCAGTGGCAACAAAAATCAGCAAAAAGTCTCTGTCATCCTCGATTGTAAGTCGCAACTTTCCTGAGCGTTCAGCAGCACAGTGGTTAAAAAACTGTCGGCTTTGGAAATAAAGCTTGACTACGATCCTAAAATATCCAGACTTGTCAGGGAAACTCGGCGAGTGACGTGTCCCGGCTGCTCAATGCTCAGAGAGCTAGAAGTGGAAGGCCGCACGTTGGGCGCTGGCGGTGCAGCGCAGCAGCTGAGCACAGCAGGCCGCCGGCTGCAGCCGCGGTCAAGGACGACCACAGCTGTGCCGGAAAAGGAAACGCACGCTCTGCTCTCCGCCCACAGGCTTTCTCTAAGCGGGCCGTTCCACGTCACACCGGACAAACTCCGTCTTCTTCTTCTTCTTCTTCTTCCTTATACGAGGCGCGTCCAGAAACAACTACTTTTCCACACAACTGCCGAAATTTTGCAGGCATTTGTCATAGCGTGGCACCAGGTTTTGTCTACCTTCTCCATAGAAATCTGCCGCCTGCGTCTTCAACCAGTTGGAAACAGTTTCTTTCAGCTCGTCGTCATTGGTGAAGTGATGACCGCCAAGGAAAGACTTGAGATGTAAGAACAGATAAAAGTTCTTCTGTAACCAAAGGTGGACGCCCACTTCGTTCTTCATCGTGCACATCACTACGCCCGCCATTGAACTGTCGGACCCACTTCTCACCATCGAATCACTCATCGCATTTGGTCCGTAAACATCGCAAATTTGCCGATAAATTTCACTTGGTTTCACTTTCCTCGCATTCAGAAACCGAATCACCGACCTGATTTCACAGGCGGCGGGATTTTCAATCAACGCCGACATTTCAAACAAGCACAACAAAGCGTACGTAACTGACAGCGATCTTCAAATGGCGCGCGTTCTTCTATTTGATACGCATCGTCTACAGCGCATGTGCGGAACTGCAATCGCTGCGCTGCAGCGGAGATAAATTGAAACGGATTTTACTTTCTGGACGCGCCTCGTATAAAGTAGAATCCTGCTCTTGGATCACGTAGTGATGGAGACAACTAAATAGTAATATGAAGATCAAAGGTGATGAAGTAGTGAGACAATGGAGACAACTAAATATTAATATGAAGATCAAAGGTGTACAAACAGTGTGCAAGGTCAAACATAATGCAATTGTGGACTGCCTGGCATTCACAGATGACATGGCACTTTTAAATGAAACAGAAGAAGAGGCAAGCACAGCACTAAAAAACCTAGCTGAAGTAGCAGAAAAGGTTGGACTAAACGTTGCATATAATAAGACCAAGACATTGAACGCTGGGTCTGACTGGAAGATAGATGGACAAGCGGTTGAGGAAGTCGAGAGTTTTCGTTATTTGGGAGAGAAGATAACTGGTGGAACACAGAGCAGCAGTAGCGCAGTAGACAGGGCACAGTTCTTACATAAGCTTCGGTACGCAGTGAAAACAATATATGGCAAGAAAAATCTGTCACGGAATGCCAAATTGCGACATTACACAGCAACCGTAAGAAATGCTGCACTGTATGCATCAGAAACGATCACACTCGGTAAGAGAGCTTGTATAGAGTTGGAGAAGAAGGAGCTGAAAATTTTAAAAGACATATGGGGCACTAAAAGACTGGGGATATCTGGGTACACAGAACACGAGAGGAACTGTACGAAAATTTTGAACCTATATCGAGCGAGATACGGAAAAGGAGGTTACGATTTGTTGGGCACTTCATGAGGATGGACGGTGAGAGGTTGACTAAGAAGATATGGAATGAAACATGTCATACGGTGAACAACTGTGTGAAGGAAGTCAGAGATGATTGGAAGACTGTAGGAACAAAAGAAAGGAATCTGCAGGCACTAGTGCAGGACAGGGGGAAGTATAAACGGTTGGTGGACGGTCATAGGTGGCCGGACACCAAAATCAAAGACGTCATAACAGAAGAAGAAAGAAACAGAAGAAGCGACAGAATGAAGAGATATTGGGAAGAAAGAAGACGCGCTAAACAAGTCACACGTGATCCTGAAGGGTCCTAACGAAGCAGAAGAAGAAGAAGAAAGTAGTATGTCCGTGTGTTTCTGTGTTTGCATTGCACGGGCTATTCCATTTCATGGAACGAACAATGAGGAAATTGATTTCTTTTAATAATTAATAATTTCTACATGTGCTAATTAATATAAAAGATGAGTGTCCGTCAGTTTGTGTGTTTGTATTGCTTACAAATTTACGGTTCATTCCCATCTTGATGTAACTTTGCACTTGGCCTTCAAAACAAGACGAAGGTCCCTACTACACCAAACTTAGTATCGTGCAAGTTAGAGGGTACTTTACTTGCGGTCTTTGACAAAATCTTGAAGAAATTTAGCACACTTGACCGTCAAAACGAGACGAAGAACACCGTCTACATAAAATTTGCTTTGGTGTACGGCGGGGGGTAATTTCTTTACAAACTTCGACATCAATACACAGTTTTATTTCGATCCTGAAGAAGTTTCCACACTTGACCATGTAAACGAAAGGAAGATCCACAGTGCATGGCAGAGGATACGTTACAAAAAACTTTGGGAATTTTACCAACGAGCGTGAAAGTTGACTCATGTATGTATGTTTTCATGGAGAAGGTTTTTATAATTCATAAGCCACTATATGGTATATGAGAAACGATACCTAGTAATAAACTCTGATACTGTTTCACTTATCACCATGAAAGGAGACATATGAGATTTGGCATAGATAGAAGAGGAGATAAACAGAGAGACGGGGCAGAAAGAGGTGGACAAAGAGAGTCAAAGAGGGAAGAGGAGATGCAGTAACAAGGAAGGAATAAATCGCCGGGCAACGCTAGATTTTCATCTACTTACGTGTAAAGTAGTGTGTCTGTGTGTTGGTATCGCATATAAATCTACACGTTTTGTTCAAATCTTGATGAAGCTTTGCTCATTTGACCTTAGGAGGAAGACCTCTCTCCATAAAATTTCATGTGGGGTATGGTGGAGGGTACTTTACATACGGACTTCGAAAAAATCTACAGTTTTGCTCCGATCATTATGAACTTTTGTACACTTGACCTTCAAAACAAGAGTAAGGTCACTAACTAAATAAAATTCCGTGTAGTGCATGGCGGAGGGTACTAACAAACATCGACACCTACTTACAGTTTTACTTCGATCGTGAAGAAATTTTGCACCTTTGGCCATGAAAACAAGAGGAAGATTACTGTCTACATAATATGTTGCTCGCCGGCCGCAGTGGCCGAGCAGTCTGCGGCGCACCAGTCACGTTCTGCACGGCCACTATGGTCGTGGGTTCGAATACCCCCTCGGGCATGAAGATTTGTGCCGTCTTTAGTATTAGCTAGTTCATAAGTAGTTTGTAAGTTTAGGGACTGATGACCCAGTAGTTAAGTCCCATAAGCTCTACAAACATTTGAACATGTTGCACAGTGTGGGGGTCCTCACTACGTGGGACTGACTGAGCACTTTGAGAAGGTTCAGAGACGGGCAGCTCGTTTTGTTTCATCACGTTACAGGGGGGAAAGCGCCACGGAAATGTTGCACGATTTGAGGTGGAAATCATTAAAAGAACGACGTTTTTCGTTGGGACGAGATCTATTTGCGAAATTTCAGTCACCGACTATTACTTCTGAATGTGAAAATATTTTGCTAGCACCCACCTACATAGGGAGACATGACCATTCCAAGAAAATAAGAAAAATCAGATCGAAAACGGAACGATGCAGGTGTTCTTTCTTCCCGCGCGCAATTAGAGAATGGAACGGTAGAGGAAGTTTATGAAAGTGGTTAATGATCTCTCTGCCAGGCCTTAAATGTGATTTGCAGGGTATCTATGTAGATGTAGATGTTTTGTACTGTGTCTGGCAGAGCGTTAATACCGCTTTATCAATACCAACATAAGTTGTCTCACCTATGTTTGTTTTCAAGTTTATGGAATGAATGTCTGTACTCGGAGGAACAAAGACATATAGAAAACTTAAACACGTAGTATTTTTGTTCCACAATATTTTTTATTTCTTTGTTATTAGCAGCTTTCGGCTTCTTAGGCCATCGTCAGATAACTTCGTAGTAAACAGATAGCCCACACGTAACACTGAGGTTAGATATTCAAAAATGATTTTTCAAAGATATGTGAATCCGCAAATTTCTTTATGAATCAATACTTGTTTTATAGTACGCTTGTCCTGTAGTATTGATTCATAGAAATAAGAAATTTGCAGATTCACAGATCTTTCAAAAACCATCTTTGTATATGTAACCTCAATGTTACGTGTGGACTATCTGTTTAGTACGAAGTTATATGACGATGGCCTAAGAAGCCGAAATCTGGTAATAACAAACAAATAAAAATATTGTGGAACAAAAATACTACGTATTTAATTTTTTAATATGTATGTTTTTTATGGAGAAGATTTTTAGCCACTCGAGAGTGGCCGTGTAGTCAAAGGCATCGTGCTACGAACTGGGCGGTCACTCCCGTCGGAGGTCCTAATCCTCCCTCGGGCATGGATGTGTGTACTGTCCTTAGTATAAGTTAGTTTAAGTTGTTTGTAAGTCAAAGAACAGATGACAAATACAATTTGGTCCAATAGGTTTACAAACATTTGAACATTTTGATGAATTTATTATAATTCACAAGTTACCGTATGTTGCCAGGCAGAGAGTACCTTCAAATAAACTTCATACTGTTTCACAATTCACCACAAAAAAAGTAAAAGAAGACAGAAGGATGGCGAGGAGAAGACCGGAAGGTAATCCGGCCACCTCTTAAAATTCACCATGCTAATCCCATAGTCAACGCCGCTGACCCTACGCAAGCAGGAAAAAGCGCAAGAAAAGGTAGAAAAAAAGGGGGAGGGGGGACAGGAGAACTTAGCAGGCGGATTTGAAGAGATACCGGAGATGGGGCGGTTGGAAGACATGGGGTGAGGTAGGGGATGGAGCAGAGAAAGAGGAAGAGATGAACTAAACATTAGTATGGAATGAATAAACACCCGAGTATCGCAGGGATTGCGCCTAGTCTTTTGTATATAAAGCAGAGTGTTACATGTTTGTTTGTATATTTGCATTGCATACAAATGAATAGTTTTGTTCCAGTTTTGATTAAATTTTGCACATTTTACCCTCAAAACAAGAGGAAGAACACTCTCTACACAAAATTTCGAACGCTGAATGTCGGAGGATGTATTATTTTTTAAACTATGCCCTCAATTTACTTTATTACGATCTTGATTTTTCCACACTTGACCTATAATGCAATACCATAATTTTTTTCCGTTTAGAATTGTGTGTTTCTTTTTTAAGATAATAGTGAAACATTATTAAAATTACATTAAATTTAACTTCTAAAAATACCATATAAATACTATCTGAAATTATACAATGTAGCCTTCATCTTTAGAATTTTACTTGAACAGTTTTTGAGCTACGAGTCTCCTACTCGTATGATTACCTTAAACCACGGTAAGTTTGACACTTGAAACAAAGCCGGAAGCACTTGTCTATCACAGCCGGGCGTCTCCAAAATATGTTAACGTCTACTTTAGATGATACGAAACTGAACCCCAACAAAAATTTCAACATTTCCTACTGTCCAAGTTGGAATGGATCAGCCCAAATATGGAACTTCAACTTCTTATAAAGACGACACAATATACGTGACACACTTCCATTTCAAGAGCTGTAAAACAGAGTGAGACCAAGATACGAATACAGCAAGCACGTTCAAACAGCTGCAGGTTGCCGTTCTTATGAGGAGATAAAAAGGGTTGCTGAGGGTGGGGTAGAGAGCAGCGTCAAACCAGTCTCTGGACTGAAGACCACTCGAGTAACAACTGAAAATGATGTGAAACCGGTAGTGTAGAATCAATAAAGGAATTTTACAGGTGAAGTGGTTTATCTTTCCAATAATGTTAACAATGAACTAGCAGAATACACTATTCCTTATGTGCTTTGTAACTAAGAATCACTCTGTGCACAAAACCAATTGTGCTTCTTACGACCACGATACAAGATCATAACGAAACTTGCATATCGATAGTAAAATCTAGAATCTTCTAGAAAAGGGGTACGTTACTGACATAAAAAAGTTATCAACTCCTATCTGATATCAGAGTCTAATGACACAATTTCAGAATGAATTCAAGAAATATTTGATGGAAAAAAAAACTCTTTGGATTTTTATTCACTATGCATATAATATTTGTTGTTCCCATTTTGTAAATGTCCAAGTTGATAATTGTTAGTATATTTTATCCATGTACAAATGTTATGCTACAACTTGTAATTATTAGCATATTCGGTTACTGCTCACTTGCATATTCATTTTATATTTTTCTTTATTATACATGGCAAGTTCCATATTGTCTGTTTATTGAACAGAATAAATAAATAAATTTTAGGTACTGCCTAAAATATCACCGGTCCTCAAATCATATTTCGTTACTTAGTATAGATAAAGTATTCATCACTTTTTCGATTTGTAACTCTTATTATTGCCGTGTTTGCAGTGAATATTCTAGGTAAGAGGTCCGCCTGATATGCAATAAAATAGTGATTTGCATATAAGGCGGACCTCTTACCTAGAATTTTCACTGCTAACACGGCAATAATAAATTTTCTTATGAGCCAAAGGAGCGAAGTAATACCTAGGGAAAAGATTCCAAACACTATTTTGTCTAGAGACAGTGTGGAGCCAAAGCGAATCGATGGACTATGGGCTGATATTAGTTCAATAAAAGCTTGTCGAAGAGAGCTAGCGAATGGTGGTAGACGTCATAGAAACCTCAACGTAACTCACAGAATGTAGGATGCTAGCATCACTTTCTTATGAAATTTGAGGAGTGGGAAAATATGATGTTGTGGAACAACAACAACGTTTTTTATTAAATAGTACAACTGGTTAGCTGAGCTGTCCAACCAGATGTATGAACACACTCACAGGAAAAGTTGCAGAATCCTAGGGAACAGATGTAGCAAGTGTAAGACACGCCGCTGTTTGACGTCAAGAAGGAGACTTCGATGCAGGGCTTGATAAGAAACACTCGCTGCTCCCTTCTCCGGAGAATTTCGACATTTGTTACGATGATGAAAGCCTGCCACACCAAACGAAGAACATGTTCTTTTGAGAAATGGACTTTCGTTGGGCATCGCGAGATGCGAAGTTTTGGTTTCGTGCGCGAATTTTGTGTATTTAGTAAGTCGTCGAAGTCTAATGGCGGCAGTCAGAAAATAATGGAATGGCGTACGTGGATTATTAATGAATATAAATAATTAAATAAATTGAAATATGAAAACCATTTGTTTTTTATTTTTTCGTCACAGTTGCAATATATGCTGTCTCAGGAGTTAACGATTTGATGATTTTTATGTGTGGCCGAAGAACGGAGAATGAAATTGCTGTTGCATGTGGTACGATCAGCAATGACATTTATGTTCTTCCTTCTCACAAATATTTGACTTTGTTCCAACTATGTTGCGATTTTTTTGAGAATATTGTTGGAGACAAAACTAGGGGAACGTTAAAATTGCTGGTACAGTAAGTGAAATGAGTATAATGACATTTAGGCCTACACCATTCGTTAGTCAGAAAGATTTGGCTGTTTATTTCCGAATATCTCGTGATTTCCGAGGGTATGGAAAGGCTATTTCATGTTTCTCTCCAATATTTTGCTGCTTAGTTTCGAATATATCGCGATTTCCGAGATGTGCTTAGGCCGATATTCCGTGGTCACCAATACTTGGTAGTTTGTTTCTGAATATGTCACGATAACAGTGTGGATGGTTAACTAAGATCCTAAGAGAATAAATTTAATTTCTGTTGCAAGTCCATACATGATACTCAGAACACGTCGTCCGCTGGCATCTCTACATCCGTACTGCATGAACGTTTTAGATCTTTGCCTAATGCGAACACGTAGTATCTCTGGGAAAGATTTTTTTCGCTTGGGATATAAGCACACTTGGGAAGTAGCGGCTGCGGTCAAGAAAACCGACACACAGGCCAGGAGGGTGGGGCGCTGACCACATCGCCTACCATACTGCATCTACTGGCAGAGGATCCCAGAATTATGGCCTACTAATCAGGATGCAAATAGAGTTACCAACGTAGTGACGAAAGCGAGTTCGAACCGAAACTGTTACAAATGAAACGTTCGTCTAATAAAAAGTGTAACTACAGTTTGTTCATCACAATTATTCAATTTTGTAACGTAATCATTCTCTTAGCTATTTTAATACGACATTGCTATTATTAAACACATTATTTAACACATCTTGATATTATTGTGTTTCAAAAAAATCAAATGTTCAAATGTTTGTTAAGCTTATGGGACTTAACTACGGGGTCATCAGTCCCTAAACTTACAAACTACTTACGAACCACCTTATACTAAGGACGGCACAAATATCCATGCCCTAGGGGGATTCGAACCCCCGACCGTAGTGGCCGTGCAGACCGTGACTGAAGCGCCTCAACTACTGGGTCATGAGTCCCTAAACTTACAAACTACTTATGAGCTACTTACGGACTAGGACGGCACAAATATCCATGCCCGAGGAGGGATTCGAACCCCGACCGTAGTGGCCGTGCAGACCGTGACTGGAGCGCCTCAGTCCCCTCGGCCACCGCGGCCGGCATTATTGTGTTTAAATCAGCCACTGCAGATAGATATTAGGCATATAGTCACAGATATTGTCGTTCCTTTGCTTAGCTGATCCGTTCTTCCGGATGCCGGACACATGCCACGCCGGACATTTGCCACAGCTGACCCTTCGCCAGGTAGCCGTATTAGAGCCCCAGGGCAAGGGACGCCCTTTCCCCTACTGCTGTTTGCTTCCAAACCGCCGTCTCCGATCTTAGACGATACAGCCAATACAAAAGAGATATTTTTGTTCGACATCTCGCTGAAATGTACAACTTCTTTTCAATATCCCGAAATCGATATATTTATAACTTTTGCGAAACGAAAGCAATACCGTCGGATATGTCAGTGTGTAATTAGTTTTATTCAACCACAAATATGGATCCATTCTCCCTCCGTTTTTACGGTAGCTTTCTTCCACACTTACTGATTGCGATGGAAACAGTCCATCGCCATGGAAGGAACACGAAAGGGACGATATAAAGGTAATTCGAATGCTCGCTTATCATTCAAGTTTGATCACGGCATTTGTACATATATTAATTGCTAAAACTGCGTGAAAAAAAGGAGCAAATAAGAACGATACACTTCATAAATTTACACTTTTGCGGCGAAATATTAGTTAATAAAGTTAATTGGGACAATGTTCAAATCAATGACAGAAAATACGTTTAAAAAATATAGATAAGAGCGTCTATGTTTGATAGATCACCTAAAGTCGACATACAAATTTGAAATAAAGAAATGAAGGAATATAGAATGCTATGCTTGGAAAGTACACTGTTGTTCTACGTTGTTCTGCTGAGTCGCAGAGGAAACACCCTAGTTTTTTTAATGGAAATGCCATAGTTCCTATGATCTGCACTACAAAAGAAACAAAAAGCACAATGTAATATGTGTACTAGCTCACAAGCGAAACTGAAATCGATAGTTCCTGTCAGTCAGTGTGAGCAGATGTTATACTCGACTATCGAAATAAATTAATAACTGACGCGGCGGAGCCGCCAAGCGCATTGAGGCGCTATGCTGCGATGCGCGAGGCCGTTCCCCGTCGGGGGTTCGAATCCCCCATCGGGCATGGATGTTTGTGCCGTGCTTAGTATAAGGTAGCTCATAAGCAGTTTGTAAGTTTAAGGACTGTTGACCCTGCAGTTAAGTCCCTTAAGCTTAACAAGCATTTGAACATTTTACTTTACCGACCCCAGCACTCGCAGGATGCAGCCGCTGAACAGTTAATAGAAAACTTGAGTCTCAACACAAATAGGTACAATTATAGTTGGCGGTGACTTAAATCTATCATCCGTATGTTGACAAAAATACACCTTTTGACAGGGTAGCAGATACATCTTTCCGATATTATTCTGAATGCCTTTTTTAAAAAAATTATTTTGAACAATTAGTTCACGAGCCCATTAAAATTGTAAATAGTTTCGGAAACACACTTGAGCTCTTAGTCACAAATACTCCTGAGCATCAAGACGGATACAGGGATAAGTGAACCCAAAGTTGTAGCGAGCTCAAATCTGTAACAAAGATATTCACCAAAACTAAACTCTAAATACGTCTATTAAAAAAAGAAAAAAAAAGATAAAAATTCGGTTGACATCTTCCTAGGAAACAGTCTCCATTTTTTTCTAAATTAACTGTGTAAGTGGAGACCATATGTGGCTTACATTCAAAGAAATAGCATCAACAGCATTGGAGGGATTCCTACCAAATAAATTAATAAGAGACTGAACTGGTCCTCCATGGTACATAAAACAGAACAAAGCTTTTGCAGAAAATTTAGACGAATTCAAAATCCTCAAGATTGTCGATGTTTTACTGAAGCTCGAAATTTAGCGCTGTCTTCAATGCGACATTCGTTTAATATTTTTCACAACGAAACTCTTTGTAGAAATGTGGCGGAAAATCCAAAGAGATTCTGGTCTTACGTTATCTACAGCAGCGGAAAGACTAAGTGAATGCCTTTATTGCGCGATAGCGACGGTAATATTACTAATGACAGTGCCACTAAAGCAGAGTTATTAAATGCAGTTTTCCGAAATTCTTTCATCAAATAAGACGAAGTAAATATTCCATAATTCGAAATGAGAACTGCTGCAAACATAACATAAAAGTAAATACCCTTAGTGATGCAAAGCAAATCACCCTATCAAATAAGTGATGATGCAGCCGAAATGATAAACTATATTTTCAAAAGTTTGTAATGCATAAGAAAAATACGTCTAATACATTTGTTTATGATATTCTTTTGTAACAATTATTTTCTAATAGTAAGCTCCTTGCCTTGTTTCCATACCTTTTCTGGCCTGATTAAAGATAATCAACAACATGGTGAGAAACTTTTATTTTTAACGACTACAGCTAAATGTACTTCATGAGATCTACGTCTACTGTAAAGTTATTTCTATCCTTGTCTAATTTTGGAGATATGGGAATTATTTCAAGCCGGCCGTGGTGGCCGAGGGGACTGAGGCGCTCCAGTCACGGTCTGCACGGCCACTACGGTCGGGGGTTTGAATCCCTCCTCGGGCATGGATATTTGTGCCGTCCATAGTATTAGCTAGTTCATAAGTAGTTTTTAAGTTTAGGGACTGATGACCACGTAGTTAAGTCCCATAGACTCTACAAACATTTGAACATTTGATTTATTTCAACAATGTAGTTGCTGAACTTGTCAATCTTAAGAGCAGATCTGTTTTAGGGTGTGTATTTTAGGTGCAATTCTAAACCTCAGATTTTTTTAAAACATAAAGTGTACCTTATCAGTTTAACAAAAATGATATTTTAGGAGCTAATTGCTGCTATGAAGTTACAGGACTAATTTTAGAACTCACAATCTTTGACGGTATGGCCATAATATTAGAAGTTAGAAAAAGTTCTCTTAACGTGTCAACTGTAGGAGCTTTTACCTAAATAGGATTGCAAATTGAAAAGCGGTAGATTTAACTATAAGTTCTGGTTGCAGGAGGATCATTTGAGTGATGTTTAATGAATGTGTTTGCTTCGTTGAGTCAAATTTCACCGCGTATTGATTAAACGCTAGTGAACCGAACTGTGGCAAGTTAGCTTCATCATTATTGAGCAGTGCTACACTTAGATTCCTACATTATCTTCTTTCTGATGTGCACCAAGCCAAAAGGTCAGTCTTCTTCGTCTGAAATCTTGGTCACATTGGAAACCCATGGAAACAACACGCTGACTAGTTGGCGAAGTTGGCTGCCAGAATTCAGATTTTTAAGATGTGGCTCTCGGAACTGCACTTCGGTCGACTGTACACCGTTGTTGGATTGGAACTTGTAATGGTCCGCCCTGCTGTTTTACCCTCGAAAGTGATTTCTACCTCTCTCTGTGAGGTAGGGCTATTTGGAGTTCTTGACCACCTGAGAGGCTGGAGAGGAGCTCAAATGTTTTGCTTCTAGTACCTTCCTGTTAATAACTTGAGAACGCGTATGTGTGACTGTTACTTTTTTTCCATTTATATTTGGAATGCCTTAGTTACTAAGGCTCAAAGCATATTCCGTGACAAGAAGCGACCCCATTCAAAGAAGAAGAATTACTTACTCATTCTGTGACAAGAAGTAAAAAAGGAAAATACCAATTCTATTAAGAGTCGTTAACATGATGCTATCCGTTAAATCTGGGAAAGCGGGAAAATGCTTGCAAACTAAATTAAAAGAGAACAGTTACGCATTTTAGTCGAACAGTTTACAGGGATTAGTATGCCAAACAAATGTACTATCATGCACAAAAAAGTGCGAAAAAGCCGAATTACGTGTCGCCTGATATGCATGCATCCCAAATAACGGAGATGTCTTGCGGGTCCTCTAATCGCTTCGCGAAGTAGTCGTTCGATTATTCAAAATTGATCAACTAGAGAAACAAGAATGAAAACCGTCTAGATCATTAAAATTATATCATTAGAGAAAACTGCTCTTTATGGCAATTATTCCAAATGTAAATTAACACCGCGATATTGCAAATAAAGGGAAACAAGTTAATAAGCTCTTAACGATTGTAAACTTAACTTTACCGTACTCATAGGGTCTGATTCCACAAAATCTGTGACGTAAAGAATTTTGTAATCGTAAGACATCATTTAGTTTTTTTATAACAACAAGTTTTACGTCAATATCGGAATTTCTAATGTACTTCCGAAGTACTGTTTGAAGTACTGTTGTTCTCTGAACCGTTATCTCACAACTGCGACACGTAGTTATCGTCGCGAGTGGCTTTGTAATAACTGGTTTTTGAACTAACAAATATATGTAGTCACCTTTGAACTTGGAATGATACAACGAACTACTTTGGCCTGGTTCTCGGATCAAAGACCACCTGCAGCTACTGCTAACCAAGCAAAGCGTTCGTTTCTTGATACTCGACCAAGACAAAGATTGTCATAGCTGACTAGGCATTAAGATGTGTGAAAAGTCGGAGTGTTCACTATAAGATTCATCTCGCAAATCGTAACCTGAATATATTGGACCATAACTAAATAAAGACATATATGAGTCGTAAAAATTGTAATTAGGATATCATTGCGTTATGCTTAATCGGGAATCGAACCCCGAACCTACAGACGTCCTTTCTATGCACGAATAGGTCTTAAATCAGATGTTTTAACAAGAACGAGGATGCTAGCCTGTCTGACTAGAAACAACGGCACCTATCGTTGTTACGGACAATGCATGAAAATACATAAAAACTGATTATTCACTAATACTTCAGTGTGCTTTATATAGGATTTCAAATAAAACTATGAATATTTTCGTGCTGGACCAGGATTCGAATACGTGTACTTGGCTTTCATGGAGACCCGGAGGAGTCTATGCAGTTTCGGAGAAAGCAACGAAATGATACAATTGTATGGTTCCGAGAACATATAATACAGCAAAAGTTCAGACCCGAATTAGATCCCAGTTCAACATCATAATTATAACGCGTCAACCTCAATATAATGAGAGGTTTATAACCTTAAAAGACCACTGATTTATAAAATTAAATGAAGTTTTGTAATGTATCACTCGTTGAAATTAATCAAGTATTATGAAGATACTGACAAATTATACCAGTTTAATGTCTGCGGGATGTGAAGCGACTCCAGCCATCATATTGTGATGCGAAGACATTACGAAATTTCCACGATTTCAAAAAAATTAATAAAATAACCGAAGTTTGGAAAACACCACTACAGGTTTTGAATTTACCAGATGATTTAATTATTACTGTCAGTATCACTATTATACTACTTGTGGTGCACGTATATTGAAGAGCATTTAAGGCTTTTCATTAATTTTTTAAGCTGTTGGCTAACCGACAAGGAAATGTATTACTCGACTAAAATGTCCTTCAACTTGGTTTGGCGACAGCTTTAACTCGTAACCAGTTGCATTTTAAAGGCACGGAATCGGTAAACCACCTGAGCATTGTCAGTCACTTTCAGACTATATGGTAGAATGCCATTGCGGAAACAGCTAACGGGGCAGTTTTCTTAAGAATTCCCTACTGATTTTCAATCTGGATACTTCTGTAGCTATGACACAGAACAGCTAGAAATATTCCCCTTAAGGAACCTGACACCACAAACGAGACGCACCTTAACTCCCATGCGAATATGCTACGTCGGGCTAACTAAGACTTTCGGATTTTAGAACTTCTTTAATATCTCAATAGTTACTAGACGTGATAAATCGAAACTCAGGGGATTCATTGAAAGTTCCACGAGGAACGACTTTCCTGAATTCAAAAACTTGGATAAATAACTTTGTCACACCTTAAGTGAAAATCAGATGATTGAATTGAAATGAAAGAATTTTTTCAGATAATTTGTTTAGGTAAACAGGAAGTCGCTCACTGAGTTGCCAAACGTAATCTACAGTGTTGCCAACTTTCCATAATACTAGCAATAGGCAAAATACGTTTGTTCGGCATATTCTTCGTGTTGAATGGCACTGACGGAGATCGCGGCTTCGAAGGCGCGGCACCGTGTTAACTGAAAAGAGAAATACCTGGCTGGCATCGACCAGTGGGTCTCAATCGCATTTCTTTAAGTATGAG
The DNA here is from genome assembly GCA_026315105.1 of Locusta migratoria. NCBI lineage: Eukaryota > Metazoa > Arthropoda > Insecta > Orthoptera > Acrididae > Locusta > Locusta migratoria. The sequence goes on along the minus strand of CM048747.1, from coordinate 201,268,163 downwards.
CTGTGTCGAGAGTGTAGTTCCGAATTATTTCAGGGTGCGTAGAATGATATTCAAATATCGGGTTCAGACCAACCCTCTAGCATATCACTAAATTGAAGCGATTATTACTGAATTGTGGAATTTTTAATTATTTCGGCACTTGCGGTCGAATATAGTTCAGTGGACAAAGCCTACTGTAATTTCATATTAAGCCTATCAAGAATTCTTAATAACGCTTTCAACCCTTTCGGACCCACTGGCTACAAATGTGTACATAACTTCTACGGTGTCTAAGATGGTTCTGAAGCGTTTTTTCTCAATGGAAAGAACATGTATACGTCACCTGAGGGTTCAATCGTTTCATCATACACAATTACTGCTACCTGCGGAAGTCCACTGCGCAGCAGTTTGCTAACTTAAAAGAACACGGAAATTGTGGGTTATTTGTATTCCACTGTATAACTGAAAGTAGTAGTCGTTATTTTGCGATGTTGTTATTAAATGATCAGTTTATTTAGTGCAACAGTTGGTTCTACAAAATTAATTAATTTAGTCCTTTAAAAAAGCCTTGTTTTCAGTATACGCAGTGTTGTAGAATGTGAAAGGGTGCATATAATTGCATTAATCTTGTTTCTAAAATAATTGAAAATTTAACTTAAGAGTATTACAGCATTAAAAATAATTTCCTTGACAGAGAAAAAAAAATCAGGTCTGAAAGGGTTAAGATGTACCCCTGTGCAAATATCTTCTGACACGACTGCTTCAGCATGAAATAGAATTTTCAAAACCATAAAAGGAAGATTAGGATTTAATATCCGTAGATAAAGTGGTTATTCGTGATGAAACGCTCTCTTATTCTTTTGTTAAGTGTAGGGAAGGAAATCGGCTCTGTTCCTTCAAAGGAACCATCTCGGTATTTGCTTAGTTATTTAGGGAAAACATTTGTAAAACAAGACAAGCAGACAAGAAAACTACACACTGCCGTCACTGTATCACTGTGCAATCAGAACATAGATACTTGAAAACGAAAAGTGAAATAATGAATTTTAATGCTAATAATGCATCCACGCCAAAGAAATACAATTTGAAATCAAAAATCATCCGTATAACTAGCTGTTATGAGTTATAACGCTAATGTTGCCTTCCTTATCACGCATTGAAATCTCCAATAATAATAATAAAGTCCACATCGAAAATTTAAAATAATACTAACTTCTGACCTGTGTACCGATCCGGTGGTAAGGTAGAATGAGACAAAGAAGTAGTAACGTTTCGCCAAAGTGCATTCTAGGGACGTTAAGCTTTAATGCTACAGTAACTCATAACGCTAAACTACAATGCCAAACCTGCTAGCTGATGATCTAGTCAGCACTGGAAATCAAAACCTCGTAGTAAAACAGTCTGAAAATAACGTTATTTCGCTTACTTTTCTTTAAGAGTAGCTTTCTTGTCATTATCTTAACACAAAATCCAATGTAAGTTACTATTAATTCCTTATTTCTCAAAAGCAACGATGAAGGAGAGAGAGAGATAGGACAAGGAAGTAGTCAAAGAGAGGAGGGAAAATGAGTTAGACTGCAGTAGAGGATGGACAGAGAATCAGGGTGGATAGACGTAGGAGGAGGAGACGAAGTGGAACGACTTACAAGGGAAGAGAGAGAGAGAGAGGAAGGGTTTGGATGAACAGAATGTATAAACCGATTCCTTTTCTCAAAGGTAAGTAAGTGTTTGACTGTTTTCTGGAAATCGTCTTAAATTGTTATTATGTCATCTTATGCTCATAAAATAAATAAATAAATAAAAAACTTCAAGTAATTTGAAAACCAAAAAAATTTTCAAATGTGTGTGAGGTCTTATTCGACCAAACTGTGTGGTTATCAACTTACACGCTATTTACTTGACTAACTTAAACTAACTTACTCTAAGGACAACACAAACACTCATGCTCGAGGGAGGATTCGAACCCCGACTGTAGCGGCCGTGCAGACTGTGACTGGCGCGCCGCAGACCGCTCGGCCATGCGAACGGCAGAAAACCAGATAAAACGCATCATTTGAGTCATGTGATGCTTGTGACGTCACCCACATGGTGCTGCTACTGCTTGTACAACATTCAGTAATAGTGATTTATTGTTTGGCCATTAGTGTATCGGAAAAGAGTCTACAAATATGGCGTAGCACCGCACTGTAGAGATATATCAATAAAAAGTCATATGTTTGTAAAGCGAAGGGACGAAGTGCTGTGGTCGTTGTTCCCTAGACATTCAAACTATTTAAACTACACACAGCCAAACACCCACGCCCGAGGGAAGGCTCCAAATTCCGACGGGAGCGGCCGCGCAATCCACATGACGCCCCAGACTACACGGATTCCCACGCGGCAATAAAAACTCCAGAAAGTTGATTTTGCCTGTTCCATGCAATGATAAATGAGTAAATGTAATTTAAAATGGCTCGTAGAGATCCAAATGAAACAGTGGTCACTTCGTGCGTTTATTTTCGCGAACATCACTTTGATGTTAGATAACACTCGATACAATAATAATTATTAGTCCACTACCGGTATTAAGTATCTTCGTCTGCAGCTACAGATGTGTAAAGCATTATCATGTACACACCAGGGAACCGATGTATACATTTGTGAAACGTGTTCACGATATGACACGCTAATGATTTGTATTTGAAGTATGTTTCAACCGTATCTGGTGAAAGTACAAATTACATGTTGGTTGTCTTTTTAATATTTACGCCAGTGATGCAGTATTTTCGTATTCAGGGATACATCAAAGATTTGTCTAAAAACGCCTTTCTAACACATCTGGTGAATACAACTATTTTTAGTAAAATTTGCAACGATTACAAAATTCGCTAATACTTCCATTCTGTTTCACAGTATCATGTTCATACGTGATAACAAAAAGTGAGGAAAAAAACAGAGGGTTGGATTTGAACAATGAACGCTACACTAGCAAGCATTTATGAAGCAGATGAAGTCATTTCAAAAGCTCGGCCGTTATTTTTCTTGGAAACTATTTAATGTTGGCATTAAACCCAAAATAATTGCTCACTTGGCGGTTTATTCTGGCTAGAAATGCAACCAGCTGCTTTTATGGATTTTTTATTCCATAGCTAGTTTTCAAGCCACTGCAGGCTCATCTTCAGTGGATACGTTACAGGAACATTTATTATCTTCCAACAAGTGTAGGTCTGAGCTGTCATGGTGGTTCTGGTAACATAACTGAACTTTAGTAATCGCTAATACGAGGCGAGTCCAGAAAGTAAGTTCCGTTTGGTAATAAAATGAAATTGTACACAGATACAGAAGAAATTTTTATTGCACAAAATTCTACAACTCTTAAACTACTTTTCCACATAACTGTCGAAATTTTGAGGGAGTTTTCATAGCGTGCCACAAGTTTTTGCATGCATCCTTCACAGAAGGTTGCCTCCTGTGTATTCAACCATGTGGTAACAGCTCTTTAACACCGTTGAAGTGTTGACCACCAATGACAGATTTTAGGTGTTAGAAGAGATGAAAGTCGCTAGGAGAGAGGTCCGAGCTGTATGGAGGATGATCAAACAGGTCCCATTGAAATTTCCGTAAGAATTGTTTGGTCACATTCGGTGTGTGAGGTCAGGCATTATCGTGAAAAAAAAATCTTTTGACAGTAATCCTCTTCTTACATCTAAAATCTGTCCTTCGTGGACAACACTTCAACGATGATGACGAGCTGAAAGAACATGTTACCACATGGTTGAATACACAGGCGGTGACATTCTATGAAAACTGGCACACAAAACCTTGTGCCATGCTATGACAATTGCCTACAAAATTTCGCAAGCTATGTAGAAAAGTAGTTTGTTGTAGATTTTTGTACAATCAATATTTTTCCTGTATCTGTACCCGTTCGTTTTATATAACCAAACGGAACTTACTTTCTGGACGCGCCCCGTAGAATAAAACGGAATTAAACGTTAGGTTGTTATATTTTATGTACTTACTGTATTATAATTATAGACATAAGTGTAACCATGTTGTGAATTTGGCACTGACGTTTTTCACACATGACAGCAGCATTGCTACAGTTGGCGTCACAAATTCGCAAAATATAAACATTGGAAGTGGTGCAAACAGGATGGCTGTGGTAGATGCAGCACTTCACTAAGTAATGTCCTGTGGTTTGAGACATTGTGCACGAATCACAAGTATGTAAGGGACTAAATTATATTTTACACATAATATTGAATTTTGCTACAATATAATTGCATAAGTAATGAAACAAGTGAGATACATCAATAAATATGAAAGGATTAAATATTTACAGAGTGGTTAGATAATATTCAAATGTTTGTAAAGCTTAAGGGACTTAACTACGGGGTCAACAGTCCCTAAACCTACAAACAACTTGTGAACTACGTTATACTAAAGACGACACAAACATCCATGTTCAAGGGGGGATTCGAAACTCCGACGGCGGACGGCCGCGCGCACCCCCGACCGAGCTCCAATACGCGCGGCTAACCCGCCGCGGCGGTTAGACAATGACTAATGTGGTTATGCCAATATAAACAGATTGAACAGTAACAACAGGCCATTCGTTATTTTTCTGACAGACATTACTAATAGAGGATGACCTGTGAATTAGTACTATAATCAATTACAAAGCGTGGCCCAGGTATACATAGGAGACATAAACATTGTTTACAAAGATGTTACGTCTTTGAAATCCGAAACCGGTCATAGTCTAAGTATATAAACATTTTATACCATACTTTAGTAGGTCGCTGTTTTAATTATAAACATTATAATACCACAGCCACGGTTCTCACAATATCGGTTTTTGACGAAATAGCGTAATACTGTATAATCTGGATATAGGCGCGCGACTCAGAGTATAATTTCTGTGAACGACTCCACAACTGTTCCGGCGAAATCGGGTGGCCGGGGTTAAAGCATTCAATGATTAACCTACTTCTGCTCCTAACATTAGCATCTGATAATAATGAAAACACACCTTCTATACCAGCTACTCTGTCTTTTCGATATACCTACACTACCTCGAAAAGAATGACCTATTGTCCCATAGTCAACAAGGATTCAGAAAGTATCGTTCTTGTGAAACACAGATAGCTCTTTACTCACATGAAGGGATGAGTGTTATCGACAAAGGATCGCAAATAGATTCCATATTTCTAAAATTCCGGAAGGATTTTGACACTGTACCTCAAAAGCGTCTTCTAATCAAATTGCGTGCTTTTGGAATATCGCCACAGTTGTGTGATAGGAGTCGTGATTTTCTATTGGAAAGGACATAGTACGTTATAACTGACGGTAAGTCATCGAGTATAACAGAAGCGATATCTGGCGTTCCCCGGCGAAGTGTTATATGGCCCCTACTGTAAATTATTTTTATAAACGATTTAGGAGACAGTCTGAGTACCTCTCTTAGTTTGTTCGCGGATGAAGCTGTACTTTATCGGTAAGTAAAGTAACCAGAAGATCAAAAGCAACAGCAAAATGATTTAGATATCAGCAGGGTGTAAAATATGGCCATTGACCCTTAATCGTGAGAAGTGTAATGTCATCCATATGATTATTAAAAGAAATCCGTCAAACTTCATTTACACGTTAAATCAGTCAAATGTACAGGCCATCAATTGAACTAAATACCTCGGAGTAACAATTACAGTCTGTTACGCTACCAACTACACTATTCCTACACTTCAGCACATGGGTTACATTTTGGGTATACTAGGCTTCGAAAATGTGTTGTAATAGGTTATTTATTTATGACATAGCATCACAAAGACGATTCTTTGACAGAATGCGTTATGCCGTAGCAAACGGACTATATTATTTCACATTACACAAATTATAATACTGACACTCGTTAAATACGACAACCTTTAAAGCCATGAAAATTTTGTTTCCGGTAATTTATTGTAATAAATCATATCTAAAATTACGCGTTTTCAAAAGTTCTTCAGTATTCTAACGCTTTATATAGCTTATATTCGTAAATCGTATGCTACAACGAAAGAAGGAACGAAATAAGGAGTTTCGTTTACAATATAGCAGCTCAAAAGTTCTGCTTGTCACGTGAAAGCCAGATCGCTTCTCAATGGCCACGTTCCACTCCACGAAACAAAAATCTAACATGCTAGATCCTACTTTCCACGCTTCGCAGGGCAGTGTAACGTGGTATTCCACGCTGCGGCGTCACCACTTCCTCCTCCACGTGCGTTTCCACGTCCCGTGAGAGGACGGCTTAAGGGCTTCTAACCTCCCATCAGGCACCGCGCCGAATGTGAAATCTTTTGTACGGACGGTATGAAGTTTTGAGAACTGTGTAGTACCAGTATTGTCACCTGAGTGTATTGTAATATGTTCACTATTTCGTTATCAAAGTAACCTATCCACAAATATTGACTGAATACTTGTCAGCCGTTTGAGATACATTCCCCGTCATAGTTAGTGTCTGTGGTACTGTACCTTCTCTTCTTCATCATCATCTTGCAAAGTTTCTGCCTCTGCAGGTCGTTGACAGAGCCTCTTCCAAGCTTCTCTTTCCTTCCACAGTCTATTGTACAGCACCTCTTCTCATTACACACTTCGGGCTACATCTTATTTCACTTAGTCTCTCTATCTTGATCGTGGTCTTCCACTTGGTCTCCGTCCGAATTCTGTCTCTACTAGGGCTCTTGAAGGAAGTCTTTCTGGCCCCATTCTTTTAATGTGCCGAAAACATGTCAGCCTATTACTTTCCATAATTTTAGGGTCTTGATATTTAATATGCTTCCTATTATTTGATTTCTTATCTTGTCTCTGTCGTCTTACCAAGGATCTCCCGAAGAAACCGCACTCTGTTGATTGTATCCTGCTTAGATTTTTCTTAGTCCAAATCGAACATTCTGATCCATAGGTTAAAAGTGGCAGATAATATGACTTGTACATCAAGAACTTTGCTTCGGCAGGAATGTTGCAGTTTCTAATTCCGATACACAATAATAAAATTCTTAACAATTTTCTATTCCTTCTGAAATTTTCTCCTTGATGTCTCCTTTCTTGGTTAATTGGAGACTTCTTTCATCTCCACTGCAAATTGTATCCTTCGTTTTTCCATTTTTCGGTATATTTTCATTACTTCACTTATTTCAAAACGTGCCAAAACAACACTTAATCTGCATATGATCTGATTTTCATATCATCTTCTTTTGATCTTTGGCAAATTTTCCTTATTTTGTTGTCCACAACTGCATTAGAAAGCACTGGCGACAGCACACTTCCTTGCCGAAGCTCTCTGTCCGTTACAAACCATCCAGATCTTTTGCCGTCGTTATAACACAGTTCCCTAACCCATTTCAGTATCTTGCATCCTACTAGATAAAGTTCTATTGATGCCAACATTTTTAAAAAAAAGTAGGGTCCTCAGAAACGAAACTGTGGAAGTAATATTGACTAGTAAGCATAGCAGTGTTTTTTACTGCCACAAATCTTTGCTGATACTTATGCATGTTTCATTCGTAGAGTTTAGTTTCGGAATGATGTTACTGTTCGAAAGACAAGCGCTAAGCTGACAATCCGCAGTGTCGCTACCATTACGTTTAATGAGACAGAAACTTGACGGCTCGGCGAGTTTGCGAATCGACAGAGCGAGAGGAGAGGAGATTAAAGAGCTCTCCGCCGCACACAGGATTAGAGGGTCGCGCCCGAAAGACCGCGCATCGCCACAAACCGGATTTTAAACGCTCTGTGACGTCAGAAGGCTGCTAGAGAACCTAATGCCTCGAAAAAGGCAGTAAATGGTGGTGGCAACTTTTAACGCTCATTACAAAAATTATTTGTAAATCGCACGTAAGTTTATATTTTACCATAATCATCAGTTTCAGCAGTAGCAGAGGCTGAATGTTGGCTCCATTTGCGCGCGCGCGCGCGTGTGTGTGTGTATGTGTGTGTGTGTGTGTGTGTGTTCAAAAATGTTCAAATGTTTGTTAAGCTTATGGGACTTAACTACGGGGACATCAGTCCCTAAATTTACAAACTACTTATGAACTAGGACGGCACAAATATCCATGCCCGAGGGGGGATTCGAACCCCCGACCGTAGTGGTCGTGCAGACCGTGACTGGAGCGCCTCAGTCCCCTCGGCCACCGCGGCCGGCTGTGTGTGTGTTTTAGGACGCAAAATTACCAAGGTCATTAACTCCTTGTTGGCTCTGTCTGAATAAATTTGATTTAATCTAAAATGAAATAAATGCACTGTATATCTCTTCCGTTTTTACCCAGTCTCGCCGGCAGCACTGTTACAGTTATCGTAAGAAAATTCAAATGTTGAAATGTCTGTCAAGCTTATGGGACTTAACTGCGGCGTCATCAGTCCCTAAACTTACAAACTCCTTATAAACTACCTTATAGTAAAGACAGCACAAAATCCAAGCCCGAGAGGGGATTCGTATCCCCGACGGGGAGCGTCCTCGCGCACCGTAGCATTGCGCCTCAGTCCGCTCGGCCACTACGCCGCGGCTTGTCTTAAGACATGTCAGTCAACTGCCTGCCACATCTAACTGGAAGAGACAAAGAAATCTACGACGTTGGCTCCCAGTGGCCAATGAATTACATCAATGGCGAAAGTTGAAAATTTGTGCCAGGCCCGGATTCGAACCCGCATCTCCTACTTACCTCCTGCTTATTAGGCAGTCGCTTTGATGGGCGCAGGACTCATGGCCGCAGAGAGCAGGTTGGCTCAGAAGTAGTGGCATCCACACCTCCCGAGCAAGTCTTCAGGAGTAGCCACGAACCCTCCGCGATTTCTCAGACCAGAGTTTAAGTCAGAGTCGCTTTTCTCGCATTATGCTACTCGAGTTGTAAGAATGCGACAAGTTTTAAAATGGCATTGGCAATAAACGCGACAACATTCTGTCACAACCGTTCAAGTTTGATCAGGCCGAAACAATACGCCGCTTTCCCTCGCAGCTTGTGGACCTCATTTCCGATCTGTTCTCCTGGACATGCTTATTCTTGTCAAATGCAGGCTGTGTATGTTTGTACATTTGAAGAAGCGAAGAATAAATTTGTTTTGAGAAAGAAAAGGGAACTAACTCATAGCCGCAGTGAAACTAAAAATATCGACACCCAGAAGAAATAAAGAAATACAATATCAAGAAGCAAATCACACAACTATACGCACTAATTAATTGTGCCAGATGAATTTAAATAATCTGTTAGTGGCATGGGCATCGTTTAAGAAGTTGTTGAACGGTAGATGCAATGGAATGACTTTCAAAGAGCTGGTGCAGTTCATGTATGTTAATAAGATGAGCGAACAGTTCCCCATCACGGATTTAATTACAGGATACGCCTCCAGTATTTCCCTGAACGCAGCTGACTGCGAGTGATAGTTTAGTTGCATGAACAAAATAAAAACAGAAATAAGAAATTGTCTGTGGATAGACTTATAAAACTTATAATTATTAATTTGAAGGACCTCCCCGCAATGACTATTATTTTGAAAAGACATTCAGTGTGTGGATTATGCACAAAACCGACGTATTCTAATCTGAAATAATTTACTGCAATGTAAAATAAGCAAATCAACACTCGCAGTTCAGTGTAGTGTAGATGAGGTGTGGAAGGTGTTCAAAAATTCAATGTTTGTATAGCTTATGGGACTTAACTACGGGGTCATCAGTCCCTAAACTTACACACTACTTATAAACTAGCTTATCCTAAGGACGGCACAAATATCCATGCCCGAGGGGGGATTCGAATCCCCGACCTTAGTGGCGGTGCAGACCGTGACTGGAGCACCTCAGTCCCCTCGGCCACCGCGGCCGGCATGGAAAGGTGTGGATCTTTAAGTGTATAAGTTTATTTTAAAAATATCACAATAAAATTTAATTTAGCAGAATAATGTTAACGTCAGTTCAATATAAACATATTTCACTTTTAAAACCCTCATTATTAGTATAATTCGTAAAATTTTCAACTATCAGTATTTTGCACAAACTTTTCATATTTTTCACAAATATAAATTTCGATTTGTGCATTTTTTGCGACACTGTTTTATTTTCTAGCTTAAACACGTTGCCTCAGACTGATAGTTTGCTCGCCCAGGTTTCAGTCTCCGGTAGAACACTTCATAGTAAACGTGTCCTCTGGCGCTGTTGGAATTACTGTGAGTAGAACGGGAAAGAAAAAGCTAATTTAGGAAATGTAAGCTTTCGGATTTCAAATATTGTTCACAGGTGTTGTATCGCAATGAACGTGGGGTCATAAGGACCTCCAAGAGTTTTAATGAAACTGCCACCGTTCAAGAGATCATTGTGATCAAGTCAAGCCGACGACAACCACGCGGGAACAGTTGGTAATAAAATTCAATGGCAGAAAATAGTTTCTGATCTAGAATGAAACTTTCACTCGGTAGCGAAGTGTGCGCTGATATGAAATTGCCTGGCAGATTAAAATTGTGTACCGGAACCGGGACTCGAACCTGGGACCTTTGCCTTTCACGGACAAGCGCTCTACCGACTGAGCTATCCCGACACGACTCACGATGCCGCCTCACAACTTTACTTCCACCAGTACCTTGCCTCCTACTTTCCAAACTTCACAGAAGCTCTCCTGCGAAACATGCAAGAGTAGCACTCCTGGAAGAAAGGATATGGTGGAGACATGGCTTAGCCACAGCCTAAGGCATGTTTCCAAAAAGAAACTTTCACTCTGCAGCGGAGTGTGCGCTGATCTAAACAGCAAAGCTACTGTAGAGCCTATCATAACATATAATCAAGGTGCATCTGATATACGTTTGGTGAATGGTCTCAGGAAACAAGAGTTACGAATAAAATACCATTACTGGCCTCGAAACTAATCGCTATTGGCTACAAGACACTTCTGACATCGGTTGTACAACTGTTGGAAACAGCAAACGCTTCTTGTGGAATCGCCCGAAGCACTGAGGTCACGCGTTATTGGATCTCCGCAACCGTTGAGAAGCGTAAGACTTTTAGAACTAATTTAAGGCAGGGAAACAGAAACAAGTTTACAGAAAATAAGACAGTGACCTTGCGTCTAGCAAGGAAGTTGAGCACGCGGGTCGCACTCAAACACACATGTTTTACTCATTACTTCAATCCTTCAATTAATATTCCATGAGCCTGCGTCACCGTTTTGCCTAATTTGAAACAAAACTCGATGTTAACGCACAGCCCATGTTGCGATGACACAAGTTCTCACACTGACCTGCCGCGGTGGAGTAGCCGAACGGTCTGAAGCGTCTCGCTGCGGAGCGCGCGGTTGCTCGCCGTGGAGGTTCGAGTCCTCCCTGGGGCATGGATGTGTATGTTTGTCCTTAGGTTAGTTTACCTAGGTTTAAGTAGTTTGTAAGCTACGGACTGATGACCGCGCAGTTTGGTCCGATAGATTTACAAACATTTGAAAATTTTTTGATCACACTGACCCTGTTAGCTGGGTGGCAGCGTGTACCACCGCTTCACTGCAGTGCTTTGCACAATAGGGGGCGCTTGTTGACATGTCCCTCAGTGTGTATGCACGGGCACCTCGTCCTCGCCAGCGCGGTCTGTAAAATACGGGACCATTCCCCGAATTTTTCAAAAAATGTTCAAATATTTCTAGAGCTTATGGGACTTAACTACGGGGTCATCAGTCCCTAAACTTACAAACTACTTTTGAACTATCTAACACTAAGGATCCCCCGAGGGGGGATTCGAACCCCCGACCGTAGTGGCCCTGCAGACCGCGAGTGGCGCGTCACAGTCACCTCGGCCACCGCGGCCGGCCGATTTTTTCAGACGCACCTTGTGTACAGTAAGCAAATGAAGGGGCAACACCCGGAAGTGATAACTATCAAAGATGTCTACAGCTGAGTAAATCAGTTTACGAGGTTAAGAGGGAAATTCTACCGAAATTACCTTCGAGAATTTAGGAGGACCTGAAAAATATAGATGGGGTGGATTTTTTGCAGCTTAATGATGCTGACAAGAACAACGTGATATTCTGTGAAGCTGGAAAATTGGAAAACCTTAAAATTCATAGAACGTTTAAATATTTCACAACAATTTATTGCTGCTACTTATGATACATGGACTTGTCAATTAACGTTAATTCCAATGTTTTTAATGATAACTAAACTTCATCCTATCAGCAGCCACGCGGAAATGGCCGCGATGAAGGGGTGATTTTTGTTTTCGTTTAATTTACTGTTAATATGCAGCATCCGGTTTAGTGAACTATTGCATCATATTTTAAAGAGTTTGCAGAGGTAAAAACACATTGTGTAGACTTCTCGTATGGTTGATTTTAGGTTACACGTAGCTATGTATGAAATGTAGATAACATATCGAAATTTTATTTAAAGTTTAGAGCAGAATGATATCTTATGTGGTTCTTAGGATATCGGTCCGCGAATGAGAGCACGCGACCGTAATAGGTTCGAAAACGCTATTTCTGGTTGTGAGGTAACGTATCTTTAGGAATAGAAAATGACTAAAATGTTATGTGTGTGTTGTTAAGGTTTTTATCTGAAAAATCCTTTTCCCGTTTTTGGAAATGTGTATTCGTTATCGAGATACGCCAGAAAAATCATAATTTTTGGTATTAAAAGATCTAACTGCGTGCATTGGCAAATCTACACTTCTACTTATGGCAAATCGTCGAAATTTTTATGATGCGTTCCAATATTATGATTCCAGAAAGGTTTGAATGTTTTTCCCATATTACTATCCATTACCGAGATCTGTAGATTTCAAGTTACCGCACATATTCATGACAAAAATGTAGTTAATCCCTTGATATTTTATCAACATTTATGTCTTTCAGGCCACTGGACGTGCAAAATTCGTCATCGTAATGGTTGGATCAACGTGAACGACTTGAAATATCGTGAAATAGCAACAGTATATAAAACTAAATTCTCAGCTGGACTCGAAAATATTGACATGCTTTTTATGGAACGATATTGATAGTGTTTAACAATGTTCTTTGAAATAGTTAAGCGTGTTTATCAATCATCTGAATGTGAAGCTCTTTTTACAAAGTAAACTACTACATAGTCGGTTTGGTCTGACGTTTGTACAAATGAATCGAGGTATATAAAATACTATTCAAATTTTACTCACCATTGATTTCATGTTATATAAGCAGTACAGCTGAAAAATGCTTCTGCCGGAGCACAGAAAAGGCGAATATGTTCTCTGACACAAAAGTATGGAATCAGCTGCCTCAATCCTCATTCCGACTTCCTCACCAAAAGTTTTGGCATGCGAACATATTCGCGCTTTTTTTGGCTGAATGTAAGACAGAGACAGTGCAACAGGCAGAGAGAGCTATATATGATAGAACAGAAGAAATGTCAGTTCTGGAGAAAGGAATATGCATGAAAACAGCAATGGGAAGCGAAACGAAATGTCGGAAGTCAGGGACAGTGGCAACAACAAACTAAGACAGATGCAGATAGTCGCAATTGGAGCAAAAGAGAAAACAATGAGAAACTGAGACGAATGGAGACCATACATAAAGCATGAACGTGCGGCTCTCCAATACTATAGCACGAAACAATATGTTTAATTTTTCCCATCCCCAATACCCGCGTGCTAAAGTTTTCCGGTCTACAGGTCAAACCCCAAGCAAACCATCACCATGGAATATGTGTAAAGGAGATAATCGTGATTGGAGATAATGAAAGCCGACTCTAAGTGAGAAAGAAAGGATATTGGCAACAGGACAGGAAGTGAATGGGACAACGTCAGTTGGGCAGAGGGACGATGAAAGTGGCAGAAACAGACAGCGGTGAGTAATCGCGAGGGAAAGGGATGAAGACATTGAAAGTTTGACACAGACAGAAAGCGGCAGTGGGAGAGACAGCAAACAAACAGACAAAGACATATATAGACCCTGACAGTGAGACGACATTGCTGACTCTGACGGCTTAACTGGGCAAAAGTATTTACAAAGTTATGTGCTAAAAGTGCGCGAATATGTTCGCATGCCAAAATTTGTGGTGAGGAAGTCCGAATGAGGATTGATGCAGCTGGTTCCACACTTTTGTGTCAGAGAACATATTCGCTTTTTCTGTGCTCCGGCAGGAGCATTTTTCAGCTGGTGTAATATACAAAGCAAAGTGTCCGTATGTTTGTGTGTACGTGTCGCACACAAATCTACAGTTTTGTTCCAATCTTTATGAAATTTTGTACACGGAAGTTTCAATCCATGAGGACGGTTGCCGTAAGTGTAAGAATCACGTACGATATATAGTTCATGAGATATGATGTCATAAACAACGAGATGCGCGAAAAACTGTTGCATTTAGCGACAATGCTGCTCATTTTCTCCTAAACCATTGGACCGATTTCAACCAAATTTAGTACACGCATTGCTTACCGTGAGGTAACAATTTTTGCTGAGTTAAGAGTCACATACGACACATGGTTCAGAAGATATGACATCATAAATAATAGGAATCGCAAAAAAAGCCACATAATGCGGCGAGACTATATAAATACGCTATATGAGAATGAGAGTACATAATTTCAAACCTTTATTAAACTTTTTCTCACTGACAACCATAGCAAAATGATGAAAGGAAAAAAGTTTCCCGCTTACTACTTTTCTGTTGTTTATGGAGTAAAACTATGGTCACTACGGTCGGGGGTTCGAATCCACCCTCGGGTATGGATATTTGTGCCGTCCTTAGTTGTAGGTAGTTCATAAGTAGTTTGTAAGTTTAGAGACTGATGACCCCGTAGTTAAGTCCCTTAAGCTTAACAAACATTTGAACATTTTGAACATTTGAAAACTATGGTATTCGGTATGATGTTACAATTTATAATTTGTACACTACCAATTGTAGTTGCAGGAAATTTTACAAACAGTATACACGCATATAGTTGAGTGGACCTTCTAAATTGTATCACAGTACGACACGTAGTTCATGAGATATGAGTGCATAAACAGTAACGTTCAAGGAAAACCGTCCCATCAAACACCAAGTATTCAAATGTTTGTAATTCTATCGGACCAAACTGCGTGGTCATCAGTCCGTAGCTTACAAACTACTTAAACCTAGGTAAACTAACCTAAGGACAAACACACATACCCATGTCCCAGGGAGGATTCGAACGTCCACGGCGAGCAACCGCGCGCTCCGCAGCGAGACGCTTTAGACCGCTCGGCTACTCCACCGCGGCCATCAAGTTTTAATCTATTACTTCTTTACTACTAGTTGTACTACCAAGACATTTTACAGAGATACAGCCCTTATACAAATGAATATATACCTGACAAAAGTCAGGAATAAATAAATAAATACCCGTGCTGAGGTGGGGTGGCTTGCGTGCCTCAATGACACAGATAACCGTACCGAAGGTGCAATCGCAGCGGAGGGGTATCTGTAGAGAGGCCAGACAAACGTGTGGTTCCTGAAGAGGGGCAGCAGCCTTTTCAGTAGTTACAGGGGCAACAGTCTGGATGATTGACTGAGCTGGCCTTGTAACATCGGCTAACGTGGCTTTGCCATGCAGTTACTGCGAACGACTTAAATCAAGGGGAAACTACAGTAATTACTTTTCCCGACGTCATGCACCTCTAATGTAGCAATATATGATGATGACATTCTCTTGAGGAAAATATTCCGGAGGTAAAATAGTCCCCCATTGGATCTCCGGACGGGGACTACTCAGGAGGATGTGATCATCAGGAAAGACAATACTGGCATCCTGTGGATCGGAGGGTGGAATGTTCTATCCCTTAATCGTATAAGGAAGTTAGAAAATTTGAAAAGATAAATGAATAAACATGGTGGAAATTAATGAAGTTCGGTAGCAGGATAAGAAAGGAATTCTGGTCAGTTGAGTACAGGGTTACAAATACAAAATCAGTTAGTGGTGACACAAGAGTAGGTCTGATAACCGAGCGGTCTGTAGCGTCACGTGACGGATCGCGCGGCTTCCCGCGTCGGGGGTTCCAATTCCTCCTCGGGCATGGATGTGTGTGTTGTCATAAGGGTAGTTCACCTTAGTTTAAGTAGTTTGTAAGCTACGGACTGATGACCACGCAGTTGAGTCCGAAAGATTTACAAACATTTGAACATTTTGATAATGAATAAGAAAACTGGAATGCGGCAAAACCACAATGAGCAGCGCAGTGATCGCAGTATGGTAGTCGATATAGATACGAAGCCAACACCGATCACAGTAGTACAAGTTTATATGCCAACTAGCTCTGCCGATGATGAGAAGATCGAAGAAATGTTTGAGGAGATAGAGCAAATTATGCAGACAGTTAAGGGAGACGAAAACTTAATTGTGGTAGGGGACTGGATTTCGGTAGCAGGAAAATGAAAGCCGGTTGGCCACTTTCTCCCTATACAGGCTCTCTATTGCCAACTGGCCAGTAGCTCTGTACAGCGGATTGTGAAATAATTACAGGCGTTGGCCATCTCTTCCGTGTGGCCATCTATCCCGGAATTACGCAAACTGCTGGAGACTTGGGTTCTACGACCCAGGCGAACCCTTAAAGACGTGGGAGGTTTCGGTGCTACTTTCTTTGTTTTCTGACTACAGGAGCCTTGAGTCCTGCGCCTACGCTGATCACTACGCCACTCGCACACAGTGATCCGTTTCACCGCGCGGACTACCCTAGCACACCTCTTGCCAGGCTGAAACTTACAGTTTATCAACACACGACCCCAGACGAATTTGACTCATTACTGGTGTATTTCGCCGATTCTCGCAAGAGTTCGAGCCCGGTCCTGAAGAAAGAACCACTGGCCAACTTCATCTTTTAATGCATTCGCCCATTGTTCAAAAGCCTCCATGAACAAATTCGCCATGGCCAGACTAGAGGGCTATCCATGGCCAGTCCGTCAGTTCATTAAAAAAACTTCCATCAAAGACCAGCCAGGCGGTATCGCTATGTCGATGCTACTTTCTTAGTATGGACTCAGGGCGCAGAGCAGTGGATGCCTTTCTGTTACAGCTTAATAGGATCAACTCAAGAATACAATTTACTATGGTGACGGAGAGAAATGGGCAATCCAACTTTCTTGATGTGTTCGTCATCAAGATAGCTGACGGGATGCTGGACTATATAGCCTGTATAGAAATGTCGCTCATTATTATGGTTATCTTCATATACAAAGAATGGGTGTGACTAAAGCCTCGGTAGACAGGGTTCAGAAAAATTGTGAACAGATTTGCTTAAAAAACGAGACTGATCACCTGAGACCGACCTTCAAGAACAATTATTCTCACATCCCCCATCGCCTTAGAGAGAGAATCAAGAGCAATGAGGAAATATGGCCATCGAAGAAAGCTTTTCTTTCTTGATAGGATTACAGATTGTTTTGGCAAAGTGTTGGACAAATATAGATTTGAAACAAAACTTTCAAATCAGGCAGGAAGATAAAAGAATATCTAAGATAGGCAAAATATGTACGACATCCTTCAGCGACACTGCGTGTGTCCACATATTCGGTCTGACCGTTCACCATCAAATTTGGCACATTTCTGTATTTTTCCTGTTCTGCAACCCAGCGCATGGTGCATGGCAGAGGGTACCTTGCAATGCAGTTCGACGCCATTTGATCGCTCAGTCGATTTCATTACCGATCATGGAACTTGGCGCTTATATGTATATTTTTCCGGAGAAGTTTCTTACCCTCTGCAAGCCGCTGTATGGTGCACGATGGAGGGTAACCTGCAATAGGCTTTGACGCCGTTTGATCACTCAACATGATACATGGCAGATATATAATTAATTTTCCATAGATAGCGGACGGAGGATTTAGAGAGGGCGAGGAGGAGTTATACAGATACAGGATCAGGAGTAGATAGAGTAGAGAAATAAGAAGCATATAAACATGAATAGAAAAGGATGGAGGAGATTGATAGATGAAAGATTCGAATAAATACATAATGTAGGAAATGTTACGAAGAATTACAAGTAATATTGTTTGTATTAGAAAATGGGGAGAACATGTAGAGAAACAAGAAGGATGAATGGAGGAGAAACAAGTAGATGAAGGCGGAAGTAGATGGGGAGGAGAAGATGGACGGAGGGAGGAGGAGATGCGGAGAGTATAGGACAAGAGACGTACAGAGAGTGAAGGTGATGGACAGAGATAGGGGGAGGAGGTAGGGGTAGCAGATGGATAAATAGAGGGGGAGGGGGAGCGGGATAGAGGAGAGAAGGAGGAGATTATCCAATTCCCATACTCATTAGCAACTGCGAAACCTTGGCAGGTTGGCTACTCAAGAAACAAATTTCAGCGAGGCGGGCGACATTTCGAAAACGAGAGACTACTGAGATTTTTAAACACTGCAATACTTTTAACAGAAAATAAGGCTGTATTGAAACACAAGATATGGATTATCACATCTACAGCTTTTTTTTCAAAGATGTTTATCTAAATTTTGGGAAGTTAAGTATAAGAAACACTATGTTTAACTATGCCTGTTTAATTTAATAATCTAAAAATCACGCAATGGAATAAGTAATTAACCAAGATAATTTTTTTAAATCATCAAAAAACAGTGCTGAGGAATGTCTGGTTAAGCATATATCATTTAACTCTTTTTCCCTAAATACAATCTCAGCTTTCTACACGTTGCGCTAGTTTTGAATAAAAAAAAGAAAAGGTGATCGTGCAGAGAAAGATCTCATGGACCCGTGTATTTCCTTCTCTTGCTTTCATCGTGAGGGCTCGATCAATCTGGGGCGGCCTGCGTCGCTAGAGGCCAGGTTGGGAGGAGAGCTGCATCGATCAGGTGAATTATTTATGCACTGGAAATAGCTGAGCTGTTCATCCAACAGCTAGAAGGCTGCATCGATTTTCCGATTTCCCCGGGCAACAGGTGCTGTCACCTTCGATAGTATTTTGGAAAGAGAATTCTAAATGTATTTTGCCTAAATCTATTTCATTTATCATATCGTTGGGTAAATATGCCAAGGTACATATGCAATTACTGTATTATGTTGAACTCAGAAGGGAGCGAACAGTAATATATGAATATCAAAACTTTATATGGCTAGCTGTTGCTTTCTATTTATGTATAACCATCTAAAGAGTTTGAGGCCCAAGGACACAAGAATTCAAAACTATTATAAAAAAGAGAGTGTTGCATTAATTATATCCTCAATAGGTAAATTATTTAAAGTTGGACACGACTACATATTACACCTTACTCCAAAAAATTCTCGATCCCGTGTTCGGTTTCTGCCTAATTTTCCATTCTGCAAAACTGTCAATTGGTTTCTGGAAGAGACGAAAGTAAACAATTCGTAGATATACTTTAATTCTTGGAGAAAAAGCATAGTCAGATTATGGTAGGAAAGACGTCTATTTGGATAATTTTCCTTTGTTGTAAATTCTGACTTACTTATGAACATTAAACACTACCAAGTCACAGCTAGCTAAGTCAATTGCGATTTGCGTACGTGAGACAAATGGTACACTAAATTTACAAGATGTATACCGAAAAAAACTCTGAGGCTGTTTTTATACGAGATTTGCCAAAGGACTGACCGTTGACCCGATGTTTATAGACGTGATTCTATTATTGCTTTTTCGGTACCATTGAACCACTGTCAAGTTCTGCACATAATTTGTGACTGATTTAATTCATCTGTTGATCACAATCTACAGCATATCCGTTCAACAAACTTAGCATGTATTTCAAAACATGTGGTGTGCCAATTGTACTTCCGCTTTTCCTACAATCCCCTGCAGTTTGTACAAAGGAAACCACATTTGTACACTATCTGAAAGTATTTTTTCACTGTCATATTGGCATCTTCTATAGCTAATAGGGTCGTACGGGCGATCTATCCAGGTCTGTGGCTGAATCTAAAACTTCCTAACCGGCAGGTATAGTGCGTTACCCTGGAGGGGAGAAATCTACAGACATCTCAGTAATACGTGGTGCACCACAAAGAATCATAAAAGGGCCGTTGGTCTTTTTATCATACAACTGCGACCAAAATTAATGTTACAAGCGGAAATTTTGTACGGTTCCGTTTGTTTTGCCACAGAAGAGTATTAACATGTAATACTAAAGTACAAACAATGTAAAGAATACAGAACGATAACAACTGCAATATGAAAACGGTAGACAATAATGGTTTATTCCTTTTCTTCCCAACTGAAAGGATTTGCATACACATTCCGAAAACTTCCAGCCTAAAAGCTTACGTCAGAGTCAATACATAAAACAAAATTATTAAAACTTTGCTCACACTCACTTCGTTATCACCTAACACAGAGGACAGAACACCACCAAAATTCGCCTCTATCCTCTCTTAGTAATGTAAACTGTGGTGTAAAGTGATACACGCACCAGAGGCATCACAAATCGGGGCCTCCTCTCGTTGGAGTAGGAAGCCGTGGGTAAATGGATAGTGCCAGATTCGGAGGCGGGTAATGGCGACTTTATCAGTCTCAGAGGTCAGCGGGAGGACTGCCAAAGACGAAACAAAAACATCAATAATCCTTGATCTATGAGGTCCATCAGGCTCGTCCTTCAATAACGAATCCTACACCCATATAAACTCACAAGAATCGGACCTGAGGTCTCAGGATCTCGAGTGGCCAACGTAGTCCCTGCTCACACCATTAAGGATCATCCTCAATATCGATCTCTTTCCACAATGTTTGGGTGCAGAAATGAAGTTCCATGTTCCCTCCAGATGCGAATCTCTCGAGAATCGCTTCAGAGACCAAACCAGCATTCATCTGTGGAAAGAACATTGGCCCACTCTTCGCACCTCCAGGAGGCATTTTGATGACTCTACTCGAGACATTTCATTCTGGAAAGACGCGTCAGGGTACGTGTACAGTAGGTCTCCGACAATAAAGCCCACTCTGTCGAAGCCATCTGTACAATGTTCGCCTCGGCACAACCCAATGGGTGCTGCGAAGCCAGATGCCTGTTGCGCAGCACCATGACGAACCTGAAGTTCCCTTGCAGTCAAATAACACTCTTCTGTTTCTAATGTCCTATGTAGTTGTGACAGCCCTGGACTTCGGGCAGTGGCGGACTAAGGCTGTCGTAGGCGGGGGCGGCGGCGGCGGCAAATTAAAATGAGTTTTGAGATGTTGACCCCCCCCCCCCCCCCCCAGGATGAGAGGCACGGGACAATCTGGGGAAAAAAATAGCTTTCGAGATTTGGAGGCCCCAGAACGAGAGGCCAAGGGCGTTTAAAAAAAAACAACAACAGCAAACGTGTTTTGTGATATTTGTAGGCCCCCAAGATGAGATGCACAGGGTGGTTTGCCATCTCTCTCTCCCCCCCCCCCCCCACCACCACCACCATTCCACCTTAGTCCATCACTGTCTTCGGGATAGAGTTTCGGTCTTTATTTACCGTGGTCACATCTAAGAAACAACAGAACTATTCCCATTGAGTCATGGTGCCACACTGGTTTGGTACTGTCCTGCTTTCAAGCTTCCTATGACCCTGGTAGACGACTTCTCTGTGTTATACTGCACGGTCCAGGAATGTGTAGGCAGCTGTTGCCGATGTGAGATCATCATTATTGGTATCGTTGACCGCAAACTGGAATGCCATCTTCCATGTGGAACACGATTGTAGGGCGATCTATTGCAGGTTGAATTATTATATCGCCAGTTCGAGGATGGATGAAGTATACCTATATCAGTTGACAGTTTGATTGATTATATCGTGAATTCGACACAGGACGGGGAAAAATAGCTCTTCATTGCTTTGATTTAGGATTCTGTTATTGAGGAGTCCATTGAAATACAGTTGACAGAAGATCTTACTAATCGGGACGGCGGCTTTCAAACGGATAAAGCATGGGACCCTGTAATTTCTTTGATCGCTTCACAGAGACATAGAGCTACATCTAGTGCTACATCTGACGAAAATTCATTGCCTTCGACCATACGCGCTTTAGCTGCGCGAAGGCGCATTCCGACAGATGACGCGAATGTAAGTACACCATTGCCGGCCGCAGTGGCCGAGCGGTCTGCGGCGCGCCAGTCACAGTCTGCACGGCCTCTCTACGGTCGGGGCTTCGAATCCCCCCTCGGACATGGATGTTTGTCTCGTCTTTAGTATAAGGTAGTTCATAAGTAGTTTGTAAGTTTAGAGACTGATGACCCCGCAGTTAAGCCCCTTAAGCTTAACAAACATTTGAACATTTGTACACCATTACGCAGACGCGGCCCGCTTCTGCTGCAGAGCGTGCCAAAGTTTGACAGGGGGCGCTAGAATTCATCATAACTGCGCAGGCACCGCCGCGCCAATCTTCGGTGTATATAGAACGACGTTCACCAGCAATCTTCAGTCTCGTACTCACCTGAAGATGGCTGCATGTTTGTTAGCTGAAATATCGTGGCAAGACGTCAACGTGATTCGGCTGCAACCCCGAAATATGGTGGACTAATCACTACGCCAGGAAAGTTCATATCACGAACCTGTCAGTAATACAGTTCCTGTTCGAAGTATAACAATTAGGTGAGGCTTGCAATAACAACGAAAGTGCCGCGGCGAAATGTGTATATCCACACTGGATATACATTGTGAAGTTGAACCCAATGTCGATAGTTGCTGAGTTTTGAGCAGTTCACACTACTGTAAGATAACTTTGCTTACAACACTAAAAGATACTAATATTTGTGCTAGGTACCCTAATGCTATTGTTACATGAACTTAGTAAAAAAAGAGCACACTTCGTGTCCGTAAAAGAAATTGGTAGTGGCTGGTTGCTGTATTCACAAGGTAAGAAGCTATTTTACAGTAATGTATCTGATGGGATAATTCATTTTCCTCGTCGATTTTCAACATTATCTGTTTTAGAGACTCTTGTTTAACAATCGACTAAAAATATTTCATTTTAAGAGTATATTTTATAGACTTACAAAATGAAATATTTTATATACACATAGGAGAATACAACAGGCAAAGACGTCAAGCGTTGTGAAACTCTTCTGAAATTAATGTTTCACCATCGTAGCATATACTGAGAAAGAGCCAAAAAATCGAGTCTGATGATAAACTCCGTTCCTTTCCTGCACTTAGAACACTAAAAAACTAAATGTCATTATTCGGTTTAATTAGGGAGAAGAAAAGCTGTTGGCCGATTTCTACACTGTCTGAAATAAATTTGCACACAGCTGACAGTTGCTGTGTATTTAAAGAGTCTGAAGATGTTTTGTAGTTACATTCATAGATTTCGCGACGTAACTCGAATGAATACACATTATAATCTAAAGAGTCTTAGGCACATTTAAAGTTAGCGCGGAAGTCTGCCACCAGAATGGCCGCCCCGCCGATACGCTCTTCAGCTTGCCCGGTGTTCGCAGTCGGCCGCTTGCGGGATTGTGGGGACTTGAGCAAGGCATAGCCTTTAATCATCATCATCATCATTTTCCATCTCCAGTTTCCCGGGTGTGGCTAACAAGCGCTCTCCGTCTCATCCGATCTTGATATAACATCTGGTCTTGGACATCATCCCAGTTATAACCGTTCTTCTCTGCGTCTGACTTTACTGCCTCTATCCATCGTCTCCTTGGCCTTCCTCTTGGTCTTCTTCCTTTCACTTCCATTCTGAAGTATTTTTTAGCTGTTCTTGTGCTATCCATTCTCATTACATGGCCATACCACTGCAATCTTCGTTTCCCCAAGATGTTGGCAATAGGAAACCTGATACCAGCTGTTTCTCTATGTACCTCATTTCTGATCTTGTCTCTCCTGGTACTTTGATTCATAGTCCTGGTAAACCTCATTTCTATTGCTTGGATTCTGCTGTAATCTTTTTTTAATAATGTACAAGTTTCCATGCCATATGTAAGGATTGGAGTAAAGTAAGTGTTATACAAAGTTTACTTTGCTGTCTGGGGTACTTTTTTGCCCCAGAGTAGATTCCGAACTTACATGTAGAAATTTGATGTGCCTTGTGTTCTGTTGAGGATTTCTCACCGGATGGTGTTGTCTTTGGAGAAAATACTTCCAAGGTACTGAAAGTGGGAAACTGATTTAATTTTTGTTCCCTCCAAGTAGATGTTTGAACTTGATCCCTCTCTGTTTATGGTCATCTCAACCGTCTCGGTCTTGCTGATTTTCAGGTTAAATTCTTTAAATTTGTTGTTCCAGAAAGTCAGGCTTTTCTGCATTCTGTTTCTCCCCATATTACAATATCATCTGCAAATACCAGTGATCTCGACTCATTTGCAGTTTCCTTAATAGATATTAGCATTCTGCCCATTACAATAATAAACAAGAGTGGTGATAGAGCACTTCTCTGGTGGACTCCCCTCTTCGTCTCAAACCGTTCAGAGCGACCATTTCCTATTTGGACACTACTATTGGAAGTTTGATACAGCATCTTTACTCTGTCAATCAGGTAACTGGGCACTTTTAGATCTTCCAGGCATTTCCAAATTTTATTACGAGGCACAGCCTTTAATGTGGGCTCATAAAAAGAGCAGCAAGGAAGAAAATTTCGGGTATTTCCATCGGCGCAAGAATTGGATGATGGCGATAAGCTCGAGATTAGGCAACAAGTTGCCCCCGCAGTACTGTCAGCAGACAGGGTCAGTGGGCGACGCGCGGCAGGCATCAACACGTCGATTAGGGACACTTAACCCCGCCAGCGGCCGACGGACACTCGCGGCTCCAGGAAGCAGCGCTCTGGCGACCGTCTCGCTGGACGGTCGGTATGATCGTCTCAAGGGCTCCGTGGCCTCCTCCTTGACAGTTACTGTAGCCACAGGTAGTCTGTGTCCATATGAATATGTATATAAACACGAAAGATATCGGGGACAGTTTCCTCCACAGGGAGGGAAAAAAAAGGCTAGTAAAAATGGACTATCTACATCATTTATTATTTGCTGATGATCAAGTTGTCATAGCACAAGGCGAGGAGGTTGCAAACTAGCAATAGCATACAAAAGTTGGGGTCTGAAGATTAATTATAAAAAAGAAACTAGTGATCGAAATGAACAATACATAGAGAGAAAGAAAATTAAAAAAATACACTTCCTGTTATTTGGGGTTCATTTTAGAAATTGAGGGAAAATCCGACTCCGTAATTAATAAAAGATTTAGCAGTGGATGAAAGGTCATTGGAATGCTCAACTCAGCCCTATGGAGCAGAAATGTAATGAACAGAACCCAAAAACTCATATATAAATCAATATTGTAGTGCGCCTCGGTTGCACAGTGGTAGAGGGCCAGAGTACAAATCCAAAGGTCGCGGGTTCGATCCCCGCCAGGGCCTAGGATTTTTATCTGTCACTTTCCACTTCTTTCACCTCTGGCAGTATTGCTCATGTGAAAAATACCGAGTAGCACCGTGGTTCAGAACCCACGTTAAACTGTAGGTCCCCCTATAACTGGCTGGGTAAGTCCGTTCGAAGGTCGGAGGAAGGCAACGGCATACCACCTCCAAATAGGACCATGCCTAGTAAAGCACTGTGGTATTCAAACCAATCTTCGGATTGTTGACTGCTTTACTTTACTTTACTTATTTGAGAGTGTAGTTCTGTACGGAGTGGAAACCTGGACCATTAACCTGAAGCACACTCAGAAACTACAAGCTTTAGAGATGGATTTCTGGAGAAGATCGTCCAGAATTTCCAGGAAAGAAAAAAGAAGAAACGCCGAAGTAATAAAGAGGATAGAAATAAAAGAAAGAACAGATGAAGTTATGGATAGAAAGAAATTACGGTGGTACGGGCATGTACGACGAATGGAGGACACCAGAATACCGAAACTGGTACTGGAGTGGCAACCAGAGGGGAGAAGAAGAAGACGACCTGTGACCACCTGGATCCAAAAGGTACAGCTCACAATGAGGAGACTGGGCGCAGAAGAAGAAGACACACATGATAGAGACACCTGGAGGAATGTACTGAATAGTTAGTGTAAGACCTTAAGTACTTGGTGTACTCATTAATGGACGAATTATTATGTTGGAGGTAAACCTCTGTAATGGAGGAAAATCTCAACAAATGAAAATAAAATAAAAAATGGACTCGAAAATGCTTAGCTTAGCTCTTTGAGGCGCAGAAATATATATATTTTTAATGAAAACATTTGATTTTAAATCTTCTTAACAAACAAAACAATTTATTTTAATACATTTTTACAATATTTGGATTACTTTTGTAATTAGAGCCAATTAAATTGCGGTTATATCTTTTAACCACCGCCCATAATACTCACTAAAAATTTATTTGTTGATAAATTGCCGGCCGCGATGGCCGAGGGGACTGAGGCGCTTCAGTCACGGTCTGGACGGGCACTACGGTCGGGGGTTCGAATCCCCCCTCGGGCATTGATATTTGTGCCGTCCTTAGTTGTAGCTAGTTCATAAGTAGTATGTAAGTTTAGGGACTGATGACCCCGTAGTTAAGTTCCATAAGCTCTACAAACATTTGAATATTTGTTGATAAATTTTGAGATGTACAGTTTTAAACAAGCCAACGGCCGTGCCACAGTTGATGCACTGGTTCCCGTTAGATCGCCGAAATTAAGCACTGTTGGGCTTGACTGACACTTGGATGGGTTACCGTCCGGGTCTGCCGAGTGCTTTTGGCAAGTGGGGTGCACTCAGCCCTTGTGAGGCCAAATGAGGAGCTACTTGATGGACAAGTAGCCTTCGGCACAGAGTAACATATATATTTTTCTGTGCCTCCGGTCACGAAGACTGACACAACGGCCGGGAGTGCGGGGCGTTGACCACGTCCCCCTCCATACCGCATCCGTTGTCGCCTTGGGGCAGAGGATGACACGGCGGCCGGTCTGTACCCAGTGGGCCCCCTGAGGCCTGTCGGACGGGGTGTACAATTTTAAACATAAGTAACACAAAAGTACGTTATTACTGATAATGAAAAATCTGGATGCAAGTTTTGCCGTTTTGTGGACTGGAAGCACATTACATGATGAACACATTCACACATTTCTAACAGGATCACCATGCATGGTGCATACTGAACATCATCTTGGCCTGTTTTGGCTGACGTGCTCTATTTTTCAATTTGATCTGTTTGTCCACATGTGGTTTATGTTTACTGACAGTTACGCTCTTTCGTTTTTTACTTATGCCACTTCGGTGGACAATTGGATCCAGGCAAGTAGTCTTTCGTACACTTTTCTTTGGAGGTCTTTATTAGTGAAATACTCCATCTTAATTTCATTTTTTTGTGATAAATGCATTCACTTGACACACATTGTTAAAGTAGGAAGCAAACCTATGCCACCATTTTCTACGTTTGCGATCACAACCATAGTCTCCTTTTAGATAATCAAAATTGTTAACAAAAGGCAGGCTTCTGTTATAATCACTCAATGAAGATCAATAATCTAGCAAACTTAAGTAAGTTTCTGACACTTCCAAATAAATTGTTGCGTAAGAAGACTCTTCATCTTCAGTAGTTGGGTTGAAAGACTTTCCATCTTGTGTGGCATACAGATTGCCGTGAAATATTGTATCACTAAAAAATTACCCCATATATTTTATCTGATGACTGATTATATGTGTCTGTAAAAACAGCTGTAGCGACATTTTTTCCACAAAATTAGGCAGTGCTTCAACTCTGAAATTTTGGAGGCTTATCCTGAATGTACAGAGGTACCAGAATAATGTATGATATTTGGTTGTATATGTTACACGATCTATCTCGCGTTTTTATTTTTCCCGAAATAGCATTTTTTCACTGTGTTCAAATTCTGTGATCCGACCGTGTAGCACGTCCTACCTTCCTGCAACCTTGTTTATTAGCTAGATATCATTAGCCTGGGTAGAACGAATGATTGCACGACCTATCTCGCGGTTTTACTTCTGCTAAAAGTATTTTTTTAATATTGGGATTCTAAGATCCGACCCTGTAGAGTGTTTTTTTGACCTGAAACCTCTACCATTCAGTAGTTCTCTTTCCCCTGTGCAAAACGAACACCAGAACGTCCGTTTTTAAGTATTATTTAGCGAATTTTCCTTTTTAATCAATATCTTGAATTTCTCTGGAAATTTATACTTCGCGACTGTATGGCACGCTACGTGGTCTTCTATCACGTGCGTTTGTTCCTGCTGATAGCTACCCTGAGCCTAAGCCACAAGACCGTACGCCACGGAACAAAGTTTTACTTTTATTGGTGCGCGAGTGAACCTGCTGTTCCGTATACCGTCCTGCTGCTAGTGTTGCTGTTTTTTGTGTTCGGTGCTGTTAAGTATATGCATGGCTTGGCGCATGTATCTGTGTGAGAATGTGTATCAATTCCTCCCTTGTCCCTTCTGAAAAGTAATCATTATTAATTACACTAGTACTACTTTTTCAGATGGGCAGTATTAGGGCCATATAATCTTTGTAAATGTGGATTCTTTTGTAAGGTGTGTGTTTATCATATTTAAATCGGTCTCTCCCCCTTTATTGTTTATGCCTTGGACAATAAATCATTTTGTTAAACGTTAAACCTTTGTCCTAAGTTAAATTCTCGCACAATATATATTTTATAAACGTTGTGTAGTTAGATCAAATATCTTACTTCTTGCCCCTTCTGGAGGAGAAAAAACTAACCCGCGTTTCCGTTGCCACCATTTAATATGTTATTTGAGATCCATAGATGGGGGTCGTCAGTTAATTAAGTGCACTTCCATTAACAAAAATAGTAAAGACACGCTTCTTTCTTGGCAATCTGAGCCAGAATTTTGTTAAGAGAACTGCACGCTTCTTTCAAACTGAGATACGAATACTTCACCATGTCACTAGTGATTTTGTTGCACTACAAACGATATGAGCTGTTGTGTGATTATTCTAATCAACATCTATCTCCTACTATTATCTATTCCATTCACTCCACGTTTTTTTGTTTTAAATTGTATAAGTATTGTCATAGCTATTTAAAATTCACAGGCACAAATTTGTAGGTCTATCAGTATGGGGTTACGAATTTGTTATGGATTAGGAGATATTATACTTTTTAGTCGATTTTAGTAACATATTCAATTTTTTTTAAAATAACCAGATTATGTTCTAGTTTTTGGTCTAGTGCTTGTGAATTTTTTTTAATAGATTTTAAACATTAAGATGCGTTACCGCAGACACGTTGTAAATTTGAGGTTAATTGCAGTTTTTGTCTGTTAATCAATCAATTTATTACCTTCTCCTGTCTACGGTTTATCTCGTGAAAATTCCGCAAAGGTAAAAACTAAACAGATTAGAGCTCACATGTCGTTTACCATTAAAATTTTATCGCAAAACATTCATGACAGGAACAAGGAAAAGGAGAAATAACAAGGGTACAATAAGTGCCCTTTGCCCAACAACGGATAACGAACAGTTTTAACATGTTCTGAGCTATTGACTGTTGTCTCTATATAACCTGGATGTATAACTTTGGTGCCTGAGCATAGAACTGTAGCGTGCCTGTACATTCATATGTTTCGCATACGAATTTGAATTGTCCGACATGTTGTAATTAGTCAAACGAGTTTCAGTCAGTTAGTAAGGGATCTAAACATATTTACTTTTCGTTTTCTTGTAATACTTCATAGCAGCCATGTTCTAATTAGTCAAGAAACGGAATATGAACATCTTTGGCTGGCACGCTCAGAAATCCGTAGTTCAACATCCAGGTGATAAAGAGATCACTGACTGTTTCACATCTATAACTCATCGGAAAGATAGCAAACATTTTCTACTTCGAATTTAAAATTACACACTTTTTCGTACTTTGCGCAACGAAATGGTAGTAACGCAACCAAGAGGCTGGGAGATTCCGCGACCAGCAAGTTGAGTCTCGCAGTATACGAGTCGCGGCGAATATGCGACTCCGCTTCTCAAGTATGCCCGTGTGAATAACCCCATTTAACTACAATTGGTGCGTCTCATGGTGGCACAGTATCTCAGTCGCTTGGCGACTAGAGTATCCCCGTGTGAATAGGCTCTTAATGTGAATCGTCTTTTGTTCCTGGGATACTGTAACAGTTTTTAGGGACCACACTTGTATCCCGAAGGCTAAGGCAGTGCCGACCGCGTATGATACCAGAAAGAGGGGGGCGTTATTTGGCTGTGAGGGCACTATGGTACCGCCGTTTTACTACTGGCATCTGGCATCTGAGCTCGAAGCATCCGCTGGAGAAACTGTATCGAGGCAGTACAGAAACGACTTAGACACAGCACCTTTACTGTCGGAGACCTGCTATATGCGTATCACTGACGTGTCTTCACAGAAGGTACCGTCTCGATTGGAGTTAGCATGCCACCCGGACGGTCGAACAGTGGTCTCTGATATGGTCTGTAGAGTGATCTCGACGGATTCGCATCTGGAACTTGATTTCTGGTCCCAGGCATTGTGTAAGGAGACCGGTATGGAGGAGGATCCATATTGGTCTGGGCAGGGATTATGATGACCACTCGGATACCTCTTCATGAAAATATAACTGTGAATCTGCAAACTTTAACTGCTGTCAAATACCGTGCCGAAATCTTGGGACCGCATTTGCGGTTATAAGTATGAAGGCCTCCACGACTAGAGTCAGTTAACATAATTTATTTTTTCGCATATTACCGCATCGTAAGGTGTCAATTGGTAAGTCAAACGACGTTTTGGCGAAGCTTTCAGCGATTTCCTTTGTGTATGTGCGGATGTTACGAGGTGCTGCGTTCGGATTGATGGTCGTAGGGATTTTGGAACCAGCAAGTGAGGGCAAATTCGCCCAAAATCGAAAAGTCTTCCGTTTTGAGCCACTTTTACAATATAAGAGTGTTGGAATTTATGTAGTGGCAACTATTTATAAAAGCTATAAAAGCGTTACAGTTTACACCTGTTATTGGCCTTCAAAATAGTTACCAGCGGTGTGTAGAACCTATTTGCCAGCAATGTGGGATGCGTAGTATACCGTTAGCAGAGCTTGTTCTGTTAATTGTGAGAATGGAGCAATCTTCTGCCTGTCGAATCTCTGGAACAGTTCTGAAGCGAATGCCACGACCAAAAATTTTAAAATACATATTTTGATGTTTACTGCACTGTATTAATACTGAATTTTAATTTTTCCAAAACTGATTTCATAATGTGGAACTGAAAAGGTTAAGAAACACATCTCCGGCTCCTTATATAACTTCTACACAGCGGATGAAGAGGATTCAAAGTGACCCAGACATGCAAGTACATGAGGACGTTCCTCATACATCATCGAGAAGGTTCAAGTCCTGGAAACCCCCGCTAGTCATAGCACAACAACTACTAGACTTATATTTTAACATCACTGAACAGTGGTGGATGCACTGGAGCTCTGACAACTTTCCAACTTTCTAGCCAGACCCCACAGAAAGACCTAATGGCTTCCAACTTTCCTGCGAACAATGGAAAGTGCTAAACAGGACCCGAACATCACATGGAGTCTGCCAAGATTTTCTGCACAAATGAGGCAAATCTTCAAGTCCTCAGTGCGACTGTGGTGCTTTGTGCATTATAAATAATAATATATAAGGACCATGTTCACTGCACATCTTTCTTAATTCAGTTAACTTCAATTACGTTAATTTACTGCTTACTTCTTCCTGTATCATTTCAACATTAACAAAGCACATGCTCCGACAATTCTCTCTCATATATCGTGCAAATAGTAAATATTAGTCAAATAGGGCGTATCCATCTAATGTGCCATTGACATGTAAACATCATTCAACGGTTGCGCAGTACAACACTGATAGGAAAGGTGAGACTACTAATGTCGATTGTTCAAGCAAGCGAATGTGGATCATGTATTCCTTCAAATAACAAGTCAATATGCTTCTCACTTATGGAGAATGCCAACAAAATTAAATGAGAGCTAGAGACTTATACACTGAACGATATCCTCAACATACTAACCCTATATGTCATACATTTAAATATGTGTACCATAAATTGAGAGCCGCAGCGGAACAGCCGTGCACACTCAGGCGCCGTGCTGCGGTGCCTGCTGTAGTTCGCCGTCGGGGTTCGAGTCCTCCCTCGGGCATGTACGTATGTGTTATTCTTAGGTTAGTTTAACTTAGTTTAAGTACTTTGTAAGCTAGGGACTAAAATCAAACAGTTAGGTCTCATAGATTTACAAACATTTTTTTGATAAATTGAAAACAACTAGATATTTATTTAACGTATCAGTAACATATCCGGCAAAGGACAGTTACTAACAAGGAAGCGGAATTTGGTTCTCTTACCACTGTTGTTCGAGATCCTTGCGTTAGTTCATGTAAAACCGTAAGGGAATCTGGCATGAGCCAGAATAGTGTTGTCCATGTTCTGCCAAGAATATCATCCTTACCATATCAGTCTCCACCAAGAATTAACTGGTATGGACTATGTGCGTCACATGGAATTCTGCCAATGTGCTCAACATCAGATTCAGAGGGATGACACATTTATTAATTTGATTTTATTTACTGCTGAGGCTACATTCATGGGCTATGGAAATGTTAATTTGCATAACAAGCATTATTGGGCAACTTAAAACCCATGTTGGCTGCAGCAAGTTGCACACCAAAGACCGTGGTCAGCGAATGTATTGCGTAGGGTTCTGGAGGACAGAATCATAGGTCCCTGTTTCATCAAAGGAAGTGTTAATGGTGGAAGAAACAGCAGGTCTGTTATTGGAGGAAATACCTTTAGGAACAAGGAACAGAATGTGATATCAACATGATGGATGTCCAGCACATTTTTCGCTGAAGGCTAGAAATGAGTTGCAGAGATGATTCCCAAATCATTGGATTGGATGCGGAGGAGATGTGTCGTGGCTGGCTCATTCGCTAGACTCGACACCTCTGGATTTATTCTCTTAGGGATTTGTAAAAGACATTTTTATAAAGAAGTTCCAGTTGCACTTGAAGATATGCGAGTGAGAATTGTCAGAGCATGTGGTTCAATAAGTGCCAAAGTGATATGGAATACCACTCAATCCATAATAAGAACATTGCAGCAATGTATTGATACAAATGGTCATCACTTTTAACACCTTCTGTAAATGGACGTTCATGCCATATTTTTTACTTTCAGAGAACTTCGCACATCATTAGATGCATCTCCATAGCGGCTATCAGAAAATAAGTACCAAACTATAGCATCTAATTTTTAAAAAAAATATAAAAAAAGAAATCACTTGATCTCTATATCTCTGAAACGACCCTAGCTAGCAACAAAAAACCAACATCATATTCTGGCCCCTGTTGTCCCATGCAACTTTTGTCCAACAAAGTTTTCAACTTCTATCATACTTTTGGAATTATTCTTGGTGGCAATAGTTAGTGACTCCCCCTATATGTGAATGATTAGCCATTCTGTATTCATAATTATGCAAAGCTAGTTCTTTTTTCTGATGATGCATTGTAATAACACCCATCAAACGCGAATTAACTGATGAAATTGTAAATAATGTCTTTCAGAAAATTCTTAAATGGTTTTCTGTGAATGGGCGCTATTAAATTTTGATAAAACATGGTATTTATGGTTCCATATTGTAAAAGGCATGACATCATTAACAAATATAGTCTCTGAACAGAAGTCTGTAGCTAAAGTAGAATATTCAAAGTTTATAGGTGTGTGCATTGATGAGAAATTGAATTGGAAGTAACACATTTATGATTTACTGGAACTTTTGAGTTCAGCAACATACGCTATAAGGCTTATTGCAAATTTTGATGATGAACATCACAGTAAATTAGCATTCTATTCCTATTTTCAATCACTGCTTTCATATGGAATTAAATTTTGGGGTAATTCACCACTGAGAAAAAAAGTATTCTTGACTGCCAAGCTGATTTTAGGAGACATCAAACAACCATCGATCCCATCACACAACTTTGCAGTGGAGTCACCAAGGGGCTAAACACCATAGACTGCACATTGACCATCTTTCTTCACACCAGAGGCAGGAGTCCACACAAATCCAATATCTTCCCTCCCCTCTATATATCTCAGACATTACTCACCCACATAAATGGAACAAAGGCCACACCTTAAACGCCAATGAAATGGCTTAAGGTTGCCACGCCCCTACCACCACTAAAACTAACCAACAAGCACAGGACTATAGCAATAAACCAGAAAAGTGACTCCAAAATGGACCCAACCTTTTCACTTCAAACAGAGCAACACTAGGATGTGTTAAATAAAAAGACCGAGTGCAAACAATACTACCCAAAGTTAAAACCAAGAATCTGGGCATAATGTTGGACAAGCACCTCTCATCGATCTCATATACAACAGACATCATAAACAGTGCCAATACATGACTGAACCTTCTTCGACACATCAGAAACAGAACAAATGAAGTAAGAAAGAAACAGTAGTCTACACAGACAAATCTTTCATTAGGCTGCTTCTGGAATATTCTGTGTGGATGGCACATAAAACAACGCACTCAACATCATGACAACAGAAAGGATAGTACGCTATACCACCAAAATGAATCCAAGGACGAACAACAATAGTGTATATCAAGTCACCAAAATAAATCCAGTTAAAACCACATGGTTAAAACCCACAGCAAAAATAGGAGGAAATAGATTCCCAAACTGGTTTTTATAGACCCCGAGCGGACTATTCCAACCTGCAAGGGGTCCATATCAGCGGAAAAATAATTTGGATGTCTATTTGTTATAAATGGGGGTCCACAATAGTGGTTCACATTTAGGAAGGTCGCAACCAAAATTCAGAATTATTCTCACAATGCTGAAGCTTGATCCTTTGTATGTCACTGTTCGCCTCATTGGCTAAGCGAGAGAGTGGGGGAATTCTGTATTTTCGGTCTCCTTCTGCAGGCCAGTAGTCAGATGTTTTTACAACAGAAGTAAATCTAAAGATGTACATGTATTTCAATAGAAATACTATTACATTTTATTATATGCAAATCTTCAAAGAGAAACTTGGGCATATTTTTTTCAATTATGATACCATCAGCTGCGTTATTGATTATTTTCATAGCTTCCAACGTAACTACTTTTCCATGCCCTTCTCTAAGGAGTGGCACGAGTTTTGGACGCTGTCCATGAACAGCCAGCAAATATTTCGTCATACATCAAAGGATATATTAACACATTCTACGTTTTGTGAAGCAGTTCCTACAGCACAGAATTTAAGTTGTTTATTATATTTGAAAGAGCAGTCAAAGAAACACAGGTGAATGACCTTTTTTTATATACTCCTGGTGTTCTCAGGGTAAAGCGCTTAACTGGAAACCGAAGGGTCGTGCGGTCGAAACCCGCTCGGATCACGGAATTTCAGTCTGAGCTTTAACACAGCCTTCATTCACTCACTCACTCACTCCCTGGCACTACAGTCCTCCGAGGACCTTGGCCTCCACAATCACAGATTTCCAGTCACCTCGATCTTGGGCACGCCTGCGCCACCTCCTTACTCCCATTGCTCTCGGGTCGCCTTCCACATCTTCCAGCCATCTCACACGCGGTCGTCTTCTCCTTCTTCTACCACCAGGATTGTCATCTTTTTCGGGTGCCTTTCTTCTGTCATCCGCTGAACATCTCCTAACCATCTCAGTCTTCCCATTTTGATTGACATTATCAAATCAGGTTCTTTGTACAGAGCTCTTATTTATTCATTAGTCCTAATTCTCCATATCTCACCCTCATTTACAGGACCAAAAATCTTTCTCAGCACTTTCCTTTCCCATATATTTAGCTTCTTCTCCAAGGGCTCCGTCTTTACCCATGCCTCACTGCCATACATAAGAACTGTTTTGTATAGTGTCAGCTTTAGTTTCCTACTCACATTCTTACTTTTGAGCCTGGGATATAGTGCTCTATATGATCTGTCAGCAGTCTTAATTCGGTTCGTTTTATCTGCTTCCACTTTCTTTTCAGGTTTTATTACTGGATCAAGATAAATAAAGCTATCTACTCTTTCAAAGTTGTACCCTTGTAACTGTAGATCATCTGTCTTTCTTCTAACTCTCTCCGTTACCATATACTTAGATTTTTTCTCGCTGATTTCTAAACCAAGGGTCTTGGCAGCAGCTTCAAACTCTTTGAAGGTTAATTTGAGTGCCTCTGTACTCTAGCGCTCATTACTATCTCATCTGCATACGCTAAGATTTGCAGAAGTCTATTGTAAATATTGCCTCCTGGATGTGTGGCTATTGATCTTACTGCTTTCTCTAATACCAGGTTGAATAGTACTGGGGATAATGGGCCTCCCTGTCTTAAGCCTTCTTCCATTGGGAACGATT
This sequence comes from Locusta migratoria, assembly GCA_026315105.1. Taxonomy (NCBI): domain Eukaryota; kingdom Metazoa; phylum Arthropoda; class Insecta; order Orthoptera; family Acrididae; genus Locusta; species Locusta migratoria. Next base: position 201,231,983 of record CM048747.1, on the reverse strand, counting down.
TCGACAGACATCCCTGAACTTAAACTTGGCTTTTGCTCTTTTCCAGGGTAATTTTAGTTAATTTCATTAGCTTCTTAGGAAATTTGAATGTCTGCATTGTTTCCCACAGTGGTGATCTTTTAACTCTGCCATAGGCCTGCTTAAAGTAAGTAAAGAGGTGGTCTAATCTTATTCCTCAGTCTTCTCCAGCATCGTACGTACTGTAAAGATATGGTCAGTTGTAGACCTCCCAGATCTAAAACCTGCCTGATACTCGTCTAGGTTCTCTTCTGCTTACTCTCCTTGTTATAGTCGTAAAAAGGATTTTGTACACAATACTAAGCAGAGATATTCCTCGGTAGTTCTTGCCAAGAACGTTAGAATACAGGGAGATCCCTTATGCTGACGAAGTGAAACCTACCTCTGTCATATTGTTGTTTTAGAGAAGTGTTCGTATTGTAGTGCTAATGTTTTATGGCATTTAACCCTTTCCGACTCTCTGGCTACAAATGTGTACATAACTTCTACAGTGTCTAAGATGATTTGGACATGTTTTTTCTCGATGGAAAGAACATGTATACGACATCTGAGTCTTCAATCATTTCATCATGCACGATTACTGCCACCTGCGGAAGATCTCTATAAAAATATTAAGAAACGATTGTTGTAATGCGCCGCAGCTGGCGAACTTCAAAGAACACGGAAATTGTGGGTTACTTCCACTGTATAACTGAAAGTAGTAGTTATTATTTTGTGATGTAGTTATTGAACGATCAGTTGATTTACTACAACAGTTGGTACTACAAAATTAATTAATTTAGTCCTTAAAAAAGCCTTGTTTTTCAGTATATGCAGTGTTGTAGAATGAAAATGGGTGTATATAAGTGCATTAATCTTGCTTCTAAAATCATTGAAAATTTAACTTAAGAGTATTACAGCATTGAAAATAATTTTCTTCACAGAGGAAAAATCAGGTCTGAAAGGGTTAAAACAGGAATAAAACGTCCGACGGTTTTGCCATGATGAGTATTTATTATTTATTGAAGAAAGTATATTTCTTGAAAGTACATACTTCAGTTCAATGCATTAACAGTAAGAAGGTCGACTTAACGCATAGTTTTAATGGAGGAATAGCATTCCAAAACTGACCAAGATGGCGGACAGGCTTCAACTGATGTATGAGTCGGCATAGATAATGCCATCTCCCTTTATTCTAACCTCTTTGGTTCTTACCCTGTAAACGTGATCCTTTCTTATGTATAGGGCAGATGGTTGCTAACGTCCAGTCCTCTGGCATTTAGACCATTGTAATTATTTTATGTATCCTCTGTACTAATATTTCACCATTCGTGTTTTATCATTTCTGCAGTTACCAGGTCTTGTCCAGGAGCTTTGTTATTCCCAAGTTGCTTTATAATTTCTCTTAACGCTTCTATTGATGGAGGTTCTGTGTCGAGTGTATCATCATCTCGATTCACCTCTTGCTCTTCTTCAGTTTCTTTTCTAGCCCCTCCAGTTCTCTCTTCACTTAAGCAGTTTCTGTTTGACAGTAACACTTCAAAATGTTGTCCCATGTTTCTATTACTTTTTCCTTTCCGACTAAACATAGCCACATTATTTCTTGTAGGTCTCTGTAACATTATCTGTCTGGCTTGATTTCTATCATGTAGCGCCTTTGAGGTCTCCTCATCAAACCATGCATTCCTTTTCTGTTTCTCCTCTTTCTCCAAGTATCTCTTGAGTTGTTGTATTTAGAGCTATCTTAGTTTCCTCCCATAGTGCGTTGATATCCTTCATCATGCTGATCTTTTGCAACTTCTCTTGCACTTTGTTCCTATACTCTTCTTCTTTCTTCTGATCTTTGAACATCTCGACACTGTAGACCTTACTTTTCTGCAGTCCAGCCTGTCTGGCTTTTATTGCAATCCTTTATAAGGTTTTGATTCTTACCAAAAGATTCAATATCCACTCCTCGGAAACTAATCACATCCAAAATATCTGAGGCATGTGGGCCATTTATCAGTACATGATCTATTTGATTTCTCGTCAATCCATCTGGTGATATCCAAGACTCCTTATGAATGTCTTTGTGTGGGAAACAAGTACTTTTAATCACTAGTCCTTTGCTAAAAGCAAATTCAATCAGTTTCCAACGATTGTTATTTGATTCCAGGTATTTACTATGAAGACCTGCCACCGGTTGGTTCTTTTTCTCTTTACCTACTATAGCAGTACAATCCCCCAGAATAATTTTGACGTCATACTTTGGCAGCTTATCATATACTTGCTCCAATTTCTCATAGAAATCGTATTTCTCTTCTTCAGCTGCAACTTCTGTTGGGGCATGCACACTAATCAACGACACATTGGAGAATTTTCCCTTCAGCTTCAAACGACATAATCTGGGGTTTATTGTTTCATATTCCATGGCATGACTGATGGCTTTCTTTACCATAAAGCCTGTTCCTAATCTATTTTCTTCTTCCCTGCTATTGATCAAGGTTTAATGCTGAAGATCAGCCGCCTCTGTTTTTTTCCATCTTATCTCTTGCAGTGCTGCAACATCAATTCGGTATCTCAGTAATTCCTCCTCAAGCTTCCTACTGATGATACTTTTTACATTCCATGTTCCGATATACCAAAATCGTTTCCGTTTGAGGTGCCATGGTTGTAGTAAGTTTGAGACAGTGTGCTTCTCTCTGTGAAATGATTGCTAAACAATGCGTTTTTTTCTGATATGGGGTTGTTAGCCTCATGATCAACTCCCAATCTGAAGGACCTGAATTTGTATCGGATTTACTCCCTTAGGGAGACTGGCTTCACCACACCTCTAGAGCCCTTATTTTATTACATTTGAAAGAGCAGTCAAAGAAGCATGAGTGGATGACCTATTTTTATACTCCTGGTGTTCTCAGGGTAAAGCGCTTGCTTGTCTGGAAACCGAAGGGTCGCTCAGATCAAGGAATTTCAGTCTGAGTTTTAACCCAGCCTTCACTTCTCAACGATATTGGTTCGGATTCCACATTAAGCTGTAGGTCCCCTTTCCTTGTTGGATAACTGGGGTAGACATGCAAGTCGCTGAAGTGGCGTCCAGTTGAAAGACTTGGATCAGGACACTGAGCCACACGAAATTATTTTTATATACTGAAATGAAAAGGTTTTTATTTCACGACAAAAGAAATCTCTTTCTTGTTTTTCGTATCATAAATGGAGATTAGATTACAATTATTGCTTCAGCAAACACTACTAGATGTGAAATAAGTGACAATTTGATGATTAAAAATCCTAGAATTGACGGGAATCTCAGCTAGTCTAGTACTCAGTCACTTACCCAAGGAGTGTTTAATTTGCGATAACTCTATTATTTCGATAATGAAGCGATATTAAATTTTAAAAAAGAAAAGAAAAAAGAAAAAAAACTAAATATGCGTGTAGCAGAAGGTAGTCAAAGCCCTTTGTGCCACAGGTGAAATTGTAAAGTGCGGACAATATGTTGTCTGTAATCCTTTCCCAGAAATTTCAAAAGTAATGACAGAAACTGCCATATGCGTCTTTTTCTGTGGTAGTACGAACATCACAGAGGACTTTTATACTCTTACAGTCAGAAGACTGTAGTTGAAATACATTTACAGTGCATAGAAAGGCCGCTGTCAGACCTAAGTCGCTTGTCTTTTGGAGTATAAATTCATGTGATGTAGAAGGTCATCTCCAAAGTGATAATTTGTGACACATGACGACATGGAACATCACAACAATATAATCAAGTGAAAAACAGACATTGCTTATCTAACCGATTTGTAAGCTAAAGTTGCAGTTATAAGGCGACAGTCTAAATTTTATAAAAACGAAGTCCATCATTTCAGCTTTTCTTCGTAGAATGAAGCTATTGAAGCAAAACATTGGGCGGCGCGAATTTTCGCAGTTTCCCAATTTGTCACAGACAAACTGTGAAGATGATGATGTTTGAACCTACGTTCAACACTTAAATGTCCTTCATCGAGACTTTGAGAACAGGTTTGAGTATGGAAATACAGCAGTGGATTATCAATCCATTTTGTGACGTGGAAGAGACGGATGTCGTACTTGAAGACGAACTTATCGCAGAAAGTACTAATGAAGAACTTAAGGTCCAGTTTAGAAATGGATATCAGCAATTCTGGCTCCATAGAGACATATCTGTTGCTACCGTTTATTATGAACTATAGCAAGAAAGTTTTTCATAGCTTTCACAACTTGCCAACTCACCATCATCCACTCTAATAACCCCGAAAACAGCCGCGGCGGAGTGGCCGAGCGCATTGAGGCGCTATGCCCCGATGCGCTAGGCCGTTTCCCATCTGGGGTTCGTATCCCTTTCTCAGCTATGGATGTTTGTGTTGTCTTTAGTATAAGGTAGTTCATAAATAATGTGATTCTTCAAATTCTCCCGGCGTACTTCATATTGAAATAATTCGAGGGTAAACTGCCGGGTTTCAGAGTCCAATGGGCACAATATTTCGGCAAACGACTACATTGCCATTATCAGCTGCGCCCCTGATGATGGCAATGTGGTCGTTTGCCGAAATATTGTGCCCGTTGGACACCGAAACCTGGCAGTTTAGCCGCGAATTATTTCATTATTTCAGTTCATAAGTGGTTTGTAAGTTTAGGGACTCATGACCCCACACACCCCGTTTACGTGGGTTCCCAAAACCGAATTTCGTAATCCGATTTCCCAATTCCGCTTCTGGTTGGTCATGTAAACACTCCAAAATCGATTCTGGAAATCAACTTCTGTAAAGCGGTTTTTAAGTAAAGAAAAATAGCGATTGTTCGAACTAAATCAAGAACTGAATCAGCTGTTTTAAGTGGGTTAGGAAATGCGATTCAGGCTGCGACATGTAAACAGGACAGTGAAAACCGGTTTACGAAAATCGGTTTTCGTCTTCCGGAAGATGTGTTGCATGTAAACGTAGTGAAGGTAAATTAATGAAAGACACCAAAGAGTATGTACAAACAGTTGTGCTGTCGCGAGATAGAGTCTCTCGAACTTCAATATCTATGGCCGACATAATAACTTTGACTTCTTCAAGGTGTACATCTTTGGTATGTTTATGGTCGTGTGAAAACGTGGTCAACAAACTTAACATGAAGTTGCAGGTGGGTGGAAATGAAGTAAAGAAGAAGAAGAAACATATTTCGAAAAAACGGAAGAAGTCATGGAGGAAATATATAGACGTTAAAGATGTTGATGATTTTCTTGAGGATAAACGGCTGGAAGAACGCTTGGGGTAAGAACTGTTGCACTGTTATTGGTTTCCGCTTCCATATAGCTGTAAAATTGTTATGGAATGGCGTATGAGTAATGTTCTCGATTCTAGTTTCTTATAAGTTACCGTTGTTTTCGCATTCGAAAATTAAAATTCGTTTGAGAGTTTCAACTGCCGTAAAATTAAATAACTTTACGACAGTTGAAACTGTGTAACATATTCAGCTTCCAAAATGTAATCATTCCCGATATGTAGGCCTCATTAAGTTAGTCTCATTGATGATACTTACATGGGCAATGTTGATTATGGAGTTCAGTAGGCGGCTTCAGTTTCCAATCCGTGTCGAAGTGGAGCATTCAGATGTTGGCTACGGCAACTGTATATGACTAGCAAATGAGGAAAAAGGAATTAGGTTAGGTTGCATCTTGTGCAGAAGTGAAGAGATTTTCACAGGATGCAGTAGAACCATAGTCTCACAAAGTGTCAAGAGCTACATCAAACCAGTGTGCAGAACGAAGACAACATTGTGCATTTTCTTGTTCTCAGCTGTCAGGGTAAGCGCTAGGCATCATAACATTGTATGAGTGACTCAGCATGTACTACAATGTCCTACTGCTTAATTTTCTGCCCCTCTTCCACCTTCTTGTTATGTTGGTAAGAATATTATTAGATAAATGTTCTGTTCTGTTTCTGAACATTTTGGAGTAGATCTACAGTTCACATGCTTACAAAATACCCCAAACAACATAAACAATGTCAATCAAAAATCTCAGAGGAGCATATTTGTGCTCACATATTATCACATAACTGAAGACATATGCCCAAAAAAATACAGTAGGTGGAAAGTTTAATTTACTCCAGAGTTCTAATGATTCATGAGATAGCCATTATGCTACACTTTACTTCGTGTAACAGGCAGTAGCCAACTGGATAAAATTTTAGGGCCTCAGCGGCTCTGTGCAATTAAGTTGGCAACATCACAAACACAGTAGAAAATCTTTGCTAAGACAGTGTTATTAATTCGAATCACAAAGGATGACTTGATTAGTATTCCCTATGTACCATGAAGTAAATAAATAGGCCTAATGCTGTTACTGCTCAGGTTGCCACGTTCTTGTATGTACCCTCGTCCACTCAGTAAAAGTAATTACCCTCGCAAAACAACGATTTCACAACAAAACATTTGCATTATCATATGATTGGCTAATGCAATCATTGCATGCCATTCTGGAGGAAAGAGTATGCAAATTGGGGGGGGGGGGGGGGGGCTGGAAGGGTGTAAAAACTGTAGAGGGAGATCAAGAAAGGAGTACAGTAAGTAGGTAGCTTTAAATGAGGCTTAAGTTTATAATCTGTGTCTAAGTGTATCATTCAGATGTTAGCTACGGCCATTGCATGTGACTAGCCAGTCAGGAAAAAGGAATGAGGCATAAGTAGCATATTATGCAGAAATAGGGATTTATACAGGATAAAGTAGAACCATAGATTCACAAAGTGTTGAGAGCTACCTTGACGTCTCAATGTCCATTCATAAATTTCTTCTTTTAGTTGTTATGCCACAAATTTCAGCTAAACTGCAGAGTCTGTTGCCCTCGCTTTGATGTTGGCAACTCCACGGCAGTCAACCATAGAGCAGTAATGTGTTTTATTTATTTTGTTATCTGTACTAAACAATGATCATTTTAAGTGAAAGTTAGGTTAGGTATAGGTTAAACAAGAAGTTTTTTTTTTTAGTATGTGAGGGCGCGTAGTGCCTGAATCTCGGTCTAGAAACGATCTATTAATACAGTTGCCAACATACACACCATGCTAAAAACACAGGCAACAGACTCTGCAGTTCCACCCAAATTTCTTTTCACCTTAGTTTTTCTCTGTTCCTCATCATTTGTTAATTAACCTCAGAGCCATTTAATCCATGAAGGTAATGGGTAAAATTTTATTTCCTATCCCAGAGGCCTCATGTGATTAGGTTGGCAACATCAACAAATTTTGAAAATATGCTAATATTAGAAGTGATCAAAGAGTCCATTGGTGCCTTCACTACTTTATTTCTGAAAAGCTGTCCGTTTGGCATCTACGGTGTTACATTCTGCCTTGTTTCAGTGAATCTCATTGAAACACTAAACAACTTGTACAGAGACTAGACAGCTAGGAACCAATGTGCATGAAAGGAAAGTGATGACTGAGAAGGCATTAAGGCAGGGTTACAACTTTTCCCGAATGTTATTCAACCTGTAAATGAATGAAGTACAGTAAATTTTGGAAAGCAGAAACTGAACGGGAAATTAAAACTTTAAGGTTTATCATGACAGCTAGGCTCACCTGTAGACGGGGATACCGCCTGTCGGTTAAATTGTACGACGCTTCCTGCCGGACTGCAGTGCTTATGTTGGCACCAATGATAATGACGGCAACTCATATGACCAATAATTGTTTTTCTGTGACAACTTCAATTAAGACTAAAATTATTTTTTTCTGAACGGACAAGGGTGCATACAAGAACCTGTCAACCATAGAGCAGGTACAGTATTAATTTTGCTGCGAGTGAAAGGAGCTGTAGCTAGTGGAAAATATTAATGCAATTCTACACTTCATTGTCCATCTGTTGCCGACATAAGCACTGGGGTCCAGCGAGAAGCGTTGTAAAATTTTACCCCGGCCGTCAGCTTGGGCTCCTGACGTCATTGCAGCGCAGTAGTTTTGAGGTGCGGGCGTGTTTGTAGAAGGCGTGAGTGGTTACAGTATGTGGTGGTTGAATTAAAGAAGATAGTGTGTTTACAAACAAAACATTAATATTTTGTGTTAAAAAGTGGTCTGTAGCTTCTCTCTAATAGTTGTAGGGTAACCACGAGATTTTTTCCGTATTTGAGTGCCGAAGGTGCTAATTTTTTGGGCTAAGACCTGTGATCTGTGATACATTCTGTTATCTGTAATAACTACAGATTTTTGTATCTACAATACAGAAGTATTAAGATATCCCTTATACTGGTTTTCCGACATCTTGATGTCGTGGGTCAAAGCAGACAGGTGGTATCCCAGTCTAGAGCTATGCTGACATACATAATTTTAGTTAGGCCTACTTCAATTGTATCCATAACACCACAAAAAAGTCAACAAATATATACAGAAACATGCATAAATTGTCACAAAACCACTAAAATGAAACCAACGGGACAGCCACATGTTTTTGGGGGTTTTGAACAGCTATAAACTAAATTGAAAACAAATGGAAAATTACATTCCAAACCATAGAACTCATAAAATGGCCAAAATAAAGGCAGGGAATGGAAGGAAGAAAGAAAGAAAAAAAAAAGCCATTGGAAACTTCAAACTGGCCTATAATGAAACTAATGAAGAAAGTGATACCGACCATCTGCGCCCCCCCCCCCCCCCCCACACACACACACACACACACACACACACACACACACACATATGACAAGCACCTACAACGCATCTAATCTCAGACATAAAAACACCAAAACTCTATCAACAATATAAACCATACTATACGAAGAAAATAGTAAAAGTATAGAACAGGGTCAGCTGCATATTTTTGCACTGTGGTGCTAACGATCAGCATGAGGCAAATGAAAACAAAGCAGCATGAGACAGTTATGTGCACTGCGACAGGTATACTGTGTTTTGATGACAAATATGAGATTTTCGTGTTCATTCTACATCAAATAACCCATTATTTCTTGGTTTTGTAACCCTTCACCTCAGTTTCGCAGCACTTTGTACATTTGCTTGGTCTTATGTGAATATATCAATGTTCTGATAATCTGGCTTTGTGAGAATGTCTGTCCAAAGTGGTATCTATCTACAGAAATAGTCATAACTCAGGTCTGTATGAAGATTTTGGCTTGAATTTCTTTGAGGGGGTTGAGAGAGGCATATAGGCCTAGTTAACAGCTATGAACTTATTTAAACAGAAAGGTTTCAGAAAAATTGTAAAAGATATTAATGAATGTGACTTTATGGAGTTTCTGGAAAAATTAAAAGGGTGTTGAAAAATGGTTGCATCACATTCCTCCGATCTGCTGAGAACCTAGTTTTTGTCGTAAACAATTCCAAGGATTGTAGGCTTTTAAATAAAATAAAAATGTTAATGTGTATCCTATGAATGGCCATACAAATAAATTGGGAATACAGAACACTTTTAATTTGATAAAAAAAAGGCAATTTTCCAATTAAGTTCATATAACTAAACCCCACTGCCTCATATTTTCATGAAACGTTTTTTACTTGTTACTTTAACCATAATCGATAGTGAGTGTAACATTTCTAAAAGAGATTTCATATACTTCTTGAGGGAGAAAATCTTAGAATTTTCAAAAATATATATATACATAAACATCGTGGCTGAAGCTTACCATTTGGATTGCATTAATTTAGAGGGGGGGGGGGACAAAAAACAATCATTAGAGGTGCCAGAAGAAGGATCTATCTTAATGGGGGAAAATTTAATAATTCTGCTCAACTTCTGGGGGTATAGAAAATAAAATTCATTATGGCCTAAACAGTGCTTTCTCCAATATGAAAATTATTTTCATGGTAAGTTGTTATTAAGCTTTTTATTTATACCCTAATATGGTGTGGTAGGCTTATGATGATTATGGCATTTGTTGGATAAAACTTTACGACACTTCTCTTCAGGCTCCAGTGCGTATGTTGGCAACAGATGAACAATGAAGTGTAGACTTGCGTTAACATTTTTCACGAGGAGCTACATAGTAAGTGCTATTGCTGCTCATTTCACTCACAGTAAAATTAATACTGTACCTACTCTATGGTTGACATGTTCTTGTATGTACTCTTGTCCGTTCAGAAAAAAATAATTTTCGTTTTAATTGAAGTTGTCAAGGCAAACATCTGAGTTGCCGCCATTAACCATTAGTGGCAACATAAGCTTGGAGCCCGGTAAGAAGCATCGTAAAATTTAACCATTTGTTGTTGTTTTTGTCTTCAGTCTGTAGACTGGTTTGATGCAGCTCTCAATGCTACCCTATTCTGTGCAAGTGTCTTCATCTCCAAATGGCAACCTACATCCTTTTGAATCTGTTTACTGTATTCCATCTCCCTCTATGATTTTTACTCCATACACTTACTTCTAATACTAAGTTGATGATGCCTTGATGTCTCATAATGTGTCCCACCAATCTATCCCTCCTCTTAGTTAAGCTGCATCAGAAACTCCCCATTTCTGTTGAGCACCTCCTTATTAGTTACGTGATCTACCCATCTTGTCAGTAGCATCACATGTCAAAAGCTTCTATCATCTTTTTATCTTGACTCCGTATCGTCGATGTTTCACTCCCATACAATGCTACATTCCAGACAGATGCTTTCAGAAACGACTTTGTAACATTTAAATTAATATTGGATGTCGACAAGTTTTGCTTCTTAACAAACACTTTTCTTCCCATAGCCATTCTGCATTTTATATCTTCTTCGGCCATAAAAAGTTATCTTGCTACCCAAATAACAAAACTCGTGTACTACTTTTATTGTCTCACTGCCTAATCTAATTCCTTCAGCATGGCTTATTTTCTGACACTATATTTCATTACCCTCATTTTCCTTTTGTTAATGTTTGTTATATCTTCCTTTCAAGGCACTGTCAATTTCATTTAATTGCTCCTCCAGGACCTTTGCTGTTGACAGAATTACTATGTCATCAGCTCACCTTAAGGTTTTTATTCCCTCTCCAAATTTCTCCTTGCATTCCTTTACAGCTTGCTCAATGTACAGATTGAACAATATTAGTGAAAGGCTACAACCGTGTCATTAATAGGAAGCGACTCCACCCATCTGCTTTGACCCGTGACGTCATCACAGCATGTTAGTTTTGAAGTGCGTGCGTGTCTGTAGAAGGCATGAGTAATTGTGTGATGGCTGAGTGAAAGGTGACAGTTTGTTTGCAAACAGAGCAGATTATAGATTAATATTTTATGTTTAAAAATGTTTAGTAGTTTCACTATAACTGTAAGGTAAAGGTTAATAGAGAGGGCTTTTCTTTTTTTTCCTTCCCCACATGTGAGCGCTGAAGGCACAAATGTTTCGGTTGAGAACTGTGATCGATTGTACATTCTATTATCTGTAATTTATGAGGATAAATACAGATTATTTATTATCTACAATACAGATGTATTAACATACCCTGTATATCAGTTTTCCGACATGTTGATGTCATGGGTCAAAGCAGATGGGTGGAATTGCATCGTAAAATATTGCCCTACAATCCTGTCTTACTCCCTTCCCAGCCACTGCGACCCTTTCATGAATGTTGACTCTAAGAATTGTCTGATTTTTGTACAACTTGAATATGACTTTTCACTCCCTATATTTTACCCCTGCTACCTTCATAATTTGAAATATATAGTGTATTCCGGTCAACATTGTCAAAAGCTTTCTCCAGATCTACAAATGAAATAACTTAGGTTTCCCTTGCCCTAATGTATCTTATAAGATAAGTCATTTATAATGTGAGTATTGCCTCGCTTGTTTCCTATATTTCTCCTAAGTCCAAACTGATCTTCCACGAGATTGGATTCTGCCGGTTTTTCCCCTCGTCTGTAAATAATTCATTATCGTATTTTGCATCCATGACTTATTAAACTGATAGTTCTGTAACTTTCACATTTGTCTGCACTTGCTTTCTTCGGAATTGGAATTACTATATTCTTCTTGAAGTCTGGGGATATTTCCCATCTCATATATTTTGCTTACCGGTACCAGGGGGAACAATTTCTTTATGACTGGCTCTTCTAACATCATCAGAAGTTCAGACTGAATATCATCTACTCCAGGGGCCTTGTTTCTACTCCTGTGTTTTAGTGCTCTGTCAAATTCTTTCGCAGTATCATATATCATCTCACATCTTCCTCTGCTTTGCCCTCCGTGTGTAGAAGACTGCCTTCAATTTTATTTCCTTTGTACAAGCCCTACCACATTTCCCTCCTCTACTTGTTACTGGTTTTCCATCTGAGTTCTAATTACTCTTAACATTGTTTTTCTTGTCTCCAAATGTCTCTCTTTATTTTCCTGTAGCCGGTATCTATCTTTCCTCTAATACTTTCTCCTACGGTCTTGCATTTCTCCTCTAGCCACTCCTGCTTAGTTAGTCTGCACTTCCTGTCAACTTCATTTTTCAGATGTCTCTACTTCCTTTTGCCTGCTTCACTTGATGCATTTATGCCTTTGATTCTCTGGGGCCCTCACTACTCTCTCTCTGAGCTACCTATGCTTCTTCTGCTGTATTAGTTTGCCCCATTTCAGACAATCCTTGCCTAATGCTCTCTAAATCTCTCGATAAACTCTGGTTCCTTCAATTTGTCCAGATTCTATTTCTTTAATTTTCTACCTTTTTGCAGTCTCTTAAAGTTTTAATCTACAGTTCATTGCCTTACAATTATAAAGTCAATCTGGAACCTCCTTGTGGCCCCTGGTCTCTTCGATGTATATAACCTTCTTTCATGATGATTAAACTAAGTGTTAGTGGTAATTAAATTGTACTCTGCACAAAATTCTACCATGTGATCTCCTCTTTCATTAATTTTCCCCTGTCCATATTCACTTACCTTTCCTTCTCTTTCCTTTCCTACTACAGAGTTTCAGTCCCTCATCACAATTAAGTGTTGCCCTGGGATGTTGTGAATTGGCTGCCATCCATCTGACTAGAAAGCCATGGCTATGATGAACACCCGGGATGTTGGTGCTACTGATTTGCATGATGGTACAGCTCTTCCTGCCCAACATCCATTGCTGTCAACCTTTATGGCCCAATACGACACACAGCAGCCAACCCTTCTGCCAAACAAAAGACTGGGCACAAACAGTTGTCCCAAATGGGAAAACAGTAGCTCACAGTGAGCCTAGGATGCATCTTTAGGTTCAAGGATACCTCACAGCTGATGTTCATGCAATTGCTTTGTTGCACTGTGGCCATTAACTTTAGTTGCCCTGTAAGTTGCCAGGAAACATAATACATCATTGCAGTAAAAGTGATTGCAATACTGTTAGTGGTTAAACAATTTTCTATCTCATTTTTAAGTAGTTTTTATTAAGATGTGACCAATTGAGTGCCATATGCACCATCATAAGATATGAAATAGTTTGGTTTGAGTAGCACTTATGGGGCTGCCAAGGGATGTGATTGGAGTGTCTCATTGGGTAAGACTCTGGCCTTGAATGTTATTAATATGACGGTTAGTCTCCTCTGGTCACCCAGATTCAAGTTTTCCATGACCATATTTTGTATTGTACACCATGTGAGGTGACAAAATGTCTGTAGAGTGACTCTCTCTCTCTCGTGTGTGTGTGTGTGTGTGTGTGTGTGTGTGTGTGTGTGTGTGTGTGTGTGTGTGTTTCAGACTTACTATATGCTTATATTTTGCCGTTTTACTTTTACATAGTTGTATGTTGAAGTAAACTAAATGTGAAACTGGTTTTTAAAGAAGCAGCCACTAGTTGCAGTTGAAATTGTTTCTTTATTACATTTTGATTACATAGTTACCTTCTTATGTGTATTTGTTCTTCTTTTGAACATGTTTGTGTAATTCCACCATTTCAATTGTAGCTGGTTGCTGCTTCTTTAGAAAAAATTGTAAAATAGTTGCTGTGATCCACCAAATACTAAAAGAATTTGAAATATGAAAAATTGCTTACTTATTGTTGTACAGGGTACCATTTGAAGAAAGACCAGATGAAGCCCTTTTCCGAATAGAAGAAACTGGAGACAATGTTGCTGATAAACCAGAAACACTTCTGTCTAAGAAAGAGGCCCTCCGGCAAAAGCCTGTTAGGTGTTTTGAAATATTGCAGTCTTATTCTGCAGTGCAAGACCCAGTTAAAAAAAGGTATGCTCACAAATAAATATACTTAGATGTGTTTGCTAAGAGTTCTTTGTGGTCCCTTCACAATATTTTTCATGATGAAACATATGGTATGTATAAACAATCTGGACCAAATCATTAGCGGGAGATTCTTTTTATAAGGTGCAGTCAACTAAAAGTGAAGTAGTTGGGAAACAATGTGAAGTCACCGTTACTTCGAAAATAATCATTGTAACTGCTTATTTATCAAACTGTGGTACAAGCTAGTTAATGCTTTCATGGGATAATGTTTGAGGTTGCTTACCTGAACAGGTATTGTTTGTAGGCGAGCACATTTTCCTACAGAGCAAATTGACGACCACAAAATTTTTCTTAAGGGCTCAAAAAATATGGAAATTGGCTGGGTAAGCAGTAAGGGCTTCTCAACAAGGCTTTGCAGACCTAGCTGAAACAACCATGGCTGTATTATTCCACTACAGGTTAACATCATTTACCGTATAGCCGTTCCACATCATCCAAAAGTCCCCGTCTCTGTCTGTGGTATCCTTTTTTTAGGAACCACAAGAACCATTTGGGACTATTGCTTTACTTAAGAGGAAGGTTTTGTAAAAATATTGAAGGCATTGACTATCTTGTTTTACAATATGGTATGGAGATTATGGATGGATGGAATAAACTGCGACTTTCAATATCACTGATTTCTGTGACTGCTACTTTTCAGTATCTGCAGTCCTTATTTGCGATTTTTCATAGTTTAAAATCACAGTTGACAAATCTAAAACTTGTACACCTCCGCATTCGAACTGAGTCTTTGCTCCTGAGGCATATTTAATGTTACCTCTGACAATGAATATGGGCTGAAGCATTGAATTTTTGTACCCAAACCAGAATTCATACTATAAGCTCTTGTAAAAACATTTACTAAGTGAAACTCAGTATTGTACTCACTATTTGTAGTGGAGGCTCCTCTGTTTTTCTTTAAAGAATGAATACTTTCCTAAGAGTTTTATGAAAATTTATCCTTGTATTATCCCACAGTGAGTTATGCTTGGAGAAGAAAAAAGTTGCATAAATTTCCAATGATAAAGAAAGAACTGGAGGGAGGGAGAGGGGGAGGTTGGTTTTGAAATACTGAATCAATGCTGTAGCCAGGTTTTACCTGAAGCAGCTTAGTTTAATTTTCTGTTGAGTGGATTATCACAGTTCATCATTTGTCATTTTTGAAAGACTGAACAACCATTCTACATCCATTGTTCACTATCTATCGTGGTAAACAGTCAAAACAGTGCCAGTTGAAGACAGTTATTTTTGCAGAATTTGAAGTAGATCACAAAAAGTTATGAAATGAATTGGAAAAGAGCTCTACTTGACCACTGCTCATCTTTTAAATACTTACTAGCGACTTGGAAAGTAAGATATTACTCTGTTTGACATCTGTGTTACTTCAAGACAGAATGAATACTGTAATTAATATGTATAGATTTTAATCTGCATCAAACATGTACATAATAAGTAACATCCTGCTATCTTGTTAAGTAAAGACTTAAAAGTAGCAGCTCTCAGGCAGAGGATCAAAGATACAGCAACTGCTATTCATTTCCTGGCTTAAACACCAATTAATATTACAAACACTCCTGGTAAGAAAGTGTCTCCTGAGAACGATTTAGGTACTGAAAAAAAACAGCTAATCGTGATAGACAGCTTACAGGTGCTACATCGGAGAAGCTAGCACTTGAAAGGTAAGCTTGTACGAAGTGACAGACTGCCCCACAGTAGTCACTGCACGGTTTCGTGAATACAGATTTGAATAGCCTTCATATCAACTGAAAGTGTAGAGATACATGCACTGCCATTGATCTGGTTGAAGCTTCAGCCTCTGGCCAACTGTTGCTCAGGAATACATTAAGCAAAATTGTTTGTGTGCATTTTTTTTTTCTTCCATAAAATTATTGTTGTAAGTATTCTCTGTTTTGTATTTTTACTTCTTTGGAAGCAATAAGTAAATATAGATGACACTTCATCTGTACTCTTCACTGTCATATCCATCAATCACCTCCCAATAAATTATCACATTCATGTAAAAAAATATTTAATATAATGCTATATTAATTTCAGAAACCGTGTTCGAACTCCTGAGGAAAGAAAACATCCAATTAAGAAGAGAATTGAAGAAGATAGAAAGAGAAAAGGCATTTTGACAGCAAAAGAAATTGATGCTGCTCGTAACAGAGTAATAAATGCCCAAAGGAAATTAAACAAGCCAAAAAAGGCAGAATTCTCAGTAGACTTGTGGGATGATAATGGTAAGAATGATGACTATTTTTATTGAATCTGAAAATTGAAGTTTATGATTGGTGTAAATATTATCCTGAATAACATTGAAACTAAGTAGTCATTCTGTCATAGGATTATATAAATCATGATTTTAAAGCCATAGAATTAATGTCAACAGTGTTGTAAACTGACAGAGAGCATCTGAGAATATGAACGGCAGTCTACATCCTTTTGAATCTGCTTACAGTATTCATTCTTCGGTCTCCCTCTAAGATTTTTTCCACCACCCCCCTTTCTAATGCTAAGTTGACAATTCAGAATGTGCCTCACCAACTTATCCCTGCTCTTTGTAAGGACATGCCACAAACTCCTTTTTTATACCCAGTTCTGTTGAGCACCTCCTCAATAGTTACATGATATCCCCAGCTAATCTTCAGCATTCGCCTGTAGTACCACTTTTCGAAAGCTATCATCTTTTTGCCTGAACTCCTTTTCGTCTATGTTTTACTCCCATGCAATGCTACATGTCAAACAAATGCTTACAGAAAGGACTTCCTAACATTTAAACAAATATTGGATGTCAAGAAATTTCGCTTCTTCAGAAATACTTTTCTTACCCTAGCCATTCTGCATTTTATATCTTCCTTATTTTGGCCATCAAAAGTTACTGTACTACCCAAATAGCAAAACTAACCTACTACTTTTATTGTCTCATTACCTAATCTAATGCCTTCAGCATCACCTGATTTTCTGACGCAACACTCCATTACCCTCATTTTACTCTTTGTAATGTTAAGATTACACCTTACTTTCAAAATACTGTCCATTTCATTTAATTGCTCTTCCAGGTCTTTTACTGTCTCTGACAGAATTACTATGTTGTCCACAAGCTGCAAGATTTTTATTTCCTCTCCCTGAACTTTAATTCCCTCTTAAAATTTCTCCTTGCATTCCTTCTCAGCTTGCTCAATGTACAGATTAAACAACATTGGGGAAAGGCTACAAATCTGTCTTACTCCCTTCCCAAACACTATGTCCCTTTCATGCCCTTCTACTCTAATAACCTTTGGCTGGTTTTTGTATAAGTTGAATATAACTCTTCGCTCCCTATATTTTACCCCTGCTAAATTCAGAATTTGAAAGTGTATTCCAGTCAACATTGTCAAAAGCTTTCTCCAGATCTACAATTGCTAAAAACGTAGGTTTCCATTTCCTTTATTATCTTCTAAGCTAATTTGTAATGTGAGTATTGCCTCACATGTTCATACATTTCTCTTAAATCCAAACTGATCTTTCCCATGGTTGGGTTCCACCATTTTTCCATTCGTCAGTTAATAATTCATGTCAGTATTTTGCAACCATTGACTTGTTAAACTGATAGTTCTGTAATTTTCACATTTGTTTACACTTGCTTTCTTTGTAATTGGAATCACTATATTCTTTTTGAAGTCTATTTCCCCTGTCTCATGCATCTTGCATACTAGGTGGAACAATTTCTTCATGGCTGGCTTTCCTAATGATAATAGCAGTTCAGACAAAACATCATACACTCCAGGGGCCTTGTTTCTACTCAAATCTTTTAGTGCTCTGTCAAATTCTTCTTGCAGCTTAGTATCTCAAATCTCATCTATTGCTTTTGTCTTCCATTTGCCTACAGGTTTATTTTCTCTGTATAGGCACTCAGTATATTCCTTCCACATTTCAGCTTTCCTTCTTTGCTTAGTCCTGGTTTTCAGTCTGAGTTCTTGATATTCATTCCACTGCTTTTCGTATCTCCAAATGTCTCTTTTTTTTTTCTGTAGGCAGTATCTATCTACTCCTTAGTTATACATTCTTATATGGTCCAAGTATTTCTCCTCACGCCACTCCTGTTTAGCCAGTCTGCACTTCCTGTTAGTCTCATGTTTCAGATGTCTTTATTTCCTTTTACCTGCTTCACTTGATGCATTTTTATATTTTCTCCTTTCATCAATCAAATCCAAGGATTTCTATTAGGCCTTGTCCTTGTGCTTATATGATGCTCTGCAGCCTTCACTACTCTCTGAGCTACCCATTCTTTTTCTGCTGTGTTACTTTCCCTCATTTGAGGCAATCCTTGCCTAATGCTCCCTCTGAAACTCTCAACCACCTCCGGTTCCTTCAAATTGTCCAAGTTCCATCTCCCGAACTTTTCTACTTTTACGCAGTCTCGCTTAAGTTTTAATGTATAGTTCATAACCAGTAAGTTATGCCCCTGTATATGTCTTGCAGCTTAAAACCTCATGTCTAAACCTTTGCCTTACCATTATAAAGTCAGCCTGGAACCTCCCAGTGTCCCCTGGTCTCTTCCACATATATAACCGTCTTTCATGATGATTAAACAGAGTGTTGGTGATTAAATTGTGCTCTGCACAAAATTCTTCCAGGCAATCTCCTCTTTCATTCCTTTTTCCCCAGTCTATATTCACTTACTACATTTCCTTCTCTTCCCTTTCATACTACAGAGTCCAGTCCCCCATCACAATTAAGTTTTCTTCTCCTTTAAAGGTCTGAATAACTTCTATAATCTCCTCCCACATTTCTTTGATCTCCTCATCATCAGCAGAGCTAGTTGGCATATAAACTTGTACTACTGTGGTCGGTATTGGCTTTTTGTCTATCTTTGCTACTGTAATGCATTCACTCGCATTCCTATTATCTTATTCATTATCAGACCTACTCCTGCATTATCACCAACTGATTTTGTATTTATAACCCTGTACTCACCTGACCGAAATTTCTGTTCGACCTGCCACCGAATTTCACTAATGTCATCATATCTAACTTTAACCTATCTATTTCTCTTTTCAACTTTTCTAACTTACCTACTCGATTAAGGGATAAAACATTCCATGCTCTGATCCGTAGAATGCCTGTTTTGTTTTTCCTGATGATATCATCCTGAGTAGTCCCCACCCAGAGATCCGAATGGGGGAATATTTTACCTGAGTGGATGCCATCATTATACAGTAAAACCTCGTTTTTAAATTCTCGGTTTTTACGTTTTCCCGCCATTTACACCATTTTTTGTCGGTCCCATCACATTTCCTATGTTTACAATGTTAATTCACCCTCATTTTTGCATTAACATATTTACGCTTTTCCCGCATTTTACACTTTTTGAAAGCATGTTTGTGAAGAAAAAATTACGTAATCTACATAAATTGACGCCAGCATGGCTTTCCCCTTAAAGTATAGTGCTTAAAAATTATTCACAGTCGAGTTTCTTGACACTTTGCATTTACTCAAACGTATATTGCGTGATCATTGTTGGCAGTACGCAGCTAGTTGACTTACAACGCGCCTATTTGTGGTGATGCAGTTCCTCTTTCCACCAGCTTCTTTGCCATAGCACCTGTTGTGTACTCAAACAGAACAGTTTGTTGACATGAGAATAACGGCAATTTTTGGCAGTCTTGTTCCTCTTTCCGCTAGCTTCTTTGCCAGAGTGACTGGCATGTACTCAATCAATCAGAACCAGTTGCTTTGTTGATGTGAGAATAAAGAGTTGCATTGTTTTTATGATACATATTTCTGATTAATAAAGACCGTTATCCGTCAAAGTTGGGTATCATTAATACCGACAACCTCAAAAAAGTGATAATAGTGTGAGATGCCGACCCTATGCAAACGTCACAAAAATACTTATGCATATGTTTGTACTCGAGAACGCGAATAAATTCTCGAATATTGTCGTGTGAAACATCGAAAAATACAAAACTAACAAAACTGTAGGAGTTTTACTATGTAAATAATTAATTCCGGTAAAAGGCAGTAATTTTGAAGATGTGTTACACAGCCTGGCAGCGGCATCCAAACGATATCTATCGAAGCGGTTCAGGCAATTTTGAAGATGTTATAGCCCAGCAGTGGCGTCCTCGATTATAATGACTGAAATTACGTCAAAAATTTCCACTTCCCATAAAATTACCAGTTTGCCTGGCGCTCAAAATAGCGGCATCCTCGATTATAATGACTCAAATTACGTCAAAAATTTCCACTTCCCATAAAATTACCAGTTCTGCCTGGCGCTTAAAATAGCGGCGTCCTCGATTATAATGAATAGAAATTTTTGACGTAATTTTACTTCCCATAAAATTACCAGCTTTTCCTGGCGCTTAAAATAGTAAAAATTTGGATAACCTAATCAACTCCCTGGCGAGTATTTAGATGTCTATTATGTACATATATTACACATAAACTATGAAAATGCAAGGCTGATCCAGTAAGCATATTTTACCATTTAAAACATTATTTCCTGCATTTTACATTTTCCTGCATTTTACACCATTTCACTGAAGTCCCCTGAAAAGCGTAAAAACGAGGTTCTACTGTATATTCATACAGTATAGCTGCATGTCCTCGTGAAAAATAACGGCTGTATTCTTCCCCTTGCTTTCAGCCATTCGCAGTAACTGCATGGCTAAGCCATGTTAGAAGATGTTACATGGCCAACTCAGTCAATCATCCAAACTGTTGCCTCTATAAATACTGAAAAGGCTGCTGCCCCTCTTCAGAAACGTCATGTTTGTCTGGCCTCTCCACAAATACCCCTCCATTGCGTCTACGGTACTGCTATCTGTATCATTGAGGCACGCTAGCCACTTCACGTCGGTAATGTCTTTGGTTCATGAGCTTGGGTTTGGAGAATATTAAATGAAATATGGGAAAAGATTTACACTTTGGAAAAGTTATTTACCCTTTGACTTTTGAAATTTATCACTTGTTATACTTTTAAATATTAATGGTTAATATGATTCATATTCAATCTGTATTTCTATAGTACTGTATAACAAATACTGTCGTGACACACACTGCTGTGAAACTTGACACATTTGGTGGAGTCAGTCATAAGCCTGTTTTTTTGTGAATGTACACTTTACTGTCGAAACACCACAATTAGAAGACACTGCCACGCGGTTGAAAGTCCGAGAACTCTTCATCTGTTGTGTATGTAACACAGTGGCAGTGTCTTCTAACTGTGGCGTTTCAACGAGTGACAGTCATATCCGCTAGCTGAAGTGCTGAACTTTTGCAGATGCCAAACTAGTTATACCTGCATGTTTCTTCCACCATCGGGTTGCAAGATGCCAGGTGGCCATCAGAGCATTCTAGCCATATCTCATGAGCATGACAGTTCTCATTTTGCTCTTGACATATTACAGCTGTTGCTGAATCCCATGCCATGTTCAGTTGGTATCATTGGTCCCTGTTTATCAGATTCTTTTATAACACTGCCCGAAAAGCTGTTGGCTCAGCACAGTACCCTGGAATTCTTGAAGTCAAAGGTGTGATTTTTCTTTGATGCTGTGCTTTGCTATGTAGCAGATTTTTCTTGGGAGGGGGGGGGGGATGTTGATGCCTTGGTGCGTGGTTCCTATTTCCTTGAATGGTGCTCACAAATCAATGTCATCATATAATTATCCTTGAATAAATGATTTACTAACAGTATTGTACAATGGTTTGTGAATTGGCTTTTGAAAACTAGAATTGAAAGATTGTGATTATTAGTTATGAGCATTAGAGCTGCACTAGTAAAGACAGCTATATGATGTTAAAATACTGTTTGTAAAGTACCCTTTTTATATATTGTGTGCTAGTTCATATTGAAACCATTTACTTCAAATGATTAATTTTGCAGACAGAAGCCACAGTAATCCACTTGGGACAGATTCTGAATGGCTTACACCCACTACCCTGGTACATACTGTGAAAAACACAGGTAGATTTGTAAAGCAGCCTCCAAAGCTGCTGCTGAAGAAGCCCCTGAATGTTCCAGCTGTAGAAAACCCACATCCAGGTGAATTCAGAGTTTCTGCTGAGAGAATATAGTTTCATAATACTAACCATATTTAAGCCAAGTGTAAAATATTTCATATGAAATGTGGAAAGATATTTTGTAAGTGCTGATTGCTATTCTATGTTGTCAAGTTTGCGAATTTATACATTGTGTGTTATGATGTCTAATCAGTCAAGATTCTTCTCTTGTTACAGGTATTTCCTATAATCCTTCCTTTGAAGACCACCAGGAGTTGCTGAAAAAAGTTGCGGATGATGAGTTGAAAATAATAAAAGAGGAAAAACACTTGAACAGAGTAACCACACAGATGTATTCATTTGTAACTCCAGAAATTAGAAAAGTAAGACAATATTGCATTGTAAACAGATTTGACTATTGGTAACTTTCATTATTGTTTTATTTATTATTGTTACTGTTTTAATATTCATTTGATCATCGCTTGTGCAGAAAGAATGGTTGAGTGAAATGTCTGAAGGGCTGCCAGCAAAAGAGGAGGAAAACAATGAAGTTCCAGATGAGGATGATAATACTGATAATGAATATAAGGCTATAAATCCTCCTGTCAGGAATTTGAAAAAAACAAAACAGAAGCGCAGAAAAATGAAGGAAGCCCACATGGAAGAACTGAAACGGAAACAAGCTGTCATTGAGAAGAGAAAAATTGCTGACATTTACAAGTATACCATCACCATTCACACTTCATATATTTTTGGGAATATATTATTTTTGTCCTGCTGTCATAAATTTATTAAGGTTCATGAAACATTTGTCTAAAGCTTTTGAATTTTTTTATTAGGTTGAGATTTGTGCAAAAAGCATTAGACACAAAGGAAAAAAAACTTTCCAAGCTCAGAGAGAAAAGAGAAAAGATAAAAGCCATAAAAATGAATGATCCCAAACAACTAAGCAAAACAAAATTTGAACAACCAGCTCTGGATTTTAATTTAGGTGAAGAGCTTAAAGGATGTCTTCGTGGAGTGAAACCAGAGGGGAATCTTCTAAATGATCGTTTCAAGAGTTTGCAAAGAAGAAGCATTGTTGAGCCAACAGTGAAACAGAAGTAAGTCTCTCTCTCTCTCTCTCTCTCTCTCTCTCTCTCTCTCTCTCTCTCTCTCTCTCTCTCTCTCTCTCACACACACACACACACTGGTGTAGATACACCATTATTTATTTTTTAATTTCTTTTTCTCTTACAAACAATTTCAATCTTTCAGTCTTTGGAGTACTGTTTTTGCTCCCACTATTTGCTACTAATGCTACTGTTCCATACATGAATGGAACAGGTAGAATGTTATGATAACCATTATTTTGCATTATTGTTAATTGCAACTGTATGCAGTTTCTGCAAAATTTTGGGGATATAATGTCTGAAGTATCACTATAGTAATAAGGTCAGTTCGATGGATTCGAAGTGCAGCAGTGGGAGATCATGGTTGTGTGACTGTATTGTATGCCTGTGTGATTGTTTGAACGTTCTAGTTTCTGAAGGAGATCATGGCCTATAGCTGAAAGTGTGTGTGTGTGTGTGTGTGTGTGTGTGTGTGTGTGTGTGTGTGTGTGTGTGTGTGTCACAGCTTGTCGCCGTGTCTTTGCAGAGAGTTGTAAACTGTCCTTATTGCTATATTGTTAATTCCAACCTGGACTTTCCATTATTAGATGTTTTAAATATCATTTTTTAGTTTAGGTGGTTGGAATACATATGTTAATACAATTATAGCACAGGCATTATCAATTATCAGCAGATGTGTATTTCCTTTGCATTTATTTTCCCAAGATACTGTGTTTGCCCGAACCTAAGCCACAGTCGATGGATAAGACTTGAAATACATCTGGCGAAAAGCTCAACTCGTGTAAAGACCCTTAACCTTTCTTTCTTTTTACATTCAAAGATGATCAATACGGAATATCCTTTTGCATTGACTCAGTAATAGAAAATCAGGGGGAAAAGTAGACTAATCTTCCACTGTATTTTTTTGTATATATTTTATTAGTGCAGATATGACACTACCAGGCCTATTTATCTTAGTCTACAGAGTGCCTATGTAAAGTTAGTTGTGGCAACTCCTAACACTACAGTAAAACCCCTTTTTAACGAATCTCAGGGGACCGAAATATTTATTCCTTAAATACGGGTTTTCCTTAAATGGGGGTTTTGCCTAGGTACACAGGAGGAGTGACTCAGAGACATAATTCAAGCATGTGTAGGTGTTATAGGAGCTATTTAATTACTAACATACCAGTAATCTGCTACAATTTTAAATACATCACACTTTCTGCAGAAAAAATATTTTTTTATTAAATCGAAAAGAGATGACCATTTTGTTTTCCCAGCATACTGTAATGACCAAAGTTATCACTATGTGGTTGATGTTTGTTTTTATTGACTCAGCTACTTTAAAAGACCTGACTACAGATGCAAAAATTGGTGCCTTAAATCAGACTTAAAAAACAATATACTTGAGAACCGACTGATACTCAATGTACTTTTTCTAAAGTTCTCCAGCGCTTTCATTTCTGCAGAATATGCAATCAGTAATTTTTACTAATGCATAAATTTCAAAATTTTCGTCATCGCCTTCCCCCTGGTTCGAGGTATTTCCATTGTTAATTCGTCAAAAACATTTTCTAAAAATATTGTTCTATAGGGAGTTTGGGCGCACGACAATCAGGTCTTTAGCGCTTCTACAAATATGTTAAGATTTTCGATTATGTTGTTACGCCGGTAACTACAACAACACAGCTTTTCTTTTTGCAAGCTAAAGGAGCAGCAATAACATTACAGTGTAAATTCGTCAAAACTTAAACGTATCCTCTACAAATGTGTCACGATTTTGCGATATATTACTCGCAAAAAATAATCCACAACACCAAATTGTTTACAAAGAGAAAAACGTAGCCGAATGACGTTATTAGCTGTTTGGATGCCTTCACTGCGGGATCATCATCGCGCTAACACTTCAATCGGCGGTCACCAACAGTTAATCTGCTTTTTAACCCACCCGTCTTTGGGGCTAAATACTCGACAATTCTCGAAGTCATTCAGGCATTTGATGTATGAGGTAATTTTTTAAACGCATTGCAGTTTTTAATTACGTAGGGGTAACTTAATGCCTGGCCTTATAACATTTTATTAGTCGTTATGTTTTCTCCACTGATTCAGTTTCCACACTTTGCACTTACTCTGTAACGAGAGATTATTACGTTTTCTAAGCAGTTCGAAAACAGTGCATTTTCCACACTAATCTAGCAAGGCGATTTTCGAACCTGTTTTGCATAAATTTTCCGTTTACAGAAATGCAGCTATGTAATTCGCATGCGTTCAAAACATTTAATAAGTACAACAGAACATTATCACACGAATATTCGTCTTTTTGCAACCAAAGGTACCGCTAGATTCGGCATTTAATAATGTTCCCTGTTTCTAAAAGTCGCACAAAGAAGACGCGCCAAATCGAATTCTTTGCCATTGTCACACACCCTGGATGATCGTCACCTTCTCTCCACCCCTACAATTCTGAAAAAGTGAATCTGAAATAAAACACAAGACAACATTTCACAGCTCGCGCTTCGTAATTTTCGACTGACGTCAGACCACGTGACCGTAACACATGGAAGACATGAGGGAAATAGCTAGCTGATTCGTCAAACGCATTGTCCGGTATCGCTGCACTGGTATTCGATACGTTAACCTATCGACGGAAAGAATCGATTATGGCTGCTTATACCGGTATCGCTACAAAGATGTTCGATATGCATTGACTTAAAGAATCGATAACCGACGTCACGGAAACACAAATTCCTAATTCTGTGGAAAAAACGAAACAAATTAATTTGCCCACAATTAGGAATTGCGTAAAAACAAAATTTTAATTTCCAGAATTTTTCATGTTTGTTCCTTAAAAGCGGACTTTTCCTTAAAGCGGGGTTCGCTAAAAGCGGGGAAAAATAAAGTTATTCTAATGGGAGTTTCGCCGGGACCGACGGAAATATTCGTTAAAAGCGGGTTTTCGTTAAATGGGGCTTCGTTACATCGGGGTTCTACTGTATTATTTCATAACTTGTGTTTGTTTTGTGCTCAATTCTAAGCCACCGGCAGTTTTTTGGATCCTAAAAACAAGACAAAAAGTGCAGTTTAGATTCAGGTAAATACAGTATGATCTTAGAGAGGGTAAAAAATCTGTGTAGCCTCCCCTACCCATATTTTTAGTCATTTTAATTCATTATGGTGGCTCAAAAATGCTTTAAATTTTGTTAGTGTAATTACAGCCAATAGTTATCTAAGACCTGAAAGTATTTGCTTTTTCTTACAATAAAAGAGCTTCAAACATTGTGTTTTATTCATTTTTATGAGCATTCGGAAGGAAGGTAAATCAAATACACCTCCGGCCATCCAGATTTAGGTTTCCCAAGATTTCCCTAAATCACTCCAGGCAAATGCTGGGATGGTTCCAGTGAAAGGGCACGGTTGATTTCCTTCCCTATCTGAGCAGTAGCCCCATCTCTAATGACCATGCTGTTAACGGGGCATTAAACTCCAAGCTTGCTTCCTTCCTCACCAAATCAGAGGAAAAGAAAGAAAAATGTAATGGCGCGTTTGACTGTTTACTGTGGTGGGTTTTTCACAGAAGTGACTAATTCATATATGTGGTAGAATTCAAACGCAGCAGACTTTTAACTCGTAGCAGCATACTTTTGATGAATTTTAAATCTCTTGAATAGTGCAATGTCAAAGAAAATTGGGCAGGGGATTAAATTTATTATTATCTGCAGCTGTGCATGTGATTTGAAAACGCTGCTTAACACCACTATTTCTTTATTTTCCAAACCTTACAATTGGTTTTTCGGTTTCTATTTCAACTTGGTGTGTTTTTATTGAAGTGTGTGTCCTCTCATTTGAATTTACTATATTTTCTTTTCTATATGTCTTATTAAAGCAACACTATTTTGAAAATGTTTTTGTTACAGTGTCATTTTTGTTTCTTACAAATTGCATTTCTGTTACAGGGCTCCAAAGAAAGCAAAGCGTAAGAGATACATCAAGAACTCTCACAAGATAGATGTGTCTGTTCGATGAAAGGGCAGTGCATATTGTTGAACTACTCTGTAAATATTTTTCAAATAAATCATTAAAAAATCTTGTGTTATATAAAACTGCATCTCTACCTACACAAGTTCCAAAGGAAAGGAAATAAGTTAACAAAATGCATTAGTGAGCTTTGAGTTCAAATGTCAAGTTATAAAATCTTCAAAACATTTACTGGTATGCAAGTATTTCAACTAGAATGCGCCCAGCCATTTTCAAGGTAACTGTAGAAAGGGAGTACTGTCCATGGAGATAAATACCTTGGTTTTCAAGGTAGATAGGAAAGATACCACAAAATAAAAAAGTAAGCAACAGTGCCATCACACATCATAAGTGTAAATAGTAAATATCACTGGATGAGGCACTGTCAAATCAGTCCCCCTCTTCTTTGACAAGAGCCGGATTTCTTGCAGAATTTAAGTAAAAACCTCCATAGATTCATAACATTATTTGCTAGTTTAATTTCGGTTGTTTTCTTAATAATGCAAAGTCCAATAGTTTGAAGTGCATGCCTGAATCTCCATATTTCATAAGGTGACGTGTTTGTAGTTATTGTTTTGTAGTAGCAGATTTGTTCGGTTGTTGTAAACGTGTGTGACACTTTCAGTGCATTGGTCCTCCACAGTCCTGATAACCTACAGATGACATGCTATAACTGCATGGGATACAATATATGCTCACCTTACACAAACTAAATCATTCTGTAAAGATTTTAACAGTGCCTTCATCTTATTTGGTGAGCAAAAAACTCGTTTGTCATATTTACGCAGAACACATCCAATTCTATTGAAGATGCTACTAGCATAAGGCAATAATAAAAAGGGGAAGGGGGCATTAACTTAGGTGCCACCTCATTGCTATCATCCATCATCATTGCACAGTTGGTTGATAGTGCAATATTCATTCATTCTGTCCTGTAAAAACTATTATGATGAAAAATCATTTCCAAGTGAATTAACGTAGGAACTCATGACCCTGTAGTTAAGTCCCTTAAGCTTAACAAACATTTGAACATGAATTAACTCAGCTGTGATACTTCAATAGTCTGAAATGATGAGTTCTGTGAACCAATGTATGAAGAACCCCTTCACACTAAGCTGTCAGCTTGCAGATACAAGTCAGTGTGGTTTGGCTTCTTATAAACAGCATGTCCCAGTGAACCATGAACCTTCCTTCCGACCAATACTTCAAGGAAGGGCAGGTAGCCATTCTTTTCCACATCCATGGTAAACAGGTATTCCGGTTTATTGAATTTAGATATTCCAAAAAGCTATTTAAATTCTCACTACTACGAGGCCAAACTACTAAAGTATCTTCCACATATCTGAAGAAATACGCGGGTTTTAATGCCACTGACACCAATGCACTTTCCTTGAAGTCTGCCAAGAATAAATTGGCAATGATGGGTAAAAGGCACATCCCATCACAAATCCATCTGCTTGTTCATAGTACTTATCATTGAATAAGAAGTAGGCGGTAGTCAAAATATGTTGACATAAATTAGCTCAACACCAAACCTAGCCTCAGTTAGCTGCAACAAATAACAGAAGAATGTGAGTTAAGAGAGAGACCACATCCAAACTCACTAAAATATCAGTCATTCATTCCATCCAATCAGCATACGAAATCAACTGAGCTTATAATGCAATGGTAACATCAGCATACTAGTGGGCCCAACAAACCAGCAAGATGTTTGGCTAAACAATATGTCGTAGCACCTGTGTTAGATACAATTGGTCTGAAAGGGACCTCTTCCTTATGGGCTTTATCAAGCAATGTAATCTAGGATGTACAGCACAATAAAAATGAAGGCTCTTGATAGTCTCCTGTGACAAAGAACTTTTCGTCAGGAGATTATTAGACCTTCTGTCAACACTTTTTGCAGAGTCAGTGTCAGTCACGCAAGGTGCAGAGTCAGAAAGTACGCCCTGCATCTTTGGAATGTTACTCTGCTTGTTCAACAGAACTGTAGCATTTCCCCTGTCCGCAGGTAAAATAGCAATATCAGGAACCACTCTAGGGAACGTAAAGCACCTAAATCAACTGCTGATGTATTACTCACAGGGGAAGGTGCCCTAGTTAACACAATAAGCTTCCCTCCTAGCCTTCTCTGCAGGATCAGCTTTCTAGTAGAATATGGACAGTGCACCCTATCTGCAGTTGCCATGAAAATAGCTTGATGTGCTCCAGTCAAATTATCAGCTTCATCCCCTCAGGGGCTCAGCATTAATTTGCTGGGTACGGGCTTGACGAACCCAGGGTCCTGAGCTGAGGACTGGTAAGCGCCGCTAGTCTTCTAAACCAAAGCCCTGAGCATGCTTCAGCGACCACCATGTGGTGCAGCAGTGGAACGTTGTGTGTTCCAGGGAGCTGGGATCTTGGCTTTATTGCTCGGATCATGAGGATGGAAAAAACCTATGTAAAATATCCCTCAATCCAAAGTTGTGCTGTGTGGTGATGAAATGCATGCCTGTTGAGGTTGAACAGTCACTAGCAAGTGACCTCTGGGGATATTGCCGCACCTCAGTTGTATAAGGCTTACCCAGGCATGCAGGACTCTGTCTGGGTGAACAGTTCCTTCCCTAGCTGCTCATGGAACTGAGTTGGAGTCTTCACATGTTTTTAACACCGTCAGGGGGTACTCGCAGTTGAGGGAGGCCAGTCCTACTGAGACACAATCTGTCAATAGTAACAGGGCTTAAGGAGATGTTAACAATAATGTCTTTGTTGTCTTTAAGAGGAAAGAGGGTACGTTTGAAAAGGTCTCTCCTTTCTACATTAATAAGGGACTGGAAGGACTTCAGGTCCTTTGAAATCGAGTAAGAGGCTGTGGAGTGGTGCTTTGTTAGTTGAGACGACCAGAGAAAAGCAGGTGGACCTTCTTCTGAACTCAGCGAAGTTAGGTGAATATGACATCATTGTGGAATTACACAAAAAGGCTAAGTTCCAGCATAGGAGTGGTCACATGCTGCGATATTATGGACATCGAAACAGGATGTTGAGAAAAGGACCTGAAGGAATAATTGAGATAGAGAAAACCCCTACCTTCATTATTACTTTCAATTCCCCGTCATTACCAGAACACCTTATGGCAGGGTATCCCCGTCTAAAAGTTGGGCCTTTTAAACTGAACCCTATGAGGTGTTTCACATGCCAGCATTTTGGTCATACAACACAGAATTGTGGACGTCAAACCAACCTGTGGGAGGTGTGGGCAGGCAGCCCAAGAATATGGGTTGACTGTCCCTCTCCAGCAACTTGTCCAAACTGCTCAGGAAGCCACCCAGTATGGAGTCGAGATCGCCCTGTCTTTGTTGAAGAAAAAAAATACAGGAGATAAAAGTGCGAAAATGTATTATGTATGTGGACACCAAAAAAGAATATAAGGTGACACAGCCTCCTATGTTTCTGACCTCCTACACCTCACTACTCCAGCAACCCATGCCCACTGTTGATGCAGCAATGCGGACCATCTCCATTTCCAACAGCGGCACCTGCATCTGTTCATGCCAATCTCAGGTTTGTCGAGATATTGGAACACAGGCCGATCCAATAGAAGTGAAAGATGAGATTGCTGCAGCAATCATTGAGAAAACACCCCAAAAGGAGAGCGTTATCCCACAAGAACGTGCCACTCCAAAAGAGTGCACTCCCCAACACCAGGGAGCTACCCAGAAGTAGGTGGCCCCCTAGAGGCAGAGTGCTGCCCAAAAGCAGAGTGCTCCACAACACGCCCTTCATCTTCTTTAGACAAGTAGAAATCAAAGAAGGCATCTCGACATTCAGTCGAAAGCCTCCCCCAGACATCATTGGATGTCGTTCTGGCAGCCTTAACTGATAACGAGGATATCAAATGGACCTGGATACCTTATCACCGGACTCAGTCAGCCTTTCTGCCACTGCCTACTAGAACAGTGCTTGAGCGCCCTAAAGCTCCAATAACAACAACAATCGAAAAGTGCCTCACCATCTCAGCACAAGGATAGGGGGAAACTAGAACTGCACCGCTAAAATGACTACCATACTCCAATGGAACATGAATGGATTCAGGGCTTGATTGGAAGAATTAACTGCACCACTAAAATGACTACCATACTCCAATGGAACATGAATGGATTCAGGGCTTGATTGGAAGAATTACACCTTCTTCTGAAGTACAGGTCATTCTGTGTCTCCGTTCAAGAGACACATTTCAGTGTGATACACCTGTACATAGAGACTACAACCTCTACAGAAAGGACAACCTGACTGGTGATAGGGCGCAAGGTGGAGTGGCAGTGCACCTTAAGGACACATTCCATTCCATGCCTCTGCCCTTAACTACAATGCTACAGACAGTGGCAGTCTGTGTGTTGGCACATATTGACATTACAATGTGTTCTCTGTATTTGACACCTGGAGAGTGTTGCACTCTTGACACAGCTCATATATGACCTTCCTCGCCCCTTTTTCCTTTTAGGAGACTTCAATGCACATAATGCATTATGGGGATCTAACACCACTTGCCCCAGGATTCGAATGGTTGAGTGTGTGATACAGTCTGAAATAATTTTACTGAACACAGGTAAGGTCACACACTTCAGCGTTGGTACAGGAACATCTACCACCATTGACCTCTCCTGTTCACCAGCTCTTGCAGACATTGTCCAGTGGGAAGCTGACGATGACTTTCATGGCAGTGATCTCTCTCCTATCTGGCTAAATCTGCCAGATGGAATGGTTTGTGCTAGACAGCCGCCAACGTGGGTCATCAAAAAAAACTGACTGGCAGCTTTTTAAACAGTTGACTGTTTTAGAGCAACATGAAGGCGTTCAGATCTGGGTGGATCACACTACAGCCGTGATTCACACCACAGCCAATGGGTCGATCACCAAATTGAAGGCCACCTTTAAGAGACAGCCTGTTCCTTGGTGGAACGAGGAGTGTCATTCTGTAATTCAAAATAGGCGGGCGGCTCTCTGACGATTCCACAGGTGCCCTACTGATGACACAACTTTCCGTGTGGCAAGGGCATGGGCAAGACAAATTATTCGATAGAGCAAGGAGAGGTCTTGGCAAGAGTATGGGAAGCCATTAAGAGGATCTTGAGGTAGAACTCCCGACCACCAATAGCAGCTGTAAGAGGGCAAGGACATTGCTTAGGTAATGGCAGAATCGTTTTACACCATTACATCAAATTCTAGCCAGAATGTAGCCTTTCGCAAGAATCGGGCTGTACAGGAGAGGGTTGGTTTTGATATCCAGTTCACCAATGCCAAGGAATATTACTGACCGTGGAAGCTGGAGACTGCATTAGCAGTACCTCATGATACTGCCCCTGGCGTCAATGAAATAATGGATATAATGTACAGCGTGCTGCAACAGCTAGAACCACGATTGAAGCAGGTCCTCCTTCAGCTTTTTAACAAAGTCTGGCTGATGGGAGACTTTCCCTGCTCATGGAAAGAGTCGATTTTAATACCTTTTTTAAAACCAGGGAAAGACCACTGGTAGTTATTGTAACATAAGCCTCACAAGCTGTGTAGGAAGGACATTGGCGTGTATGGTTAACCGACGCCTAGTATGGGTCCTGGAAAGCAGGACCCTACTCAGCTGCTCCCAATGTGGATTCAGAAGGTACCATTTGACACTTAATAACCTGATCTTTCTTGACCAGGAAATTCAACAAGTCTTCCTATGTAAGCAACACCAGATCAGTGTGTTCTTTGATCTGGAAAAAGCCTACGATACTACCTGGAGGCGTAATGTTTTACAGCTGCTCAATGAGTGGGGTTTTTGTGGTCATCTACCCACTTTTATTCGGTCTTTTCTTTCAGACAAGTATTTTAGATACAAGGTTGCAAGTGTCTTCTCTGACTGTTTCAATCAAGAGAATGATATCCCCCAAGGGAGTGTTTTAAGTGTGATGCCTTTCGCCATTGCTATCAACAGTATTACGTCCACTGTACGAAGTCCAGTACAGTGTTCCCTCTTTGTGGACGATTTCTCCATCTTCTGTGCGTCCTCCATAGCAACGGCTGCTCGTCAATTCCATCTAATGATCAGGCAGTTGGAGGAATGATCAAACAGAACAGGTTTCATTGGAGAAGATCGTTTGTGTTGATTTTAATCACTCCCATTCACTTTTTAATCCCACTGTTCCCGAACTTTGGGGCACTGCTGTCACTTTTAATGACAAGGTGAAATACCTCAGTCTTACTTTTGATGAAAAGCTAACGTGGTTGCCACACCTTAAGGAATTAAAATTACAATGCATCAAGGCTTTAAATCTTCTTAAGTGTGTTAGCCATCGGTCCTGGGGAGCTGACAGACCACATTTCTTCTAATTTTACAGGTCATTTGTGCGATCCACCTCGACTATGGGTGCTTGGTTTATGGATCCGCAAGGCCCTCTTATTTGAAAATGCTGAACTCCATACACCATGAAGGTATCAGGTTGTCCACAGGTGCATACCGCACGAGCCTGGTTGTTAGCCTATGTGCAGAGGCTGGTGAGCCTCCACTCTCTTCGCTGCCTTCTGCTGACCGTAAGTCAAGCATACCGATCTATGTCTGTTCCAAACTCCCTAGCGTCCTTCAGTGCTGAGCAGCAATCATTGGTACGCTTGTTACGTAACTATCCACAGGCGACAAGGCCATTTTGGATACACGCAAAAGAAAGCCTTCATTTGCTACAGGCGCGAGGCATTCAGGTCCAATGCTAGGGGTGTAGTAGGGGATCTCCCTGGCTACTCAGAGGCCCAGGGCACTTTTAGAGTTGACTTTCTACAGGAAGGCTTTTACTTCAGACACCTTTTATAAACTTCTTGAAGTTTTAAATCACCATTCTGATCTTATCACAGTATACATGGATGGGTCCATGTATACTGGTTGCTCTGTCATGTTTCCCGTTGTTGTCCTTCGGATAGGGCTCCCAGTACAATTCACCATTTATTACGCAGAACTGTTTGCTATCCTGAGGGCACTAGAACAGATAAGGCATCAGGGTGTGAAGTTTCTGATCTGTTCAGACTCCCAAAGCATTCCCCTAGCTATCGAGGAAATGTATCCAGCAGATTTGATGGTGCAGGACATACAGGGCGTTCTCCTTGCACTGCAACAACGCTGCAAGGAGATAATCTTCTGTTGGGTTCCTGGGCACACAGGAATCCAGGGAAACGAGCTAGCCAATGCGGCGGCTAAGGAGGCTTGCTCCCTCCCCCCTACCGTTTGCTGTCTGTCCCACTGCAGGCTATTACCTTGTATGTGACAAAGAAAGCCATGATTTTGGAGGAGGATCAGTGGCTGGATTGACAAATTACGTGTACTAAAATCTTCAGTACATCCATGGCGTACTTCCTTCCACCCTCGACGAGCTGAGGAAGTCACCCTTACTTGCCTTAGAATTGGACACTGCCCGCTAACAAATGGTTTTCTTTTGCGTCGCGAGGAACCTCCGGAGTGTGACAGATGTAGGACACAACTGTCGATATGACATATTTTAACAGAATGCCTTTTATATGCTGGTATGAGGGTAACTTTCGGGCTCCCGCAGGACCTGACATCTATTTTAGGTAAAGATGAGGCGTCTGTGAGTCATGTCCTGAGATTTGTACAATGTCTGGACTTCTACCCAAAATATTGGATGTGTGATTTTAATGTGTGTCAGAGTAGCTCGGTTACTCTTTATTTTTAAGTAGTCATCGGGCCCCATACATCTGTCAATATTTTATTCCCAAATGCAGTCATTTTTTGATACTTGTTCAAGACATTCCTACAATTTCAGCAGTGCATTTAAATTTTTCATGTCCATTTGACTGGAACCATTTTTCTTCCCATCTGTTTACGTTTGAACATGGGCACTGATTACCTAGCTGTTGAGCACCCTAAAACGCCAGTCATCATCATCATCAGCTTCATATTCGTGTTTTGAATATTCTACATTCTGGAAGAAGCTCAGGTTCGATATATAAAATCTGTTTGGCATTTTCAGTACTTTCTGCAACTGTTTAGCAGGGCAGTTTCGGACCAGAAAATGAATTATATAGGAAAAATATACATAAAAAATAGGTGAAGTCCACTTACCAGGCGAAGGAGCACAGGCAGTGATAGTAACAAATACACACACACACACACACACACACACACACACACACACACACACACACAAACGCTAGCTTTCACAGCCTAGCTGCTTTGGCAGGCAGAAAGGAAGGAGAGGGAAAAGGAAATGATGAGGGTTTTAAGGGAGTGGGTAAGGAGTCATTCCAATCCTGCAACAGGAAAGACTTACTTTGGGGGGGAAAAAGGAGGGTAAACAAATACACACACATTTACACAGACGCAAATATATAAAATTATTGAACTTCTGCATTTAGAAATCTTTTATAGAAAATAATAGTTATTTTCTGCACTAAATTATTAAAAAAGAAAACACAAATCCAGTAGTCTCTGTTCATTGTTACTCCTCACAAAATGACTTTTATGAGCAGAAAGTTTTAACTATAAAAAAAGTAAAACTACTGTACTTCATATATTTTCTGAAGGTGCTCTTGTCCAATAGAGGAAAAATGCTCACTAATACGCTGAGCCTCGAGTAAGCAAACTTCAAAAGTCTCAAACTATAATGAAATGTGGAATCTACAGCAATTTACTTAAGGTCACTTATGACTACCGCATAGGAAAGTGAAGCAAACTCTGACATTTTCTGATCATTGCATCTCCAGCTACAAAATATTTTTGTATTGAACATCATATTAGCATTTGAATTAAATGAACAAGATTTCTGTACTGTGGCTACTGGGTAGATGGAATAGCTCACTATATGCTTTTGTTGTCCCAAACCTGGATGAAGTAAGAGGTTGGCAACAAGAGGAGATGCAAGAAATTAGTTAACAAACTAATAGGGACCTTTTGGTCTTAACAATATAGTTGAAATTTTGTGATAACATCAATTAACTATCCCTTACATGTGAACTATTTGGACAGAAATAAGCAATATTGATACACCTAAATTTTTTTCAAAATTGAGATTTTCACCTTATGACATTTTTAATGATGAATTCTTGATATTGTGTTAGAAAAGTTCACTCTTTCTGCAATAGTGTCTTATATACTTCTCTGGCTCATGATATTTACAGAAGCTCATAAGTAGTGTTCAGATCTATATGCACTTAAAACCCAAGAAATATGCACCAAAACCACTCGGAATATGCAGTTAAAATATGCTCTTACTGTTAGTATATGCCTTTAAATATGCAGCTAAAATTCTTTAATGATGCACTTCTCTTAGATAAATTCTTTAAAATATGCCTCATTACTCTGGAAAAGTAATGAATAACCATCAAATATTTTCAATAATGACTGTAATTCAATGAATATAATGAAGTATAACATAGGTACTTACAAGATAAGTTTGGTAAAGTCTTGAAATTAGAGTTAGTTTGAACTACCAACATTTTTTCCATATTCTCTACATAAAAATTTTCCTGTGGTCAGAAATAACATTTTCGATCTTGAACATGATTGTTTAACATCACATGACACTGCAGGTAAAAGACTAAGAACATGACATCAGATGATATGAAATCATTTAGATTCTTGGAGCATTTCTCTCCTTCCAGTAACTGAGTGATCTTCCAAGTTGTAGGCCAACTACGATTTCTATCAAGAACTGCATCCAAATTTCTTCTACATTTCTCACTGATTGGATCTGCCCAACTCTTACTCTGTGTTTAGAGTCCTTCAATGAGAGCCACTGCCTTCGTAACTTCTGTGTAACGAGCCTCAAGTTTCTCAATTAGGTTTGGATGGCCACCCAAGTGTACTCGGATGATAGACAGGCTCTGTAACACACTCGAATTCTTCAGTGTGTCCTTGGCTTTTGGTATGGCTAAATTTTCACTATCTCCAAAGCCCTTTAGAACCTGGAATAAGAGAGTAGTAATCTAGTGAATGTCAGTTTCAAGCAGAAAACTGCTGTACAGGGAAATAAGCTTAATATTGGAATTCTATGTTGTGTTTGTTTTCTTTGCTTATTCAACTTACCCAGAACTACATATGCACCCATACCTCTTCAACTTTTCTGTGGTTGTCTGCATAATAGTTTGCAGCTGAAATCCATGTTCCACACCTCATCTAGACTGGTTCAGGTGGCAAAGGACAGTTAGGGTGAGCAGTCTTTAAAGGTTTCACTTGATGTGTCACCTTGATGATAACCTTCTTTGCTGAAGATATAAGGCTATTGACCTCTAGCAATGTGGCTTTTGACCTCTTTAGCAACTCTATGGATACCATGAGCCAGACATATGAGGTAAGTAATTTTAGGGTAAAACACCCAGAGACACTTTTGCCGCCTTCTGCATATGTAGCACTATTTGTCACAATGGCCAAAACCTTATTCTCCTCACGTTTCTGATCTTCACTTCTCCCTAGAACACCTAAATGAAAATCAAAGGATTTAAAACATTTGTAATGCTAAGTTTTCACAACTGCTGGTTGCTTCATCGGAAAAAGAGAAAGGAACGAGGAAGGAAAAAAGGAAAGGATGCGGGTTTTAAGGAAGTGTGTGAGGAGTCATTCCAGTCCTGGGAGCGGAAGGACTTTCCTTAGGGGAAAAATATACATTGACCAAAATAAGTCAATTCACACAAAAAATTATATTCTTCAAAAATAAGCTTATTTTATTTTTTTGCAGTGAACGTTTCGAGACAGTCTGCCTCCTCCTTAAATCCCTTCTTCATTTGTCTTTCTTTCATTTTAGCTCATGTATATACCAATTTATATCCACTGACTTTCACATACTTATGTTCATAAAAATTGCCAAAAAAACTTTCCTTTTCTTACAAGGAGTCCACATAGTCCTTTCTCAGCATTGATTCTTGAGGAGTATCTTTTCCTGTTTATTTTCTCAAGAAGGTCCTTCCAGACCCTTTAGAAGAGGAAATCTTGAGGGTAATTAAAAATAAAATAGAATGACCCTCCAGAATTCAAATCATTGTGAAATGTTTGTCCTGTAGATATCTAATGATTAAGAAAATCAATGAAACAGACAAACTTGATGTTCAAGTAAAATTTTTATAATTAGTACAGTATTATTCAGAAAGGTCAGTACATCCACCAGTATAGCCCAGTACAGCTTAATTTGGTACCTTTCTTATTCCATCGTGGTCCAACCAAAGTAACAGAACAATCCACAACCAAAAGCAATATGGGATGTGAATGGGATACTGATGTCTTATCATTTGTCAATTTATAACCTAATATTATATGTCATTGCAGTAAATGTTGTCATTTTATTCATTTGATTCTATGTATGACAAAAACTTAAAATAACTGGTAATCTTTCTTCTGCAGTAATAGAATCCCCCATGACTACTTTAGCATTAGGAATGTCACTTTGCACCATAGATAAGTTTTTGGATGAATAAAGTAACATTCGATAATACAAAAACAAATCTGATTATTGCTTTAGTTCATTAGGTAGGAGAACAAACTTTCCCTTTGTTGCCCTGTCACTTCGTACTGGATGAATCCACCATTTCCTCTGACATCTTCCATGTCAACAAGAACGAATGATAAAAACAGGGCAAAAATTGAATCATCATCAAATGTAACACTCTCCATTATTGTTCTCATGATGCTGCCTTTCCAGCACACGTACTGGGGCCGATGCCATGTTAGGGACTAAGCGGCCTCTCCTGCTGGAGGTTCAATTCCTCCCTCAGATCTTCTGACTGTGACTACCTACCAGATTTTTCTGCTCTGTCTGGTTGCTGCACTTGTTGCAATTCTTGCCACATTTTCTCAAGCTCAAATCCCACTAATTGATAATGCTGTACCATATTCAATTTTTATACTTTTCACATGTTTCTAAAAGAAGAGCAAGTACTCACTTTTGTATTATGATAGCTGTTGGATAGACAGGCAGATAAAGTTCAAAATATTAAATTACTTACTCTGAATTAAAAACCCTTAAGCTGAAAAAGTTGAACTAGGGTCAATTAGTGAACTGTCCATCACTGAATCCCAATAACATCAAGATATTGATAAATAAACTGTTCAGTGCCAGGTATGGGGGGGGGGGGGCCCTAACTGGGGTGTCTGCCCCAGGTGCCACTTACAGATGGGCACCAAATGATTTCCTTGGCAAGCGGGGGAGGTAAGAACGAGCGCCAAAAAGGACACTGAATATGGAGGTGGAGGATTTATAATTTTTCTAATAATTACTATCTAATGTTGTTTGCTTTTTATGACTGTTGCATATAGTGTATCCATTCATTCACATTAGGAAAAAATCATCCCCTCCATTTTTCATCAAATAAACAGAAAATAATAATTTATGTTGTGCCAATAAACTACACAGTACTGCTCTCTTCTACGGATATTGTAGCATCCACCAATTTACAACAAATTGTAAGTTCAATTCTTTCCCAAACGTTTTTCTCCTTGTCATCACCCACTAAAAATTTTAAGGGTAAAAGGTTGTCACGTACTAAATTTCAGATGTTGATATGATAAACTGTTAAGTCCAGTGAGTGGTCTAGTCTTTGTAGTCGCAAAAAGACTTTAGCTGGTCTGTTAAGTCAGTATATTGGAGAGGCTAATTGAAGGATATTAGGCATTTCCGAACTCACACGGGAATATGGATGCAAAGGAAATACTTGAGTTTAAAAATATTTACTGCTTGTCTGAGCGGAAAGTTAAATATTGAGTGCAATGGAGGGAGGTACGCAGCTAAGATGAAAAGGAAGCAGAAGCCAGAGTGCCGGGCCTAGGTGATACGGAGGGCTAACCTGTAACTGTTATGATGCGTGAACTCTCTGGAGTGACGACTCGCTGAACTGAGGGAGGGAACCTTAACCCCTCGAGGTGTAATGGAGTTAATAGCACTTTCGTGCTCTGCCTCCCAGTTCTTCGTGGATTGTGGTGTGTTTCTGAGGAGATTCTCTTCTCAGTGTTCAGATAATGGGATAGGTCAGGAACATCCAAATTTAGGAGGAGATGGAGCCAAAGTGTGTTTGCATGGCGCTGCAGCTGGTGGCCGTGCTCATGAGTTGTCTGTTGGTGGACCGGGTGGCCTTTGAATAGAAAGTCCGTGCAGTCTGCTTGATGTAGTCCCAGGGGTGTGGGACCTCAGTTAGGATATGGAAGTTGTTGGGAGGGATATCGTGGGGAAGTTATAAAGCCAACCAGAGGGCATGGATTTGGAGGGATTGCATATTCTTGATGTGTGTCTCTGCAGCTAATCTCCAGACTGTGGAGGTGTTAGCAAGGAGAGCCGTGTGAAGATTAACACCAAGGCAAGGAGGAGTTGAAAATTAGGTAGAGCTTAAGGAGATGGGAGCGGGCTTCGTTTCTCAAGTCACTGAGATGTTGATGCCAAGTCAGTTGGCAGTAGATGGTTATGCAGAGATAATTTGCTGTAGGTCGCCAGGGTACTGGACTACCGCTGATGAGGAGGGGTGGTAGATTCTGTGGGATGTCACGTCAAGCCACCATCAGGAACTGGGTCTTCAAGACATTGTAGATGAGGCTCCATCAGCAACACTACAAAGGCAAAAGAATGGATGCATGAAATTTCAGACCTATAATTAAGTTTGTTGTTGAATTCTTTATTGTATTGTCAGTTCTAATATACGAAATTTCCTTCAAATGGAAAAGTTTCTGTCCATGCATCAGCACGGCTTTAGGAAGCATCAGTCGTACAAAATCCAACTTCCTTT
Source organism: Locusta migratoria (assembly GCA_026315105.1). Classification (NCBI taxonomy): domain Eukaryota; kingdom Metazoa; phylum Arthropoda; class Insecta; order Orthoptera; family Acrididae; genus Locusta; species Locusta migratoria. Next base: position 201,191,039 of record CM048747.1, on the reverse strand, counting down.
CTCTCAAGGCATCTTGTGGGCTACAGAGAAAGGGTAACAGGCAGACTGATTATTTCTCGATTTTTGAAAGGCGTTTGACACAGTACCGCACTACAGACTGCTCACGAAGGTACGAGATTTTGGAATGGGTACCCAAATATGTGCATGGCTCGAATACTACTTAAGTAATAGAACCCAGTATGTTGCCTTCAATGGTGAGTTTTCATCAGAGACTAGGGTATTGTTATAGATGCCCCAGGGAGGTGTAATAGGGCTGCTATTATTTTCTATCTACATGAATGATCTTACAGACAGAGTGAGTTGCAATATGCGCCTGTTTATTGATGATGCTGTGGTGTAGAAGAGGGTGTCATCATTGAATTACACCCCGCAGGGGCCCAACATTAATTTGCTGAGTATGGGCTTGGCGAACCTGGGGTCCTGAGCTGGGGACTGGTAAGTCCTCTAGACACCGTAAACTCTGGGCACGCTTCAGCGACCACCGTGTGGCGCGACGGTGGAACGTTGTGTGTACCGGGGAATGGGGATCTAGGCTTGACTGCCTGGGTCACGAGGATGGTACAAACCTCTATAAAAAACCATTCAATCCCAAGGTCTGCTGCGTGCTGATGGGATGCATGGCTGTTGAAGAGGAACAGTCGCTAGCGGGCAACCTCTGGGGATACTGCCGCACCTCAGTTGTATAAGGCTTACCTAGGCACGCGGGGCTCTGTCTAGGCGGTGGAATCGAGATGCAAAGCACTAATTTATCCCATGAACCTTCCAGTGGGATTGGTGTACCACTGGGGGGTACCAACACCCAGTCGAAAAAGAGGTCTCAGGTGGCTAGTCCCACAGACCAGCTCAGTAACAAAAAGAGTTTTGTATATAGTAACAGAACGCAGACTGCTAGCCAGAATGTGTTTATAATCATTAAGAGAAAAGAAGGTTCTTTTGAGAAGATTTCGCCCTTTATATCAATAAGGGCTTAGAAACTGAGGCCGTCAGTGTCAGCACCAATACTTGCACATGTCCATGCACATGTCAGGCAGCTGAAGCTTCCCTTTCTCTTGCTCCACCAAGTACGGCCAAAAAAGCTACAGGTACCGCTTTAGCAGACCGTGTGGTCTCTGTTACAACAGAAGTTGTGCTAGATAAGGAACCGCATGAAGTCAATCAGAAGGCACCTCACCAGCGAAGTGCCTCTCAAAAGAAGTATATTCCGCCCAAGCAGAGTGCTCCCCAAGTTCCTCTTTCCTCCTCATCTTCTCAAAAGAAGAAGCCGAGGAAAGTATCTTCATGTCCGCTTGCAACTCTTTCGGGAGCGTCAGCGGACGTCTTAATGGCGGCGTTGACTGACGAGGAGGACATTATTATGGACTTCGATGCGTCATCGCCTGAACCAAGCAGTCCATCTGCTACCCAGCGCTCGAAGAGTGCCTCACCATCGCGGCACAAGGGTAAAGAGAAGGTAGACCCACACAGGTGACATGGCTCCCATACTGCAGTGGAATTTGGCTGGATTCAGGACTCATTTGGAGGAACTTCAGCTTCTTGTGAAGGATAGGCCTTTCTGTGTCTCCCTTCAGGAGACACACTTCAAACGGACTGATACACCTGTCCTGAGAGGCTACCAACTCCATAGGACAGATGACCTAGCGGGTGACAGAGCACAAGGTGGTGTGGCAGTGTTCATCAGGGACACTTTTCACTCCTCACCTGTGCCATTGACCACTACACTGCAAGCAGATGCTGTTCGTATACTGGCCCATCAGGATATCACAGTCTGCTCTCTTTACTTACCGCCTGGAGAGCATGTGGACAGTAATCTCCTGACACAGCTTATTGGAGAACTCCCTCGTCCTCTTCTTCTTTTAGGAGATTTTAATGCACATAGTTCATTCTGGGGCTCTAACAACAACTGCCCCAGGGGACGGATGGTTGAGACTGTGATACACTCCTCCAATGTTATCTTACTGAACACAAGCCAACCTACGCATTTTAGCACTGCTACAGGTTAGTCTTCAGCCATAGACCTCTCCCTATGCTCGCCTGCTCATGCACATACTGCTCAGTGGAGCGTGGACGATGACCTTCATGGCAGTGACCACTATCCTATTTGGATAGACTTGCCGGTCGCCATGGATTGCGGTGGGAAGCCACCGAGATGGCAGCTGCACAAAGCTAACTGGGCACTTTTTCGGCAGTTAGCTATTTTCGAGCGGTGTCATGATGTCCGAGAATGGGTGGATCACATCATAACAGTGATTCACAATGCTGCTGACGCTTCCATCCCGAAATCGAAGTCAACGCTTCAGCGACCAGCTGTTCCTTGGTGGAATGATGCTTGTCGTTCAGCGATTAGAGACAGAAGAGCAGCATTGCGTCGATTCCATCGATGCCCTGCCAATGCGAATTTGGCCAATTTTCGAGTAGCAAGGGCACGGGCAAGGAGAATTGTTAAAGAGAGTAAGCAGAGGTCTTGGCAAGAGTTCCTGAACTCCATCAACAGGTCCACGCCTGCAGTTAAAGTATGGGAAGCCATTAGGAGGATTTCGGGTCGGAACTCCCGACCGCCGATAGCAACTGTGCGAGGGCAGGGATGTCTTTTACACTCGCCCAGGGACATTGTCCAAGTTATGGCAGAATCCTATGCAGATGTTACATCTGATTCTCGCCAGGATCCAGTCTTCTGTCAATATCGCATGATACAGGAGAGGGTTGGTTTTGACCTACGTTCCTCCAATGTTGAGGACTACAACCAACCTTTCTCGATGTGGGAGCTGGAATCCGCATTGTCAGCAGCTCGTGATTCTGCACCTGGCTATGACGAGATTCCGTACAGACTGCTGAAACAGTTGGCAACCCAGTCAAAGGGGGTCCACTTACACCTTTTTAACGAAATTTGGATTACAGGGAATTTTCCATGCTCCTGGAAAGAATCCATTTTAATTCCGATTTTAAAACCGGGGAAAGATCGTACCGACCCAGGTAGTTATCGGAGTATTAGCCTCACGAGTTGCATTGGTAAGACGTTGGAGAGTATGGTCAACCGGCGCTTAATATGGGTCCGCGAAAGGAGATTCTTACTTAGCCGCTCTCATTGTGGGTTTTGGAGGTACCACTCTACACTGGATAACCTCACCCTGCTTGAAAGTGTGATACAACAAGCCTTCTTACGAAAACAATACCTAATCGGTGTTTTCTTTGACCTGGAAAAGGCGTATGATACTACCTGGAGACGCCTTGTTGTACAGCAGCTTTACAGGTGGGGTTTTCGTGGACGTTTGCCCACTTTTATCTGATCTTTCCTCTCTGACAGGTTTTTAAGATACAAAGTTTGGAGTGCCTTGTCTGACCGTTTTAAGCAAGAGAATGGTGTCCCGCAAGGGAGTGTTTTAAGTGTCACAGCATTCGCCATAGCCATAAACATCATTACATCCACCGTGCGACCGTCTGTACAGTGTTCCTTGTTCATGGACGACTTCTCCATCTTCTGTGCGTCCTCCTCCATTGCAACAGCAGCTCGTCAATTACATTTGACGGTCAGGCGGTTGGAGGAATGGTGTAACACCACTGGTTTCAAGTTTTCCTTGGAGAAAACTGACTGTGTAGATTTTAATCGCTCCCGTTCCCTTTTTAATACACCTGTTTTAAAACTAGGAGACACTGTTCTCACCTTTCAGGACAAGGTAAAATATCTTGGCCTCATTTTCGACGTGAGGCTGACGTGGTTGCCTCACCTTAAAGAGATCAAACTGCGATGCCTCAAGGCTCTAAGTATCCTAAAATGTCTCAGCCATAGGTCTTGGGGTGCCGACAGGGCACGTCTGCTCCAGTTCTATAAAGCTTTCGTGCGGCCTAGATTGGAATATGGCTGCCAGGTCTATGGATCGGCCAGGCCATCATACCTGAAAATCCTGGATTCAGTACACCACGAAGGTATCAGGCTGGCGACTGGTGCGTATTGCACAAGTCCAATACTTAGCCTGTGTGCAGAAGCTGGTGAGCCCCCACTGCCTATCCGCCGTCTTCTGCTCGTGGCACGCCTGGCGTACAGATCTCTGTCAGCTGTGCACATGTTACTTTCTGTCTTTCTGTCTGTGTTGCGCAGCAGCCCAACCAGCGTTTGTTCCACAACCGCCCACAGGCTACGAGACCGTTTGGGATTAGAGCACAGGAGAGCCTTGAGCTGCAGGTGCAGGGTATCACAGCTCAACGCCAGGGGTGGAGTAGGGATTCTCCCTGGCTCCTTCATAGGCCTACGTTGATTTTAGATCTGACTGCTTTCAAGAAGCATTGTACCTCGAATAGTTTTTATAAAAGTCGATTTTTAGAGATTTTAAACCACCATACTAATTTTATTATTGTCTATACAGATGAATCCAATCAGGGAGATCGTCTCGGCTGTTCCTTTGTGATTCCTGACTCTGTCCTTCGGATAGGGCTCCCAGAACAGTTTGCCGTTTACTATGCGGAACTGTTCGCTATCCTGAGGACACTACAACAGATTAAAAGGCATCACTGTATGAAATTCCTGATCTGCTCAGTCTCCCACAGCTCCCTCCTCGCTGTCGACCAATTGTATCCGGCAGATCGGATGGTGCAGGACATTCAGGACGCTCTCCTTGCACTGCAACGTCAAAACAAGGAGATAGTTTTCTGTTGGGTTCCTGGGCACATAGGGATCCAGGGAAATGAGCTGGCCGATGCAGCAGCTAGGGAGGCTTGTTCTCTCCCCCCTAGCGTACGCTGTTCCGTCCCACTGAAAGCCGTCACCTCCTTTGTGACACGCAGAACCATGGCGTTGTGGGACAATCAGTGGTGGGATGTGCTGGACAATAAACTACGCGCGGTAAAATCCTCAGTCCGCCCATGGCGTACGTCCTTCCGCCCTAGACGAGATGATGAAGTCGCCCTCACTCGTCTCCGAATAGGTCATTGCCCTCTGACACGCGGTTTCCTTTTACGCAGTGAAGAACCGCCAGAATGCGACAGATGTAGGACACAATTGTCAATACGACATATTTTAACAGAATGCGTTTTATTTGCTGGTACCAGGGCAAATTTGGGTCTCTCACAGGACCTGAAATCTATTTTAGCTGACGATGAGGCGTCTGTGGATTGTGTCCTACGATTTTGTACTATGTCTTGACTACTTCCCAAAATATTGGGTGTGCGATTTTAACCCTTTATTTTTAAGTAGTCGTCGGGCCATATACATGTCACTGTTTTATCCTTAGTTTTAGTCCTTTTAAGAGTTGTTTTAAGCTATCATTACAGCTGTATGTGAGCTTTTATATTTCGCAAGTCCATCCGACATGCATCCTTTTTTACATCTGTTCATGTTTGAGCACGGGCGCTGATGACCTCGATGTTGAGCGCCCTATATCACTAATCAATCAATCAATCAATTGAATTACAGTAGTAGGAAGCAGGATGACTTGGATCAAATTTCTAGGTGGTGTGAGGAATGGCAACTAGCGATAAATGTAAAAAAATGTAAGGTGATGCAGATGAGTTGGAGAAGCAGTCCCATAATGTTTGAATACAGCATTAGTAGTGTACTGCTTGACATAGTCGCATCAATTAAATTCCTAAGCGTAACGCTGCACAGCGATATTAAATGGAATGAGCATACAAGGACAGTCATGGGGAAGGTGAATGGTTGACTTCAGTTAGGGATAATTTTGGGAAGATGTGGTTCGTCTTAAAGGAGATCACATATAAAACGCTTTTATGACCCTGCCTTGAGTATTGGTCAAGTGTTTGGGATCCCCACCATTTTATAGATGCAGTTCCGAGGTGGGCGGCTAGGTTTGTAACTGTTAGATTCGAGCATGCGTGAGTATTACTAAAATGCTTTGGGAAGGGAAGGCGACGTTCTTTTCGAGAAACACTGTTGAAGAAATTTAGAGGGCCAGAATTTGAGGTGGATTGCAGAATGATTCTATTGCCGCCAACCCACATTTCGCCTGAAGATTACAAAGCGGTGGGCGTGCTGCGACTTGTATGCCCGCGCGGGCACTCGCGTCAGCACCGCCTTTCCGGCCGCTCCTTGTGACCGTATAAGGTAAGTTATGCACACATACCAGCCCACACTGCTTATAGAAGCTCAGAACTTGAGGACACATTTCCTCTTTGTTCTTTGTCTGGGCTTCCCACCACACACACACACACACACACACACACACACAAAATCCTTTTTGAAGGGTCGCCTTTATACCAAGCGTACTTCCAATTAGACTTACACATAATAGTTCGCGATCGGGAGCGCTCACCTTAGTTCACGGCCGTTCTTTTAGTTAGTCCGTTCCCAGTGACAGCTGAGCCAACACCACCTAGAAGACTAGGTGGTGTTGGCTGAGCGGCGTGGTCTGCGCATGCAGGTGGAGGGAGAAGTTCCCCCACCTAGTTGCTTCATGCGCTTGCTGCTTGAGCGCTAACGATATCACGCAAACCAAAAGAAACAGTTAGTAGATAATTTCTCGCGTTTAAGTTTAGAGTTATCTGTATATCTTAGCATTATGGAATTTATTTGTCAGATATTTCAGAGAGTAGAATACTTCAAATAGAAAATTTGTAGCACTGAACTATGTAATCTAGCAGTCAGACGCTCACCTCGAAATGGCCCCCATCAGCAGAAGGCAAAGAAAGATGTGATTTTTAATTCTGCTGCGCGCCCTCTCGCTATTGCCCGTCGGTCTTCGGAAAAGAATCCAACGAACTAAGAAGCGAGATACGTTGGGCATAATAGTTCGCGACCGGTAACGCAAGTTTTAGTTCGCGACCGATTGCACATATTTTAGTTCGCGACCGGCAGCTCTCCTTTTAGTAGGTCGCTCTTTTTAGTTCGTCCGCTCTTTTTGGCTTTTGCTACCGCTACTGAAAGAGCGCTTTCTTTTGTTATGACAGCTTTTTTATTATAATATATAGTGAGCCAATGGCAGCTGAGTGGTATTGTTGGGGACTTTCTGCAAACCGCTGCTGAGGTAAGTCATTATTAGTCAACCCCTCCCCTCCTCTCAACCAAGTTCCCATGCGCAGAAACGCATTTTTGCCTTCGGTGCTGGGCGAGTCCAATCCTTTGTTTCGGAGGAGCGGCCGCCTCAGTTGCATCGAAAGTTAAGCCAGTCCGGTCAACCTCACACTTATTACAGAAATTGATTTTGTATTAACAAAAGAAATTGAAGAAATTTTCGATCTTCACGCTAGCGACATTGATGACAATGGGTTTCGACCTTTACATTCTGACGACAGGCAGTAAACTACAGTTTTGTAGCTAATTAATTCTATACGTGTTCCTTAGTTTACAGTGTTAGTGTCGCTTATATGACGTTATCATCAACATTCTACCCCGCGAGTCGTCACCAGTATCATGCAGGCGAGAGAAAATGGTTGATGCATAATTTCTCGCATATAAATGCAAACCATGTTAAGTTTTGAGTTCTCTACTTCTTTACATTATGGAATGAGGGTTATATTTATAAACTGCTGAACACCATAGAAAAGAAAATTTGAGGCAGTGAACTATGAAATGCATCTCAGCACGAAATGACGGTAACTGGCAAAAGGGAATCACGCGATTCTGCGCGCTTTCGCGTCCTCTTGCTGTTCCCCGTCAGTCTTCGGAAAAGGAGCGGACGAACTAAGAGGCGAGGGACCTGCGAACTAGTTCGCGTAGTTCGCCTGTGGGAGCGCTCTTCCGAACTAGTTCGTTCGCGAACTACACAATTTTACTTCCAATAGAACTTACTCGTTAGAGCTTATGTTAATTATTTTCTGAAGCGCAAATTTCTAAATAAGAGACAAAACTTTCCGTGTCATACGTGAGATTGTAATCTATTAGTTCACTATTGCTGATTATGTTAGCCAGAACGATTGCAGACGTTATCGGCATACACTACTAAAGACAACTATAAAAATCATGTTGTTGTATGGCTCATAATGATAAATATAGAATAGCGCGGAAAATTAACTTTCTTAAGGTTAAATATTTATCTATTTCAATAGCACAAAATTTTCATTGAATTCAATAGAGGCGTCGGAAGGCAGCAGTTCTTGTATCGTTCTATCACATACAGTTGTCTTATTGTGCATACCACTTTGATATTGTATGTACTGACGCTTAGGGAAACGGTTCGCACAGAATCCTGTGGTCCCTAAAAAATTTTCAAATTGTTTTAAACCTAAGGGACCAAACTAGTGACGTCATCTAGCTACTTATGCTAAGGACAAGACATACCCATGCCCGAGTGAGGACTCGAACCTCCGACGGAAGCGGTCGCGCAGTCCGTGACCGCACGGCCCTACAGCCCCTCATGGAGTAGTGGAAGACGTTAGACGCAGCACTCCTAAGAAAACAGATTAAAGCGCTACTGTCTACTAAGATACGGAATAAGACTATTCTATGTGCTACCGTGTCTATATTATTGTCATCCTTGTTAATGATGCACAGACCATTTGCAGCAAAAAAAAAAAAAAAAATAAAATAAAATAAATAAATAAATAAATAAATAAAATAAAAATAAAAAAAATAAAATAAAAAATAAAAAACTACTTAATACAGTAAGCCAAGAATTTCGGCCCAGACTATGTAATAAACAGACTGCTCGTCCTAATGGCAAAACAGACAACCACATAGATAGACTTCAGGTCGGGCAACAGATGTCGCAGGCGACTCTGCTATGCTCGTTGCAGTATACGTAGAGTCTGTTTTAGACTGTGGTATACGTGTCAAGGAATATTGGCAATGCTGTGTCGGCCTGGCATGGAAAGTGGTTTCGCTCCGTTGCTGACTGTCGTGGAAGATCCGCTGTCGTTTCTCCGAGCAATTTATCTTCGCTTCTCCGTCATAAACACTTATTAACTTGCGTAAATCCATAAATCATTTTTTATAGGGATACTTCATACAATTTACAAGCAGAATAATAAATAAATGAAATCAATGAAAATTACGCTTACAACTATTTCTCGCGAGTTTTCTTTGAATGCAATGTCCGAAAGGACAAACACCGCAGTTTTTAATAAATTGGAAATCCCCACGTCAAGGATTGGTGTACATTTCCGTGCTGATGCACCGAGGTCGGAACTCCTGGCAGGACTGCGGGGTATGAATCCCAGTCTCAGCAGAAATATTCATACGTTCTTCTTGTATGCTTAAAACACCTACCAGCAGCTGAGATTAACAAATCACAATTAAAATTTATCAGCAACAGCTGCAGCATCACACAGCGATATTTGTTCCTTCTGACATGTCCGAGAGAACGCCGCCGCAAGTCTTAACAAAGATAGATGTAAATATGTATAGATAACAAACACGCCGGAAGCTCTGCATTGTGAACATTATTAAATACTAGATTGACATAGCGAATATCTGAAGGAGCCGGCCGCGGTGGCCGAGGAGACTGAGGCGCTCCTGTCACGGTCTGCACGGCCACTACGGTCGGGCGTTCGAATCCCCCCTCGTCTTTAGTATAAGGTAGTTGATAAGTAGTTTGTAAGTTTAGGGACTGATGACCCCGTAGTTAAGTCCCATAAGCTTAACAAACATTTGAACATTTTGAACTTAGAACCCTAACGAAAAAAAAAAAAAAAAAAAAAAAAAAAAAAAAAAAAAAAAAAAAAAAAAAAAAGAGGAAGAAGAAGAAATATTGACGGCTTCACTTTCAATATTAACGATGGCTGTCAAAATTTCACGAAGCAAGCGCAAAATGATGTATTGACGAAACATGCATTACACACATTTAGTTACACTCTACTGCAACTAGCAGTCATGTCGACACAAACTATTGTGCATTTAAAATATATTAAAAAGAATCGCACTGTAGTTTTAACTTTTTTTGCAAAAATTTAGGACAAAAATAAAAAAATATGAATAATAAAAATTATGGACGATACAATTACGACTCAACAATTGTGATAATATCTATGCACTCAACACGTAATATTTCTCTCTGACTGTATTTTATCAAACAATAAAAATTATTTGATATTTGAGTTTAGCTTCGACAAACATACATGTTTTATGAACTGTTGCCTCTTTAAACTATTATTTTAATATCTCCCCCATATTGTCATTGTCATTTTTGTTAAAATATTATCACCTGCCTTACCGTTGTTGTTAGTTCTCTTTCTCAAGATTATTTTCTTTAGCTGTACTGATTCATGTAAAATAAAGTGACAATGTCAAATCGCAATTATTTTTGCAAATATGTTTGAAACGGCGAGATTTATGAAAAAACATGACAGCAAAGTTATAGGGCCATTCCATTACCAAGGGGTGGAAGTTCGACCATCTTCAATTTTACCAGAATGTTGTTAAAGGTCTTAAAGAATGTTATACAAAATTTTAGGCCTAGGCTCCAGGGCCGCTTTTGTGGAAGGGTGTAAAGCGTCGCCCGTGCGGTTGAGGAACTTTTGGCCAAGTTTGGGCTTTCATTTCTCAACAGCTGAGGTTATTCACATTTTCAAAACTGGGTTTCTAGATATGTTTTGTGCAGAGAATTTAAAAATAATTTGGCAGTCCCTTACTAAACGACTGATCCATTGTACACCTAGATATTCCGCCTCTGTGTACAAGTTCTGCCTGGTAGTCCAGTGTAACAATGGTAAAACTGTGTCTTCTATAGTTTTCGGATAATGGTCCAGAAAGTTGCCTCCATAAAAACCAAAACGCAAAATTTGATAAGTTGGGAGGCAATTATCTCCAAATACGTCATCTCTGATTGTAATTTAAATTGCACCATTAGAAATAGAAGCTTTTCCTCTGCTAGAATATTGATTTTTTATCCTATCTCCTCTATGGGTTGACTTGGAAAACGGTTTGGAAAATGACCCTCCGATCTCTGCAAATGCATGTTTGACAAATTTTCGGTCAAGTTTGTACTCTCACTGCTTTGCATCTAAGGCACACAGAAAGAGCCACCACGAAGAATGAGAAATTTTCACTCGGGCGTCCAAAAATGTGCAAATGTTTGTATAGTCTATGGGACTTAACTACGGGGTCATCAGTCCCTAAACTTACAAACTACTTATGAACTAGCTAATCCTAAGGACGGCACAAATACCCATGCCCGAGGGGGGATTCGAACACCCGACCGTAGTGGCCGTGCAGACCGTGACTGGAGCGCCTCAGTCCCCTCGGCCACCGCGGCCGGCACTCGGGCGTCCCCTGGGCAACGACAGCCTGCCGGCTAATCTTTCTACCCAGCGAATACTAACATCATGAGTGTGCGGAAAATGAGAGATCACAAAAGGCTCTTTTCAGAACCAACATTCACTATTATCTCATTCAATATAGGTTTGTCCAATGCAAAACAAGAGCTCATTTCAAATACGTGCAAGGATTATAGGTGCGATGTTCTGTGCCTGCAGGAAACGCACAGAGACCCGGACTCGGTAAGGCCAAGAAAACCTGGTGTGCAGCTAATTAAAGAGATTCCTCATAACCAATATGGAAGTGCAATTTTCGTGAAGAATGACATCAAAGTAACAGAAGGTAGAACTAGTTATCAGAATGGTGTGGAAATTGTTTCCTTAAGTCTGGGTAACATAAACATCCACTCTGTATATAAGCCCCCCCAGCATACCATATCAGTTCAGTGCACCCCTGGGGAAGAGCAAGGAGATACCAGACATAATAATGGGAGACTTCTTCAGTCACAATGTGGTCTGGGAGTATACACAAACAGAGATGGAGAACTAGTGGAACAGTGGGCTGAAAACAACAAGCTTCATCTGATACACGATCCAAAACAGCCTCCATCGTTTAATAGTGGCAGATGGAAAAGCGGCTATAATCCAGATCTGTGTTTCAATAGCAACAATCTCGCAAACATAAGCCGAAAGCTCGTCCTGAATCCCATTCCAAAGTCGCAGCACCGACCAATACTCTGCAAAATGAACCCCGCGATTCAACCAACAGAATTTCTTCTCCGAAAAAGATTTAATTTCCAAAAAGCTAACTGGGAAGCGTTCGCGAAAGGAATTGACAGCAAACATTCATCACTGCAACCTACAGTGGTTTTGTTAATGCTTTGAAATACTGTGCACGGCAGAGTATACCGAGAGGATGTAGAAAATCACACGTCCTAAGCTTCAACAAAGATACAAAAGAGAAGTACAAAATGTATTATGATCTCTATGATGCCAACCCGTTCGCCCCAGAAACAATTGAGGCCGGTGAAGAAGTCATAACAACAATGATTGAAAATAGAAGACAGAAGTGGCAACACACTGTAGAATACATTAACATGACCCACAGCAGCAGGAAAGCATGGAGACTACTCAAAATGCTAGATGGTGCATCTACACGTACACCAGACTTTGTAGCCGTTACAACAAACCAAATAGCCTCCCAGTTGCTGAAAAACGGTAAAATAGAACACAGATTAAAGAGGGGACATTCAAATAAACTAAATACTTCCCAAGAAGAAAATAATAAATCACAAGATCACCCATTTACATTATCAGAACTGGACGAATCAATGAAAAGTCTGAAGATCTGGAAGGCTGCAGGTATAGACGATATTAAAAATAAACAGCTCATACATCTTGGTGTTCACGCTAAATTATGGTTGCTGGATTTTATGAACAGCTGTTGGACAACTGGTCAAATCCCTAAGATCTGGAGGCAGGCAAAAGTAATTGCAATTCTTAAGCCTGGTAAGGACCCAGACGATCCCAAGAGCTATCGGCCGATCTCTCTGTTGTGTACAACCTATAAGCTGTTTGAAAGACTGATACTAAACAGATTCAGTGACCTGATTGAGGGTACACTAATAAAAGAGCAAGCAGGATTTCGACCTGGCAAATCTTGTACCAACCAAGCTCTCAACCTAACTCAGTTCATTGAAGATGGGTTTTGAGGTACGACTAGCGACAGGGGTTGTGTTTATAGATTTGACGGCAGCATATGATACCATCAACTTCAGAAACCTTATTACGAAGGCGCAAAGAACAACAAAAAGCCCTCGATTTACTGCAGTACTCAAACTAGTTCTGTTTAACAGAAGATATTTTGTTGAATTCCAGGGTGACAAGAGTAGATGGCGGCTACAGAAAAATGGGCTTCCCCAGGGCAGTTTCCTTGCTCCAGTTCCATTCAATATCTACAGGAATGACCAGCCTATCAGTCTGCATTTAAGATCTTTCATATATGCTGATGATAGGGCAATAGCTGTTCAGGCATCAAACTACGAGGATATTGAGGAAACACTAAATGAAAACATAGAAAATCTAACAAACTATTACCTTAAAAATCAGCTGAAGTCCAATCCAAGTAAGACCCAGACTTGCCTATTCCATCTTAACAATAGAGAGGCAAAGAGGGAACTGAATGTTTGGTGGAATGGTACAAGATTAGAACACTGCCCTTCCGCAGTGTACTTGGGAGTTACCCTTGATAGGACACTGTCATTTAAGCGATACATTGAGAAGAGCAGAGCAAAAATCCAAAAACGGAATAGGTTACTTGGCAAACTAAGAACGCCAGAATGGGGAGCTAATGCAAAAGTTTTACGTACGACAGCAATGGCGCTCTGTTACTCTGCTGCTGAGTTTGCAAGTTTCAAATGTTTGTATAGTTTATGGGACTTAACTACGGGGTCATCAGTCCCTAGACTTACAAACTACTTATGAACTAGCTAACACTAAGGACGGCACAAATATCCATGCCGGAGGGGGGATTCGAACCCCCGACCGCAGTGGCCGTGCAGACCGTGACTGACGCGCCTCAGTCCCCTCGGCCACCGCGGCCGGCGAGTTTGCAAGTCCTGTGTGGGAACGATCGTGTCATGCAAACAAACTGGGCCCTGTCCTGAATCAGACCTGTAGACTTATCACTGGCTGTCTTAAACCTACAAGAGTTGAACACCTCTACTCATTATACTTAAAGACCGTCATCCATTACATGGGTACCAAACTGTACCAAAACGCCTTAAGTCAAGAAGCAGTTTTCTAAATTCAACGGAACCACTCGCAGACCCACCAAGAACTACCAGAATAAAATTGTGGCGGGAGCAACAAGGACGTGCCACTATGCTGAGGAGGCGCTGCCACCAGGCGCAGAACTTGACTGGTAGAGATGGAAGACTCTGAACAGACTGCGGTCGGGAATACAATTGTTTAGTAAGTTGCCTCCAAAAAAAAAAAAAAAAAAAAAAAAAAAAAAAAAAAAAAAAAAAAGCTTCGGTTGCACAGTGGTAGAGTGCCAGACTACAAATCCAAATGTTGCGGGTTCGATCCCCGCCAGGTCCTAGGATTTATATCTGTCACTTTCCACTTCTTTCACCTCTGGCATTATTGCTCATGTGAAAAATACCGAGTAGCACCGTGGTTCGGAACCCACGTTAAACTGTAGGTCCCCCTATAACTGGCTGGGTAAATCAGTTCGAAGGTCGGAGGAAGGCAACGGCATACCACCTCCAAACAGGACCATGCCTAGTAAAGCACTGTGGTGTTCAAACCAATCTTCGGATTGTTGACTGCTTTACCCTCCCCCATTTGGAGCCATTATATTTATAAAGGTCACTTCCGATTTTAATTTAAAATGCAATGTTAGGAAGTGCAGCTTTCGCTTTACTAGAATATTGAGCACAAAGTAAATCTCCAGTCATCGCGCGGCCGCTTCCTGCGTCCGCCCCCTGGGCGAAACAGTTTATTGCTCTCTCGGGGCGCCCGGCGACACCCGCTGACAAAAGAGCAGGTCCTACTCAGGTAAAACTTTTTTGTTGTCTGGTCTCGGGCCCTCGGCAGTTTGAAGCTTTCTTCCGTGGTGGACGCACACCAAACGACACAGTTGTGTTTCCGTCGCGTTTTCCTCGATCCGCGTTCGACTCCGCGCCGCTGCGTTTTCGGGCCACGAGTCCTCGCCACCCTTGTGCCGTCACTCCTACGTTTGTGCCGAGGTGGTTCTACCGCGCTGAGCCGTTTTAAGCACTGCAATGGATTGTTTGCGTAACCTTCGTGATCTTTAGGTAAGAAAGTGAATCTTATTCCGATAACATGCATAACAATACATTCTTCTACCGTTGTTAAATTGGCATTCTTACTGTTAGCTTGATACATATACGAAAACGCTGATTTATTTTTACATTTCTTTTGTAGATTGCTTTTTTACATTAATTAATAGTGGAGGTTAACTATGGATGTTGCTTCCATGTTTTCCTGTATTAACACATAGATTGCGTATGATGAGTTACATCATATTTCAAGTTCTGTAACTATTCAACTCATAGCGCGCCCAGGATAAACAATCAATATTCCAGCAGAGAAAAAGCTGCTCTTGCAGCTTGCAATTTAAATTAAAATCAGAGGTAACGTATTTGAAGATATTTGCCTCCAAAATTGATCAAATTTTGCATTCTGGTTTTTTGAAGACAATTTTCTGGATCATTATCTCAAAAACTTTAGGATACAGTTTTACCATTGTTACACAGGCTTACCAGGCAGAACCTGTACAAAAAGGCGGAATATCAAGGTGTCCAACGGATTACTCGTTTAATAAGGGGCTGCCAAAGTCGGCCTTAAATTTTGGGTCACGAAATTTTCCCCTGAATTTGAAAGAAATTGAAAAAGAACTACTTAATATTTACCCATGATAATGCTATCTTTCAATTCTCTGTACAAAACTTATCCAGAAACCCAGATTTGAAAATGTGAAGTACCTTAGCTGCTGATAAATGAAAGCACAAACTTGGCCAAAAGTTCCTCAGGCACACGCGCGACGCATGACAACCTTCCACAAAAGCGGCCCTGGAGCCTTGACCACTTTAGGTATCGGTGTAAAATTTTGTATTACATCCTTTAAGACCTTTAACAACAGTCTTGTAAAATTTGAAAAAAATTAAGATGGTCGAGCTTTAACATTTAAAAAAATTTGGTGATCTGACGTGGAACGACCCGTAGAGAATATTCGTCTCTAAAAATACGTTTGTTCTATTTTCGTCTCAGATGAACGGTTAATGAGTTATTTGCAACTAAATTTCGCGCTGTCAAAGGGCAATTACAAACGGCCTATTTTTAGTGTTATTAACCTTTATTTTGTCCGTCACATTTGAAAAAGTGAGGTTATACCTCTGTAAATTTTTTTAACGGTGCGACGTAAAAATTTGTAACACGTGTCAAATCGCCATTATTTAACGATACGAGATATGGAGAAAAATCCATTAGAGAACAAAGGTGTAGAGAATCTTCTCTTCTACAAATTCGTTTATTCAACTTTCGTCTCAGATAAACGGCTAAACCGTTATTTCCAATTTAATTTCGAGCTGTCAAAGGCGATTGCAAAAGACCAAAACCTTTGCCGTAGTGTAGGGTGAATGAATAGTCTTACGTAACAGCCAAGGGGTGTGATGGATCAAATAATAGCCTACGAGACAGGAGATGGTACACTCATGGGTTCGCAACCTGATCGGTGCAAGATTCTCTTATCCCATTCAGCGTTTTTAAACCCAATGTGAGCCTTTCTTATTAGTGCAACAGAAGCATGTTCGACAATTTTTTTTTCTTTCTGTATTTTTTTTTTCATTCTAAATATATAGTCCTTATTTTTGCATTCCAAAATCTGATAACTCCAATTTTTAACTGCACGCCCATTTCCATAGATTACAGCTGGAATAACATTATTATTTTCAGGTCGGAAAAGTATACAGCCACAAGTTGCAATGTTGTAGATTCATTTACAACCGATTTCCAGTAATTGTTGTCCTTCTTCGGGTATCTCTACAAGAGAAAAATGTCAGGAAGCTGGAAGACGGTATGTCACACAGGATAACAGCTGCCCAGAATGGCCACGTGGTGTAAGCCGTCAAGCTACGGACTGGGCGGCCGTTCTCCCTCATGCATGGGTGTGAGTGTTGTCCTTAGCGTAAGCTGGTTTAAGTAGTTTGTAAGTCTAGAGACTGATCAACATATTGGTTTGAACCGACAGGTTTACAAACGATTGAATTTTTTTGAAGACAGCATCAGGCGGTGTGACACGGAGCGAAGCTCATGCCTGTCATTTCGTATGACGTCAGGCGAGCGATGTGTATTGCAATGTTGCCTAGATAAGCGGGGCTGTGAGAAGGGGATGGAGGGGTCAGTCGGCAGTTGCGCGCTCCGCCACAACATGGCGAGTACAAGCAAAACATAACAATGGGTATTTCTTTCTGTGTGAGAAAATCTGTTTCTTTTTGTGCAATGCCGTGAAAGTTCGAAGTGTCTCATGTATAACAGAGAAGTACGAAGTACCAAGAACAGTAATTTACAGTGTCTTCATTCCGTGTGTCACGCAAATGAGTATGGGAAGTTTCAAGAAGAAGAACGTAGAGGCTTAATATCGGAATTAAAGGAACATGTTGATGCGGAGGACTGTCAGAGAAGCGAAGCGTATTGCCGTCTGAGCTACAGAATAGCTCTACATATAGCATGACTGTTTACCAAGGTCTCTTAGCGAAATAAGTGATTGTGATAGTCGCAGAAGAAATGTGTAAACATTTGGTAAAAGACTTTGAAAGAGTGAGTATGTCTCCGAAAACTATTGTGCGATGTATTCTGGAGATTAGTAATAAGGCACGCACGTTTATACATTATTCCTTAGCTGTTGATGAGGGTACTGACATATCAAATACTGCTCAGTTAGCTATTTTCATCAGGAATATCAATATTAAGCTGAAAACAGCAAGGGAAAATTTAGATTTTGTCCACCTTAAGGTCGTGAAAAAGATGTTGAAAACATTGGCCCGAGTTGGAATAAGTTTGTTTCTGTCGCAACAGATGGTGCTATTTCTATGATACGAGTCAATGTAGGTTTAATATCACTGATGAAACAACATATGAAGCATGCAATCGACTGCATTTTTCGTCAAGAGAATCTACGCGAAAAATACATTAGAGTTAAAAATGTTTTGGATTCAGTGGGACAAGTTACAGATTCCAACTGATCAAGAGGCCTAGACATAGGAAATTTAAAACGTTTCGTGGAGCATGTGTTAGTCAGTATGGTGATCTTTTTTATTGTAATTTGCGCTGACTGAGCAGGGCTAAGGAGCTAAATCGATTCTTTGGGATAAGAAGTGAAATAGCGTTACTCATGACTCGTTCAGCCGGTTCCACAATTTCAAAAAGAACCCTAATTCGTGACTTAACATTCCATGCTGATCTAACAGTTAATTTAAACGATTTAAATACCTCGCTCCATAGAATTAAAGCCTTCAAAATGGCACTGTATCTGAGGACTAATCAACTGTAGGTTAGAGACACTAAGAATTTCCCAAATCTATTGGAGGTGCATGCTCCTGATTTTAGTATCTCTGAAAAATATGTGCAAATTATGCAAAATATTCGTAACCAATTTTAGTCCAGTTTTCAAGATGTAAAAATATTGTCCATTACATTTCAGGTCTTTGCAAGACTGTTTTTACTGGATGTTAACACTGTTCCTAACGGGTTTCAAATGGAACTATTAAATTTACACTGGGACGATTTGTTACTGGACAAATATAAACACAAAGAAGGCTTTCCGGGGTTATGTGCACTTACTTCGAGATCGGATGTTATGTATGTATATTCGACTTGTGTGTGTGAACAACCCTATTCTGTTATGAAATTATCGAAGTCGAAATCCGAAACACCTTGTCAGATCACAACCTAACATTACGTCTTCAATTAAAAATACACCAAACATTACATCATAACAGTGAAAAAATAACTGAAAAAACCGAAACAGAAAATGTCACTCTATTATAATTTAAATACATCTCGCCAATAATATTCATGAATTGTGGTTTGATCTTCACCCATCAGTTACATGTAGAGACTGAGTCACAAATTTTTAGTTTTTCTAAGGTTATGGAGCAGTAAAAATCATTACATATAAAGTTAAACTAAAATTATGGCATACAAATTCATTTCACCCTGTCCTAAAAGAATCGCGCTTTCGTTAAGTTGGCTATTCTACATAAAACATATGAAATACATAAAGCTGCACTTTGAATATTATAATTCCCCTCCGCAACTGAAATGGCTGTCTAGTGCCTCTTAGAACTTCTTTAATAAGTGGGCCACCTTCAGGCATACTAATAATGTACCTAGGTTTATCCCCAATGAATTACCTAGGTCGTGATTACTTCTTTCAAGATACCGTACCTAGATAGCGGAACACGACTCTGATTCAGATCAAGGAGGCTAAACATGATTGTTGTATTGAATACGTGAATACTATTTCTGTCTCGTGTTGCTATTATGAATAACCAGTGATTAACCTGTGGTCGCTGTTATTTAGAATTTCTAGCTATTTCTACTTGAAAAAAAAAAATGTGTTTCAATGTTAACTCGGATTTGTGCTACGCATTTTATAATCTACATTACGAATAATGACTTTTTTTGCAGTCTTTGGAAGGGAGGTATCGTCATATCTCGTTAAATACATTTTTCTAGCTTAGATAGGTTCATAGTGTGGATGAAACGCTTAATGCCATTCAACTTATGAAGAACTGATATGAAGAATGAAATTTCTCCTACCACTCATAATAAATGCTGTGACTAGAGATTCTACATATCCACAGTACAGCTAGAGGAAGAGTGCAAAAATAAAAAAAAAATGGATGGCCTTCCAAACTGCCTTCTTCGGTGAATTCAAATACATAAACTGAAAATTTACTTCCAGCAGGCAAATGAGTAGAAAGCTGTGTTATAAGTTGATTGATGAAACATACTAATTAAGTGACCCCGAACTAGTGTTATCGCTTATTTATTTGGGTTGATGTGCTTACTGTAATACGACTGGGCAGGGGCGTGAGTATCACTCTGGCTTTGATAGTTCAGCGCCCGTTTAAGGAATTTTGAATTGGGGGCCGCTTTACTTTTGTGTAAAATATAATTTACATTTTTGCGGTTTTCGTGATTATGTGTATACTCCGCCATTGCGGTCACAAGTCCGGCTAGAAAAATAAGAAACATATGTAGTGGAATTTGGCATATCGAGGAGCATTGGCATAATGAAAGAGAGCCTTCAGAAAGACAACAGCAAAAGAAATCGCGGGAGATTCAGCAACATATTTTGGAGACCGAAAAATAAGTCGCAAAATTAATAAGGCAAACAAAGAGGAGACAAATAAGGAGCAATTTCACTCCATCGAAAAAGACTATAGAGATTACAACGTACGCGTGTTGTGTGTGTGTGTGTGTTGTCCTTAGATTAGTGTAAGTTTAAGTAGTTTATAAGCCTAGGGACTGATGACCACAGTGATTTGACCCATTAGATTTACAAACATTGGAACTTTTTTTTCCGAGATTACAACAAACGCGGTTTCTATAAGACGTTCGCAGGAGAGTTCCATAGGTGCATCCCACAAAACTTGTTTCCTAAAACAAGTTACAAGACTTGCACAGACTAAGCAAGAAAACTGCATAGCGGTGGCTGTGTATTTCTCAGAGCTACTGAATTATCCATTATTACTATAAAAAAAATTCTGGTCAGATTCCTGCGTACACAAATCCTTGACCTCAACCAACCGTTCATGACACAATCCTCACACACATCTTCTGACTGAAAAACTACAGAACATCTTGACAAGAAAGTATAATTGCAGAACGCTCAAAGAGCCTGGGACCACTTGAAGAATTCAAAGAAATCATTATAGACATGAAACAACTACGTGAAGGTTATAATTATACACTCAATGGAAAATATTTGGCTACAAATTTCATTTGAGTCCAGTGCCAGCTGTCACCAGTGCCACATCGTTACAGCGCTAAGTATCTGAATTTAATTTGTGTCAAATTTAATTTGCCAGTCTAGTTCATTTTCGGTAGTACTGTTTTAAGAGGTTTATTCCCGCGTACTTGCAGATTTCGTTTGTACTACTGTTTTAATAGTTTATTCTATCGTATTTGATAAATACCGTTGTTTAGTCTTCGTCTTTGACCGGTGTATTTCAAAACAAGTCAGAGACCGTTACTAAGCTCGTTATCAGTCAGTCCAGTGCCAGCTGTCACCAGTGCCACATCGTTACAGCGCTAAATATCTGAATTTAATTTGTGTCAAATTTAATTTGCCAGTCCAGTTCATTTTCGGTAGTACTGTTTTAAGAGGTTTATTCCCGCGTACTTGCAGATTTCGTTTGTACTACTGTTTTAATAGTTTATTCTATCGTATTTGATAAATACCGTTGTGTTTAGTCTTCGTCTTTGACCGGTGTATTTCAAAACAAGTCAGAGACCGTTACTAAGCTCGTTATCAGTCAGTCCAGTGCCAGCTGCCACGAGTGCCGCAGCGTTAACAGCGCTAAAGCTGCCGGACTCAGTTTTGTTGATTCGACAGTGTAGTTACCACTGACCACAGTTAAGTCAGCAGCCAGCCGCCTTCATTAGAATACTAGGCTCCTTTAAAGTTGTTAATTGCTGTTAATTGTATCGATAGGATGGATAGGATGTGTGCCTGCTGTGTGCGGACGCAGGAGGAGTTGGCCGCGGTTCGCGAACAGCTGAGCGTGCTGTTGGCTACGGTCAGCCGTCTTCAGGCTGCTGTCTCGGGGTGCAGCGATGGTGGGGAGTCTGGTGCGTCGAGTGGGACACCTCAGGTGTCTCACTCTTCGCTCCCTGTCCCTGCTACCGAGGCACCTTCAGGTGTACCGGACGTCGTCGAGCCGCCTTCTCCGCAAGGGGAGTGGCGGGTTGTACGGCGTTCGCGTCACTCGAGGCGGAAGGCCAATGTGGAGGCTGGACGTCCGTCCGCGCCCGTTCGTCCTGTGAGTGAAAGTGTGGCCACTCCTTCAGCAGGGTCCGAGCAGGTGCACGGGGGGAGGGGATTATTAGTTATTGGGAGCTCCAATGTCAGGCGCGTGATGGAGCCGCTTAGGCAGATAGCGTCCAGATCTGGAAGGAATTCCAACGTGCACTCGGTGTGTTTGCCGGGGGGCCTCATCCGAGATGTGGAGGCGGCCTTGCCGGCGGCTATCGAGGGTGCGGGGTGCAGTCGACTGCAAGTCGTAGCTCACGTCGGCACCAATGACGCTTGTCGCTTGGGTTCTGAGGACATCCTCAGGTCCTACGAGCGGCTGGCGGAATTGGTGAAGGCTGCTGCCTTCGCACGCGGGGTGCAAGCAAAGCTGTCGATTTGCAGCATTGTTCCCAGGGTTGATCGGGGTCCTTTGGTTTGGAGCCGAGTGGAGGGTCTGAACCAGAGGCTTCGCCGACTCTGTGACAGTCATGGCTGCAGATTTCTGGATCTGCGTTATCGGGTGGGGAATTGTAGGGTGCCCCTAGATAGATCAGGGGTGCACTACACTAAGGAAGCGGCTACTCGGGTAGCAGAGTACTTGTGGAGTGCACATGGGGTTTTTTTAGGCTAGGCGCTAACTCTGATGAGCACTCGCCTGTCAGCATTCAAACAGCGAATTCAGGCCACGTTCGGAACAAAAATTCGAACATAAAAATATTAGCAGCGAACTTACAGAGTATTAGAAACAAAGTTCCCGAATTTGCAGCGCTGCATGGAAGTTATTGCGCTCAGATAATTTTAGGCACCGAAAGCTGGCTAAATGATGATGTGGAAAGTTCAGAAATATTTAGCGAAGTGTGGAATGTATATCGGAAAGATAGATCTGATACAACCGGAGGAGGAGTGTTCATCGCTGTGGACAAAGATATTGTTTCTACTGAGATCGAGGTTGAAAGTAATTGTGAACTTATCTGGGCACGCATAACAGGTCTAAAAGAAGTAAAGTTAATAGTTGGTTGTTTTTACCGGCCCCCCAGTGCTGCTGTAGCAGTTTTAGAATCATTCAAGGAAAGTCTACACCAGGTAGTGCATAGGTATCCGGGCCATGCAATATTAGTCGGAGGTGACTTCAACCTTAAGAGTATAGATTGGGACCTCGCTAGTTACATTTCAGGCGGTACAGACAAGCAGTCTTGCGAGCTACTTTTGGACACATTCTCCGAAAACTGTCTTGAGCAGTTAAACCGGCAACCCACGCGCAATGGAAATATCCTAGACCTTATAGCCACAAACAGGCCTGACCTTATTAACGATGTCTGTGTAGAGACAGGAATTAGTGATCATGATATCATCATAGCGTCGATGGTGACCAAAGTTCATAAACCAGTCAAGAAGGCTAGGAGCGTGTTTTTGTTGGGAAAAGCCGACAAGCAAATGTTACGATCGCACTTAGAAAATGAATGGGCATCGTTTAATTCTGGGACTATGGATGTAGAGGACTTGTGGACTAAATTTAAATGCATTGTTAATGAAGGGTTAGAGAAATATGTGCCAGTAAAGACGATTAAGGATGGAAAAGATCCACCGTGGTATAATAATAATGTTAGAAAGCTGCTGAGAAAGCAAAGGCTGTTGCACTCTCGATTCAAAAAAGAACACGCAAATGATGACAGGCAAAAGTTAGTAGAGATTCGCGCGTCTATAAAAAGATCGATGCGTGAAGCATACAATAATTATCACAGCCATACCTTAGCAAAAGATCTTTCCGAGAACCCGAAAAAATTCTGGTCCTATGTAAAATCGATAAGCGGGTCAAAGCCCACTGTCCAGTCACTAGTTGATCATTCCGGGGCAGTAATAGAAGAAAGCAAACGGAAAGCTGAAGTTCTAAATTTAACCTTTAAGAAATCTTTCACGCAGGAGGACCGCACAAATATACCACCATTTGATCAACGTACTAATTCCGAAATGGGGGTCATAACAATAGGTATTTCCGGTGTAGAGAAGCAGCTGAGAGAGCTAAATACGAAAAAGTCTGCTGGTCCGGATGGAATACCAGTTCGGTTTTACAAATACTATTCTGCGGCATTGGCCCCCTACTTAGCTTGCATTTATAGCGAGTCTTTAATTCAGCGCAAAGTTCCTAGTGATTGGAAAAAAGCGCAGGTGACTCCCGTGTATAAGAAAGGAAAGAGAACTGACCCATACAATTACAGGCCAATATCGTTGACATCAGTTTCATGTAGAATTTTGGAGCATATTCTCAGTTCGAACATAGTAAATTTCCTTGAAACGGAAAAGCTTCTTTCCATGAATCAGCACGGGTTTAGGAAACATCGTTCATGTGAAACTCAGCTTGCCCTTTTCTCACATGACATCTTGCGAGTCATGGACGAAGGGCAACAGGCGGATTGTGTTTTTCTCGACTTCAAAAAGGCGTTCGACACGGTGCCACACTGCAGACTGCTAACGAAGATACGAGCTTATGGAATAGGTTCACAGATTTGTGACTGGCTGGAAGACTTCCTAAGTAATAGAACGCAGTACGTTGTTCTCGACGGCGAGTGTTCATCAGAGACGAGTGTATCGTCAGGCGTGCCCCAGGGGAGTGTGATAGGACCGCTATTATTTTCTATCTATATAAATGATCTGATGGACAGAGTAAGTTGTAATTTGCGGCTGTTTGCTGATGATGCTGTGGTGTATGGGAGGGTGTCGTCTGTAACTGACTGTAATAGCATACAGGTTGACTTAGACAAAATTTCTAGTTGGTGCGAAGAATGGCAGCTAGCTCTCAATGTAGAAAAATGTAAGGTGATGCGCATGAGTAGAAAAAACAATCCTATAATGTTCGAATACAGCATCAGTAGTGAGCTTCTTGATGCGGTCGCGTCGTTCAAATATCTAGGCGTAACATTGCAGAGCGATATGAAATGGAACGAGCATGTAAGGACAGTTGTGAGTAAGGCGGACAGCAGACTTCGGTTTATTGGGAGAATTTTGGGAAGATGTACTTCACCTGTAAAGGAGACCGCGTATAAAACGCTTGTACGACCACGTCTTGAGTATTGCTCAAGTATTTGGGACCCGCAGCAGATCGGTTTGAAGGAAGACATAGAGGCGGTTCAGAGGCGAGCAGCTAGATTTGTTGCCGGTAGGTTCGACCAATGCGCGAGTGTCACGGAAATGCTCCGGCAACTCAATTGGGGATCGCTGGAAGAAAGACGACGTTCTTTTCGTGAATTTCTGTTAAGTAAATTTAGAGGGCCGGAATTTGAAGCTGAGTGTAGTACGATCTTGCTGCCGCCTACTTACATTTCGCGTAAAGATCACAAAGACAAGATAAGAGAAATTAGGGCTCGTACGGAGGCATATAGGCAATCTTTTTTTCCTCGTTCAATTTGGGAGTGGAATAGGAAAGGAAATGCCTAGTAGTGGTACAGTGTACCCTCCGCCACGCACCTTACGGTGAATTGCGGAGTATGTATGTAGATGTAGATGTAGATTTGAGAAAATCAAATTCATTTGCAGTAGATTCAAGGCGTGAGGCGAAAGGTTACGGACGCAAGCGTCTCTAACTCCATTATTGGCGTCAATGGTATATTTCAGGTGTTGAGAAATTCATATTCCATAAAACAACCAGATCATTACTCGATAAAGCCAATTACAAAAGAAACTAAGTAGGCCATGTGACGTCTACAGCCGATTTATAGTCTGCTTAGCATTTCATTCGGTGGGTTTTTTTACGGGATGTTATATATTATGTTCGAGTTGTAAGAATAACAGATAGGTATGTTCCATACAATTTTAATAAATAAATAAATAAATAATGGAAACGACGGTGCTGCCGCTCGAGATGACTAGTCAGTTGTTTCAGCCACGTTATGTAAGCATTAAAATATCCACAAAAGCACCGTACTGCAAACACAGGACTACATTAAAACAAGGAAACATGCACCGTGCGTATGTAAATATGTACTTATAATGGAAAGACCTAGGTCGGAACAAGGCCCCAGGAGTAGATGACATACCCTCAGAGTTATTAAAGTCACTGGGAGAGCCAACCATGACAAAACTATTTGAACTGGTGTGTAGGATGTATGAGGCAGTCGAAATACCCTCAGACTTTAAGAAAAATGTAATAATCCCCATTCCAAAGAAAGCAGGCGCAGACAGGTGTGAAAATTACAGAACCATCAGTTTGATAAGTCATGGTTGCAAAATTTTAACACGAATTATCTACAGGAGAATGGAAAAGTTGGTAGAAGCTGACCTCGGGGAAGATCAGTTTGGATTCAGGAGGAACGTAGGAACCCGGGAGGCAATACTCACTTTACGTCTTATCTTAGAAGATAGATTAAGGAAAGGCAAACCTACATTTTTAGCTTTTGTAGATTTGGAGAAAGCTTTTGACAATGTTGGCTGGAATACTCTCTTTCAAATTCTGAAGTCGGCAGGGCTAAAATACAGGGAAAGGAGAGTTATTTACAACTTGTACAAAAGCCAGACCGCAGTTATTAGACTGGAATGGCATGAAAGGGAAGCATCAGTTGGGATGGGAGTAAGACAGGGTTGTAGCCTTTCTCCAATGTTGTTCAATTTGTACATTGAGCAAGCTATAAAGGAAATCAAGTAGAAATTTGGTGAAGGAATTAAAGTTCAGGGGGGAAGAATTAAAAACATTGCGTTTTGCCGACGACATAGTAATTCTGTCAGATACAGCAAAGGACCTGGAAGAGCAATTGAACGGAATGGACAGTGTGTTGAAGAGGGCATATAAAATGAACATTAACAAGAGCAAAACGAAAATAATGGAATGCGGTCTTAGAAAATCAGGCGATTCTGAAGGAATTAGATTAGGTAACGAAACAATGTAGGTGGTAGATGAGTTTTGTTACTTGGGCAGTACAATAACAAATGATGGTCGCAGTACAGAGGATATAAAATGCAGATTGGCAATGGGAAGAAAAGCATTTTTGAAAAAGAGAAATTTGCTAATATCGAATATTAATTTAAGTGTAAGGAAGTCTTTTCTGAAGGCATTTGTGTGGAGTGTTGCCTTGTATGGGAGTGAAACATGGACGATAAGCTGTGCAGAGAGGAAAAGGATAGAGGCTTTTGAAATGTGGTGCTACAGAAGAATGCTGAAGATTAGGTGGGTAGATCGCATAACTAATGAAGAAGTACTGAACAGAATTGGCGAGAAAAGGAATTTTTGGCATACCCTGACTAAAAGCAGGGATCGCTTGATAGGACACATTCTTAGACATCCAGGAATCGTAAATTTAGCATTGGAGGGAAGTGTGTGGGGTAAAAATCGTAGAGGGAGACCAAGAGACGCATATAGTAAGCAGATTCAAGTGGATGTGGTTGCCGTTCTTATGAGGAGATGAAAAGGCTTGCTCAGGATAGGGTATTGTGGAGAGCTGCATCAAACCAGTCTCCGGACTGAAGACCATAACAACAACAATGAGCGAACATGTGCCTAAAACTGTCATACATTGATCATCAGTGGCGTCTCGTAAAAAAAAAAAAAAAAAAAAAAAAAAAAAAAAAAAAAAAAAAAAAACTGTTGAGCGTGCTGTAGTTTTGATCACTGAACTCAACAGCCTGGGTAGGAAGGGGGGGGGGGGGGCTGGCACAAAAGCACAGCTATGCTCCGATGCGCGAGACAATTCCCCGTTGGGGGCTTCGAATCCTCCCTCGGATGTTTGTGTTGATTTTAATATAAGGTATTTGATAAGTAGTTTGTAAGTTTAGGGACTGATGACTCCGCAGTTAAGTCCCATAAGCTTAACAAACAACAAACAAACGCAAAGCACAGACTTCTATGGCAAGTGCAGCGCTGAGAGGGGTACTGACAGCACGTGTTTGACGACCGCCATTTGCTAATCATTTCAAAAACCACCTTCTGACCTATATGAGCCTCTTCGGCTGCTATTAATGGACGACAGGTCATGCTCTGCTGTGTCCTACTGACTCTCCGGCAGTGACGTATTCAGCCGCACTAGTCGCGAGGGACCTCGCGCCTCAATTTTATCGTCGTCTCCGCTGCTGCGGCTGCGGCATCTGCAACCGTGTAACGTTGCAGCTTCTCATCGCTTCAGCGGTGCCTGTTGATTTGTTGCCTTGCGATGGTTGTGTATGAATTCCAATCGTATTTTGCGCATTAGTAATGAAGTTGACAGAAATTATTTTAAGAAATCTAGTGCGAGTCATCAACACTGTCTTCTGTAATTTATTACTCAGATTGCGTTATTTCACTTTTATAGCAAACTTCAGGTATAAAAATTATTTGATCTGCAAAAATATTTTTCAGTTCATTTAGTCGATAAGAATAGCGAATGGGAAATTATCTTATCCAAAAAAAAAAAAATCTATAAAGTCACACTTTGACAACTGTCATCTATTTTTTAAATTAATACTTAATGCATCAACAGTTGTAATATGTTGCAAAAACATTTCCTAAAATAGTGTTTAAACATTTAAAAATTCCGTATTCCTAAAAACGTAATGGATAACGCAAATTTGGTTGAGACACAGACAAAACATAGTGGGGCTGGTAACAGCCTTCAGGCAGGACGTGTCCCTCGAATGAATAAACACTGATTTCTCTTCCGGCTCACAGGATACCGCCCGTCAGCTTTGACCGTGACGTCATCGCAGCGCGGTAGTTTTGAGGTGCGTGCGTGTTTGTAGCAGGCGTGAGTGATTATGTGGTGCTTGAGTTGAAGACGATAGTTTGTTTACAAACAAAACAGATTGATATTTTGTGTTTAAAAAGTGATCTGTAGCTTCTCTCAGATAGTTAGGTGTAGGTTAACTTTTTTTTTTTTTTTTTTTTTTTTTTTTTTTTTTTTTTTTTTTTTTTTCCGTGTGTGATCGCCGAAGGCGCGAATTTTTGGGTTGAGGTTTACAAGGAACATTATGTTAATGTAAAATATAATTTAATTCACGATACATTTGTAAGGGTATTTGATAACTGTTTCCCCAAGAAATTAGTAAAATTTAATTCTAAGAAACCATGAAAAAAACCATGGCTTACTAAAGGAATAAAAATATCGTGTAACCGAAAAAGGGAACTATATCTGTCCGCAAGAAAGAGTAATAACCCAGAAACAATAAAATATTATAAAAGCTACTGTGCTACATTGAGAAAAGTTTTAAAAAAATCAAGAAGCATGTGCATCATGTCTGAGATTAGCTCCTCTGATAATAAAATTAAAACAATTTGGAATATTATTAAAAGGGAGACAGGGCAACCAAGAGCATAGGAAGAGGGTATTACTATCAAAACAAATGAAAACTTTATTAACAAAAAATCAAAAGTTGAAAACATTTTTAATGGTTACTTTTTAAATGTTGTAGAGAAAATAGGATCTAAATGTTCATTAGAAGGAGCAAGGCAATTAATGGAAGAGGCCATACCCACACAATTTGATACAATTGAAATTCCACCCACCTCACATTCAGAAATAAGAAAAATAATAAACTCTCTCAAGAGTAAACGGTCATATGGAATTGATGGCATTTCCAGCAGGGTGTTAAAAACTTGTTCCCAGGAGATAAGTAGGATTATCAGTCATATTTGTAATAGCTCATTAAAGCAGGGTATTTTCCCAGATAGACTGAAATATGCTATCGTTAAACCTTTGCATAAAAAAGGGGATACATACGATGTCAACAACTACCGGCCCATCTCACTTCTGACAGCTTTATCAAAAAATTTTGAAAAAGTTATGTATTCTCGAGTTGCTTCACATATTAGTATAAATAAAGTTCTAACAAAATGTCAGTTGGGTTTTCAAAAAAGCTTTTCAACTGAAAATGCTATATATACCTTCACTGATGAAATATTAAATGCTTTGAATAACCGGACATCACCAGTAGGGATTTCTTGTGATCTCTCAAAGGCTTTTGATTGTGTAAATCATGGGATTCTTCTATATAAGCTTAAGTATTGTGGTATGAGTGCGACAGTGCACAAATGGTTTAAATCATACTTAACTGGAAGAGTGTAGAAAGTTGAAATAAGCAGTTCACATGATGTAGATGAGACAATTAAGTCTTCTAACTGGGGAGTTATCAAAAATGGGGTCCCCCAAGGTTCGGTCTTGGGTCCTTTGCCGTTCTTAATATATATTAATGACTTGCCATTCTACATACACGAAGATGCTAAGCTAGCACTTTTTGCTGATGATACAAGTATAGCTATCACACCTGACAAACAGGAATTAACTGATGAAATTGTAAATGATATCTTCCAGAAAGTCATTAAGTGGTTCTCTACAAATGGACTCTCATTAAACTTTGATAAAACCCAGTATATACAGTTTCATACAGTAAATGGCATGACACCATTAATAAATTTAGACCTTGAACATAAATCTGTAGCTAAGGTAGAATATTCAAAATTTTTTGGTGTTTGCATTGACGAGGGACTGAATTGGAAGAAACATATTGAAGATCTCCTGAAACGTCTAGGTTCAGCTACTTATGCTATCAAAGTGCTGCAAAATTTGGTGATATAAATATCAGTAAATTAGCTTACTACGCCTATTTTCATTCACTGCTTTCATATGGGATCATATTCTGGGGCAATTCAACATTGAGTAAAAAAGTATTCATTGCACAAAAGCGTGTAATCAGAATAATTGCTGGAGCCCACCCAAGAGCATCCTGCAGACATTTACTTAGGGATCTAGGGATACTCACTGTAGCTTCACAATTCATGAAATTTGTTATTAACAATCCGACCCAATTCAAAAGTAATAGCAGTGTGCATAGCTACAACACTAGGAGAACGGATGATATTCACTATTCAAGATTAAATCTAACTTTGGCTCAGAAAGGGGTGAATGATGCTGCCACAAAAGTCTTTGGTCACTTACCAAGTAGCATCAAAAATCTGACAGATAGCCAACTAGTATTTAAAAAGAAATTAAAGGAATTTCTGAATGTCAACTCCTTCTACAATGTAGATGAATTTTTAGACAAAACTTAATTTAAAAAAATATATAAAAAATTTAAAAAAAAGACCTTAAAATATTGATTGTCAAGTATAGACAACATTTACTAAACTGACACGTTCCACATCATTACGAAATGACGTATATATGATCTATAGAACAAGTATTAATCTAATCTAATCTAATCTTTGGGCTAAGACCTGTAATCGATGGTACATTCTGTTATCTATAATAACTACAGATTATTTGTATCTACAATACAGAAGTAGTAAGTTATCCCGTATACTGCATGGGATTTTTTTAATTATGTATCCAGGTAGTTTTGGGTTTGCATAGAGTCACTTAGCCGTGTAAAAAAATTTCCCAGGAAATCAGTAATTTTCAATACACGAAATAAATGTTTTTTTTTCTTCTTCTTCTTCTTCTTCTATGTATAGCCGCAGCGTGCGATTTTTAATGTATTCATCCGCCTTTCATCTCAACCTACATGGCGACAAAAGAGAGCGACAGCTACAAGTGACAAATCACAACCGCACGTACTGCTATAAGTCTGTCCTACGTGGGCGACGTTTCTAGAGCTACACGTCAGACGCGACATCGAGCGATGTTCCATCAAAGGAACCACTGGACAGACAGTTTGTACAAAATTTAATGAAAAGTTGGTAGTTTTATCAGTCGACACTACACAAAGCCAAGTCATCAGTTTCATAGAGGCCTAGTTCTAATGGAGGAAGTTCTACTCCTGAGTTGCAGGATAAACTGTCCAGATCTAAAATATATTACTCTGCTGGCAAAACTAAAGTAAACCCTACACGTGAATTAGTGCTATCTACAATTTCTTCTTCATTCCCACAGCCTTATACAAACGTAGAAAATGAGGGAAAACAAAAAATATAGGACTTTCAGAAATAAAAGGAAAATAAATGAAAATTGCAGTTTTTTCAGAAAAAGTATTTTTCTTTCAGCTTTCACCATGCTTCATTGTCGAAACAACACCATAAGTATCCCAACTAATCATCCTACTGATTTTATATAAAAATTTATTTGCTAAATTAAAATTTAAGATCTTTTAGCATGCCTTTAATTGTACTGTATAACTGAGTTTGAAAACATAGCAGGCGCAGTTGAAATTTTACGTTATCTTGTAGATATAAATGATTGTCAAAATTTCAGGGATTATAATGAAGCACAACAATCACCACGTATACTGAAACTTCCTGGCAGATTAAAATTGTGTGCCGGAACCGGGACTCGAACCTGGGACCTTTGCCTTTCGCGGGCAAGCGCTCTACCACTGAGCTACCCCGACACGACTCACGATGCCGCCTCACAACTTTACTTCCGCCAGTACCTCGCCTCCTACTTTCCAAACTTCACAGAAGTTCTCCTGCGAAACTTGCAAGACAGGCACTCCTGGAAGAAAGGATATGGTGGAGACATGGCTTAGCCACAGCCTAAGGGATGTTTCCAGAATGAAACTTTCACTCTGCAGCGGAGTATGCGCTGATATGAAACTTCCTGGCAGATTAAAATTGTGTGCCGGAACCGGGACTCGAACCTGGGACCTTTGCCTTTCGCGGGCAAGCGCTCTACCACTGAGCTACCCCGACACGACTCACGAAGCCGCCTCACAACTTTACTTCCGCCAGTACCTCGCCTCCTACTTTCCAAACTTCACAGAAGTTCTCCTGCGAAACTTGCAAGACTAGCACTCCTGGAAGAAAGGATATGGTGGAGACATGGCTTAGCCACAGCCTAGGGGATGTTTCCAGAATGAAACTTTCACTCTGCAGCGGAGTGTGCGCTGATATGAAACTTCCTGGCAGATTAAAATTGTGTGCCGGAACCGGGACTCGAACGTGGGACATTTGCCTTTCACGGGCAAGCGCTCTACCACTGAGCTACCCCGACACGACTCACGATGCCGCCTCACAACTTTACTTCCGCCAGTACCTCGCCTCCTACTTTCCAAACTTCACAGAAGTTCTCCTGCGAAACTTGCAAGACTAGCACTCCAGGAAGAAAGGATATGGTGGAGACATGGCTTAGCCACAGCCTAGGGGATGATTCCAGAATGAAACTTTCACTCTGCAGCGGAGTGTGCGCTGATATGAAACTTCCTGGCAGATTAAAATTGTGTGCCGGAACCGGGACTCGAACCTGGGACCTTTGCCTTTCGCGGGCAAGCGCTCTACCACTGAGCTACCCCGACACGACTCACGAAGCCGCCTCACAATTTTACTTCCGCCAGTACCTCGCCTCCTACTTTCCAAACTTCACAGAAGTTCTCCTGCGAAACTTGCAAGACTAGCACTCCTGGAAGAAAGGATATGGTGGAGACATGGCTTAGCCACAGCCTAGGGGATGTTTCCAGAATGAAACTTTCACTCTGCAGCGGAGTGTGCGCTGATATGAAACTTCCTGGCAGATTAAAATTGTGTGCCGGAACCGGGACTCGAACCTGGGACCTTTGCCTTTCGCGGGCAAGCGCTCTACCACTGAGCTACCCCGACACGACTCACGATGCCGCCTCACAACTTTACTTCCGCCAGTACCTCGCCTCCTACTTTCCAAACGTCACAGAAGTTCTCCTGCGAAACTTGCAAGACTATCACTCCTGGAAGAAAGGATATGGTGGAGACATGGCTTAGCCACAGCCTAGGGGATGTTTCCAGAATGAAACTTTCACTCTGCAGCGGAGTGTGCGCTGATATGAAACTTCCTGGCAGATTAAAATTGTGTGCCGGAACCGGGACTCGAACGTGGGACCTTTGCCTTTCGCGGGCAAGCGCTCTACCACTGAGCTACCCCGACACGACTCACGAAGCCGCCTCACAACTTTACTTCCGCCAGTACCTCGCCTCCTACTTTCCAAACTTCACAGAAGTTCTCCTGCGAAACTTGCAAGACTAGCACTCCTGGAAGAAAGGATATGTTGGAGACATGGCTTAGCCACAGCCTAGGGGATGTTTCCAGAATTAAACTTTCACTCTGCAGCGGAGTGTGCGCTGATATGAAACTTCCTGGCAGATTAAAATTGTGTGCCGGAACCGGGACTCGAACCTGGGACCTTTGCCTTTCGCGGGCAAGCGCTCTACCACTGAGCTACCCCGACACGACTCACGAAGCCGCCTCACAACTTTACTTCCGCCAGTACCTCGCCTCCTACTTTCCAAACTTCACAGAAGTTCTCCTGCGAAACTTGCAAGACTAGCACTCCTGGAAGAAAGGATATGGTGGAGACATGGCTTAGCCACAGCCTAGGGGATGTTTCCAGAATGAAACTTTCACTCTGCAGCGGAGTGTGCGCTGATATGAAACTTCCTGGCAGATTAAAATTGTGTGCCGGAACCGGGACTCGAACCTGGGACCTTTGCCTTTCGCGGGCAAGCGCTCTACCACTGAGCTATCCCGACACGACTCACGAAGCCGCCTCACAACTTTACTTCCGCCAGTACCTCGCCTCCTACTTTCCAAACTTCACAGAAGTTCTCCTGCGAAACTTGCAAGACTAGCACTCCTGGAAGAAAGGATATGGTGGAGACATGGCTTAGCCACAGCCTAGGGGATGTTTCCAGAATGAAACTTTCACTCTGCAGCGGAGTGTGCGCTGATATGAAACTTCCTGGCAGATTAAAATTGTGTGCCGGAACCGGGACTCGAACCTGGGACCTTTGCCTTTCGCGGGCAAGCGCTCTACCACTGAGCTACCCCGACACGACTCACGAAGCCGCCTCACAACTTTACTTCCGCCAGTACCTCGCCTCCTACTTTCCAAACTTCACAGTAGTTCTCCTGCGAAACTTGCAAGACTAGCACTCCTGGAAGAAAGGATATGGTGGAGACATGGCTTAGCCACAGCCTAGGGGATGTTTCCAGAATGAAACTTTCACTCTGCAGCGGAGTGTGCGCTGATATGAAACTTCCTGGCAGATTAAAATTGTGTGCCGGAACCGGGACTCGAACGTGGGACCTTTGCCTTTCGCGGACAAGCGCTCTACCACTGAGCTACCCCGACACGACTCACGAAGCCGCCTCACAACTTTACTTCCGCCAGTACCTCGCCTCCTACTTTCCAAACTTCACAGAAGTTCTCCTGCGAAACTTGCAAGACTAGCACTCCTGGAAGAAAGGATATGGTGGAGACATGGCTTAGCCACAGCCTAGGGGATGTTTCCAGAATGAAACTTTCACTCTGCAGCGGAGTGTGCGCTGATATGAAACTTCCTGGCAGATTAAAAGTGTGTGCCGGAACCGGGACTCGAACCTGGGACCTTTGCCTTTCGCGGGCAAGCGCTCTACCACTGAGCTACCCCGACACGACTCACGAAGCCGCCTCACAACTTTACTTCCGCCAGTACCTCGCCTCCTACTTTCCAAACTTCACAGAAGTTCTCCTGCGAAACTTGCAAGACTAGCACTCCTGGAAGAAAGGCAAAGGTCCCAGGTTCGAGTCCCGGTTCCGGCACACAATTTTAATCTGCCAGGAAGTTTCATATCAGCGCACACTCCGCTGCAGAGTGAAAGTTTCATTCTGGAAACATCCCCTAGGCTGTGGCTAAGCCATGTCTCCACCATATCCTTTCTTCCAGGAGTGCTAGTCTTGCAAGTTTCGCAGGAGAACTTCTGTAAAGTTTGGAAAGTAGGAGGCGAGGTACTGGCGGAAGTAAAGTTGTGAGGCGGCATCGTGAGTCGTGTCGGGGTAGCTCTGTGGTAGAGCGCTTGCCCGCGAAAGGCAAAGGTCCCAGGTTCGAGTCCCGGTTCCGGCACACAATTTTAATCTGCCAGGAAGTTTCATATCAGCGCACACTCCGCTGCAGAGTGAAAGTTTCATTCTGGACCCCGTATACTGGTTTTCCGACATCTTGATCACGTCATGGGTCAAAGCAGACGAGTCGTATCCCAGTCTACAGTTATGCCTCTCTCCCTGCAGAAGGAGACAGCGAGGAAGACCAGACAAAGGGTGGAGAGGTGGACTTGCTGGCAGCAGGAGGCAGTACACAGGACGCAGTGCAAGTCGAGCCGCGTGGCTGCTAGCGCTCCTCTGGGCCTGATCGCTTCACGAAGCCAGACAAACACATTTCTCATTTATGTCAAGAGAAGCTCATATTTTAAAATTAATGACGAGCTATCGACATTGCAGTACCAGAGCGAAGAATTTCTGAGGTATTAACAAGTTGTGAGTACGACTTTTATTGAAACTACAGACTATAACATTTACATGCTATGTAAGTAATTACAGTTCATTCTACCACTTTCCAACATAATACTCATCTTTTCAACATTTCGATGTATGGGGTTTCTGCTCGCTGCAACATTATTCTCCTGGAGCGTCGTGGTAGAAATAAATACTCGTAGGTACAATTTTTCACTTCTTCTTTAATTTGAATCAAACTTCTTCTCCACCAAAACATAACAAAATCGAAACAATGCAAGAGAACGTAGACGACAGTACTTCCATTTAAAAAACAACAGACTGACATAGCTTCCAGAGCACTTGACAAACGACTGAAACTCGAACTCCCCCACGCAAGGCGATGAGGCAAATATATAACCTTGACAATAATGGCTTTACGTTACACATTGTTCATAACAATTGAATATACTAATTTACAATTACCAAACACAACAGTAAAACATTTCATGTACACAAAAATAATCACAATATAAAATGAAAACTATACACACAATAGTTTTAGATCGTACCTATCTTTTTAAGTTTTAATGACGCTACTTTTTGTTTGACAACAAACCAAAATGTTAAATGTCAATTAATTAGTTAACAAGTACATCATACATGTCCCTAACATATATTGAGCTATCAATTATCTTGGCAATTCTCAAAATAAGTTCAAAATCTCACGTCAGTCAATATATACAAAGAATTACAATATTCAAATCTCGACTATTAATTAATTAATACAATTAACTGGTCAACACAACTTGTTTATGAGCCTAACATATATACAATGCTATTTATTTTCATGTCTTTTTGTTTTTCACAAAAGTTTTTACAATTCTTCTGTTTAAGTTCAATGTGTTCAAATGTTTGTAAATCCATCGGACCAAACTACCTGGTCATCAGTCCGTAGCTTACAAACTACTTAAACCTAGGTAAACTAACCTAAGGACAAACACACACACCCATGCCCCAGGGAGGACTCGAACCTTCACGGTGAGCAACCGCGCGCTTCGCAGCGAGACGCTTTAGACCGCTTTTTTTTTTTTTTTTTTTTTTTTTTTTTTTTTTTTTTTTTTTTATCTGCAGCGTGTAAAGTAAAATAAAATGAAATTAAATTCCATCCCCAAAGGCACTTTCTCCAACCAGGATTAGAACTGCCGCCTCACACCCGGCTCGCATCACAAGACACAAGCAGAACCAATTTTTTTTTTTTTTTTTTTCGGCTTCTATCGGCCTTTTTGTTCCATTTCTTGGAATTAAAATTTGTACGTCTCTCTTGGACTTGAAAATAAAAGACCGTCTTGCGTGAGTTCGTTGAAAAATAATAATAATAATAAAAATGAAGCTGATTTGACGAATTCCCGTCTCGCTGTTCCACAGCTTTATATCGAAAATATTGCAAACCAAAAGAAAGTCTCTTCTTCAGTGGTAAACAAACTATTTCCTCCTATTTACTATTCGATAAAATAACTGTTTTCTTCTTTTTCCATGGCACTGCCCACCGTCGATTTCAAAGTTTGTCTTCAGGTATTGTGTTCGCAGTTTTGCGTGTCCGTTTGAAGTTCATTTTCTTTGTACTTCTTGTATGTACTTAGTATAAAATGGTTTCTTCTCTAACCCTGAAACGCGTCAGTCGGCTAGTGCATAGGATTTATTTGAATAAAATATACAAATGAAAGAGGGGGTTAATGATATATCTTCTTTCAAAAACAAAAATTTATTCTGAGGTACTGCTCGTTTCATTATTACTTTGTTCTTCATTTGTTCATGTTCTCTTCATTTAGTTTATTGTATTTATTGATTTATTTATTTAGTAATTAATGTTAGTTTTATTTTACACACTCCATCGCTAATCATGTGGTTTCAGGTGCATTTACATGATAGTTCTCTTTAGGAAATTGGCGTATTGACGATGATAATCATGTACTTGTAGTAGGTTTTGGTGCTGGGTCGTAATATACGTCCAAAAGTCCTCTTCACTCTTTTCATTGTTTGTCAGAATATAAAATACCGTATGTCCCCTTAACCAGTTGACGGCATTGTTCTTTGTGTTGGGATAAAGTTTTTCATCGGGTAACAAAAAACTCGTGGGTGTGATTGTATGCGGAGATGTTCTCTGGATGATTGCCAGTTTTCGTCTAACCGACTGCCAAATGTTGTTGACTTTATTACATACAAACTGGTGTTCGTCCGTGTCGTTGAGATTGCAGGTAATACACAGAGAGGAGTCTGCCATGTGAATGGAATGAAGACGTTCATTTGTTGGTACTTTTCTGTTAACTGCGTAGTACCACGTTGCCCGCACGTTAGTTGGTAAGTGCAAATGATGGACGTTTTTCCAAATATTTGACCAATTGAATGCATTGTACTTTTTTTCTATTATATTCTTGCTATGAAACTTCATAAAGTTTTTATATACATCTTTAACACTAAATACATCTTTCTCTTCAATCCTCAGTCTTAGATAACTGTGTTCTATTAGAAAATGCTTGAATTGGTACAGTTGATTGGGGATGTGATGAACATCAATTGGTGCATCGCAGTTGGCTGGTACTATTTCATTAAGTAAGAATGCTGCTATGCTATTCGGTGACTTTTTCCACTGTTTATAGGTCTTGCAGGTGTACAACGCTTGTGCTTTATTATAGACGTCTGTAAGGTTTAGGCCACCTTCGGTAAATGGTAAGGTCAAAGTTTCAAACTTAACTTTGAACATGTGACCACGGCTGACGAAATGACCAAAAGCAGCCAGAATCCTATTTGCCACGTCTTTTGGCATGGGCAGGACTTGCGCTACGTAATTTATTTTTGATGTTAGATAGATGTTGACGAGTTGCACTCTCTGTATTTCATCGATCGTCCTGAGTTTGTGTTGGTGGATGCTGGCACGTATGTTATTCAGTAATTTCCGATAGTTCAAAGTAATTGTCTGCCGGATGTTTGGTGCATATTCTATTCCAAGACATTTGATTGTGGAGGTCTCCTTTATTGGTCCTTGGATGGGAATTCCTAAACCACGCCCAACATTCATTATTGCACATTTATTCCTGTTCAGTTTTGCGCCGGAAGCAAGTGCGTACTTATCTATTATTTCCAGTGCCTTACATATCTCTTCGTTATCTCGGACCAGAAAGACGACATCGTCAGCATATGCCTTGCACACTATCCTTTCTCCATTTATCGTTATGCCTTGGAGATGTTGACTTAAATCGAAAAGCAAAGGCTCAATGGCTATTGCGAAGAGGGACATGGATAATGGGCATCCTTGTCGCACTGAACTGTTTATTGTAATGGGTTTGCTGGCTTGACCATTGATCATAACTGTGGAGGTAGCACTGCTTAAAAAGTTCTTTATAACTCCGATAAAACGTTGCGGAAAGTTCATGCAACCCATAGTATGAAACAGATAATTATGGCTGACTCTGTCGAAAGCCTTCTCAAAATCCAATGATACTAGCGCGCCTTTTATTTGACAAG
The DNA here is from genome assembly GCA_026315105.1 of Locusta migratoria. Taxonomy (NCBI): domain Eukaryota; kingdom Metazoa; phylum Arthropoda; class Insecta; order Orthoptera; family Acrididae; genus Locusta; species Locusta migratoria. The sequence continues at coordinate 201,151,726 of CM048747.1, read as the reverse complement.
CTCCAGCAATCGATATGATATCCCTATAATCGCACAGTGTGTGGTGGATAGATCTGTCTCGTCCTACGCTCGACTGATACGAACCGGTGACGGTATTCATTACAGATTTTAATCTTTCGTTCACAATGCGGGAAAATATTTTATAGTCACAATTAAGTAATGTGAGCGGTCTTAGATTTGTTATACATTTTCCTGCATGATTTTTCGGGACTAGAACTATTATTCCTTCTCGAAAGTCACTTGGGATATCACTGCTGGCATTCATTAGTTCGTTGCAAATGCTCGTCAGTTTGGGTATCATTCGACTTCGGAATGTATGGTATAGCTCAGCTGGAAGTCCGTCACGCCCAGGAGATTTGTTTTTCGGACTTCGTAGTATGGCATCTTCAACTTCATCTTGCGTTACTTCAGCTAGCAGGTTATTTGCCTGATCCTGGTCCAGCTTCCGTGTCAGTCCTATTGTCATAACATTTTGCGCCATTGTGTCAGTTGTGGTATTGCTTAATAACTCGGTGAAGTATTTATGGATTTCGTTTTTAATCTCATTTTGCTGCGTGAGTAGTCTGCCATCCATGGATCGTATTTCAGTTAATATTTTCTTTCGGCGACCCTTCCTTTCAGTAAGCAAGTGGTAAATTGACGTTTGTTCTCTTTTGACATCGTTTTGAAGCCTTGATCGTATTTTACAACCTTCAAGTTGTTTTCGTTTCAAAGCTAAGAGTTTCGCCTGAGTTCTTTTTATATCCAAATGGTTGTTAATTACTGATGGATCATTTGTGTACAAGTCTCGAAGGACTTTGAAATAAAATTCAGTTGTCTGTTTTTGCCAATCATTTTTGTCACGTGAGTAGTGCATCATCGCCCGTCGTATCGACGGTTTAGCACATTTGAGCCACCACGTAAGTGTCGAGGGGTATGAGGTGAATTTTTTCTCGCACTCGGTCCACACAGTATTGAATATGTCGTGACACTCGGGGTCCTGCAAGTGTGCTACATTTAACTTCCACAGGCCTCGTCCCCGGTATGTTTCCTGTCGTTTGAGGTTAATGGTGCAAATATATGTTATGTGATCTGAGAATATGGTAGGCCATAACTCTGTCTGCAGCACGTGCGTTTTTAAATGATCAGACACATATATCCTGTCGATGCGACTGGCAGAATGACTTGTAATGTAAGTAAAGCCTGGCAGCGCACCGTTTTTGAGTTCCCAGGTATCAGTCATCGTCAGTTGTTTGATTATAAGGTCAAGTTCGGCACAATAGTTAAAATTGGGCGTTTGATCTTTAGCCGACAATACACAGTTGTAGTCCCCTCCAAAAATCATATTGTCATATCGTCCACAGAAAAGAGGAACAACATCATCTTTAAAAAATTCAGCTCTACGCCGCCTATTACTGGAACCAGAGGGTGCATAGATGTTAATAAGTCGAGTACCGTTGATAGTAACAGCTACACCTCTGGCGTTTGTCAGTTTTACAACATCGTGCACAATAATGCCTTCTTTGCTTAATATTGCTGTACCGAGTTCTGAGTCGTTCCCTGAATTGACAATTGCATTGTATCCTGTGATATCATCAAGTTGAATGTCTGTAACTTCTTGCAACATAGCAATATCAATATCGGCTGCGTAAAGCATATCCTGCAAGGTCTTAAGTTTTAAATGGCTGCGGATCTTATTGATGTTTATCGTCCCTATTTTATACGATTGCAATGCAATTGTAAAAGATAGATGGACAAAATCGGTGAATATGGCAACTGATACTCATGGCGTCTAATGTCTTTAATGAATCGGAAGTGGAGGTGGCGTCCTCTTAGTTTTCTCGTCTCTCGGCCTGGAGAACGAGTCTCTTTTTGTATTTGACACTTCCTGCATTTCTTCATCCTCGGGGAATTGTGCGGTTTCCTCTGCCCAGTTCCCTCGATCGGTGCATTGAAGCAATTCTTCCTCAGAACCATGTTGAGATGGAACTTTATTTCGCGAATCCTTCGGTGTACAATTAGTATTTTCACCGCCCCGTTCGGTGTGCGTTTCTATATTTGGCGAAACGACCATACTCACAATATTTGTCATCTGTTGACTCCGTTGCGACTTCCCAGATGTCGCATCGCTTAATTTTTGACTAATTTGTTTTGCTTTTTCGCGCACTTGCTGTACTTTCTGTTGGGCGTCAGGAGGTGCTATACGCCGTTTCTTATGCCTCTTCGGAGAGGGTCCCGATTTTAAACTGTCTTCACACTCTGAAGTGCTACTTAAATCTTGGGTATTACTTTCCTGATTACTAACTTCTTCCATCTCACGCCGTGCGTCCTGTTCAAAGGTTTCCGTGACTTTTTTATCGTGTTCGTCGCCAGTGACTGTTTCCGTTGCGTTGGAGGGAACGACAGCCGTCGTTTCATTATTACTGGTGTCCATTTCCAGGCTTACGGTAGCATCGTCTTTCTCATTGTTTCCGTCTATTGCGGCGCTAGACGTGGTAGCCGTGTTTACTCGGAGGGCCGTGGCGTACGTCACAGGCAGTGACGTCATCTTTAGTGGCGCGACCGGCTCCCTGGCCGGCACCTGCGTCAATCTCCGCTGCACACATTCAGATCTAACATGCCCTGTCTGCCCACAGCCTGAGCACGTACGTGGTTGGTCGTCGTACATGACAATGGCTCTATATCCGCAAACGTAGATGTAAGATGGGATATGTTTTTGGAGCTCCATTTTTATTTGTCTGACACCGTTTAGTACCGGGAACGTTTGGAAAGTTGTCCATTTTTCCGCAATATTGCTGATAACCCTCCCGTACGGTTTGAGAGCTGTATTAATCTCATCCTCAGTTATTTCGAAAGGCAGTTCAAACATACGAACGGTTCTAGTTCCAAATCCAGCATAATCAACTTGAACGTTACCAACATTGCCGTCACAATGATTAAATTTCAGTTTGCCTCTACATTGTTCAATGACCTTTTCACAACATTCAGCATTGATCATTTTGACGTATACAGTGCTACTCACAATCGATAAATGGATCCCGACTATCTCACTAAAACTTAGCTTTACTACATCTCGTAAAAATACTTCTACTTCAAATGCTCTTGGCCGAGCAAAGTGTTCATCGAACGAGAACTTCAAAGTATATTTTCTTTTAGTTTGACTCATCTTGGTGATCTACACATTTTGAAACCTAAGGCTACTATTTACGCTACAAGAGCGTCTAACTCACCACACACTGTAAGCGCGCGTCCGGCCGCAGCGAGGAAGTAAACAGACGTCCACACAGCACGCGAGCCGAAAGCAGACTGCCGCTCGGCTACTCCACCGCGGCTCTGTTTAAGTCTTTAAATAACATACAATGACGAAACTATTGTTTATAGAACTGTCTGGAAAGCATCTAAACGAATCTCTTAATTAATGAAATCTATCACTTGTTTTAATCACAGTATTACCGAGACACTGTCCTACACTGATTCCTAGGCTGGTTATTTCGTTTGTAACTTCACACACAAAATGTATCACTATTGAAACCACACGATTCCGGATCCGACGCAGACGGTATCGTACAATAACATTGAGATGAGAGGGCCGGCAGTATCGTCACAAGACGAATAGTGAAAAAACTATAGTCTTAGGCCTTCCTTATTTGACAGCCTTTGGACAGCTTTACTTGTACCTTTTAAAATTCTTGAATGTGTTAGGAATAGAGTCTGGAATTCATTTTTATTTCTTAAAGAAATAGTGGTGCCCCTCCACGCCCGCACTAGCATGGTGACCATCCCAAAAGTTCTACTGTCACCTCTGCATTTGTTAGTAACTCAGTTGAGTCCACTGGATGCTTGTCCGTGATTGTCGTACATGTGGGCAGGATAGATAGTGGCCGGCCGCGGTGGCCGAGGAGACTGAGGCGCTCCAGTCACAGTCTGCACGGCCACTACGGTCGGGGGTTCGAATCCCCCCTCGGGCATGGATATTTGTGCCGTCCTAGTTCGTAAGTAGTTCATAAGTAGTTTGTAAGTTTAGGGACTGATGACCCCGTAGTTAAGTCCCATAAGCTTAACAAACATTTGAACATTTTTTTGATAGATAGTGAACGAAAAACTAACAATCGGTAGCGGTTTCAAGGGCAGACGGAAGAAACTGACAAGGAAAATGCCAATGGGGAAAGAAAACATCTGCGACAGTCTAGCCGGGAAGGCAGTAGCGGTTGCTTGCTATCTGTGACAGACATGCGAGGATAACGTTCTGTTAGTACCAAGAATCGTGCAAGATCGGTACCAGTTGACTTTGCAGTGTTCGTCATGAGAGTATCAGAGCTGGTGAGAGGTGCAGCTGTGGCCGGGTGCTGACGACATCTCTGGCCGCTATAGTAATACTGTAGAGATGGTCACAATCAGCAGCCACCACTGTGGAATCCACACGTACTGTAGAATGATGCTCAATTTGTGAATAATAACATCGATTTTTTTAAATATTTTCAACAGAAATGACATTTCTCAGTCTCGTTTTGGAAATAGAATTGATTTTAAAGAAAATTATAAATAGATTTACTTACAAAAGTCACTTGTACATCAGTTCAATCTGTCTATCCTGGGACAAGCGTAAATTTCTCTATGACGTTGTCGTGGAAAAGGGGCTTGCTCTTCATAATGGCAAGAGTTTGTTTCTCTATGGAAAGTAGATTGAAGTCGCTCAGTATTTCCTCGGATTGTGTGCTTCGTAGATACGAGTTGATTCTTCTAAGAGACGAAAAAGATCTTTCCACTGAAGATGTATTACATGGAATTGTCAGTATCAAAGTTGATAACTAATACACTTCACTGAAGCCTGAATCAAGCAGTGCTCGTTCATCAATGAAGCTACCTCATACACATTTTTTAAAGAGAACTCAGGTGAACTGTATAGTACAATGAGTTCATTTTTTAAGGCAAAACAGTCTATGAGTCGTCCATAAATTGCGGATAGTTTATTTAATAAATGGTCAGGAAATTTTCGCTTGTAATTTTGGTAGTTTTGAAAGTAAAGGAGGTGGAAAAATTTCAGCTTATCGAAAGAAGAGAACCTTTGTTCTATTTCGCACATAATGTGGTCAACTATTTCAAAATACAAACGACGATAAATGTCCATTTCTGTTTGATCTAAATGGTGTCTCTTCACTCTGTGTTTACAATATATATCACAGTTTTGAGCCAACGACGATTTCTAAAAAATATCGAAACTGTGTTCCCTGTTCTGAAACCTCCTTAATCTTCTTGCTGTAATTGACTACATCATAGTTTTTTGTTTGGAGTAGTTTATACAATACATCTGTGTAACTAAGCAGCTTAGAAAATATTTCTAACAAGAAAATTGATCAGAAAAGCCAGAATACTCAGAGATTTTACCACTGCATCGCTGTCCCAATTATCAGTGTTATCCAGAACACTGTCAAAGAATTGTAACAATTATACTATGTGTTCTGTACCTGTGTGGACCAATACGGATGTGAAATTCGCCCTACTGGGGGCAATTGAAGGCAACTTTCTTTGAACAAATTCCTGTAATGCACAAGTTCTTTTAGAAGACTTGGAAAAAATGAATAAAGACCACTTAGAGTTTGTAAAAATATTTTGCATGCTTTTATATTAAAAATACTTTGTTGCAAAACCAAATTTAATACATGGGCGTAGCAGTGAGTGAAAAGGGCCATAGTATGTCTAGACAAAACCTTACTATTAACACTCATTACTGATGCTCCAGAGTACGTCTAGAATCAAATGTTCAAATGTTTGTAAATCTATCGGACCAAACTGCGTGGTCATCAGTCCATAGCTTACAAACTACTTACACTAAGGTAAACTAACCTAAGGACTACACAAACACCCAAGCCCTAGGGGGGAATCGAACCCCCGACGGCGAGCAACCGCGCGCTCCGCAGCGAGACGCCTTAGACCGCTCGGCTACTCCACCGCGGCAGTACGTCTAGCCAACCAACTTCTCCCCAAGGGCAAATTCACCAACTTTGTGTTCAACCTGAACAAACAAACCATTAGCTATTCTGTCTGCACTTACGTCTACAAAACCAACGAATCTTTCATATAAGTTACGTTGCCTGCGCGAACATAACGTAAAACTGTAAACAGTTGCGATTTACACGATTTGTCAGAAATTTCGCCAAGCGTTATGGCTACGAAGTCTGATGATTTTATTTCCAGTTTAAGTGATTCCTTGACTACTTCAGGTCATTTTGTAAAGTTGCGGAAGCCCCTCGAAACACAGTGGATGTATTCAAGTGTGGCTCTAACAATGGGTCATAGTTTTCAACACACTTAGCAATTCCAGGCAATTTCCTTTGTTAATAGAAGTATCTGACTCATTATGTCCTCGAAATGGGAGCTCTTGTTTAGCTAAAAAAAACACACTGCGTCAATGAGTCTTTTCAAAATTTCCCTGTTCCTCATAACTTGTTCATTGTGCTGGCTAATATAACCTCGGTGCTGCTCGATTAATAAGGTATCAACTCTATTCTTCCCAAACATTTTTAACTGATTGAATGTGACTATGTGGTTATGAATGTCTTTGTTGTCCAACTGAAAAGTGATTTAAGTCTGAAAAGCCGTGTTTATTCCATGACGATTTTTCTCTGGAAAACAGGAAACATGGCCAACAGAAAAGTTTATTTGAATCAGGACAGCCTGTCAACCAGTCAGCATTTTCATATTGAGAAACAGAAAAGTGTCTATAACAGTGTTTTGCTCTTATGCTCTGATACTGGGTAAGGTAATGTTGGATTCGGCCTGCCTTTCGTCACAACTTCCAATTTTTCTTGCAGATTCTGAATGCTCACTCCAGAGATATTTCTGCTTTGTGCCTGCCACTAGATATAATATACACACGCGAGCGACAAACTCATCAGAAATCTCTCTGCTTTCACAATTGTTCGTTACAAGATTGTGATTAAATTTGTAATTACTTACTTTTAGGTCGGACTACAGTAAGATATAAAAAGACGTCTTCCTTTGCAGAGATAATTGTACTTTGAGTTATAATCCGACTTCTGAATATGTAGTTCTGTTACACAAGAATGGTTTCAACTTCGTGCTTTACAAAGTAATCACTGCGGGACGTCGGGACATGTATTAGCTGAAAGAGTGGTCGATGCTGCTAACACAGTGAAGACAATTCTCTGGAAATACTATATTTAATGGAAAGTTCTATACAGACGATGAGCTGACGCCATTGCTTCAACGATTACCTAGACTTACTTTATCGCACATTGACCACCATGACGTCTTATTTAAACAGATGTGAACTGCTCTGTTGATTGAATTAGTAGACTTTCAATATTCGTCGAGTTTTCGATAATATGGAGCACTGCATACGGAACAACTACATTGTCGCCAGTGCATCACTGCAACATACTAATACTTCAGCATATACTTTCTGTGGGAGATAAACAGTTTAGTACATCACCATAGAAAAAGCACATGGCGCTGTTATTATTCGTATGTCTCATCTCAACGATAACAGTGTTTTCAGAAGTTTACGCCAAACAGACAGACACCATAGTCTTAACTTTATGAACACATCGTTCCGGAGTACGGGCTTAAATTAATTCCACTTTTTGTATGATAAACGTTATGAACATTCATCGTTTTGGACAATGACTTCTATTTATTTGACGTCTTGGCTAGGAGAACTGAGTTTATTGACATAGAGATCCAACAAGGATTCTGTTTATTCTGACCTACGCCCGAAATCCCTAAAACCCATGATACACACAGGTCCCTCTTCAACAACCGTTGTGAAGCTCGGGCATATAAGCTAGTTCTAAATATCTCAAAACAGAGTGCTTTATCATGTGAGGAAATGAGAACGAGTCAGTTCGTTAGGTAGTGAAGAGCTCCTTGCTATCTGTCATTTTCAAGTATTCTCACATAAAATCCTCATTAGATCTAGTAACTTCCGTTCTGTTACTGCTAGGCTTTAAACTGAAGGAAATGTAACTCCTAATTATGTTTTGGAAACTGAGTAGTAGCGCTGAAACACAATGGACAAGAAGTAAAGAAATAAACATTTGTGATTGACGAAGGAATATCTGCAAATCGAATAATAAATCACTAACTTTTCTCTTTTTCATTTTACAACTATGTATTTCCTTGAATAACGCGACAGTTAATGAAGTTTTGCATAGTAACCATGTGGCAAAATACTCCCCTCTTTGCATGTTACCATTTGTCAAAATATCATTTTGATACCTCTAACGGTGTATGAAATACGCAATGATTCATTCTGGCCTTATCGCCATCGGAAATGAGTGCGCTAAATAAAATGAAGTCTAGCGGTATGAGTGAAAGGTAAAGATCTCCTCCTAAGTAGAAAATAAAATTCAATCCATTAGGAAAGTGTCATCCCCAGCAACATATGATGCAACAAGCACCAAACGGAATATCATAGCAGCCTCTATTTTTTTTTTTTTTTTTAATTGCAAACTTTTCCTAATGTAGCGCAGTCTCTTATTTCGAAGCCAATATCTTATTAACTATGACTATTACCGAAATGACGAGCACTTCGTCACAATGCTGACACACAAAGATTTAAGTAGCAGAAGAAATAAATATTTCTACCAATTACTTTTTGCGAAATCGTTTGTGAAAGATGACAGGGCATGCGCCTCTACGCTGTTAGTGCAGCGCGATTCCAACCACGTTGGGAAACATGGCGGACGATTCAGCCTTGGTATTTAGTAGCTCTAGTAGGCAGCGAGACGTCGTCAGCCTACATCTGGGCGGGGTCGGCGCCCCCGGGGCGTACAGCAAAGGCCATGGTGGAGTAGCCGAGCAGTCTAAAGCGTCTCGCTGCGGAGCGCGCGGTTGCTCGCCGTGGAGGTTCGACTCCTCCCTGGGGCATGGGTGTGTTCAAATGTTCAAATGTTTGTTAAGCTTATGGGACTTAACTACGGGGTCATCAGTCCCTAAACTTACAAACTACTTACGAACTAGGACGGCACAAATATCCATGCCCGAGGGGGGATTCGAACCCCCGACCGTAGTGGCCGTGCTGACCGTGACTGGAGCGCCTCAGTCACCTCGGCCACCGCGGCCGGCATGGGTGTGTGTGTTGTCCTTAGGTTAGGTTAGTTTACCTAGGTTTAGGTAGTTTGTAAACTACGGACTGATGACCACGCAGTTTGGTCCGATAGAACTGCAAACATTTGAATTTCGTACAGCAAAGCGGCGCGTGTCTCCAAACGGCAGCACCGTACGGCGCGGTGTGGTGAGGTCTGCTGTCAGCTCGACTCACAAGGTAAGTAAATGGGCTCGAACAAACATATCTGTATGAACGTTTGGTTACAGGATCTCTACGTACACCTCAATGTGCTGGAGGGTGTCGTTTTTCTGCAAAGCTCTGCAACCATGCTCTAGATAGCACTGTAGATGTAATTGTAGACGCCATACGTAATGCAGATATCTTAACTATAACTTATGTAATAATCATCGTACATGTTCTCTAGCGAATTGTCATCAAAAGCCGTGACGATAGTTGCAACTTTAACCTTCTTTCCGAAAGACTGTTGGTATTCTGCCACTGCTTCCCTCGCCTCTTCCCGCACTTACCGTAGCACTACCGCTTGCAATGAGTTGTTCGTCATTATCATCCCTATTATCATTATTATGAAGTTGTAACAACAGTAAATAACTTATGCTCATACTTCTGTACCATAACGGATACTAGAAAGCATGCGAATGATTCATCTTCTACACTAATACCATCTTAACGAAGAAGGGTTCTTCGTAACTTCATCTCAACTAATCGCAATACATTAGCAGGATTGATTAGCAATCGCCGCCCCATCTGACGCTTCACCACACAAATAACTTCACAAAACGCGACTTCGGAGGCACACTGCACCGTCCCTACTGGCGAACCGACAGGTCAAAGTGCAATGCGGCGTGACACACGCAGAGGCCTCTAACGGACGACTGCAGAGTTCTGC